>CM022400.1:20208494-22708494 GCA_011833715.1 Carcinoscorpius rotundicauda
AAATAAAATATCAGTACATTAGGTGAGAAGGAAAAATACAAAAAAATTTTGTTAAAACTGGACTTTCCTCCCCTTTGGCACAGCGGTTTGTGTACGGACCTATGACATTAGAAACCGGATTTCGAAATCTGTAGTGAGCAGAGCACAGGAAGCCCTTTATGTAACTGTGTGCTTGATAATTAACAACAACATAAATATTAATGTTTTTATATTTGTTTTTTGTTTTTCAATTTGGTGTGTGAAGTAAGAGCACGTTCACTGAAAATTTATGATAGTTGAAGCTAAAGAAGTGGACAATTGCTAAACTATCATATCTGGTAATAATTAACTTCTGTCCTACAGGTTCTTTCGGCCCTGCTACCCATTTCTGTGTGTCTTGAATGTCAAATGTGAAGATTATTATCACAATTATTAATCAGAAGGCTTTTACTTCTTAATAATTTAAATATATATTGTTTTGTTGTTTGTTTTAGGATTCTTGAACACTACGTGTCTGTGACCTACTGGCGAAAGATTCAATGATAAATGTACAGCGTGCACTCCACTTGTTTACAAAATATTATATACATTTAAATCTAGTTCAATGTACGTACAACAAGTTATTCACACTACAGTCATCATGGGAACATTGTAAATACTATATGATTCGTTTCATCTTGTCCAAAGACATATATTGTTAGATATGCACGACTGTTCATGTTAAATTTAATAAAGAATATTATTTAACTCATATTGCGCGAGCGCTAAAAATAAACTAGTACTTGTTATTTTATTGCGTAAAGTAATTAGAACCTGCTATTACATCATAATATATGACACCAGATATAATTATTTCAGTTTGATTTTTAGTTTCACTCTAAATACTTTGCGTGCTGTAATCGGAAGTTATTAACCATGGAATCGCTAAACAAAGATAATGGACTGATAAAACTAATGATAGCATTACAAAGTTTTGAACGCAACATAAAAAAGTAGTTTTGACAAAATTATGCAGTCTCCTCGAAGAAATAGACATCAAATATAAAGGTATTGCAGATACTGAAATTTGCAATATTCAAACAATGGACAGTGCTTTCAACAATGTCCTTCCAGTGTCAGAGCGAGATGTCTGTGGACGTACAATGCTACCAATCGGGTTGCTATATCCGTGGTCGAAACATGTTTTCTGCTCTTATATTATAAGTATACCCACACCAGCCGTTCTGAGACACATTTTCATTTCAAGGGCATTTATCGTCAACAAAGGTTTACAGACAATCCTGTTATTGTTTCGTCGTATATTTTAATAACTGATTTCGCTACATTACGAAATACGTGACTGAAATAAGTAACTCAAATCTTCTACACGGTTTACTTATAAAAACAAGAATAACTGTCTGAGAAATTTGCAACAGCGAAAGTTTGCGAAGCAATTAAATAAAGTTTACATAAACTGTTTTTAAATACGACCTTCACCCACATGTCTTTACGTTTATGTTTTTATAACTTGTGACATTCTACAGATGTTTCTATACTCTCAGCGTATTCACTGTTTGTGCTCTTGTTCGCAGAAAAATATCTTAAAATTTATATATATGTATGAATACTGTAGCAGTCGTTTACCTTGCACGATTTTACCACACGTGTTTGATCTGAAAAAGTACGAGTGCCTCAGGTCTACAGTGTTTTACAAGTATTACACTGGTTTACAAAGAAATTGAGATAAGCACAAGAATAGCTGTTTTAACCTATTTTGGGGGTGCTGAATTAAGATTTGAAATCCGTTTTTACTCATCAACTCTAGTTTTTTAGATATGCATACTGTACATTTTGTACACATACTGTACAAAAAGGCGTATATGCATTCAGGGTTAATTTCTAATATTGTGTGACTTATGTCTTCTTTTTTACTCATTATGCATTACATTATATGTATATATACCTTTATATCAAGACGTATCACCAGTTTCAGGAATCGGAACAAAGACCTTGCTTCATTTTTCGACATGGAAAACAAGTTGTGCTACTGCACAAATGTACCTGGCTTGTTCACTTTCCTTGGTTTGCCACATAATCCTTCAGACTGGCGTCTTTTCATAGACTCTTCCAAGCGAAGTCTCAAGGCTGTGCTTCTGCACAACGGCAATAAATATCCCAGCATTCCCACTGCACACTTTGTCCATCTAAAGGAGTCCTATGACAATATGGAGCTTCTTTTAGAAGCTGTTAAGTACAACCAGTACCAGTGGAGTCTGTGTGGGGACCTCAAGGTCATTGGTCTTCTTATGGGTTTGCAAGCGGGCTTCACAAAGTACTGTTACTTTCTCTGTCACTGGGATAGTCGAGCTGTATCCCAGCATTACAAGCAGAAAGACTGGGGTTCTAGAAGCACTTTCGTTCCTGGCGAACACGACGTCAAGGAGAATCCTCTGGTTTACATGAAGAAGGTGCTTCTTCCTCCTCTTCACGTCAAGCTTGGTTTGATGAAGAATTTCGTGAAGGCCATGGACAAAAATGGTGCTGCCATCCAACACTTGTCTACTGTGTTCACAGGTCTCAGTGCTGCTAAGCTCAAAGAGGGCATCTTTGTCGGACCTCAAATCCGAGAAGTGCTGAAGGACACTGATTTTGAGGAGCTTCTTACCTTAAAGGAACTGAGAGCATGGGAAGCATTAAATCAGTCTGTAGTGGCTTCCTTGGTAACACACGTGTACCAAATTGTCAAGCCTGTATTGAGAAGTTGCTAAAGACTTATGAGGATATGGGATGCCGAATGTCACTCAAAATTCATTTTCTCCATTCCCACCTCAACTTCTTCCCTCCAAACCTTGGAGCAGTGAGTGATGAGCACGGAGAAAGATTCCACCAAGATGAAGAGCAATTATTAAGGCAAGTGGTACCTCAGCATGATGGGAGACTTCTGCTGGATGCTCTTGCGTGACATCCTGGAGGCAAAATACACAAGATCATCTGAGAAAACACACTTCTAACTGTCTGCGGTACTATGAATTGAGTGCATTGTGTCATCCAAGTATATTTATTCCGTCAATGTTCTTTATCTATCCTGTTTTATCTGTAATAAGCTGCTGCAACTGTTTAAATAAGCACGTATATACTCTGTATATACTAAAATGAGACTATTTAGAAACCAGAAAACTAGAGGTGATAGAGCAAAACTGTTTATAAATTCGAATTCAGCACACCCAAATTAGTAAAAAATACCGATTCACGTTCTTGCCTCAGACAAAAAATATTTTTTTGTAAACCAGTGTTATTAATATATATTCATGTACTCACAAGTCTTTCCCAGTTATTAAACACTAAAATAACGATAGGAATGAACGTATTGCAGGCTGGACTTTCTCACAGTCAATTTTGGGGAACCAAACAATACAGGCAAAGGAGAATGGTGCCAGAAAATACAACCTTTGAAAGGAAAGAGTCTTTGTAAATTCAGAGAAGCTCCAAAGATAGCAACAACTCCGAAACCATGCATGCACACTACGAGCTAATTCGGAATGGTCCTATTTTCAGGAAGGTATAGAATTGCAATACAAAGAGAAGTCTCCACCGCTGCTCTAGCAAAAACAATGTTGAATGGCTGAGCATTTTACCTGACATGGTTAGCAATTAATTAAACAATAAATTGAAACTAATAGCCTTTTGTAGGCTTAGAAGTAGAATCAGAAGCCTAAAAACTCTTATGGTAAAGAGTATTCAGAACGTTTGACAAGCTCATGTTTGTTCATCTCATGAAAAAACTTGTTAGAATGAAAACTACTGAATTAGGCCACCATGCAGACTGAATATAAATACCACAAACAATGTAGTAACTATTTCCATGGGAAGAATGGAACTTGGAACATAATTCTTACAAACATGATGAATATTCTGTTACTGCAACAAGTCTAATTTTGAGAAATGAAACCACCTCGAATTTATTATGTTTACCAATGGGAAAAAAGCATTAGTGCAGTGTAAAGAATAAGTGAGGAGAATGTTTCGCTTTAAAAAGTACAATGAAAATATACAGAAAATCGTATATTTTCTTACACCTTTGTAGAATGTTTCGACACTGACTATCACCTTTTCGAGTGGAGTGCATTGAAAGCGCAAGTTTCAAAAAGATACGCCCTCTAGTGGCTCAACGTTATACTTGAGAGCTTATAACACTAAATTTCTGGGCTTGATCCTTGTGGTGGACGAAGCAAAAATAATCTATTGTTTAACATCGTATTGAAAAACAAGTAAAAAATCTACAATTCAAATACAGAATTGTACATGTTTAGAGATGAAATACCACAAAAGTTTTATATTTATTGTTATAAGGGAAACAATAACCACTTGTAATTTTGACTAGAATTCTCAAAATACTGTTAAGCTCCATTGTACGTGACTGTGACAAAAATAATATACTCATATCACCGAAAAATTAAGAAATCTCAGAAAAATATGACTATAGCATATTTATAGGTAGACTGACAGTTAATTTATTGAAACAGGTGGCTCTATGTTTGATTAATTGTTAATATAAATCATTCTTATTCGACATTAGTTGCAAGTTATAACTTTTAGCAGTTATAGATAAAAAAGCATATTTTTTTACCTATACAGTTTATTGCGTATTTTTATTTATACATTGTTGTTTGAAAAGGATTTTAATAATGAAAATAATCTTGGATTTAAAAAATAATTATATGCTCTGTGTATTAGCCAAATCTACTTAAGAATTATCTTGAAATGTAGCCTAGAGGTAAGGCAACTATTCAACAGCACTCACAATTAACTCTTGTGCTACTCTAACCAAATAGTGGAATTTGTCCCTCAAATTTAGAAAGCACAAACTGTTCGATTGTGAGGCAAAAAGACGTGAAAGAAGAATCCCTAGAATTAAAGTCTACCATGTTACACTAGGCCACGCCCGTCTCATAAATAACATTCAACAAATATAAACATAACAAGACGCAGTCTGTTTTCTTCCTTAGAATTTATTAATACTTTGTCTGATCTCACATATCTTTCTAAAATAGTGCAAAGTGATCCGGTGCAATACTTTACGTTCTGGACTTTTATTGAGAACTGTGTTTAAGCCTAATACAGATTATAATGTTGAAAGCATGTAAAACTTTTGGAAAATAATCTTGATATTTAACTCCTAAAACTTATAGGGAATTCTTTAAAATATTATCGTATATGCATACACAAATTTAAAGAATGTTTGTGGCGATACGAAGAATGAGAGAGATTTGATTTATACCAGAAGGGCCAGAAGATTAAGGCGATCGACTCGTAATCTGAAAATCACTGTTAATGTCTTTTAACAGAATAACCGAAGTTAACGTAAGCTTTTAGATCAAGTTAATTATTATTACAGCTTGGCATGTCAATAATGAGACCATCCAGTTGATGAATTTGTGAATTTTAATCTCAGAAATGCTTATGAAACAGAGATTATCAGAATAAAATATGCTATATTATATAGTTATTGTTATTTTCAATAACACTGATCGTAAGACTATTTAAAACATCAAACTCACTTCTAGTTTTCCTCATAGTAAATAACTTGGTCTGACTGAATGTCTAATCTTAAACACAGATTTTCAGATATATATGAATTAATTTAAGCTGCTTACATGTATATATACGTATATAATTTTGCAACAATATCTGATATTAATAACTTAATTTCTCTTTCGCCAGAAAAAAATGCTCGGCTATTTGTAGGAGACGAAACCACCAGTCCAGTCTTACTAACTGCGTAGAAGAATAGAAGTTATTTAATACGTTTTAGTATACAAATAAAGAAAATATGTACATCTACACTTCTACTGAAGACACCTGGTCGATCACTCTGAACGTATATTATCTTTATCTGTGACAATACGTTACCTACGTTTTTCTCAAATATTATCAGATGTCATTGAATAAAACTATTCTTTAGTTTTATTTGTATGTTTGCATTTTTGTGATTAACAACTTATTGGTGTTCGTTTCATATGTGTTGTATTTTTCGCTTCACCACAACTTTTCTACATACATCTTATATATTTTACCTTTCCATTCGCTCGTTCGAGTATCTGGAAATCAGAACAGAAATAGTTTACATTTGAATAATTTAATTCAGTTTGGTGACAAAATGTTAAAGAATTAATATACATATATACATTTAAAAAACATTTAAAAATTTTAAACTTTCAGGTTTATAATGCTAAAATAGAAGTAAATAAAGTGACATATTTCTGAAAAGTGAAAAAACAAATGTTTTCATCGATGACTTAATAGTCGGTATCATCAGAGAAGGATAACGAGTTTTAAACGTTGCTGTTATCAGAGGGTAAAGTGCTGTATACGCCCACTCAATAATAAAATATCAATGTTGCACTTGAGAAGTGAGATAAAATGTCCACGTTCAATGCTCACATATATTTCATATTTGTTAAATAATTAACTCACAGGTTACTTTTATTGAGGCTTAGCGTCTGAATAAATAGAAAATTAGAAAAACGTATTTCATATATTATATAGCCTGACATCACCAAATGTTGATGTTTACTAACTTACACTATGATACTATAAATTAAATGTTAAGCGTTAAACATCCTTTTATTAATACATATTCAATTTTATTAGTGCATGCCAGTTTATGATAGGGAAGCAGATCTTTTTCGGAGTGAGCACGAGCCCACTTCCAATGCCCTCTTTAATTTCGATACAATGTATTCTTTCATATACACGTATTTATGACCTTTGACACAGTGGTCACGACTCTAAACGCACAAGTTAAGCCTAATTTTATATTTGGAAAGGTGCATTATTTCCAAATACAAACGCAAACCGAAAAAGAAAAAGAGCAACTGGTGGAACTATTCCTGATGTTGTTTTCACCATATATTTCGTTTAGGTCAGGTTTGTGGGCTTTTTGCTGTTTGTTTTGTTTCCATCTTGAATCTTTTGCTTTAACTCCTTTCTTCCTTGTTTCAATATATTACAGACAGGTCACACTATTTGAGTTGTTTGAGACATTTAACAAAAGTACTTCTTAACAAGGACTGAGATAAGAACAGGGGAAAGTCTTTGATTATGACCAATGATCAACATTTTCTATGTGATAGTTACCGACATTTCGTTGCGATTTAAAAATTAGCATTATTTCTTTGTTTTAGAATTTTCACGTAAAGCTACACACCAGTCAATTACGAAAATTCCGTCTCTCGTTTTAAATTTATAGGAACAGAGAGTCAACAACTTTCAAAGGCAGTTCTTTGGCTTCCTTTCTATGTGTGTATTAAAGCAATCACAATTCCGACTATCTATTGTTTGCTTTAGATGAGTATTTTTGTTATATACATGAAACTTCTGTCTACTTTCTCCTATTTTTAACCCGAAACCCAAATAAGAAATTCTTGAAGGGAACAGCAATAAGCAGTCTGATCTGATGACCGCTTAAAGTAACAAAGGCTTACTTTATTTGCTTAAACCGATTTTGAATTTCATGAAATTTCTTTATTTCACATGAAATATTATTCAGAGATATATAGGAAGCATTTAGTTCACTATAATATTATTTACCAACTTTTCAGAAACGTTTCAACCCTAAAATTCATCATATGTAAACCCTCTTGTGTGTTGTGAAATGTGTAGTGAACTATTAGCATAGTTTCAAAAAGTGTTTTCTTGCTGAGTATTGTGGATTAAACAATATGGTACTGTAAATACGTGGAGAAAAAGGTACAAAACCTTTTGACGTTAGTATTGTAAAAAACTTAATATTATGGGTGAAAAATATACTTTCTTTTCTTTGTAAAGCACAAAAAATGATGATTTTTTCTCTACCCATCGTACCCCTCGAACTCTGAATTATAGTAATATTAGCCCTGGAACTTACTGCTGAACCACTGAGAGGCGGAAATGAAGAATCAAATGTTCAGTAGAAACCTGAATAAGACTCTCAACAAACTTAAATTATATTTACATTTGAACAAAATATTCACTATAATTTCAAAGCACAACATTTATTAAATCTCGACAACTTTTAACTGCTTTTTCTGATGTTCATGTTGCTTTTTGTTGGTGGGAAGTTACATAATAAACTATCATTTGAGTTTTGTCACCTGCGAGAAATCGAACCCCAGGTTTTAGTGTTTTTAGTACGTAAACTAACCGCTGATATTATTATTTTAATTCTTATTTATTGCAGAAATAAAATTGTTGGGTAAGTTGGTACATTATTTTGTTTGTAGAAAGAGGGCAATGGAATCCACGAAAAAAAGTTCAAACAGTTTATTTAAAAACACATCAGTAAAATCAAACCACTAGTTAAAGGGTGGAGATTTTACTAAATATTATTTTTTGTTTCGATTCACGCATTTCCATTAAAAGTTCGTAGCGATGTAAAGTCAGTAATGAACGAAATTGTCTGGCATGAGCAATTGGTTTGGGTGCTAGACTCGTTACCTGCAGGGTCAAATCTCCCATTACACCAAGCATGCTCGTCCTTTTGGTACCATTTTAGTTGTCATGATTCTAATTTTTCTTCTTTAAGACACCGTGATCGTGATCTTCCATTTTGACATAAGTGTCGATGTAAAAGTTGAAAAACGTCACAAAGAAGAAGATGGTGAGTGCAAGAATAGTGAATGCAAAACCAGGATGGAAATCACATCCAAAAAATAGTGGGACGACGGCGTGAAGTCCAATGAGCACAAATTGAACCTGTGGAAGGTATAAAGTATAAATCATGGAAATTCGTCTCTTCAAGACGAACCAACTAATTCCATTATTATTACTACTTACGTTACAAAGTAATATACGAAACCATGATGTAAGAAGTGTGAACAAAATTCCACGTATTAACAACACTATAAATTACAACGATGCAGTGATATTTAGTGAAACAACTGAAGAAACAATTTATCCACTAAATACGATATTTCCATTACAATTTTACTTCAAAATCGACTAAGATTTACATTGAAATTTAATAATAACAATTTAAATATATTTACAATGTTGTTGAAGAATGTAATGTTTACTTTGAAGTCACTAAAACCTAACTACAATGATTCAACATCATTTCTTTGTTGTTGAGCACAAAGATACAAAATGGAACACCTGTGATCATTCAACCAAATGCACTAACATTCTAGTTTTTGAGTTCTAATTTCTCAAACATAAAACTCAATGTTAAATTTGAAATTGTTATATAGCATCCTTATTACATGATTCAGAAAATCGTATCATGGTTCAGTTTTATTTTATACATCTCAAACATTTTATTTCTTAAACTAAATAAATAAATATTGTATTAGTTCTTTTGAAACAAACATAAATATGTTATAAAAATTAAATATTCATTAGGCTTAAGGATACAATTTGATAAAACAACAAAAATATATATTTTGTAATGCAAGACATATTTTACCATTTCTATAATGGTAATAAACTTCTTCCACCATAAATTCGGTTTCGTTTGAGCTCCTAAAGCGGCCAGACAGTAGTAAGCATACATTATCATATGAACGAAGGAGTTTACAAATGGAAAAAAGACGTTTTGTCCACCTGAAAAAACAAGAGTAGTTCACAGGTATTATTTAAGTTCCCGTTTTTTTTCTTTCTAAACATTTTTTCTAGTCTAGAACACGTAATGATCCCTACTAAAGCCTTCGGATTATACAAATGTTTTCGCAGTTTGAATGAGCCTTACATTCGATCACTGAATATACAGTAACTATCATACTGGGTTGTTAACTACCACTAAATATTCAGAAAATTTTATCTCACCGGTTTTTCTACCTCGTTAACTATTAACTGTCATTATGTATACTGCAGATCTTTTTCTCTTACCCTAATTTTTCATACTACTTACCATTGGTACCCCCACAATATTCTCTCAGCTGATTAGTTATATCTAGTATTGTTAATTGTAATATTTATATGGAATACAATCATCTATTACGCAACTAGTTATATTTCCTTTATTTATTTTTAAGGCGTTCTTCAGTTTATTCCCCAGGTTATTAGTTAAACTTGCTTTTGTTAAAGATAACCAGATATACCCCTGCAGTTTATCTGTACTTTGATTAGTTATCTTACCCTTTTCAAAATAATTTCTATCTTAGAAATATTATGATTTCGATATACATTTCCAACAACAAACAATATACGAGAGTAAAGTAGATTCTACAAATTCCATCACATCAGGGTCTTGGTGTTTTAAAAATTAACAATAATTGTCTTGAGATGCTCTGCCACGAAATGCTCTAAGTGGCGCGAAGTAAATCTCACACAATATTATCTGCTTTGAGAGCAAATAAACGCACAATGAAAACAGAAAGTTTTCGACATTAATCTGGTTTAAGAAAAAAGGTTTTTCAACTGAGGTATTTAATGATGTTACTGTCCACATTCGCCCTTCCTCGCAACGATTTTCGTTTGTTACATTTGTGAGATACTTAAATTTTGTCTTACGTTGTTCAGCAAATTTGAAGGTTTGTGGCAGTTCAAAGAGATGAAAAAAAAACACA
This sequence comes from Carcinoscorpius rotundicauda, assembly GCA_011833715.1. Classification (NCBI taxonomy): domain Eukaryota; kingdom Metazoa; phylum Arthropoda; class Merostomata; order Xiphosura; family Limulidae; genus Carcinoscorpius; species Carcinoscorpius rotundicauda. The sequence continues at coordinate 20,218,997 of CM022400.1, forward strand.
ACAGAAATACGTCCTGAGGGTTCAGGGTAAACAAACACATATCGATAATCACTGGAATGTTGAAGATTATTAATTCTGTGCTACACACCGCTCAGACTTAATACACACCTGTGTTGTTTACAGATACGTTTATCGATGTACCGAGAGTTAATTATGTGTGTATGTCATATTATAAGGTTCCCATGGAAAAAAGGTGTGATGAAAATTCGAATCCGCAACCCTCAGATTACGAGTCGAGTGCTTTAGCCACCTGGTCATGGCGGACCCGGCTCGAAATGGCCGCAAAGCTCAAAGAAATATCAGAACAAAGTAAGGCATCATGAGTGGCTCATTATCGTTTATTTCTGTAAATTACACCATAAAATTATTTGAATCAACTGTAGTACGTTACTAGTTTAAAATTTCGCTAGTTCGAAAATTTGATCTTCTGAATAATATTACTACAAGTGTCAAATAAGGTCAAAAGAAAGGAGTACGAAATTATTACGCTAAAATATAAAATTAATCAAATGTCAAATGAGGTCAAAAGAAACGACGAGGTAATTATTACGCTTAACTATAGAATTAATCAAATGTCAAATGAGGTCAAAAGAAACAAGGACGTAATTATTACGCTGAACTATAAAATTAACTTTTATCAAAGAAGATCCAAGAAATATTCACATAAGTATTTTGATGAATTAATGGTTCATCTTTCAGATTTATTTTTTCCACAAAAAACATCGTTCACCCACAGAACATGAAGGCTTAACGACCTACACACGTGATTATAATAAAACATGTCTTGAAATATTACTCATTGTATCAGAATAATATTAATATTACGAAAAAATTATCCCAGTTATTGTTTTTCTTTTGAAGAACTTGGATAAAAAATTAGATCCACATCTAATGCACAGCTAGGAGCAGACACATAATTTCTTGAGAATGAATTTTAACTCAAAATATTAATTTATACATTTTCTCTAGAATGTTTAAGAAACACAAATGCTGCTGTTACTTAAGAAGAAGAAAAACGTTACTTACTTGCACCAAATTTCATACCAATCCAAACACCCCACGCAATTAATGAATGGTGAGTCACGTGTAGTGCTGAAATGTGGGTAAACTTCTTCCTCAATAGGAAGAAAATCTGGAAGAAAATTAGAAACTAGAACAATGATTCGCTGAAATTTTACAACTTCAATAATAAAAGAAAAGACTGGGAGGTGGACTTCAGATACGTAACATGGTTCGAATCTGGTACAGAATTGCCGTGTTGAAACAATTTATACCACGAACAACAAGAATGCTAAGAGAAATTAGGAAATTAATATATTTTTTTAGGATTTATAACTTTGCCATCTTTGCGATATTCTTTTTATTATCTTCAGGAAGGTAATACTCTTTCAAATTCATTAACATGACGGTCGTTTCTGGACTTCAAAGTTTCAACTGCTCAAAATTTATGAACTAAACCATGGAGACGGCTAAGTGGATAAACTACATAACGGCTGAATATTTTAATCCTTTATATTTGATTAAAAATTAGATATTCGTTGTATTTCGAGGAATAATTTGTATTTTCGACTCGTGTGGTATTAACAACTTGCTGGCTTAATTTTGGGAAGAGGCTACTCACGTTAGACAAATATTACTAGGGCTTACATGTTATCGAATACACTCACTGAATCAAGCATTTCACGTTTGCTTTTCTGTTTTTTTTCACTAAAAGTTATTAATTAGAAATTTTTAGTTAACACAATGAAAGGAGGTTATCACTTGCTGGTAATTAATATCTTTCGTTTACTTGCCTCTGTAAAATTACGAGGCAAAATGTTTTGTTAGTAATTGTTTGTTTTTTTTCTACGGCTTAATTGAAAAGTCTTTTCTTGTGTTCAGTGAAACATCTTGGCTGTTATCGACTAATATCCTGATTAGGTGTCGTGTTTTGAGATGGAACTCTGGTTAAAAGAATACTGTGGCGTTTGATTAGGTTGTATATTTTCTTTAAAGGGTGTGTAACACGTTCATTTTTGTCATTCAGTATTGTAGTACTTAATAGCAGGACTTGCGATGAAATAAAATGGCGGCCATTAAAATATCCTGTTTAAAACTACCAATACAATGTCTGAATATTAACAATGACTAGTTAACAGAATAAGCTGGGCAAAACTAAAGCTGAGTGTACTCATTAAGTCGTCTAAATTGCTATATACGTGTTTTTCGAGATAATCAAAATTTCGCTAGTTCAACGAATTTTAATTGAAGTAAGTGGCTTTCCAAGCAAGAGTACAGTAAAAATGATAAACATTATCTCTCTTCAGTGCAGGATTTTAATTATTTCTTTCTCGTACTGAAAATTCATGTAATGTACTTTATATCTGAATGTGAGACTGGCAAATGGAGGTTGGGGTTGATAGACGGTGTAAAACCACGGCAATGTCGGTTCTGGACATTATATCCCTTATTATAGTCTGTTCGCTGGGATACTTTCAATTGGTGCAGCGTGTCTTATTTTCGTTTCGACTTTTTATTGGTTATAAAACATTAAACAAAGGTCTGGCTTTGCTGTTTCTTGAGCAGTCCCTTTTTTAGATTCTGTGCTATCTGTGCTTGCCGTCCCTATTTTAGCAGTGTAATTCTAGAGGGAAGGCAGCTGGTCATCACCACTCACCGTCAACTCTTGGAATACTCTTTTACCGAAGAATAGTGGGACTAATCGTCACATTATAACGCCTCCACGGCTGAAAGGGCGAGCATGTTTAGCACGAAGGGGATGCGAACCCGTGATCATCAGATTACGAGTCGCACGCCTTAACTCGCTTGGCCATGTACTATTATTATTATCTTTTCACATATTTTCATATAGTTTACACCGCTGGTTACTCAATGTCATTTATTTGTTAACATTTGTAAAATTACTTATTGGCACTTCAATGTCTTTTAACAGAATAACCTGAATTAAGTTAAGCTGTTAGATCCAGTTAAATATAATTTCAGCTTGGCATGTGAATAATGAGGTCGTCCAGTTGATGAATGTGTGTATTTTAATCTTGCAAATGTTGGTGAAAACCAAGTTCTGTAAACATTAACTGTGTATTCCCAAAGTATAAAATCATGGTTAGATATATTTGGTATATTTTATAATGTATTCTCAACAAACTAACTTTTGCACATGAAACAACGTTGTATGGCTGAAGAAAAACGTTCTTTTTTGATTAATATATTACAAAACGTTATTTCAAAGCATAAATTATGTTTACAACGTTGGTTTACTTACATTACCTAACAAAATAATGTCATTTTCTAAATTATCGAAAAGCCCTGGAGCGAGCCAAGTAATGCACAAAACATCCTTTTACAAACTAAGAAACGCCTCAACGTTCTTGGCCCTATTTTTCAACTTTCTTTCTAAATCCAGTTGCTCTATTTCTTTTCCCCACCTCCTTACCTGGAGCCACATGTGGCTGACCTGAAACCAAAACCTTGTTTGTTGATCTGAATGGAACAAAAAGATGATTTAAAGTTAAACCATAATAAAATAATGTACCTGCTCGCTTTTTTTTTATAAAAATGAGTTTAATTTTACTTGTTTATGAAAATACCATTTCCAAATTTTAGAAGAAGTATTTTAAAAATGTTTTTATCAAACTGTTTAAAATTTAAATTTTGGAACACTCTCTTTTTATTGTTTCAAAGAATTACCATTTGACACATAACTTTACAATTTGTTTGTTTTGATCTTATTATTATGATGATTTATTTTAAATGCATTTGAAAACAACAACTTCCGTTTCTTTCTGCACCAGTAATTTGAATATTTGTATGACTTTTTCTACCCCAGTTCTCACACATGAATTATTTCATTCTTTACCATTTTAACTTTTCAAAAGTGAATGAATCATCATCGATATAAATGTACTTTTTGAATGTCTGAAATAAGCAAAATGAAGATAAGGGTATGTGTTTCAATGTCATCCATCTGCCCATAAACAACAAAATGCAGAGTATGGTGCTGTAGTAAAGCTCTGGATGTTGGTACTGTTCAACAGGGTTCGAATCTATTTGAGTGTCACATAAACTTCCCACCACTTTAAGCCGTGAGCCGTTTCAAAAGTTGAGAGTAAATTCCCAAATGTGGATGATGGGGTGGTGGGGTATTTATTGATATTTGTGTGTTTTTATGGAACTCCTGGTTTTAGTGTTGTACCAGCTGAACCAGCGGGTATTTATTAATCATTGACTGCCTTCCTTCAAGTTGTTATGTCTGTGTGGGTGTGTTTTTCGTGTAGCAAAGCCACAAAAAGCTATCTGCTCAGCCAACCATAAGGAATCGAACCCCTGATTTTAGCGTTGTAAATCCAGAGACATATCGCTGTACTAGCGGGGGGCGAAAGTTGTTAGTACTACGCTAGAAGGACTGTCAGATTACCCGCAGGTACAAAGGACAAATATATAAAATGCTGTTAAATCACGCGTTCATAACCACAAATACCAAAGGTAACCTTGACGCTTCTTGTTCACGTCAAAATATTATGATCTAACTGAAATATTGCATGTTAAGGATGAATTATAATTTATTTTAGGAATAGATTCATTCTTAAGGAAACGTAATTTATTAATAAAACTAAACCCGAACTTTATAAATCAAAACATCTATAACGTTCGCGCTCTTCTTTATAATTAACTTTTATTTGACACCTATTTTAACCGTCAAAAAAAAATTCAGTATGTTTTGTTTTAAATAAGAATACTGTGATGTTACTAATAATTCATCACGATAATTTTTACCTCGGCTTCATATTATGGATACACAACATATACCTCTTTTTAAGTGAACTAAATTCCATAAAAGTGAACGCTTGTAGTCAACCTTACGTTCACACAACATACTCTTTGTTCGTGACCTTAAACTGTTAGTTTTCCATTCAAATGGAGTTTTATAATAACATGTAATTAAATAAGCTGTTTATGTGCAACTATTGACATAAATAATATCAATAACAATGTATGTGTACATATATCACTCTTCTTTAAATGTTTACAAGTTACCAAGTGTTAATAAATTATTCAACATTACAAGACTGGTAATAAAGTTCACAAACACATTTCCCACGAAAGAGATTTCTTACTGAACGTTGTCAAAACAGAATTCATTTATTTTTATGGAGTATTCAACAATATTATTTCTACTGATTGTGGTTTCAAGATGTTTAAAAGATGTCACGTTGTTTCAAATCTCAGTTTACTCACAATATTTTACTTTACTTATAACTTTCTATAGCCAACTCTACGTGTTTTTATATCAGAGATGTGTTAAAGAGAGAGGTCTTGTTAGACATGCCTCATAGTATGTTTGACAAACTGTTTTCTCTGTATTATATTTAATATCGTTATAGTTTCTTGAGCGATTCAAGTATTATTTTAGTTGTTATTAATTATTTTGTATCTTCATAAACATTAGATGTAGGTGGTACTACAGATAAATTAACTGCTACTAACTGGACACAGTTTGAACTGTAGCACGTGTCTTCGTGAAACTGTCACAATCACTGATAAAACTTTCCTCTGAAGTTACTTGGTTGCTTAACGAATTTTCACTAACCTAAAAATATGTTAGGAAATCTGATGTAGTACTGATGTTACGTTTTTCAAAGATAATCAATTCTAAAACAGCAACTCAAACCTTCTTGTTACTTTCTCATAGTAAGATATGATGTACAATATACTTATTGTTATTTTCAACAACACTAATGGTTAGACTATTCAATACATGAAGTTCACTTCTAGTTTTTCTCATGGGAAATAACTTGCTCTGACTGAAAGCCTTATATTATACACAAATTTTCAGATATATATGGACTAATTTAAGCTGCTTACATATATGTATATATACATATATTATTTTACAACAATTACTAACATTCATAATTTAATTTCTGTAGTGCACATAGGTGAATAGAAGACATTTTGACATTAAACAAAATACTTTAATTTTATTGGCCGCTCAATGTTTTGATTTCTTGCTTCTAAAACTGTAGTTAACAAACAAACCTTCCTGCAGCTAACGTTGTAAATTCGACTATTTAATCCAAAGAGTTGTGTGTATGGGTAACGTACTATAAACCAAATAACACGTTACTTTTCTGTTGATAAAAAGATATTTTGAAATCGTATTTTATTCGTTATTATAGATAGGTACTTAAGTAAGTGTCCTATTTTATTGATACTTACAGTGTCCAGAAACTCGGCTATTTTCAGTAGAAGATACCACCAGCCCAGTCTCACTAACTACGTGGAAGAAAATAAATTACATGATAAGTTTTAAACATACAAATATAGCAAATATTTAACCCTACTGTTCTTGAGTTACATTAATTTTTATAAATATTGTTTGATATGATGAATTAAAATATTCTTTACTTTTATTTGTATGTTTGTATGTTTCATATGTATTGTATTTCTCGCTGTAACACAACTTTTCTAAACATGTTATATATTTTATCTTTCCATAATATATAGATGTCTTAATGGTTTTGTTTATACATTGCTTACGTTTTAAACTATAATAACAGTTTTCCTTTGTTATTGTTTTGAAATAATCATGTATTAGTTCTCTATGTATATCTCTAAGTATGTCTGTCACTGGAAAAGCGGAAACTGTAAAAATTTACAATGAAAAATTAGGGGCTCAATTCCCTTCGGTGGACACAGCAGATATGCCCGATGTGGCTTTGCTATGAAAAACACTTTATCTCCTTTAAACTCTGAATTTTTAGTTTTCTTTGCTCAGTTCCAGTATATTTCAACTCCGAAATCTAGTTTTTGCTGTTCTTACAATTGTAATTCAATGTAACTAATTGGAAGTACTTTCATATTTATGAATATTGTTTTATTTTCTTCATCACCTGAAAGTTCTTATTGATACACTTTTATTGCCGTATCGAGATCCTATCAGTTTAGACGTCTTTTGTAGAAACACACTATGGATAAATCTTTCTGTCATACTTAGCTCAAACTGCCTCTGATTTCGTGTTAGAGCATTGTTATAATTAGTTTTGTTTCTTTGTGTCTTGTTAAATACAAAATTACACAATGAACTGTCTGTGCTTTATTCACCACCAGTATCGGAAACTACTTTTTTGTGTTATAAACCTTCAGACTTATTGCTGTACCACTGAGGGAAGTATTGTTCTAACAATATTTACGCTTACATTCTCAACGCCTGATCTTCTAAAGAAATCTGTGCTTTTTTATGTAATATAACTATATCTTTTAAAGATTTCTTGATGAATATGTCGTAGAAAAGTTATGTTCCATAATGTGACATAGAATCAGTTATTGCTGTCTCTCTGTACTGAAAACACTTTGTTATTTATCACCACAACACTTCCATAACTTAACCTTCAAAAGTCTAGTGTAGGTATATTAAGATCATTAAATCAAGATGTCAGAAGGTCACCAGTACTTTGAAATAACCTTGCAAAACAATAAGAATACAATAAAAACGGCAAGTAAACATTACCTTTAACATCCATATAGTTGTAATATTTTAAGGTATATTTACATGGTAGAATAATTTCATCTTTTTACAGATACAAGTGAATCAAACAAAGAATATTTTTTAGGTTTACAATTTCATATCTTTTCAGAAGGCTCAGTAAATTTCGTGTTTTGCATATATACTGCTAACCAAAATCTTAATCATTCATTAAAAACATGGCAAAGGCTAAAAATTGACAGAGTTTGAACGTGGCAGAATTGTCGAGCTGCAAAAGCAAAATCTCTCTCACAGTGCCATCGCTGGTGAGATTGGGCGTATTAAAGCTGCTGTTGTAAATTTCTTGAAAGACCCTGAGGGATATGGAATTAGAATTTCAAGTAGTCGGCCCAAGAAAACTTCGCCGGCGCTGAGCAGTAGGATTCGACGAGTTGTCCGGCAAGACACCACCCGATCGTCGAACCATGTTAAGGCTCTCACGGACGCAGAATGCAGCTCAAGATCAATAAGACGGCATCTACGAGAGAAAGGCTTTAAAAACCGTAAACGTTTTCAAAGGCCACGCCTCCTTCCACACCACCAAACATCTCTGTGAAACTTTGCTGAGGAGCACCAAACATAGGACGTAGAAAAGTGAAAGAAGATTTTACTTTCTGTTGATAAAAATTTGGATGGTACAGACGGCTTCCAACGTTACTGGCACGAAAAGGGTATCCCACCGGAGACATTTTCTATGCGACGCTGTGGAAGAGGTTCCATCATTATCTGGGGTGCTTTCTCTTTCCATGGAACAATGGAACCTCGGGTAAAACAGAGGAGTGAAGCAGCAGCTGGCAACTTTGGCATGTTGGAGAGAGCATCCTTATTGACTGAAGCCCCCCTCGCTTATGTGGAAATGGCTGGATCTTTCAGCAGGACAACGCTGCAATCCAAAATGTCCTCAAGACAAAGGACTTTTTCATGTAGAATAACGTGATTCTTCTGGACCATCCAGCGTGTTCGCCCGAACTGAAACCCATTGAAAATGTTTGGGGATAAATGGCAAGCAAAGTAAATAGAAATGGACGACAATTACAAACAGTGCATGATCTTCGTGAAGCCATTTTCACCACTTGGAATAACATTCCAGACAGCCTTCTGCGAATACTTATATCGCTATGACAAAGCGAATGTTTGAAGTTATTTGTAATGACGGTGGGGCATTTCTACCCTGCTTAGGAGAATTTCTGTTTGGTGTGGTTTTAAACTTTTGACCAGCTAGTATTTAAACTAATTTCATAGTGTTCCCACTTTTCCTATTAAAAGCTGAACAAAGTGTTTTATTTTTCCCCCATTTTTTATTCTCATCTTTCGAAGCTCTACTCAAATAAGTGGTTGAGTCAAGGAATGCAAAATGCATATTTTTTCTTTATTTTATGAGCCTTAAGATCTTGGCTAGCAGTGTGTAACTACATATTACTTTATCATTCGGTTGCTATTCAAACATACAAACGAACAGTCAATACCTCCCCACTAAATTTTCGCTCCATTATCACACAAGTCTTTTTCTCGCCTTACCTTCATTGTTTCTGGATCAGTTGCATAGCTGATGGGCTCACACACCCAGTTGAACTTCCCAGAGAGATACGACATGCTTCCACCCTGCAGTAGAAATTGATACTAAATCCATAAACACTAAGAACTATTTGTTAGTCAGACACAAAACATTTTAGATTGTAGTAAAAACAACTACCTAACAACGAACAAAATATTAATAAAAATCCGTTAAAGTGTCATAAACGATTCTGGAATATCCATATGTATATCCAGAAAGTCTAATGTCGACGAAAAACTGATACTAACTCTGCAATCTGAGGACACGCATTCTAGGGTATATGTCTTCATGGTTATTAGTGAAAATTAAATGAATTTGTAAAAGAATAAAAAAACGAAACAATTATCAAATCAATATCAATTGATTAAGCCAGAGAAGACACTAACTTACATAGCAGCAAGTAATTGAGAGATTAAAAGAAATTGAAACAGGATAACACTGAAACTGAACGAGGTTCAAATTTAACCTATTAACGTGTCATTTGGAAAACAGATCAGAAGCGTATGGAGGTTTTATATTCAGTACATTTTTAATAGCGCTACATGTATTATTTTATCTACCTTCAAAACCGGCATCACACACATTCTTGAGCCATAAGCAAGACAATTAGCAATAAGTAAATGTGTTACAAATCGTACAACAGTATGGTGGGGTACGTTCGTTGAGGTTTTTTTTTACTTCATACTGAAGATTCATTCATAAAAATCTCTATGTAGGTCTTGAACGCCAAGGGGTTTCAGAGTAGGGTTTATGAAACATTTCAAAGACACGCCTTTTTATTACGTTATACAATTTGCTTCCTTCCTTGTTATTTATATAATAATAAAAAGATAATATTAATATTATGAAAACAAGACTGAAATACAGTGCGTCCTCAAGAAGCTGCATCACCCATAGAATGAAAATCACTGCTTTGGTCAAGTGTCTTGTCTGTACATAACCTTAATATCAATCATATCTTAATATTTATAAATTAAACTCTAAGACTAGTAACATTACCACCACACCTGTGTTCAACATATTATTGCGTGACCTGCTGAGTATTTTAAGAACCAACTGATCACTTTGTGGAAGATAGCAACAGTGCTTATCAAGGAAATGTAGGAGGAACTGTAACCACAAAGTAATGGGAATCACTTATGTTTCCGATATTAATTAAAAACAGACATTATGTAAACAATAAAAACTTTCAGAATATCATAAGCGCTTAAAATTACTTTTTTCACAAGCTCGTGCAGTAGTTTTTCATACTAAGGTTAATATATAAAAAATCCTTTATTTCCTCCAATGTTTCCACAATGCACTGTAACTATACAAAATTATGTATTCCCTGGACCGTATACTAATTTACTTGTTCTTGTGTTAGGTTTTTTGAATAACTTATGTGATTTTCTCTCTTTATTTTGAGCCGTCTTGTTAATCGTGTAAGTTCTAAGAGGGGGTAACACATCTTACGTAGAAGAAAAAGAAAGCGTTTAGAACAACTTGAGCTATATTGTAGAATATGATGGTTTTGTTTATCTCAAAGTGTTTTTCCTATTTTTCATCCATGCAGGTCCCAGCACTTTACGAAGTAAACGTAGAAAGCGACTCAGTGGTCAGTATAGGGAAAGGTGATCCTAAAAGAGGCCCAATTCGCTGGTTCGAGGATCTGAAAATTAAAAAAGAAATAGTTAGGTTTGGGGTAAATTTAATTCAGTTTGGTGACAAAAAGTTAAAGAACTTAATATACACTATACAATTTTTAAAACATGAATTTATACACCTAAAATAGATATAAATATTGAAATGAAACTGACATACCTTCTGGGTAGTGAAAAACAAATGTTTCATCGTCCGACAATAATAAATCATCGAAGTCATCAAAAAAATATAACGTGTTTTAACGTGCTGTTATCCTCAGGGTAAGCGCTGTACACGTCCATTTAACCAAATCCAATCAATGGTTGCACTTGAGAAGCGATGATAAAATGTTCATATCCTGTGCTCGTATCTGTCTGATATTCAATAAAAGTGATCTGCAAGTTGATTATTTATTGAAGATGTTATCTTATTAACACTTCAGTTAAGCCTCATTAACATTTGAATAAATAGAAAACCAGAAAAACCTATTTCGTATATCGTAGGGCATGGCATGGCCAGTTGGTCTTGCGCTTGACTCGCAATCTGCGGTCCGTGGGTTCGAATTCTATCACACCGTGTTTGGTCGCCCTTTCAACCAGTACATATAACCCTCGTACAGCTTTGCGCAAAATCCAAAGAAATATTAACTAATTACATGCATTATAAAATTTTGTTTCATTAGTTACTATTTACACGGATATTTGAATTACATTTAACAAGTGACAGTTTTATGGAATGCTATGTTGGACTTGACAAGTAGCTATTTTCGTAAATTTTTAATTACACTTGACAAGTGATTATTTGTACAAGCTGTTAGACTTTTCTTAAAATATTCTTTTTATATATCGTATGATAAAACATGATAAATCACTGTTATATAAACTGCTAGGTTACAATGAAATTAACTTTTATGTATTACTAAACATCGCGCTTGTGTGATTTTTTTCACATTGCTAGATTATGCTTGCTGAGTAATAATTTGTACAGCTTTTAAAATTATGTTCTGAGTGATCGTTTATGTAAGATTCCTCTTGGAAAGTATTTATTTTTGAAAGTTGTCATAACAAATACAAATATTAAAATTTATGAAGGGTGGTTCTAGGAACTTTATTTGAGAGGTGGAGCAAACAGAGTGGTTAGAATTAGAGCGAGCACACCCCCTCTTGATGTTCGATTTAAAAAGCATGAAATTTCACGTGTGTTACAATGGTGTTTCATTTTATTTTAAGTTAGTCCACTGTTTGAAAGAAATGTTTACCATAATTAATCTGAGTTTAATACGTTGATGTTTACTAACCTACACTATGATACTATAAAATTATTGTTAAGCGTTAAACATCGTTTTATTAATACATATTCAATTCTATTAGTGCATGCCAGTTGACGATAGCGGAGATAAAGATAAATACTTTAACAAATCCTCAAACGGAAAATATATTTCTTTTGTAATTATGTCCTTTTCATAATTTTATTTGTTTTCATAGAGCTCCTTATATATTTATACAGTCATATTTATTAAAAACATGCATGTAAAGATCAGCTGTGTTTACCTCCTTATATTCATTTACATTCACACAGAGTTTGAGCACTTTATGTTATAGTAATTTTAGAATTCTGCCACAACGTTACAACCTATTTCACAACGTCCAGCCATGCTCTATTTGATGTCCATGCATCTCAACAATAGCCCTTAAACGTAGTTTTCTCTGGAAAACACAATGTAATGAAGCTGTCAGTGTTTTGTTCCAAGAGTTTTTTGTGTTTGGTATATCTTTAATTTCGCGCAAAGCTACACGAGAGCTATCTGCGCTATCCGTCCTTAATTTTTTGGTGTGAGACTAGATGGAAGGTAACTAGTCATTATCATCCACCGCCAACTCTCAGGCTACTCTTTTTCCAACGAATAGTAGGCCAAATAGAATTAACATGTTCGTTCTTCTCTTCTAAACATGCACACAGAAAATCGATTAAACTGAAACATTAACTAGTTACGTTGCAATTGAATAATAAAAACACCAGTTGGTCAGATTACAGACATGTTCAACAAGGGTTAAAATCAAATTCACATACACAATATAAATGATTACGTAGCGTCACACTTGTAATTTTACATTCTAACGTACAATACTCTCTATTTTACAGTTTTATAAACAAAATAATATAAGTAAGGTTCATACAAATTAGAATAAAAAAATACTTTCTTTAAACGTAAAACAGGGCAATAAATACTCGACCTAACAACTTAATTATACATCTAGTTCACTGGTGTACGAATTAAAGGTGCCTTGTTCCGGCTCGGCATGGCCAAGCGTATTAAGGCGTGAGACTCGTAATCTGGGGGTCGCGGGTTCGCATCCCCTTCGCGCCAAACATGCTCGCCCTTTTAGTCGTGGGGACATTATAATATGACTGTCAATTCCACTATTCGTTGGTAAAAGAATTGGCGTTGGGTGGTGATGACTAGCTGCCTTCTGTCTATTCTTACACAGCTAAATTATGGACGGCAATCACAGATAGACCTTCAGTAGCTTTGTGCCAAATTAAAAAAAAGAAAACCAATGGCTTGTTTTACTTTTCTTATTGCTAAAGGTTTTGTTAAACGTTTCGTCAGGCGACTTGGAACTATTTGTTTCTTATTTAAGGGTGCTTTAAAGATTTTGTGATTCTGTTTTCAGTCGAATATCATATTTTCCAAGAATGTTAAACAAATACATGTAAACATGTGTAATACTTAAAATATATTATATGTGTTACACCGATATTAATTCCCTCACAAAGCTATTTCTATAAACCCATTATAAGTCGTGTAATTTCTACTTGATAAGTTGACCTGTGTACAAAAACCAATAAAAAAGTAAAATATCAATATTTTGTTTGTTTGTGGTTGAGTACAAAGCTACAGATTGGACTATCTGTGGTCTGACGCCACGGATTTCGAAACCCAGTTTCTAGCATTAGAAGTTCAAAGACATACTGCTGTATTACTGTGAGGCAACCATTAGTGACCAATTTCTAACATCTCTTAACAACGAAATATTATTATTGAATCTATTAAACATGACAAACTTTTTTATTATTATGTATAACTCATAAATAACTTTTGTTATGATCACTTTACTACTCCACCAATGTGTATATCTTATAAAAAACGTGTTTTATATATTTGTTAAATGTCTTTGTTCTCAGATTGCTTTTAAAACGTTAAACATATAAACATTGGAAAACTAATCGCATCGAATTTTCTGACTACAGTAAAAGCACACGTTGTTTTACAAATCAAAATACCCGTATAAATCTTTCGATGAATAATATAACTTAAAAGTGTAAATAAGATAATAACTGTGATGAACGAGACAAAAATACTCTTGAAAGAGCTGGCCTTATCTTTCGCAGCACGACAGTTTAGCTCCCCTGATGTTGAGCCAGTGTGGAAGGCTAGTGTGCGCTAAGTGTTACAATGCACGTGTCACATTTTCCTGGATAAAAAGATATTTGAAAGAAGTATCTGAACTTCAACAAAAAATAAATATAGCTACAGTATTTTAGCAATATTTTTGCTGACCTTGTTTCTATGTGCTAATGTTGAGCTTTAAACATAGCTTGTTGTAATTCACTACTTGAATGTGTAGACATCTTATTTTGTATTCTTTGACAATCCAGGCCCAAAGAAGGTAACGTTTATGTACGTGGATATGGGGAAAACTTTTATTTTGCATTGTTTGATCAACCAGAATTAAATACAGTGAAATGTTTGGAATGTTCAGCTACGGTTCAATTTATTACTTTATAAAAAGAATGTAATTTCCCTAACATAAGTTACCTATATTTATCTAGTGATAGAAGAGGTAATCGAATACAATATTAAGTCCGGAAAATGTTCTGTTTGAAGAGAAAATAAGAACTAAGGGTAACAAATATTTCTACTTCTTGCTTTTGTTATTTATATATCATTCCAGGTTGTAGCCTACAGGACACATAATTCTCTCTCTCTCTTGGTTCATGACATGCTAACGTTTTACTGACAGTTTTACGATAGTAAAAACTGAAACTTTAAGCACCTTCAAGTGACGCCATTTTCGTGTCTACTGATTGACTGATTGAAAGACAACAGAGGGTGGCGAGAGAGATTTCACGATGTGACCCGGGTTCCTTTCCAGAAAATTATTCATTACTTGTTTTAATGAAATGAAATGTGGTGATAAGTCACAGCTAAGTTTTAGTTTAAAATAGTGTAGTATTATAAAAAAAAACTACATGAAGTATGTTCTTTCGTTTCTACCTTTCAAAAGTGAAATAATATGGAAACTCACCTGAAACGTCTTTCTTCACTAATGACATAACATAATGTTTAGGGACAACAAGGGACTTATTGATACGTTACAGCTGTACCATTCTCTACACTAGACTATCAAATAAATAAATTTAAAAAATAAAAGAGCTCGGCATGGTCAGGTGATTAAAGCACGCGACTCGTGATTTGAGGGGCGTAGGTTCAAATGCCCGTCGCACCAAACATGCTCACCCTTTCACCAGTGACAGCGTTATGAAGGGATGGTCATTTCCAAACGTTGTTTGTATGTTACTCTCCTGTTTTACAATTGCTACCTGAGGGACGGCTTGATCTGATAGATCTAGTGTAGCTTCGTTAGAAATTAAAAAAACAAAACCACAAAATAGAAATCCTAAAGTCAGCTCTTGTCATTTATGTAGTGATGAAGCATTTTCTTAAATATTGCTGCCTAACCAACATCCGACGGCAACCCATTCCAGAGACCAAGCACACTGTTAGAAAAATAAAACTTGCCAATTTTGTGCTTGTGTCCCCTAGTTCTATTATTCTGTCGTTAAATATGTAAAAATATGATTAGTCAACAATCTTATATATCTCAATTAGATCCCCACTAACTCTTCTTTTTTAAGAGAAAACAATTTCGAAAATCTTTATCTCTCCTCATATGATATCTTTACCATCCCAGACATCATTCCAGTAACCTTCTTCTGAAGCATTTTCAACAATTCAATGTTTTTCTTGAGGTAAGAAGTCCTAGACAAAACAAAATACTCTGACGGTGGCCGAAAATTAGTAATTTTGAATGATATATTCTATTAGTAATCAGCTAACTCAAAATACGACCACTTTGAAATCATGTCTACACTTTATTTAACATGCCAAACATAATGCTTAAAGTTAATGGTAACGACACCCAATTTGGAGATCTAAGCTAAACTGTCTTATAGTTATTTAAAAGTAAAACATTTAGAATTGTAAAAATGTTTCACTTACCACTTTTTGACATCATCCAGTTGTAAAGGATGATCGGGTAATGAAACGGATACATTAAGTAACTAATCATGGTTGTGTCTTATACCTGGATAGACTTCCGTTTCGAAATAGTCTTGAAACCGGGCAACTAAAAAAGGTAAATGTTAGGATGTATACACACTCCACAAAGTGTTTAGAGACGGTGGCGTAGATAACACATTCATAGCTTTATAACATTAACAGAGGATTGTTTATAAGTAATACAAGTTGAGAAAAAAATAACAAAGAAGTTTCAGAAATACGCGACTTGGAACAAATACATGATAACCAGTTGGCTGGTTGGTTTTTCACCCACAGACATTAAAAACAGCAACACATCTTGAGATATTTATAGGATTTCTTTATATACTTAAGACAGTGTGGATAGAAAAATGCAGAAATACGAGCTTGTCAGGAACATATTCTTGTCTTATAATATGCGACATAAAGGCACTGCATTAATACTCCCAATAAGAAAATTGTAACAATCCGTTCTGTGTTTGTATTATGAAAATCTCAATAAAGGTAAATTATATCTTAATTACAACCATTACACGCATGACATAAAAAGAAAATCGCCAGTGTTAGAGCCCACAAGAAGTAAAAGAATTCGTAGCTTACCTGGTTGTAGTATCTTAGCTTGCAAAAAAGGAAGTTTGTCTATTCGATAAATAATTAACACGAGCACAGTATCAACACAGATAGATACACTCGTTGGATAGTTTAAATTTTATTGACTGCATCACAAATAAAAAGAGTCAAATAACGCTAACTGTGACACAATTAACGTGAGGATGAAAGAAGTCCTGCACCAACGTTTAGCGACTGATGTGGGACACAAAAAAGTGTAAGTATATATAGTATTGTAGGAACAAAGGTTCTAATAGAACCGGCTAGCCCAATCAGTGTTTCCAGTCTATTCCTTACATGCGAAATTGGCTTATTTCAAGGTGAAACGGAGGGGAAACACATTCATCTCCAAACTAGCAAATCATCAAGTTTTATCTCAGTATAGGTAATTGTCTTTCTGACAGGCGATGATCAAACTCAGCAAAGACATCCTCCAGTATTTCCTACAGGCTCCCCTTAGAAAGCACTGCTCCGTCTGAAGGTTGATCATGGATCCCTCCTCCTTTAAATTTCGCAAACTTGCCAGGTGTGTATCTCAGCTATTAAACACGTTTTGACAGAAAAGTAACTCTAATTATTGATACTATGCAGTTTTGAGACACATGTTTTGTAAAGCGACAGAGCTAAAAATATCATTTTGTTGTCTCAAAACTCGATAACATCAGGCATTGATTCATAATGTGAGCTCACTCTAAAAACTAATAGTTATAGGTAATTAAAATCACCAAATGCTATATTTTGTTTTGTTGTTTTACTTTGCGGATATGGTAAAGATACACGCTGCATTTGATTTAACTGGCTTTTCTGGGTAAATGATAAAATTATGCAAGCCTGGTGAAAGCATATGCGCTATGAAACGGTGCACACTTTTTAGGTTGAGTTTGTTGTTTTAAATCTAATTCTAATCAAGTAACTCATATCCACTGCTGTTATTCTTCATTGTGATCACAATCAACAAGAAAGTAGATAAATAAAACCCTATTTAATGTTAATATTATAATATTATTATTATAATAGTAATATTATTAAATATAAACAATATAATCGAAAAGCTGAAAAACGCTGATGTTACGTAAGTTAAATTTTCAAAGAAGACTAGTGTACTTTTAATTGCCTAAGTATTCAACCCTATGTTACGGCCACTATAAACCATTTCACGTACAAAATATTAATTTTAAAGGTCGTATAATTTGTGAAACGGTCTCTGTCTGTCTGTAATCAAAGTGATTTGAAATGATTTCAGAATAAATTAGATATTTTCAGGCCACAACTCACACGATAATGTGACAAACCATCCATGAAAACCAAGTAGCTTTTCAAACAAGTTAGGGATAATGTGGTTTTAAGACACAAATCACAAAAAGGTTATAAGAAAGTTTCAAAGTCGCTGATTGTCTTTTTAAGTACAGTAAAACCCGTCATTAAGAAGTGAAATGTTTTTCTTACTAACCAGTCATTAGTAAGATCAGATCAAACTCCTAAGCGAAGCAAAGAGACAACCAGAAAACTGGTTAAAGATCTCAGTGTGAAGTCAAAATCAGCATAGAAAGATTTTAAGAATGAGTGAAAAATAGATAGTGGAAAGGACGAATCGTGGAGGAAAATCTGCTTGAGTTCGTCAAGAATTTAAAATTTGGTCGAAAATTCACATTTCAGCAGGAAAATTATCAGAAACACAAAGTTAAAACCACATTAGAAAGGTTCTGGAAGAAGAAAGGAGTAGTCCAGTCAAAGTTCTTACTTGGATCCGAAGGAAAATTGATGGCGATACTTGGAAATTGTCGTCCATAAACGAACTTGTCAGAATTGGAACAATTTTGGCACTACGAATAGATAAAGATTGCAACATCACATTGTGCAAAACTTGTAGAAACCTATATAAATACTCTCACAGCAGTAAATTCTGCCATAGATGGCTGAATACTTGCGCTATTAGCAAGTTTTAATTTATATATTTATTTGTATATTTATTAACATTCAACCTCCCTCACACATAACGGTGTTATTTAGGTTTGATCATTAGACTCTTCAATAAACAAAGTTCATTACAAATTTGTTTACATTAGTTGTATTTCCTCTAGACGTCATACAATAGTAAATACTTTTGTAAGACAATGTATATAAAGCTCTACCGTATTTTGTATTGATATAAATTGTTGTCTGCGTGAAGAGAACATTTGGCGTTCAATAAGGAGGCCACTGTGAAACCAAGATGTATCATCTAGGTTATCGGAACTCTACAAAGACAAATAACAAGCGCATTGACTACTTGCAACTGATAGTTAATAACAGTGTAAATAACTACTTTCATAATAACTCCATGGAAACTAAATTAACAGTTTCTTGTCATCATCAACAAGCAATGGTACAGTCGTCTCAAGCATCATTATTTATTCTTATTGCTTAAGCTAATATTGCGTGACACAAATCGATATTTAATTAGGAAATTTTGTTAAATTTAATAAATCTGAGCTTGAAGGTTGGCAATGAATAATCACCTTCTTCCAAAATAATTATTTTGAAAACTTGATCTAGAAACTGCTAATCGAGTTTTCTTGGCCTAACCAATATTTATCTGCACGTGCTTGCACATTATTGCTGTTGTAAATCAGTCATATTTAAAAAGAATAATAAAAATTTCAAACTGTCCACATTCATTATTCGAATAAAATGTGGTAAAACATTTAGACTGATAGTTCACGTGACTTTCAACGCAAGTGTTGGCAAAAGGTTTGTCAAAATTGAGTGTTTTTTGTGTTTTTTTGCAGAGTAACTTTGCATATGCGACTTATATTTACACGAAATTTAACAATTATTGATTGTAAAAAAATTTTGGTGTAATAAACATGAAAGAAATATAAAAATCAAGTACATTTTTTCTATCAAATAAAATATCAGTACATCAAATGAGACGGTTTGTTTGTTTGTTTTGCATTAAGCACAAAGCTACACAATGGGCTATCTGTGCTCTGCCCACCACGGGTATCGAAACCCGGATTTTAGCGTGCAAGTCCGCAGACATACCGCTGAGCCACTGGGGGGCCAAATGAGACGGAACAAATACAAAGGAAATTCAATCAAAACTCTGGGTATTCTCCAAATATACTCAAGAACTATCTTTAAATATTGACTAAAGGTAAGACAACTAATCAACAGCACCCACCATTAACTCCTGTGCTACTGTAACCAAATAGTGGAATTTGTCCCTCAAATTTAAAAAAATACCCATTGATCCAAAGTGTCCGATTGTGAAACAATAAATAACATTCAACAAATCTAATCATAACAAGATGCAGTCTGTTTTTTTCCTTAGAATTCACTAATACTTTATTTAATCTCAAACACCTCTATAAAGTAACGCAGAGTGTAAGCACTAAAGTGATCCCACGCAATACCTTAAGTTTTGAACGTTTTATAAGAATTATGTTTAAGCCAACTATAGAATATAATGTCGAAAGCATGTATAATTTTGGAAAATAATAATTTTAATATTTAACTCCTGAAAGTTATCGGGGGTTCTTCAAAATACTATCGTATATATATATATATATACCATATCTGAGGCGGCATGAATAAACAGATAGATTTGTTTTAAACAAAATGCTTTACAAAGCGACACCAAATTAATGATAAAATCGTGATTAGATGGTCAGGTCGCTTGACTCGCAATCTGAGAGTCGCGGATTCGAATCTACCTCTTACCAAACATGCTTGCTTTTTAGCTGTGGGGTCATTATGTTGTTATAGTCAATCCCACTATTCGCTGGAAAAGGAGGAGCTCATTAGTTGGTAGTGGATGGTGACGACTACCTGTCTTTTCTCCAGTGCTACACTGCTAAATTAGGAACAAATAGCGCAGATAGCCTCGTGGAGCTCTGCGCGAAGTTCAAAAACAAACAAACAAACCTTGGTCATCTTCAGGTTAACAAAGAGAGAGTTTGCAACTGACCGTTGCCAAGCACATCTCTTAGGAACGAGAGCATAAACGGGTACGTGATTGTAAGGGGCGTTATAGTTTGATGCTAGGTTATTAATTAGTATAAGAATAAAGGCGTTCCTTTACATTGATTTAATTTTGGGTTTAGTTGTTGAACAAGTGAGCGTTTTTGGTTTTGATTTTGTTTATATTTATTTCCCTATTTAGTATCTGGGTGTTTTTATGGTTATGTTGTGTTTACTTTACCTGCAATGTTTAAAAATGTATGAAGATGATTTTTAGTGTTCTTTGAATCCAGTTACAATTTTTCCAAAATAGAACACGCGGCAGGTGTTGTATTGTATTTTATAAATCATGTTAGTTTTGTGTTTTAGTTTTTCTTACATAGTATAGATTTAGTTTTAATGAGACACACACAATCAAAACAAATACATTTTAGTACTTACATGTTGCCGTACGGATTGAAACAAAAACATTGGATCTGACACCATTATTTGTCAAATATTCTAGAATATTTTTCCCGAAAGTCTGCACGGAAAGTTTTTCTTCCTAAAAATACACTGCTGGCCAAAATCTTAAGGCCAATGAACATAAAGAAAAAATATGCATTTTTCGTTGTTAAACTCAACTACTTATTTGATTAAAGCTTCGAAATATGACAATAAGAAAAGGGAAAATAAAAAACTTTTTAGCATTTAACAGAGAAAATGTGAACACTGTGAAATTACCCTAAACATTAATTGGTCAAAAGTTTAAGACCACACCAAAAAAAAGTCCTAAACAGGGAAGGAAATGCCCAACAAGAGATCTCAGTAGTGAGTTGCACGGCTGTCATTACGAATAATTGCAAACATTCGCTTTCGCATAGTCGATATAAGCGTTTGTAGAAGGCTGGCTGGAATGTTATTCCAAGTGGTGGAGATGGCTTCACGAAGATCATGCACTGTTTGAAATTGAAGTCCATTTCAATAAACTTCGCTTGCCATCTACCTCCAAACATTTATAATGGGATTCAGTTCGGGCAAACACGCTGGTGGTTTAAAGCAATCACCTCATTCGCCATGAAAAAGTCCTTTGTCCTGTGGGCATCGTGGATTGCAGTGTTGTTCTGCTGAAAGATCCAGTTATTTCCACTCAAGGAGAGGGTCTTCATTCAGTAAAGATGCCTTCTTTAACATACCAATGTTCCTTCACTATTTTGTGTAGAAAATATCTCTGGTGGGATATCCTTATCGTGCCAGTAACGTTGGAAGCCACCTGGATTAAATTTTTTATCGTCAAAGAGCAAAACCTTCTTCCATTTTTCTACTCCCATGTTTGGTGCTTTTCGGCAAAGTTTCACAGAGCTGTTTGGTGGTGTGGAAAAAGGCGTGGCCTTTAAAGACGTTTACGGTTTTTAAAGCTTTTCTCTCGTATATGCCGTCTTATTGTCTTTGAGCTGCATTCTGCATTTGAAAGGGCCTTAATCTTGTTCGACGATCGGCTGGTGTCTTGCCGAACAACCCGTCGAATCTTCTTGCTCAACGCCGGCAAAATTTTCTTGGGCCAACTACTTGAAATTTTCGTTTCGTATCCCTCAGGGTCTTTTAAGAAATTTGCAACAGCAGTTTTACTACGCCCAATCTTACCAGCGATGGCACGTTGAGAGAGATCTTGCTTTTGCAGCTCGACAATTCTTCCACGTTCAAACTCTGACAACTTTTCAGCCTTTGCCATGTTTTCACCCAATGTAAAACAGGAGATGTCAGTGAGAGATGTTGATAACGTTAATACTTGAACACAAAAGACTAAATTTCGTTTCGTGTTTAACCAGCTATTATTTAGGTTAATTTCATAATGTTCACATTTTTCTTTTTAAATGTTTAAAATGTTTTTTTTTATTTTCTTTTTTCATTTTCTTATTTCCATGTTTCGAAGTTCTACTCAAATAAGTGATGAAGTCTAACAACACAAAATGCATGTTTCTTCTTTATGTTCATTGGTCTTAAGATTTAGCCAGCCGTGTATTACTTGTTTAACCTTGAATGAATTTTTAGATCTTGCACAACCTGTTTCATTTTGTTTGTTTTTCAAGGATACTTTTTCTTCTGCGAATTTAAAGTTTATAATAAAACTGTTTCGTTATTGCAAGGACAAATAAAATGTGCTTTAGGAAACACAATTTGTTTTATTTAAGTTATCCTATCGCCAATATGACTTCACTGAGACAGAAACGAGCATTGAGTTTATAAAATTTTTAATTAACATCGGGTTTATAATATTGTGAATTAGTATTCGGTTTATAATATTATAAATTAAAATTGGGTTTATAATATTGTTAGTTAACATTTCATAGTAGTGTGATCGAACATTAGTTTTATAGTGAATTCAATCTTTTGATATATTTTTCAGAAACAGTTTAATTTGATATTTTTTAATCTGACCTAACACATTCATTATTCAGACAGTCTTTCATTTTTCAGTTTCATTTTAAAATCTTAGCTAAAGTTATATTAAGAGGTTAAAATTTTGTGTAAATTGCATTGAACATTTTATTTTATCATCAAAACAACAAAGTGTGAAACCAGTAACTGAAAATTTGTCATACACCTTGATACCATGCAGTGGTTTTTCTCAGTGTATTTTCTGTTACTTCAAATACTTATTCGTTGTCTTTAATTTCCTTTTACTTTTAACTTATTACACATAAGTATATATTTATATAATTTTCTTTACGATATTTATTCTCCACTCCAGTCTGCGGATTTATAGCCTTATAAACTGGATTTTAATACTCGTGATAAGCACAGTATAGATAACCTGAATATATTTATATAGCTTTGTGCTTATTACAAACAATCAACTAAACGTTATTCCTTACAAATACTTTATATGGCTTCCTTTTTAAATGTTTAGATCTTTTAACACTGCGAAGAAAAATTGTATAAACAGTTGAATACATAATATTAACTAATTACACGAACTGTAAAGTCTTCAGTTCTTTTCTTTTTCGCTACCGAAATTTTTATCACCGACAGCTGTCGCATTTAAAGACTGTATAAGGAATGAACATGACACATGAACAAAAGTCTTTACTTCATTTTACACAATTAGTTGTTAAGAAATGATGTTTTCACTTCATAATATTTTGTTTCTGCTTTCAATAGCAATTTTAGTTTAATCAACATCGGTTTGAACTCTCTACCCCTTTCAACCTTACAGTTTTTTTAAATATTTTAACATAAATTCTGATTAGCAACCCCGTTTTTCTCATATTTTGGGGGGGATTGGCAAGACAACGTTTGATGAATGTCTTTGATAAAGTATTAATACCAATGGCAAAAAATCCATTATTGTTAATCTACAACTAATGTCTCCCAATTATTAAATATTTTAAAATTTACTATTGAGTCATTGGTTAGAAATTCCACAGACTTTGTAAATTTCGTGGAAAACGTTTCTTTAAAAATAGTTTTCTTAATCAGAATTTTGAGGTTTAGAGACTGGTGTTGTCTATAGTTAACAAGTGATTCAACAAGCAACAACCTCTTTTCAGGTTTCGAAGTGAAGTGAGTTGACAGTAAAATGAAAATCTGCATAAGCTCAATTCCAAAGAACTTAGCAATGAACTCGCCCTCTGGTGTGCCTATAAGTAAATGACACTTAAAATGTAGAAAGCTAATAGTTTCGAATTACAGCACAGCAGTGGATATTCTGAAGGTTTCTAGCCCTCAAAACTTGGTTTCTATACTCGTAGTGGGAATATTACAGATAATCTATTGTGTAGCTTCTTCTTACCACACAAATTAACACAAAACACAAGTTGAGTATTCTGGCCAAATTCAAAAAATTTTTTACTGTTTCGTACGTTGTAAACATGGAAGTTTTGAGGCTATAACATAAACACTTAACTTTATTTTACCATTCTTAGCGTAAAAAATTACATATCTTCGATTTGTCAAATTGTAGTTTACAGAACGCCGAAGCCAACCAGGAAAGGAATGAAATAACAGTTTTTCTTTCTAAGAATTATTTTCATAACATTTACTCCTTATGTTTAACAAACCATATTTCTGACATAATTAACATTTCCGTAAACGAATTTTAACATTTCATACACGTTTGACGGAATTAAAAGTAAAATTTCCTTTTTTATAACATCCAACTTCCATTTATTTTATTGTTTTGTTATCTTTCGTTATTATCTTTGAAAAGCTGTCAGATAACCTTTTACATTTTCTCTTGTGCGTGATTTGATAGTGCAGTCAAACCACTCCTGCATTTTTCAAGGATTCGAATTTAGTTATTCCACTATTGTGTAACCTTATGTGCCTCAACAGGTATAATCCGGTGTAAATAGAAAAAATCCTCAGTTGGACTTCCCCCAAAACTCCTATGGTCACCTTAATCCAGTGTTTTTATCGGATGAGACTTTGAACATTGATAAGGGTAGCTTTTATAACTACGACTTTCCTTAATTCCAGAGTTCATTTTTATCATGATTGGCATGGGATTTCCCATAAACATTACGCTGCATAGACACGTGGATAGAGGGCGCGATTAGCACCAAACATCCTCACCCTTTCAGCCGTGGGGGCGTTATAATGTTACAGTCAATTCCACTATTCGTTGGTAAAAGAGTAGCTCAATATTTGTCGGTGGGTGGTGATGACTAGCTGCCTTCTCCCTAGTTTTATACTGCAAAATTAGGGACGGCTAACGCAGATTGCCCTCGAGTAACTTTGCGCGAAATTCGAGATGTAAACAAAAAAACAAACGAAATTTTAACAGATTTATGAAAATAAAATGTAACCATAGAAAATTCTACTGATTATATAGAAATGTCGATAAGCTACGAGAAATTATTTTAAAAAGAATTCGAAAACAGAAATACCCAACAACAAAAAACTTGAAAATAAAAAAATATTGAAACAAATTAATGGTGATAGCTTATTTGCTTGTTTGTAGTTAACCACAAAGCTATGCAAAGAGCTAGCTGTGCTCTATCCACCACGGATATCTAAACCCAGTTTCTAGCATTGTAAGTCTGAAAATATACCGCTGTACCAGTGAGGGCTGTAGTTACCCACAAATTTACACAATAGACTGTCTTCACTATGTCACATATATCGAACGAAAAATTCTAAATATACAATATCGTAGTCTTGCTTTTCACTAAACCATGTAAGGTATTTTGTGTTTCTGTACAGATACTGATCTGCTAATGGAAGAATTAGATGTCGAACATGATCTTTACGAATGGCAACTCTTTATCGACTGATCTGAAGTTAGTTTGAAGGCTGTACTTTTGCACAGTAAAAGCACTAATCCATCTCTTCCTGTTGTTTATGCTCTGAATATGAAAGAAACTTATTGAAGCATACAGCATTATAAATGGAATTTTCAATGAAAAATTAAAATTATTTTAAAAAGTGTTATATTTCATAAAATCTGAGAATATTTTAAATAAATCGATCATAGCTCAAAAACCAGAAATGATCAGTAATTTTCAACGTTATTTTCAGAATCAGCATCACCAAATTATTTAGAAACAGTTCTATTTTTTCTAATAGTACGTGTTGCTCAGTTTTATTAGTATTTATAATCGTCTAAAAAGATAGTAGTTCCAAATTAATTGTAGCAGGCAATTTTATTATCGTACCAGGCAAAAATATAATATACAATTATTGGTGTGGCATACAAAAGTATAATATACAGTTATTAATGTGACATACAAAAATATAATATTCAGTTATTAGTGTGAATACTAAAGTTAACAACATATTCAACAGTTTTAAACAATTAAAGATACATTGGTATACAATTTCAATAATAGACTGAACTCACGGATTACATTAATGTTTGTTTGTTTTGAATTTTAGCAATCAGTGATATTGATTAGTAACCTTTTCTTTGATGTATCACTGCGATAATAGGGATAGCCTCGTGCAACTTAGTGCAAAATTTAAATCAAACGAAATCGAAATGAATGAACAAACACTACTGTCTTATACACAGTTACAAGTTGTGTGGTCTGTTTCTTATATCTTTGCAAGTTGTTCTAACTGGCTAAGCCATCCAGTTTTACAGTATTGCAGCTTTTTGTTTGTTTTGGAATTTCGCACAAAGCTACTCGAGGGCTATCTGTTCTATTGCAGCTTCTAATCTGAATAGGTTTTATTGATTGACTAAGCTATATAAATCACTGATTTTTTTTTATTTGGAACCATGTGATGACATCTTTTGAGCAAGATACTCATACTAACTGTCTTTACTGGTGGATCACTTTTTACGTAAAATTCACTGCCACCACACTCTTTAAGAGATGTGATGGTAATTATGTCTTCATTGGAAAATTGGAGACCAGTTGGTTCTGAGTTGATACAGAGCCATTAGGTAAAATATTAATACCACAAGCAACCTTATTTACAGCTTTAAACATACTAATAGCTTCAGTCTGTTTAGGCTATTGCAAAATCTTGACACACCTAAAGCTGGTTTTTGGTGGTTTCCATAGTAGCACTATACCGCGTGAAACTTACTTTCTCTAAAGTAGTCTGATTTGATTTTTTTAATAAACCAATAACACGATTTAATGATGTTTATATTTCTACGTTTTTAAGACAGTGAAATAAATAATTCTTATGACTTCTGTTATAATGTATAATTATATCCTTACTATAAAGATCGTTTTCAAAAATACTGTCATAAAGCGGTACCCAAAACAAGCGAATGTCGTCCTTGGAAAATTGCTATATACACTTAGTAACTAGTTTGGTGGTCAAGAGTTAACATGTTAGTTCCTCTTATGATCAATTATTATGTGACTCTCGTGAAATTGCCTACACTTCACTAAGCTATGTTTGTCACTTTGGTTTGTTTTAAATATTCGCGCAATGCTATCTGCGCTAGCCGTCCATAATTTAGCAGTGTAAGACTAGAGGGAAGGCAGCTAGTAATCACCCCCCCGCCAACTCTTGGTCTACTCTTTTACCAACAAATAGTGGGCTTGACCGCACATTATAACGCCCCCACGGCTGAAAGGGCGAACATGTTTGGTGTGTTTGGAATTCGAACCTCGACCCTCAGATTACAAGTCTGGCTTTGCCGGGCCTATAAGCGAAAAAGAAACAAATTGAATATGATATAAAGACAAAAGTAATGGATGAAACGAGAGAAGTTCAAAATGACGAATCTGAACACGATTTAGACAGAAACAAACAAACTAGGTCATGAAAAATAAAAAATATTCCAGGGCTACAAGACTCTGAATAATATCGACGTTTAGTACAAAGTCAGCTGGTGAAGAGACATCCATGCAATCAAGCACAGCTATCACCCTCCATCAAAAGGCCACTCTGGACACTACTTATATTGATTATAGGAAAATTTGTTTTAACTCAGAAGTCTAAAGTACTATTACACAAACTATAGGTCAGTTAAATAAACTATAAGATAAAGCAGATGCATTAGACACTGTCTCGACACATTCAATAAAATGTTAGATTATATGGCTGTAAAATAAAGCTTGTTATATGAAAGTAATAGAACTAATTTTCAGAAAAAATGAGTAAATTTCTAGTTTCAGCGACAGAATGTACAACTGAAACGTTGTGTAAGTATTCATTCTATTACTGATGAACCAGGGTTAAGTATTCATTCTATTACTGATGAATCAGGGTTAAGTATTCATTCTATTACTTATGAACCAGGGTTGGTATTTGCAGAAAAGGAAGTTTTATTTTGTGAGGGAACAAGTAGATAAGAGTAGAACATATTTTTTAACAATACTTCAGCTTACAGGGAGAGTTGCAAGATCTAGTAATAAAATTTAAATTACTGCTATTAGAATCGCTCACCAGCTTCATTCTTCTGTAAACAATAACGCAACAGGAAACAAACGTATTTTGTCATCATAATAAACCAATAATATACTAATATAATAAGAATTACACAACAGAAGGTACAAAATAGCTTGCGCAACAATTAGTACATATATAAGCAGAAAAAAAGAGACCAAATTTTGAAAATGCTTAAATTGTCAAGGATAGGCTGTAATTAACCATAAACAGTAAACAAGGAAAAAGAAAATAATTTATGAAGGAGAAAACAACGTAATGAAAACAATTATTTGAGAATTCGCCTTTGAACAAAATGAGAAAAAATAATGGAATAGAACAATACCAGGCAGAATAGCATGAAACGCATACTGAAAGAACCAGTTAATTAATAAGTTAGTAATAAACTTTGTTATCAAACTCGGGATTAATGTCTCCGGACGACTGACTAGAATGGAAGTTATAAGTCCTCAAGTGGTACAACGGTATGTTTGTGGACTTATTCTGCTAGGAACCGAACTTCCACACCCGTGGCGGGCAGAGCACAGATAGCCCATTGTGTAGCTTTCTGTTTATTTACAAACAAAGAAACAAGAATGGAAGTAAAAAAATGTAGTCAGTACCAGAATACAAAGTAACTTACAACAGATTTGTTTTACCAAATGGAGTGTTATTGCGAGTAAAAAGTTAATCCCTCAATTTGTATTCCCAAAATAACTTGTAGATACTTTAGACGTAAATGAGCGAGACGTATTGGAACATTTTAAACTCATCATTACCACACACAGTAAAGAAAGATTTATGTACTATAACTGAGCAGATGTAAGAACTATGACAGCGGAGGTGAACTTTGAAAATTATTCATTGAAATTCCATTGTTTAATTGAGCTAAATGGTTTAATGTCACTAATAATTCTCTAGCTATGGTAGCTCAGATAGAAACATCATACCTAATAATTTCAAATGACACATACAATTACACTGAGATGATAGAGAATACTTTACAACATTATTTTAAAGAACTAATCAAGATTTGTTTGGTTTATTTTAAACTTCGCGCAGTTACACGAGAGCTAAATGCACTATCCATCACTAATCTAGCAGTATAGCACTAAAGGGAAGGTAACTAGTCTTCACCACCTACCGCTAACCTTGGGCTACGTTTTTACCAACGAATAGTGAGATTAACCGTTACTTTATAACGCCCCTATGGCTGAAAGGGCGAGAATGTTTGGTATGAGGGGGAATCGAACCCATGAGTCTCATATTGACAGCTAAGTGTCATAACCAATTGGCCGTACTGGACCTCAGGATTTGCACAACCAAAACAGAAATATTTTCGGTTCATATGTTAACTTGTAATTACGTACCATTGCAGTATTAAAAAGTTTAACGTATCAAAATTATGTGAGAAATCATTGAAAATATCTGAAATTTTATTTTGTAATTTTACAACAAGAACTCCAAGTATCACTCCAAGGACTCTAAGTAGTTTGTCTAACACATGACAATGAACATTATTATTACATAATGGACAGCAGTGGTTACATTAGGTTAGATCAATATGTTTATCACACGGCCACCAAACAAAAACAACAAAATAATTTTCAGAATTCCACAATAACAAAGTATTTTTACTGAAGACGAAATAAAGCGATTTGGTCGAAAACAGCTAGAAACGAGATTTGCTGTAAAAAAATGAACAGTGAAAGTAAAATACAGCATTAAGATGGATAAAAGCAACCAGTAAATTTGAATAAAACATAAAATATTTTAAAACAGTGCAGAAAGGTAAAACAATTGATCTCTGTAAAACTTCCAATTTGATTCTACCAATCTTATGATTGTTAATAGTAGTATAAATTATATTGTTGCTCTAAATCAAACAATAGCTTCTAAAATTGATGAACTGAAAGTATTTACGAGAAAAAAAGAAAAGAAAGAAAGAAATCTTATTTGCATGTTATTGAAATCACTGGTCTCGATGAGTTGGTAACATAAAATAGGAATTACCTTACTTTATTAGAAAAACAAAACATAAAACTCATGGATAAAATAGATAGTTCACATGTGAACAGAATAAAGGCGTTGTCATTATCAAATGCAACCGTTGACTGTCACTAATGCTTGCAGTCATTTATTATCATTCTAAGTTTCGACTACCTGTTATTATCAACAACTACAATTATTGATTACCACTACCACGTGCTACCATTGTAGCTACCATTGTAGCTACCTATTTTTAACTATTCGTTGTAACTATCATGTGCTACAATTGATCATTGCTACAAAGTGCAATTTATAATTATTACCAAGTGCAGCCATTAATTGTTATTACCAACTGCAACCATTATTTTTAACTACCAAGTGCAACTGTTGATTGTAACTACCATTTAAAACCATTAATTGAATTAATTATATTAATAGTTCCACTGTTAAACAGACGTACAAATAACAAATCTGTTGTATGTAGATATTACTGAATTTAAGATACAAAACAGTGATTTTCTTTTGGGGGGACAATTTCATCTCGCTAAACAATTACGGTTCTTCAGATAGAATTTACTTTTAGAAGGATGTGAAGTAACTTGCAAATGCTTAAACTACGATGCTGAAAGACAATGTCTTACAACATCTTTTTTATCAGGCTCTAGGTTACTCAATACAAATTTGTCATGAAAATAGAAGTGATACGTAACCACGAAAACTCATGTTTTTTAAAAGCACTCATCTGAAAACCCGAAAAGATCTTTGAAACCTGCATGCATGATAAATTGACATATAGCGATACGTTACATCAAGAATGGAATATTAGCCATACGAATTTAATCTAGCTCACACCGAAACAGCTCTTTGTCATTTCATTTGATGATATAGATATTGTTTCGATCACTGCCATGTCTGTCGTATATCAATAGACTTGACGAGTCCTAGGTACTGGACAAAAGACCTTCAACACTGGATACAGTGACATTGTTTGAATGACATGTCATTAGACTCTTCTTCACTTTCAGTTGTAAGTTCTTAAACTACTTATGTCTTCTTCTTACGTTGACGCTGTAGTAACTCGATCTGCTTCGGGATTGAAAAGACTAACTTATTGGTTAGACATTTCTTCTGATGGCCCTGCATGGCCGGATGCTTAGAGCTCTCGACTCGCAATCTGAGAATAGGGGATTCGAATCTTCGTCACACCAATCATCCTCGCCCTATCAGCCGTGTGAGTGTTATAATATGCAGTTTATCACATTATTCGTTGGTGACAGAGTAACTCACAAGTTGTCGATGGTAGATGATGAAAAGCTGCCTTCCCTCTAGTCTTACACTGCCAAATTAAGGGCTGTTAATGCAAATATCCCTCGTGTAACTTTTCACGAAATCCAAAAACAAACAAACAATATAATCATGTTTTTGTTTTGTTTATTCATAAAGTTTAAACATTTATAAATGACTTACAACAAGTCATATCTCAGCTATGGTAACCAATATGTTGCATCTTGTAACAGGTGAAAATCCACAAACATAATGGCCAGTAGGAAGAGCAGTCAATGTGTCCCAGGACAAGTAGGCAACATAATTAAGAAAGATATCGGTTTGAAATCCGTATCAACAGTGAATGGGTTCACCAAGATAAGGCTTTTAGTCATTCCCTTACTCATTCGTCGCAGTTAAAGAACAAAATGACTATTCGTGTTGTTTCGTAAGACTACAACTTAATCAAGTAACCAAATGCAGTGTCTATTAATTTGTGCACAATCAAATTGTTTTAAATAGTCACTAGGATACTACTGTTCTCGTATACTAGAGAGATTTTGGAAAGCCTTTATGGAGGAGTGGTGTACTATTTTGGACATGGCGGCCTTACGATGAGGTCGTTTGTAATGAAAATAATGTTGCAAAGTTATCGTCAAATTGGGTGGTCGTTAGATATAACATGATCGTAAGTTACAAGAAAAACTATAACGAGGTGGTGTAACTTCAAAATTGTTTTAGTATAATATACTCAAACTCTGTATTTGCTGCAATTAATTTATTTCCATTATTTTAATAAGATGAAGACAGTTTTTAATTAAAATATTCAAGTCTTTATCTGCTGTTTCAATGTAATATGAAATAAAGAGAAATTTTACAGACAAATAAAAAACAACGAAAATGAGAAAAAAAGATATTTCTGTACATTTTATTGTTTATGTTTATGGCAAAGTTACTAAGATTTGCTTCCTAATATTGAGAAACTGGCCAGAATAACGGAACCAATCAGCAGTAACCTAACACTTACCATTCAAGCTAAGGGATTAACTGACATTCTTTTAGCGCACCCAGAGATTAATGTGCGTAGAACATTTTGCGGCACATCATCAATTATAATCCAGAATTCTGCCACCTGGCCATTTCGCGCTTTTGCATAGTTTACAACCATTGCACAGTGTGCTAGAACACGAATTGTCACAACACCACAATCAAAAATGTTTCCATACCGTTATCTCCATTTTAGTGATCTTTATGTTTGTTTAATTTTCTGAATTTCGCGCAAAACTATTCGAGGGCTGTTTCCACCAGCTTTTCCTAATTTAGCAGTGTAAGACTACATGAAAGGCAGCTAGTCATCACCACCCACCGCCAACTCTTGAGCTACTCTTTTACCAACGAATAGTGTAATTGGTTGTCACATTATAATGTCCCCACGGTTGAAAGGGCGAGCATGTTTGGTGCAATAGGGATTTGAACCTGATCCTCAGACCACGAATCGAGTTCCTTAAACACCTGGCCCGGCATGCCCAAGCGTGTTAAGGCGTGCGACTCGTAATCTGAGTGTCCCGGGTTCAAATCCCTTTCAACCGTGGGGACATTATAATGTGACGGTCAATCCCACTATTCGTTGGTAAAAAAATTGCCCAAGAGTTGGCAGTGGGTGGTGATTACCTAGCAGCCTTCCCTCTAGTCTTATACTGTTAAATTAGAAATGGCTAGCACAGATAGCCCTTGAGTAGATTTGTGCGAAATTCAAAAAACAAACAAACAATCCTCAACCAGCGGGCCATGACGGGCCAAACTAAATTGAAATTTCGACAAAATATAATAATTTTTGAATACATTAAGATTATTTTAATATTGAAGTAACTTACAACTTTAAAGAGTTATGAATGCTGTTATTAACTGACATAATTATATTGAGTTTCTGAACTATTAACTTTTTTGTGAAACAATTAGCCCTCCAAAACACGCTCCTTCAACTTTAATGCGTTAGCGCCATCTCTTCATAAGAAAAAAAACTAGATAGTTTTACATCATTAAATACAGTAGAGTTCATTGCGCAGCTTTGCACTTAACTACAAACATACTGAAAATAGTATTCTGTTTACATCTTGAAAAATCAATTAATAAAATTTCAGATTCAAGACGAATTCATAACGTAATTATTTCAAAGTTAAATTTTAAAATGTTATATTTAATGTGTACTCAGAAAATACTACCAAAGTTTATTAGCGAATAAATTATATTCCAATTGGGTCTTTGTTATTAAGTACTATATGCTAAGAACAAAAGCGGAAAGTTTGTGGCAATCCGATGTTATCATTATCACGGTTATTAGCCAGTACAATCACTGAAGTCATATTACCAAATGAAGAAAAAAGTAACTAAATTATAATTATAAACCAGTTGTAAACTTGTAATCTGAGGGTCACGGGTTCGAATCCACATCACACCAAACATACTCGCCCTTTCAGCCGTGGGATCGTTATAAGTAACGGTCAATCCCGCTATTGATTGGTAAAAGAGCAACCCAAGAGTTGGCGGTGGGAAGTGATGACTAGCAGCCTTCCCTCTAGTCTTACAATGATAAATTAGGGACGACTAGAGCAGATAGCCCTCACGTAGCTTTTCGCGAAATTCAAAACAAATAAACAAACAAACCACTTACAACTTATGCTTTGGCTCTTATTGCACTGCATCTTTCAGGAAAGTTTCAGAAAAAAACTATTTCTAATGTTGATAGTGGCCTGGATTCTATACCAGAAGTTTCTTGATGCGCTGACAATTTCACTAGGATACATTTGTAATACGGTCCCCCACTTCGGCCAAGACTTGGTATGTCATGAACCACCTGAACAAACAACATCGTGCGATATACTTTACAATGGAAATAGAATAAGATGACAAACTCGTTTATTGACGCGATTGTTACCAAAACACGTAACTCGTATCGCCGACACTGATAAGTTGTTGTTGTTTTGAATTAAGCACAAAGCTACACAATGGGCTATCTGTGCTCTGCCCACCACGGGTATCGACACCCGGATTTTAGCGTGTAAATCCGCAGACATACCGCTGAGCCACTGGGGGGGCACTGATAAGTACCTCGATGGTAAATTGAACCATTTAAACAGTGTTAAAACGGTCTTTATAAAATTTCTAGTTCGAAATTAAGAAAATTTGTAATACCAAAGAATCTTAAAAGATGTGGAAAAAATATTATTTACAGATTTTTTTAAGCAGTAAATGCTAGGAACACTTGATATATGAGATAATGTCGAAAATAAACAGAAGGAAAAACAAACATTCTTCTACGTCAGAGGTCTCTTTGAAAACACTCTGAAAACACGCAAACAATAGTCAGAGGTCTCTCTGAAAATGGCCTGGCATGGCCTAGCGCGTTAAGGCGTGCGCTTTGTGATCTGAGGGTCGCGGGTTCGCGCCCGAGTCGTGCCAAACATGCTCGCCCTCCCAGCCGTGGGGGTGTATAATGTAACGGTCAATCCCACTTTTCGTTGTTAAAGAGTAGCCCAAGAGTTGGCGGTGGGTGGTGATGACTAGCTGCCTTCCCTCTAGTCTTACACTACTAAATTAGGGACGGCTAGCACAGATAGCCCTCGAGTAGCTTTGTGCGAAATTCCAAAAAAAAAAACTCTCTGAAAATACACAGATAATATATAAATAATTGTTACAGACGTCTCTGCAAACGTCTAAATAATATGCAGAGATGCCAACCATTACGATTTGAGCGTAATCATTACAATTTTGGTGTATACGTTACGACTATACGCTCATACAGACAAATATTACGACTTGTTGCAACTTCCAAATTATTGTATATTGTATAGGCCTGTACAATAAAGTGATAAATTGTTCTCCCAGGGCTTGAAAGGGGTGAAAAGAAAATTTCTAGTGAAACACAAATAAATTTTGATAATAAATAAAAGGCGTAGTCCAAATGATTACTTGTGATAATCATATTTGTGCTTGAAATAATAAAAAATATTTGTATCTCCGACGTCTACCAATAGTTTGAGTGCGGTACTTCTCTCTCCATACTGGGTACGTGGGGGAATCCATAGTTGCGTCATCAGTGCTTGTCAGCCAATCAGCACTCGCGTATATGAGTATTTCTCGTTTTCTAAGCGGCATAGAAACATCAATGCAATAGTTCACTTGTTGGCCGACTTCAGACTTTTATTTTATATGAAGTGGGTTTTCCGTCATCAAATTTAAACATGTAAAATATTTTTATAAAGCATTACTTAATTCTTAAAGTAATAAATAAGAATGTATTCAAATTACTTATCTGTTATGTTAATTGAAAATTAATTTTGAACAAAGCAATTTTTACATATCAAAACAAACAAGATTATTTCCAGAGTTTGTAGTTGTTGACCTAAACAAACTCACGCCAAGCTTTTATAATTTAGTTGTGATTAAGCAGAAAACTATACATTGGGTTATCTGTACTCTGCCCATCATCAGTACGATGCAGCAATTTCTTACGTATTCATCTTACTAAGATCTTCTCACAATAAGCATTATATTTTATTTGCGTAAAAATTTTTACAGATATTAGAAGTACTACAGCTCTACAGGTTTCAACAAAACGAATTCCAATTCTTCACTATATCTGTTTGTTTTGGAAATTCGCGCAAAGTTACACGAGAGCTATCCGCGCTGGCCGTTCCTAATTTAGCAGCTTTCCTAGAAGGAAAGTAGCTAGTCATCACCATCAATCGACAACTTTGACCAACACGTGCATTTATTTTGGTCACAAATGTATTATTGGCTCATGGGTTGAATACAAAACATTAACAAGAAAACACCAGGAATGGTTTTTGTTTACCTAAACCAGGGGCTATCTGTGCTCTGCCCACCATGGGTATCACCCCACGGTCATCAATGTACAGATGCATGCTACCACTTCCAAAGTGTTGCATGAGGTATATGCTTTAGGGCCCTTCAAATTTCATTGTGAATCATCAGCACTACCCATTTTTACAATTTATGAATTGACAGGATATTAATCACGTCATATTAAACATGGTTATGAATGATCTAATTTATTTATCGATATGAACATGGAACAATGAATTTGAACTGAGCAACGACTGATAATTTTAAATAAAAGTCGATGTAAAATTAGTTCAGGTTTAGGTTTATTTGTACTGAGTGTTAACAATAGTCATAAATAATATAAAAATAACAATATAAATTTAAATGCCCATTCTGAACTTAATGTAAACTCCTTCAGCAACAGTATCTTTTAAAATATCAAACCTATATGTATCTACCTCCATTGTCTCCCGCTAGTACAGCGGTAGGTCTCCAGATATACCCCCTCTTTGAGGTGGGATGAATAAAGAGAAAACAAAAAAAATCCCGGTTTACAAAGCTAAAATTTGGGCTTCGATTCCCATCAGTGAGCTAAATATATAGCCCTTTGAGGCTTTGCTGTACGGAAAACACACATCTACCTCCATTTTTTCTTTCTCTGAAATAGAAATACTGCACTTCCCAAAAAAACTTTAGCATCCTAAGCATAGATTTTTTTTAGATCTATTGCTAAAGACACATCTGTGTATAATCATCTTAGAGTTGATTTATTCTATTTTATCTTTAATAAAATGAGATCCCTCTCACGCAGGTTAAATGAGAGTTTCTCAAAGAGTTACTTTCGGTAACTAGGTAACAAAAAATGGTAATTCCAACACAGTTAACGACAACAAAAGCAATTTATTATTTCTCCCGATACATACACTGCTGACCAAAATCTTAAGGCCAATGAACATAAAGAAAAAAATATGCATTTTGCGTTGTTAGACTCAACCACTTATTTGAGTTTAGCTTAGAAAGATGAAAATAAGAAAAGGGAAATATAAATAGATATATTTTAGCATTTAATAAGAAAAATGTAAACATTATGAAATTATCCTAAATACAAATTGGTCAAAAGTTTAAGGCCATACTGAAACGAAGCGTGTTAATTGGTAAACACGTAACGAAATTTAGTCATTTAGTGTCTAAGCATTAGCGTTGTCAACATCTCCCACTGACATCTCCTGTCTTACATTGGGTAAAAACATGGCAAAGGCTACAAAGTTGACAGACTTTGCACGTGGCAGAATTGTCGAGCTGCAAAAGCACCGTCTTTCTCAACGTGCCGTCGCTGGTGAGATTGGACGTAGTAAAGCTGCTGTTGCAAATTTCTTAATTAAAAGACCCTGAGGGATACGGAACGAGAATTTCAAGTGGTCGGCTCAAGACAATTTCGCTGGCGTTGAGCAGGATGATTCGACAGTTTATCCGACAAAACACCAGCCGATCGTCAAACTAGATTAAGGCCCTTACGGATGCAGAATGCCGCTCAAGAACAATAACACGCTATTTACGAAAGAAAGGCTTTAAAAACCGTAAACATCTTCAAAGGCTACGCCTCCTTCCCCACCAAGAAACAGCTCAGTTAAACTCTGCTGAGAAGCACCAAACATGGGACGAAGAAAATTGGATGAAGGTTTTTATTCACTGATGAGAAGAAATTTAACCTGCATGGTCCAGATGACTTCCAACGTTACTGACACGATAAGGATATCCCACCGGAGACATTTACTACACGGCACAGTGGAGGAGGTTCCATCATGATCTGGGATGCTTTCTCCTTCCATGGAACAATGGAGCTTCAGGTTATACAGGGGCCTCAAACAGCAGCTGGCTACATTGGCATGTTGGAAAGAGCATCCTTATTGACTGAAGACCCTCGCTTGTGTGGAAATGACTGGATCTTTCAGCAGGACAACGCTGCACTTCACAATGCCCCCAGGACAAAGGACTTTTTCATGTTGAATAACGTGATTCTTTTGGACCATCCAGCGTGTTCACACCATTGAAAATGTTTGGGGTGGATGGCAAGAGAAATCTATAGAAATGGACGTCAATTCAAAACAGTGAATGATATTCGTGAAGCCATTCTCACCACTTAAAATATCATTCCAGCCAGCCTTCTGCAAACGCTTATATCGACCATGTCAAAGCGTATGTTTGAAGTTATTCGCAATGACGGCCGTGCAACTTATTACTGAAACCTCTTATTAGGCATTTCCTTCCCTGTTTAGGACTTTTTTTTGGTATGGTCTTAAACTTTTGACCAATTAGTATTTAGGCTAATTTCATAGTGTTCACATTTTTGCTATTAAATGCTAAAATAGTTTTTTTGACTCTAACAACGCAAAATGCATATTTTTTCTTTATGTTCATTGGTCTTAAGCATCCCGGTCCCGCCAAACATGCTCGCCCTTTCAGCCGTGGAAGCGTTACAATGTGACGGTCAATCCCATTATTTGTTGGTAAAAGAGTAGGCCAAGAGTTGGCGGTGGGTGGTGATGACTAGCTGCCTTCCCAGGCAACAAATAAACCAACATTGGTCTCAAGATTTTGGCTAGCAATGTACACGGTGTTCAAGTTACCTTTGATGACAGACCTATCTCAAAAGTAAAATCCATCACTTATTAAATTTATTCTAGTATCTAACATACAACTCAAAAAAGCTACTTATCACACTCAGTAATTAAAAGATAACACAAAAACAAATTAACTATCCAATTAATCAACTTATTAAGTGACAATTTACTGCTTAACTCGCCGACCCATGACCCCCCAGTAAATGGGCAGTACGTTTATATAATTAAAATACTAAATTTAAATTTCAAGGTTCGATTCTCCACGTTGGACAATGTATAAATAACCTAATGTGTAACTTTGCTCCAAATACGTATCACGAAAATTTGAGACGGCAGGTCAAATCTAGAAACTCGTGAAGGTTCTTGGCGTTACTGTCATCATTACGTCATGCAAAGTTTCCTGTTTCAAACAATACCAAATACTTAAATGAAAACTTTAAAAATATAGTATATACCAATACAAAGTATTGTTACATTCGAAAGTATGCTAACCTATATTTACTTCTCTATCACAGACACTGATATTGCTCTGGGAAGAAAGAAAAAAGCGATGAATACTTGTACGTCCCCCGCTGGAACAGCGATAAGTCTTCTGGTTTACAACAGTAAAATTAAGGGTTCTGTTCCCCTCGGTGGGCACAGCAGATAATTTGATGTGGCTTTGCTATAAAAAACAAACACACACAAACACTTGTACAGTGATATTACCATGACCAAAAGGTAGTTTGTTCTTTTTGGCAAAGCTGCTATAGCTGTATTGATTCCGTCCCTGATAGAAAAGGACTGACAAAAGTACCAGTCACCAGACACGCTTAGGTATAAATTTCCACTCTATTAGTGCACTCACTATTATCCATATTTTACAACGATCTGTAAATGATATAGATGCAAATAAAATAGCTCAATAAATCAATATATGTGAAAACATGTAACCTTTTATCTGAATTAGCTGTTCAATTTTGTATCAATTAAATTTAAAATTTGTGTACAATTTCAACTCGGTACTCCATGGCTTGCCAAACAGAGAAAACTAGTTAAATTTGGTAGTCAGCTGACATGGGGGCTATTTCTAAATTTAAAATAATAAACCCTTGTTCAAGCATTTAATCTTTATATTTCTCAGAAAAGTACATGTTTCGTTTCAAGT
The DNA here is from genome assembly GCA_011833715.1 of Carcinoscorpius rotundicauda. Lineage (NCBI taxonomy): Eukaryota > Metazoa > Arthropoda > Merostomata > Xiphosura > Limulidae > Carcinoscorpius > Carcinoscorpius rotundicauda. Next base: position 20,259,248 of record CM022400.1, read on the forward strand.
ACTGTCATTCGTAAATTTAAATTTATGATATTTCTATATTTAATTCAGATTTTATTCCTGATATTGCAACGATAAACTTCTGAATTTATATTTTTAATACTATTATTCGTTTCTCCCTAAAAAGCAACATGAGGACAAAAGAGGACAGTAATAGGTCAAAGTCTTAAGATAACGTGCAACTGTTATAAATTCCAATATAGTGAAATTGAAATAAACAATCTACTAATTATTATTTTTATACTTCATTATATAAAGATTAATAAATATTTTTTCAAATAATTAAGCAATATTTTCACATTTGTAGAAGGTAATCCTAATTAATATTTTTAAATTGTATCTTTTCAACACATAGAATTTCGGGTTTTCTTTAAGCTTTTGCCAGCTCAGCAACGCTTGACGTCAATAGCGTGATATGAAATAGCGCCATTGTATTGTGCTGATCGTCTTGAAGCTGGAAGAACCTGTGTGTAACCGTAAGAAACTAACAAGTGAAATAATTATAAAATTTTAATTTTCGACACTTTGAAATCTGCAATCCACAGTAAAAGAACGGATCACATGCGAAAACCTCATTAATGGCCCTTGATAGTGTGTTTGCCATAGCCCCACCCTTGGTCGGGGAGAGAAACAAAGATACACTGATTGTGAATGAAGGAGAAATTGAAAGGTCGAGTACCCTACCAACACATTCAACTATGTGCTTTATATATTCGAAGGTATAGATTGAGAATAGCTTTAATTTGTGAGAGGTAACAGGAAAATTTTACAAGCCATCAAGATTAAATCAAAAACTAAGTTATGTCGACTAGACATGAACTTATGAAGGGGAATTTATGCAAAACTTTCCATACTGCTGCATGTGTATCATTGGCTAACGCTGCAATTGTACAAACTTAGGTTCCTTTGTATTTGTTTTAATATTTCGTAAAAGTTACAAAAACTTTGTGGGATGGGGAATATATTGTGACCAATGTTGATACTGATAGCAACCGAACACACGTAAACAGTTCGGTTAAATATACCTTAGCTTTCTTTAGTTTTGACGGTTTTAACCTTCCCTTAACGTCTTCAGAATGTTGTGAGACTAACTGATTTAGGTGAAACTTTCAAGTTATATGTAACTCACGGACTATATAGAGTACAGTAGTTAATGTTGAATTAACATAGTATAGTTCATCATAGTGCTGCGTCTTCTACTAACTTAGTCTTTACTGTAGACTGAGTGTAGCATAGTATATGACTTGTGTGACCAGAGTAATGTGAAGCCAAAACTTTTGTACTAATCAGAAATGGTTTAGGACTAGGGTAACGCTGGAGGTGTAGCATCTTAGATTGTGCAAAATATTGTAATACCATTTATCTATTGTTTTATGTTTGCAGTTCTGTAGTGTCATCAAATTTGGAAGTAACTAAGATTAATGTAATCGCTCGTGTAGTATTTCAACATGGGCAATTCTTTTTATTATAAAATTACAATGTTAACGGGTAAGTAACGTATGTGTTCGTAAATTAACCATAACTAAGTGTAAACAATATCACGAAGTTAATTTAATTTTAAATTAACAGTGAATCTGTTTCTGCCTATTTTGATTCAGTTTCCATAGCTAACGAACGCAAGAGAGAAGTTAAATACATTTTAAAGGTTAAAGATACTTTATTTAAAAACAGTGGTTTAATGAACAGAATTTGTTCATTTGAATAGGAACTACATTTAAATACTACAGAGTTTTACCGTGTATGTTGATATATTGTATAGTTAAAAAACAAGCTGAACACGAAACTTCCCATGTGGAAAAGAGCCGTGTGAACCCCGTAGATATCTAGTTGACGTCACTTAAACGAGAGCTGCTGTATCTGGCAGTATATCAGGTGTCGTGTGTTAACGATATACAAAACAAAAACTGCCTGATCAATATAGTCAAGTATCATCCAATTATCATAGAATTTGACATTTTTTTTAAGTTCAAAATATTTGTAACCGTGGATAAAAAATCGACTGAAAATGCTGGGAATGTATTTGTTCACAGTTCCACTTTGGTAAAATAGTATCACGTGACATAGTATTAGAATTTTTTTTCTGGCTATCTGTGAGCATATGTTTTAGTTTTTTGTTAAAAAAAAAAATTAAAGGCGTGCAAGATCCTTTACCCATAAAGAGGTCCTAGATAGTTGTGAAACACCAGAGTGGAAACTTTTTTTTTGTATATTTAGATTTAAACAGTAATTGTGTAGTTTACATCTTTTCTGCTGTGGAAATAGTTCTATGAACAATAACCTTCCTGTATTGCTGAATCAGGAAATACTAGTTTCCTGTTCTTTCTTAAATTTCTCGAAGTAAAACTTTACCTTCTGAAGTATCTCATTATTAAAATGCTAATGTTAACATAAAATGTGCATTCTGATTTTGAAATAGCTAGATATTAGGCTAGTTACATGTGTTTCAAAGCTATGGCTAGTATCGGTTATTTGTTGGACGTCACCACTAGTTTTTCGAGTCTTTGGCATCGCCTTGTTTGTTCAGTTTTAACGGATATTTTGATATGTGATGGATGATTTCTCATGCTATGATTTAGCACGGTGAGAATGTTTTTAGTACATATTTTAGATTACTACTGAAATGTCTGAAACCTTTAGTCTGTTTTGTTTTCCTAAGTGCTATGAATGCATTATGGATTCAGTACAATAGTTATCAAGACAAATGTACTCGGTCACTTTATGAATACAATTTGCATTCACTAATGGAAACTTTTTTCAGTTGTAGAAAGTTACGTTAATTTTATAATCGTCTAGCAGACTTGAGGGGGAGTGGTGATTTTAAGTTGTGCATTCTGATATTGTTTCGCAATATATATCTACCCCTTTTGCGGTTGTAAGAATGGTAGTAGAAATTTGTTTTTAAGTTGGGCTTTATTAGTTTCTTTTAATTTTAATGGAAATTTAGTAATTTCCGTTCAGATATTTTGAAGATTAGAGAAATTTCCAACCAAGTTGAAAAATTATCCATATCAGTAGCTATAAATAATCGGGATGATACGAGAATATGGTAAATTAAAACCACTATCAGTTTCGTTTCAACCAGCTGTAGAACAATGTGTGTGTGTGTGTGTGTGTGTGTAGTGAGCTTACAGTAAAACGACTTGCAAGGTGGAAAGCTACAATTATTGCAAGTTGTTCATTATTAGTTTTATTAATTTTATTGATATACATGCAGCAGTATTTAAATACATACATAGCTATACTCGAAGAAACATTGCATACCATTGTATTTCAAATTTGTAACAGTGAAACCTTTTGCATACAAAACTACACATTTCCCATATCATGTAAAAAAGGAAAAATGAACTTGTTAGAAACCGCTTATGAAAACTCGTTAAATGTAAGGTGATATACGATACGATGCTATTTTTATAAGATTTGAACTTGCAAAGAGTGGTCAAAATGACAATAAAAAAAATTCATTTTCCACTTGTCACCTTTGAAACTTCAGTGAATTTTTATTTTATTAGGTTGCTAACACGACATTTGGTTTAAAGTATAAAAATTAAAAGGATTGCTAAAAACGTACACATTGTATTTCATTTCGTTTAAGATGTTAGAAAGGTAGGTTTTAAGTTCCAGCATTATGGATATTAGTTTTTTGCAATGGAGGGTTACCATTTATAGTGTTACATAATTTATCCCCACGGTAAGGTCATACAGCTGGGTTTTTTTATACCGTTCCAGACTTTAGATTATGATGACCAATAAAAAAAAAAATGGTTAACCAATATTGTTTTATTACGAACATTTTTTTCCCTACGAGTATAATTACAGTTTCCATACTTTCATGTAACGATTTCTTTAGCCTAAGTATGATGTATAATAATTGACACTTAAAAGACGACTTCTTTCGTACAGGTTTTTATGTTGAAACAAAAGCCTTTTCTGAAACTCGAGCTATTTATAGCCAACATTGAAGATAAGGTCGTATAGTTGAACCCTGTATAAACTAACGTCTACTCGAATGACGCTGGAAGAACGTGTTTTATAACACGAAATGACCTACAGCGTACCCGCTGTTTTGGCCAAGGTTACTGTATTACATACATAACGTAGAATTTTATAGGGTTAGAATAGTGGCAACCTTTAATGTTCGAACTTGATCGCTAGAATCAAATTTATTATATCTGACTTTCCAGTTTGTTAAATGTTTTTGAATTTTACTACTACTTGTAGATTTCATTTTTCTTCCTTGGAAACTCTATTTCCAATTAACTAACGAACTCTTCAACAAAAGTCATTCCATTTATTGAGTTTATTCGGCCAAAATTATTTCTTGGTGTTAGTAACTTAAATATGTTCGTATAACAGCGTTTTATCTTTTTTTTTTCTCTAAATAACTGATCATTCAGTTATTTTTCCTCCATCATGATTGATACATTAGGACAACCTTTTTTTTTATCCAGCAATAACTAATACAAATAGGGAGAGTAGGTTTTCTGATAAAATTGTAAACTTGCAATATTTTTTGTTTCCTTTTCGGCAAATGTTTGTTTGAGAGGGGTATTTAGTGTGCTAACTTTCCACTACGTTTAAAAGTTTGACGTTCTTTTAAGAAATGTTAAGTTATATTACTATTTGAGATAATTTAAATTTTTAGCAATGTTTGTGTCGTTTTTGATACTTAAACGTTCATTGGTGTGATTGTTTACCTTTTTTAAAAAAAAAAAATTGCAATAGCAATTCATGGACGTAATTAAGTCAAACACATTTTATATTTTGCTTCAGATTTGATTGAACATTGTTAAGAGAGACCGTGAATTTGAAAGGCTCTTGTATGAGAGATATTAAACTGTTTGTCGTGTACAAATGTAGCTATAGCTAATTAACTAATTTCATTTTTAAATCGCACTCTAAGTGTGAAGTAAAATGCCGGCGGCTTGAAATTTTACGAACTTCATGAAAGTGCAATGACTAAAAATTAACTCGATAACAGTAACGTGATTTGAATTAAAAGCAGTCAGTCACTTTGAGATAAATGTGACATTTTATAAAGTACAAGTGACTATTAAATCACTATTCGGTTTGACAAAAGTTGGTGTACTGTATTGACTTTTCTCTAACCTACCACCTCGATATTATGGATGGCTAGCTCAAATAACACTTGTAGCTTTACGTGAAATCCCTGAAATTTAAAAAAAAAAAATGTTTTAAAAAGTACCATCTACCGCTGTAACTTGTTTAGATATATGTTTATATTGGTAGTGATAATTATACAAATGTGTGGCTCGTGAATAACAGGTGTACGAACGGAGAAACTTCGATGAAAGCTGGTTTAAAATTTCAATTTTATGATTAGAAGTTGCATTATTGCAATAGGAAATATAGTGTTAGTTTATTGTTACCACGTGGATTCTTTACGTTTCGCATTGTTACTATCGGAGTTGACGTAGATCAAAATTCATAAAATAAATTTGCTATATGAAAACAAGAGTTTGTAGGTGCTGTAACATAAAACATTAACCTTTAGGGCTTACTTGCAGATAACACTTTTGACATGTTAAAAAAAAAAGTGTATACAGTCTATCCTACCCGATCAATAGATATTCAGTTGCGCAATGGTTGGTATGGGCATAAACAAATATGGCCATGTTTAATGTTTACATCTATCTGTGTGAGTGCCCTGTAGATAGTTTTACGTCATGCATTAAACATTACGTAACACTATGCACAGAACCACTTACACATAGTGTTACGTCATGCATTAAACATGTAGGATAAGTATGTTACGTTTCAATGATTGTGTAGATGTTTTTGGATCTTAGTTTTTTGTAGAACCGGACACTACCGCGTTTCCCAAACCTTTCTCTACGTTCTTTTCAAATAAATGTGGATTCTTGGGCGCTTTTGTCCTTTTTTTTAAATGAGTGAAAAAGCGAGTTAAGTGACGAAATATGATGCACGGATAAACATTAAAATGGTATACGTGTTGAAATACTTATTTAAAAAAATCATTAATGTAAAATATAAAGTTGTTATTGCACTATAACTAATATTTACTCCCCCAACTTGCATAAGTACGCTCCTCGCTTTTTGAAACGCTGGGTTAGTGTCTTCATGTTAAAGTATAGCTTTTCTAAACATGAAGATGACCTAGAAAGATCGAAACGTTGTTCTCTCCTTATCAGTGAAAGTGTTAATATCCATACCAGCCGTATTAGTAAAGTTATAAAGCTTAATCTAAATAAGATGGCTAGTTAGGAAAGTACATCAATTCTTTGTTTTAACAAAATATTAGGATTCAAACTTTCAGTCCCAGATATTTCTGTTAAATATAGTTTAAGTTCAGGCACAGTACTGAGATCTTTATGTAGATATCAAGTTGGATATTAAGTTTTCAGATATATAAATGGACAGTTTTCACACTTTCCTAAGTGAATCATTGCATTTGCAGTTGGGAAATAACCAGATTATAGTTTACGTATTTAGTATTCAAGTCGTATAGATTTGGCAAGTAGATGCTTTACCAGATCATATCTCCTGTAAATGGTCAGCTTGTGGACTCTCAGACCTTAAATCAACTTAGTTAACTAACTTTGAGTATTATTTTGTACAACAGTACAAAACTGTCTTGCTTGCTGTGTGTTTCAAACAGCTTATTTTTTGGTGTTTTCTTAAGTATATGTGTAGAACAAATGTCTGTTAGTTACTTTCAGCATCATTGAACTTGGTCATATAGGTTGTGTATGTAACTATTTGAAACTTGTTTTATACCAGAACACACAGTAGTACATCCAAATTCTATATTTCATATGCAAATCAAATAACCTTTAATACCCAAAACTTGTTTTTAAATATATTCATTGTATATTCTAAAGTTCCTTTTTTTCTTTTTTTTTAAGACATGAATACAACAAAACAACATAAAACTTGCAAATAAAACCTTTTCTTTCACAATTATTACCTTGAGATAATACTAACTTTACACAATATAGCTAGATAAAATATTCACTTTTGCATACAAAAACTGCCAGTTTATAACGTACAAAATAGGTAAGTATGTACTTAAAATAATATTTTTGTGGATATCAGATGTGTTCAAACACAATATCATTAAGTAATTTTTATTTCATTATTGCAGGTCTCAGAGTAGCCTTTTATATAGTTAACTAGTGCAAGCCGATTGAAAAATATATACAGATCTGCTCGTTAAAATAAAAACTTGGTCCCACCAGCAAGTGCTTCTTAAGGCATTTTCTTTTGGTTCACACATGAAACTGTATCTCTAAATAGTACTTACTACTATCAGTCTGGACCAGCAGATTTGGACGTATTTGTGTGGTTTGACTGTCATTTGAACATACATTCTTTATAGATTAGTAATTCACACCTTTTATAGTGAAGTTTCATCTACTTTTTTATTTATAGTGTAAGTATAGGGTCTTTGGAAAGTCACTGTGCACTTGTATATTTATTAAGATATGTTTTTCAATGTAGAATACAGGAGGTAAATATAAATGGCAGTTATAAACAATGTTGAAAGTACCCCCCCCCTCCCTGTTGGCATCAATAAAGGCCTGGATCCCTCTTATTTTGTTTCTAAACACCACTATAAGTTGCTGGCTTGAAATAAGCTGGGTAAAATATGAAATGTTGCCTTTCTATAAAGTTTCAACACTCTTTGTTGTTTTTTTTCTTGTGATGGTATTCAGTAATTTGCGATAAGGGTCATAAGAAATACTGCATAATTTGAGGTAAAATTTTAGCATCAGTGAGAGCTTTGCAAAATTGAAATCAAAATGTCCAATATGTTCCTACTTGTTCACACAAGTGGCAAAAATAAAATAAATATACTAAAACATGACAATACTCAGTGAAAAGGTACTTGTAAGCAAAACTCTTAAGATATTTACTACTACATTGCTAGTAATATACACTTTGTATGCTTGCATTAAATGCTGAGATTTATGAATAGTACCTAAGCAAATTTTGCAACTAAAAGATTTATTTAACTGTAAAGAAATTTGGCTGCAAAGACAACTTTGCAGTCAGTATTTAAAAAAAAAAACTTTGTTTTTGTTTCAGTGAGGAGGTTAAAGTCAATGGAAATTCTGAACCAGAAGATGTAGATTTAGAAGAAGGAGAAATTCTTGATGATTCAGAGCAGGAAACATTTGAAGCTCCTGCTGCAGGTGCTAGTGGAGAACACAGTAAGTGATCAGGAGAGATGTTATTAAAAAAAAACAAAAAAAAACTGGAACACGATCCTGAAAAGAAAATTGATATGTTCCCATTTTCTCATAATAAACATGTGTTTTTGAAATTATTAATTTTAAACAAAATTTTCTGCTGAAATCGTGTCAGTGTGGTTTAGGGACTGTATATTTGTTTTGTTGAATTAATAAAACAGTTTTATATAAAATATTTAATATTTCTGTACACGTGTTTTGCTGATTATGTGATTCGCAAAGTGACAGATATTGAAAAACATGACAAAGTTTGTTAATAATAGTACACCATAACAATGTATTTTAATCTTTAAGGTAATAATTTAAAACTTTTTGATTGACTGATTTAAGTTAATTGGTTTTTATGTTTGATATATGTATGTATATTTTCCATATTGTAAATCAGTATTAATTTTAAGTGTGATTGCACATAAGCCCTTGAAGTCTATGTTGGCATTTTGAACTAGAAGTGAAGCTTTATTACTGATGTATAAATCCAATAAGAATACTTAATCTTAAACTATTCACCATCGTCTGATTAGTTTTCTATCAATATGGATTTTTGTAAATTAAAATATATTTGTTATAAGCTTTACCTACCTAGCTATAAAGTCAAAAAAATGGATAAAAAGTGGAATTGGTTACAGACTATTTGATAATTTGTTATTGTGGTTCATGATTGTTTGTTGTCAGAATGGCAGCACAACTCACTTTCATGTAATCAGTTGGTTGAGATTCACAGATGTAAATAAACTTTAGTTTCTAGACTTTAACAGGTATGTTACTGTTACCTACCACATTCTACTTTTATTATGAATAGTTTAGAAGAACGTACGTTAGGCTAAGTTTATATGTAGACAGTGGGGTTGTGTGAAAGTATTATAAATTATGAAATATATGCAAAATGTCTTAATATATTACTAATGCTTACTGAAGTTCAGAAAAAAGAAGTAACAGGATGTGAGAGCAAGCTGGAATTGGAACAGTTAGAACCTTATGTAGGAGAAACTAAAGATAACTCAAACAAGAATAAGAAAAGAAAGAAGAAGAAAACAAAATTAGTTAATGATATTGACCCACTTGAGTTGGAAGCTATCATTAAAAGCAAGTCTAAGGTAATATAACCCATTTTATTTTAATTTCTAAGAATGAGTATCAGCTTTGAATATAATGCATATTTTTCATACTAAAACATGTTTAAAACTACAAACAGGCTTACATTTAAAAAAAAAAATACTGTTGTGAATATGATTCTTTTTATTATAAAGCACCCAGTTATAATGTATTAATGATGCACTTTGGGTTTGTTACTTGGTGTGATTTTCATATAGGCCTTCATTTGTTTTGTTTTTGTCCTTGTCTTCTTTTTCTTTTTTTTAATGCCATTATATCAAAGTATTTTATTGACTGTTAGTTACTGAAATTAAAAATATTTTGTACCAGTATGAATAAAGGCATATATTTTGTTTATTTGATTAACAAAAGTATAAACTTGCATATTAGTACTTGATACACTATTACTAAGTACTAAGGAAATTTCTGAAAATATATTATGTTATGATTGCAAGATAAGTTTTTTTTTTCTTCATTACTTAAAAATTACATTTGAAAATTTGCATACATATTTAAAAATAATGGGCCCTTAAAATTTAAGAATGTATAGGTTATATTTCAGTGACACAGATTTGATTACTGTGATGGTTAGTTGTACAAGCTTTTTATTTTTTACTAAATATTTCTAGGAATAAAACAAATGTTTTGTAGTTTAATTTTCTCATATTGAGGTTCATTATGACTAAGGTGAAAATACAGAGGTTATTAAATTCGTTTGACTGTGAGTTACATTTACTATTTTTGTCATGTAGAAGCAGAAGAAGAAGCATTCATATTATGTTGACCATGACAGAGTTACCGATAGTGACCCATGGTTTGAAAGGAGCCTGTCTCCAAACTGTAGTCCTACTTATTACAGATCTGTTCGAGACTATCGCCACGAGTATGATGATCAGTATCGTGGTACATATGGGTCACCAGGACCATATGACAGTGCTTGTAACAGTCCAAGTTACATAAGGTATTGATAAATATGCACAGAGTAAACCGAAATATTGTAATATATAACCAGTCTTCATTCTACTAATGAGTATAGTTTCTAGGAATTCAAATATTTGATCCACACACACACACACACACACACACACACACACACACACACACACACACACACACCTCTTTTTACTATAATTCACTGCAATGTGTATGTATTTATTTATTTATGTATGGAGCAATCTATTGAATGGCACCACAAACATGTAGGGTGTTCGAGCCTCGGTCAGTTTGAAAAATAACTATGTGAAGCAAAAGTTTTAAAGTTTTTTTTATAACAGAACATAATTCTAAATAAGTATTCTCCCACATAACAAGAATATGACTTTCACTGGGATATTCTCCCACATAACAAGAATGTGACTTTCACTAGGACTGTACATGAAGGTTTGATTATATCTTTATCGAAGCAATTTTTAAATGTAGTATTGAGAAACTGAAGTTCTTAAAAAAACAAAAAAACTACTATTTTTGTCAATAAAGGATAGTGTTGTTAATATATAAAAACATTATAGTTTATGTAAAAAATATAAGAATTTTGAACTCTGTACATTGAGTCATATTGACACAATAAATTGTGTATGACTAAAAGAGCATGATAAGAACATATTTCCCGTGCAGTACTTCCAAGAAATTCATCTTTAGAAAATACTCAAATTTTGTATAGTTAGGTATAAATACTATTATTAGTAATTACTGCAAAGAGCACTGCTTTGTAGTGCAGTGTTTTTGATAGTTGTTAATAAGCCCATGAGATCATTTGTCCACTTGCTATGGCAAATTGTGCCTGTTAATATTGCCACAGAAGGATGGCCAGATGCAGTATGTTGGCAGTTTGACAATGTTATTTATGGTGTTATGGTTTGTAAATACTGTAGCAGTAACCAAACAAGTAGTTTAATGACCCGAAGAGCACTTTTCAGTTTTGTTTTTCATTTGACTTTTTTTTTTCAGATGTCATACAATTGTTTCTTCATTGGACTACTTTAAATTATAAAACCTGGTGCCAGAAACGGTTTTATTTTTTTCCAAATGTAAATGAATGAGGTTTGTTTTTATACCCCTATGTGGAATTTCATTTACGATACAGAAACATAGAAATTTCTCCTAAATTAACTTCTTTTGCTCATGAAATGATGTAAACGTGTTTGAATAGTTTTGATACTTTTGGCTTTGTTATTGTACTTTTAACAGTGTGTTTTAGCATTGTAATTGACCAAAAGCTTCTCCATTTGATGTTACTGTGCTTTCAGGAAGTGTAGTATGAATTGTGTAAATAATAAATGTTTAATATCAGTATTAGTATATAACATATTACTTTTTAATCACAGGTCACCAAGTCCTTTCTCAGATTACTCATGTAATGAAGAATCAGATGATCATAATGAAAGAGTTTCCAAGTCTCATCATAATATAAGTCATAATCAGCGAAAAAGTGTAAAGAGACACCTTGTGACTGAAAGGGGAAGAAGAAAGAGAAAGTTGAATGGTTTCCGAGGAGGTCCAGAGAATAAAAAGTCAAGAAAAGTTAAAAAGGTTAAAAGAGAAAACTGGAAGCAACTTTGCAAATTTTATATGGAGGGAAAATGTCATAAGGTATAAAAAAGTTATTAGCTTGTTAATTCCCTGCACATAATCATATATGAACTTGTAATAAATATTACGAACTGCTTTTCAAGATGAGTTAAAATTAGCTCCTGAGTTTTTGAAAAAAAATTGCAAGCTTTGTCAAAGTCTACAAAGAATAATTTACATATTTTATTATTTTCAATTTAATGGAAGACTTGTGTACATGTTGTCAAAATGAATTTACCAAATGGCTTATTTGATTAGTCTTTTTTTAAATAAATTATAGATTTATAAACAAGAATATAAATCATACAAAATATTTTGTTCAAATGTTACACTTGTGGGGTGAGAGTAGATACTTGTTAAATAAAGTAGCTGAAATGAGAAAAGTATCATTAAACTAAAATCTCTTCAGTTTTCAACATAAATATTACTCAAGCTTTTGTTTTTACAGTGCCTGATTCATGTTTAAGATAACTGAAGAGTATTGCAATTATGATTATTTCTGTTTCAAATATCTATCTGAAAACTGTTCTTAGAGTGAAATTTGCTGTTGTTTTTCCTTAGGGGGCTGATTGTCCATACCTTCATGATGTTACTCCACCTAAGAAGAAGGAATTGTGCAAGTTTTATATACATGGGTTTTGTGCCAAAGGAGAGAAATGTCTGTACATGCACAATATCCTTTAGGGTAGAAAACGGCATATTTGTAGTTTGCAAAGATAAATGCACTAGTAGTTCAGTATTTGTTTAGTATATAGATGCATAAGCACTTTCAGTAGGGGTAACCTCTTTTTAAATTCCCATTATTTATTTACTTACATTTGCTGTTAATATCAGATATTAATATGTATGATTTAAAACATTTTCAGAGTTTTACTTGTATGATAAACCCTTATAGTAAACCATTAGCTCTTTTATAATCAATATTCAATAATTAATTCAAATGTCAACTAGCTGATATAAACGAAACTTCATTTGCATCAGAAATAAAGTATCAGTAACAAACAGTTACTGTTGAATTTTTTTTAAGATTTGATATTTATGTATATCTAATTATTGTATCATTTTGCAGGCTTTCAAGTTGTTAAGAATAAGATTGACAAACTTATTAGGAATTAAAAAAAAAGCCATCTTTAAAGGTTCATTGTTTTGCCACAATGTGCCAAAATTTTTCAAATAAAATAATAAGCAGCACATCATGGTTATTGCAGCTGTATATTTCTGTATCTGTAACTGCATAATTAACAGTCTCAAATTAAACTTAAAAGAAAACATTAGGGCTCTTTGTGTAACTTTCTCAGCACAGGTTGATCAAAGTGTACATGTCACGACATTTTATACAGGGTGTTTGGAAAGTCACTGTGCACTTGTATGTGTATATGATTACAAAACTGTACAGTGACTTTCTGAACACCCTGTAATTGCATATAAAACTTAATTAAACTACATTGTTGTATAAAAATAAACTTGGCATTAAAACATAGTCAATAAATCAAATTTGACAAATTACCCATAATATAGATGTTACTTGGGTAAAGCATAATTTTTATATCTTTTAATTGGGTTTATGGAGCTTTGCACTAGAAAATCTCACCCACATGCCATGCTCACCTGTACCATTCTATACTTTATTATTTGTAACCATTATAAAACTAATACTGTAATCTTTCAATCAGCATATGCTGTTTTGTACATAGTATCGTCTACTTTTCCTTTACTTTGAAAATATCTCTTGTAGTCATATCAACAAGCTTAGCTGTATTTTTAAAGGCTCTTATTGCATAGTTAGAAAACCAGGTAATAGTTATAAGACATTGTTTTGTGTGTGTGTTACTATTCTGTCTTCTTGGGCACATAATATAAGTAAACAAATACTAGTGGCATTAGTACAACAACAAAAAAAGGGCTAAACTTTTATTGACAGCTGGCAAAAACAAAAAGGCAGGTTTATACCATAATTTTTATTTTTTATGTACATTATTTATTATTATAAAATCAATTAAAATAAGAAACTTGTTAAATTAGATAATGAAAACTAATTTCTTCATGAAATATGCTTCCACACAGCTCAGTGTTACATAATTCAGTTCTAGGGTGACACAATTTGAGTTATTTACAACTTGCAGTTCAAAGGGTAATAAAACTTGAGTACAAGGAGATATCACTGTGAGCTTTAAGCTATTTAGGATAAAGAATTGTAGTCTCTGTTATAATTTGTGATCATTCTTCAATTTGTTTTTATATTTTTAACATGGTTTCAAGGTCTCTAATTGAGTGATTGTCTATAGAGTTATGTTAGAAAAAAATAACAGATAAAAATAGTTTTAGTGAAAATACTTTTGATATTTAGAAAGTTGTAAAGATTATGTGTATGAAACCTGAAATTTTTAGGTGATTAAAAAAAATATTTTAACCTTAATATACTTTCATTCAGAGCAGTAAACTCTTGTGAAAGTGCACAAAACATTAAAAGTTAATGTATGAAATTCTGATGGTCATTTTGTGGTTATAAACTTGGCTGAGTTGACCAGGTCCATAGTGAGTTGGTAAAAAAATTAATTTTGTTGTTTTTATCAACAACTTGAACTGTGATTATAGCTTGAACTTTCTGTAAAATTATAATACTTCTCCATCGACAGCATTGTGCAGAAACATTTTATTAAAATTATATTAACTGATACAAAGGTTGTGAAATGCTTTGGGTACTAATAAATTTGTAATTAAAAAAATCTGTGCATATTTCATATTTTGTACCAATTTGTTTTGTTGCATCTTTTTTTTCCTTAATAACATATCACAGGACTTTCCGTGCAAGTTTTTTCACACAGGTGCCAAGTGCTATGCAGAAAACAACTGTATTTTCTCACATGATCCATTGACAGATGAGACAAAAAAAATCCTAGATAAAGTGAGTGTTTTTGTTTTTTTATTTTAAATAAAGTTTATCACTTGTTTTTGTTACTTGGTTGGTCATCCACTAATTCATTTTGCTGTAGTTGTTTGACTTGTGCTCTCTTTTGCATCGACAATAAAGTCATTAAGAAAATTTATTTTTAACATTGTGTTGAGCATAACAAGAATAGTACCTCCTAAAACTACCCTACCTTTGAGATATAAACATAAATATAGTTGTCTTTTATCATTACTTTCTTTTTGGTTTACTTAAAATAATTTTTTCCCCATTTTTAACAACTCAAATACCAGTAAGTCTTTTACAAATATTCATATATTTAAACAATTGCTCAAATATGAAGATTTGTTATTTATAAGTTAAAAGCAAATAAACAGTGTTTTGCTACAGTTCTGTTGAATGTTATATTGCAATACCGAGGTACACGTTTCCAAATTGACCATTTCTGAAACAAACAAATATAATTATATATTAAAAGTATTTGAAATATATAGTGGATGATTTATTTTTCTGTATCTAGTATTTGGAGGGTACGAGAGCAGATGAGGATGACAAAGATGATGCAGGTGGTGATGTCATGAGAGGTTCTGAAAGAGGCCGCTCTCCCTTAAAAAAACGTCCAAGTCTGCTAGGATCTCCACCTCGCCATGTTAAAGAACAGGCAGAAAGTTGGAGAAAAGAGGTCCAGCAGCAACAGCTTCAGCACAGGCTGAAGAACCAGATGCTTCATCAGCAACGGCAACAGTTTTCTAATGGTGGTATTCTGAGCCCTCCTCGAAATTCTCGTGAGAGGTAATACAAAACTTACTTTGCTGACATGTATTTTGTCATATGTTGCAGTAAGCTGTAAACATTTTGAGATATGAGTGAAGGGAAGTGCTTTAAACATAGGATCCTTTTCATCAGTGTTTAAATGAATTTTTAAACATGGCCTAGGGTATTTACCAAAATACAGCAAAAAAAAAATCTCATTAAAATTTGTGCAGTAAATTTGTTCATGTTTTGCATTTGGTATCGGAACATTAGTTCGAACGTTGTATCGAATGAGATGTTATATGTATTTGGGTTTGGCTTTTACTTGTATATCATTGATATACTGATTGTGTTACAAAGCATTGTAATGCTAAAATAATAATCTCAAGAAAAGCTGCAGGATAATCATAAAAATAAACTTTGTACATAATTATAGACTTCCTAGTGAAATTATAAATTCTACTATTTTTCATCTTATCCTTAATTTTTACTCAAAATAACCAAATGGAAGCCCTTTAAAAACAGATTAAACTGGAGGAAATCCATGATGACAATAAAACCCACTTGTAGAGAAAAATATATATGTAAAAACAGCTGGTATGGATAGAGAAAGTACTATGTAGAGGAGTGAACAATGTCTTGACCTGATGATGATTAAAGAAGTTAGAAACATTGTTTGCTCCTCTACATATAGCTTTCTTTACCCATACCAGTCATTTTTACATATATAAAATTAGAGGAAAACTTCTATTCTCAGCCAAAATTAACACACAATTTCTGATAGTGTAGTCAATTATCAACTTAATTATCTTAAAATGTGTTTAGAAATATGATTTTGCAGCATTTTTGCTGGGGATGGGGGAATAAATCAGATTTCATTACATATATTATCAGAACTTCCATGATAAAATTTCTGTCATGGCACAGAGTAATTTTTAAAGAACTTGCTTTGCAATACCCTGCTGGGAATTCTGTAACTATATTGTAATACTTTTTCAGGCTCAATTTCTACACAGATACATTACAATCACCAAAAAAATCTAGCCGTGTAATGCAAGCTACATCTGGAAAATCTACTGGGCTTCTGAAACCCCCTTCCAGTATGTCACCAAGAACAGAATCGGAAGAAGCTGCTAAGTTTGACCGTTGTATTTCATCTGGTTACCAGTCTAAAATCTGTTCCACAAGCTGGTTCAAACAAGAAGACCAGAAATATTCTCTTCATGACTTGTCAGAAACAGAAAGAGAAGGTAATTACCAAATTATAACTATTTTGTCATTGTACTGTGGGAAAAGAAGATAATTTTGTTTTTATCCTTTCACTCTCAAATTTTTCATGATCAAAGTTTTTTTTTGTACAAATCAAGTTGTACTCTAGGTGTCAACTATTATAATTTATTATATTAATTAGAAACAATATAAAATTAGATAAGATATTTGGAAAATTAAATTTTGAAGAATAATTTGCTGGTAAAATGATTTGTAGAAGTAAGTTTGGGATATTGTGGTAAGAAGAAAATGTATTCTGGTTTTAGGTTCTCTTTTGAGCCCTAAACATGAGCCTCATGATTCTGAAAGAAGTTTATCAAAGTACGTTAATGAAACATCAAAAGTTAAAGAGCAAGAGGAAATTAAAGAACAAATAAAAGAAGGAAGCCCTGTATATAATACTGATGAAGATACATCTATGGCTCCACTATCTGCTTCTCCTCCTTCGGACACCAGTAGTTCACAAGGGGTGAACAATTTGATCTGTATTCCTACCCATTTGCCTCGACGTCAAAAACAACTTTTCCTGCGTATTCAGCAGCAGCAAAAAGAAGTGGGGGAAAATGGTACAGAAGCTTCTGAAGAGCAGGACTCAAAGCCTGGGGAAGGGACTTCAGAGAAAGAAGAAGAAAAGGCAGAAGGAAAAATTGCTGAGTGGGATAGCAGTGATGATGATGATGATACTGAAGATCAACCTCTAACTGCAGTGTTGAAGAAACTACAACAAATGGTATATATTATTTTATGATTGCTTAAAGGTTTTGTCGGTAGACAGTTTTTGTGGTTTTTGTTATTTCCACTTGTAAATAAACCTTGGGTTGTTTTTCAGTGTTTTTTGTGTAACGTGATATTGTTTAAGTTAAAATTCTACAGGTTCATAGTCTGTATCTTTCCACTTTGAAAATTAAAGGAACAAAGATTCATTACATATGTTACCAGATCTGTGTACTTCACCTTGTAGCAGTGTCCCATACAACTGATCTAAAATCTTTCGGTGTTGTAACTGAAGGTAATATAAACAGTAGAGTAACTTTTAGAATATTAACTGCATAAATAAATAACATTTCATAGAACCTTTTGTCTCTTATCATCCAGCTTAACTGAAGAGTTTTGGAATTGAATGAAAAATTTATTGAGTGGTGATTTTTGGAAGATGAAAAATGAAATTGAAATACTACGGCTACAAGCTTCTGATTATGACAGTGGACAACTTAAAATAAAGTGAAAAACGTCAATAATTTATTGTTACAACAGTTACTTAAATACAACATTTCAGCATTGTAAAAATACAATTAGGAATTTAAATCCAAACATTTGTGTTTACATTTTATCCGTAAGTTAATACTTGAGAAAATATAGAACACTTTTTATTTTGTTTCATACACATTCAACATTTATTATTGAAATTGTGTATTCACCAGAAAGCAGTTTGCATTAAAAAAAAGTGCTTAGCCCAACATATTGAACTAATTTTGAAATTCATGCAATGAGTTGAGACGCACAAATATAAAAAAAAAATTGCTTTTATATCAAGTAGTTAATAGTTAATATGTAAAGTAAATAATGTGGTCAGTTTTTAACTGTGGTTTCACCAGCATTATATTATTAAGGACGAAACATGAATTTTGTTA
The DNA here is from genome assembly GCA_011833715.1 of Carcinoscorpius rotundicauda. Lineage (NCBI taxonomy): Eukaryota > Metazoa > Arthropoda > Merostomata > Xiphosura > Limulidae > Carcinoscorpius > Carcinoscorpius rotundicauda. The sequence goes on from CM022400.1 coordinate 20,277,697, forward strand.
ACAAATCAACCATTTTGTGCATTTTATTTTTTGTTGGTGTTTTAACTTGTACTAGATTATGTGAAATTTAGGCTTATTACCTAGTGTAGAAAAGAAGCAACTAATTGCATTTATACTTGTATCTCAAATTTCGCCTTTAAACAAGGAAATTTAAGCATATTTTTATGGATGGGTATAATATTTGGTTACCTTTTGTTTGTTTCACAGCCTCCCCCAACACCTCAACTTCAGTCAAAGGAAGGTCCAGCAACAAATCAACCTACAATTGATATAGCTAAAATGTTACATGCAATAAGGCAGCAGGCAAATGTTAGTTCTTCGCCTGCTGTAGTCCAAGCCTTCAACCAACAGCCAGAATTTTGGCAAAATATACTTGCAGGTACAGCTCCTGTTCCAGTTGCTATGTCATCAAGTGCATTGCCTAACCCTGCTCAGTCTGTCATGGAAAATGGTGAAAAAAGTACAACTGGACCTCTGAGCAAAGATCAAAGAATTCAGGAAGTGCAAGAAGCAGTTCTTTCTCAAGATCTAAGAATTGGGCAGCCACCTCGGGATCCTCGGGTGCAGTTTCGTGACCCAAGATTGGGTGCTGGTGTTTCAACTCGAGATCCTCGTTTAGGAGAAAGTATAACAGTAACCCAGTCACTGAGTAACATGCCCAAAAGCTCGAGTGAGCCTCTAATTTCAACTCGAAGCATAATTAATAGCACACGCAGAAGTAGCACTAGTGAAAAGAACAAAAGTGTTGCAAAGAATGCCCATTACAAACTTCACCCTGTTTCAAAGTCTCATCCAAATTATGTTACATATGTTATTGCAGGAAATGGTGATCCAAAACTTTTCAATGATCCACGTGTTAGGAAACACTTAACAGAAGTTCCTCCTCCTCCTCATCTTCAGGTATCTTCACCAACTCAAGCATCTTTGTTGGGAAACTTTCAGGAAAGTTTTCATAACTTTGTGTCTCAAGAACTAAAGGCACAAACTGAACCTCAGTCTAGTTTGCCACCACTCCCTATTCTTGTAAATCCTACTGAAGTGGAACTTTCTGAACCAACTGAAAATAAACCTTTAACTTCAAAACATGTGGATCCACGACTGACAAAAGGTGTAGTAGCAGCATCCAGTGATCTGCAACTACATCAGAACATTAATAATGGGTCAACACCACCACATGTACCTTCCATTGTTAGTCAGAGTTTATTGGTTTCTAATTTGCCAAACCCCTCTGTTTGCCATCTGCCTCGCTCAATAATGGATCCAAGACTAGCTAAACTTCATCAAACAGGTCGAGCTGGGCTTCCTATCAAGCACTCGGGAATAAAGCCAGGTCCAATACTTCAGCAAATAGCTGTTCCTCAAATGTCGTGCAGTGCTGTGTCAAATGGAAGTGGAGGGAGTGTCTTTAGTGTTTCAAATTTAACTTCTAAACTAACAGAAGATTTTATAACAGATCCACGACTTAATGAGACCACAAGTTGTAATTCCTCAGCTGTACATCAGGAAAATATCCAAAGATTAGACAATACAAGTGAGAAAAGAAAAACATCTCAACTTAACAGAAATATGAATATGGAGTATTCTTCCCCACTCAATCTTTATAATGATCAAAGTGCTAGTAATTCTGGAACCAACAGTTACAATCGTAGGCTTAATCTGAGAAAAGCAGCTCAGACTTTAACAACATCAAGTGAAAAGGCCAACATTAAACCTTCAGTTTCAACATTTTCTGATCATAGGACACAAGTATTACTGGATGGTTCACCAGCAAGAACTGAAAGTCCTAGTTGTTCCTCTGTAATTTTTGTCCCTGAAGATCACCTTTCACCCGAAGGTAGTGGGCAACATGCATCATTAAAAGAAGTATTCAAAACCTTTGATCCAACTGTTTCTCCTTTCTGTTAGTGGATACTTTTACACCAAGGAAAGATGTGCTATATAGCAGGTGCAAGTAAGTTACATTGAGAGTTTTTCGAAAAAAGAAACTGTCTGTAATGAGACTTAATGGTGGTATATTCCACGTTATTTGTGTTAAGAAGTTTTCCAAGGACTCTTTATGCTCACGTTGAATGAATAAATGAAAGTTGGAAATATTTCATTGATTATATCTACTTTTTTTTTTAATGCAGCTGTAAAGTATTACTTTGTAAATTTGTTAGGATGTAAAAATTACAAAAATTCCTCTCCCAACCATTTTATTTGATTTCTTGGATGTCATCCTATTTTTGCATTATTTTTTAACTTGCATAGTTTTTTTTATACCTGTGCAGTTAAAGGCTAATTCACAAAGAAACCTAATAATAATTCCAGAACTAATGCTTCTGCATCAGACTTAACTTAATTCCAAACTGTGAACATTAGTAATTGTATTCTTGGGTTTCTTTAGTAGCTTGCAGTGTTGTGTTTACAAACAGTTCAAATGTTATAACTGTTGCATGTGTCATCTCTCCCATTGGGAATAACAGACAAATAAATAGTTCTACGTTTGTTTTCTTTCAGTTTCAGTTTAGTATTACTGAAGAAAGTATGAAGATATCTTGAGTATGCACTAAATTCTTTGCTTGCTATGTTAAGTAAAAATCATCACTAAATTAAAGCTTGTAAACCAAGTTAAACCACTAAAAACTTGAGTGCGTTTTTCTTTTCGTTACCTAAAGTAGAATTGTCTGTTTTCATGTTTCGTTTTTGTTTACTATTCACAAAGTTCCCATCTGTGATATTTTGATAATTTGTAAGTGTTGGTCAAGAATATATGGATTATTTAATGTAGAAAACCCAAAAATATGTCAAGAAAGAAGCTTTGTTTGTAATATGTCCAGTACATAAGATGAATCTCGAAGATTGATTTTTAAAGGAAAAATACCTATGTACAGAATAATGTATACTGTGAACCCCTATGTGTCAAATATACATATATGACCATCTTAACTTGTCCAGTGGCAGTATAGAGACGAATAATTTCGCTAAATGATGCTGTTTTTAACCCTTAAACGACAGCCATCATCAATTGGTGTTGCTACCTACCAACATTCCTCCCGTTTAAGGGTTAAGTTTCAAGGTTGATAAATGTGATGCTTTCTGACATCATATTACTCGAAATTTTACATTTGTTATTAACATGGACTCAATTAGGTAAAAATAATTACTTGTTCGATCAGATATTTGACGAATTTACTTTTGATAATATATATTAAGTGCGTAAGGAAAAAAATTATAAAGTGGAGTTGAAATATTTCAGTCTCAGGTTGCAAACTTTATACTTTGTGTAAAAACATTTGTAGGAATTCATTCAGTAAAACTGTCAACCTTATGAAGAATGTTAATTTTAGTACTTTGTATGCCTAAATTAATCGGCAGTTTAGAAATGTGGAATTTAAATCGATAAAAAACCGTGAATGAAATAAAATGTAGAAGTACATTAATTTTTACGTTAACTAGTTCAATTGTGACAAGAAGGCTAATTGTTAAATTGGTCAGTTTGAATTGCAAGTGAACGTGGTATAAAGATGAAAAGTTAGAAATGCTGGTACTAAAAATCGTCATTGTTATGTATGTATGTGTGTGTGTGTATGAAGCCAGTTTGTTTATAGAGTATAAATAAAACAGTTGATACAGTTAAGACTGTAAATACTCATTTATTCGCCGTTTAGTGACCTTAGACTGCGATGGGCGTGGTCGAAAATGTATTAAATGAATTATATGTGTGAAGAAAAAACTGTATAGCCAAAATCTCAAGCTTTTTAGAATACTTCACAAGTTATAACAACGGTGGTTGTCTTTCGTTATCAAAGAATAATTTACTACTTTGAACTACCGTCAGTGCAAGTATGTCGTTTTAGTAACAACAGATAGGGTACAAGATAATTTTACGAGCTTCGTAACTACTTACTTTAAATATTCATCAAAGAGAATTTCTCAAGTTGTTACGTGTAATACCTTTTATATTTGACATGTTAAATCCAGAATTGTGACTTAACTCTTTCAGTCGTGAAGCCAAACAACACTGACAGAAAAGCGTAGTCACCACTCAAGTATTTAAACTGGAAAGTAAATATTTCATTAGCTTTTATTATTCACTTGAACTTTTTGGACAGATCTTTGTCGTATTAACTATCTCTATTCCTGATCATGCTAATTTAAGGAAAAGACGACTTGTACTCGGGTATTTTGATCATGATTGCAAAATAAATAAATTATGAATTTAAACCCTGTAAAGAGGGATAGATAAAGTTAAAAGCAAGGTAACAAGATTAGAAAGACTGTAGACATTTTTATTCAACTCCCATTTTAGCTCCAAGGGGACATCATAAAAGAGATGAATAGGCGGTGGGTAGCTGCCTTCCCTCTAGTCTTACACTGCTAAATTAGAGACGACTAGCGCAGATAGCTCTCGAGAAGCTTTGCGAGAAATTATAAACAGACCGATTTTTATTCATCTATTTTGTTAGCTATTTTATGCTCAATTAATTAGCGTTACTAAAGGTGTGACATTATTCACGATCTTTACCGTATCTTATTGGCCATGTGTTCAAGATGTAAAAAGTTTTTACCGTAACGTGACACACGTTAGTGAAAGAATTTTTACCAGAATTGACATGAAAGTTCATTAGGTTCATGTGATGACACTCAATCGTACAAACTTTCAGCTTTTTTTTGTTTTGTTTTTACCATTACTTCGCCTCTTTTACATGAATATTCACCAAATTTGGCAGGAAGATTTGTTGGATCCTTTTTGGGGTACATGAAAATCTGTTGCACATTTTGCGTTTTGCTGATTTTTACAATTACGTACAATAGAAATAACATTTTATTAATTATGACTTTACATAACATTCCTCCATGGGACAGTTAGTCCAGATACTCCATATAAAGTTTAAGTATTAATCACTTAGTTTAATAGTTTATTTTAAATGGTTAGTTTCATAGTTTAATATTTTTTTTCAATATATCAAAATAAGACATCCTCCGAAAATAAGCCCTAGTGTCATATTTTGGAATGAAAATTAATATAAGCCCTGTCATATTTTTGGAGTAACACGTTTTGAAACAGAAAATGTAAAGTTCGCCCAAGCGAATTTTTATTTTATTTATAACTTCATTCTCAGTGCTACTTTTTAGAGGTTTAATGTTTCGCTTTTTATCATTTTTAGGGAAAACTTTTGAACTAAGCTCTTGCATTAAATTTACACGTGAAACGGAATTTAACAACGTTACTAGTTTTAAGTGTACTTATTAACCATGACATCATTAGTTTATCTACTTCAGTTTATAATAAAAAGTTATGAACTTACAAGCTTACCTAACCAATTTAATAGTTTTTATCATGTTATCTTATAAACATAACTTAGTAACACACCTTCCTAACAAAGCTCAACTTACGATCTAGTTTTCTTACTATATTCGAAATCTTTTATTTATTGTTTAAGTTACTTTAAACAAATTTTGGAATATCACACCAGATATTCCTGCGTAGTAAGTTTCTTAATAATACGAAAACACCCATTTTTTCGAAATGACCTATTTCTGTCTATTAATATCTTGGCAATCAGCTTTTTATCATCAGAAACACATACGAAATTTCCCTCAGGTTGACTTGAAATTAAGTTTCAAAACCTTTTTCGCTTACAATAAAGAAAAACTGATTATCTGAAAATAGAACTTAATACTTAATAAATAAATAAATAAATAATTAATTAATAAAAACAGTCCTCAACAATTCTTGGTTCTCCAAGCCGACATCGTAAAACAGCAGGATGTATAATTCCTCTTTCAAACTTCACAGTTTTAGTAATAGCCAAATAACGAACAGAACTCTTTACGTATTAAACAACATCTAGTTTCCTTTTGATTGTACTTATTTTAGTACGATGTCTGTACCTTAACACTGTATGTCACTGTTATAAGTGCTCCAAAATGACTTTCTTCTGTTTTGACAGTTATATCTACAATCTCCGCTTCAGTTCCCTTCACTATTTTTGCCAAGTGTATAATGATTGTGTACGTTCATCTCATTTCTTCTTGCGATCAAAACATTATTTTGCTATATAAACTCAGTGAAATTTAAAAACTGTTATTTTACACCTGACGGTCTAAATTAGGTCAAAATCAAAAATGGGATTCAGCCGGTTCTTAAAATTTCACGAGTTTGTAGAACTTGTTCTTCCCGGCTCTTAGCCCTTTGATGCGAGATGTACAATGTATTGGTTTTCACTATGAGAAATCACGCGCAATAACACAAGTGTGAATTAGTACGATAATGTTTGAATCCGGAATTGCCCGGGCCTCAACAAGTGAAAGAGCGGCCATCTCAGACGAAAGAAAAAGAGTGTTGCCCTAGACTAACGTAGGCCTACATTTTCCTGGGTAATCATTTAGTGTCAGTCATCTATCATACTTGGAGCAGACAGAAAAGAAGAGTTTGGAAAATGATGTAATCTACGTAGACTTTTACATTATTAACGTTAAACTGTGAGTCTTAATGTAACTTTGTAGGTTTTACTGTTCTAGAGCAAAATTAAAAGTTTATGGGTTGGAAATTTAGTTTGGATTGATGCTTTTGTTGTCGATCTTTTTAGTGTTGGTTGGTTAATATTGCTGCCCCTAAACTTTTTTAAAGCCAAATTGCGCTGGTTAAACATTTAATTTATTCAGACACGGAGAGATTATTTTAATATGCATATTACCAAAAATGTTAAACGTAGTATGTGATGGCGTCTGACCGTCTAAGGGAATAAAATCTTATGTTTTTGCTCGAGATTTTGTTTGTTTTGGAATTTCGCACAAAGCTACTCGAGGGCTATCTGTGCTAGCCGTCCCTAATTTAGCAGAGTAAGACTAGAAGGAAGGCAGCTAGTCATCACCACCCACCGCCAACTCTTGGGCTACTCTTTTACCAACGAATAGTGGGATTGACCGTAACATTATACACCCCCACGGCTGGGAGGGCGAGCATGTTTAGCGCGAACCCGCGACCCTCGGATTACGAGTGCACGCCTTAACGCGCTCGGCCATGCCAGGCCTTTTGCTCGAGATAGTCCCTCTTTGCTTATATTTTCATACCAACATGATACAAAATTTGGATAGTAGGCTAGTACTCACGTGGAAAAACTATTTCAGTAATAAGTATAAATATGAACCATAGTACTATATTTGTGTTGTAATTGTATTGTTAAAGCTATATTTCACTGTATTTATGCTTGTTGATACATACTTATCATATAAAATTCCTTACGTAAACGGAAACAGTCACGGCTATGGGACAACAAAGAAAAGTGGGAAAATTATGCTTCCCAAAAGAACCTATTAGGACAACATTCCAACAACTATGTGTTACCTATGTCTAATTTTATTAAATAGTTTTAAAAATAGCTAGCTTTCGGGATAAAATCATTTGAATAAGCCTGTTAATGGTGGTTATTTCTTTATCACTTGTCTAGAAAATTTTCGTTTTGGAGCAAAGCTGCTAAGTTGTCTGTGCTGTAAACGTCGCAAGGTTTACATCAAGAACTTCAGTGTTGTAAGCCTTCATCTCGTAGCTAATCTAAACAAGTGAGGATATAGTTAAGACGCATCAAAATGATAATTTAAAAGCCTCTGGGCCTTAAAGATCTCCTGAATGTTATAAAATAAGTTTAAAATCATTTTTAACAAGGTAATTTTATTTTTATTACGTCAAAATTAGGCTGAGTTTATAAAAGTAAAATATTTCGACTATAATACTTGAACATAAACAGTTTATATTTACAAACATTTTATTACAAGAATACAGTAATACATTTTACCCTCTTCATGTGTAAAAACAAACTGATCTGGAGACATACTTAGGTAACGTTTCTCGTTCCGCGTAAAACATAAAACGTCCCAAACTCACAAACTTTTACCTCTATAGCGTAAAACAACGTACTACTGCAGCATATAATAGAAACTAATAATGTTTTAGTTGTGTTTTAGCATAAAGTTACACAATTGACAACCCGCCCTATTCACTGTAAAGACTGGAACTCCAGATTTTAGGGTTGTAAAAATAATTAAAAGGCAATAGTTTCAATTAGTAAGTATCTGCTATTTCTTGACAGGTGAAAGATTTAATTCACACTGCATCTCAAAACTTTAAAATTTTATGTTAGGGCATAAAATCATCCAAGTTGGAATGTTACTAATACATGACATGATTATTTAATATATGCAATTTTTATCACATGAAAATATTTTTTATATTGATAACTAGTCATTTGTTAAGGCACACCTCACTCACACAGATACAATTATGCTGTGCTAATGACAATAATCAATTACTGGTCATTGCTAAAAACAAATGACAGATGGTTTTTATCTAAATGATTAAATAGTATCTTCACCTGAATACATATATTTTTATATAGTTTATTGCCAGTAAAGTCAAGAACTTTTAAAAATTTGTAAAAAGTGACAGATTGACCTTTAAATTTTAAGATATCAATCTAAATAAAGTGAAGAAAACAGAAAATGTGTGTGTTCCAAATGGTTGATTTTTAATAATGACTTTGCTTTTTGTCTGATGTTGCATTAAAAATATTGGAGTGTTTGTGCTAAGTTGTGCAAATATAGTCAATAAATATCTCACAATAAAAATAAATATGAATTAATACATAAAACGTTTGTTTAGATAACCACAAACAAAATAAGTCCACCTACCAAAACCACTTGGGTTATAAGGTTTCATATCTTTGTGCTATACTGATTTCTTTAACCTTGAATGGTTAGTACATTAAAATAATTTTAAAGATTTCTTTCACACTTTAAAAAAAGTTAATTGGGCTTTTATGTGTGAAAAAACTTCAGTAACTGTCTGAAGATCCACGTTTCTTAAAAATAAGTGAACTGTATTTTATTCTTATGTGTATAATGTGGCTTTCAAAACTATTATTTTTTTGAGTACACATTATCCTATAACACCAGTGTTAACATTCTGCTGGATGCCAGTATATTATTTATTGTTTCTTTATAGAGTAAGAAGAAAAAACAACTATAGTTAAATAAAAACAAAAAGGAGACACACTTGAAGTTGTGTGGGAAACATAACCATCCAAGTGCTTTTTATAAAAATTAGTTTAATGCAACAAAAAATTATTTGTGTTCTGTCCACTGCAAGGAATCAAATCCCAGATTTTGACAAGCTTACCAGTAACCAATTCAAGTGCTTTAAAACACATATCATAAATTTTCTTTGTCTAAAGTTTCTATATCTCAGGCATTGATATGACTTATTAAATCCATGCAGCAAAACAGGAACTGGTAAACTGCTACTTACCTCATGAACTGCTTCCAATAATCATAAGTCTCTTTAATGAAATTTACTAATGTTTCACTGAAATAACTTAACACAAATAAGTATTTAACACTCCTACGAAAAAAATATTTACATCCACTAAAGTGATACCCTTAGTGGATGTTTAAAAAAAAAAATTTAAATATTATTTCGCAAATCTCTGAAAAGTCAATATTATTACTCCTTAAAATATAAAGGGATGGGGTTAGTTAATGGCAATTTCATTTAAATACAAAATTATTAGCCTAATATTAATAACCTTTCAAGTTGCTCTGGGGCCTATTAGGCCCCAATTTTCATAGAAGTGTTAATTAATAAAACTACAAAACATATTGATCTTCTAACAGCTATATTTACAACTCTTCAATTTTTTGCACCAGATATCACAGATTCTCATTTGTTTTGTGATAACCCATCTAACTTACTGCTAAATTTAAAAACTACATAAACACAAACGTTTTAAAAATGTCAAATTTTGCTCCTCAATAACCTTTTTTATCTGAAAAGTTCATAGATCAACTTATGACTAATTGGACTGAGTTAGCTCAAAATATTGAAGAAAGCCATAATTTAAGCCTTACTGACTTTAATACATAAAATGACTCCAATGGAATCTCACATACATTTAAACAAGAACAAAATGGGAGATCTATCTTAATTATTAAGTAACCAATACTTGTTCCATTTCCTTCTATAATTTTCTTATTTTGAAAGCCCAATTTGTGTAAGAATCAACAAAGTTTTATCTTTATGCACACATACACACATATAGGTAACATGTGAGAATCCATATAAGCTACAGTGGATTATTACCCACGTTAATGGAAATGTTTTCATCTTTTAAATGTTCATTTTGATTTTCAAAAGAAATTAATGTCTTCAATTCTTCAGTGCTATGATGTGATAAGCTCAGAATATTAGTTTCGTCAGCAGAAGGCACTGCTTGAATTGGAATAGAAGCATGGTGATTTCTTGTAGGTTGTTCTACAATTGGTGTTTGTTCTACTTCTGTGTGGTGAAGGTCTTTCTTCTAAACAAATAATACCGATATGCAAAATTGTATAAAAAATACTTAAAATGACTAACATATTTGTGCCTCAAATTAACTTGCATATTAAAGTAATAAACAAATTAATCAAACATAATTCACGTATTTAGCCAAGACAGAAGTTAAATTTTAAACATAATTAGAAATAATAAAATATTCCACACATGGTTTTTACCCTTATTTTTAATCAAAGTAGAAAGCTAATTTTGTAACATTACTAGATAAACAATATTATTATTGACATACATCCTGAAAATTCTAATTAATTTGGAAAACAATCAATACCTAATATTTCTTGTTGATAAAAACATAAGACCACTGACTTAGTAAAATACATTATTTTTTCACAATACAAGATAAATTATTTTCATCTTTATACTAGTACATTATGAAACCTTCTTACTGTATATCACAATCATGTTTTTCATTAATATGGGAATTTTTATTTGTTTACTTCTGATTATAATATAATTGTTTTAAGATATTTGAAATTAAAACTCCATAGAGCAACTGTGAAAGTAAACAATAAATTTTTAAAAATAATATATTCAAAATATGTTAAATGTAACTTCATAGTTACATTAGTTATCTGATCGTGGCAAATGATATTTTGGAAAGTCTCAGCTATTCATTTAATATCCATAACTCATTTAAACATAAAAAACAAATGTTTTATACGTATTTAATTGTTATTCCTAAGTGAGTCAAGTTTTGTAAAATTTATGTTTTAATTGCGAAAAATATTTTGTTTTACACAAATTTTATAACTTTTGAATAATTATGTACAAAATATAGATAACATATCCTTTATTTATACAGCAGTATGAATTACCACACGGATGCTGCCCGAACAAATACAACTGCAAACAACTGGAGAAAAATGTTGAGTTACAGTTTACTCCATCAAATCTTGTTACGCTCTATTTGATAGCTGTGTGTCTTGACAACAGTCCAGCAGTGTAGTTTTCACTTGAAAAAGCTCCATCATAACGTTATTTTCAAAGCACTCCCCTCTTCACTTAATACCTTCCATAAGCTACTTAGTTTATAGAAGTCATGATTTCCAGCCTCAATTTCAACAGTTTAATCATTATTCACTCAGAGAAATCCATAGATGTTGTATCCACTAGCTTGACTAATTTATTTCCAGATGAAATAACATGAATATCCATTGCATTCTCCAGCTACTTGTGGTATGCAATGGTTGAACGTGTTTATTGTGGAAGCAACTTGCACATAGTGATTTGTGTTGCTTTTATATGTATATATATTTGTTCTTTTTGTGTGTGTGTTTACTTTTGCCTGGAGAGAACAAATGGTCTTTGTTACTCTGTGTGTTCATGGATTCTTACCTGTTATATGACACTGCAGTTTTCTTACCATGACTGGGACACAACTTTTTGCAAGTCTCTCTCTAGATGATTCTGGTGTCCAAATATGTGTGTGTGTATATATATACAGTACACACACACACACATTTTGTTTTTTTCCAATATTATAAAGTCTTGGAAATCCTAAATCCCTGATCTGAGCATATCTTTATGGTCTGAGAGTATGAATAATTTGGACTGGAAAGGTTTTTTTATATGTCAAAAGGAATCAGTATTCAGTGGCATTGTACCATTTACAAAATAACAAATAGCAAAATATGGTTCTAATACATGCTTTTCCATGATTATTTTATGTTATCAATGATTGTTTTGCTGATTTGCATATTAAACATCACTTTAATACAGCTTACTGAAGTCTCTGTGTATAGCATTGGAAATAGTTCTATTAAAGACTACTTTTCCACTGATTAAACTGAAAATTATACCTTTAATAATCAAAACTAAATATTTCACCTAAAATACTAGCTATGAAATTAATACTCATTATAGCTGTTTAGCAATAGATAACTGAAATATCATATGATACAAAAGCTCACTCACATGAAAAGAAAAGAGAGAGAATAACAAGTTTCATTATTCTTTATAACAACCAAAACATTAATTCATTATCATTTCTTCTTAGTAACAGTTTGAGACCAAGAGAAACCATTTTTTTTCTCATTTGCATGATCATTGTTTAACTATTCTGATACAAATGATAGTTTCCTTTCCAAACCCTGGATTACAGAATTGACAGTTTCCTTTCCAAACCCTGGATTACAGAATTGACAGTTTCCTTTCCAAACTCTGGATTACAGAACTAACAGTTTCCTTGTTTCCTTTCCAAACTCTGGATCACAGAACTTCTTTTTTTTATGCATTTTCATTTATTTTATTGAATTTTGTGCAAAGCTATGCAAGGACTATCTATGCTAGTTGTCCCTAATTTACAAGTGATAGACTAGAGGAAAGACTGCCAGTCAACATTATCTTCCACCAACTTTCAGGCTACTCTTAATCCATTGATAATAGGATTGATTATCACATTATAAAATTCCTAAGGCTAAAAAGATATTCATGTTTGGTGACAAGATTCAAACTCGCAACCTGCAGATGATGAGTCAAGTGACTTGACAACCAGATCATTATGATTTTTTACTGTAAAAACAATTATTATACTGTTACCAGCTCCAATAGTGACACTATTGGCCAATATCGTTACCACTGATCCAACTACAATGGATTCCAATAATGAAAAAAATGAATAAATTATGGCATCATAATTCATAATTGTGCCAAACATGAATTAATAAAAATATTGCTGTAAGTAGCTAACAACCAGATACAAATACCAAGTATTGGTACTTACACATTAGATTTTTATTAATAAATCAAGTAAACTACAGCCAACATTAAGCAATTTTAGTGTATTATTTTCTTAATATAATTTTTAAAAACACTATAAAAATAACTGTGAGAAAACTGGTTTTACATAATAACCTTGAAATAATCCACATATGTATCTATCTTGAACATGAGGTTTCACAAATTTTACAACAAAAATGTCACTGATTGTGAAACAAATATTCTAAAAGTTATGGTTCCTAATCTATTCAATCAAGAGCCCCCCCAGTGGCTCAGTGGTATGTCTGTGGACTTACACGCTAAAATCCGGGTTTCGATACCCGTCGTGAGCAGAGCACAGATAGCCCATTGTGTAGCTTTGTGCTTAATCCCAAAATAACAACATTAAATCAAGAATTTTTTTTCTCTGGTGACAACTTGAAAAGGAATGAAAAATTAAATGTTTCTTTAATTGTTCTAAAATATTTTCTCTCTCTGTTTGCATTGGCTTGAATCAGCATGATCACGATCCTGATGTTATGCACAACTGTACGCACTGAATCCGTATACAATCATTTCCTTTTGTGGAAGTCTAAGTGTAATGTCTGTTGAACAAATTCTTTCCATGTCACAAATGTAGCTAATAAAATTTTGTTACAAGTATATGTGTATGTGTGTTTATATACATATAGGCTTTGACAGCTTAGTAAGATTAGCAAACTGACTAATGTTTTTTTAAAGACATATCTAGAAATCTCAATCATGTAACTCGAGAGGTGAGGTTAAACAAAATGTTAAAAATCTATGGAGCTTAGTGAACCCTTGTTTTTTAGGACAAACAAATTAAAGCAACACTTCAAAGTCCAGCATCAGAGTAAAGTTCACACTGTGATGATCACTGTACAATTTCCAAAAGTAAACTTTCATAAATTTTATTCAGTTGTGTTCAAATACTGACAGAGAACATTCAAAGAGAAACTCCAACTCTTTATGTTCTCAGGAACGTTGTAACAAGTAACATCATCAAAATATTGTTTCAAAGAAATATTCCATCTCTACATGTTCCAATATATTTTGTAACAAGCACATTAGTTCAAATAATGTCAAAGATCCATCAAAGAAATTTTCCAACTCTAAATGCTCTAAGATACTTTGCAACAAGTAACATGATTCAAATATTTAAAGTGGCCTACAAAGAAGTATTCTAACTCTACTTGTTTCAAGACACTTTGTAACAAGTAACATGATTTAAATATTGACAGAAAACCTTTAACGACATACTCCAACTCCACAAGTTGCAAACTAATTCGTAACAGCTCTATGCATCCCAAGACACTTTTCATAATAACTTATAAAGGTTTTACTAAGTGCAGTTGCTGCATACTTTAAGAACAAATGTAATGAGTGAAAAATAATATTTCAGCTGATTTGCTTTTGAAACATATAAAAATTAACAATAAGTTACAAATTAACTGAAATGTACATAAAGATTAAGCAAGTACGTGAGGGTTAAATATTTAGAGCAGTCAAAAAGAAAACAAACCAAACCACAACACATACCAATGAGAAACATAAATAGCTTAGGAATAGAAAAACCATACAGAAAATAAGAACACACTGCTCAAAACAAAAAGAATTTTGCTTCTCACCTCTATGTTTGCTGAAGCAAAAACATTCTCATCACCTGCATCATTTTCAGATTCCACCTGCAGAAGACAAATGTTAAAGCAGTACAATGATAAAGTACTGCTCGTGAATTAATGAACAGTAAAACAAAAGCTGTTCTATCATTTTTGTAGTGAACAGCAATGCAAGTTTCAGAAAGACTTATCAAAATAAATAAAATGGCTTTGCCACTTTCTCAAAATCTTCAGTCCATTCAAAGGAGAAGTTATCATAAAAATTATTTATAATAAAGTTATAACCCTCCAAGCTCAAATACTGTTGAAAATCCTATTTATATACTTCAAATAATTCAGAATCATTTGGCATATCTGTAAGCTTCTGACTATATTTCAGTTCACAGAAGGAAGCTACAGTATCTGTATTTTGTAATTAAAATAGTTATAAGAAGGAGTAATATTGTTTAATATCCATCTTCATATTAGGTGTGTAACATGCATCAAACGTAAAAAAATATTATAACTGTTACAATCAAAACATATAATGTGAAATACAGCATTTGGTATCACAGTAAAAAAAACAAACTAGTTTTAGGATGAATGAAACATGAAAAACAAGATTACAGTTAACACTGCAAAACACGAAACAAATTATAAAGCTAGAAGTTATTCAATGATTTGAAAGATATTTTGTGAGCATTATTTTTACTTCCATGTATCTTTTCATATTAATTCAATATTCAGTCTTTTATTTACATTCAGATAATGTTCTCAAGTAGCAAAAGAATTAATATCTTAATTTTAATTAAAATATGAATGAAAAACTGCAAAATGCTGTAAACTGAGTAATATTGTACCTAAATATCTAAGAATTATTTTCTAAACAGTATAAAGTACTAATATCACTATGGACTAGACAGTTGGGAAATTTTCATTTTTCGATTACTGATATTACACATTAAATTCCTAAAAACAACTGTTTACAATGAAATCATAAGAACAATCAAAGTAGTTTTAATTTCTTAAGTTCACTAATAAGATTATTTTAGTTTTTATTTGTTTCAAACATTTAAAACACAATCTGCATCTTGTGTTCTATATTTTCATTTGAAACTTTTACCTCTAAGTCATTTGTATTATCAGGTTCTTCTGCAACATTTGCTTTGCACTTTCCACAGAAACAGTTACAACAGCAGCAACAGCAACAGCAAGTAAAAACTGTGCAACATACCAGTAAAACCTGTTTACAAAATCAATGTTTATTATAAACAGAGTTCGATTCTTCTCCATAACATCTAAAAATATTTTATCAGTTTCATTTTAAGCATTCAAACAAACATTACAATATATAACTACTTAAATCTTTAATACATTAAGACAGGAATCTTACCACCAAATAACACTGCATTACCCCATACACAGAAATTTTGTTGAAGTCTGTATATGCTTTAACACAATGTATAAATCCATCCCACAGATCAGTTAATGTGAAATAAAATTTTATTCACCCCTTTACAATTTACTTTTCATAAACTTCCAGAAGTTGG
The DNA here is from genome assembly GCA_011833715.1 of Carcinoscorpius rotundicauda. Classification (NCBI taxonomy): domain Eukaryota; kingdom Metazoa; phylum Arthropoda; class Merostomata; order Xiphosura; family Limulidae; genus Carcinoscorpius; species Carcinoscorpius rotundicauda. Next base: position 20,293,935 of record CM022400.1, read on the forward strand.
AAATCTTTACTTTGTTGGTTTTGAATTTTGCGTAAAGTTACATAAGGGTTATCTGTACTAGCCATCCCCAGGTTAGAAGTGAAAGACCCATCATCACCATCCTCCATCAGCTCTTGAGCTACTCTTTTACCAATGAATAGTGGGACTGACTATCATATTATAATGCCCTCACAGTGGAAAGGGTGAGCATTTTTTATGAGATTGGAATCTGAACTCACAATTTGAGAACTGTGAGTTAAGTGCCCTAACCACCTGGCCATACCAGGCTATTATTGACACACACTAGCGAAACACTGTTTGTTTTTGTAGTTTTGTATTTCTCCAACTTCATCAACACAGTCTTCATAACATGTTAAACTAACAATACGTCACAGGTTGAAATGGAAAATCCAGTTATATAATGTTCTAAACAGTAATACATAGAACAAAATAATTTAAATAGCTTTACCATATTGACAACTACATACTGCAATAATGTTTTCAAATTATTCTACGAAAATCAAACTTAAATACAATAAATAGATTTCATATAAAATGACCTCAGATTTATTCATACTAATTATAAATTATGCACTTTCTTACCTTGAACCAACAGCTGGTTAGCAAGAAATAATACTTTACATTATCTTTTCCAATATTATCAGCTATGTAAAGGCCTAAAGATCCATACACGTCATATATTTCCCTTTTCTCTGGATCAGACAAGACTGTATTAGCAAAGTTGATTTCTTTAAACTAAAAATAAAAAAATATAGGTGTGTGTAGGGGTGAGTATATAAAAATAGTTATTTTCTGATAAATTTTCAAAGTGTTCTGTAAACCCACATTTCAGCTTGATAAATGATAATGCAATGCACATCCACTCAACTTTCCATCTATGTTGAAACACATAACTTTAACTAGGATATATTTTAAACTTTGTTAATTTCTAATAATGTCATTCATGTGAAATTCAATATTTCTCCTTTGTTTTTTTCCCACAACTCCCCAACACTAAGTGCCAAGCATAACATAGTGTTGAATTTCCAACATCAAAACGTTTCGTGACTTTGTAAAAAAGAAAACAAGAAGTTTCAAGCATTATTTTAATTTTTAATATTCCTTGTGAATACAAGTCACAGAACATATTAGTCAGTGTCCATATAGGTATATATTGGAGACATATAGCTGGACCCAACGATTAAATATATATTTTATATAACAGAAGTATGAATACAGTAATATTCAAGTAGTTTTATTAATTACTTAAAAGAGTATTTACAACTTAAATACGTTTAAAGTACAAAAACTGTACAAAATAAGCAATAACACAATAATAAATGCAAAATACACTAAACAGTTTACTAAAAAAAAGTCATTTAAAATCATGATACATTACAATAATTGTTTTTTTTTCATTAGACACAATACACCGCCAAAATTTCCAAACATATTCTGAATAATCAGAGTAAAATAAAACATACCTTTTCAGCTGTTTCAGGATTATTAGGATTTTTATCTGGATGATACCTAAGTGCTAACTGCAAACACAAATATGTCAATAATTTTAACAAATAAATTTATATTAAATTGAGTTCACAAGTCTTTAATTGATATTTTAATCTATTGTGTATATTACAGTTTTTGTCTTATTAATACCATTTAACAGAAAGCCTTTATATTTTTAATAACTTGATTTATTAATGAAGAAACAATCCATCTGTGTTACTGGATTTAGTTTGGATAACAGCCTAAAGATGGTTCTCAAACAAAATCTGGCATCGAAAATATTAAAATATCTTTGAAACTTCTTTTTATAATTTGGAGTTAGATATAAGAAAAATAGAACAAATAATAAATATAAACAGGATATGAAGACAAAACATAAGGAGACATAAATTATCTAAACATTTTGTTACCAGGAGCAAACCAGACTAAAATATTTCTTATTGGAGCTACAGCATTTTCTAATTCATTAAAAAAAACAAATCACACATCAAGAACGCATATACATATATATGTATGTATGCATATGTACACACGTATGAAAGTATAAGATTATTACAAACCCTTCTATATGTCTTCTTGATGTCTTCAGATGTAGCATCTTTGGAAATCTCAAGAACTTGATATAGGGACTCTCCCTTAGTACTGAAACATTCAAAACAATAGGTAAAACAACACTTCATAAAATGTTTTTCAACATAGAGAAAACCCCTCAAACTTCATACAGGTAATAATATAAAATCTTAATGTACAATGTGAGCAAAAAACTTGGCAACCCCTTTATTCAAATGTCATGTTAACAATTTAGTTTTTTTCACTTTTAAGTGATGATATAGGAATGATATGAAACCACTCACACTTTGAAACAAAAAGATCACCCCTAATATACTTAATAGGATGTGAATTGTAGGAAGAGCACCAAAATAAAAACAAAATGTTAGAACAGAAGTACTGCCAAACAATAAGTGATAGTCTGGTAGAACCGAATAGAGGGAGTCATATGCTTCATGAATGCACGTTGCATTCTTATTGGTGCAGGGTTGTCACATAATGATTTACATGACACATGCATCAAAATCAGCCAATTCTAATTGAGGGGGATAAAAGCTTGTGGTATACATAACATATTTTTTGCATATAGAGGACAGTACTGAATTAAAATAGCTATTTAAGTGGGAAGAGATAAAGTACTATATTGGAATTATGACAATAAAGCAGAGATTATGTGAAACCTCCTGATACTTACACAATAAGTCATGTGCAAGGTGGGAGACTGGCAAATTATTGATGTATGCTCTGCAATGCAAAAAAGGACAACTGTAAATTTTGAGTCACTTTATCTTGGTAGCACAAGTTGAAACTTATCAAGGAAGGACTTTTACCATTTCATAGGTGAGTCTATCTAATCTGAATTAAGTTTTCAAGAAGGAAAACTAATGGCTAAACTAGAGAAAGATTAATTAAAAGAAAAGATCAAATTCAGAAAGTGCAAAAGTTATGCATAGTTTGAAACAAATGATGTGTCCTCTTTTCTTTGTGTTCAGAAAATTCTCAAACTACATTATATGAAACTTATTGAACAGTAGAATTTCAGCAACCTCTGATCCAGGAAATGAAGAATAATGGTGAAACTAAAATATGTCTGTCCTACATTAGCTTGAACATTTAGATACGAGCCTCACTATTATCTCACAAGTTCAATAAATAAATAAATAGGGAAAACACTGAGTGAGAAGAAAAAAAAAGCCAGTATTAACAGAGGAAAATACTAGGCAATCATGCATAGGCAAAGATGAAGTGAATACTGGTGATCCATGATTGACTACAAACATGAACACTTAATATTTTTATGGATGTTTATACGAAAACAAAATAAAGGAAAAATGCTATGTATTTCAATATGAATACACAAGAATTTATTCATGAATACATATAAGAATATGTTTTCAGGTAAAATGAAATAATGGTAAAACAGAAGAAAATAAGATCTCAATACTTTTATTATATGAAACAAACTTTCTGGAAAAAGAAACAAAATATTTACAAAAATAACATTTCAATGCTTTTATTTTTTAAAATGCAACAATAAAGTTTTAGGTCCAAAAATATATTTTTAAAGAAAACTTATAGATAATACACCTGTCCATTGCTTCTGCCTCATTGACAAGACATTTGAAAGATTGTTATTTACAAAGAATATTTGCCTCGTGTGCTAAGCATATGCTCAACAGGGAGACAGAATGCTCGGGTAGCATTTGGCAAATAGGTGGGATAGAAAAGTTTTTTATGGATTTTTCAATAATCATGAGCTGCTTTCTTCTGGAAAATAAGGACCAATAAGGTAAGTATTTTCATCCTCTAAAGATGATATGACTGATTTCTTAGAGGCTTGTGTGTGTGTGTATTTTGCTTTTAGAAAAGCCATATCAGGCTATCTGCTGAGTCCACCGAGGGGAATCAAACCCCTGGTTTTAGCGTTGTAAATCTGTAGATTTGCTGCTGTACCAGCAAGGGACTTCTTAGAGACAGCAAAGAAAGATTACTTCTTTTGTGTGTGTGGGGGGGGTATAGTCCTGTTTTGTCAAGTTTAAATCTGGGATCCAATGCTGCAGACAAGCAGCACATACTGAATCAGCAAGGTATGAACAGATTTCTTTAATGCAGAGACAAGATTAAATTATGTCTAGATTGCACACTGTCATTCTTGTTCATCAACATGGCATCACATAACTGAAGGTAACAATTTTCTTGCCCTAGACGAAAACGGAGTCTTCAAAAGATTGTATTGTTAGCAAATCTGCAAGCATAATTCTATCATGAAAAGTAAGTTTTAATGTATCAGAACCTAGATTATTCAATTTCTTATGGATAATCTTCAATAATTACTTAACCATCTTAATATCCACATTGCATCATGTTGATATGAAATTAATTTCCTTTACAGAAAGAACATGATGTTTGTAGCATGTGGGAAAAGAAAGGATTAAGTTTTGGAATTATTCACACTTATATTCAAATAATTTGGTATTGAAATTCAATGGCATAGTATTTGTATTCACTGAATTATTTCACGAATACTTAATACTGTAAGCGTCAAATTTTATATACATTACAGGTCTAGACTGCCATTATCACATCTGCAACATGGTTAGTTCTCTTTCAAAACAAGCTTTGTTCTCACTAGAAATTTTTCCATGGAAACAAAGTTTGAACTGAAAGATTTGTTTGTTTGGAATTAAGCACAAAGCTGCACAATGGGTTATCTTTTCTCTGCCACCATGGGTATCGAAAACCCAGATTTTAGCAATGTGAATCCACAGATATACCACTATGCTTCTAGAGGACTGTACTGAAAGAGAAATTAAAACTTTCATCTGCAAAAAAAGAAAATAATATGCTATTTGGTAATGAAGACTTTGTTTTTTGATTGGTTACAAATAATGTAGTACTGAATGTCAGAAAGAACTACTAACAAAGGATGTGGTGGGTGGATGAAGCAAGAGGAGTCTGTTTTTCTATTTGATCATTCCTAACCAAACAACACTGAAGGATAAGAAAATTATGCTTTACACGAGTTATGGCAATATTATAACGTATAATTAAATTAACTATTGTACTTCTTGGAAGAATGGTAAATAAACTGGAGAAGAGGTTATGCCTAGAGAAAAGTTACATTTTCACAACAGGGAAAAATTTGTGATTTTCTTTTAATATTGCCTTATAAAATTAATAACTTAAAATATACTTTTTATTTGTTACATCAGTTAATATAAGCTAAGATTTTATGCAATATTAATTGCTGTAACAAGTAAAAAGTAGTTTAATTAAATTTTGAAATAACTTGATTGAAACATTTTGACAAACAGTAAAAGATACCCATAGCAAGAGGATTAAATCAGGTCAGTATTCTGCAATTACATTATTGGTTATTATATTACACTTGTAAGTCACTTGAAAGAATTTGAGATGGTTACTAAGCTGCCTTTAGTGGTAATATTCCTTATAGTAACTGGACATCTTAAACTTTACATGAAAATGCAAACTTTTATCATGGAATTTCAAGGGGCATCACACGTGATAACATTGCAGCTCAATAAGATGAATAAAACCTCTTTTAACATAAACAACAAAATGTCATATGTGATATCCTATAATACATCCAACATGATCAAATCTGTATCCCACATTAGAAAATCTATGCAAGCAATTGATCCACTTAAGAAAGAAGCTAAAATATAGTCAAAAACATAAACAAATTGATCTCAGAAATTAATACGATTAAGTCTTTATTGAAGATTCCCCAGAAGTTGAAAAATCTATACAATTGTACATTGAAACTCACTTTTCCTGATCAAACTATTCTTGTAGATTCAGTGACAATACTGACACTTTCTTAAGAGATATCAAGTTTCACCCAGGTTCAGAACATTGTTACTTTCACCTATCTAGTGCCTTATGTTTATGGGCTGATGGCCAAGACTGTCAGTGTGCAGTCTAGATATTAATTTACTCTTGTCTCTGCACTGAAGAAATATATTCATGCCTGGCTGACTCATGTGAGAGGAAGTGTCTTTTGTTTATCTGCAGCATTGGATTCCAGATTTAAACACGAGTTGTGTTTCACTAACCCAACTGTCTATGAATTCAAGTTAATACTCCTGCAGCAAGAAGTGTCTTCAACAAATAATCTCACAATCATGGAACCAAAACAGGACTGTAAATCTCCCCTTACAAAAGCAGTCAGCTCTTTAGTTTCTTTGCTGCCTCCAAGGAACCAGCCATATCATCCTCAAAGGACGCAAATGCCTACCTCGATGGTACTTATATTCTAGAAGAAAGCAATCCTTTAGATTATTGAAAGATCCATAAAAACCTTTCCAACCCTATCTACTAGTCAAATGATACCTGAGTGTTCCAGCATCCTCTGACTACTGTTGAACATATGTTCAGAACTGAATGCAAAAGGTGAAACCCCCAGACTTAATCACTTCTACCTCACTGACAAGACACTTGAAAGACTGAGGTTCACAAAGAACAATTATGATATCTATACATCTCTGTTTAAAATATTTTATTGTAAAACTTTGTTATTGAACTTTAAAATTTTGAAATGTTATTATTTGTCCCAATTTTGTTTCAGTTCCTAAAGTTTGTTTCAGAAAATAAAAGTGTTGAAATCTTATTGTCTAGTGTTCTATTATGATTACATATTATCTGAGAAAGTATTCATGAATACATTCCAATGTATTCACATTTGAGTAATGAGCATTTTTTCTGTATTCATTTTCATAAAAATATGAAATATTCATACTTGTAATCAATTACTTATTCTCCAATATTTGCTCCATCCATTCCACTGACAACTATTTTCATATTAAGCTACTATTTGAGTTATATGTACCCCCTTTCTACGATACATTTGCAACACCACAGATGTCATGTTTCACATAATGTTGCACACAACTACCTAACAATCCACACCCTATATAATGAAATATTAAACAATACCATTAAAATAGCTTCAATAGATAAAATTACACAAGTAAGACAAACAGTAAAGTTTACATTTCTCTTACCTGAAAATATGTTTACAATAGATACCCACATCTGCAAAACAAAGACAGTTAATACTTCATTGCACTGCCAAAAAGTTTTCCATATGGTTCTCATGCAAAAACATTTTGACACTGGTGCAAGGTATTAGCTGTATGTTTTGTGAAGGTTAAAGTAACATTTCTGAATAACAGTAAGAAATCATACCTTTTAATTGTTGGAGGAAAGTAAGAAATGTTTCTGATAATCCTAATCTTACATTTAGAGTCATAAAGGTTCTCAAAAGTTAATCAGAATCTTCACTTTTTATGTACCAATAAACATTAAATTCTAGTATATTACTTCAGTCAACTGATTAACCCAATAATTGTTAATCTTAAATATCCTAACACACAGTTTTTTTCAGAATGAAATAACATTTCTGATTTTTAAGCAATATTGTGATGATTACAATATGATCGTGTAAACATGCTAGTTAAATTCAACTGGACACCTTGTATTGGAAAAAAAAATGACTTAAACCACTTTTAAAAAGTAGTCATTTTATGAAAATAACATCAGGAAAATATTGTAACTAGCACAGGAAATATTTTTATTCATTCAGAAATTATATGTGACTTTTAATACATACATAATAACTAAACAGATCAGTGCAACATGGACAATTTCTGTACAAGATGGGCACACTAAAATGTTTTAAAGTAAATACACTATGTGAATGAGAAACAAATTATCTACACATTACTTTCATAAATTCATACATCTTAGCACTTCAGTTATCAATTTACTTACGAGAAATAATCTTAATTCAGTCAAAAACTAGATAACAGGATAAAAACTTACGATTTTCTTCGTATATTATTCATTATTCACTCAATCAGCTCTCTACCAGTTTTGTTCTCCAAAACACAAAGAATTTCTATGGAGTCCCACAAGACCAGATTCTTTACTATCTAAATTTATCAAATATCAAAACATTTTAACATGGAACAATAAAATTTATGGTTGTACATAATTTACATATATATTTTTACCTGAAGGATACCAAAGACTGATGAAATACACATAACAGAATTTCCCAACTGGGAGAACATAACTAATATGATAACCGAGGAACCTTATTATTTATATCACATGCTTTAACTTCTCTTTGAGTACTGTGATATTTTTAAATTTACTGATGATACAATGCCTTTGAAAAGAGATGATATTACTTCAAATGTTTCTTATGTCCGAGTAACAAAGCCAAAATGTTCAAAATACTTTTTATATTACCTCAAACTTCTCCCTCAACTAGAGAATCATTGGTGGCAAGAATCAGACATAAGTCTGGGATTCATCTGGTTTTGGTGAGATTTATGAAGAATGTAGCATACATGGAAATACAATTATTACCTTTTACAGTTTCCAAATTACATTAGAAACCCCAGCCATAAAAGTAGCAGCATTGTGTCAATTCAGAAGAAGAAGAACAGGTCTCCAACTTCAAGTACAAATGAAGAAAGGTCATATAATTTAACAAAACAAAAAAAGAGATAACTAAACTGTATGTGTGACCACTGCTGATAAGGTGGTGTAACCACTCCAAAACCATTTCTCTGACCACACATAGCTCCCAAATACATTAAGTTATCATTGTATGGATTGCATATTTAGGTAGTAGATTCCAAAATTTCCAACACTTTCAAGAAACACGTAGTAGATTATCTTGGTTTTTGCTCTGCCAGCTAAAAGACACTACTTTGACTGTGGTTAAAAGAGATCCTGTGTTAAGTGTCATGCACATTGCACTGATATATAAAGAATAAGAAAAACATTATTTTTTTAGTGTGTAAGAAGATCACTGATGTTGAATAATAAATGTTTAGAAGTGTTATGACTAATGATTAGTTTGACACCAATTTCAATGAATAAATGGAAAGGTTGGAAATACAAACTTAAATATTATGTGCAATAAGTTTAAGGTTTGAAAACTTAGATTAAAATCTCATTAGAAAAACTATTTTTCTGTCAGTTCCAAACTTACAGAACAACCTGAAATAAGTGCAATGGATTCCAAATAATATATATGTTTTTAATTTTGTACTTTTACGTTGACAGGTGACCTTAATGTCTATATACTGTATTGTTTTTATGTTAAGATGATAATTTCAGAAATAAACTTCAAGACAGATTCAAAGTATTTTCATTCTTCATTTAAACTGTACCTCATAAAAATCACAATGACTTAACAGGAAATGTCTAATCAATGAGCATTATTTTTATTTACCACATCTCACTGATGAGTTTTGAGGTGGCTTAAAAATTCAATTGCTAAATAATGAATCCATCTACAACAATTGCACAGCATATTGCTGGAGAAGATATCAAAGATCACTAACCATACAGATGTATAATAAACTACCAGGCTATCAACAGAGTAAAGATTATACTGTAAGTATAACTTTTCACTGTCAATTATATATGTAAAAAAACAGCTGGTATAGATAAAGAAAGCACTATGTAGAAGAGCAAACAATGTTTCGACCTTCTTTAGTCATTGTTGACTGCATTGAAAATTTGATCGAGCTACTGCTTTACAAACCTATGCAAACTAGTTTGTAATAAAATTGTAGATTATCAAACTTTAGTATTATATATGAGTTAATGTCTTAATTCAAAAGTAAATATCAAAAGAATCCACCTAAATATAAATTTTAGTGGGTCAACTGTTATGTTGAATGCAGCAATGGTTAACAGATGTTTGTGACATCAAAATACTCGGTCTATAATTTTCTACAAATTAGGAATTCAAATTACCAATACTGATGAGCTAGAATATAAAATAAGAACCTCATTATCTTTTCATTCTACTGAGATATAGATTATGTACTGAATCAAAACACAGTGGTCCTGCTCACCTCTTTCCATTTTTAGAAACTCTCTTATATATTCTTACTACAATATATGACATGTGAATAACTAACTGATAGCTCAGATTGACTCCTAGTGGTTTTGTCAGGTTTTAATCTGTGAAAAGGCTATCATGTTTTTTTTATGAACCAAGATTCAAAGAGGTAGGTTGCATTTTTAGTCTGCTCGAAGTTTCATACTTTTTTTAGACCTAAATACAGTTTTAATACTAAGCATAATAAATTATAGTGGAATTCCATGTTATCCATATTGTTATCTATGATTTTTTGGGCTATTCAACTGTGTGTGTATATATACATAAACCTAAAAAAACTTGTTTTATCTCCTCCACATATGAAATTTTATGAGGCTTGGCAAGCCTTGTCCATCAGTAATCAAGTACATAGATCATAGCTGGAAAAGATAATTGTTTGCTTTACTTCTTCATTTATTCTTCTATGTTTTAAGAAAAATAAGTTTCACAACTTATTTCTAAACAGTAATAATCTTTATACATGTATAACGTATAACAATTTAAATATTACCGTATAATACAAAATACTACTTCACTAAAACATAACAAAGCCGAGGTCAGTTTCATATTGCTGGATATGGCAACAACTGCAATTTGTATAATATAAAATCTTACTATTCAGGCAAGCAAAAATTGTCCATTTTACCTTCTAGAGTTTTTTGCAGTGTTCACAGGTAAAATGAGGTGCCCAGGGTTTGTCTTGATCCCCGACAAGCATGCTGAAATATGCCTTGTAGGCTTCACACATTTTAGCAGATGCTGTCAGAGAGTACTTTGTCATTCTAATCTTGATAAATTGACCACACACATAGCAATATGTGTCTGGACAATGCTTGCAGCTTCTTGATGCCATCTCTGATAAAATCAGATAAGTCTATGTGTTCACTTAGGTAGCTAGAACTAAACTGAAGTGGTGAGTGGTGAACTCCTGTATATATATATTAATATTGAAAGTTCTAGAAAATTATTGTAAGTTCTACAGCATTTTTTGAAAATTCTTGTAAGTTTGAGAAAATTCTCTATCAGCTATTCAGTACCGAATTTACCTGAAATGTTCTGGAAAATGGGTAAATTTGAAAATTTCATTACCCAGGTCACAAAAGCAAAGTTTCAAGAGAAAGATAGGTCTTTTCCATTTACTTAGGCATATGCAATTGGAAAATAACACATAAAAACAACAAAAAACATAATTTTTATTTCCTAATCCTTTTATAATAGTTATGAGGTTGGTTAGTTGATAGACCCCACACAAGGTAACAGTATATAGTCTTACTGAAAACAAATGTTTGAAATGTATTTAGTAAGTTTTAGAGATTACAAAAATAATATTTGAGACTTTAGGGATGAAAAATAGATTTTTTTTAATCATAACATGAAATCACTTTGCACTTGAACTAGTAACCAGACGTGATATGTTCACAAATAAATCTTTACTAAAAATATTTAATTGAAAAGTCAGATTTTTTATATATAAAATACTTGTAATCTTTACTAAAAGCCTTACAAAAATTTAAGATACACATACTATGTCAAAAGTTATAACATAAATACTTAAAGTGTGCAAATGTGTATATGAACTTTATATTATGCCAAGCACACTGTGAAAGGGTTAATGCAGGAATCAGACAGATAATTTTATGGTGAAGTGTTTTTCAGATAGATGCTTTGCATGAAGATATTATTTGCACTGTGTTTCATAAATTTGACTGGTAGTATTTCTTTCAGGCAGTACTGAAATGCAATAATTTGTGAAAACATAAAATTTATGAATACTATATCTCAACAAGGTAACCTAATATTTATGTGAAAAAATTTAAATCATGTTGACCAAATTACTTTAAATAACTCAATTTTAAGAATATATTTCTAAAATAGTTCAGTATGAGCCAAGTTCTACATGCAAGCTGCCAGAGTGAGATATTGTAATTCTATCTCAAATGACAATTCTTGTTGCTGCTAGATAAAGGAAATGTCAATGATGTTGAATTTTCATGGGCAGAAAAATGAGGTTAAACATGATTTTCAATCTATACCAATCATTAATGTGAATACTTGCACCTTCAATTTTTTTTTCCTACCACTTTGTGTTACCAAGCTATATTAGTGAAGAATCATGTTATTGGATGGAATATGGTAGGTACAAGAAAGCTGCAGGCCATTATGATGTCACTGATTACCATGGAGGCAGCTAATGGTTTGGTTGAGTTTATGATCATCGGATGCTAGTGTCAACTGAAGAACACAGGTAGTAGGGATCATGTCCTTCTGGTTAAATATCTGTGAGTACATGCGACCTGTAATCAATATGCTGAACCTTGATTTTAAGTTTGTTTTATACTTTGTCCTGGACAATGTATCTTTTTCTGTAAAGGAGGCACTGAACCTTAATCCAAACTCTTCACAGTTTTTGTGATTCATTCAACTTTAGCTGACCCTATGTTTTCACTCTTGATTTTACATACTTAATACCAATTTCTTAACTCTTCCAGCTATATTAAAATTCTTTTGAATAGGTTAGTAGGGTTTCTTGTATTCTATAGTTGTAAATAACGACCTCAAATTGATGAAACGGAAAGAAAAGATTTTTTATTTTAATGATACTTTGGAATTTCAAGTACCCTCTCCACCACCTGGAGTTGGACTTTTATGTCTTTGGGGCTAATGAAAACACAATGTCTAATGATGCATTCAACACGTGGGCTTGAGGCAGAAATGGCCCTCTGAACTCTTACAGTCCTAAATTACCACTCACCAATGGTAATTCAACTAATGATGCAATCAAGGAATCATGAAGAATAGATGCAGGTGGTGAGTCCACAACATCAAGAAAGACAGCTACCTTCCTCTTCTACAGAAATGATCCCCCTTGACAGAAGTGTTGTAAGGTATATAAAAGATTCAAGGTCCAGACCCATAGACATGGGAATTTTCAGTGTTTCAGTATTATAGAGATCGTGGTTTTCTTTTAAGATTTTTCAAAGCACCAACTGTGGATTCAGGGCACTGTGAACTGGAATCAAGGCATACAGAACCCAGCTACACCTCTACCTACTGATGGGAAAGAGAACATGCCAGAGTGTCAGAGAAAAGTGATAAAGTGCCCTTTCAAAGAATGCTTTGTTAAAAGACAAGCATAACTAGAGATGTGTGCAAATTTCTTGCACAAACATGACATCATGCATCTTTACTCAGTAGCAGCTTCCCACTACTTCATCACGTAAAATTAGCCTGGATTCTGACATAACTGCTCCTTGAACCACCTCTATCATCCTCATGCCAGGGAAAACTCCCACAGTACCAGTACACATTGTGGTAAAATCAATGGAGTGCAAACTGCTTTAGACAAGTTTCCATAGTGGATATCAGAGCATCAACCTATATCAATCAGTCTACTGATAATGTTTTCAGCCTTTATTCCTGAAAAAAAATGTTATTGAGAGTATCACTTCCCACGAAGCCCTTTACTGAGATTTGCATTTCAGCAGTTAAGTTTGATACTGATATAGGCATCCAGGTGAACATATGCTTGGCTACTTTATAATCATAAGAAGGTCTATCTGCTAAAGCAATGAAAGTTGACAATGCAGTTAGAAGATATACATAGACTCTGAAAAGATCTAATGAGAATTCAGACAACTTTTAAGACAGGTAATTTTACTTTTAGTATGAAAATAACTTTGCATCTGACTTACTCATTAAAGGCTTCATAACTTTTATGATAAATCTTTAGTATAAATACTTTATTAAAAAAATGAATTTTTTTGCATGCCCAAGACTTACATTATTAACTAAAATTATACCAGATTTCATGAAGATACATTTAATACCACCAGAGTGATAGTACATGTAGTTTCATGGTTACAAAGTTGGTCAAATGGACCAAGTCCACATAAAGTTGAGGGTTTTCATGTCTCAAGTACAGTTTGTTAGAATATTCACTTTAAACAGGTGTAGACGTTTTACTGTTAAGTTTTGATTTAATACGTACTTTTGTTGTTGAAGGGTTGTTTCTGTACATAGTTGTTGTTAACAGGTTTCATGTTTTTATGGTGAAGGTAGTTTTCATGTATTTTGATGTAAGGTGCATTTTTCTTTGCAAGTACTAGTATTAAATGTACTGAGTTTGCTATGTTTTGTCATTGTAATGTTTAGTTTATCTGTTGTTATGCAAATGATTTTATGGAGAATAAGTGAGTTAGTAAACTTTCTATTATGATGATTTTTCATTACTACCCCTTCCTATGTGGCAAGATACTCAAGTGAGTTTCAGATCTCAGCTTTCCTTAAGAGGAAATCAGAATTTTAGATAAGGGACAAAAGTATACTTTCCTAATTTCTTACAGGAATGCCCCCTCAGTAGCACAGCAGCATGTCAATGGACTTGTACCACTAAAAACAGGATTTCAATACAAATGGTGGGCAGAGCAGAGACAACTTTTTGTGTATCTTCATGCTTAATAACAAACAACTTACAGGAATAACAAAGCAGTTAATCAATGAGCTGAACTATTCTGTCATATGACAGATACAAGCAGTCATGTTCTTAGTAAGCACAGCTCTCCCTCCTCAAGTGAGGTAACTTGTGCATAGTATGGGCTTGACTGTGTTTACAAATTATGGCTTATCTTGTTTGATTAAGAAAACTCGCATGTTGTGTGTACTTTCAGCTGCTTTTAATCTATAAGCAAGAGCTTTTATACTCCTCGAGGTTCTCCATAACATTAGCAAGTTAATCCTTTTCTCTTTGTTTTACTTAATGAGAGCTCTTGCAAAGTGTGAAGTGTTTACCTTCCATAAATTAAATGTTTAACTTTCATTTGTTAAAACACAAGCTCTCACTTTTTTAATTGTTCACATTTGTTGTAAATGAAATAGTGAAGCATTTTTATGTAGCATTTACTCTACAAAACCTAGAATCATTTACTGAGATAACTTATGGTTCAAACTTGGAGTTATTTGATCAATGCATTACAGTAATGTACTTAACTTAAGGTTACTGATTTATTATTTGTTTTAGCTAGAGTTCAATCTATGAGAAATATCACTTACTTAAGCAAAAGTTGTAATGATTATTAAATATTTCACTGCAGCTCTAGCAAGTTTCATACTTTTTACTTTAAGAGGCATACAGATTACTAGTTCTACTCTTAACTGTGCAGTTGTACAGTACTATACCTTATACTATTTGACATTAACCATCTGCTGTTTGTGTGAACATGTATCTCTTTATTTTTATGTAACTGTTGCAACCCAAACAAAAGTACATCTCAAAACCATAGATTCAAGAACCTTCTGTTATTAACAGGGCCAACTTCTCTGCACTAGTTTTACAGAGATGCTACAGAATGCTCCTCCCCACATAAACTAGGTGTTATATCGATGTAGTTATAAGAAAACAAAAGCAGCTAGAATTAAATCAATTTAATCACTTATACAGATATCTAATAAATTTTGATGTGGAAGGAAATGCATAGCATTACCATATAATATACCGAACATGATGTGATCAAAGCATTTGATGAGTTTTTCATAAATATATTCCGAGCTTTTTAAAATTGAACTCCTCATTGCTTTTTGTTAGTTTGAAGCTTGGAGTTGTTTTGAAATAACTTTGGACTATGAACACTGGAAATCTGGCAAAAACTCTCATTCAGATGTTAATATTATTTCTAAGTGTTTGTCAAATAATAGGATATTTAATTTTGAAGTTCAGCTTTAAGTGTTTCAAAACTGATTTCATCACAAAAATGCAGCCAGCTTGGGAAGGAAATTTATATTTGTGATAGGTATACACTTTTCTGCATTTATTTTACTATATTTGAAATACCAAAGAAAGCTGTCTGGTCTGCTGCATTACATTTAAAAGTAAAATAAGATATGGCATGTTTAGGGCTGATATTACTTCATAAGTATATCAGCCATACTTAGTTTCATTTGGTTTGTTTTGAGTTTTGTGAAAGCTACACAAGTGCTATTTAAATTAGTCATCCTAAGCTAGCAGGGCTAGACAAGGTGGAAAGCAGCTAGTCAACACTGCCTACTGGCTGACTCTTTCTGTTTTACCAACAAATATTGGGAATGACTGTAATAGCAATTTTATTGTAATTATAAATTATAACGACCCTATAGCTTAAATGGTAAACATGCTTGGCAATGGGGATTCAAACTCACAGTATGCAAGAGACCAAGCTCTAACCACAGGTTATGCCAGGCCTCCCAGAATAACTAAAGTAGTGGTGGTACTAGCACTATTACTTATTTTATTATTACTAACACCAGTTATATTAATAGTAGTATTAGTTGAGCAAGTGGCATGAAGTAAAATGTGACATCAGGGTAACTACGACATGGTAATTTTATCTTTAATACATTAATGCTCAACTTACTGACTAACACTGATAGTGACCGCGTTCAAACACGTTAAAACTTTAAACTGAAAGTAACTCTTGAAAAATTAAATCTACATCTTCAGTAAACTTTCACACGCCGAACTTGTAAGTTTCACTGTCAATTATAAACTGTAATTCGTGATAAATACTTAAACTAGTTAATTTACAAGAACAATTTATTAAATATTCTAACAATTAATGAGCTACTGTTATTAAAAAATCGTTTATTCTAATCATTACGTCTTTATAATCTGTCTACACCCAAAAATAATCGAATTGTCTCAATAAATAATATAATACAACACCCTCTATTATGAATATTTACAATACAATTGAACCAGTTAAGTTACAAGACAAATTAATTAAACATTTTAACAGTTACCGAGTTACTGTTATTAAAAATTTGTTTATTCTAATCATTCATCCACATCATTACCAGTCTTTATAATCAGTCTCTACCCAAAAATAATTGAATTGTTTCAATAAATAATATAATACAACGCCTTCTATTATGAATATTTACAATATAATTGTTTCCGTTCCGATGTGTCGGTATTTGAGTATAGTTGTTAAATACTCAGGAGGGTCAGGTACATTAGACCTCTTCCTCCTTCCCGAACAATCATAACATCAATACGATTTCCAATTTTTTGTTATTCTTATTCTTATTTTTTTTTTTCGTTTTTTTTATTATTTTTTTATTATTTTTTTTTTTATAGCTTTGGGCCAGAGTAAAAGTATACTTGATGCTCCGGCCCATTTCAGGGCTCAGACCATGCATGGACGAAACAAGTTTTTTTTTTGTTTTTTTTTTTAAAGAAAGAATGCTACTACTACTACGTGTAGTAGTACACACACTCACACAAATAAGAGTAAGTATATTAATATGTTAATACAATACATATATGATAAAAAGTTAAACAAGGACTAAAAGTCTAGTGCATAGTGGCCAGCTTGGGTTACATTATTTAAATATATATTAAAAGGGGAGAGGTACTTAGGACTATTTTCATCATGTGCGTGATATCTGTCGAGATCACACATTAATTCATTTTTATGCCAATTCTTATTGAAGTATTTTAGAGTATTATGCAAGAGTCTTTCAGATATTGTATCCATGTTTGCATACTTGTGTAAGAATATCGTTGAGGTGCTACGTGGTACTTTATAAGCAGAAGTTAGTACTGAATTTTGTATACATTGTAGTTTCTGTATGTGTGTAGGTGCTATGTTAATCCATGCAGGTGATGCGTATTCTATTGTTGGTCTGATGTACGTTTTGTAGATTTTAAGTATGTTTGCTGGTGATGTTCCTTGGTTTTTACCTGAAAGACTTCTTACATAATTTGCTCTTTTCCAGATTCTTCTCAGTACATTTTTTATGTATGGTATCCACGTTAATTTTGAGTCATAGGTTAGACCTAGGAATTTAGCAGATGTAGCAGTCAGTAAAAGTGATCCATTCATATATAGTTTTGGTGGATCTTTTTTTAGCTTGTTCCGTCTGCTGAATAATATAACTTGGGTTTTTGGGATATTAATTTTGATTCGGTATTTCTGGCAGTATTCTTCAATGCTATTTAGGACTGGCTGTAGGTTCGTTGCTGCTATCGATGGAGTGGAAGCACTTTTCCAGACTGCTACATCGTCAGCGAACTGTGATGCATAACCTAAATTTAGGTCCGACAGAGGCATATTGCTCACGTACATGATAAATAGTATAGGGCTAACCACCCCTCCCTGCGGAACTCCTGCTTCGGGTGAGAAGGGCCCAGAGTGGGCCCCATTTACATTAACTTTACACGTTCTGTTTTCCAGGAAGTTGGAAAGCCAGCGAATAGTTTCCTGGGGTAATTTCATTTCCAGTAATCTATGTCGTAGACCGTTATGCCACACTGTGTCAAATGCTTTCTCAATGTCGAGAAAGCAAGCTACAGTGCATTCATTTTTATTAAAGCTGTCGGTAATTGATTCTGTTAGTCGAATCAGGTGGTCTGTTGTTTGACGGAATTTACGAAATCCGTTTTGTATTTCTGGTAATTTTGAATTTTCTTCTAAGTAAACTGACAGACGAGTACTAATTATCTTCTCTAATAATTTGCCAATGCAACTGGTTAAACTAATTGGGCGGTAATTGTTTGGTTTATTCGCTGGTTTTCCTTCTTTCTGAAACATTAATATTGTTGCTTCCTTCCAAGAAACGGGGATATATCCAGCTGATAGTGACAGATTAAATAGTGCAGTTAGGTGTTCATATAATCTCTGAGTGCCTTGTTTTAGGAGGATAGCTTGAATACCATCTTCTCCAGGGGCTTTGTTTTTTGTGGTCTTAATAGCTGTTACTACTTCTGTTACAGTGATATGATTTATCAATTGTTGAGTACTCCAGTCTTTTGCTTTTTCTTGATGTGTAATTGTGTTGACTGGAAATACAGGTGTAAAAATGCTTCTGTTTTGATCAATAAAGTTTGTAACTGTATTATAAAAGTACCTGTTCATGTGTGGTTCATGATGTGTCTTGAACGTGTTTACCAGGTGTTTTTTAAATATCTCGGCTTTTTCTGTGTTAGTGTATGCTGTTTCTCCATCCAGTTCCAGTGGTGGATAAACTGTGTTTGTTGTTCCTGTATTTGTGAATCTTTTCAAGTGTGTCCAGAAGTGTTTAGGATCAGGTTTGTGATTTAGCTCGGAACAGAAGTTATCCCAGTTTTCTTGTTTTTGTTGTCTGATCAAGTTTCGTATCTTATTCCTTATTGTGTTTATCTGAGTTTTGAGTGTAGGGTTGCGATTTTGAATGTACTGTCTCCGGAGCATACGTTTGTTTTTAATTAAGTGTATTATGTCTTTATGCGGCTGCCAAGAGTGAGATGTTGTGATGTGTTTTTGTTTCGGTATCGAACTGTTTGCTGCATTTTTTAGACACTCAGAGATGATATGGCAGTATGCATCTATATCTGATGCGTCCGCGGCTATATGCAGTACCTCAGGAGGTAAGGTTTCATTTAAAATAGATTTAAAAACTGACCAATTAGCCTTTTTGTAGTTTAGTTGGTCTTTAGCTATGATTTTGTTTAAGTGGGGGGTGAGATTGAAGATACACCAGACTGGGAGGTGGTCACTATCTAAATCGTGACCAATATAAAAATTTACAAATTTGTGACTCATATTTGACGAACACAGGCATAGATCCAGTATTTCACTGGTGCCGTGTGCGTACGATATATGTGTCGGGGTTGCATCGTTTAATAACGTCATGTTTGATTCATCCAAAAATTGATAAAGTAGGTTCCCATTGGCGTTTATACTGCGACAGTTGAATGCTATATGTTTACTATTTAGGTCGCCAATGATAATAAGATTGCTATTGCTATTATATAATATGTTCAGTAGATGTATATCTAGCACTGTACTAGGCGAGCAATAGATTCCCGCCACGGTAATATCTGTATAATCTAGCGTTTTTATCTTAATAATAATTGCTTCATTGCTAGATGGGATACTGAGTTCTTGAACTATAAGTTCAGACTTATACAATAATAATTGTATTGTCCTTCCTGTCATGTCTAATTATGGAATAGCCATTTAACTTAAATCTATGATAGTTATAAAGGAGGGTTTCACTAATTAAAATTACATCAGGTTTTACGGAGTTTGTTGTATCTTCAATCTCATGTTTCTTGGAAGCAAGAGTACCCTGGATATTGATATGTAGGACTGTAAAGTTATCCATGTGTAGTAGTGTTTATGAGTGAAGTTAAAATTTGCGGCAAGAATTTCTGTATGTTTTTCAATATAATTCTGACTATTATATCTGTAAGACTGTCTGTGTTAGTGGGGTTTGTATATTCTGTCATTACTTCCGAGAGAGTGGAAGTTATGGCAGATGCCAGTGTGGTTTCTATTGTTGTTGTTGGTTGTGTGTTTTGAGGTGGTGTGGGTTGTACCTCTTCATGTGGCAAAGGTTTTCCTATTCCGGATGAAGAGTTTTTAACCACTGCAGCATAAGTGTTTGTTTGTATATTTGTGCTTTGTGGTGCTGGAGTGATGGGTGTTGGTTCCTTAATTGTTCGTGGTGGTGGCGGCTTGTTTGTGTTAGGATTTTTAGTTTCGTATAAGTGTGTTTTAATTGTCTTATATTTCTGGCATCCTTTGTAGTTTGCCGTGTGTTCTTCCCCGCAATTGCAGCATTTGGGCTTGGGGTTCTGTTTTGTACACTGTGTAATATGGTGGTTCTCTCCACAGCCCACACAACGTGCATTTGCTTGGCATGCTGCTGCTACATGACCAAACCTTTGGCATCGGTAACACTGTGTGACAACCACTGCCGGTGTTTTCGTTGGTTCAACTGTGTACTTTTGATACCACATAGTGATACCATTATTTATGTAATGTGTAATGTCTTGGTTGTTATCTGTGATCACTTTAATTAAGTTGGTGGGTTTTTTTGTAATGTTTGATATGATTCGCTCTACTGAAATATGTGTAATGTTCTGTCTACTTAACTCTTCTTTGATGTCCTCTATATCTATTGTATAGTGAACACCTCGCATCACAAAAGATTTCGGTTGCGGTTTAGTTCCTGGTAGATGTACTGAAATATTTCCCGGTTTAAAAGCGTCCGCAGGCCAAGCTTTCAGTAGGCTGTTAAGGTCAGCTATAATTGTTTAAAATATCAATTTGTTTGGTTTGAATTTCGCGCAAAGCTATACGAGGACTATTTGCACCAGCCATTCCTAATTTAACATTATAAGACTAGGTGGAAAGCAGCTCGTCATCACCACCCATCATCAATGCTTGGGCTACTCTTTTACCAACGAATAGTGGGATTGATCGTCACATTATAACGTCTCCACAGCTGAAAGGGCAGTATGTTTGGTGTGATAGGGATTGGAACCAGCAGCCCTTGGATTATGAGTCGAGTGTCTTAACCACCTACCTGGCCATGCCGGACCAAAATATTAGGTTGGATTTTTGTGTGCAAATTTGAAACTCGTTTTCCATTTATGGAAAGAGAAGCATTATCGTAAATTTGTCAGAATAACATGCATATTGTGTGGTTCATTTCAAGCTCACTTTATTTTTTCTTATTTCAGAAACTAAATAATATTTATATCGATTGTTGTCATCATAGATAAAATTGATATTCGTGTAATTTTCTCACACGAGTATTCCTTTTAAATTATTATAAGGTTCTGGCCAACATTATTGCTGATGCTAATACATTCAGTTTAGCCACTGGTAGTTCAACGTTAAATCTGAATGGTTATAACGTTAACATTTGAGCTTTAACACCCGTGTTTTACAAATAATATATAGTCTATTGTGTAGCCGTGCGTTTATAACAAGTGAATAATCAAACGTCGCATAAATTAACCATACTACTAAAAAATAAAACCGTCTCATTTGGAGCCTACCTGTTTTATTTAAACTTTTAACGTGTCTTCTCGTCCTACCAATCCCACCAATTACCTTCTTAACTTCATTAGGTTTACTTTCTACCCTTCTTTCCAGAAAATAAAATAAGAAACATCCGTCCAGAAATCATTTTAGTAGTAGTTCTCTAAACAATTTTCAATAAGGAAACCAAAACTGCACACAGTATTCAAAATAATAATTTAGTAATAATTATTTAATTTGGCTCAAGTAATAATTTCTTTAATGATATAATTACACCTTTTTACTTACATTACGATAAAAATATTTGTATGTCCCAAAATTGTCTTAACTTTAATACTACCATCAACGCACTGCATGAATAATTTGAGTGACTTATTGTTATTACGCTAAGATCCTATTTTCCTATGATGTTGTTGAGTGAGTTCCCATTTATAGTGAACACCTGATCCAGTTATAATAGTCTAAATGCACTACCATGCAACTTACTAAAATCAAATATAATTTTCAAAATATCTGTCCAACTTACTGATTGATCAAAGTTATTTTGCAGAACTATAATGTCATCAATTCAACCAAAAATACTCAAGAATGTAATATCACTAGTAAGCTTTGTTAATTTTATGCTACTATTGCTACTATCAGCATCATTAATGTAAATGAAAAATTAAACGCTCAAACACTGAATTCTAAGGCCTACTGTAAGTAATGAGATATCTTCAAGTGAACTGTTATTTGTTATTAAGCACAAAGTTACAAAAAGAGCTAACTGCCCACCACGGTGTTGAAATCCGTTTTTTAGCAGTATAAGTTCGCAGACATGCCATTGTGGGGTCAGGTGAACTGATTTCTGCACGCGTATTCTGAGTATGACGTTAAATTGCATGCAGCAGTAGGACGATCAACTAGCAGAATAACAATTAGACAATACTCTCTAGCTACTGACGCCTCTTGGTCACCCTTAACACCTATTATCCTCTCTTACCAGGATTACAGTTGAAGCCATTGAGTGCGCAGGGTGGTGGATCATCTCATCCAGTAGATATCTGGTGCAACTGAGGTGACAGTAAAGGAAACTCATTCAAATTAGTTTTCAGCAAGAAATGGCAATATATTGCAATGTTTTTCCAAGCACAATCTACGGTATTTCACTAATCTGGGAAAACCCATACTGGTGTGAAAGTGGTCACACATGGAAATAGGGAAAACGCCTCGCGAAGTAAGAAAACTGTGTGTAACAGATGACTCCTGACCACCAGAATGTTAGTTTCTACACTCAGAAGAGAGCAGTCAAAGTGGTAAAGTGGAATACGAGTCGAACAGATTAAGATCAGTATTTTAGGTCTCTAAGAAAAACGTTGGAAAGATTCTGGAACAATTGTTTCCGAAAATTTATAATCAGAAAGTTAACTGCACAAAAGAAGAGTTGGGCCAGTTTTGGATGAAGAAAACTCAAAGTAATTGTATGAACTTTGGGCAATATCTGATAGAGCGATGCTTGTGATAAAGGATAAAGTTTTCAACATTATAACAATGCGTGTCCATGCACTGACAGTGGAAAATGAAGTAGATGACTTTGATAATTTCTATAAAGACCATAATGAAGCAAAAAATCAATGTGAACGGCAAGAAATAATCCCAATAATGGGAGATTTAAATGAGACAGTTGGTTGTGAGCGAATGAATATTTTTATTGAACCACAAGAACTTAGAGATAAAAATGAAAGAAGAAAAAAATGTATTGCTTACCATGTTGCAAACGACCAAGTAACTTGTAACAAATGGTTTGAGCACCACACAAGAAGAAAATACATGCGGAAAAGTTCTTGAAAACATGTTAAAAACGAAACGTATTGCATCACTTTCAACAGAAAATCAAAAATTGAAAACCCACCCCAGGGTTGATTACGGGAGTGATCATGCTCTCGTATACACCATCAAGATTAAACTGAGTAAATTTAAGAAATCAAAAGCATAAAAATGCTCAATTTTGTAATTATAACAGAAAAAGATCTAATTAATTAAAAGTAAAAGTTACATTTAGAAGCGCTTTAAAGAACTTGATGATGAAGAAGACGTCAAAATTGTAAATTTTAGAATAAGCACTAGTTGAAATAGCCGAGGAAGTTAAATCCATTAAAATTAAGCAAAGAAACAAAACACTCACACACAAACAGAAGTGGATAGAAGATGAATTCAAGTTCATGGAAGATAGAAGGTTTTGGTTTGAATTTCGCGTAAGGC
This sequence comes from Carcinoscorpius rotundicauda, assembly GCA_011833715.1. Taxonomy (NCBI): domain Eukaryota; kingdom Metazoa; phylum Arthropoda; class Merostomata; order Xiphosura; family Limulidae; genus Carcinoscorpius; species Carcinoscorpius rotundicauda. Next base: position 20,317,926 of record CM022400.1, read on the forward strand.
TACACGAGGGCTATTGCACTAACCGTCCCTAATTTAGCAGTTATCACCACTCACCGCTGGACTACTCTTTTACCGACGAATAGTGGAACTGATCGTCACATTATAACGCCCACACGGCTGAAAGGGCGAGCATGTTTAGTGTGATGGGGATTCGAATCCGTAACCCTCCGACTATGAGCCGTGTGCCTTAACCACCTGGCCCCTGAAGATAGAAGAAATATGGAAAAGAATAGTACGGAAAAATGTAAGAAACTTGAAAAAATACTTCCATCACGTGCAATAAAGAAAAGAAAAGCTGGATGAAGGGGAAAAAAGGATAAAGATGTCATATTAATGCATATGAAAATCAATGACATCGCAGGTAAAAGATAATGCACTTCTAGCAGATGTATCAAAGCTAAGAATGGTGATGTAATTATCCAATGATAACAAGTATTAAAAAGATAGACAGAGCACAGCACTGTGCAAAAGTATTATATGCAGAGTCAAAAATTAAATTTCACACCACTTTTAAAGAACAACGGAAGATAAATCACAGGCCAAACATCAACATTTTATCAATCGTCATATTTAGTACAACAGAAACTCAGTGGAAGTGCTTGGGTTCAGCAAGCAGGCAATATTTTGTCTCCTCTTTTGATTCAATAACTACAAAGTCTTTCATGCATTCTTCAAACATATCTAACTTTAATTAGATGTTCTTTGGGATTTTGTTCCAAATATCCCTAATACACTCCCATAAAGTTTCTTTTGGAAGTAACTTTTGATTTGTCAAGTGTTCGGTATATCAACAGGGTTTAAATCGGGGCTTTGTGGGGGCAATAGCATCATTTTAATGAATCCAGAAGCTTTATTATGTTTTTTTTTTAGCTAAGTAATTTCTACACAGGTTGGACAAGTGTTTGGAGTCATTATATTCTTAATAATAGAATGTTTTTTTTATCAATAATACCATTGGGTATGCCACAACGGATCACTATCTGATGGTACTTGTACTGGTCCATTATTCCATCTATTCTCCTGTCACCTCAGCAGAAAAACACCCCCACACCATCCCAGTATCTCCCCATGCTTCATAATACGTGATATGCATTAAATGTTTTGCTTGTTTGTTTTGGAATTTCGCACAAAGCTACTCGAGGGCTATCTGTCCCTAATTTAGCAGTGTAAGACTAGAGAGAAGGCAGCTAGTCATTACCACCCACCGACAACTCTTGGGTTACTTTTTACCAACGAATAGTGGGAATGACTCTAACATTATAACGCCCCCACGGCTGGGAGGGCGAGCATGTTTGGCGCGAACCCGCGACTCTCAGATTACGAAGCGCTAGGCCATGCCGGGCCACAAATGTTTAGCTAATGACGGGTTTCTTATTTATAGAATTTCTGGATAACAAAAATGATTGTTTTAGCTAATAATCTGATAGTTCATACAGGTATTTTAGCTAAATGCCAGCTATCAAATATTAGTATTCTCCAAATTCACAAATAAACAACTGAATGTTATTTCATTAATTCAACATTTCAAAATATATCGTTGTTTTATATCTGAAACATCTATATCTGAATATATTGTGACAAAGCAAGTTTTTTTTTTCTTTTTCTTTTAAGGGGTTTACTATCTGCGCTAACCGTCTCCATTTTAGTAGTGTGAGGCAAGAAAGAAGGCTGCTAGCCATCCCCACCCGGAGGCAACTTTGGGCTATTCTTTTTACCAACGAATAGTGGGATTGATAACTTTATAACACTCCCACAGATGAAAGGGTGGGAGGGAAAGTGTGTGTGTGTGTGTGTGTGTGTGTGTGTGTGTGTGTGTGTGTGTGTGTGTGTGTGTGTGTGTGTGTGTGTGTGTGTGTGTTAAACTCAAAAAGTTATAAAGAAACTTTGAGCAATGGTGTAGTCAGTTAAAAACCTTTATTAGAATTTCATCATGACAAAATATATTAAACCAAAAAAACTAGTGAAAAGGTACAAAAAGACTGATTAATCATACATGTATTAATAAACTTATAGTTTTAATTATAAACTCGCTTTTCCAGTAGTTACTTCAAAAATTAAAAAGATACTCAAAATATTGTATTAAGTTACTTGTATTAAAAGGTATTATTGTAATACAGATACTTGTATTTCAGGTATTAATAAGCAAAAAACAAACAAACTCACTCCTTAATCAGTAACAGTTAAATGCTACAGTTAAATTTGTGCTAAATTTTAATTATAAAATTCACCTTAATTTCTTGTCCCCCCCACATACAGTTTCTGGCATGATACATAATGTCACATATATTTAAATAAGTATTTTTATATTTAATGGTATTTACTGAGGACCTCAAGTTTGTTTTTTTTATTCCAATTTCACTTTCACTATTTGCTGCATACTTTCTTTAAACAACCAAATTCCTGGTATCACAGAACAAGTTTCTAATGTTAATGTTACTCAAATACTTTACTCAAACATAACTACTGAGTAGAAATGGTTAAAAAGTCCACTGCTCAACTTTTTGTGTAATTTGTTTCCGCAGTATAACGACTTTAAATAAAATAATTCATCAAATCATATTTTTGAAAACAGATCTTTTATGTAATTTTAAAGAGATTAACACAAACTTCTCTAATGGATAAAAATACTTAAAACAGCAGCAAATTCAGCATTTGCACTTTCAACATAGTTGTATTTAGAATATATTCAATAAATCATAACATACATCCACACAAATATTTAAGACAAATGTAATCCATGGATTATGTCAGGGTCTTTTCACTAGAAAATTTTGCTTAAAAGAAAACTAGCTCTAACTATTAAAGGAAAACTATGGGTAATACAAATCCTTATGTATAACAGCCACCATTTAATAAAAGTTTAAACATGGACCTACTCAACCTTGAAAATCATACTGCAACACAAAGGGAGCACTTGTTACATACAAATTCACAAGACAAATACAAGCTAAAATATAATGTTCATTAGTTTCCATCTTTATTAACCCCCTGGACCTAGGTAAGTAAAAATGCATTTGTCAAATCTGTTTTTTAAGTTGCATTGAAAATGTCTTATAAACTTAACATCAAAACACAGTTAATAAATCAAATTAACTATTTGACGAGTTTTAATTTTTTTGAAGTTTAGAAGCAAATAAGCTTTCAACCTTTACTTTTCTCTGACATGTGACATTTGTGTACTCCAAATTGCACAAATTAGATAATCTTACTTGTTTGTTGTCACAGACAATACTAATGAATGGGTAATTGGTCTGCCAACTATTGGTATTAAAGCCCTCAGACTTCACATAACATTTCCAACTATGAGTTTTAATACAACTTATACTTGTAAGTATTACTAACACATAACCTAACATTATAGTCTCCAATTATTTAATTTTATTTAGATAAACACCATACATTCAAACCTACACACACTATCACACTGTTTTTCACAAAATGTCAGTTACCGTCTTTGACATTTACTATTACGGTTATTTACAACCAACAGAAAAATAAAACTAATTTACTGATTTACACATAATGCTAGCTTGATCTCATAACACATTGTGAATCCTCCACAACACAGTTTACAAGTGCCTATCATCCAGTTCAACCATCTGAGGGAGTTAAGTACACTCCTGGCTTAATAATAAAGCCATTAAAATTATAACAGTCAGAGGACACTGTTCTTCACATGTGTTACTGTTTTGTGTTTTTAATTCAGTACAGTACTAACAAAAACCTAAACAAAAGTCAGGGTTAGCTTTCAATGATACTTTAAATCTTCAAATGCACAAAAATTCAAGAGCCACATGCAGGTATGAAATTTTGCTTTTCATTATAAAAGTAAAAAATGTAAAAACTGAGAGCTCATGAAGTTAGATTAGAAAACACAAATAATAGAAATTAAATAAAAATATTTTCTTTACAAGTATGTATGTAAGAAGTTTACCAGGTGACTTCGAGCTTGTTGTACATGTTTCATAGTTGGCAACAGTTCAAGATGTAGTAAAACAATAAAATTAATAAAAGATGTAAATTGTTGAGTGAAGCTGTTCAGGATAAAACAATTTTAATTTATTCCTACCCCCCAATCTGCAGCCATCATTAGACAGAAAAAAGTATACATTTATCATTTTTGGTGGTTAAAGAGTTAATCAAATGGACTAAGTCTATAAAAGCGTTAAGAGTTGAGGAAATATATAAAATCTTACTAAAAACACTTAGAAGGTTCTACAGATTATACATATGAAAACTGCAAGAGGAAAAAAATTAATCTTAACATGAAAACACTTCACACAAAATACACAAATAAAAAAACTTAATATTTCATTGACAATTCTGATTTTTTGGAACAAAAAGACTTGTAATGTTTACAACAAGCCTGTGAAATTTTGTGAAGAAATACTCACTGCAATTGAAGTTACAGTATGTACAGTTTTATGGTGGTTGCACGGTTGGTCAAAATGATCAGAGGGTTAATGTATCACAAAATGTGCATGTTGAATGTTCTGTTTATAACATTAATTTACTTTGTGAAAATAAAGTGTTTACGTCATGCAAGTCTCCAGTACGCAGTCTTATTTAAACCTCCTTGATAACAGTTACGTTTGATGTATTATATAAATATAGCAGTTTATTTTCATTCAACAGGTTGCGATTATCAGGTTCTCATCACAGAATCAGTATATGTACAACAGCAAAATACTGGAATAATGAAAGATTAGAAAGTGTTGTACTTTCAAAAATCTCTTGCAAATACTGGATGCTGAGAAGTAGAGCAGGTTACATATAGCTAGTCTAAAACCACAGTTCACAACTAATACACAACTACACTTTCCAAATCAGTTATATCCTTCTTCTAGTTACACCTGTGATTTTAAAAGCATTTTATTAAAGTAATGTTATGTCAGCCATTACATCATACAAGATTTGGCTTGAAAAAGAACCTCACCTGAAACTGACCAGTCTTAGTATCACCAACTTTATGATTAAGAAAAATAGTGGTATAAAATACAACTCTTATTTATAGTCATTAATTATACTTCATATATATATAACTATGCAGAATGAAATTCTTGTAATAAATGTTTCAAAGGCACAAGATATATTACTAAATAATGCTAGATACATACATCTCTCAAATAATAAAAAAACAAACACATCTATATTAAGATGAAAGGTTTGTTTTTTCTAAAACTTAGTTGCTTTGTACTACAAAATGTGAGAAGTGATCTTTCAACAGCATTATAAATAGATTCTTGTGCCTTTCAGCATTAATATTGCTACACAATAACAGACTGATAGCCTTACAGTGATAATCAGAGAATGGAAGAACAACATCAGTTTCTTTAAGGCTAATTCGAGGTGTTACATATTTAATAATAACATGAAATCTATTAAAGTTTTATGCAAATAAACCCAAATTTACATACACCGTATCATAATATTAAATTAATAATTCTGTTTCAGTGTCCCATAATAAATAAAGTACTTAATGTTTTTTATAAAACATAGATTTCAGTTTTATATCCATTTTGTACAAAAACTGAGTATGAATTTTAAACATCAACAGGGAAGGAGTTCAATAATTATCATTCCTTTAACCACAATAATTAAGTTTTTGTTACATACATTAAGTATGTAATATTCCATAATTTTAGAGCCATTTTTACCTAATAAACATTCTTGATGCTCTAATGACTCCTCGTGACTATGTACAGCACAACCTTGCCTCTCTCCATGAACAACATTTGCAGAGTATACATGACAGTGGAGATACATTTATTTAACGTATATAAAAGGACAGATTATAAACGTTCTGTGTCTTGTAGGAGGGGTTGACTTCCATCTGTCCTCTTGTGGACCATGTCGTGAAGAAAGGGATCACCAGTGGTCATGCTTGCAGCTGGAGAAAAAGGAGGAGAAGTTCGATGTTGCAAGGGAGACCGGGCACTGCTACCAAATGGGTGAGAGTCTGGAATAAAGGCAGCAACTAGAAGGGCTACCATCACCAGGAAGGCTCCAAACACAAAAGGTGGTCCAGGAACCAGCTGAAAAAGGTTTTATTTTGTTATTCAAGAATTTATAAAATTTAGGTCCCCAAAAAGTTAGTTTGATCTGATTTCCTTCAAGATAGACTAACTTGTATTACTGAAAATGTAGAATTTGACCGTATCACTGAACAATTTGTATTTTCACTATAGTAGCTTCTCTCCTTTTAACATGCATCTTGATTTGAAAAAGCTTTGCAAGGAGTTATTACATACACTATTGAAGTTTTCTGCACAATTAGTAATTATTTGAGTGAGAACTATTTTTACTTGCAGATGCTAGTAATTTCATCTTAAATGTTACAGCATAAGAAGTATTTTATCACTAACTTCTGATTAAAAATTATCTAAACAGATCACAACTGAAAAATAACTTAGTAAGTACGGTAGCTAACTCTATATACCAGCTTAAGTAACAGTAGACAATCCCATCAAATAGCTCAAAATAAAATTTACAATAACGAATTAACTTTTTCAATTCAATACCTTACTTTTAGTGGTTGGTTGGTTTAGTGTTTTATGGCACGAAGCATCTAGGCTATCTGTGCCAAATATCCAGTAAAAAGTTAAAATTAAATTTAGTAAAATTCATACAAAGAAATTAAGGTAAAACAAAACAAGAGTTTTAAACACCCAACAACCAGCATAAAACCGATTATTATATCTAGTCTATAGTGGTAAGAGAAAAACTACAGTAATACAAGTTGTAAAGGACATTCTGTAGCATTACTGTAATTATCATAACTCGCCAGGAAGACTAATAGGTAAGTTCAAAAACCACCATCAAGTCACCTGAGGTTGGCTTTTCTAGTCCTGGTTCTGAGTTATTTAACATTACGACCATTTTCTAATTTCAAAATCGAAATAGATGAATTCTGATTCTTAAAAGGGAATTAAAACTAAAAAAGGTTTAATGTATAAATTAAAAAATTTAAATAGTATTAAAAAGATTAATGGCTTTTAAAAAAATAAAAATATTACCAAGGTGGACAGCATCACCATTACCAATAATGGTAACATTATGGACAAACCTTGGGACAGAACATGTTTAAAATAGTGCCATCGTTGAGTCATAACGACAGCAAGACAATAAAAGGTGGCTTAATGTGATCCGAGAGTTACACAGACAACACATTGGTGCATTAATACTAGATAAAAGAAAACAAACTGAGAAAGTGTGACCAATGCATAGTCTAGTTAGAACAACTTCCTCATTCTGATCCTTAAGGAAGTAAGATGGCTAAAGTCCAATATAGGGTTTTATTTGGAAAGGCTTGTTTTCACATTGCTCACTCCAAGTCAACTGCCAACTGGCATGGAGCTAATCCTTGAATACAGGACCACAGTTCATACATGGAGCAGGCACAGTGATAGTGCCAGAGCAGATAGATTTAGCTGTGGTGTCAGTGAGCCCATTTCCACACACATCAACTTGGCTTGGTATTTAGAAAAACTGGATAGAAGTAGATGTTAAAAACAAATAAACCAGTCAGTTCTGAATATCAGTGAGAACAAGGTGAGAACTAACGTGAAGTGAGAAAAGGGCCAGTAAAGGTTTGTGTCTGAAAGAGAATGTAGTATACAAAAATGAGGTACAACATGGGATACAGATGTTGAAGATTGCTGCTCAGAATCTTCAAGACGTGGTCATTTACCTATAAACTGTTTTTTCAATATTTTATTTGAACTTTTATTTGGAGGATCCATAATAATAACAAAAAAGGAATATTTCCGTGCCCACTGACCCCACCCCTACCATGAAGCCCTATGAGGGGATGCACCACAATACTAAACAAAGACACTGCACCAACGCCAGGGTTTCGTGAACACTATACTCAAACACCAGCATCAAATACAATGTTCACAACACCTGTTGAGAACATCCAATATTGGTACTTGGTTAACTTTTGCCCAAATGAACCAAGGAATTCAAGGCCAAAGTGGTGTGTTAGGGTTGGACTCCTCAACCACCAGGATCTGCTCCTCCCCTTCACGCATCACCATGCATGGCAAACATGTGGCTGGATGTTTAGATCCAAGAGGAGGTAAACTGAAAGAACAGAACCTTCCCTAGGAGGTCCCCTCACCACATACAGAAATTCACACCAAAGGGCACTTTTAGTAATAATTTCAGTCATAAATGTTTTCACCTTATTAGCATCTTAAAATACCTCCCACCTTAAAGTTCAAATTAGTAAATGTATTGAAAACATGAAAGCATACCTGAGTATCTTCTGGATTTAGCATGCCAGTGAAGTTTGAGGATATTCCGTTCTGGGAGTTGAAAGCTGACTTTTCTAGGCCAGCTTCATCGTTCAGATCCACGTGGAAGAGATAAAAGATGAAACCATATACAGCAGGTCCCAGACCATTACACAATCCTCTCATTCCTGTTATCATTCCCTGAGCTACACCTGATATGATTAATATCACCTGTTAAAATTTTGTTCTCCAAAATATTTTATCAAGTGGTAATGTTCAAGATTAATACTATCCTGAACATATCTACAGAAAGGGCCATAGCAAAATCCCCTCCAGAGAGACACTTAAATTAAAATTGCATTTTGTAACATGATATAAAAGCATTTGTTGGAATGCAGTTTTACCAAAATATACTGGCTTTGTTATGATATTGGTTGTTAATCTGATTTTTAAAAATAATTATTGTATAAATCTGTGACAAATTAATTTTATGAACTATCTTAATTTTGATAGGCCCAAAGAAATTTACCAATCTGCCTGCCTTAACTGCACTTTTCTGCCTCTTTGTTTGTCAAGCTTTGTTTTGTAAAATTTACTTATTTCATTTAGCTACGAGATGTAGGGTTAGAGTATACTATGGCTGGGGCTTGTAGTATTTTGCCTTGCAGTTTTTGATGAGTTATATTCTAATTAAGTTTGAATAATTTTCAGTAACTAAGTAACATAACTACATCTACAGACATATTACCTTTCAGAAGTCTCGCAAAATATTTTTAGTTTTTACAGATTTCTACATTATTCTGAGGTCTGAATAAAGTATCAGATTTTTTATTAAAAAAATGTACTTAGCAAAAGATTAACAAGAAAGTGGATATAATAAAAAAACAAACTAGTTTTTAACAGCAAGTTTTTCTTTGTATACTGAAATTGTTACGCCTACAAAATATGAATGAAATTAGTAAACATGCTTTAACAGAACAAAATTATATTCATAAGGTTTATTTTACCTTCATCTTACAACATTCCTAGATATACTTACTGAGACAAATTTCATGCTATAAAGAAAGGTCTTCAGAAGGTGAACAACAAAAAATAAAACTAAATCGTTTAGACTGCATTAAATTAAAGCCAACTTACACAAAATATATGAAGCAGGTTATGTATCAAGACATTTTGAGTAAACTGAATCAATTCAGTAAATAATCCCTAATGTAAGCTACAAATTCTACAGACATGTAGATGACTACATTATAGCATTTCCACTAGGTACCCATTATTCATGGGTGTTACCTAGTTTATTAAGAAAAGAAGTTATGCAAAATCACGTAAAAAGAGTCGCAGATGAACTATTATTCTTACTAGAAATCAGTAAACAAAAAAGACAGAACAGAGAATACAGACAAAAGTGGAGGTAATTACAGTGACAGAAACTCAGGTTAAATTCTGGAGGCAAGCCAACAATACTGATTAGTAAGTAATTAATCATTAAAATCTAATAGTACGCAAGAACTCTTGAGCACCTTAAAAATCAAGTTATTCAACTATTCATTACACTCTAAAAATTTTCTTACAACATACCGGCTTCTACTTCTTCCATTAATAGTAATAAATATAACAGACACAGAATCAACTAAGTAAATGGGGAATTTTAAACTGTCCATTTAAATTTTTGTTATAAAATAAATACAACTTTCCAAAACTTTATACATTTTTGTACAACTAGTTTAACATGTTTCAACTGTAGCTTGTTGGTGCTCTTTGTAATTCGAGGTATTACCATTAGGATGCAATGCTCGTTGCCATAATCACTGTTTCACTTCACAACAATTTAAGTAAGGAACTTGCACACTGATTCTAATGTTGAATTATCAACACAATTATCAGAAGTAAGTTCTGTCCATCAACTATGCTAACTTTTTTGATAGAACAGATACACTCAGCAGTCTTATAATCTCTCAATGTGTGTTATAATAACAGGTGAGAATTGATGCTGTAACATACATGTGTATAACCTTGGTATCATCATCCTACACAAGTAATGCCTGCACATAATGACAGCCAGTCAGAATGAACTGTTCAAGATTACTTTGTTTCATTACCAGTTATCAGTATCAATAATTTAACAGTGTCCAATGAAAATAAAAAGCTCAAATGTTTTATACTTGTATATTAATCTCATGAGCACTAAATCAGTGTTCCTTACTAAGTCCTGAAAAGTTTAAAACTTGAGAATTTCCTTCAATATTTCATACAGAATACATACAGTAACCTGTACTTTGTAGGCCAATGCTACAGTATACATGATAACCACAAAGAGTTTCAGTTAGGGTAAATATTATTTTCACCTTTCATTTGTAATTATATGATTTACTGATTTCTTTGAGACTTTTCCATCCAAACATTCATAACTAGTTGTTATTGGAAGTTTTATACATGCTTTTGCAAGAAAAATAGACAACATTTCAAACAAACTAAACTTAAATTGTGCATCACCATACTACTTTGTCTTATAGAAGTTAGAAATAGTTGTGTTGTTAGTGGTAAGAAATGGTCAGGATACACTCGAATTACATATCCAAGTGTTCAGAGAGAATTTTGTATTTGTTCAAACACTAACATACAGATAAACACACAAATATATTTACATTTACACAATATTTTAGTATGGACTTAAACATACACCATTATAAAACACGTTGATACAGAAAGGACTTAGTGGTCTTTCAGTTTAGTTATTAATAATTTATACTCTTTTGATGATTAATTATAAGATTTATAGCTACCTGTAAATCAGTAGGACTCAAAATTTGGGAAGGTACAGTTTTACATTTTGTCAAATAGTTTAAATGGTATAAACAAACAAGTTGTATGTAGCATGTGCTGCTTATAAACAAATTTCTGAGGCTGACACAAAACAGGTATAAATGTGATTCTACCTTGCCTGTCAACTTCAGCATGTGTTGAAACAAAAGAACTTATTGCTGGATAAGTAATACTGCAGACTGATGCCAAACCACCTGCTGCCCACATCATCCTACAAATGTTATAATCCATGGTCAAACATGCACAAACAGTACTGAAGGTGTTTAACTAAAAGGCAATTTGAACAAAACATATCTATTTGGTTAATACCTATAAACAAGTAGTCCACATTTAGTATTTCTAGAGGGACTTCAGATTACTTAACTTCTACACTTTTATGATAATAATTTGATATATGCTAGTAGAAAGTGTGACAAACCAAACTTTTAAACTCGTTTAACTGAGGCACACAATCACCATACAGCACCTCTACTTGTACTCAAAATTTTTGACATCTCTAACATGCAACAATAAATTTGGTCTCAAATGTTTAGTTCTTACATAAATCCTGATTTAATTCTCTACATTACTAAGTTATCTTTTATACAATTTTTTCAAAATTTTAGATCAAACAAGCAATCTAAAATTTATGCAAATATTTAAATTTTTTCATCCATCAAATAAGTGTTACACCACTATATAAAACTGCCAAGTAGCAGTTTAGTCTTTTATACTATCAGCACAAATTTTTTGGGACCCTCTAGTGCTCACTTGTACGAACAATCTAAAGCATATTATCTCATTCATCTTATCGATTAAGGCACTATCAGACATTTTTTCCCCATTTATTTATATATATATATTAAACAGATATTACAAAGACAAGTGCACATTTCTACAAAATTTTCAAAGTTTGTGGAATTATTTCTTCACATAAATTTTTTCTCAGGATAGTCAACTTACCACCTCTGGGAACCAAAACCATACCACATCAACTGCAGCATTTCAAAGAAGAGTCCAACCATAATTGTATTTTTACTGCCCACTGTCTTCATTAACATGGTCAATATAATAGTCTACAGACAAACAGTTCATTAATAAAAAAGTAAGGCCATTTTACAAAGTAGAGCCTATATTATTAAAAACAGTCACTACATTATAATAGATCAAATTGTTTAAGTAATAGTAAACATGTTCACAATATTTTCAGGAAAAATCTATCTAGCCAACATAAATACAGTTAACATTAACACATTTTCATGCATTTTATATTTATATACACACACACACACACACACATTAGAAAATCAGTTCAGAATTTTGATTTTGTGAAGAGTTACGAAAACAATGTAAAACCGTCTTCTAATCTTTTGCATCATGGGTTCGATTGATTTCATGGTATTACTTATGAATTAACTCTCTTAGTTTGGATAGGTCAAAGTTACATTCTTGACCCATTTATAAAATTACTGTTAAAATTTAATTAAAAACTTTTACAATTAATGTATGACAATTAAACTTAGCATCAGAATGTAGTTATAACTTTAATATCATACTAGTTTTATTTCTTAATCAATAAGCAAATATTTAAGTAAATCCTCAATTTTCACTTCTCTGTATCAAGCAACATTTCTTTTATCCGAGTTTCCCATTTTAGGTTTTCTCTCTACTCCTATAGGATCTTCTAAGTTTGATATAAATTATGCACTTTTACTATATATACTGCATAATGTAAAATGTTTCCAAGGTTCTTGTTTTACCAAGATATAATTACACACAGTAATTTGCCATCATTGAAATTCTCTTCAACTAGGTTGAAAAATGTTTTAAAACCTCTTCATTGCTTATATAAAAAGTGAGTTAAATTATGGCAGTTTAGGGTTGTATATCTTCTTGGTGTGCTGATACTTTATATTCCGAGTTGCACATTTGAAATTAATTTTAACATTTCATGACACATGAACACTGTTACAAAAAAGTAGGGTTACAGTGCTTTATCTTTCTGAAGACAAAAACAAGAATCTAGACAAAATAATTACTAAGTTAGAGATAAAAAATAATCTTTATTTATTGTTATAAAAGTAACTATAATCCACAAATTAGAAACTCATTAGGTTAACTAAGCAAATTTAAAATGACAAAAGTATAAAACTATATATCTAAAAATGGCCAAAGAAGGTCGAAACGTTGGTTGCTCCTCTACGTAAAATATTTTCTTAGCTCAAACAAGCCGTTTTTACATATAGTTTTCTCTACATCACAAATATAAAACTACTTGTGCATATTGAATAACTGTGATTCATTGTTTACAGAAAACTTGTTTGTTTTTGAATATCATGCAAAACTACACGAGGGCTGCCTGCCCCTAATTTAGCAGTAAAGAGGGAAGGCAGAGAGTCATCACCACACACTGTGTGCTGGTAAAAGAATAGCCTAAGAGTTTGCAGTGGGACTGACCGTCATAGTATAATGCTCATATGGCTAAAAGGGTGAGCATGTCTAGTGTGACAGGGATTCAAACCTGCAACCCTCAAATTATGAGTCAAGCACCTTAATCACCTGGCCATGCTGGACCTTACAGAAAGCTCTCTAACTGTAATAAAACGTTTTTGGTACATTATGAGGTGATCTAAGTGAAACTTTAAGCAATAAAATGAAATGAACCCAAACTTGAAAAGTTGTACACTTGCTATACTGAAAATGTATTTACAATAGGCACTAACCTTTTTTCACAAAATTAGCTATTCCAATTCAGTGCTGCCCAGGGAACCTTTTCTTTATGTATACCCCTCCTCCTGTTAGAATTGCAAGATTTTAACATGTTTCTCATGTAAATCATCATGCATCACTTCCTCACTTATGCTCCTCTAACAAACCATCACTTCAAAGTATAGCACATATCAGCACCAGAGAAAAGTGCAGATGTGAAGGGTGAGAGAAGCAAATATTCACAGGAAGAACAATTTCTGAACGGAAAAGTTAAAACTTCCAATACAGTTCTAACCTCCACCAGCAACATTACCTGGAATTCTGCACTTAAAGGGAGGAGAAACCAGTGTGAGGGTATTTGTTTTCAGATTTTGTGCAAAGCTACTTGAGGGCCATCTGTGCCCAGTGTGAGGGAACAACCAAAGTAACCCTGGAAAGTGTGCAAGGATCTCCATGAAAATAATAAATTCAGATCCAAAAAAAATCAAAAGTGAGGAAATACACATTCCACAAAAAAAGTAAAAGTATATCTAGCTCATAAGTGGTGTAAGATATAAGGGCAGAAAATGAAAGAAACACATCCAAATGGGAAGGAATGTCGTAGGAAATTGATCTTAACCTGAGAAATATATAGTAACTCAATCCTACAATGAAAAAGGTGGGTAAATGGTGATGCACATCTTGGCATACAGTGGCTAAGGCATGGCAAACCATTCTTAGCTGTGGTGAATTTTCTAACCTATGTCTATTTTAATAGCAAATTTTAAGTTAAATTTATATTTAAAAATGTATGCAAGCTATAACAGTGATTAATTCTTATTAATATCTGATATTTGACCAAGAACATATATACATTTTGAACATTAAAAATTATTTAACTTCAGCAGATTCACATTGAACATTATTATTTATTTATTTTTAATGAAGAAATTACGACTTCAGTGGCAAAAAATTTGATGCATGATAAATTAAGAATGCAGAACTAGCTAGCTCCTTGTTAAGTGAATTGTACCTACATCAATGTTATATTAACTTGCTCATTGTGAAAGTTCCAGAGGAAAAACAAAAAGACTCAATATTAGTTTGTTTGTAAAACACTAGTGCTTAATTCATTATTTGCAATTGCTGTCATTACAAATTATGTAATCATTTGCATATTAAAATAGAAAGCTGTATCAACCTTTTTTACAAAATGTCAAATTGGATACATACATTTAAATTACAGTTTAATTCAGTTTCAGGTTATTTGAATTGTAATACATAAGGTAAGTCCACTTCATCCAAAACCTCTTCAAAGGGTACCAACATCCATGCAAAAATATGATGAGGATCATCTTCACCTCAAATCCAAGAACTAGGGATTAGCAACCACTCCAATTTCTGGGTATGATCCCATGATAAGCTGAACTATCCATCCAGAAATTTGAAATCCAGTATTGAAAGGCTGTCTATGATAGATAATTAACTACGACAACCATACAGGGCCATAGCTAGGACCACACAAGTAGCAATAACATCATCATAAGAGAATAAAGAATAAACAAAAGATCCATAACAAATTACACACTTCATTGCTGTGACCTACAACACAGATGGAGAAAATCAAGGGAGAAAGACAATCCTAAATCTGTGCAAGAATTTAACCATTTTCCATAACTCTAAATCCAAAACCTGCTGGCAGGGTATCAAATTCACTTGAGGGTAGGATAATTTATCCCAATCAAAGGGATAAACTGCATTCTGACATCTCACTCATCTGTAAGGGTTAGCACAAGTACATCATCTACACATGTAGAACAATGTTGCCCCTACTCTTTAACTGAATGATTATTGTATAGGGCTTATTCAGCAGGGTACCTCCATGGTCAATCATGCCAGTGGCTTGGAACTGGAAAGTGGCAAAGACACCAATACTCCATTTAAAGAAAGGTGGTTTACAATGGAAGGAAGCTATACAAGCACAGAAGCCTATTCAAATCTGGCTGAGGGTAAAGATGGGAAATAGGGTAAAAGGAGCAACTACACTCCTGAACCACCAGTCTCTTTGAGAGAAAAGGATGATCTGGATAAAGAAGTAGGATGACAAAGGTGTTATGTAAATGTCGTGTAAATATTTTGTAAATGACATGTCGTGTTGTGTTTAAATTTTCATTTCTATTTATATTTCCATATTTGTATTACTGTTTCAAGGCTTAGACAGTGAAATACGTTGTTCTTCATTTAAAATAACATTTAGAACTTTCTAGAATTAGGTAGATCAAATATATGACTATAAATGGAAGTGTTAGGCAGCCTAGCGTCTAGACGTAGAGTCTCGTGCAAGAACATACATGTGCAGATTACTCTGTCAAATTTCCGGTGAATGTTCGAGAAAAGAGTCCTAATAATATATATATAAACAGACGGCGATAAGGACAAAGAAAGGAGTCATACATTAGAATTATTCAAAAGAAGAATAGTCAGTCATTAGTTTATATTTAATTCAAGAAGTAGTGTCTTTGTTCGAGAAGTTTCCAACATTCGCTGTGTGGTTATTCAACTTAACTTTTTGACTAGAGCTAGATCTACAGAAACTGTGATTTTGTTTCATACAATCTTTGCGATTCATTTAAATTACTGGTTGTGCTGAGTGTCGACACATACGGGACTATTTAAGAGAAACTGAGGCAAATTGGAAAACAAGGGACATTCATTCTAGATCATTATATTAGATACAGGCCAGTACCATTTTGTGTTGTAATTGATTTTGAATGTTAAAATTGAATGTCTGTCATTGTTAATATATAATTAACGTTATATCTGTCATATATATTTAGTTTATTATAATAAATTATACAAGCTGTTATCTGTGTCTTTCTGTTGCGTTCGTAAAACATAAAAAACGTAAGAAAAGGGTACATAAAACATCAATGGTAAATAGATCCAACCTTCAACTTCTACAGGCTAAGAAATGAAGGAAATAGGTTTTAAGGGAAAGATTAAATATTAAACACAAGTGGTTCAAACAAAAGTAATGCAAGTAGGACCACATTAATGACCCTATTCAGAAGGAATGTACGTGTTGAGGGCTGTAGCAAAGGCATTCATTTTAAGAGAACCTCACCAAAGGCAAACATCTCTGAAAATGAGAGGATTCATTTCCACTTCATGGAGTATACTCAGATTGGGTGTGAAAGACAATTTGTGAAAGCACTTGAAATATAACTTGAATAAGATTAAAGGGGTGTGGGTGGGCCCAGCACAAGAGATCCAACATCTGAAAATAGACATCTCTGGACCAGGTACTCCCTTTGTGGGTGATATACCATGACTGTTGAAGTATCTAAATGAACCATCACCAGAAAATGTTAGGTAAAAAAAGGTATGCAACATCTGATATACTGCTGGAATTTTGAGAACATTGATATACATAGTATATTTGTTTGCAGATCAATGACTAAGCTTCTTGGTGATTGGCCCATGTCTTTCCTTCCTGAATGGATGTATACTAGAAAAAATATAGATCCATGTGCAGATAGGAAGTGACATGCATGACAAAGTATAGGCCTTATTAAGCCAAAGATCTTCTCTCAGGGAAGGAGAAAAGGAAGCAAAGTAATTTCAAGGGTGAAAGAAGACTCTACAGTGATATTAAGTAGTTATATGAAGTGGCTGAGGCAAGATAAATTGATTACCAATCCCTGATCTGCTTTTGGCAAAAGCTGGCTTGCTAAAGGATCTTGAAGAGGAGGGAAGATGGAAAAGAAGAACAAGATGTAGAGAAAGAAACTGGACAATGAATCTTTGACAGAACCTGAAGCACTCATTAGTTGTTAATAAAAGAATACAAGTGATGATAAAACTTGAAGAGCCAAGGGTGCATCTTCAAGGACTGGGAAGGGGTTGAACAGAAAACAAGAATTGGAGGCATATGAAACTGAATGAGGTAAATGAGCTACAATATGTGTAAGTGTGGATTGATGGTGGACAGATGTCACCCAAGAATCGACAGTTCCTGGCACCTTATCAAAAACATTACATCTCAGAAGTTGGGCCATTCATAAATATTATATTGATGGCAAATAGACATGAGCCAATATGCTAAAGTTCAAAAACAAAGAAACCAAATATGTGCTTCTGAAGCTGAAGCCAATCTGCAGGTTAAAGTGACAGAGAAGGGCAAGGGTATCAGTAGAAAACCCATCAGGACACAATCAAGAATATTTTCCCATGGCGAGACTGCTGCTCTAAAAATGGATAGTCAGTATGATGGAAGGAAAATGTGAATTGATAATTCCTTGAGAGTATGTATAACATACTAATACCCTTATTGAGGGACAAAGTGATTAGCAGGAACCTCAATAAAATCAAAAGGAGAAAAAACCAAAAAAGGGTTGGGAAGGTTACTCATTCAATAATGAAGGACATGAAATAGGAAAAATAGATAAAATGTCACAAACCTGAGACAAAATCAATAGACCAAATTGAGCTTAAGAAACTCTTCGGGTTGGAAATGTAAAGAAACAAACTTCAGAGGTGTAAAAAGACAGTCCTTGTCAGCATTCACAGGCATAGCTGGTCAAGGAGAAGCCAAGGTAATGCCCATGGAAAAAGACTGACCAAAGTATGATTTAATTATCATACATGTAAAAGCAGATAAATCCACTGTTTGATTGTCCACACCCAAGACCTGATAAAAAAAATGCTAGTTGCTGGTGAAACCATTAAAGTGGTAACATTAACTTTAAAATTCATTGTCATAGAATAGTTCATTAAATGCAAGTGCAGAAATAAAGCAAACAGAATTATTGCTGGTGAAACCATTAAAGTGGTAACATTAACTTTAAAATTCATTGTCATAGAATAGTTCATTAAATGCAAGTGCAGAAATAAAGCAAACAGAATTACTTAAGATATACTAATGTAAGAAAACAAAGTTGAATGAAAGCAAATTAATATGAAAAAGAACCACTTGACGTGGAGAAAAAAAGTGTAACAAGAGGAATTAAACGAAAAAAAAAAAAAAAAGTGTTTCAACTCAAAATGCCAAACAAGTAATTGTTTAGTGGAGAGAATCATGAACATCATGTAAGCATAAGAAATACGCAAAAAGAGGGCATAAGACTTGAAGCATACACAAAGAAAAAGTTTGCAAAGAGAGGTCAGCAGTCAATGGAAATAGCTAATTGTGTCAAAAGGAATCATATCAGAAAACTATTATCTTTAGCTTTAAGAATAAATAGTGTTACAATATTAAGTCATTCTGGAAGAATGAAAATTTAAATTTATTGTTATTTCATACATTAAAATTTAATTTTATTACATACTGTTGATTTCACTACAGTTAAGTGTCAAGGGAGAGAAAATAATTAAAGATTACAAGATTTATTCAAAACTTTAATATTAGAAGGTTTCAGGGTCATGCAAAATGAAATTTAAACTACAAGAAAAAAAGCATTCCTGTTAAGACTAAAAATATCACTTCAGACTCGCCTAATAAAGGCTGCATAAATCTCAAGAAAAGTACTACATTATAGATTGATTTTGTAAATGCACTGAACTTGTAATGTTTACCAAAAGCTTGCCAAGTTTCAAAGATGCACTTGATAAATTTCGTTATAGTGTGTACATTTTCATGGTAAAAAGGTTGTTAAAACTGATAATTGTTGTATGCAAGCAATAATGGATTCATATACTTATCCTCAAATAAGTGAATTAATATAACAAGTCACTTTCAGTTTACAACTTGCAGAAACAAACTATTGCTCAATACATCAAAAACATTTATAAAAAACCTAAACGACTTTCTTTAATTACACATTACTATTCTAATTTTCAATTAACTGATGCTGCATGGAGTTGACTTAGTTGACTGAACCTGTACTTGGAGAGGAATGTTGACTGAATTTCAAATTTAACAAGTGCACACAGATGAAATGTGACAAATTTTTAGTACAATATACAAGTATATTGTGCACAAAAGTCGTGTTAGAAAGTCATTTATAATCAAGATGCATCTGAATTGGCAACACCAATCTAACTCTGATAAGTTAGAGTGTAAAGTGACGTTAAGCTGAAGAATAAAAATACTTTGCCATTGTGCACTTTGCACACTGTATTTGTACAACCTCTCAAAACTCCAAAATGCATATACAACAGTTTCATTGAATATGACGTATTTCATGTGAGACTAACATTTATTAAAGGTTCACCAAATTTTATAGTGATACACGATCTTAACGTATGCAAACACTAAACCTACAAACCAAAACTTTCACTTATTTTATTGCAACCAGGAAGTGAAAAATAAAACCTTTTTCATATATTTAGTTGTAAACTTGGTGTTTTAATTATTTTCAGTTACCTTATGAACAAGTTTATTGTTTATAAAAGATTTTTTGTACTGGTAGAAAAAAGGTTTCAATTTTTTCTCTGCAAAGAAAGTCTGATTAGCAACATCACAATTGATATTTTGAAAATAAGCCACAAATTATTATTCAAACCATGCATATCTAGAAAAAGTTCAACTCTACAATGGAAATGCAACTCACTTGTGCCACAACAGAGAGTAGACCTATAATGGCAATAAATAAGGCAACTTCTTCAGCTGAAAATCCCATTACCTATAACATACAAAATATACAAAAGCAAGAAATACTTTTTAGAAGTTAATTATATAACAGAATACTTAACAAGCATCTTATAAACATCAATACTTCGAGGTACAACTATGTAAAATTTGCATGAAACATTTCTTATTAAAACATAATTTGATCAAACTTATTATTTAGAGCATTCAAGACTGTTAAAAAGGCACTGCAAATGATATATCAGTTATTTCTCAAGGTTATAATTTCTAAAACTAATCCCACACCTAAAGTTAATCCTTTTGCAATGGGTCAGGGTTTCAAGGCCATGTTATCTTGTTTGTCTACTTGCATTCAAATTTTATGAATTTATGTCAAGTTTGGAATCAAATTGTAGATTGTAACAAATTTAATATGAAATACAACGTTAAATACTTACAAGTTACAAAATTAAAGAACACATTTAAATATATAGATTTTAGTGAGTCACATGGTATGTTGAATGTAGCACTGTTTAAAATTAAATGGTTGTGATTTCAAAAATACCAAGTCTGTAGTTTTGTACAAATTACAAACTTAAATTACAAATATTATCAAGCTAGAATGTAAAATTAGAACCTCATATAGATTTTTATTTTACTGAGATATGGTTTATGTACTGAATGATGGACGGCCCCTTTAAAATCAATTTTGTAAAATGGCTCCTTATATACACTTCAATAACTGACACGTGAATAAGCAATTAAAAGCTTAGAATGTCTCCACAGTAGTATTTTCCACCATTTTAATCTTTGAAAATACAACTTTTTTTTTTTTATCTAAGATTACAATGAGGTAAGTGTTGCATTTACTCTGTTTGAAATTTCATATTTTTAAAATCTAAATACATCTTAGTTACTAAGCTTAATAAATTGCAGTGGAATTCTATGGTATTAGTGTACTTATTTACAATTTTTTGGTTATCAAGTGTATACATATCTAAAAAAAAGTTTTTTGTTTTTTTTGATGTGTGTAAAAGTTTAATAGGCTTAGTTTTCTATGTCTAGCAGTAATTGAGTGCAAAAGTCATAGTAACAAGAGGTACTTGTTTGCTTTACTTTTTAATTCATTATTCTATATTTTAAGAAAAATAAGTTTAATCTATTTCTAAATAATCTAAGTATACATAATGTATAATAATTGAAATGTCACTGTTTATTACAAAATACTAGTCCACCAAAACACAGCCAAGACAGCGAAGACTAAAGGTCCATTTTATATTACCGGATACTGATTCGAGTGTATGTGACTATCAATGCAAGTTATTTAAATGTTAGGTAGGCATGACTAGAAGATTGATCTAATAAAAAATAAATATACATGTTCATATATAGCATTGAGAGATTTAAGCTATTTAGACATTAAACATTTATATTTTCATGTTATAAAATCTTGTCAATCCAGTACGAAAAAAGTAAGTTTTATATTTACGTTTTTATATATACATTTTATTAAATGATGGATACAAGATTGGTCAAGTGATTGAAAATAGTAAAATATATAAAGTTTTACTCCAAAAAAGAGTTTCTAATGTATTTAAGCATTTAAGTTTATACAAACATTAGATTTTTGGGACAAAGAATTTTTATTATTATTTTTTTTAATTACAACATGAAATTACTTTGCACTCAGACTAGTGATGAAAACAGACTATTTTCACAAAAAGTCTTTAGTAAAACATTTCATTAAAACATCTGAATTTTGCAAACAAAATTTGTAAACTTTACTAAAATATACTGAATTTTGTAAGCATAAAATATGCTGTACCAACAGTTACAGTGCAAATACTTTATGTATGCAAATGTGTAGACAAACATGTATATTATACCGAGCCAGTTGCAAAAGGGTTACAATTTTTTATTATTATTTTTTTAATATACTTGTGTCATGGTGAAATAAACTCATTTTGATCTTATTTAATTCTGTTTCATACAATATTTCAGTTCATCTGACAAATTTAATATCACCTATCATAAAATAATTTTTTTATTCATATTTTGGATTTGTATTATTTTGCAATTTCTCATTCATGTATAACAGAAGATCAATCAATATTTGAATTAAAAGTTTATCAATAATTTCTAAGGTAAATCTTTTATTTCAAATAAAAAAAGCAAAATAATGCCTACATTTATATGAACAAAAATCAAATAGCTTACTATGACTAACTTTAACAGGATCAAATATACAAGTCATAAATATTATACCTAGAACGAAAAAAATTGGTATTTTATTTTGATCTAAAATATTTTTTAAACACAGACATGAAAAATCATTTAAAGTCACAGATGAACTGCATAACAACTTTCAGTGAATTATTCTGACATTCACTATTTTTATACAGCCCGATGCAGATAAGATTCTATTTGAAATCTTTTGCAATGTTTCCAAATAAAATACATTTTTCACATTTCTTTTTATTGTCTGGTATTATATGCACTTCATAAAAGTGAAAATAAATTGGGTAGCTAGGAAAAATGACTTCTGAATAATTCTAATAAATTTATCATCCTATGGAAAAACAGATATCTGAGGTTATACAGACAGCCGAGCAAGTTATATTAGCATAATTTTGAATATATAAATCAGCATGCCACACAACAACCATAGCCAATATAAATGCAACATACAATAGATGAATTAGAGCTACATTGGCATTGTCTGAAATTTGACAATGTGATACCACTAAAAAAACAATTGTCTTTGATATGTAACAGCATTTTATGATTATGGGTATTTATAATACTTCATACAAAGATACACAAGTTAAGGCACCAATAAATTTCTGTGCAATTGGACTGTTGAACCAAACACTGAGAAATAATCATTTTTATACACTAGATGAATAGGATGCAAGAAGTTGTAGTTGCTTTGACCATGACTATTTTTTAATGAAAACAAGGCAGAAAAAGTGCCAAGATTCAGTCCTCAGATAATATAATTGGGGTTGGTTATGTGTTAAAGCTTCAAAATATTTTCAATATAAATGTACTCAACTCCTGTTTCAAAACAATTAAGTAGAAATTTATTCTAAATTATTAACACATGAAAAACTAACTGCAAAGCATTTAACACTTCTGTATGATGTGCAAAGATTGTTTTCAATTAATTTAATTAGTTAATAACCTCAACAATTGAAAAGAGAACTTAATGTCACCAAAGCTTTCCCCATTGGATATTTTTTAGTTTTATAATTCTCTTATGTTGATACAGAGTTTATTTATGATATCATTATAAACAATTTAGTACACAGTTTTTCAAGTAGTTATAACTGCTATAACCTTACAGGATAAGGTGCCATGTTTTTCCGATATTAAATAATTTTTACTTACTAAACAGATTGACACTTTAGACATGACTCACTTATAACTTGCAGAGTTCAACTTTAATGGTAATACTCACCAATCTTAGATAAACAAAAAAACACGAGTACTGGCCTGCCTCAGGAAGATAAGAAAGAAATACTGCCATACAGAGCATGAGAATCATTTGATCTTTTCCAACCTTCTTAAGAGCCTGCAATGAAGAAGAGTGAATACAATCATATTTATATACAAGCTGCAACTAAAATAAAAGTATCTTTAAGAATTCCAAAATACTTTCAAAGGACAATTCTAAATTTTCTGTAGGCTTTACACTGAGATAAATAGGTAGTTATTACAATATTTTAAGAAAGAAATTTCTAACATGTCAAGAGATTAGCCGATACCTTCTGTATAGAAGAATTTTTGTAAAAAAGTTTTTTTTTAAAGGAAACTTATCTTTTTTCTATGATTTCAATGCAAAATTTTTAAATGAGTAAAAACTTTTAATAATGTACAAGTTTTAAAGTTTATAACAAAATATTTTTAAATCCTCAATTTCCCCTAGTATGAGAATTATAACATTTGATTTCTAGGTCTTTTTCCTTCTCTAATGTATTTACCACCTTGAAAAGTAGGGAAGGTAAAATAACTTATTATACTACAGATTAAGCAAAGCACAATTTTTTTTTTATAGTTTTCAATTATATTTGTTTAGTCATAAACATCTCTCTCACAAAGTGTCAGTAGTTCTTACTGATGTTTCATACTATGTTTTCATCTACCAGATGATGTATTATATTACATTGCTTTTGGTACAAGGTACTATTTTCTCAGTATAAAATTTCAGTCATAATTTTCAGGTTAATGATCTTAAAATAGTTAACCCAAGTTAGAATACCAAAACATTTTGATACATCTACGACAATATATACTTTGTGTGTTGTTATTGTTATTTGGTGCATTATTTCAGTGAATAAAAGTTTAGTGCACTATTACCATTTGTCTCAAGAAGTAGGCTTAAATTACATCACCAACCAATAGCCAAACGTGAGATCAAAAGTAAGCGAGATATTTCACTTTTACAATATTAAAGAATATAATTAAAATGTAAAAATTAGAAACTTGTTAAAAAATAAATAACTGTAGCACACAGTTGCAATCTGCAGTCATTCAAGAAAGAAAAACAAAGTAATTTAGACTTTATTTTTTAAATGGTGCTTCTAAGTGAAGTCAACTCTGTGCATGTAATTAGGGTAGAGAAAATAACAGAATATATACTTTTACTGAAACAAAGACAAACTGCAAAACAAAAACATTTAATATTTAGTTGGAGATTTTAGGGATTATGCAAATGGAATTTGACAATTTTCAGGTGGCATTTTTAATCTTAACATGAAAGTCACTTTGTACTTGGACCAATAAAGATTATGATTCCATTCAGTTAGACAAATTTTTAGTTAAAACACTTAACCAAATATATTTACTTTTTGCACCCAAGAGACTTAATGTTTACTGATAGCTTGCCAAATTTTGTGAAAATACCCAAAACAAACATGCTAAAGATTATGGAAATTCTCATGGTTACAAACTCAGTCAAATCAACCAAACCTGTAGTTGGAGAGTTAAGTTTTGTTTCTAGTTTTTAAATATCAAAATAACAGACTTCATGGATCAAATAGTTTGTGAGCTAAAGAAGAAAAAAATACACAATACAACAGAGGAAACACAACTCTAGCAACGTACTTAAAGAATTGTACTAGTTTCTAAAAAATCCTTAACACATGAATGCAGAATTCAAGCAATGTGACAAACCCAAACTGTTCAAAAAGAAAAACATTTTAGAAAATATCACAATTTCCAAAGTTTAAAAACATAAAATGAGGGCACAATATTGTGTTCTTTAATCATACAGTACCTTTAAAGTAATGTAAATTACAAACACGTTCAGTTAAAGTTGTGACCAAAATTTTTTTGTGAGTGAGTGCAAATGGCAGGGGGTCAACAGTTTTAAATGGTTATTTACACACACACACACACACACACACACACACACACACACAAAATTCTTTTGTTGTACCAATTTGTAGTGAAAATCATACATTTTGTTTATAAAAGACAATAACAATCAGTATAAAAATTACAACTTACAGAGAAAGGATCAGCATGCTCCCATGAAATATTTGCTCCCCACGATAGTGGTCTTAGTTTCTCAGGCAGAGACTCTGGTACCGCAACCAGGATGAAAAATACATCAAGTAATGCAATAGCTGATGCCAGTGCCACCACTAAGTTATCACTATAAATCTGTGAGAGGTAGGCTCCAAGAGCAGGGCTCGTGACTAGGCTTGCTGCAAATGTGGCTGACACCTGTAAAGCAAAAACATTTTACATATAATATGGTAGGAAATTTATATATTTACTTACTGATAAATTTGTAAGATTTACAACACTGGACAGGTACTGTTCTAAAGGACTATTCAAATGTCTCAATTGTTTGTTTGTTTTTTAAATTAATTTTAAAAGTTCATTTTACTGCTACCTTTCCAAACTTTCAAAATCCTCAAAACTAGTAGACAGTTCTTACTGACAATGCATTTGGTGGAGACCTAAAACATTTTCAGACAATAAAACAATGACACGCCCTACATTAAATCATCACTTTGAATTGACATTTCTCTTCACAGCTTAGATATTACATGGTTTATATAGGTAAAAAACAACAAAAACAACCAAAGCTTTGAATTAACTGTATTAACTTTGTGTTCAACTGCCACTGCATTAAGAACTAATAATCATAATAGAAATACAAAACCAGGTTAAAAACAAGCTCATTATCTAATTTGAATGACTTATTAAAAATCAATTTTAAAATATTTCTACTGTATTTTAAATCTTAAGCATTCACTATGAATGTATTTTATGTTATGTACAGTGAAGTGTTTTAGTTTACAAAGCTAAGCTACACATTTTGCATCACAACTAAAATTTGATGATTTGTGTCATAATGTAAAATTTGTTTTATTTAGAAGGTACATTGAAATAAAATGCATGATGACGAAAAAACTCATTTGTTCAGAAAATATATTTAAAAATTGTTGGCAAATGGCTGAGCAAGAAAGACAGCCTCAGTATGTTAAAAAATCAAACAAGAATCTCAGAGGTACAAGTGCATTTAATAAAAACATATGTAGAGCACTTTGTTTTTGATCTAGCAAAGATGACTTAGACTAAAACTACTTTTCTTTATTGTGAAATAATGTATTTTACTAATAACTAAGATAATTTCTAAATGCTTCCTTTATCAGACATTCAACTTAGAGCATTCTATTTTAAAACTCACCAAACCATATGCAGAACTTCGCTCTTGTTCTTCAGTTACATCTGCCACATAGGCAAATACAACAGAAAAAGTAACAGCAAAAACTCCCGATATTGAAATCATGGCAAAATACCACCTATAAGAATTAAACATGTATATAGGAAAATACAGTTGTTCTTGAATTCAGTCAAAATGCCACTTTTAAGAACATATGACACATATGGGAGAATACAGTAGTCCGTAAATTCAATTAAAATATCGCCTTTAATTCTTAAGGTGTACATACAGGGGAAAGTAGTTGTCCTTAAATTCATTCAGTTTGACGCCACTAACCAAAATGACTTATGTTAAAATCAATAAAGTATAATTATTTAGATTTTTTTTTTTTTTTTTTTTTTTTATGAATATGCAAGTACATTAAATATAAAATACCATTATCAGGAAGTTATATAATTAATTTTTTTTCATCTAAAGAAGGTACAACCTCAGTCTTTACAAAGATAACAATTTACTGACAAAAACTAGCTTTAGCATAACTGCTGCTTTGTCAATTCAACTAGATTTAAAAATTTTCTGATAAGGAAACATGTTAAATCATTACACTCTCAGAGAAAACACTTCTTAGTGAGGAAAATCTAATTAATACAGTCCAATCTAGTATAGTTTGGCAGGTGGGTTAACAATAAACAAACATACAGCAGAAATTATTGGTTTGAATTTTGCACAAAGTTACATGTTGGATATCCACACTAGTCATCTTGAATTTAGCAGTAAACACTTAGAAGGAAAGCAGCTAGTCATCACCACCCATAACCAATTCTAAAGCTACTCTTTTACAAACAAATTGTGGAACTGACTATACACTATAATGCTACTATGACTGAAAGGGTATGTTTAATTTGGACAGGGTTTGAACCTATAATTATCCGTATATGCCAGATCAGCAGAAATTATCATTACTTGTTTTTAGCAAAGCAATTAATACATCTGACACAGACATTTGTGATAAACATTTTGTCAACTTCCTACTTCAAGTTTCTTTACTTTATTGAACTGTTATGTTTAGTCATTATTCCATTATCATACTGAACAGTTGTTTTTCTGTGTTCAAAAGATCCAACAACAGTAACTTCTGAAAATTTTTCTAACATTAACAATTACAGCTTTAGTTTTTAAACACAAACTGAACTCATACATCAATTGTTCAAGTCAAAATTAACAAATGTCACGGTCTACTTGAATATTTTAAATGTGCAGGGACTAAAAAATAATGTTGAAAATGTAATTCCATATTTACAGTGTTTCCATACAAATTACAAGTTCTTCACAAAATTTACAAGTATGTAGTGGATAGAAACATTAGATATATGTTGCAAACATGTACTCAAGATATGTTTGTAAATTGACGACACTGATCTGATGCAGAATGTAAGAAGCCAGAGTGTAAAGTGATGTTCACGTGAGGAATGGATGCACTTTTGCTCATCATGTAGCATGCATATTACACTTGCATAGCCACCAAAATTTCCTCTACCTATAAAGTTAAACAGAGCAAAATCCAGGAATATAAGGTAGCTCCTCCTTTTAAAAAAGTCTGGGTAAACAAGTTAAAAATAATCTTTTTTACTTGCCATTAAAAACAAGTGATCTAAGAATCACAAATCATTAGTACATCAACTAATATAAATGCAACACAACTAACCATACTTCAGTTAATATTCATTAATTTGTTTAACTGTGGGTATCTTTTTCTGAGCATGTCATTAGGTCTTAGTGACTTACATTCAAAATTTGATTAAAGTACTTTCTTATCATGATATACAAATAAAATTTAGCATAAAACATAACTTGTAATCTAAATTTCAATAGTATACAAGTTTTACGTTCGTAATTTTATTTGGCAATTTTAAGAAAATCTTCAATCATCGCCCCGGTATCAAAATTGTGACATTTCCTAAGTATTCTCTCTTCTCTAATTTATTTATAATAATAATAATAATAATAATGTTATCATTACTCATGCAAAAATAATTTTTACATCCTTTAATCTTATTTAGTTACACAGCAATCAAATGGAAAGGGTTCCGTCAGTAGTTATCTCTGGCATTTATTACTGCAATATTAGAATAGAAAGCCAAAGTTCTAATCTACCAAATGAGATATTATAGTGTTGGTTTCTTTACAGAGAACTGTATATTTTGCTTCCAATTCATACTTTAATCCTCCAGAAAATGCATCAAGTGTAGTTGAAATTTCAGTAATTTTTGCCATTATTATTATTATTATTAATTATTTAGTCACTACCATGTAAAAATTAAAAATTTTGTAGCTATCTGTGCTACAAACACAACACACAGCCATTTTGTACCTTACTCTGTACTAGAGAACAATGGGATTGACCATCACATTACAGTACCTCTATGGCTGAAAGGACATGTTTGACAAAGGTTTCAATCCTAAAACCCACTGATTGCAAGTCAAACATTTTATCTATCAGAAGTGTCAAGACAATGCTAAATAATCACTTGAAAAAGAAAACATGAATTATTACATTTCATGGAATGATAGTTTCTTTTATCAAATATAAAACTATACTTTGGGATGAGTAGAAAAATTAAGAAATGTATTCATAAAACATGTTTACAAATGAGCCTCCTTGGAATTGTACAGAAAGAAATATTAGAACATTTGCTTTTATGTTATAGTATTAAAATACTATATTACAAAATATCAGTTGCAAAATGTTGTCTAGTTAACTGTTTGATTTGTTTGTTTTTGAACTTCATGCAAAGTTACCCAAGGGCTATCTGTGCTAGCTCTCCCTAATTTAGCAGTAAGACCAGTGGGAAAGCATCTTCTCATCACCACCTATTATGAACTTACTAACGAATAGTGGGAGTAACCATTCAATTATAAAACACACCCATGACTGAAATGGCAAGCATGTTTAGTGTAATTGAGATTCAAACCTGCGACCCTTAGATCGCAAGTCAAGACCCCTAACCACCTGGTCATGCCTTGCACGTTCAGTTAAATAATGTCAAAAAAGAATTAAATTTGGTGGGTGGGTGTGCATGACACCTTACAAGTACTCTCTTTCTGGATTGGGCTAATAACCATATACGTTTATAACCTCCTTATATTTATGTTATAAATGTCACATTTAGGAATGAAAAACAGATAAGTACGATTAATTTGCAACGTAGTTACAGTTTGTTTTTGAGAATAAGCTGATTTATCTTAAAGTCCAAAGCTACACAATAGGCTATGTGGGTACTGAACCACGATTTTCTGCAGTACAAGAACTCACACTTAATAGTAAGCTACCAGGGCACAAAAAGTTCTCTCCATATAAACACCCAAGATGAAGTTTCTTTTGCATCACCATTTCCTTTCCAACACCTTGAAATTTTATGATAGTTCAAGATACATATTCATCATTTTTAACTTCAAACTTATTATCGTAAAAAATAAAAAGACAAATGCATCACACACATACAAAAAAAACTTACAACTTACCATGTATTAATCCTCATTAATGGAATTGGAGAACAAGTGAAAAACACTGTTAACAATAAGAAAACTTTCCTTCCCCAGAGATCTGACAAAGCACCTACTAGTGGTGCACTTAAAAAAGATAAAAATCCCTAAAAAAGAAAAATACAGAACTTCAGATTAATACAAAAAGATGGTAATAAATAAAATGGTGTGTGTGTGTGTGTGTGTGTGTGTGTGTGTGTTTCAACAGTATTACTGTAAAATAATTACCATTTCTCAAATAAAATACTATGAGTATGTTATACTTCCATGAGTACTTAAAAAAAAAAAAAATTAAATTTGAAGTTGTGCTCACACAAAAAGAGCAAAAACGATCACCTACCTTAACTCCTACTATTAATCCATTCATTAGGAAGGTATGATCTGGAAAAGTTTCATTTAGAACCTGAAAAATTAATATTAAAAGAAAATGAATTATGCATGTCCACAATTTAATATAAATAAAACAAAATTGTATCAGCAGTTACATCTGGTGTCCTTCTGTATGTTTTTACATTTATGATGGGCTACATGTGCTATATTCAACACAAATTATAAACTCTCAGATTTACTGTTGCTGATCCGTATTATTTATATAATATTTCAGAATTTTACACTATTCTGTCTCTCTCTCTCTGTGCGTGCATGTTTATAGGTAATTTCAGTACTGATGAAAAAAAAATACAAAAGATCTTAGGTTGTAGAGTATGATACCTGTAACACAAACAATTATGTTCATTTAAAAAAAAAAAAAAATTAATAGAACTTGTGAACAATTCAATATCCAACACCTACTGTGATCATGGGGGTTGTCAAGAGTCCCCAAGCAAAGAATTCCAGGAAAATTACAACAACAGCATGATAAACACTTGGTTCTCCAATCCCAGAATTCTGGAAAAAACAAATAATTAGGTGACATACATTAACTAAAACTACATGAAGATTAAAAAGACATGAACTTAAAGACTTTGAATAAACTAATTTCTTTTCCTTGCAAAAACAGTTATATATAAGTGCACCAAAAGTGTTTTTGCATTTCTTGAGAAAACAAATATAGCTGACTAGGTAAAATTTTAAGTCACTTGAGTGTCATTTATCTCATGATATGAAAGAATTTAATCTCATTACACGACTGGAGTTGCAATACAAGATGGATAGTGGTTTATATTACAGTTCCTAAATTTTCTTAGCATAATGCCCCTTGGAACATTCCATATCCTGAGATCACCTGCATAAAAAAATATATAAATATAGAGTACTTCACTTCCATTACAAACAACTTGTCTGAGAGTATTTGTTGATATAAAACTTTCACAGTTTTTATTCTGCAACTATTTTGTTTCTTAAATTGTTTTGTTCATTTGCTTTACATCTCTAAAACTTTACTGTGGGTTCAACTTTGTGAACCCCCTGTTCTATTTTGCCAGTTGTTAGTGATATTCATTTGTAAATATATTCTGTAATTAAAAATAAATATATAGTAAGAAATGACTACACAGTAATAACTGTGAGCAAACTGAAGCTGTAAAAGTAAAAGGCGATCCACTTACTATTAAAATGAAGTCTCAGTAATAAAACTTGACACCCTCTTCAAGAAATACAGTTATAAAATTACTTGTAATTTGTTTTTGGTTTAGTTACAGCTCAAAACATTGTTAGGTCAAACTAAGTTAGATCACAGTAATGTAGGATAAGGAAAACTGATATCACATAAAAATACTGTCATTTGGCATTTAAATAATGCACATTTTAAGTACTGTTTACAGAATTCTCATAAGAGAGAAATGAGATTTACTTTTCATATAGAAACCATTATTTTCAATATACCCAACTCTCAAAGATGCCATACATCCTTTTGGAAGCTAAGAACAATGCATGTTTCAGCTACAATTTTGAGAGATTTGAAATTCTGAAAGTAAATATACTGCCAAGGGAAATAAAGATTCATAAGATTACAAACAGAAAAAGCAAAATTTACAATTTTACACATTTGGATTAGGTCTGCAGGTTACACTCAGGTCTCAAATATATGACTGGCATTTAGTAAACATTTTTAAATGACCAACAACAGGCGAATTTCTAATATGTTTATTTTTAAACAAAAAACACACATAAAACAGCTTGGAGCAATGAACATAAATTGGATGTTTATAAAAGCATTACCTCAAATTAGAAAAAAAAAAAAAAAGGCTAATTATATTAATGGGAGTGAAATATTTAACAAGTTATCTATTCCAAAAGGTACATACACTTTTTTTTCCCTCTAATAAACTACAGCCATAATCTTCTACTTCTTTGAAGAAGGATTTTTTCCAACATTTGAATTACAATTTCAAACTTTATGACAGCAGATATTTAAACACACACCTATGCTATACTTTCATATAAATTACACAAATGAAATTTGAAAACTGCAAGATAATAAAACACTATTTTTGTGTTCAAAATGAAATCTCCTTGCAGATAAAATATTTAGAATTCAAGTGCAAATAAATTCATTAAATAACAAATGTTAATTGGAAATAACAGGAAAAAATCAAAATTAAATATTTTTCTAAAAAATACATTTTTAAGAAAAAAGTTCTTGAATTTCATCCACTAGTTTCATTTTTTCGAAAAACATTTCACAAAAGTTACAAAATCTGCAAGCAATGTTTCTACTTTGTAGTCTTCATAAGGTTGAAGCCTTTTCAACCAGATATATAAAAATTTATGATAAAAATCAAGAACCTTGTCATATTCTTCACCATTTTTTTTACTACCCTAAAACTTCCAATTAATTTTCATAAGCAATTCCGACTTTACACAGCACCCACTCCTTGAAACCAAACTGATCACACTTTACACAGCACCCACTCCTTGAAACCAAACTGATCACATTTGTTTGGAAAGTACATAAATTTAAGTGAGCTATTCCTTAAATGCTACAAAATTTATCAACTCTTAATCAGCTATGCATTTCCAATTAAGTTTTTTTCAAAACATATAAGATGTCATCCTGTCTTCAGTTCACATCCAGTTTTATTTTTAGCAGCATGTGACCTGTTGTAACTCAAAGTATTAAGATTCCATTTTTCATGTAGATGCTAAGCAACATAACACAAGTTCTTGTGAATTCTTCAAACATAACAGTTAAAAAATGACTGAAGAGTATTATAAGACTTAAGTATTATAACTGTAGTTACATCAACACCCACTTTTAACCCTATGATCTACTTACAAATGTATTTCCAAAAATAAAACTATTGGAAGAAACTGTTTGGAATTTGACATGAACATTCCTAAAAATGTATGTAGTTTCAGATAAAGTATATAATCTTAATTTTTTCTCACAATATTTTTAATACAAAATTTGTTTTTAAAATGTAGTTACAGTCAACTCTCGCTACTATGACACCCTGCTATTATGCCACTTTTGCTCGGTCCCGACAAAATTCAATACAAAATCAAATTTACTATGCCATCCCTACTCTCGCTACTATGCCACTTTTTTGTGTGCACGCTGTTTCAAAATTGGGTTTTGGTTTCCATAAAAATGGCTTTCTTAGCATGAAACAGTTTAAAGCCTGCATGCAGGTTGTGAATATGCAAAATGCATGCATTTTGCGTATTAAAAACACCCCCCCCCATGACCGTACATGTACGTACATGTGTGTGGAGCACACAAAAACGCTTACCAATGCGGGTCACATGATGCAATTAAATATGTGAGCCACTTGTTAAAGTTTAACAAGTGGCTCACAAGTTAAACCTTATCGCAGCAGGGGGTCAGCAGTTAATCAACACAATCGCACAATTTCAGACGGAAGGAAATCTGTATGTTGTATTTTTGAATTGATTTATGTTTCAACTTTAGCTTACTATGTCAGTTCAGAAAAGAAAGAGAACAGACTTTACTCCGCAAGACAAGAAAGAGATCATCGATGCCGCCAAGAAGGAACCGAACCAGTCCAAGCTGGCTAGAGAGATTAGCAAGAAATTGGGCTTCGAAGTAAAGAGAACCGTTTTTTGAAAAAAACTCGCTACTATGCCACTTTTGCTCGGTCCCGAAGGGTGGCATAGTACCAAGAGTTGACTGTATTTACATTTGAACTCTGAATATTTCGTATGCAAATTGATTTCATTCCAAGTAAAAAACAACAACAAACAAACCTATTACCTTACTGTTTTCACATTTCATTTCCAATATACAGGGTGTTCAGAAAGTCACTGTGCACATATATACTTATTAACAAACATGTTTCAATATAGAATACTGGAGATAAATATGAACGACAATCATAAACAATGTTGAAAGTGACCTTCCCCTATTGGCATCAATACAGGCCTGGATCCTCCATATTTTGTTTCTAAACACTGCTATTAGTTGCTGGCTTGAAATAGAATGAGTAGAATATGATTACAAAACTGCACAGTGACTTTCCAAATACCCTGTAGATTTGCATTCTTGTTTCTTTCATTTTCACAAAGTTGAAATAATATTAGAAGTCGTTATCACTTATTATTCAAAACATCCTGTTGTTTTGACAATGAACATAATAGTGTATTAAAAATTGACCTAGGTGGCCACGTGTTGTTAATGAAAAGATGAATTCTTTAAGTCTCCCTCAAATACAGCAGTGTCACCGACACTATTTATTACAGATAGATAGTAGTGGGTCTGTGCTAGAAAAGGGCAGGGTAACAATGTTCAAATTGTTAATGGTACAAGATTCAAAAGCTTCAAGAAGTGCAATTTACAGTGACCAAATAAATGCCCTTGTAAAAAAAATATACATTATTCTTCTATAAAACTACCAATTTTTCAATTCATATTAAATAAAGCAAGCTCTATTCAATTTCAATGCTTGAAATATGTACTATATAATACACACACATGTTCAATATTAAAAATTATTATTCAGTTTACAACTCATACAGCTGAAGCTTTGTAAATTGAGTGCTTAGAATACTTTCTATATTAATATCAATAGAAATTGTTATCACATTATAAAAAGGTTTTGTGCACAGTATTTCTTCAGTTTTGGACAAAGTAATGCATTCCCACATCTGTGATCTTATTAAAATTAAACAAAATGTGTATGTACTCTTCAAAAGTTTGGAGTCAACTATAAAATAGAATTAAACATTTTTTTATATCCAACATATTTCATAACTACATATAAACATCAAAATCCAGTTGTTTTTTTTTGTGATTAATTATGTTGCAAATATTAAAGTTCACTTACAATAAACCCATCTTTCATAATATTTTTTCTACTTCTAATTATGAGACTAGAAACCTTTCTTGACATTTTTCTTGGCATCTTATTCCATGGCTAACAGTGTCATTCGATGAAAATGTTTAGCATTCTGCAAATGCTGCTTTAAACATTAAACAACTTCCAAGTTCAGTTACATCTCACCCACTTAACTTCAAATTTTGACAATGCTTTTGTTCTGCCTTTAGGTCTCCTGAAAAGACAAAATACAGAAACATAAAATGAAACAAATACTTGTTAATGCAGAAACTAGTATGGTAATGATCATTTATAAATTAGCATTAATAATAACCATTTTCTTGATAAATGGCAAAACTACCACATTATACAATATAAAATATAACAGAAACCACATATGATCTTTCAAATAAAGAATATTGCATATAGCAATGCACTCCAATTAAGATTTCAAACACATTATAATGATTTCGTTTTCATGCTGCGTTATTATACGCTTGAGCTAAAAATAAGTTATTTCTCATAACTATGAGAAATACATTTAAAGGTTATTAGTATATTAATGAAATTACTGTCATTCAGAAGGATTTTACTGGATACTTAGAACAGGAAAATGATTAAACTAATGAAATGCCATTCAACCCATCAAAAAATCCCATTGTAAAACTTAAGTACACAAGTAACTTTTCATATCTTCCCACCCACCCTTATAATAATAAAAAAGATTTACAACTTTTCTTGAAATTAATACTTCTTCAACCATGTTCCACTCTGCAAGACCCACGTAATGATCTGACCTTTCACAGCACTTCATTGCACTGTTAAAACAACAATCTTGGATAAAGAATCTGAAACTTCACAACATTCTACAGACTGTGTAACTTCTGCAATTAGGACATCTTGTTTATGTGCAATTTCCAACCTTTGAAATTTCAAAAATATTTCAGTTACCTTTAATTATTGAAATTTTTGTTTTATAACATTCTTTTAAAACTTTATTATAGTTTTTTCTTTTATACAGAAAAATTATTAAACCTAGGAGTGTAACAGGAAAGTACCAAGTGATTCAAAAAAAAGTTTAATTTCTTTTTGGATAGTCAATATGGTTTCATTGAGGAAAACTATTGTCTAAGTTTTTAACATTCTTTGCAAGAAGATACTGCTTATTAAATGATGCAATAATGTAACAATATATCATATTCTTTTATCCAAGTCTGAATGTTTGATCCCAGGTTGTACAGACAAAATGCTCAAGTCAGCATTCCAGCAGAGCTGGGCTCTGCATTAAAATGTCTTTCCAAGTTTTTTTGTTTTTTTTTTAATTTAGAAATTAGCACAATCATGCTAAACAGGTCCTATTTCACTCACCAAACATAAACTGATTGCCCTACAGACTACTACCATGCTCAAATCAAATGACATAATAACATGACTTAGAGTTATTATACATGCAACTCAGAAAAACTGGGTTAATATCACAAGTAGGTTACCTCAAGGTACACTGTTGGAGAATTTATTTACACAGGGTATTCGGAAGGTCATTGTGCAGTTTCGTCTGTTAATAAATATAACACTGTATCAATGACATTAAGGAATTGTTAATGATCTGCTTAAATTTAATGATATTAATATCTTTAATGGTGTTAGATACAGAGGGAATGCTTCAAGTTTACAGATTGTAAAGTCTTAAATAATTTAATCAAGTTTTTATATTTAGCTCAGATTGTCTCATTTTTCTCACAGAATGGTTGGCCTTTGGAATAGGTTTCCTTCTAATGTAATGAATGCAGTACATTTACACCAAAACTTGACAGATATTTGAATGAACAGGGCTCGATAGAATTTGAGTGCAATAAGTGTGTTGATTTTCCACATCTCAAATATATTTCTTCTCTGGTCAGAAGTTTCAAAATTCTTCAGTAATTCCCTTTTATTTTTTTTCTTTGTTTAACAGCAAAGCTATTCTCAGTTAATAGATATATTCTTTCCAAATTAATACATACAGATAAAGCACGACTTTGCACCCATTTCAAAAAAGATTTTTTATATCCTTACCTAATTACCAAGACTATTCAGACTATTGTCAATTTTATCCAGAACAGCAAATGAAAGTTTTGGGTCCCAATTTGTCAAAATGATGGATAATAAAAATGTCTTATATGCAATTATAAACAAATGTGCAAAACAAGAACACATCATTGAGGTAAATGATGTCAGATTTAAAAGCTACCTCTCTACTGATCCTTCCTGATCATTCATCATTGCATTTCAGGGAGTTCGTGCATTTCCGAAATAACCTTGGCTTCAAGAGATGTTGCAAGACAAGCCAGCTATCCATCAATCAATCAGTTTAAAAAATCCTCACATATCAGTGTTATTGTAGTGTAAAAACTAAAGACAATCCCATTTCGAATTAAGCCTATCAGTACTAGTATTTTGTCCTTGACCCACCCTTCACCATTTTTCTCACAAGCTATGAATGAATTGTGTGCATGCACAATCTCACAATAGAAATGGCAGCTAATTTGAACACATTATTAGACTTAAATCTGAATTTTATCAAGTTCACTTATGTAATGTTATAACCAAATATCCTAATTATCCACATAAATATCAAGACTCAAAACTGACAATCTAATATTTCTAATATCATAACAATACCCTCTATTATCTACCAAAAGCTGATCTTTTACTTCATTTAAGGGTTTTTATAAAAATGCCACACAAATTTAACTTTCTAATTAACCTCTAAATACCCATCAGTTGTGTTGTTCCAACCCAAATATAGAGAAGATTTATCACAAACTAACTATTGAAAGAAGAAAACCATTTCTTAAACCATGTTGAAAATTATCAAATCCCAACTTTCAAGAATTTTTTTGTTTTTGAATGTCAACCATTTTAACAACACAATTCAAAGGAGGTTTATAACCTTCCTTTTCATCTTAAGAACAAGGTTAAAGATTTGTTTGGAAACACTAGCTGCATTAATCTTTCCTAATTTTTAACTTACAGGATAGAAAAAATACAGCTTGTCAAAAGCACCAAACACCAATTCTTGAGCTACTATACTATTACCAAACAGTGAGACTTGACTAAGTGAAGCTCATCTCTGACATATAATTCACTCCTAAACCAAAAACCATCTCACATTTCCAACCATTTCACCTGTATCTCAGGGTAGTTGGTATGGGTATCAACACTTTTACCAAAATAAAGCAAAGAACTTTAAATGGGTTTTTCATCATCATGAACCATCTCAACTCTTTCTCTAAACATATCCTTGATAATCTTTAATTAAGCACTGTATACTTCCAAGCAATTCATTCCCATATCCAGTTAGACATCACTCTCAATAATAAAACACATTTAACTCCTATATAAATTAAAGTTATTTGTTAATAAATAGATTTGCCCACAAACTCCTCCCACAGTTTTGAAGCTAGCAGTATTAAACTTAGAACAGAAGGTAGACTTGGAAAGACCAAGGTGCACCTATATAGCTTTACTTTATGTATATGAAGAACCAACAAAGGCTAAAATGCACCAAACGCATGGTGGGCCATCTAGAAATAGAAGCGTGCAATTATTGACTAAAAATTTGTATCAGATTTTTTGTTCCTGCCCACGACCTCAAGATCTTAAAGGCATTATTTTTTAAATCATTTCACTACATGGCATTTTATTAGGGAACAAAGCCCCTGGTGTAGAAGAAATAACTTGGGGCAATAATTAATCAATACATTAATCTGATTTTTAACCATGCGACAAAACAAAGTTAAGTTTGTCTCAGCAAATAATAAATGAATGAACAACACTGTTAGAGGGGTAATAGAAATTCGACTAAAACTTAGATCTATATCTGCGTGAAAAAGAAATATTTAACATGCACCTAAAGCTATTGTATTGTCAATAATAATAAATGTAGCTATCTCTAAATCTCTAACTCCTTATCAGTTCTTTATACTTTGATTTAAAAAAAAAAGTACATAATTAACATATATTTAATGCAAAGTTTCTAAACGCAGCAAGTTTTTCTCCAATATTTGAATAAATAATATTCATATTCCATACTGCAATTTAAAAATTTGAGTATCTTTAGCTGTGTAGGCCTAAATGCCAATTTTTTATAATTTTATAACCGCTGCATAAATGTCTTAAAATCTCAGATATAAGCTTTAGGAACAAAAGAAATTTATAATATATCAAATAACTTAATAACATTTTAACTCTTTTGAAAAATATTAATTCTATAAACATTTTATCGCCTCTCCTCTCACCAAAACCATACTAACCACAATTTCCTGACGTCACAAGTAGCACGAATCAATCATCATTACAAAATAAAGACAATATATATATAAAAATTCTGAGAGTAATTGTAAAAAATACACGTACAGATTTTTTTATCCACACATATTTTTATTAAAAGCTTCAAATACATAAAACGGCTAATGGATGTATTTATGTTTTTTGCCAATAAAAACTTTTCCAACAGTTTAAGTCGTTTGCATAAATTAATTATTGGTAAGCAGAATATTCATATCGAGGGTTGGGACAGCGGTAAGTCTTCGGATTTACAATGCTAAAATCAGGAGCTCGATTCCCCTTGGCAGACACAACAGATAGCTCGATGTGGAGTTGCTATAAAAAACACGCACAAATATATTGAAGACGAATGAGTCTTGAAACACTGCCCTGTACACTTGAACTGTATTCACACATTATATAGTTGCCAGTATGCTTCTACAAGGGTTTCTCTAATAGGCAATAACCGCCAATTTCACAGTCAACTCAGTTGCGTAAGTTGTTGAATATTTAATAATGTCTCTAGCCTCTGTGGTTCAGCAGCAAGTCTGAAGGTGTATAATAGCAAAAATGGCTTTTGACACCCGTGGTGGGCAGAGTAGAAATAGACGTTTTAGCTTTCTGTCTGATAACAAACAAACTATTAAAACTCAGTAAAACAAAATACATTTTTAATTATTATTATTATTTTACTCTCTTTTTCATTTGAACTTAAAACAGTTTATTTTCGTTATTTCAGTTTGTAATAACGCAAAAGTTACACAATATGCTGTCTGTGCTTTGCCAACCATGGGTATCAAAACTAGGTTTCTAGCATTGTAAGTCCACAGGTATACCAATTTGCCAGGGTGGAATTACTTTTGGATCCAGCTTATAGTTAATTATTCGTCTATATTAATGTTGATTGTTCTATTTCTGAGTCCATCTTGTTCAGCCCTGATTTAAATTTGTTATTTACTATTATCTGAGTTTCGGACTTCAGCAGAGACCATTATCAAGCAGTTCTGGATTATTTCATAATTATTCCAGTAATTTATTTAATAAAAAATACTTTCCTGTGTAATAAGGTCCACTGTGTAAGAATAAAAGTAAGACGATCTTTATTATTATATTACTACAACGGTTTGGTCGTTTGGATGAATTTACATCAATTATTATATTTTATGTTGTAAGAATGGAAACGTTTTACATCATTGAGGTGGCTCCATGGTAACTCGGCAAGAATTAAAAGGGCTTATAATGCCAAATGATTGGATTTGATACCCGTGATGGACAAACCAAGAGTATCCTATGATGCAATAAACAAATTAACAAACCTTGAAGGTGCACTGGAAAAGATCGAATAAGGTCCATGTGGTGTTTTCCATGGAGTTCTCGTAACTCAGAAAGGTAAGACTGGCATTCTTGATGACACTTCGAAGTTTCACTTCAGAAAATTTCATAACTGGGTTTCGAAATTCCAGCCATCATTCAGTTTTGTAAACTGTTGCTATTCTAAGAATTACACTTACGTACATAAGTATTCTAATTATTACTCGTGCAGCTATCAATTGACAACTTACGTGTACCTCCTGTAGCGAATACTTGTTAACAGCTAAGAAAGTTAGGGTTGAAAAGCCTTTTTGGTCCCGTTCACCTTACGATCGACAAGCCACCAAATGTAAGATAATCGAGCGGCAGTCATACAATACAGTGCATAAATTGTCTCGTACACTACCATTTTTTGTTCAGAAATAAAGGTTTGCCATATTTTTTCAGATGTCATTTGAACATCCAGCTGTCATTTCCAGAAATATTGTAATTAAGTGGAAACCAAACAATGTAGTGCATGCATTGTATGGTTAACATTCCTCAGCTAGTAATATTACAATCAGTTTGCATTCTAACTCTGTGGCTGGGGCTAATTCTAGCCTTATTGATCAAGAAGTTATCACTGGTATTTCCAAAGAAATCAGAATGATCAATCACTTCTGGATCTGGCTCTTCATTACCTGAAGCATTTCTAAAAGTTACATAGCTACTCTTCAGAGTTAGAGTGGAATAAAACAGTGTTTTCATCATTATCTGACTTGAAGATAGCTTCTTCTGGTTCTTGGTCAAATAAATTCATCAGAGGTTTATCTGTCACATATAGGCACAGTTAGTTGCTATGTATCATATATTTTTGTGTGCTCCCTAATCACTGTAACTTGTATGTTAAAAGAACAATTAATTGAAACACAAGATATGATTCTATTTAACCGGAGTAAAGAAGATATTGTTGCTGACACATAAAAATCTCCAGTCTCCATGCTGATGTAATAATTATTTCACTGTCTTATTGTTGTTTCTCTTTTGTCAGTTTGTTTCTTTGTTTTTGAATTTCGTGCAAAGCCACTCGAGTGCTATCTGTGCTAGCCATCTTTAATTTAACGGTGTAAGACTAGATGGAAGGCGGCTAGTCATTACCACCCTCCGCCAACTCTTGAACTACTCTTTTACCAGCGAATAGTATGATTGATCGCACTTTATAATGCCCGCACGATCCATTATTATTGGATGTTATATTCACCAAACTGGACAGAAATCCGAAAGGAATTGTGGACTGTAGCGAGTACAAAAGGAAATCTCTGCAGACGCATACGCATGCTGATGCGTAATCCATAATATCCCCCGATTTTCAGGGCCTGGCATGGCCAAGCGTGTTAAGGCGTGCGCTTCGTAATCTTAGGGACGTGGGTTTGCGCCAAACATGCTCGCCCTCCCAGCCGTGGGGGCGTTATAATGTTACAGTCAATCCCACTATTCGTTGGTAAAAGAGTAGCCCAAGAGTTGGCGGTGGGTGGTGATGACTAGCTGCCTTCCCTCTAGTCTTACACTACTAAATTAGGGACGGCTAGCACAGATAGTCCTCGAATAGCTTTGTACAAATTTAAAAAACAAACAAACCCCCGATTTTTATAAGGGTATAAAATTTTTATTATTTTAACTACACAACTCGGTTGCTCATGACTCAATGCAATATCCCCCGGATCCTACATTTCTCTCACCGGTATGGATGTGGTATGGATTAT
Source organism: Carcinoscorpius rotundicauda (assembly GCA_011833715.1). Taxonomy (NCBI): domain Eukaryota; kingdom Metazoa; phylum Arthropoda; class Merostomata; order Xiphosura; family Limulidae; genus Carcinoscorpius; species Carcinoscorpius rotundicauda. The sequence goes on from CM022400.1 coordinate 20,361,020, forward strand.
GGGAGGGACCCAGAGTCTGAGAAAGTTCCGTGGGAGCAAAGGAGGGAGAGGGTTTGGGAGAATATTTTGCAGGATCACAGGCTTTCTATTCGATCTCAAAGTATTGAGTTTAAAAATGTAAATACATTTCGTACCTAAAGAGATTTTTAGATAATTTGTAATATTAAATTAAAGAAACACATATTAAACACAATATATGTTTCGCTTTTTCGCTGTTTTCAAATGATTTGTCTTGCCATTATTATTTGTAACTCCATTGTTAGTTGTGTCAGTGGATCCCGCCATAAAACACACGTCGCATAAAATGTGTACACTTTGGCATTTGTAGCTCTGCTGATGTATTAAAAATAAGGATTTATTGTTTACGTATTATAGTATGTCATCTTTCATTATCAAAGCTTTGTAAAATAATAACAGACGAGGTCCCTTTTGATAAGTATACAACTTTCATCTGTGTAACGGTAGCCGTAACAAATCTTTTAAGCAGAGGTGTAGTTGGCGCTAAATTTAACAGAGCAGCAACATGGAGCATTGTGGTGCTTTTGATTCTACCACAGGATATGCATTCAAGATACTAAATATATTTATTTGTGATGTCAAGACTGGGGAATGTTTTCGATTTCATACTTGCTTCAAAGCATAACCTAAATATAAATATTCCAACCCTACTACTACCAGATTACAGTAGTACAGACCTACACAATGTAACGGGCAACCATCCTTGTTTATACATGAAGAGTTGTTCAAAACATACGGATGGATTCACTTCAGCTAATCTAGAAAATTAAACATTCGTATTCTTATATTGTTTTATTGAAACACAGTATTGGAAAATAAAACATAAACCATTAAGACTTACCTGGATTTCTTCATTCCGTCATTTGCGCGGTTGCATGGCAATGGTACAATGTCAGTACAAATTTCGGTTATTATAACTTCTGTAAACGTCATATGTAATTCTTCAATGTGCGACAAAATATTACTGTGTGTGATTTCTAACCCCCGCCCCTTTTAGGTTTATAGTGTCATCCTTACCTTTGGCTGCCGCTTAGGTGTGGACCGTGCCGTCTTCACTCCCCCCCCTATGTATGTATTGTTGTATGTGAGCCCTAAATCCCCCCTCGATCACCTTGAGGAATGATCAAACTCCCTCCACAAATAACACCTTCAACCCTCCTTGCACAAGGAACTCCCGCCTTCAGATAAACTCGACCTTGTACACCTCTCTGGAAAAGAGATAGTCTCGCTCGCGTCTAATATAACTGCTTTCCATTTGTACTCGATTTGCGCTGCGGACCACTAGACGAATCGGATGCATTTCCCGGACGTGTAGTGTCAGCGCAAGTGTTAACCACGTGGGGGAAAGCTTATTTCAGTCATAACTTAGATCGTTTTGGATTGTAATAATAAATGTATTGATTATTGAATGCCATATTGGAATATTTCAACATACGCACACAACAATATAAAAACACAATTACAAATAAAACAGCGAAGAAATAGTAGTGGTCGATAAATAAGATTTATTCAGGTAGGATTTATTTTGTGTGAAAGAAATGTATTCCTCCTCCCCGAAAATAGAAGTAAATACATAAATTTTTGCAAAATTTAGCCTTGGTCACATTTCAATTGTTGTATTTATGGAACAAAATGTATGTATACAATCATTTGCTTAAACTGCGCCTTAATGCTATAAGAAACATCAAGACTGTCAATTCATAAGTTAATGCTGACTATAGTATTAGTCTTCCTCTTTTACCAACGAATAGTGGAATTGACTGTCACTTATAACGCCCCCACGGCTGAAAGGGTGAGTGTGTTTGGTACGAGCGGGATCCAAACCCGCAACCCTTGGATTATAAGTCGAACGTCTTAACACGCTTGGCCATGCCAAGCCGCGTACGGATTGACTTTTTCTGTATCAGACCTTTGTGCCTATGAAAATGCGAAATCGCACTTTTTAAACTGCAAGATTCAGATATTATATGAAATTTATGAATAACTGTTTAAATCTTGAAAATTTTCATCTCTTAAACTAAAAAAGAAATTTTACAAGTACAGTGCTTGTGGGTTATGAATGCTGTTTTGTAATACCTCCCATAAACTTATGCGCAGAGGATGAGTAGTTTATATTATAATAATTTGATGTCTCACAATATCTTACAGTCCATTTTATCACGTCTAGTCGAATTCTCTCTGAAGGCCATTTGACACTTTTATACTCAGGTGTTAATTTAATATAAGAAAGTAGAAAGACGTGGTATATTTATATTTCACAACTTAATATGATACCCCTAAAACCTCTGCATTTTATCCGAAGATCCAATATATTAATTAGTGCATAAAACAGTAAAAATATCTAAATAATAACGACAATTTCCTGTGTCTTTTTCAAAAGTCTTATTGTATAGACATCTCTAAGAAGTGAGCCTTGGACTAGAATGGACTAAGTAATATGAATATAATATACTTTACATTCTTCAGTTGCTTAAGATAAGCAACAGTTGACCGCGAGGTGTGGCTTGAAGTTTTATCTTGAAAAACCAATACCATGCTGCCGTCGTTTCCAGAGGGAGATCCTATTTGATTGTACTATTGTCTGGAAAATATGTATGCCTTTTCCACTGATTCTTGTGTCCCTGAATTCTCGCCTGTTACTACAGGTGAAGTACGACTTTATGCAGTTCCATTTTTGGATAACCCTGGTAACCTAGATTAATTAATACTCTTTCGTTTTCTGATGTCATTAAGTACAAGGGAGAACCCCGTCTTGGAAATTATGTATCTATGGACTAAACAGAGTTAAGATGCATTGACAGAGGTTAAGTGGTAATATTAATAACGTGTGAGGCTATCTTGGCTAGAAATGACTATTTATATAAGATTGAGGATTTTTTGTACAGGAAAGACTTATTAATTAAAAGAATGAAGCTACTTCTTACAGATGTGGTCGGTGGATTGTACAATTCTTGATTACTTTAAGAGTAACTTCTAAAGAGTTTTTTTTTTGTCTTTTTCCAGTATGTTTTTCATCAGCTATTGAAAGAAATCCAGAGCAATTGTACATGATAGTTTCTGTGTATTTTAAAACGTATAACAAGGTATGCCTACAAATGTATATCACAGGGATAACGTAAAAAAGTGTAAGTGATTTAAAGTTGTATTTGAAAAAAAACAATATTTAGAATTCAGCTGTTTTTAGGGGAGGAGATTATTGTTCTTTGCAGTTCAAAAAGGAGGCTCATTTTAAAGTAAAACGAGGCTTGATATTGTAGTAAGTCCAAGGGAGCATACGAAATACGTTTCAAAGAGTTAAATAAAATCTGTAAATTATTTTATTAGCTTTTCTTGTCAGATTATAAATACATGCTTTAAAAACAATGAGTATGATTCATTACATACCAGTTACACAATATATTTTCAAATTTTACAAATACATTTCATATAATTTTGATACAATACATTAACAACAATTATTATAATAGATCCTTGCATTGCTTGGGCATCATATTATAGTGAAGCTATTGAAATAGGTAATGATATATGATTTTACATTATTTATCAAAATGATCATTGAAACAAAACATTACACTACGATGAATAGGTTACATATGAAATTCTTACATTACTTGAACTACAGATAAGATTAAATGATATTATAATCACAACTTATAGGAATAACTATGATTTTATGATGTTTCAGAAGTTCAGTACTCCTTCCACATCTTGCGTTTCTTTCCCTGCAGAGGTAGGTCCATGTAGTCCTCAAAATCATCATTCTGGTCATCATCATATTCTTCTACCTCTTTACTGTTACTATCACCAACATCCTTGTTACTGTAGATGGGCTGTAAACAATATACCACGAGAATAGGCAAATATTAATTGACTTTATAAGCTGTGGTTTGAACGAAGCATATCACACTAGAGAACAATAAGTGATTGGTTCTTTAATAAAACGGTATGGTTATTAAGCTATGTTGAGTAGCAAATACTGCATTTGCTATTATATAACCGAATTTAATATTAAAATATGCCAGAATTTTAAAGCTAGGTTCTTTGAAAACCAAGACTACTTCTTTTGTCGCGTGTAATTTGTTTCAGGTGTTGCATCGTTAACAGTTACATTGTAATTTTGCTCTAGATTATAACTAGTAGAAAAACAAACGTGCCATCCTCGCTATTTTTGTAATATTTCTAAATGTCTCATTATTTGGTAAAAAATTATTTATTCGTATACACGTTCTTTGTTTTCAAGTTGGATATTTCAATAATGTGATAATATGTTATGAATTACTTTCGAACTTACAATATCCCTCACTATTATAGGATTAGAGACACAGGCTTGGCACATCATCTTGCCTACACCATCTTCAGTTGCGATGCATCCACAAGTTTGGCACTGTGACTGTTCTGCAGTTAGAGCCATACGACGGGTCACGACATCGATGAATTTCTTTGCCTTTTTCGCGTTGGTTGTTAACTTTTCTGTAGTGAAGAACGATCCCTTTGATTCCAGAGCTAAAGGCACGCAATGATCTTTGGGAATCTTAACTTGTGAAAGGATAGCCTTGTCTCCCTTCAGTTGTTTGTCTTTGGCATCTTTTAGCGAGTAGGCATAATTGAGGTCCAAACCTAAGTAATTCATGTTTTAGTTTTTTTAGAATAAATAGTGACAGGAGTTGACTGTGTAATGTTACAAGTCTACCATTATTACTAGTTACTGTTGCAGGAAACATGATTACTTTTTCCATATACAGTACTAGAAATAGTGCATGTTTGTAATTTAGAAAATACATAAGGATTTTATATGTATTGTTGTTTATAAATCTTGGGAATTAACGTAGGTATTAAAATCTGTTTATGTATGTATATTCCTTCTGAATAGAGCACATAGACAGCTAAGAACACGTGAAAGAATAAATAATGTAAGATTTTAGTAAAATGCAAAACTAACCTAGCAATCGTTTTGCTTTCTTCGACTTAGAAGCCGATTTCATCTCAAATTCATGGTCCATTAGTATATGAAGGGTGATCTCACTGTCCAACAGTGTCTGCAGAATTTCACTGTAGTCAGCCTATTAAAAGTGTTGAAACAGCAAATGAACAAAATAAAAAATATATTTATGAGGAAGTTTCAAGAACGTTATGAGAGATGCAATATTTTATGAAACTAGACGAAATTAAAAATAATATTACAATAAAAGTTGACTATAAAGTTTCAAGTTTATGGTTTAGAACATTGATGGTAAGTTATTCTTATTTATTTAAAATTCAAATCCTATCTCTTTTACAAAATATATAGCTTATTCTAACCTTCGAGTCTTCAGCTTCGCAAGTAGTGCATTTGGCAAGGACAAAACTCTTGGTGGCTCCAGCATGGAAGGGAAGTCCAGCGGCAAAACGGATGGCGTGGAAGATGTTACTTGGACCGTCGCCAATGGTGAGACTAGTTAGTGCTGAGTCGATAGAACGGATGCTGGCAAATACTTGACCATCACTAGTGTGAACATGGGGGGGACCATGAACTCCGTCACCTCCAAACCCAACAACGGTGTAGCGTACATCACTGTAACCCTTCTGTCGATAACTGCTCTCCACCCCTCGAGCCATCTTACCCAGCATTGGCATCACATCTTTGTTACATGCTTTTTCCTCCACGATGAATACAATGTCTGCTACTTTGGTAGGTACTTTCTTGATCACAGACGTTTCTCCCTCCAATAGGATGGTACCATCATAATTTTCACATCGTACTGAAAAGTAAATAGAGCATGCACTTATGTAAAAGTTATCATTAGTCAACTGTTCGTGTCAAATTTCTTGACTCTCCGTTTATTACGGAAACAGTTAAGACGTTGTCAATCATTTTGTTTATGAATGTTGATAAAAGTTATAGGGCTAACCAATATAAATTGTACCATTATTACCAGTAAATGTTAATTTCAAGTAACAAAACGCATATCTTAGGTGAGAGAATTGTGATTTCTAAATATGTCATTAACTCTTGTATTATTGAATTGAATGCATTTACACATACCACAAGATTTGGGCATCTTTACTTTTACGCCAGCAACTTTACAATGAGTTCTGTAAGCTGCAGAGGATGTACAAATGGCGTCCGATTTTCGCTGAATATCAACTTCTGAGAGATCTCTAACACACATGTCAAAATATGGTTCTGGATTAACCTGTTAACAAAGGCAGAAACGTTTTAAATATTGTCCGCATAAAATAACAAATGATAATCTTTGATATTATAACCTAATTAAAGTGAAATTGGTGCAGACAAGTGTAATATAGTTAGAAAAGATAAATGCGTTTTTCAACAGCTATTCGAAGCTTTAGTGCAGGTTAAAAACTAGTTTATAGACATTAAAACATAAAATAGTACTAACCTGTTGGAAGCAAGGTCTGAGGTTGGAGCTACTGTCATGGAAGATCTCCTTGCATCTTTCTTTAGCTTCTTCAGTGACCACTGCTCCTCTTCTAGGAGAGGAAGGACGGCAGACAGCAGATCCAATCTGCCAGCTATTTGCAAACTTTTCGGGTTGGTCAACTAGTCTTCTTTCAGGAGTCATCATGTCCAGCTGAGGTTCGTTGTCATAAGTACCAAAGAGGCCAGCAGTTTTGCCAAAGTAGAAACCTGACATTTCAAGAATACAAACGTCATGAATGAAATTGCAACGGACGTCGATGCCACGAGCATAATGGATATGCACAGTGTTGTCCTCTCTCTTAGCGACAATGTCGCCAATTTCCACGGGTAGTTCTACCTTGGTGTCAGATACAGTAACTTTGTAGTCTGGGCTGATCTCAATCTTAGCATCATCAGTTATTACCGTTAGAGACTTCTTAACGACCCTGTAGTTGTCACGAGTGTATGTGATGGCAACGGTGAAATTTCCATCAGCAAAATCTCTTGCTAAGAGATAACTACACTCCCCAGCAAAATCGAAGTGAAACTTGTCGAAGGTGATGTAGTGGTCGTTTCCAGCAATCATGGCGTGGGCTGTGAAATAATATTATTCTAAATCAGAGTTTTCTAGATTTAATTAAAAAAATTCACATTTATGCAGCAACATTATTTATTGTTATTCTATGAATAATATTTCAAAATTAGAGATTATAGAATGGTTTCTTAATTGGTGATTTAAACACCCGTTATATTTAGCAGTAGCAAAACTACAACTCTACGTACCTGGGAATGGAGGGATCCAGTTCTTGGGATTCACGAATCGTATCATGGTGTAATAACCATCCCACACATATAAATCTTCATTGATCAATTTGTACTTGAAATCCTGAAGATGCTGGTAGATAGGGTAGGTGGTGATGTCCAGTAAATCGCGAAGGTTTTCGTGAGTGGATGGTAATTTAATGTCGAATCCCACTTGACCTCGTTCTGGTTTGAAGGTATAGCTGAAACCTGAAACCATACTGGACCAATCCTGGACAAGTTCTTTGACTGATTCCAAAACAGTGTCTTTCAACTGATGGTATATAGTGTCGATGATATAATCAAATCCAAGATACCTGGCAACATCGATTCCCTATAGAAAACAAGGTTTGTGTGTTAGATTTTTACTTAGTAAAATCATTCTTCTTCAGAGAAAGATAGAACAATCTACAGGGGAAATTAAAAACACTGTAGAAGATCAGTTCTAAATTTATCAGAATAAATTTTCTTATACAGTAAACAAAAACAAAAAAAATCACTAGTGATGACATTATTCTAAATCAATTTGATTCATTCATTTTGTGTTATAAGTACAAAAATTGCATTTATTTAATTTAACTATTGTGATAAAGATTATTCGAAAAACAAGTACAAATGAACTATTTGCAATGTAAGGATAAAAAAATGGAGAATAAAGCTACAATTCAGCAGCTGTGGTTGTTGAAGATGTTATTGCAGTAACTGAAACGTACAGAGCTGGACTTGGTTTTTAACTTGTAATAAAATATTGTAAAGACACGAGAAAGTAAAAAGTTGACCAATAACTTTGAGGAATTATATCATACCTTGTTGTATGTGTCTCTAGAAAATTCTTTAATTGCCTCTACATGGGGATGACGATGTAAATAGTTGTAGTGGCTTGAGAGAGCGGATACAGATGTGCTAAGACCTTGTTTGAAGTTATCGTACATATTGGAGTAGTAGTTACGATGGAAAGCGGCGATGGTGGATCTAACCCTGTTTATGTAGTTATTCAAAGCAATGTAATAAGGGTGATTGTAGATCTCCTCAGCCAGGTAATCAACATAATCTGAAAGACATATTTACTATGTAGTTAAGACCCGAATTCTTACATTTTTTTCAAGTTAAGAATGCGCAAATTTTTTTGAAAAAAAATACTCTGTCCAAAGTACCACGTAATGTTTTGTAAAATTAAAACATACGACGTAAGTCATAAAAATTATATTTTCTTTAAAATTAATTTGCTTATGAAGAAAATAGAGACTTTCCTCTCATTTGTTTGTTAAAGTTAAGCACAAAGCTACACAGTAGGATTTCTGAGCTCTGCTCACGGATATCGGAACCCAGTTTCTGGCGCTACAAGTCCACAGACATACTGCTGCGCCACTGGAGGCTTTTTCATTCACAATGTAACATTGTGTAACAGCTTATTCTAAGTTTGTTCTCACCTTTCACTATCTCCTTCACCCCTAGATATGTGGTAACAAGTCTTGAAAAATATGTTTCTACAAATGGAGTATATCGGTGGATGAACCATTCTGTGTTTCGCACGATCAGGTAGCTGAAATCAGTGAGGTAGATGATGACTGATTTTGTCCATTCACGGATATTAATGCTAAAATCCCTGATAACACGAACTGCCCTGTAGAAAGCACGGTCGTAGACGTCAACAATGGTTTCCAAAATTAAGTTGGATTTTTCAATAACGTAACTGAAGACGTATGAGAAGACACGCCCACTCGACACGATGCCATTGTACAAAATCTCACCGCTTTTACAGATGACGGAGCTAGATTGATGAAATAGAAAAATACACTTTATTAATCCCAATCACACACACAAATATATGACAACTCAAACTTTGCTGGTTTGTTGTTAAGCATAAGGTTACACATTAAACAATGTGTTTTCACCACGGATATCGAAACTTGGTTTTTAGCGCTGGAGGGAGACTCATATTACTTCTCAACTCAAATTTATAATTAAATCAGAATCTACATGTATCTCCCACTTGATTTTGTGTGTTAGTAAAATTACAGTCCGATGAAACAAGTGAGCAAGGTACTGGGAACTGCAAACAAACATGCCTAATGTGTCGTGTGAAAATATTGAAGATAATAAAAATATTTTAATGTGTCGTACATTCGCCTACTTTTATTATATCTGATGGTATTTGATATACAAGACAAACACTTACCAAACAGACTCTGCAACCATTTCAATACCATTAATGATATCTTTGATGTAGAACTCATTTCTTCTGTACATTTTAAACATCTCTTTACTAACTAATCTCATTTCATCTTCTAAGTTAGATATATCCTGCTGCATCTCTCTGTAGAAAGGTTTCAGTTCCTGAGTCAAAGACCTCTTTATTAAAGATGTCTTGGAGTTAAGTTCCTGAGAAACTTCATCGTAAACATCATTTATGGTGGATGAATACATCTCGTTGAAACGCTCGTAATTGTTGGAAACTACCTCCTATATATATATAACAAACATACAGTATGTAATATGATGTAATGTCTTGTTTTGAATTCAACACAAAGCTACACAATGGGTTGTCTGCGCTCCGCCCACCACGGGTAACGAAAAACGGTTTCTAGCGTTGTGAACGCAGATAATCCTCGAGTAGCTTTGCGCGTAATTAAAAAACAACAACAAAAAAACAAACATATCTAGTGTTGTAAATCCGCAGACATACTGTTGTGCCACTGGGGACGGGTTGTAGTTAACACAGATTCCCTTATTATTATAATTGTATTTTCACATATATTTTAATAATAAGAGTTTTGAAATAACATATAATCAAACATAATTATCATAATTAATAAAGGTGCTTCTTTAATTCATTCTCCATGTGTTCTTTTCACTTCACGATAAAACGCAGAAAGCATGAACGAGAGAAATACTTTTGTTTATTTAACCTGTTCTTAACATGTTAAAAAAGTGATTCTCATTTTAACCAACCTTAACGTCATCCATCATTTCTCGTCTCCAAGTGATACGGCCTTTAAGAACCTTAGCTTCTTCTAAACCAAAGTCAAATAGAACGTCAGAAACAGACTCTCCATGCTTGATGTGGTTGATCTGAAACTGAGCTGCGTCCTCAGGTAGGGCTGCTCTAATATGGATTCCGTTGTTTTCTAATTTTAAAGAAATACTTTTAGGCTTTCTTAGTGTTATGGAAAGTCAATGTTTATTATTTATTTGACAATAACTTTCGTTACTTTAGATATTCTATACTGAATTGAATGCACTTTGAACTAGAAAAGAGAGAAAAAAGGATTGTATTGATCCGAATTTTTCAATAGCTAACTCTTGAAAAGTTATACCTACACATAAGGCTTCTTGAAATAAAATAACTTAAAATAAAACGTATTAGCTAATTATATACGCAAGTTACGAAAATATAAAAACTTCGTCTGGTAAATACCGGATTATAAAAAAAGTTTTATAACCTACAGTCTTGGATATTGTCTATATTTTTCACAATTAGTATGTTTTACATCATTAATTTATCCAACATAGGCGAAATATTTAGTTTTGTTTAATGATTTCGGAAAATCGCGCACGGGCTGTTAGAGCAAGTTGTCCCTAATATCAAAGTATGTGTGTCTGTGTATTTTCTTATAGCAAAGCCACATTAGACTATCTGCTAAGCCCACCGAGGGGAATCAAACCCCTAATTTTAACGTTGTATATTAAAGTGATAGACTAGGAAAAAGGATAACGGGTAATAACGTGCACCATTAACTTTTGGAGTATTTAATAGAGTAGGACTTGATTGTCATTATTGAAACGTAATCCTTACCCCACAGAGTGGGTCACGGAAACTAGTAAAATAACGTGAACCACGAATCCTCAAATTCACAGTCCAGTACGTTAATTACAAGGCCATACCCGACCACAAGCGATAAAATATGGCCTACCTGGTGTAGTGATGTTTAAGTCCATGTTCATGTGTCTTTTGCTCAACCTAAAGTGAGAGTGAACAGGGCTGTGGTCGTTCAGCTGTTGTTCTAAAGCAGCTGTGAACTCATGATCTCTGTTAAACATGCGACCAAGCATTTTTAGCTGGTTGTCACCGGCTTTCATCTGAAAACATACAACACATACCAATGAATATTGTTTATCTCACACCACGTATTACGTAAATGCAACACAATCAGATACACAGAAACATGAAGTATGTTATTTTAGTAATAAATTCATAAATATAGTGATGCCATTTGCATTGTTTACAATCACATCTACAACACTGTTTGCGAAACATAAAGTTTTGTAGCATCAAAACTTTCAAAGTAATACTAATTTGTTCTTTGACCTATTTACAGTGATATTTGACGTAACCAAATGGTTACATGAAATTCACTAACACTTCATAATTATGTATAGCATCAGGTTCATTAACACTGTATTATGTGTAGTATCAGGTTACATCAGATTCATTAACACTGTATTATGTGTAGTATCAGGTTACATCAGATTCATTAACACTGTATTATGTATAGCATCAGGTTACATCAGATTCATTAACACTGTATTATGTGTAGTATCAGGTTACATCAGATTCATTAACACTGTATTATGTGTAGTATCAGGTTACATCAGATTCATTAACACTGTATTATGTATAGCATCAGGTTACATCAGATTCATTAACACTGTATTATGTGTAGTATCAGGTTAAATCAGATCAACTGACACTATTATTATGTATAACATCATTTTACCCTAACCTCAAAATGGATTTCCTGGCGTAGCTTCATTATCTTCGTCTTCAGTTCTTGAACGCGTTTCATTCTGTTGCGATCAAGGTAGTCAAACTTCATGTCGAAAATGTATTCATCATTATTGTTTACGAACTGGCCATTTACTGAGATGTCAATGTTAGTAACTGGATGCCTGGCATTGGCTTCAATGGTATACTTAGATTCTCCCCAGCTCTGGATATTCTTACCTCTGACCTCTACGGCCATCTTATTCTGGCGATATCGGGAGTAGTCGACTTCAGCTTTGGCATACAACTCAGATGAAGAAACCGAAATGTCTCCGAGAACTACGAGATCCTGAAGTAATAAAAAGTAACAAATGAGTCTTGAGAAATATACTGATGTACTGAAAGGGAGGAAAATAATTTATTAAGACATACAAGGCAATAATCTGATTAATCTAATAACATTAAAAGGAAATCAATTAAAGCATTTTTGTAGCTCTTGAACACTGATAGTTATGAGTACGAAATTATTGAAAAGAAAAGATTACGAATACAATAAATCAAATTTATAAAAAAATACAATATGTAACTGATTAGTCTTACAATACGACTCACAACTATAACTCAGTAAATATTTTAAAATAATGTTTTAAACATACGAACATTATTTTTATGCCTTAAGATACGTTATTTAAAAAACTTAGTTTCACTCACTCACCTTAGATAGACGAGGGTGTTTCATGGTCATCTGAATTTTGTAGGCTGTTACAGCTTTCCCACTTTTATCTTCATATTCGAAACCAAGACCCAATCGCTTGTTTATGTCTCTAGCTGCATCCCACGAAAACTCCACGTTGATATTTTTACCATTTTGAAGAGGTTCAGTTTCTCCCTTAAGCTCAAATGTACGACTTGGAAGACTCAGTTTACCAAAGATGTCTGTACCTCGTTTTGATGATTCCACTAGCCTGGCTTCGTAAGAGATGGTGCGACGAGCTTCTACGTCCCAAGTGAATTCAGTAGCATGACTAAAGTGCGACCAGGTACTTTGGTAGATTGTATGAAAAACCATTTTTCTGGAGGGGATGTTAGTCTCAACTTTCATTTCTATTCCAGCTTCTAGAGACTTCGAATCAAAAGCAAGACCAACGGCAGCTAATGGGAGCTGGACATTTACATTTCTATGGTATCCCTGAGGTTCGTACACAGATGATGTTTCTAAAATGAAGATTTTACGACTATTATACATAATTTCTACCTCACTCTTTGTGTTGTCTTTATTTAAAACCTTGTATTCAATGTTGGTGTTTTTGAGTATTTGTAAAGGAGAAATGATCTTCAGCTCTCCTGAGAACCCTTTACTGTTAATTTTGTTTTCAAAGTTGAAAACAATTTTCTGGTTGTTTCCCCAGCTGTACTGGAAGTTGCTGAGAAGCCTTTTAGAATTGCTTTGCAGAATAATATTTGTTTCAATGCTTTCCCATCCACGGAATGGTGTAGTAAGGGTAATTTCTCCTCCCATGTTGGTAGAATCACTATAACGGAAAGACATGTTGACAGCTGATGTCCTGTACACAGGGTCCTTAAAAACAACACGAATATTATGAAGTTCTTGTTCAATTGTATAGGTTATAACCAAATTGTAGTTCTCATAGCCATGGAAAGGAGTCTTAACGGTAATCTCGCTATTCCAATTATTAGGGGTGAGCTTGATCGTGGATGAAAATTCTACTTGAGGCTTTTCATTTAGTTCATAACCAGCAGTTGCTACTAGATTTTCACCAAAATGTCTACAGCTGGAGTAGATTGTATATTGGGTTTCTTGAAGAGTAAATGTAACCCTGGGATTAAAAAAGGTCATGTCATTGTTGTGATGCAAAGTAGCTAAAAGATTAATGTTGCTGTATCTTCGGAAAGGAAGCTTGGTGTTGATGGAAACATCATACATACCAGTGTTGTGGCGAAATTTTCCAGAAATTGATATCTTTGGGAAAGAAAAGGTAGACGTTTGGGCAACAAAAGACCCCTCTATGTTCTTAAAGTTTTCATTAAGAAATTTCGTATCAACTCTTGCCATTTTCAAAATCTCAAATGGAGTGTTGATTGTAAAGAAAGCCTCCATTCCTTTCCAACCACTGTTACGTATGTTTCCAGCCACACGCAATTCACTTGTTGGCGTCTTAATCAGAAAATTACCTTCCATAACTTCATAATTTTTATTTAAAAACTTGCTGGTGACTGTAAGAGACTTAGGATTAAAAAGTGGTGTTTCTATTCTTACTATGCTCTCTATTTCTGTGTCATATAACTTAAGGGTTCCTGAAACAGAGTGAGAAGAATAAGGAGTAGTCAATTTAAGCGAGGTTTCTAACTCACGATCATTGCTATTAATGTACCTTCCTTCAAATTCAACTGAACGTCCTACCAATAAGCTGCTCTCGACTTTTCCAGAAAGCACAACTAAATCTTTACCATAATTATACACAACCTCCAAGCTATGCTTGTCAAATTTAGTACCCAAGCTGATATCTAGTTTTATCCCTTCATATCCTTCACTTGAATAAGTAGCATCAAAGCTGAAAGGTCCATTTTTAATAATCGGACTTTCAAAACGGACCTTAACACTGTAGCCCTGTTGAATCTTTTGAAAGCTTCCAGCAAAACGGTGACTAACATAAGGTGTATACAATTTTAAGGCTGTATTATAAGCATTAGGATTAGATGTAAACTCTAATTCCAGTGTTACTTTATTGGTAAACAGTAGAGAAGATTCAATTTCTAATACCATCTCCTTAACAACGTTGGAATTCTTTAATACTACCTTTGTTCCATGCACTGATGATCCATATGTCAATTTGGCTGAGGCTTCAAGTTGACTATTCCAATCGCTCTGAATATCAAAACCCATATCAATGTTTGAAGAATATAAGAATGGTAAGTCTAGTGTCAATTTACCTGTTATGTGACGGTTTCTGTTATTATATAGATCTCCAGTGATGGAAAATCGATTGTTTTGGCTGTTTCCATTAATGGAGAGCTTTTTTCCTTCTCCAGAATCATATAGGCTTCCACTTATGTCTATTGGACTAATTGTCTCAAAGGGAGTTGTAAATTTGAAGCTACCTTCTATTTTCTGAGCATTATTTCCATTCAAATGTCCTTCAATACTTATTTTATGATCAGGATTTGGAGTATTTAAATTAAACTTCCCTTCTATAGCTTGTCTTCCAGTTCTATCAAAAATAATATTCATATCATATATTTCATTATTCCAGTTAACGTTCGAATTGAACGAAAACCTTCTATCCAGATTCTTCATAGTGGATGAAAATTTTATGTTATTGTAAAAGTGGAATGGGGTTTTGATGTCAACAGTTATTTCATCAGGATAGAAACCATTATGTTTAACCTTGCCTGTGATGGTTATTTGTTTTGTAGGCGCCCAGGTTGTAGTAAGAAGTCCTTCATATCCATAATAATTTTTCTGGATGCGCCCATTCACAGCCATATCCTCATATCCCAGGAATGGAGTACGAAGTACCAAAGCAGTGGTAAACAAATCATTCGTTATTTCATATTCAAATGAAAAGTCAATTTCCTTACCAGATCCCCATGTCAGTGTGCTGTGAAACATGTTCTTATTTTGGTCTATATTAGCTTCAGCTCGGAATGCTTCATACCCTTGAAATGGACTATTAAAGGAAACTGAAGACTTAATATCATTTCTTCCGTAACTATATTCTGTATATACCTTAATTTTTTTATCTTTAGGCCACTGGAAGGAAATTTCTCCACTTTTCTCATTACGACCAGAGGTATACTTTCCATAAGCAATTAGCTTTTCATAGTTACGAATTGGACTTCTAAAAATCAGATTAGCTTCTCCTGTTCTTCTGTCTGAAAATAAAAATCCACTAAGTGATAGCTTACCATTTTCTCGGGGGGCATATTCAACAGAGAGCTCACCAGTCTTATTTTTGCTCGTAAGATCATACATTCCTGAAAGAGTAATTTTCTCGTATCCATAAAAAGGACTAGAGTAGATAACACTTCCTTCAACTCGCTGCATTCTATCATTTGCCAAGTATCCATCCAGAGTAACTTTCTTGGAATCATTCCACTGAATTTCAAGTCTTGGTTTGTATTCACGGTCATTGTCTTCGTAGGTGGCTTCGATCAACAGAGACTGGAGTGTATCTGATGGAGTCAGAAGTTTGAAACGAGCTGTAATATCCTGCCCTTTCCTGTTGTATTCATTTAGAAACTCTACCAAGATGTCAACTGGAGATTGTCTATTGAAAACAAAGTTTGTGTTGTGTTTAAATGCATCAGAATGAAAAGATTGTTTGGTTATTATTTTAGCAGATCTGAAGTTCTCAAATGGAGTAAATATTTCCAGTTGAGTTTGGAAATTTAAAGAGTCCTGAAGAGTAAATGTATGTATAACTTGAAAAACGTTTCTATCATAAGAAGCCTCCAGACGACTGTTATACCTATCCTGTTGATTGTTATCATGGGCAATGGTCATTTTTACTTCTTCAAATCCAATATATGGAGTGGTGACTACAAGGGCACCATTCAAACGTCGTTCGCCATAGCTGATTGAATGGGTTCCACTAAGATCCATTGTTATCTTGCGGTTTCCGTAAGTTATCTCACCAACAGTTTTCAAGTTATCACTAAACTTGTGGGAAAAGTCAAAGGAAATACGCTCCAAGTTATGAATGGGTGTAGTGGCAAGAAGCTTGACTGTTGCATCAGATATTGATCTGAATGTTCCTTCACTGGAAACAGAGACTTTCTGTCTACCCGGAAGAATTGCTTCAATGTTTGCTTTATATGTCTGTCTATAACTTTCATACAAACCACTGCATTCAATGTTTTCATACCCACGGAAGGAACTTGTAAAGTAAACTTTTCCATTGACATTTGTATTGTAGTAAGTGTTTTTATTGGAGCCCTGAATACCAAACGATACTCGCTTATAATTCCAGTTCATTTCAGTATCAATATTAACATTCCTACCATCATTGGTGTAAACAATATTTGTTAAAGCAGACTCAAAGCCAGTAAATGGTGTTGCTACTTCAGCTTTGATTGAACAGGTACGTTTATTGTTTTCAAGAGCATGTTTTCCATCAAAATCAAATGATATTTTCTTTTGCACATCCCACTGTATCTCTACCTGTGACTTCACATGATGCTGATCTTGAGTATGTAAAACAGAAGCAGAAAGGTCTCTGAATGTTTCGAATGGACTGGTAAAGTTAATTCCTCCACGTATACCTGAACCAATAAGAGATCCATATATTCCAGCACTGATTTTTCTATTATATCCCCATTGGAATTCCAACTTATTAGACATATCAGAAGTGCTCATTTCATGATAGATGTCCATTTGCATTCTTTCCTGATTCGGATTGTAAAATTTGACAGTACTTTGTAGGAAACAGCTAGCTCGATTGTTGTAATATCGTCCTTCAGATGTTAGGGTGGTTTTTCTTGAATTCTGTTCTATAACAAAAGCATTTTTCCATTCTTGACCATCGTCACTATGGCTTAGATGTACATTATTGCTTTGAAATCCGTTAAAAGGTGTCGTAAGAGTGATGTCAGTTCGTATTTTGCGTTTATATGATGAGATATAATTGTCAGATTTAATCTCTATGGCAATCTTTTTATATGGTTCCCACTCCAATTCACCACGGGTGTTTAGTCGGAAGATTCCCTTTGTGAAGCGGGTATCAATCTCATTGTTAAAAGAAGCTTTCACTGTGCGTTTAAAAACTTTAACAGTGATAGCGCCTGTTTGCCCAGTAGCCATATCTTGATATTCAGTATCAATGGTTATTCGTTTGTCTTGGTTATGGTCAGCATCCCACTTCAAGTCCAGAGAACCAGTTTTTGTGGTCTTCGTGTTTGTAAAGTCTACAGTCCCAGTGATATGGCGGATCCCTTCAAGGTTGGTGTCAAAAGTTGCTTTCATACCATTATGGCTACCTTCAAGGACAGCAACAGTAGAATAAGAATTACCAGGGAAAATTAACATACCAGAAACTTTGTGGTTCCAAATAGAAGTTGTTGAATAATCACCTTGTAGACTGTATTTTTTTCTAGCTACTTCGATATTAGTTGTAACTGCATATTGTCCTGGTCCAGCACGAATAAAACCGGCAATACTGATGGGACTTGTGCGTGGAAGTATGATTTCAACATCACCTTCATGCCTTAACTGATTTCGGCCACTTTTATTCTTGTAACTGGCCGTCATCCTCACCTGATCCTTTTGCCACTGTCCATTGATTGAGACATGGTAATCATTGCGATTGTTTTCAGTAACTTCTCCAGCTAATCTCATCTCTCTACCAGGATATTTAAGTTGGACATCTCCTTTTAGCTGAAGGAAACGGGTGTTAGCTTTGCTCAGTTCTATAGCAGACATAATTTCTCTCCTTCCACTATATTTGATATTAAGAGTATTGGACAGGGAATTGTCATTATTTCTGTGCTTTAAGCGTATAACATAATCGATATCACGTTGAGGATATTGGAATTTCAAGGTAGCTGCTATTTTGTTATTGGCCAATGATCCTTCATAGCGCAAAATTTCCTGGATTTTTATTTTGTGAACTTCTATTCGGCGTCCGTCACCAAAAGAAACATCGAAGAGATTTTCCAGGTGACCGTCAGTGCTTTGCATTTCCCAGTTCACTGCAGTGGCATATTCTGGCCTGGCAGTACTTTGCAATGTGATAGCACCAGTGTATTTAGTGAGAGAGTTTGCTGAAAAGTCACGGAATTTGCCTGTGATATCAAAATTCTCACGCTGTCCTTCCAAAATCTTGTAATCTATGGCCAATTTGGTAAACACTGATGATCCAATGTTCACATTTCCTTTAACAGTTGTATCTAGAAAGTAGGAACTAATACCAATTTCTCCTTCGTAGCTACCACGGTCCTTGATGTCTAGATCTCCTGCAAAAACATAATAGCTTTTTTACAAGAAAGACTCATAATGATAACCATCTGGATAAAAAGAAAACATATTTAATTACATTATTATACGTAATTCAGTAACAGCTTCGTTGCAAAGACATTTAATATAATCTAGCGATCAGTGTTTTACTTGTTTAAGTAACAGTAAATGGATGTGTTTTTGATTGGCCTCAAACAGCGCACGTTCCTTTCATGTAATTGATTGAGTAAACCTTTCGTCCTTAGACCACTTTTACTGTTGTTAAAACTTTCCTGTCAATAACATTAACAGTAAAAGGGATTATAAATCAATGACTGGAAAAAATTATAGTTAACCTTCAGAAAGATAAAGACTGAAGATTTATTTAACTTATTTTATTTTAATCTATAACGAACGCCTTTTGCTATTTTCAAACATTTTTATGATTAATTTTTACATGTAATAAATGTTTAACCTGCAGTGGATTTTTAACTAGTTTATTGCTGTTTTGAATTAAGCACAAAGCTACACAATGGGCTATCTGTGCTCTGCCCACCACGGGTATCGAAAGCCGGTTTTTGACGTTGTAAGTCTGCAGACATACCGCGGAGCCACTGGAGTTTAACTTTATTCAGCTAACGTACTAAGAATAGTGTATTTGATTAGCTAGTTATTTGATACAGAGAAAACCTTTTTTTCTTTTCACTATGTACGATTATAAATAACTCACAATTTCTGAATTTCATTCTTATTTGTAATGGGGCTACATATATTTATTTTAGTTTAGTTTAAAAAATTCAATATCATAAGTTTTAAGTGGAGATGTATTTTAAAGTATTTAGAGAACAGTATTCTTTGATATAATCCATATATAATAGTTATAAGATATATGTAATACATTACCTTTCACCACAACCGGTTTTTCGGTAAGATCTTGGATGGTAAGTTGTCCACTGTATTTTTTACCGTATACCATAGCAACATAACCCTTGGTGTAAACAAGTCGTCGACTAGGGATTCTAACCTCAAGGTAGGGCGTAAGCCGTAAGGATGTGCTACTTCTGTCGGCGCCCAAACTGGTCACAACTGTAAGTTGTTCTTTGTCATCCATGGTGACCCGGATGTCAATTTTCTTCTCGGTTTCGTCGTTGTTGTATTTAGCTGGAATAAAAAATCAAATTTATAAGAAACTTTCTGGCCATACTGAAAACAGTTTTCTTCCCGCATTCTTTAATGATATTGGTGTTTCGATAATACTCTAAAGCTAAGTTTAAATACGTAAAGATATAACCAATATTCTTCAAAAGTTTGTTAACAAAATCGTTACTTGTGTAACTGAATTTGTTATTGTTGTTTGCTAACATTCTGTATGTTGAAAATCAACAAAAACATTTTATAAAAATTATAGTTGTTTATGGTGAAGCTTGTCGAAACACAAATAAAGAGGATAAGAAAGATTAAGTCTTAAAAAGTTACTCTTTGACAAGTGAAGTTGTCTCCCTGACGAGTATCCTGCTGGTACAGCGGTAAGTCTACGGGCTTACAATACTAAAATCAGGGGTTCGATTCCCCTCGGTGGACTCAGCAGATAGTTTGATGTGGCTTTGATATAAGAAACGCACACACACTCTGCTTGACGTCTAAAAATTAAAACAAAAAAATGATATTCCTTATGCTCCTGAAGGAGACAGATTCATCTGTCTAGAATGTTAGTTTTTAAGACCCAGTCGTTTCAAATACACTTATAACAAACGTGCTGTGATTTAAGTCTTAACTAAAGGCAAATTGTGCAAACAAATATTGATCATTACAATTTCCTACCATTTACTCCAAATTTCTTGAAGGGACTTCTTAGTTTAAAGTCAAAAGACTTCTCTTGCTGATTGAGTTGAATGTCAAGGGTCATTTCGCGATCAATAGAAGACTGAGGTGTATTGAAAGACACAACAGCTCGGCGAATATATTCATCCCTGCCCACCTGTGAGAAAATAAAAATATTTCAAATTTCGCACTTTAGGTTTAATACTAACCAGCAAGGTTTTCTATACAAAAGTGTAAAAAAGAACTTGTGCCGAATATTTGTAAATAACACAGTTTTAGTTACTTGCCATATAACAATTAATCACTTGTTAAATTATTTTATAAGATTACATTTCGCTAAAGACGTGGCCTGAATTAAAAAAGTAATCAAACTTCAATATAATTTTGTTAGGGAATAAATAAATAAGATTAAAAATTAAATTACAACACAAAAAACTTAGATATCGTGGCAAGGAAATGAAATCACCTCATCGTTTCTTAGACTTGCTTCAAAGTTGTAACTTGTTAGAGTAGGGTCTGCCTTGCGAAGAGACAGTTTAATGGAGGCTGGTCCGCTGAAAGGAAAGAGTGGAGCGTCATTCCTTCTTCCACGTGGAACAGGAAAACTCATTTCTCCACACAGTTCCATTCCAAGCATTCGGCCAAGATATTTACTGGTACACTTGCTGACTTCAGCTCGATCTTCTTGCTTCCCTCTTGCTTCTCGTTCTTCATCGCCATGTACCAAATAGATTTTGCTCCTGGTAAATACCAAAATGTTTAAAATGAATCTGTCTTTTATCTTTTATCATTTCATATACTTGGAAAAAAGAATAATCAAAAACCATATAACGCACAATCAATTTTCATTCATTTTACACAAAAGTATCTATTCACTGGAGTAACTGTTTTCTCCAATCTGATTATCTATTTAAACTAACTAGTCTGGACCTGACTGGATGGTGATATTAAACACTAAATATTTTATAATTTTACAGCTTCACTTTCATATATGTTTGCTTTGTTTTTCTCAGACAACAATGAGAGACTAAGACAAATTTTGACGCAATAAATTACTTACTGGATATCTACAATCTCGATGTTGTCACGAGGCATGTTCACCTGTACGCGAAGTACCTTGCCATCTTTGACTTCTACCAAGCCATCCATAACTGTAGAAGAATGGAGTACAGCAGCCACCTTAAGTCCTGACTGGGCTACATTAGCATCGACTGTCATCAGAGTGGAGAGTTCGACAGCACCGCTGTAAAATGTAAGTACAAGTGAGTAAACACTTCTGTGTTTCATGTTCGCAATGAGCAACTCATTAAATACTCATTTTATTTATGTATTTTACCAGATTGAACTTAAGAATGTATATACAAGGGTTAAAATTCATAGTATTATTTAACCTGAGAAAATAAACTGACTTTTGAAATTGCATTTTCCAATACTTTTGCTAGAGTAAAAACCTCCTGTTTGTGTTAAGTTCAAGCATTCAAATAGGTTCATTTCCAATCCGCAAGTCTGAGGATACTTTTCTTCACACATAGTTTTATGCTTACAAGTAAGAGACTGAGTTAAAATGCAAACCCAATACAATATTCGAACCTGATTAACATTAATTGCAGTTGAAAAAAAGACAGAATTACTGGCTTCAGCATACTATACTTTCTGGTCATTCTTAAAATCAAGCGTACCTTGGCTGAAGATGGCCGCGTATGTCCACAAGTCTAAACGAACGAACATCAAACCTGCCTCCCATTTTGAGTCCAACTGTGGCGGTTCCGTTGACAGCTAATCGAAGTGGTAGACCACTGCTGGTTGGAATGGTGTAGGTTGTGTCTAAGAACATGAAGCTCTTGGTAAGCTCTACGTCTTGTTCTTTTGCAAGCCTAAGAACCATGTCCAGGAGCCCCTCTTTTTGGTATAGAGTTCCTAGTTCTTCCAAACGAGAATAAAAGAGCTCGTTTCCAAACATTTTCATGTAGATAGAGCCAGAAACGTCTTTGTGAAATTGCGAATTGGCATTGTACTGAAGAAACAAAGAATTTGCACATTATTTCTTCGAAGAACGTAAAATTTTCATTTGGTAACGTTAAGCAATAAGTGTTCAATCTTTTTTTTACCTGTTTCCATTAAATAGAAATTCAAACTATAGTTCTAAGGGTTAAAATTCACCGTTTAGTATAAAGAATAATCATATAATCAAATATTACTTTTCATTGGTCTATCATAGCTTTCAAATTTTCAGTTCTGTTACAGAAATTATATCAAGTTGTAGAACCTAAATAAAACTATATATTTATGTAGGGCTGTGGAAGCTATACGTACACCGTTTCACATGTATAGTTTCGAGCGTAGCTTCATACTTCACGCAATAATAATAACTATACAATTCAGAGTTGTTTCAGATCCAGGTTGGTAGAAATTAATAATTTAATAGCATCTCACTTTGAGTCTTTGTCAACATATTACACATATTGTATGAAGTCGTTCAAACATTACGGTATAGGCTACAAAATTATCTGTATGTTTGTATAAACTATGGTAAATCTTACCACGGCTTCCAATTCATCGATCTTGTTGTCTTTGATGGACCTCTTTTCTCGGAATTTCTTAAGCATCTTGTCTACAGTTTTCTGGGGGAAGTAACCCTCAGGGCCGAAGAATCGTTCAACTAGTTCTTCCATACCTTGCATACGACCACCAATCTGAAATTGTAAGAAGGAATATGTGATCAAATTAAAGCAAAATAAGATCGCTATTTAAGAAATATTTAAGAATACAAATTATAGTGAATTAAACATTTTAGATCATAAAAGAGTGAAAAAGTCGTCGTTACTTCACGTAAAGTAAAGATCATTAGGTTACTTGTACTAAAATTGTTTATGTGTGTTTACTTTTAGCAAAGCCACATCAAGCTATCTGCTGAGTCCACCGAGGAGAATCAAACCATTGATTTTAGCTTTGGAAATCCTTAGCCTTATCGCTGAACGAGCGGGTTTCCAGTAACTTGAAGTTATTTGTTTATACTTTCAATGTTAACAGTCAGATATTGTTTGATTTTTATTTCAAATATTTGCACAAAGCTTCAAAAGGATTACACCAGATGTCCACAGAATGAAGTGAAGGCAGCTAGTTAACATCACCTGCCATCTTCTCTTAGGCTACTGTAATCCAATAGTACAGAGTGCGATTTTGCACCAATAGGAAGCTAACCGCGGACCCTCGAGTTCATTGTCGGTCACACTTACCGCCAATTAACACTTAGCCCTACAAAAGTTGTTGAATAATATTTTTTCACATTGAATCTAGATTTGATTATGACATAAAAATACAAACAAATTAGCTTTCGTGTGATATCACTGGCTTTCTATGAGTACATGAACAACTTTTTACATTCGCAAACTATGGCATAAGTTAAAAATGTAAAAACTAAATTTATTATATGAATTATAGTAGGCTGTAAATAAAAAAATAAAATTATATTTAATTAAACTGTTAAATATTTATTGCAGTTAGGTATGTTGGTGTTACCTCAAAGAGATTCAAACTGTTTCCAAACAAATCAATAGTCAAGTTCAACATTCCTGAACGGGGGAGGTATGACTCTGGGGTGAAGATGACGTCACCGTCTACGTGAACCCCACTGTTAATGGAGTCCATGAAGAAAGAGCCTTCGAAATAGCGGGAAAATTTACGGATATCTGTGTTGAATTTGTTCATGAGATAAACATTGAAGAGGATATCTTTGATGTCCTGTTTAATGGGGTTGGAGGTTTCTTGAATGTTGGTCAGATGTGTCCAAACGAAAGAACCAACTATAATGTTAAAAAAATACCAAAGTGAACACAAGACTCAGTCATTATAAAATTACATATAAGACTAATAATAAGTATATATCTAAATGACCCTTGGTAAATATTAAAATAATCATTTGAACATTTACGCTCTACCCCTAGTATTTTAATTGCTATCTTTGAATGGACTCACCTTGGTTAACCACTTCTTTCTCCAGCGTCTCCTTAATGATATTGATGACTTGTAAGTTAGGACAACGCATGACGATCATGTAAGAAGCAATACGTAACTCGGTGTTTTCATTGTAGTTGGTGTAAATTTTCAGAAGGTTTTCTCGCTAAAAAAGAAATATTAAACAAACTCTGAAGTCGTAAGATAAAATAATTATTTTCTTATGAATATGGTCATCATTTATAAGTCGCGGTCGCAAAGAACTGAGCATTTAAGACTCGTTTAATGATTATTTCTGTCTTCATTTAACCTTGCGTTTTGATAAGGTTTTCAAAATTTGTGGCTTGCATAAATTCTGTACGTATATTTTTGTAAATGTATAAACTCGAGCTATTAATAAAATGTTTTGAAAACATGTGATGTTTTTAAAATCAAAATCGCATAAATTATGGGCATACTGATTTTAATGTAAGTTATAATCTTCCAGTCTGTGAACTGTTATAACGGTTGTTTTACTCTGAAATGAAATAGTTACGCTGCAGGAACACTGGTAATAAATATAGATACAAGACAGAAACCCTTAGTGTAACACCTTACCGAGATACTATAGGATCACTGATAATAAATATAGATACAACACAGAAACCCTTAGTGTAACACCTTACCGAGATACTATAGGATCACTGATAATAAATATAGATACAACACAGATACCCTTAGTGTAACAACTTACCGAGATACTATAGGATCACTGATAATAAATATAGATACAACACAGATACCCTTAGTGTAACAACTTACCGAGATACTACAGGAACACTGATAATAAATATAGATACAACACACAAACCCTTAGTGTAACAACTTACCGAGATACTACATGAGAAACGGCGGAAAGCCTTGATGGCGGCAAGTCTGGTTTCTATGTCTAGCTGAGGATTAGAGTAGCAATCATGAAGGATGTCCACCACATCTTCATCCACTCCAATATTTCCGATAGCTTTCAAGGACAACAGGACCTGTATTCAATAAAATATTTAGCAATCTGGATTGATGTATTAACAAATAAAATAACTAAAATTCCCTTTATTTGTATAAAAGTTAAAAGGTAAAATTTTAAGTCTATGCCAGGCATATAGGGCTGTTACTTTTAAATCCCGGCTTCAAGTGACACAAGTGAATGAGAATGGTAACCCATTCACCCTGGGCGGGATGCCAGTCCTTCGCATGATGACCGCCAGAAAACAGTAGGTATCTACCATACAGGTGTGTAGATTTTAACAAGTGGGGAAATATGTCTGGTTGAAGGACTGAACAACACGGCAAGGACCAGCCTCGAAATGGGAACTATCCGACTAAAAGTCCAGAACGTGAAGCCAGTGAGCCATTTTGTCCGTCGGCAATGAAACAGTTGTTAGTATTATTCAGAAAAATTTCCTTTAAAATCTATCCATTATCCTTCTCAAGTGTGCCAGTTATACTGAGAAACATATCCACTCTCAATGCTCTCGAAATGATTCTGTATTAACCATTGTCTTTGCGAAAATTAAACTTACCGTTTTGGAATCTTGAGCAAGGCATTTATTTCCAAGATTGGCAACTAGACGTCGCAACAAGCGCTTCATTTCTGGTACATTGCCACAGTCTTCATGAGACCGACAGAAAGTGTGAGCGAGAGAAGAAACACCCAGGATGGCTTGGCCATAGCTTCCATCTATTATATCCTAAAAGAGCAAAAGAAACGACTATTACGTAACACATACTACGTGTTTCATACTTTATATGATAATAGCTACTATTAATTCTGCTAATTTTAAGTTTGTATACAACAATTGCACGACTTTTCTTAATAATGATTTGAGTTGTAAGCATATATCTCTGGGCAAACATAAAAAATGTTCTGTCAATTATTTGTGACATTAGATATGAAAGATCAAGGAAAGATACAAAGATTATCACTTGTTAAAAATCAACAACAATAACAAAAACATGTAAAAAAGGGAAACTTACAACGAGCTCTCCAATCATTTCAGCTGTTGGGTTTTGTAAAAATGTCAGTGAAGATAGCCACATATTAGCTTCAGAGTTGGAAACCTCCTTTTTGGTGACGAGTTCTTTGATTAAACGAACAGAGGCTGTGGAACCAACCGCGGGAACAGCGTCAACAACGAACTGCCTGATCATAAATCATAAATATTTGTGTTAAGAAAATACTCGAAATAATTTCAGGTGATGAAAAAATTCGATATTTATTTCTAGTTAGTTTGCAACTTAATTTTCAGAATACAGTAAAATATTATGGATATTCGTGTTTAGGGCTGTATATTGTTATTATAAAATATCGTTCCTACAAAATGGATTCCATTTCACTAAAGACATTTTTTTGTATTTTGAGACCAATAAGCATGGATATCTCATGACATGTAATTCTAATGTTGTGTGTGAAAATTGTTTTGAAGCTAGTTCACCTGTAAAACAAAACAAACCAATGTTCAATTCACTTTTTTTTTCTCAATTTACGAGATAAAAATGTTATAACAGAAATTACTTAATATTCTTTAAAAAAACATAAAATGTTTTATCATTCTGGTTTTCTACTAACGAGCTTGCAATACTTAGGTATTCGAATCCTTAGTTTTGAAAGCCCGGCATGGCCATGTGATTAAGGCACTCGACTCGTAATCCGATGGTCGCAGGTTCGAATTCTCGTCACACCAAAAACATTTGCCCTTTCTGCCGTGGGGGGCGTTATAATGGTACAGTCAATCCCACTATTGGTTGGTAAAAGAAAAACCCAAGAGTTGGCGGTGGATGGCGATGACTAGCTGCCTTCCCTCTTGTCTTATACTGAGCGAAATTAAAAACAAACCAAAATACTTTTGAATTACTACACTTAACACGATCATAGGTTTTTAGCATTAACCAAACGTCTGCTTTTCTGTAGATATTTTCACGATGAATCATGTCTCAATTCAGTAAACAACATTGATGTGGTTGAGGACTGAGGTATTTACTCTATTCTCAATGTAGTGTTTATCTTCATTTTGCTTGGAAATTTTCCCACACTCAATACTTATCATGCCAATAACCTGACCGAGACCTCGATCACTACAACAAATTAGTTTGACAGTTTTTTCTTAAAAATTGTAGCATTAGTTTGTTCACCATATGAAAACCTTAACGAATTTATTTCCAATTCATTTATTGATATTGTGCTCAGTAACATGTTTAAAAGTTACCTTGCATTCTTGCTTCCTTGACAAATACTGTCTGCACGCTTATAGATGGAATAAAGAGATTGATAATCCAGTTCTCGGAGTTTGTACACCAAGCGAGAAAATTTGGCAGGAACAGATGGACGAATGTCATTCTTAGCGGCCTCACATAGTTCTAACATCACTTGTACTGCTTCTCGTTCTTTCAACTGATTTGTTGGCTCAGAGTAGCTGTGGTCGAATAACAGATCATGACGGGTAGGTCGGTAGTCTGACAAACAAACAAGAACAAAGTTGGCCAGACATCACAATCTAATGGTTGAGTGTTATTTCTGCTTAATTAATGATAAATAAGACTTATAACGCTCATTAGTTTTCTTGTCCAATAAAATTAATTACAAACCATCTATGATATACATAACAAAGGGTGTAAATATTTAGATGTGTGTGTGTTATTATAGCAAACACACATTGAGCTATTTGATGTTTCCACAAAGAGGAATCGAACCCCTGATTTTAGCATCGTAAATCCGAAGACTTACGGCTGTGTCTCTGGGAAACATAAATGTATATATGTGTGTGATACATTATAAATTACATGAAATGCAGAGTGAAAAAATAATTTTAAATTCACTGTGTAATGGGAAAAATGTAGTAAATATACGTTAATAATAAATGCATTAAATAATCACGGCTGTTTCGGAAGAGAGAAGTTTCATCTTGTAAGAGTGCATAAAATAAGTCTTAAATGCGATAGTTATCGAGAAAATTAGTTTTTGGACTACAAAGTTAAACCTTTAAAATACCTGTATGGCATTTTCATTGTTTAATATATTAATTTATATATAAATGTTACCATTGCCAGTGAAAGACCCCTGGCGTTCGGTGTTGAAGGTAAGTTTCTGGACGGATTTTGTAATGGCGTCTTTTTCATGGCGGGAGAAAGGCTTGAAGATATGTGATTCTGTGCATTGCACAGAGTCCACTCTATTGTTACGGAAGGATTGTTCACACTCCTGAGTACCTCTCAGTAAAGGAAGTGATTTTCCTGGCTACATTCAAATATATATGTATATACTTATTGTCATTACAGAAAGACTCGCATTTAGTTATAAGTATGTATATGCACGTCACGATATATTATTATAAATTTAATTATTTCCATGGATTTGCATAGTTCTTACAAAATGAAGTTTTCCCTTAATAAATATTGGTATAAATGTTTGGTGATAGGAGGAAAAGAAATACGATCATCTTTTACACACTTTTACCTTTTACATTGTATTTCATGTACTTGTAACAATACGTAGGTAAATATTTTGCGTTATAAAATACATTACTCAAATAACATTGCACGTTTGTTTTCTTTAATCGATAGAACCACTTAAGGTTTATGATACTACAAACTCATCAATTTCTTTGTATGGCAACACTGATAATTTCACATTTTTATAACGATAGACTAGGAAAGCGTACCGTATCTGAACTGAAAGGACTTGTCTGTACCGCACTATCGCTATTTCCACGACTGCTACAAGTAGCCAGGTTCTTGTATTTCTTTACGTTGACCGTCGACCATCCACGGCCTGTATACATGTACTCCACTCTGCACTTACCTGCCACATCGGTCTATATAAAGAAAACCGAAATGTGTTTATTTTTATTTCTTTTATAATGTGATTTAATGCAAGTTTTCACCTTTAAATAAACACTCACAGATTGTTACTGTATTCTGAACAAAGAGACTGAGACTAAAGCTGCAAAAAAATGTGAAAAAAAGATAATTCACAGCATTATGTAACAGAACAGTTTTTTTGATAATTTAATTGAAAGTTTTTACTTTGAAAACCAATTTTTGGGCCTGAAGGCTAAAATCTCCTAAAGAGAGAATAAATAATTTGTTATCTTAATTATACAAACGTTGGTGAAAAAAAAATACGTACAACTAAAATAAAAAATGTTAAAACTAAAAGTGTATTTTGTTTTTCAAAAACCGCATCGCCATTTAAAATCATATAAAAAATCGCCAGCTTCGCAATGTGTTTTGTGTAATTTCGCACAAAACTATTATGTTGCTGTCATCAAAAGTGTATGTAATATATTATAAGGTCCTGAAGGTCATCAAATACATATTATACAAGACTTTGATCCAAGAGATTATTAAATATTTATTATACAGAAATTTGGTCCAAAAGATCATTAAATACTTTTTATACAGAATTTCAGTCCTAAAGATCATTAAATACTTATTATAGAGAACTTCGGTCTATAAGATCATTAAATACTTATACAATATTTCGGTCTAGAAGATAATTAACTTTACCTCTGTGGTGTTCTCATTGGTGAAGAGATCATTCATAGAATTTTGGATCATTGAAAGCACCCCTCTCTTGATGTTAAGCACCCACGCAGGCTCATTCTCAGTGGGGCACAGGGTTTCTATGCGGCCATCTTGGAATGAAAAACGTAGAGTGTTTCGTTCTAGATCTTTCCTGAACTTCACAGTTTCAGGTGCGACTCGGCGATATGCTGGATTTTTGGGGTCGGTCTGTTCCAAGCTAACCCGTCGGAGCTGACAAAAAATGATTGAAATACATAGCTATAATCTCTCCATATGGAATATTTTTGCCTCAACAATATTGGTCTTTAATAATTTAATAACCTAACCAACCTTTATGATGATAATTTATTCCAGGGGTTTAACATATGTTAATTCACAATGTAAATAATCACGACATTGCTAGTAGTTTTAAAAGAACTGTTTGTTTTAATGCAAAGTTGCATGATTTTCTATGTGTACTTTATCTGTCGTGTGAATTGAATCTCAATTTTAGCGTTAGCATCTGTGAAGTTTCTGTCACGAGTCACCGATGGATGTTTTAGGAGACGACAACTAAGTAAACGCTTTAACTTCTAACTTAGGCCCAGCATGGCCAGGTGGGTAAAGCTGTTCGACTCGTAATCTGAGGGTTGTGGGTTCGAATCCTCGTCTCACCAAACATGTTTGCTCTTTCAGCTATGGGAGCGTTGTAATGTGGCAGTCGATCCTACTATTCATTGGTAAAAGAGTAGCCCAAGAGTTGGCGGTGGGTGGTAATGACTAGTTACATTCCCTCTAGCCTTACAGTGCTAAATTAGGGACTGCTAGAACAGATAGCCCTCGTGTAGCTTTGCGCGAAATTCAAAACCTAACTTCTAACAGTCATATATTTGTTAAACTATTTTGTAAGAAAATATAAAAAAGACTAAAATTTTTTTCGATTGATCTCTTCAAATTACTTATACTTTTTAAATAATATTTTTATATTATTTGCAACAATGAAAAGAATGAAAAGTTCTTGAAATGTACAGCTGAGCAAAGACAATTGTTCTTAGGTTTCCAAATATTGATAAGAGGTATTTTCAAGGATTCTGAGATTTCGCAAAACTTGTATTTTGGTGAGAGTGTGGTTGCTTTGGTCCAAAGTATCGCTAGCTAAGCTAAAAGTCCTAGATAAAGTTGTTAAGAATGTTCCAAGTTCAGAGATTCAAGTCACGATTGTAAAATTATCTCTCAGGTGACCAATCAAATGTTGCCATATACGAAACGAGTTTAACGATATTTTTCGTGAGCACTTGTGAATAGTGCGTGATTTCGATATGGATCGAATCGAACGATGGACTGAGCTTTGTTTCCCAGAGATAATGGTGTATATTTTCGAAGATGACAAGTATTTTGTTTTGAAACAGATAATGAGGACATATCTGTCGGTTACTATCAATCAAGATATATATTTCTTCCGCGTTACTTGTTCCAACACTCCACATCAGCTGGCTTGCATATGGCTACTTCAAAATACAACAGATTTGCATTACACCATAAATTTAACTGCTACCACAAATGTTGTTTTAGAAATAATAACCAGCGTGTCACGTGTACAATACCGAAAAGCAGTACTGTACACGTGACACCCAGGTCATTATTTAACCGTACTTTAAAAACGCATTTTTTTAAATGTTTATGTAGGGGACTTTTCTGTAAAACATTTACTTGCTAATCTCCTAAGACAAAGTTATTCTTATTAAGAATGTGTCTCCCCACCCACAAATACACCCGAGTAACGCTATAGTAAACATGAAGGTTTACGACGTTAGAAATGAGTTTTTAATACCTGGCATGGCCAGGTGGTTAAGGCGCTCGACTTGTAATCTGAGGGTCGCGGGTTTGAATCCCCGTCACACCAAACATACTCGCCCTTTCAGCTGTAGGGGCGTTGTAAAGTGACGGTCAATCCCACTATTAGTCGGTAAAAGAGCAGCTAAAGAGTTGGCAGTAGGTAGTGATGATTAGTTGTCTTCCCTCTAGTCTTACAATGCTAAATTAAATACAGTTAGTGCAGACAGCCCTCTTGTAGCTCTGCGCTAAATTCAGAAACAAATAAACGATACCGGTGGTGTGCACAATACAGATAACTCATTCTGTAACTTTTTGTTTAATAACAAACAAACAAAATATGAGGATACTACAAGAATGTCTATCTATAGTGACAAATTAAAAAGTTACATGATATGGAAAAACCCTGCTGATTTATTTATGTGTTTTCTCATAGCAAAGCCACTTCGGACTATCTCCTTTATTCACCAAGGGGAATCTAACCCTTGATTTTAGAACTGTAAATAGGTATAACTACCGCTGTCCAACCGGGAGACATTGGTGAAGAGGTCGAAGAGTTTACAACTTGTAATGATTGAAAACAGTAATAGTTTGTTTCCTGTTTATATAGCTTATTTCAAAATCAAATGAAGTTTCAACTAAACTGTCATCTAGGAGCACGTATGTGTTCATTTTTTTCTTAAATTGTAAAAATATTTAAAATTGTCAAACTTATTTTATTCTTACGTTTCAGCTTTTGACGCCAATAATATAGTTTAGAGAAAGGTTTGGTTCTGAATAGCTTAAGGTGTTATCAATAAATAGTAAATCTGAAATTTTTATATAGTGAGAGATATAAATTTCAGATTCACTATTTATTGATAACACCTTGAGCTATTCAGAACCAGAGGCGTTAATATTAATAACCAAAAACAGATACTACAGGTAATTTGTGTCTTACTTGAAGGGATAGGTCACACTTGGTTAAAGCTTCAATCTCAACTTGGGCCTTAATATATAGTTGGGAGTCTTCGCTAAATGTTCCTCGCAAAGTCGTTACTGTGAGGGCTTCGTAGTCATAGGTGTAAATTCTGCCTAGGTCATACTTAAATTTGCTGCTCTCTGTGATGAAACAGGTAGATAAACATAATTAAACAATAGTCTATGAAAAGATATATAAAATCTATTTTTATAATGTACATTTATCTAATTTCTTTTAATATGGTAGTTGTACTTACGCCTTAATTGTATTAGTCATCAATATTACCATACAAACATAAACATTTTTGGTTAAATCAATAATTAATTTTTAATAACTGGTTAACTTATCCGTGATAAGGATATAATAAAAGTTAAGTGCTTACCCGTACAGTGCCTAGCACATTGTCCACTGGTAAAATCCAGGGGAACTAAAAGAAAGAAATGTTATTGATAAGAAATCAAAAGACGCACAGAACATTATAATAATACGATTACAAACAACAAATGTCAAATTTATGATGACACTTTGTAAGCAGTGTTATCCATCTTATGCGGAAAAATATAACATGCGCAGTTTTTGAAAGCTGAAACTGTCTTATATATGTTTTTTTAAGGATTACATAAAATTACTTAGTTTGGAAGGTTAAAACTTTCTTCAATAACCTTTAATAAAAAGAAGTCTCTCAAATTATTGAAAAGGCTGAAACTTCTGTTCTTGAATATTATACTTGTCCACCTCACTCCTAGCTCTTTATTTCTAATTATTAATTTTATGTTACAGATGTTTTACTTACTAAACATTTAAGCATAAATAACCTATTTAGTATGGTGCTAAGAATTCAAGTCATGTTATTAACAGGAACATTTATTCGATGATGAGATTTCGTTTAACGTTTCACATACAATGTCATTAATTTTCGAAAGATTCCTAAAACTTGTTTACGCTATAAAGGCTTAACAAATAACTACGTGTCGAAATCTACGTAGTCAAAGGGTGAACAGTTCAGTGAAATACGCAGCTCAATGGTGGCTGTACTTTCAACTAGACAAGTGTAGTATCAGTTATTTTTCTGTATGAATCAACGGGTTTTATTCAACGATGTCAAAACAGCTGTGTGAAATATGATTTCATCGTTTCCCGAGTCACAAATAACAAATAAAGAAAAAGAAAGGGAGAACGAACTCAGCAGAAAGCTTCGGTCAGTGAACTTAACACAGAAGAGTTAGTTATGATAGTTAATGTGTGTTTGTTTTTTTTTATAATATGCGCATCAAATTACTGAGGCCAAAAGGTAATACCCATTTTAAAGTACGTTCATATTACACTTACGTTGATTTTCCGTGATTTAACGTTTAACGAATTAGTTTAACAGTGAATGAATGTGATATATGATTACCACAGATGAGTTATATAAAGTATCATTAGCCTTACAAGACTGCAACTGTAAGAAAAAGGGTATGCACATTAAGTGAAGAATGTCAAAATGTTTCTGTTCGTTAAAATCGTATGTTTGACGCAAGGCTTGTCCAATACCTATAATATATATAAGTAATATATTATTTTCTTAATCAGAAAATGAAGACTCCGTCATAAGTTAATCTATTATGAAAATATAAATACATTCTACAAATAAGTTATCACAATATATATTCTAGGATAATATAAGATAATTCTATATTGCATGTACCAGGACGTAATATACGAAATTCTCAACATTTTAAATGATTAAAATTAAATTTTGTTTGTATTAACAAACTATTAAAACAGAAACTTTGTTATTATTTACAGAAACTTTCATTTAAAGTAACGTAAAACTTCACAAATTTGTACAATTACTTATTAAAAAACTGTCAAAAATGTTCCTCTTATCCAATAAACTGTTCTTTTTTTTTAAAAAATATGTTTATAAAAAATACGTTTGCATCAAAGTTTATGCTATGATTTAAATGGATATACGACGTAATTATTAGAGGTTTTGTTGCTGTTTTTTTCTGATTAAAATGTTAAAAACTTACCTGCAACTGCACTTGCCACGAAGGCAATAGCCAAAAGTAAGGTCTTCATGGCCGCAATGTGAAGAGCGGCTTAATTCACTTTATCTCAGTTATGAATGTGCCATCCTCTCCTCGGCCTTTTATATCATCCGGGATGTCCAGAGTCCGCTAGGCAGCCGTGGCGGCGGACCAATTGATAAGATAGGGGGAGTGAAACAGTAAAAGCATCGATACCAGGGAGTGTGATTAGAGAGTTCAAAAGGCATAGAGCACTGTTAAGAGTCCGCCCTACTTGGAAACTAGCGTCGTTATCAGCCATAGAAATGAAGCCCTTGACTTTGTTGTGATTTCACTATCTACATTAAATGGTTAGCTAATCACATGTAGTTTTTTTTTATTCGCTAGCAGCTATCAAGGTTTTGCGGTGTACTTCACTGATTTCTGCGTCTTGTATCTCTCGAACACGAATAGAACAGTGACTGCATGTGTGTTTAGATATTTTAGTGTCCTCTCAGCCCATTGTAGAAATGTGTACAATAAGAAAATGATATCACAGCTGATGCAAATCGCATCAAGGTTACGTATAGTAGGTCCAGATAAGTCAGGTAGCGAAGTGACAGATACATTGCACAAGTGCGATGCTTTCCCATTATTTCTGGCTTTTACATGCAAAAGGACGTGCTGGTAGTGCTGAAAACAAACTGAATAAAAAACGAATCAATGTTTCACACGCACAAATTCAGTAAACGTAATTCCCAAGTTAGTAATGAATAATAACATTAATATATTAAATCTGGTTTTAACTCTTTTTGTGTCTCGGCATGGCTAAGTGGTTAAGGCGCTCGACTGGTAATCTGAGGATCACAGATTCGAATCCCCATCTCACCAAACATGCTCGCCAATTCAGCCGTGGGGGCATTATAATGTGACGGTCAATCCCACTAATCGTTGGTAAAAGAGTAGCCCAAGAGTTGGCGATGGGTGGTGATGACTAGCTGCCTTCCTTCTACCTTTACACTTCTAAATTATGGACGGCTAGCGCAAATAGCTCTCGTGTACCTTTATGCGAAATTCAAAAACAAAGAAACAATTTTTATTCGTCCTTTGTATTCTATATAAGTTCACGTTGTGTATTTGTTGGTTTGTCACAGATTCAGAGCTATCAAGGAGGTACGAAGGAGTGCAACGCACCCTGAAGATCACCCAGACATGAAGGAGTCTAGGTGTGCCTTTTTAGAAAGCACACAGATGCTTAAATTTCATCAACATGTTGCAATCGAAACTGTGCTTATGGCAGAATATTAATGGATAATTTTACTATTTGGTTGTAGATTATGATGACAATACTAGGTACACGACTACATCAATAATTAAAACATACTATTAATTATATACACCTGAATTTTTTCTCGTTTTTAATTGGTGAAGCAAGTATTTTGGTTGCAAGCATCCTTTATTGATTTTTGTGCCACAAATGTGAGAAGAAAATCGATCGAGTTTTGTTTGAATTTACTTAAAATTTAGCGAAAATTTTCTGAAATGTCGGTGCTGGGTGTTACAGGCTTTCACACCTTTATAGCTGCATTCTTTTTACCAACTTTCCGTATAAATTTTTCCAAAGTTACATAAAATTTGCTGAGCCCGCTAAAAAACTTGTACAAACTTGGGACGGTCTAAATGCAGGTAAAGGCTGTCCAGGATACTAAACACGTATTTCCGTACAATACTAAATTACAAAACGTCACTGCTTTAATGGAACGTAATTTTTAACAAATGTGTGCTAGTCGGGTAATGTAAATTCACTTCATTTTTCACTATCATGTTTGTAACTTTTGCGTTTTTTAATATAATCTATACTCGAAACATATCTTTTTTCTTTTCTTTTTTTTTACAGAACTTGTGTATGTGTCAGACAGAGTTGAGAAAGTTATCTCTTGAAAAATTTGACAAATGGTACAACATTTATTTAAAACAAGACTGTATACCATGTTTCATCAAATCTACGCAATTAAAAGAATAATAATGTTTGTCATACAATCCGAGCGTGTATGCGTGCTAACTCACATGGAAATCCAATATTTCTATCTAAATGTACAGCGGTAGTTTCTCTTTCATAAGAGTTTGAATTGGGTCTGATGTGTATTGTTCTATAAGTGTGCCAAATCACGATGTTTCTAATATTAACTTCAAATAAAAATATTTCAGTGCCATAAACAAATATGCAAAGAAACACAGTAAGTTAACTTTTACTTTTCCTGGTGTATGAATAACCCAATACTATTAAAACCTCATTACAAATTACAAAAATCGTCGAAAATCGACAATTAGGCCTAAAGTTTAAATACGATTCGAGTTCGCCCGCTATATAATCCACGGAATTAGGGTTGATAATCTCACAACTTTAAGGAAAAGAAAAATAAGTGAAATAGCGATGAAATAAACAGTTAATTTTTACACTTTTTAATACCATAATTCTAAAAAATTCACTACTTTATAATATAAAGTTATCAAGAGTTCGAACAAGGAAATAATCTAAAGAGTTTAGACAAGGTTGGCGATTAGTTACAAAATAAAGGTGTTTATATATATATACATTGTGTACAGAAGTATATTTAAAGTAATATCATGTTTTTATACTTCAAATCTCAATACAACAACCTCATACTCTGCCTAGTAGATTTCTTTCATTCGTGCCTAACAAAATAACAGTGTTTTTAAAATATACATTTCTCATAATTACAATATTGCATTTAATAATGCTGCACATGTGAAGGCTCGGTGTTTGATTAACACGTTACTGTATGCTAGAGTTCAATGATCTAATCTCGTCTATATGTTTTCTTTTTTTTAATAGTGTTTCAGTAGTTAAATTATTTTCGTATACACATTGTGCGCCAAGCATGAGCTTATTCGTGGGTGTTATTAATTATAACATTTAACTGTCTTTGCGTGAAAATAATATGAGAATTTTATGCTTTTGATCAGAGTCTATATTTTAAAACTATAAATTTATCCTTAATGTCTAAGTCCTAAAGCCTGGACTTTAAATTTAGTCTCCGAACCTAAGTTCAAAGTTAGAACTTGAAAATAATCCTTTGAAGCTAGAACTCTAAGGTTGTCTTCAGTGTCTTAATTATAAAATTGCAACTTTATATTTATACTCAGCTTAAACTCTGAGAAGAAATCTTCCTTGAAACTTTATGACGTGAAACTTAAATTAATTTGAAAACCTCGAAGATAATTTCTTTTATTGAACCAACATGACTGTTTTTGTTTTTAATTCTATACTGCACTTCGAGGATGAAAATATAATTGCATCTGATGCTACCATAAATATGTAGGCGTGTGACTTTTCTAAAAATTCAAGTTTTTATAATTTATACTTTTCGACTTTCAGACATGTGCAATGTACGGTTACTTCCTCCCTCCAAATATATATATATATATATATGTTTGTGTGTGATCAAAACTAGTTACGACATTTACTACACTGTGCATTCTATAATAATATCCAATAAATAGTGTTCTTTGGTATCAGTGTTAATGTTTGTTCTCTGAATTCATACAGTATCGACGGTTAACCAGCGTTAAGTGAACGACATTAAAACATCATCACTTAAATTCCTCTGACTGTTGATATAGGATTAATTTTCGTCTTTCATTTTGGCTTCACCTAAGGCTACCAGCTATGACCACTATATTTAAAAACAAACAAAAAAACTGGTCTTAAGTAAGAGAGTAGGTCAAACAAAAGTCAGATCAATTCTTACAATTATATTTGTTTCAGTATTTTAACCCAGTAAAGATTTTCCTACAAACACTAAGTTACTTAAAACTTATTTTCTCAATCTCCCATGAATAGGAAATTTATTTACATGAGACACTCTTTGCGAAGTTCCTAAACATTGCAAGATAAACACTAACCATATTAATAAAATTTAAATTTAAAATGATCACATTTAACTCAAAACTAAAATAAAAGTGAATACTTTCGCATTAAATTAAAGTGTACTTATAGAAATTAAATGAAAAATTAACTTAGGGTTAGTTAAGTAGTGATATGTTGACTGCTACTTTGACAATAAAATTACAAAACTGTTTAGGTCTGATGTGTTGAGAAGTTTGTGAAACAGGTGATCAAGGTGATTTACCCATAGAGAAACAAAGAATATAATTTAACACTGAAACATTTAAAAAATATGATGCATGAGATGGTCGTCTTTTGAAACTCCATCTTGTTAATCTTTCTTTACACAAATATTACATAAACAACTTGTGAAACATTAATGTTATCACTACGTTAAAAATTTGTTATTCAACTCTCGCTTCTATGTATTAGAATATACATAAAAATCAATACTGAAAGTATAATTTGCAAGCTAAAAAGTGAATATTATCTCTCATTTTTTAACATCACTATACGATCACAAAACTACCTTTTGGTAAATGTTAAATCCAATGTATTATACTATGCAATATGTTCTATCAACGTGGAACCGAAAATTCAACGTTTGGAGCAACAAAAGCAGGAATTTATTTATTGTTAAAAGTTTGATTGTTTGAAATTAAGCACAAAGCTACACAATGGGCTATTTGTGCTCTGTCCACCATGAGTGTTAAACACCGATTTGCAGCAGTATAATTCCGCAGACAAGCCACTGTGTTATTAGAGGAGGCAAAAGATATAGACAGAAAATAATAATCACTGCATTTTAAAGGGTTTGTTGATAATTTCTGATATAAGTCCCAGCCAGTACACTGGTGGATTAGGGTAAACCTGCAGATTTAAGATGCTAGAAATTGGATTTCGTTTACCGTGATAGGTATTGTAAAGATGGCCCTTTGTGAAGCTTTTTACTTCACAAAAGCCAAACCAGGGGTTAAAACCTTTAGCGAAGAAAGCTTATTTAACGTTCAGTATAGGCTACTGAAGCGCGCGCAACGAATGAAAAGACG
The DNA here is from genome assembly GCA_011833715.1 of Carcinoscorpius rotundicauda. Taxonomy (NCBI): domain Eukaryota; kingdom Metazoa; phylum Arthropoda; class Merostomata; order Xiphosura; family Limulidae; genus Carcinoscorpius; species Carcinoscorpius rotundicauda. Next base: position 20,400,950 of record CM022400.1, read on the forward strand.
TTTGGGGGATCGATCCCATAATCCGTATAATTTTTAATGTCTTGCAAAATTATATATATATATACTAGAAAAAGACATCTGAAAGCGAATATCTGTAATCTAAAGTACTTTAAAACAGTTATAAATTCAGTTATTTCTATAACTCGCTCAGTAATTATAATATACACGTAATATGTACTATTTGTTTTACGCACAAAATCCAACTTACACGTATAAAAAGCAAAAACAACTTCTTCTTTCGAATATTGCTATAGTTATATCTAAGATCTCAGTTCATTTTAATTTAAATTCAGTAATTTATGTGTTATTTATTTTATCAGTAATAACTAACGATCAAATTTTTAATTTAAAAAAATCTTGTCGTTTTCTTGTAGAACATACAGAGACTCTCTGCGGATAATCACCGTGTAAATATTTTTGTTATTATTTTATATCATGTAAATTGATTCAGTTGGTTAGCTTGTTTATTTGTTTGAAGTTAAGCATAAATGATTTAGTAAATATACAGTTCCTATGTATGGCATTATTATACTTAACATTTTCAATACATGTTATGTATCTATGTCTAAACTATATTTTATATAACAAAATTAATAAACTTAAATAATTTTATAAAATAAGACAAAGATAAAATATCTCTCTCATTGTGCAATATACAATACCGTTTAAAACTACAGGGTGGTCGCTAGAAAAGCGGAAAATTTGAGGGTCAGATGAGATCATGAATAAAATGCGTGCTTACTCATTTCTATTTTGATTTCTTTACATCATGAATAAAATGCATGATTTTAATAATTTTGAGCATCTATGAGTGTAATATAACATATGGCTTTAAAAAACTTTGTAAAAGTTATTCTTTGTAAAAATAAATAGCTGTTTGACAAATTTTCCGTTTTTCTAGCGACTACCCTGTATAAGTATGTTATATTTATAATTAAAATATTAAATTATTTGCTTATAAACTCCTTCCTAAACGCCTCTCAGTGGCAGAGTGACATGTCTGCGTACTTACAATGACAGAATCCTTGCAGAACACAGATAGCCTATTATGTAGCTTTGTGCTTAATTACAAAAAATACAATGCAAACAATCCTTCGAAAATAAATTTTAGTTGCCTACCTGTCTGCTAATATACCCCATGTTGGTGTTTTCGATGTGGATTATCCTTAGTCAAATATCTCGCAAGTTTGTGAACATTTCTCTCTACACGTGAACATAAATTGTACTTAAAATTTTCATATGATGAAAGAATACCGTTGTACAATTTTCGAAGTGAAATATGCACTTTTTGACAGTAAGATTCATTAGCTTTAATTAGGAAATTTTAAAAAAAGTTTAACCAAACGAATTTAGTGTAATTTTTGCTTTTATCTTTGCTAGTAATTATTTTCACTGAATTTCGAAAATGTGCGTAATCCGAGTTTTGAATACACGTAATTTAAGAACTAAATTAACACCTAATGCATATCGCCAGGGTACAAATTTGTCCTCAGACCAACTAGACTTTTTGAACCATATAATTTACTAGACGTGGTTGCATTGATTCTCTCATAACGTAACAGAACTAAATCTTTGGTTTTCCTGGATCTCCTAAAAATTTACTGTATTCTAACAATATTCTGTAAGAGAGTACTGAGATCATAAAAGAGGCAAACTCCATCGAATGGTCCTCTGATAAGAAGGAAGTAAGATCCAAGATCAACCAAATCAAACAGAAAAAGAAGGAAAAGCAAACAGCTGCAGGAGGAGTCCAAGTTTCATAACGGATTCTGTATTTGTTGGAAGATCTTTTATTGTGGATTTTGTACTTGTTGGAAGGTGTTTAATTAACGATTCGGTACTTTTTGGAAGGTGTTTCATTATGGATTCTGTACTTGTTGGAAGGTGTTTCATTATGGATTCTGTACTTGTTGGAAGGTGTTTCATTATAGATTCTGTACTTGTTGTAAGGTTTTTAATTAAAGATTTGGTACGTCTTGCAAGAAGTTTCATTATGGATTATGTTCTTGTTGGAAGGTGTCTAATTAAAGATTCGGTACTTGTTGGAAGGTGTTTCATTATGGATTCTGTACTTGTTGCAAGGTGTTTAATTATGGATTCGGTACTTGTTGGAAAGTGTTTCATTATAGATTCTGTACTTGTTGGAAAGTGTTTCATTATAGATTCTGTACTTGTTGGAAAGTGTTTCATTACGAATTCGGTACTTGTTTGAAGATGTTTCATCATGGATTCGGTACTTGTTGGAAGGTGTTTCATTATGGATTCTGTACTTGTTGGAAGGTGTTTCATTATGGATTTGGTACTTTCCGCAGTTAACGTTCTACAAAAATCGTTAATATTGGGTTGAGGAAAAATTCGTGAGCGTTTTTTAAAGTTAAAAAAATATATTCATAAATGAAACGCTTTCGCAAAATATTTCATGTCATTTGGTAAATAATTTTTTGCTCTAATAGATGGTGTGCTTGATTTACATATTTCTTTAATTTTTGCTTTCATTTTCAGCTCATTAAATGGAATGTCAAGTGGACAAAATCGAGCATTTTCGACACCATCTGCTTTTCGCATACTATATACCTAAGTATTACATGAAATAAAGTATCACAATAAATTGTGTACTATTATTTGATATTGTATTCATGTACAATGTTTTGGGTGTAATGTGTTCATGCATTGAAGTATTGTATAGTCTTGCATGTAATACTTGAATGAAATTATTTAAAAATGCTCACGAATTATTCCTCAACCTAATATATCAGAAAATTTTGCCACCTCGAAGTACGCCTTACTTTTTAATATGTGTTTAGATAATATGATTGCAAACAAACTTATGAATGGATTAAGCATTACCAAATTATTGACTGTAAATGAGAAATTTTAGAAATGACAACATATTAGTTTAATGTAATACTACTATTGAGCTAAAAGTCACTTACGCCAATAAAAAAAACATGTTAATATAAACAGAACAAGATAATTTATCAGAATATTGTATTTATTTTGTTATTTTATTTTTGAATTAATTATTGCTACGTGGTAGTAGGGAAAACTTAAGATAGTAGAAGTCGATTATCGTTTCAATAGTCATTCAAAACATCAAAACTGATCTCTCTCACCCCAAGGACATTAAAGTAAGTCTGTGTTTTTATAACGCTAGAAATCGGTTTGTAAACCCATGATGGACAGAGTACAGGGAGTTCCTTGCAGCATTTTGCTTAACAACCAAACAAACCAGTAAAAACTGATTTCAGTTATTAGGTTAAACGATGAAATGACACACTTTCGACTTTTGATTTGCAAGCTCTTTTTTTCAAATTTGGAAGTGCTAAAAAAGGGCGCTCTAAACTATTACAGTGCAAAGCTGACAGATATCAACAATGCGAGTTTTTTTCTAAGTATCATGACAGAGTATAATTTAAAATTTAATTATCAGAGTACAATACCAGCTTCAAAGTACAATCCAAAATTGTGATATAACTCATTATTTCCTAACTACGTTGGGATATCAAAGGCCGGGATCAGATTCTACATAGAGTAGCTTCACGCTGAACCAAAAATTTAATAACTACGTTTTGTCATCAAATTTATTTGATTCATACCAAGTGGGTTTGGTTTTTGAATTTCGAGCAAACCTACACGAGGGCTATCTGCGATAGCCATCCCTAATTTAGCAGTTTAAGACTAGAGGGAAGGCAGCTAGTCATTACCACCCACCACCAACTCTTGGGTTACTCTTTTACCAATGAACAGTAGAACTGACCATCACATTATAACGCTCCCACGGCTGAAAGGGCGAGCATGTTTGGCATGATGGGGATTGGAATCCGTGATCTTCAGATTACGAATCGAGTGCCTTAACCACCTGGCCATGCCCGTCCGGGTGGGAATAGACTAAATTGAAACTAGTAAAACTGTTTATCGTTTTAAGTGTCATTTGCCAAAATTTAGGATGTTTATTCTATTGAGTAACTAGCTAAGTGTTACCAAATTAACACAATCAAATATTTTAACTACACTTCAGCATTCTTATCAGTAACCTTGAACGCTTAAAATGGGAAATTCGGGATTTTATCCATTACTGTAACTTCAAGCTGAAACAAACAAACGGAATAGTGTATTCATAATTATAAATTAATGAATTTTTTTTAAAAAAGTCTATCATAAACTGTTAGTTCACTTACTAAAAATCAACGGATCTACAACGCTAAAATCAGAGGTTTGATTCCCTCCACTGAACTCAGCAGATAGCCAGATGTGGCTTTGCTGTAAGAAAAACACCATCATGTACTAAAACTTCGCTTTCAGATCTGAGCAGCAGGACAGACTGTTGCAATTTATCTATAATTTACAGAGATGAGTTTTCATATTTTCTTCTGTCAATGTGAGATTAGAATGAAACTGGTGTAGTACTTGTGCTGTAATCCGCAAATACATTGAGTGATAAAATTCATCTTAAAATGTCGAGCATCTTTGTATTCAAATATCAACCTTGAACCTGTCAAGCATATCTTGAGCCATCGAAATTGCTTTGTTTACCTGAACAGTGACAATGGTTGGTTCTCAAGGATACCGGACTGCTAATAACAACTGATGTAACCAGTGGGTTTCAGCCATCACTATTTGATTTCTTAAATACCTTCTAGTAAGGTTGAACTTGACAATAACTTAACGGCTGACGGAAAATATAAAGAAGTGGTGCTAATTAAAAAAAACAGGCTTAAGTACAGGATAGGATTATTCTGTAAAATAAACACAAAAACATTATGCGAAGAGTTCGAACGTTTCTTTATTGGAAATAATTTAGTTTTATTTAGGCAGTAATTAGTGTTTAAAAATATTAAAAGTATTCTGGATCAAGTTTATAAAGAGACTTTCCTACTATGTTTGAGGACAAATTTCTGAATATTTTCAACACAGACCGAAAAACCTCAGTAGTATTAGGCTTTCCTTTTATGAGGTTAATAATTTGTATATTGGATATGGTTTTGATACACAAAAAACTATTATTATTTTTTATTTCTTAGCAATATTGTGTGCATGTGTGCGCAGATCTTACTCCATAAATATCTGACTTCGTACAGAATCAAAAGTTTTCTTACAGACAAACAGACGAAAGTAATGCGGTCGAGGCCTCATTAAAATATTAATTCGAAAAGTGAAACATTTCGATAACTGTTTTAAAACTTTCCGCTTTATACAAGAAATAAAAACAACAAAAATTAGCCAAGAAAAGAGAAAAAACATTATATATTAGCCCTGAACTCACGAGTAGATCGCCACTACTATATTTGGGCAGAAACCTGGAACAAGAGAAAATCCTCTCGTCCAATTTCTAATATGAAACGGGACATAAATCTTAAAATTCAATTGCTTGCTTTGAAAAAATTAAAAATTACAAAGCGTTGTTTGAATGTTGAGAAAATCGACTTTTACTGAAGGCTATTCCATTTTGACGTTGATTTTTTACTGTGGGTTTGTGCATTTTTTGTTGCAAAGTCACATCAGACTATTCGCTAATTCCATTTACAGGAATCGAGCTCCCTGATCTAAGTGTCGTAAATCCGTAGACTTACCGGGGATATTTTTACTATAACATAGTTTGTATGTTTGAGATATCTCACAAAGCTACATATTGGGCTCACTGCACTTTGCCCACCCGGTTTCTAGCGTTATATAAGTCCGTAGACATACCTCTGTACTGGGAGCTTCAATAATAATGGCTTCAAGCATGCTTATGGCACTGAGGAGTCTTTACACAGTTGTTAGGAACAAGAATGTTTCAATGCTGAAAGCCATGTTCTTCTGGCTTTTGTTGGCTCAGATCTGATTGATAATATTTAAATATGTCAATCCCTAAGCAATATAAAACACAGAAAGTGGTTACAATCATAACAAATTATTTCATTCCTTCTGTTTGCACCTTTTTTGCTCTCTTTTGATTAGATTCTAGAGTTTTTCGACGATGAATTTTTCTGATTGTTTAAATTTTAACGGGAACTTTATTGTGAATGCATTCACTATACTTTAATATCATGAAAAATAACTTCCAACCTTGCAACTGAAATGATGGTCATACATCATTTTCAAAATGTATATTGAGTACTTTAACACTTAAAACGGGTCCAATCTACAGATAAATTACGTTGCAAAAGGCATTGAATTTCTATCAAAACCTTTACACAAATGGGAAAAATCAGTTTTCAAATGAATATTTCTGAGCAAGTTATGTACAGATAAGCACAAAATTTGGAGTGTTCAAAAGTGCCTTTTTGTCGTTTGCTGAATATTATTTTATTGGTCAAAATAAACTGTGTGATCAGTTTCCGAGCTAAGTGTCAAAGCCGTTTATATAAGAAACATTTTTTACAGAAAGGTATAAAAATCGAGTTATCGGCCTATCGACATTTCATGAAGCTTAGACATGTGTACCAAATTTTATAAATTAGGTTTTACTTCTGTGGTAATAGATAAAAAAAATATAGGTGGACTGATGAAGCATAATAAACAAAGAAAAATATTCTGAATTATCACAGAACCTCGAAAATGAAACAAGTCCAGAAAACATGAAGTTTTACAAGAAATGTTGAAATGCCAGCAAACTCATACGAACTTGGTAGGGTTTAGTTTAGAGAGAGAGAGAGAGAAGTCTGAAGAGTTTTCTCCCCAACAGGGGTAATCAGGAACGTTGTAGTTCATCTTCGTCGCCTCTGGTTAAAGATTATTGATCATTACGTAGTAATTTGCCTTTATTTTGTTTTGACTTGTTGAAGGTGAGGAAGTGAGGTAGGGAGTATGAAAGTGACGCGTGAGAAGGAAGAGCTGAACATAAGGAAAGTAAGCTCGTGGTCAGAATGTCCTGACGGCTGACTATTACGAAACATCAATTGAAACGGCTTTTTTCAGGACCAGGCAAGAATGTTGCCTTGGCTGGGATCTAGAGATCCAATGCCAGAGATTTAAGATGTGAGTACCCCCAGAAAACCCACTTTCGTGGGTGCCGAAAAATCTACCCAGACTGTGCCCGGAAGTAGCTGGAAAGAAGATCATGGTTATTAAAACGTATTAGAATGAAAAAGATAACAAATGGATTAAGGCAAAAGTATACAGATGGCTGATAACTAGGAAAACTACTAGCTGCGGTCTTGTAGAACAGGTAGGAACTTTAGGTTGAACTTGCGTTTACACCTGATACCCAGTGGTGATGGAGAAAAACGTGAGCGTGGTGGTGAGTCGACTGACTGTTCTTCTTCGGTCTGGGTGATTTATTCCTTCTTGCAATTTTCGTTTGTGTCTTCAGAGTGATTGTGGACTGGTTTTCTGTTTGATATGACGCGTCGATAGTTATCATGTAAATGGTCTGAGTCTTTGAAATGTCAGAGTTTCTACCTATGTTTTTATACCTACCCTAGCAGTAGATTAAATAATGAATGTCTTTAGAAAATATTTTAAAGAGTCCTAGACAAATGTGTTACGTTGCGGTGGAAACTGGATACCACATGCAGTCTTTCTTACAGTATATTAAGAAAACATAAAAATTGAATGAACAGGAATTATGAATCATCAAACAAATGTTTAGTAGTCTTAGAATGGTCAAACTTGTGCGATTGTATCCATGAAACTCCTATGGCGTCCTGTTAAACTAGTATATGGCCATGAAAATGCCTATCATGATATGCTGACTCTCAACAGACATGAATCATTGTTTCCTGAGCCTGGACGTATGAAATGTTTCTTAACTTCCAATATCGTCTTTGCAGTTGTTTCAACCACCATCGTCAACTAAATATGACCCCTGCTGTCAGAAAACTAAACTGTAATCTGTGTATAACATGAATTATTTTAATGAAAAACGTGTAACTGATGACATCACGGACAGAAAAATAACAAAACTATTTACCATGTGTAGCTTCATTTTATATAAAATCATTGGATAAACAACTTACTTTAGAATAAAGACAATAACACTGATATCTGATTTACGATTTTCAACTGATTTTGCTAAGTTGTTTTAGAGCCACCTCCAGATTACGTGACATTAGGCGCACCTTACCTGTCTTTGCGAGAACCTCCCGATGTAATTGTTTACTGAGACATAATACTTATCCGCGCCACATATTTGTTTTCCTTAAAACGTGGCCTGGCATGGCCGAGCGCGTTAAGGCGTGCACTCGTAATCCGAGGGTCGCGGGTTCGCGCCCGCGTCGCGCTAAACATGCTCGCCCTCCCAGCCGTGGGGGTGTATAATGTGACGGTCAATCCCACTTTTCGTTAGTAAAAGAGTAGCCCAAGAGTTGGCGGTGGGTGGTGATGACTAGCTGCCTTCCCTCTAGTCTTACACTGCTAAATTAGGGACGGCTAGCACAGATAGCCCTCGAGTAGCTTTGTGCGAAATTCCAAAAACAAAAACAAAAAACATCCTTAAAACGTGGTTATAGTGCTCCACTCACAATCTACGAGTCTTGGGATCAAACCCTGTTACCACATGTGCTCGCCTTTTAGGGGCCCTATAATGTAACACTCAGTCCTATTATTCGTTGATAAATAGTAGCTCAAGAGTTGATAGTTGGCGGTGATGACTAGCTGCTTTTCCTCTAGCCTTTCTATGTTAAATTAGAGACGACTAGCGCAGATAGCTCTAAACAACAACTCACAAAAAGAAAAACAACTCACACTCACACACACAAATCAATAAATGTAGCTAAAACGAAATTTAATTAATTGGACTTAATTACTTATTTTAATACAAAACAATAAGACAGAACATTTCAAAGCAAGAAGCACTATTTTGGTGAAATCACTTTTCTTTTTAGTAACAAGATCTATACAAATACAAAACCTGTACCTTGCGAACCGGTTAACTGAAAGATATGGTTGTTTGTCATTAAACGTACAAAGAACTATCTGTACTTTGTCCATTACGGTATCGAAACCTGGTTTCTAACAGGATAAATCCGCAGACATACAACTGTGTTACTGGAAGGGTGGGCAGCAAATGATATAGACAGACTGCACTTTAAACAATTTGTTGGTAAAGTTTGAAATAATTTGAATGCTCATTGCTACCAAGGTGCTTGTAACTACCAAAACATTCACACGCTTTAAATGTGTAGCATTGTAATAAATGTATAAAAGTTTCTTTTTGAAAGTAACATACTAAGAAGCAATAACTCCTTTTTAAAAAAATAATGCTGAAAATGTTTAGTTTTTAGTTTAGCTTGAGGTTGTCTTTAAAGCAGATAGAGTTATAATTTGTTTATTATCTTTTCCTAGAAACGTGCTTAATGTTCCTTGATGGCTCAGCCATGAGTCAGAGGGTTACTAATGCTAAAATCAAGTTTCGATTCCCACAGAAGGAAGAACACAAACTGTTATGTACCTTTGTACTTCACAGCAAAATGAATGCTTTGAATAAAAATACATTATCGACTCTCATAAGACTTTGTTCAAACGCGCATTGTTCTGTTGTTAAATTTGAGTTATTTTATTCAAGGGACCGAGAGCTCTTTGGGAACAATAACATCATACAGACCTCTGGTTCAGTTCACGTGGGCCACTTACTACTTCCTGGTGTGACGCACCCACAGAGGCGCTGTTTCCCTTAGTGCAATAATAATAAGGACATCCTTTTAACCAGACATATCATTTAAGAACATACAAGTGTTTGTCAGTTAAATTTAGCCTTGTGTACGAACCTTCAGGAAAGTTATATTAATTCTGACATAATAACTTGTGAAATAATAAAATCTTGCACTGAACTTATAATTATAAAGCTATAAAACTTTCTCTAGGAATAGAAGGGATAAGTAATTAAAACCTTAAAAATCTAGTGGTAAAACTCAGAGACTGTTAAGATTTAGATTTATTTATTTTTTTAATCTACTACAATATACGATAAGTAGGAAAAATAACTTTCGAAGATATAAAATATGGTATGCGTCACATTTTAGTTGGCTTGATGAGCTCCAGTATTGGCGAAAGGCCTCGTTGGTCCTGACTATAGTAGTTGTGGTTGACATATTATAATATATTCTCGTTTCATTTCACTCATAAGTTCTTAGAACTGTATCCATTGCGACAGCAAGGTCATTGTGACCTTCTCTATTTCCGTTAATTGAGAGAAAAGCAACTTGCTAATTGACGACTAAGATAATTCATAAATTATGTTATTGTGGAGGTCGTGTGTGAATTTTTATCAAATCATTTAAATTTAAATCAACATAGAATAATGAGGTTTTCACTCTGGCAAAGTATGGTCAAGAAAAGTGACCTATTACGCCTGATAGTGTTATAACAACAGAAAATGGCTTGACACAGAGAATAACTAGTTAAATCTAAAGTATTATATAGTTCTAACTGGGGACTAGAGTGATTAACGTATCAGATCATGAATAGTTAAATATGTCAACTTTCTAACACATTTAGTTTATAATTGCAAAAGTAACAATGAGTGAGTTCAGGATACGATATATTAACGCCTGTAATCTGTATTCGGACAGCTGAAAAGTATTAATAAAAAGGATTATGTTTTTATTTTTACCACCTGTGATCCAGACATATTTCCTATGGCACACTTTTCGACGAAATATTCAGTCTATCTATTTACCTATCTATCCGTGCAAAATCACGCTGGTTTAATTGTAATAGCTGGTATACTATTGTAATATATTTATAAATGACTACAATAAAAATCATTAGAAAGCAAACTGCTTTTACATACTTATCATAAAATATTTTATCGTATTCGGCTGCAGTATCGATATTAAATCTACGTATTATAGACACAATTACTATCCGTTTTAACAGGTGCAATTTTCCAATTGACACGAAAGAAAACAAAAAACACTCGTAGATGTATACTTCCCATTCCTTCCATTTATGGTTAAAGGACAAAAACAACTACAAGTACTTCATTACAAGAAAAGTAAGAGCTGATTAATAACACCAGATCTACTCTCTGATCTTATTACCTAAACAGTATCATGAGAAATCAATCATATTTTCTGTTTCAAAACATTGAAAAATACGGCGATCAATTTCCGCACTGGACGAGGGTTAAAAATAAGTTTTTTCTTTCCATTGGAACTATGAATACAGGAAAGTAAACATTACCTTTTCCCTATGTAATTGGTGTACAGAGTTGATAAAAACATCTTTAGTTCTATTGGAGCTCTGGATACAGGAAAGTAAACACGACCTTTTCCCTATGTAATTGGTGTACAGAGTTGATAAAAACATCTCTGGTTCTATTGGAGCTCTGGATACAGGAAAGTAAACACGACCTTTTCCCTATGTAATTGGTGTACAGAGTTGATAAAAACATCTTTACTTCTATTGGATCTCTAGATACAGGAAAGTAAACACTTTATCTTATTGATGTAATTATCTACTAGAGATGGGAAAATGCTCATTCCTACTATTATAAGAAAAACAACACAACCAACTCTTCATTTCACCAGAATAACTGGTGGCTGTACAGGACTTGTAATAAGTTACTTCACGCCATTGTATAACCTGACCAAGATATATAGCGTAGAAACTACGTCTTTTTTAACATAAATATCGTTTACATTGGTAAGAAGTTGCTTTTAGCCACTGTACATTGATCAAAAAACAAATCCTGGGTCTTCTGGATGTTGATGCTAGTCAAGGTTAATGAGACGTCGCTTGAAGTTAATATAACTCTACTGAGAATAGTGTAAAAACTGCGTCTTCCTGGCTGTAGCTTTCAACCCGAATTTGTAATAGGTTGTTGTGATTCGACCCAAAATAGTGTAAAAACTGAATCTTCTAGGTGCAGATGTTAAACAGGATTAGTAAGGAGTTGCTGTAATCCGACCCAAATTTGTCCAAGTCTTCTGGATGTCAACTAGAATTAATGAGAGTTGCTTCTCTCTACTGTTATTCGACTCAAAACAGTGTAAAAACTGAGTCTTCTGGATGTAGATGTCAACTATGATTAGTAAGATGTTACTCCACTCTGCCGTAATTCAACCCAAAATAATATAAAAACTGAGCAGTCTTCTAGGTGTAGATGTCAAACTTGGTTAGTAAGAGGCTTCTCAAGCTTATCGATGTAACTGTTTATTAAAGACAGTTTGGGCCCACTGTTGCCCAATATCATTGTTGATGGACCATGGGCTAAATGACAGCAGAGACATCAATTGTCTATCATTGGTAAAGTCCCTAGCTAACGTGTTTTAGTTTTTATCTTCGTTTCTGTCATGTATTTGATTCATATATAAAAATAGTTTTTTTATATAGTTTAGAAAATTAAGGTCTGTAATAAGTGTTATTCGTCCTTGTAATGATATAGAATAAACTTGAAAAATAATATTCGTTTTAGACCGGAGGCCATATATTACGGCTAGATGTTCCGTGCCAACAAATTACCAATGCGAATTGTCATTTCTGATCTAAACAAACTACCTAGATAAATTAGAACTGAAAATTAACTCAGAAATTAATCCTGAAACTTAATATGCAGTTGTACGTTATTTTCAATTATCGCGCAAAGCTACTCAAGGGCTATCTGCGCTAGCCGTTCCCAATTTAGCAATGCAAGCCTAGAGTGAAGGCAGTTACTTATCACCACCCACCGTCAACTCTTGGGCTACTCTTTTACCAACGAACAGTGGGATTGATTGTCACATTCTAACGCCCCAACGGCTGAAAGAGCACGCACGTTTGTTTTGACGGGGATTCGAACCCTCGACCCTCGGATTACGAATCGAACGCCTTGACCAACCTGGCCATGCCAGGCCTTAATATACAGTTGTATAAGAGCCGCATGGAAAGTTATTAAACAAAAACGTACAGTGATAAGGACGAGAAGATTCGTCAGTTGGACTGCCGTTGCTGTTATCGATACTCAAAAAGAACAAATATATAAGCTGTAAATTAACTAGGTATCAGTAAGAATTATTAAGTGGACAAAAGAAACATTACAACCTACGTGCTCTAAGAATTTGGAAGGAAGTTCGTATAAAGTTTTATTGACCACATTTATTGAACTTTATGAAGGACATATAGAGAGAAGAAAATATTTTATTTTGCTCCTTTACTACATATTTCACAACGGAAACTTTTGTAATGTGAAGTTTACAGTTGTATAGATTGATGTTAGATGTGGTAAACGGAAATCTATTTGAAAATAATACAAGAAATAGAAACGTCATTAAATTTTAGGTCTATTTAACCCAAAACAAGGTAGTTTTAACGAGTACTACATATTAATAAATAGAAGCATGCATAAAGTGAAATGAAACGTTTTGTAGTTTTAACTAATTTGATAAAGTTTCTTAATATTGTATTAATTAGGTAAGAATTATAATAGGGTCTACTAAAGAGTGTTTTTTTTTTTATCCGAGAGTGAAGAATTTATGAGATTTTGATGTTTCTATGAAATTGTATGATGTGCTATAAAAAGTTAAATAACTTACAAGAGGAAACATTACAAAAATAAAAATAAAAAACGGACAATTTTTTTATAAATTGAAAATAAATTAGTTGTAACGTACAAGTTATCTTCTGTTATATGCAATCCACACAGTTCTGTGATTGAGAGGGAAAGTAAGGACTTATAACGCTGATATCAGGTTCGATCCTTTTGGTGGGCATAACACAGGTACCCCATCACAGGCTTGTGCTTAACAACAATCAACTAAACATTCTCTTCAAATTTTGTATTATGATTATTTTGCAACTATAAAAATTCGTAAACGTTCTTTTGGTGTAAAACAAAAATCAATGCTATTAACTTTTTCTGAATATAAAATTAGAAATCGCGTTAAGAAGCCCATGGTGGGCAGAATATAGATAGCCCATTGTGTAGCTCTGCACTTTAACAATAACTTAATAAGGAACCAAGAAAGAAAGACTTATTTATATATAAAGGTCTATGTTTTGATTTTTTCGTGGTAATTGGCTCACTTTCAACGCTTCACTAGATTCTTATCTATCATACTCAATTTAACATGCTAAAAATAAAATAGAATTAGACAATTATATTAAACAAGTTGCTGAAGCCATTCAGAAACACAGTTCCGAAAACAAGGAAAAAACACTCACTTAATCATTGGACTTTAGCACCTGAAATTCATGCACTAATAATCAAACTTGGCAGTTAAGAAGAACACACTTTGCAACACGCGATCCGGCCATTAAAACACAGATTAACAGAACAAATGCAAAAATTAAACAATAAAAGAAATAAGTTGGCATAACTTTTGCAAAAGCTTAGAAAAAACCAAGAACGACCCAAAAGAATTTTGGAAAAAAATTAAGAGTATTTATTCTGACAAAAACACAAATTACTTACTACAACACATCACACACACTAACATAATCACGAGGACGGACTCGGAGAAAGCCGACGACTACGAATCCTTCTTCAGTGACCTAAAATCGGCCGATTTTAACACACAATACCAATAACGTGCTAACAACTACATACACACAAAACTATCTACCTTCACACCACATTTCCTGGTAAGACACTAGAAAACTATTCAAGTTCAATCAATAGAAAAATCACCACCACAGAACTGAAAATTAACATTATAAACTTGAAAAACACTTCACCTGGACCTGATCAAATACCAAATATTATTCTCAAAAAAGGCTCCAGTCTCCTCTTACAACATCTTACAAACATCATGAACATCTCATTATCAACTGGGTATTACCCCGACACATGGAGCCATTATTACCACAATACCAAAGAAACAAGAAAACAGGACTAATCCTGATAACTTTCGTCCCATCAGCCTGTTATGTTGTCTTGGCAAACTGATGGAAAAATCATTTCAAATCGCCTCCTTCATTTCTGCGAAATAAATAACATCCTACCCGAATCTCAATATGCGTCCAGGAAAAACAGACAAACAATAAATCATCACACACGACTCTTTTGTTTGTTTGTTTGTTTTGGAATTTTGCACAAAGCTACTCGAGGGCTATCTGTGCTAGCCGTCCCTAATTTAGCAGTGTAAGACTAGAGGGAAGGCAGCTAGTCATCACCACCCACCGTCAACTATTGGGCTACTCTTTTACCAACGAATAGTGGGATTGACCGTCACTTTATACACCCCCACGGCTGGGAGGGCGAGCATGTTTAGCGCGATGCGGGCGCGAACCCGCGACCCTCGGATTACGAGTGCACGCCTTAACGCGCTCGGCCATGCCGGGCCCACACACGACTCACTGAATCAGTTTACAAAGCATTCAATAACAGTCAGGTAAGTGTAGGTGTATTTTTAGATGATTTGACAGTGTTTGGAATAACGCCATTAAATATAAATTAACTCATATGAAAATAAACCACACTGTTACTGAATGGATATCAAACTTCTTAACAGATAGAACAGTCCAAGTGAAGGTCAATAAACTATCAAATTCTTTCAATGTAACTGCAGGAGTGACCCAAGAATCAGTCCTGTCACCACTTCTGTACATTATATTTGTTAGTGAAAAACCTTTTCCCAGTTTAACGTACACTTACAATTCACAATACGCAGACGACATTGCTATCTGGAGTATCTCTAGAAACCCAGTAATAGCCATGTCTCGCGTTAAAGAAACACTAAATAATGTCACGAGCTGGAGCAACAAGTGGAGAGTAGTTTTAAATCCAACAAAAACTCAACCAATAACGATTTATAGGAGATTAAAAAGACACAGAAAATCTCTGACAAAAGTAAACATCACACTTGGCAATACATCTGTCATCATAAGCAAACACATCACATTCCTTGGCATCACATTTGACTCAAGATTAACATGGAAAAAACATGTCAACAACATGCACTCATCCATCAAAAAACGCGTTTCACATTTAATGACCATATCTAGCAAACACTCAAACTGCTTACTAGAGACCATCATCCAAATATACAAGGCTGACATCCGTCCGTTAATAGAACACGGATATCAAGTTACATATAACATGTCTAACAACACACTACAGAAAATCCAAGTACAACAAAATAAAATACTAAGAGTAGCAAACAGACTACCATCATATACACTCGTAAACTATATACACTAAATCAGTAACCTTCCAACTCTTAGAAACAGGTTCACAGAAATATCATACAAATATTACTTAAACGCAGAACATAGAAATCAACTAACTGCGTAATTATGTATATTAGCCAGTGCACCTACAATATATATTTTACTATATAACATATTTCAACAATCACTAAACGAGAAACATAATCACAGACAAGGTAGATTCATGTTTATATTTATTTCTTTTTCAGATTCGGGCACAGAACAGGTAAAACTTTAGGCGCCTGTCCTGTGAAAGTTCATTTTCTCGGGGCAATCTCGTTCCCCTCACATCCAAATCTCATACATTGGATCTTTAAATCCCAGTCAAGACTATTGTCGAGCCCTGAATCGGGTTATTTTGTATTGATATTTAAAGTTACGTCTGCTTGTCTGACTCTGGCCTGACTAACTTCTTTGGTGTCACCTTTGTTTCGCTCATTCTCTCCCGACAATTTTACAATGTCCCATCTTCACTTCATACCTCAAAATTAAATAAGGCAAAGTTTTAAATACACGTGAGGGGACGAAGAGGAACCACAACGCTCCTGATTACCCCAGTTGGGGAGGAAGTTCTTGAAACTTCCCTCTTCATAAACTAACCCCCTGCCAAGTTTGTTTGCGTTTTCCTCATGGTAGGCCCGGCATGGCCAGGTGTGTTAAGGCGTTCAACTCGTCATCCGAGGGTCCCGGGTTTGAATCCCCGTTGCACCAAACGTGCTCGCCCTTTCAGCCGTGGGGGCGTTATAATGTGACAGTCAATCCAACTATTTGTTGGTAAAAGAGTAGCCCAAGATTTGGCGGTGGGTGGTGATGACTAGCTGTCTTCCCTCTTGTTTTACACTGCTAAATTAAGGACGGCTAGAGTAGATAGCCCTCGCGTAGCTTTACGCAAAATTCCAAAACAAACCTCCTCATGGTAACATAAAATCACCAAATCTTTAAAGTGTCTAGTTTTCTAGTTTTGTTAATACGTTTCCTTCATGTTTTGGATCAAGTTTGGTAAGTACCGTCGACAAGGGCTGCTTTGAACATGTTTTGACATTAACAAGGAATCTTTAAGAAATTTTTAGGTTTACAACCTTTATTAAGACATGTGCGAATGGAGATCATTTGTCCTATGCTGACCTGTCAACTGGTAGAAGAGTGCTATAGTATCAAACTTGATATAAAGGTAGCTATTTTAAAATTCTTCTGTAAGACAATACTAGAATCCGTTACAAAAATGTTTAATATTGATTTGTTTCATAAATGCTAAAACGTCAGTGAATATTGAAAGCCAAATTATTTTGATATATTCATGCCGACCCGGCATGGCCAAGTGCATTTAAGCGTTCGACTCATAATCTGAGGATCGCGGGTTCGATTCTCAGTCGCACCAAACATGCTCGTCCTTTCAGCCGTGTGGGCGTTATAATATGATGGTCCATCTCAGTATTCGTTGGTAAAAGAGTAGTCCAAGCTTTGGCGGTGGGTGATGATGACTAACTATCTTCCCTCTAGTCTTACACTGCTAAATTGGGAACGGCTAACGCAGATAGCCCTTGAGTAGCTTTGTTCGAAATTCAAAACAAACAAACAATCTTAATGCTATAAATAACGATCTAAAGATTTTCGCTTGCATTGTCCAAAGTGGCTCCAACTGACGATATAACAGTTTGTTTATTTTCGCATAAAACTGTTAACCTAATATCTCCACTAGTCGTCTCTAATTTTGAAATAACAGAGTAAAAGCAACATCGCACACTTCCAATTTTTAAATTACTGTTTAGAAACGAATAGTAACTTTGATTACTACGTTATGACGCTGTTATGGCTGAAAGGACGAAAATGTTTGGTGACGAGATTCGAACAAATTAACGCAGTAGCATAATCACCAAATTATGCTTGGCTCCACTACAAAAACTCTTAAAGTATTCTCAAAATGTTTGGTTATATTACCTTGTGCTGCCTCCAGTGGCTCATTGATTAGCTATCAAATGTATAATTCTATATTTAGGTGTTAGAAACCTGCAATTTATTGTATTGCTTTACTGTTAAAAACAAGCAAAAGTTATTCCATGGCAAAAAGATTTCTGACAGTTTCTTCGCAATGTATGTGTAGACACCTTTCTTACTCTTATGGTCATGCATAACACTATAAATAACTGAAAATTGTATGTAATCTAAATTGAAAACAGACCACAAAACAAAAAAGGATTTCATATACACAATATTATATATATTGCATACATGATGTAAAGACAATAATGATCATGTTGGTCCATCTGAGTCAACTATTAAACTAAGCTTCAGAAATGAAGCTCTTATCATTCAACCAAACACGCTTACCCTTTCAGTCGTGGAGACGTTGTAATGTTACGGTCAATCCCACTATTCATTGGTAAAAGAATAGCCCAAGAGTTGGCGGCGGGTTGTGATGACTAGCTGCCTTCCCTCTCTTCTTACACTGCTAAATCAGGGACGGCTAGCGCAGATAGCCCTCGTGTAGCTTTGCGCAAAATTTAAAACGTTGTTGTTGTTTTGTTGCTGTTTTGAATTGAGCACAAAGCTACACAATGGGCTATCTGTGCTCTGCCCACCACGGGTATCAAAACCCGGATTTTAGCGTGTAAGTCCGCAGACATACCGCTGAGCCACTGAAGGGCAATTTAAAACGAACCAAACAAATAAACCATAATACAGTTTCAGTAAATCTGATGTAACCTGATGCTATACATAATAAAGTGTGAGTCAATTTAATATAACCATTTGGCTACGTCAAATATCACTATAAATACCTCAAGGAACAAATTAGTATTATTTTGAAATTTTTGATGCTACAAAATCTTATGTTTCGCAAACAGTGTTGTGTCGATATAATGGTAAACACTACATAGAGCATCACTATATTTATGGAGATATTACTGAAACAACATACGTTTATGTTTCTGTACATCTGATTTTGTGGCATTTACGTAATACATGGTGTAACATAGACAGCATTCACTGATGCGCGTTTTGTGTTTTCAGATGAAAGATGGCGACAACCAGCGAAAAATGTTTTGAATGCAGCTAGTCATCATCACTTACCGCCATCTCTTCGGGTACTCTTTTACCAAAAAATAGGTTACAAGCCATTTGTTAGGCCACATTTAGAGTATCGTGTTAAGTTTTGGGTGAGACAGGAGTGTGTGTGTATGTTTTCTTATAACAAAGCCACATCGGACTATCTGCTGAGTCCACCGAGGGGAGTCGAACCCCTAATTTTAGCGTAGTTAATGAGTAGACTTACCGCTGTACCGGTGAGGGGACAGGAGTCACTTTCACATAAAACAGTTTTATTTTTATAACAGGGTGGTTGAACTTTGAAATTAGTTGCTCTAAGACGTGATGAAAGCAGTTAATTTAAGGGAGGAATTACTAAGCACTTAAATGATAAGTTTTGTTTTATTATGAATTTTCGCTCGAAGCTACACGAGAGCTATCTGCACTATCCGTCTTTAATTTAGCATTGTAAGACTAAAAGGAATGCAGCTAGTCATCACCACCCATCACCAACTCTTGGGTTACTCTTTTAACAACGAATAATGGGATTTGTGGCCATGTTACAACACCTCCTCCCTAACAGTTGAAAGGGTGAGCATGTTTCGTAAGATGGGGATACGAACCCGCGACCCTCGGATTATCAGTCGAGCTCTTTAACCACCTGGAGACCCTGGACCTGGAATATGTAAACTATAAAACACAAAGTGATAATTCACATTAAACATTTAAATTACATAGCCAACGAAATTCGCATATTATAAATGTGCAGTGTTGTTATTATTATTATTTAAATTTCACGAACGTTTGTTGCCTAACAGTACTCTAAAGGTATTGAATTCTCTAGGCCAATTTACATAGGCATATAAAGAAGACACAGTCGTACCACGTCTGAGAAAAACATGGTTGTCGGTGGGAAAAAAATGTGTTTTCGACAACTTGTATTCATCGATTTATTAAAGTTTTAATTAATAGGTAATATATCTGCCCTTCACTGTGGTATTCATGATTCATACGAGCCTCTATTACCTCCATTTATTTATTTAGCAATCATCAGGTAATAATTACCTTGAAACAAATTTCTTTAGGATTCCTGATAGTCATATCCGAGTACGTGTACAATATTTGATTCCACCGACTTTTAAGTGAGGTTATGAACATATTTTCAAAAATGATGCCCCTGGAATATCAAGGCGACCAAGAACACTGAATCCAGTATCTATTCACAAATCCTACCGTATCTGGGCGATCATCCCGCAGGTTTTAGCCCCTCTTCAGTATGAAGTTACGCCATCTAGATAAGGACGTCCCCCTGGCAAACTTGATCCCAGAAGTTCAAAAACTGTGGGACGAAATCGTATGTAAACAATAAATCCACTGACGTCATGTTTGAGAAATTATTCCAAATAAGCAAAAATAGTTTGCTTGTTGTTGTTTTTTTTATTTCGCGCAAAGCTACACAAGGGGCTCTCTGTGTTAGCCATCCTTAATTTAACAAAGCAAGACTAGAGGAAAGACAGCTAGTCATCACCATCCATCGTCAACTTTTTGGCTACTCTTTTACCAACGAGTAGTGGAATTTACCGTAACATTATACCATCTCCACGGCGAGCATGTTTGGTGTGAAGGGGATTGAACATGCGACCCTCAGATTATGAGTCAAGCACCCTAACCATTCCAGGCCAAAGCAAAAAAATAGAAGAAAGAAAAGTAATGTACTCTTTTTTTAACGTTTTTAGTCAATTTGATTATTCTATTTTGTTTGCACAAGTCCGTTCATTCAAGAATGCTTTTCACAGGAAAAACGTCAACTTTCTTATTAGTAAAAGTAATGCGATTTACATACTTCGTTGGCATTATGCAGCATTGAATGAAAAGTTAACAATAAATTACTGATTAATGAAATAGAAGACATAATCAAGCAGTTTTTTAAAAATATGTTCCTGGCCGTTATTCTAACCTAAAACGGCCCACTCTGTTGGAAAAAAGTACATTTAAACAACCCCTTTAACATTTTGACTTGTGAAACACTTAGCGTATATATATATATATATATGTGTGTGTGTGTGTGTGTGTGTGTGTATGTACTGCTCAGACTTTTGGCCCTGCATGACCAAGTTGTTATTGCGCTCGACTTGTAATCCTAGGTTTGCGAGTTTGAATCTTCATCACACCAAACACGCTTGCCCTTTCAGCCGTAGAGGCGTTCTAAAGGTACGGTCAATCCCACTATTCGTTGGTAAAAGAGTAGCCCAAGAATTGGCGGTGGGTGTTGATGATTAGCTGCCTTCTCTCTAGTCTTACACTGCTAAATTAGGGATGGCTAGCGCAAATAGCCCTCGAATAGCTTTGCACGAAATTCAAAAACAAACCTTATAAGAAAATAATATCATGAAATAAACTTAACTTTGAAGTAGTGTTATTTTTTTCGTATTTGAAACAGTAATTAAATGTTGTACAATTTTTCTTTTTACATAAAATAAAAAAATGTTCGTTTAAAACGTTTTTCGTAAAGTTGTATGAGAGTTTCCTGCGTATAGCTTCTCTGATTTCAAAGTGATAAACTAGAGGGAAGGCAGGTAGGTGGTCAACGGCCCCCACGCGAAATTATTGGCCTATTCTTTTCTGGTCCAAATGTGTGGATTTTACAGTCACTCTCATAATATGCCTATTGTCCCGAATATAGGAGTACATTTTCGTTGTTGTTGTTTTGAATTAAGCACAAAGCTACACAATGGGCTATCTGTGCTCTGCCTACCACGGGTATCTAAACCCGGATTTTAGCGTGTAAGTCCGCAGACATACCGCTGAGCCACTGGGGGGCAGTACATTTTCGAATCAATGGAACGCATAATATGAAGCCTCGAATTCACAGTCAGGACACATTAATTATGAAAGAACAAAGAAAACTGTGTGTTAGATACTTTCACAAATGAGTAAAGTTTACGGTTAGGTAGTAAAAACACTTGTTATCAATGAATGTAATTAAAAAATGATACTGTAACTAGGGGTCTGGAAAACGTATTGAGCAAATATATTTATTAAAATAAAGAAAATAAATAATTATTATTTCAAATCCAAACATGTCTTTTACTTCCATTTTTGCAGGAATTAATAACAACTTTGTAAACAACTAAAATTTTACTATGATACTACCAAAGTACCTGCTTTCACACGTGGTACTTTCACGTTGTCAGCGAAGTGGAGTGATATCTACCCAGCAGTCTTATTGGTCCGTTAAAATCATGCCACTAAGTTCAAGGAGCGGTGTGTCAAGCATGTTTTAGGATTCGATTAACTATTGGTCCCTATTTGTACGTCACTATTTCTTAGTTCCGGTGAACAACATTTTGGTAAAGTATACGGTTGGAAGTTTGCAATGTAATAAAATATTCGAAATGCAATAACCAAAGTTCTTGAAAGTATGGGAACAATCTCAAAGGGAGGGATATTTACTTTTCTTTCGGTAAGTATATATTGTTTATACTGTTCGTAAGCAGGAAATTGTTGTTGTTTTTTATTTCTGACAAGCCGATACAACTTGTACTCTATAAGTGACGCGCGCGTAAGAAAAAAAAATTACACTTGAGAAGGGAATGCCCATATCATTTTTTTATTTTAGTACTAGCAAAAGTATTGGTTTTGTAACAAGATTTAAGAAACAGACTTCTAAATTGCCAACAAATTTCAGTATGGATATCATACGCTGTTTACTCGAACGGTGCGAAATATATATTTTTTTCTAATTTGACGTAAGTACTACTTCTAGTATAAATTTAATTAAAGCTTTTCCATGCTAAAAAAATATTCATTGACAGATTTAAGACTAAAGTTTAACCACATGAAATGGTTCGTGTGTGAATATACGCATGCTGTTTATTTTATTGTTCTCTTAAAATTTGTAGTGTGTACTGGACGAATTTAAGAAAAAAATATAAAAGAAAATATTTTTATTTAAACCAGCGTTTCGCTTTTGCGGCTTTTTCGGGGTTAATATACATAATTGTTTCATGATATCTGTTTGGACTGTGAAGGTAGTTTTTTTATTAACTATTATCAAAACATGATATTTATTAATTAACATTTGTTTGTTTTAGAATTTCGCACAAAGCTACTCGAGGGCTACCTGTGCTAGCCGTCCCTAATTTAGCAGTGTAAGACTAGAGGGAAGGCAGCTAGTCATCACCACCCACCGCCAACTCTTGGGCTACTCTTTTACCGACAAATGGTGGGATTGACCGTAACATTATAACGGTTGAAAGGGCGAGCGTGTTTGGAGCGACGCGGGCGCGAACCCGTGACCCTCAGATTACGAAGCGCACGCCTTAACGCGCTAGGTCATGCCAGGCCTCTAATTAATATTAATTTTGTTTTAGAACCAATAAATCTTAAAGCTTAGGATAGATGGTTCACTGCATAACATTTTTATTATATCTTCGTACAACTTTTAAGAGTAATACTAATAGTCATAGGAAGAGATTTTCATGTTTCTATTTTTAGTTTTTGTTCAGCTGGATGCCACCTATTTTTATCAAAAAAGGAAATATATAGTTTAAGTAACGCACATAACAAATGACAAAATATATTGGAATAGAGCTGTTGCAAAGGTAATTATTATTAATATTAAAAAAAATCAATTATTTTAAAACTATTCTCATGCTCAAGAAGCAACGTATTTTCTGTGAATTTCTGTTTTAGTAAGCAACATTAAACAAAAATCCCAAGTATAAAAAATTAAAATTTTAAAAGCATGAAAATATAACTTCATACTGTTTTATGTATTATAACTTAGTGTGTCGTATTTGAATGTAATCTTGTTCGAGCAAAAGCAACTTTGAAATGTTAAGATACCCTTTTTCTGAGAAAAAAAGCACGTGTTCGAAAATTCTAATTCATCCAATGATGATAATAGATATTTTCTGTTTACACAAATACGTGTTATTGAGGATATTTTCTACATACTTTAATGGTCAAAACTATAGAGTTCGCCTGATGTTATCCTAGCGTAATTCCCATCCATACATTTGAATTTACTCAACATTTATTGTGCCATCTGAAGTACATCAAAAAGTGAAAGGAATGTACATAGTTTAAAGTTGTTTTCATATTTGTAACTTTTTTTTCACTGAAATATCTACTACGCTGTTTAACAGAGGTGTGTGGTGATTGTCCCTGATGAGGAAGCAAAAGTATGAAAGGTGGATTAAAAAATACAAAGAAATATAGGACGGCCAATACAGATAAAATTAATTACTTCTAGTCATTAATCATATTTAAAACTAAATACTTCTAATTAAAGATAAAAACAAGACATATTTGACTACTTTATTCATATGTTAATTCTATCCTCCTTTCCTTCTTAAAAGGTATAAATTTATTATACCGTCTTAGAAACTATCAGTCTTTATTTCCAGGTCATCCTGAATTCTGTTTGACAGGCCACAAAAAACACTTGATTTCTTTAAGTGATATTTCAATAATGGATCATATTTCTTGCACAAATTTACCTGTTCCACATAATTGTCGGTTAGTAGACTAGTAATTCATCATGACATTTAAATGATAACCGTTATTCACCTAAATATCATATTACGTTGATTAACCTTTTTAAAATGTCTATTTCTCTTCACCTTTTCATTGTGTATTTGCATATTTATTTTATATTGGCTAATTAGTTGGAATTTAATCCATGTTTTATTCAAATCTAGCAAGGATAAGAGTTGGAAATATATGACTGGAGGAATTTACATGTGTTTTAACTGGTATATGTATGTTATTTAAATCATCAGATCTACTTGAGTTCCATCTTCATATTCATTGTTAAATAATAAACACGGCCAACAGAAAATATTCTGCAAGTTAAGACAAGCAGTTAATTAAGATATGTTTTGTTCTTACAGTTAGGCTTAGATCTGGCATCGATCTACCATTTCTGATGATGCTTTCTTTATCATAAACTCTTTGCACCAAACTTGTTCACTAATAAGCTTTCAATAATACAGTTACAATTTTTCCTGTTATCTTTTGAATTCATATTCAAATTTGAAGAGTGACACTTCACAAGAAATTTATAGATACAAAAAATAACAGCATTATTTAATACAACGTCCAAAACATTTGCACATCAAGTGACATCAGAGAAGTAACAAACAGCCACGAGCACGAGGTGAAGATCATAAAAAAACAAAAGTTTCCAAATATTTTAAGAAAATTAATTATAAATTATTATATTTTCTTATTACATTTGATTATTTATTCTAAATTATAATCTATAAAACAGTAATTATGAAAAGCTAGCTGATTTATAAGTTATTTCACTTTAATTTTCAGTGGTTTAAATAATTTGATATATAGACTATAAATTATCAATAACTTTCAATTTTGTATTTATTTTGAAGTAAAATGAACTGGTAATTGCTTCTTTTATCGCATAGAAGAGGCCAATATAACATTCAAGATATATTGTTGTTTTTAAATACAAGTATGAATTTGAAATTTATTTTTCAGAATATTATTGATGCAAGAAGCAATTTATAATTTAAAGAATATATTATGTAACAAAAGTGTTTTTAGTTAGAAATAAAGCATTTTCCAGTTTGAATAAAACTAAAATCAACTCAAAAAAAAGAAGTGTTTTGCGAATTGTAGTCCTGATTCTTCTCAGCAGTGCTTTCGCCATAAAAGGTGATTACTGGTTATGTATGGTATAGCACGGTGCTTCGGTATGAATCACAAGTTCATAACGTCGTATTTAACTGATACTTAAAAATTAATTTTTAACATATACTGCTTCCTGGCCTGGCATGGCCGAGCGCGTTAAGGCGTGCGCTCGTAATCCGAGGGTCGCGGATTCGCGCCCGCGTCGCGCTAAACATGCTCGCCCTCCCAGCCGTGGGGGTGTATAATGTGACGGTCAATCCCACTTTTCGTTGGTAAAAGAGTAGCCCAAGAGTTGGCGGTGGGTTGTGATGACTAGCTGCCTTCCCTCTATTCTTACACTGCTAAATCAGGGACGGCTAGCGCAGATAGCCTTCGTGTAGCTTTGTGCGAAATTCCAAAAAACAAACAAACTCTTGCTTCCATGGTCTCCACGCCTTTGCTGTTTAAAAAAACTGCATTTTGAACAAAATACTAAGCCAACTTAATCTTTTCAAAAGAGTGAACTGTATTATCGTTTCAATTATGTAGTCATGAAAACCAGGTCGGGAAAACTGTACAATGAAAGCTAATAAAGCATTGCTATAGTTTTACATACGCACAAACACACAACTAATAAGTTTAGAAAATGGAAAGTAACTGTTGACCTGGCATATTAACAGGCTAAAAAGGGCAAAAGAGTTTCATAAGTAAAATGATTACGAAATTCATATATTTTTGTAAATCGAAATAAAATTACAAATGGTATTGGTTATGTAGAAAGATCAAATTACTAAGTGTAGATTTTAGAGACCATTAAACTGAATTCTATTTTTATCCATTTTAATCTGCAGATAAGTTATAACTACACTGACTATTGTAATTTAATAAAGCGCCTCTTAGGCACACCAGTTTGTCATAAATTTGCATTCATTTGCAGAAATCGCGCTGACGTATTTTAAGTTAATAACATTCACAAATAAAGAACTTAAACACGGAGCTACACAATGCTCTGCCAATGTTGTTTTTCTTCTTCGAAATTCGAATTTTAGCGTTGAAGCTACGAGTAATAAACATTATAAATTTGGCTTGAGGTAGTTTTAACAAAATGTTGTTTTTCTTATTTTTGTAACTTTTTCATAGATTTTTACTAAAATCTGCTGTGCATTCAAGCTGCAGGTAAATGTTTTGATGTACTTAGAAAATAAGGAAACAAGTTACTCCTTTATGAAAAACAACAAAAACAAATTTAAATTGTACACTGAATAACCACTTTGTCAGGAGTTTCAGATGTACATAAAGTCATTTTGATAGAGATTAGTTCTGTTATGATTTGTCTGCAGAACGATGGGTAACAATGTGCTGAATTATTTGTATATTATTTATGTGTGGTGTGTTTCTTGCTTCAAATAAAAAATGTTTTTAAATGTGTATTTTGTTTTACTCATCTTGATGCCCCAAGTTGAATAAAAAAACGAGGCCTGGCTAGCTAATGAATGAATAGTTGTAAAATTTTTATCAATATCAGTTTGGCCACTAATTTGAATTTCATTCCTTTAAATTGCACAATCAGTCGTTTTTTTTGTTGTTTTTTTACAGCTAAGGTGTTTCTGATTAGATATTGTGACTTTTTGTCAATACGTACCAGCATATCGAAACAAATACGAGAGTGACACTCGATAGGATCGTGACCCTATTATCCTGAACAAAGCTATATGTTACAGAACCAATCAAATTCTTTACAATATATATGGTGGTAACTTCTCTCTAAAACAGCGTTGATAATTTTCTTTATAGTAACGCCATGGAATCTAGATTAACACTTTCTTGTCATCACCCGCATGCATTTAGTAGAGCTCTATCAAGCATCATTATTTATGCTAATTGCTTAAGCTAAATACTTTTTGACAAACATAATTTCGTAATATTTAACAAATTTGTATTTAAAGTTGACAACGAAAAATAATTGTCCACCCGTATAGTTATTTTGAAAACTTGAATTAGATAATCAAATTTGTTTAGTCTAAGCAATGCTTATTTATCGGCACGTCCTTTTGCTCAATAGTTTTGCTGTTCAAAATCAACCGTCTGTAATTCGAATGATAAAAACTAAAAGGGATCAATTTTAACTTTTAGCTGAAGAGGTTGTAAAACTTTAAGACCGATAGCTTACGTGACTATTTTGTGTAGACAGGCACAAAAAGTTTGGTTATATTTGACCATTTTTGTAAATAACTTTGAAGTTAAGTATGTATTTCTATCAAATTTTGGTGAGAAGAAAAAAGAAAAATCAATAATAATTGAAAATTTTATATCTTGTGCATTTTTAATGGATTGCCTTAAAATTTGGTATGTGCAGTAAAGGTCCAGTTGGGCACATCCACCGAAAATATAATAATTTGTATTATCACAGTCCAAGCTAGGGAAAGCGGAAAATCGCTAAACTATCACTTTTTTTTATAACATACAGTATGTCCTGCAAGCTGTTTTGGCCACGCGACAGTATTTTGTGTCTTGGTAATGGTAACATTTGCACTGTAGTTTTGAAAACGTCTTTATTTTTAACTTTGCACTTCTAGATATGACGTACATTCTTCGGTATTCACAGTTGTACTCTCCTACTGGATGTTTTGGAGAACGCTGCATAGTTTGCGCACCATGATTCTAGGACGCGTTCAAACCCCCAACAACCAACTAGTGGGTGATTTATGGTTCCTTAAAATGTCCTTAACAATTGTAATATGCTATTAAAAGTAAATAATTTCTGTTTAGCCCATGGGCATGTATATGTGTCTTCAGATGATGTAACTAAGTAAAAAAGGAATTTCGAACATTGACGATGTTCAGACGTGAAGATTTTTTATAGCAACTTTAAACCACCCAGGAGCACAGTAGTATGTCTACGGATTCACATCATTAAAAAACGAGTTTCGATACCCGTGATGGGCAGAGCACAGATAGCCAATTTGCAGCTTTTTGCTCCATTTTAAAGAAACCAAAAACTAAACTATAACAGTTTTAAAATGTTAAGCTTACTTAAGAATTAATGACGATAAACTAAGGCATTAGGCATTTTAGTATTTTGGACAGTTCCACATGTAGTGTAATATTTACACTAAT
The DNA here is from genome assembly GCA_011833715.1 of Carcinoscorpius rotundicauda. Classification (NCBI taxonomy): domain Eukaryota; kingdom Metazoa; phylum Arthropoda; class Merostomata; order Xiphosura; family Limulidae; genus Carcinoscorpius; species Carcinoscorpius rotundicauda. The sequence goes on from CM022400.1 coordinate 20,429,777, forward strand.
GATACTGGCCACTGTCCCTAATTTGTTTAATGAACAGAAGGAATGTATCAGTCAAAGGATTTTGTCACCCACGTTAAGGAATTGTTACAACATATGTACAGCGAAAACCACAGGGAGCATTTAATGATCCATAATGGGTTTGAAGTTTGAACCCGAATAGCTATCTCCTAAATCCAGAACTGTACAGCAGGTCAAACCCGCTTCATGTAGTTTCATCTATTGAGAGAACGATGTTTGAAATAAATGTTATTCATACCAACAGACCTAGCTTTCTCAGTATTTAAAGCTTCACGAAATCAACACGAATCCATGATAATGCCAGGATGTATAAATTTATTTTGTGTTATTAACTTTTGCAATAGTAGAAAAGTATTCATATCATACTTAATCAGATTTTCATCCTGTGGTGCAACTTCACGATCTTGAAGCGTCTCGATAATATCATAAGCCGTATCTAATATTGGGCGTTTGCATAATTTTTGTTTGGTCTTCTCATCTGATTGTTTGTGTATCAATTAGTATCTTAATAAAAGAAATTGAAAAAGATAGAATTGGCTTTTACAAGATAATTTGTTTGAATATTTTGCATAGCCACATAATACGGCCTGGCATGGCTGAGCGCGTAAGGCGTGTGACTCGTAATCCGAGGGTCGCGGGTTCGCGCCCGCGTCGCGCTAAACATGCTCGCCCTCCCAGCCGTGGAGGTGTATAATGTGACGGTCAATCCCACTATTCGTTGGTAAAAGAGTAGCCCAAGAGTTGGCGGTGGGTGGTGATGACTAGCTGCCTTCCCTCTAGTCTTACACTGCTAAATTAGGGACGGCTAGCACAGATAGCCCTCGAGTAGCTTTGTGCGAAATTCCAAAACAAACCAAAAGCCACACAATGGCTATCTGCATTAGTAACACTTAATTTAGAAGCAGTAGAGGAAAAGACTAGTCAACATCTCCCACCGCCAACTCTTAGGGTGCTAGTTTACCAACGAATAGCGTGATTAACTTTCACATTAAAATGCTCTTATAGCTGAAAGAATGCACAGTGAAAATGTTCAAGCCCACAATCCGAGGCTGGCAGTCAATCACCCCAACCACCACAAGCTCGTTCTTTCAGCTGTGACCGTCAATCCCACAACTCGTTGGTAAAAGAGTAGACTTAAAGTTGGCGGGAGGTGATGATGACTAGCTGCCTTCCCTCTAGTCTTACACTGCTAAATTAGGGACAGCTGGCGCAGATAGCCCTCGTGTAGATTTGTGCGGGATTCAAAAACAAGCAAACAAAGCAGAACTTCTTATAAAATATAACCATGTGTATAAAAATATTTTAATAAATTAGATTAAATATAAATATAATAAATGCGAGTTTCTTTAAATTAATAATTTTATTGTATAGTGACTTTGTACAATTATTTTGCATTCAAAATTTAGAGCGACTTTAAACTGTGTAATTTAAATATGTGCTGAAAGTAACTTAAAATAATTTTAATTGACTGAATGCGTGTGGAATTTATATTTATAGAATAAAAATGTGTTTGCTTTGTTAGCGTTAATTCGTGGTTTGTAAAACTTTTTTAGATGAATATCACTTACAAATAACGCCGAGTGAAAATTTATATGAGAAGATATTAAACAACATTACTTACACATTCGTATTAAGAAGCTCTACAGTTAGGTATTAAACTAAGGTTTCTTAATATTAAAGTTTAAGTAATGTTGAGGTTATGTATTCAGCAGCGTGGTGTAAAATTATTCTTAACTGCTTCTCCAAAGAATGCTGCACATGACGTATCGGTTATCATTCCAAGGTGTACATAAAAAGGTCCACGACATGTTGCTGAATATTTTTCTCATTTTCGGCTATAAATGTGTTATAACTGTGACAGTCAATATCGCCATTTACTTAAAATTGTCTGTGGAGGTGTGACTGAGGCTGCAAGCTGATCATCAGTTCTAAATTATGTAAAGATACGTCTGACTAAACCTTAATGAATTCTAATCTTGTCATTTGTTACATCAAAATGATCTGGTTGGACTTACCTTACCTCTTCTAAAAAATATTTTATAGCTACTATAACATTTTTGAAATATTATTACATTTCTGGTAAATTTTAGTCATTATATATTAAAATACGGTTGATATGTAGCAAAGCGCTAAATCTTAAATGTTCACCATTGTAAAAAAAAAATAATACATCAATTAGCTACTTTACTAGGATCCCTCTCCCTCTTTGCACACAATTGTAAGTCACTTGTTTGTTTGTTTTTGCAAATATAAAATATAGAGTGTATGTGATGCCACGTGACTACTAAAACACATGAAAAGTAAGAGAAAAACCGTTTGTCAAAAAAACCCAAAAAACATCCGTAGACATAAGACTGCATTTCAGATAAATGATTCGTTCAACAGCGGTTAGAATTCGATAATTTTTCCAACTTTACTCATGAGAGAAATATAAAACTTTCATTACAACAAACTGGAATAAGGCGCTTGACCGTGCTTGTGTTTACTGTGACACTGCAAAACCATTGGAAGTAATGTAATAATGTAGAGAACACGCTCATTGCAAGGGTTGTATCATTTAATCTATTTAATATGGTGAATATTCAGAATAGGCATGGGTCGGCTATTACTGTATCTTGACCAGTAAGGGAAAGTTAATCTGATAAAATGTTGCAACGTTTTATCACATTTGTATTGGTTGTTTGTTTAGCATTTTACAGTGTAAAGCAACTAGACTATCTTCGCTTATTTGTGTTAACTAGAATTGATTCGAAAAGCGTATGAGTGTAAAACATAATCATTGAACTCAAATCTATTTGAACAGCTTGAAGATGAAGTTGAGCGTAATATTGATTACAATAATTCTAACTCAACATCGATAATTCAAATTCAGTGAATGTACCTCAACAAATAAACTATAAATTCAATGAATAGCTCACGGAATCTTGTGACGTATATGGTATACGTGTCTAATGGCAGTTCATTGGCAGAAAGTTGTACAATGAGTTTCTGTTGTTTTTGTTTTAATATCGAGCAAAGCTGCTTGAGAGGTATCTGCGCCAGCCGTCCCAGGCTTAGCAGAGAGCAGGTAGTTAGTCAACGGCATTCACTGTCCAATTTTGGGGTTATCTACCAATGGATTGACCGTCACAATCATGTTATAAAAAGCTCGAACAGCTGAAAGGGCGAGTATTTATGGTAGGATGGGGATTCGAACCTGTAACCCTCATATTGCGAATCGAGCACCCTAACCACCTGGTAATTCTGTGCTGTGTTATTAAGTAACAAGCACTTTAGGGAAATGTTGAAAGGATGTGACAAAACAATGATGAAAGTTGTAGGAAATGAAAGTTAAAAACTGGCCTAAGAAATCTTGAAATATTCCTAAAAGAAAACAATAACAGGTTCATTACCACTATTATAGTGGAGTGGAATGAAAATGACGTGAAAGATATATAATGTACAAAGGAAGAAAAAGAACATTCAGCAGAACGAGAACAGTAAGTTCATGATTTGATTAATATTAGTACAAAAAACAGCGAGTGTGTCCGCGAGAGGACAGCGGTAAATCTAAAATCCAACGATAAAATACGAGGTTTGATTCCCCATAATGGACACAGCAAATAGCCTAATGTCACTGTGCTTCGAAAAAAAGTTCAGAGAGTAATTTCACAAAATATTTGGTTATATACAGTTTTGAAGGAATCTAGTACTAAGCCTATTTCTGTTGCCGTACATATGCCGGAACTGTACTGTTGCTTTGTAAAAGCACAACATTAATGTGGAGAACAAGAAAAAGGTCCTGATGTAGAAGACGAGTTTGGAAGTCAAATTGCAAAATTTAGCAGTCCAGTTCTATTTCATTCAGTCAGTGTCCAGGAATTCTAGCCAACAACACCTACATAGCCGTACATAGTACACTGACGTTGTATATATGAATATTCAGTATGTTATCGCGTATTTGCCATGGCAACGTGATTTGTAGTAGTTAGGGTGTTAGGCCGCGGATCAAAGAGTCTATCTAGATCACTTTCAGCTGTTCCGGTTCGCGGACATTATAATTCCACTGTCAATCACACCAATAGCTGGTAAAAGAGTAGGTAGCCAAAGAATTGGTGGTACGTGGTGATGACCAGCTGCCTTTTTTCTAGTCTTTCACTGCTAAATTAGAAACAGCTAGCTGATACCCTTCATGTAGCTTTTAGCGAAATTCAAACAAAATCACTTTCAGCTAGGAACGCATTATAAAAGTCAGTCGATCTTGTTTTCTTGTTCAGAGTATTGGGCAAAACCCTTGTTGAGGCAGATATTAATGATTGGATGTCCTTTTCCTTTGATCAGAAGTTCAAAACAGAGGGGGCTCTATCGCGTGGCGTTTCGCTAAGTAAAAAAAAATCAGAATGCGAAATGAACTGCATAACAGCATCAGGTGGGATTTGTTCGAAATAGTGGCGATACGGCTTTCCGTCTAAGAAAAAAAGTACAGTTATGTGATGCCCACCCCTTCTTACTTCACTACATCTCTGGTTATATTTGAATCTTAACAGTCTATGACGCGGCCATTTAACCCTCGTGCACATAAAGTTTTTTCAAGTTCAAAATTCTGTTCCAACCACGTGTTGTTAAACTATTTTAACGATCTGTCCAACAACATATTGTTCATCTAAAACTATCTTTGGATTCAGAGAATTGACGAAAATACTTCTATTTCCTGGGTAAAAGATAGAAAAATAAAATGGAGGGCGTATCAAGCTCTGTTTTTCTTCTGAACTGATATCGTACGTACTTGAGAGTAAGTCACGTGAAGGCTACAGTAACTATCTAATTTTCATCGTTTTTCAGTTATTTTGGCAAATCTCATCAGATGAGTGTCACAAATCAAACTTCAAAGTAGGTTGAAGAGACTGGTAATTCTCACAAAATTATTGAGAATGTAAAAGAACAACGAATGTGATAAATTCGAAAATATTAAAACATTTACATATTTTGTTATATCGTTTTTATTATTATATTACCTTGTCTATACAGAGTTCACACAAAACAAAAGTCTCGTCATCAAAAATATATTTTACATTTTTACAGCAATAACTAGTCTTCACACCATATTGCTTTTAAATTTACTCGGTTTGAAAACATACTTGAACTATATTTTAAGTATTTAGTGTTAAAGTGGTTAAAAATTCGTTACACCAATTTAATTATTATTATTAGTATCTCGTTTTTACAACTAAACGCAGAATTGATTTAGAGAATGTTTCATGTTTTTCCCGGTACAAGAGGACTATAAGTGTGAATAGTCACCTGGGGACTCGTAACTTATATAAAAAATGTGTTTTTTATTATTATTTTGCGCAAAGCTACTCGAGGGCTATCTGCGCTAGCCGTCCCTACTTCAGCAGAGTAGGAATAGAGAGAAGGCAGCTAGTCATCATCACCCACCGCCAACTATTTGGCTACTCTTTTACCAACGGATAGTGGGATTGATCGAAATATTATAACAACCCTACAGCTGATTGGATGAGCATGTTTGGAACGACGGGGATTCGAACTCACCACCCTCGGATTACGAGTCAAACGCCTTAAACCACAAAATATGGGGCCTTACAGTTTATGTTTTATGGCCCGGCACAGCTACGTGGTAAGAGCACTCGACACGCAATCTGAGGGTCCCGCGTTCAAATCCCTGTTTCCCCAAACATGTTCGACCCTTTCAGCAGTTAGGACGTTATGATGTGAAGTTTAATCCCACTATTCGTTAGAAAAGAGTAGCCCAAAAAATGTTTGTATGTAATGATGACTATGCACCTTTCCTCTAACCTTACACTGCTAAATGAGGGACGGCTAGCTCAAATAACTTTCGTGTAGCTTTGCGCGAAATTTAAAAAACAAACCCGTCTTTGATGTTGAATGTTTTACTTATTCTAGAGACAAGCTTACTATGGTCGTACTTACTTCACTCACTAAACTACACGTTCTGGTTTAATCAGTCTTTCCAATCTAACAAAATTGTATGATATTCAAAGCCTACTGCAAGAGCTGAAAAATAATCACGTTGATTTTGCATGATTTGTATCGTATTTAAAAACATAATATAGCATTAAAAAATCTCTTTAAAATGGGAAATTTTAAGACACATTTAACTAACTATTTACAACCAAATTATTGATTCCTCTCTGTCTAAAGATCCACACCCATATTAAAAAGTAGGTTTCAAAATATAACTCTACTGTATACGACTTAGATCAGTAACCACAAAACTAAGAATATATTAATTTGATTCCCTTCAGTACAATGAATACGACAGTCACGAGCATCTGAAGAACAACTTCAACAAACTGAAATAGTTGTACCTCGATATATTAAATGCTGCTTCGGTCAAAAGCTGTTACATTTGACGCACTTTTGAGAATTTTAATAGCAACAGCCATTAGTAAAGTTCATGTTGGAGAAAACCATACTTGCACTGAATGTTTCCTCTTACTGTATTGTGTGCTATTTTTTAATACAGAAACCAAATTTCAAAAGTAATGTTAAGAAGTTTCTCGAATGTGTTTAGTGGTAGAGATATTTTTATGTTTTTGAATTTTTTTATACGGAAGAGTATATATTTGTTATGTTTTGAAAAAAAATTAATAGAAAGTTAAAAACTACTGAAACATTTTGGTAGTAAATTTATTGGTATGTTTTTTGTCCACTTAAATTATTTCGGGTTGAAAGTGTTTAAAAGATATTTCAATCGGAAATATTGTTAATAGATCAGTAAAATAAACTTATTTGAACCTTGTCTGTTTGTCAAGTGTAGGATATCTCAACAAACGTCAAGATAAATAATGTTTAGAAAAAGGCCTTCACTTTTTCATATGTTATATGGTGAGATATTTCATCGCGACACACTTTTAAAATTATACTATCCTTTTTGTAATTGACCTGAATTTTTTTTTAAATGCTAGCGTAGGATACTTTGTGTGCACAAATATTGTAACTCTTTTAATCTTCTTCATGGCTCAGCGACAAGTTTACGAATTTACTATTCACAATCTGGAGGTTGATACCCTGTGATGGACAGAGTACAGATATCCCATTTTGTAGCTTTGTACAAAGTAAATGACAATCTATTTTTTTATAAACTGGGAAAAATTTAATTTCGTTTAAAATACAACTGTACTGAAGATTTATAACAATAAAAACCGGGTTTCGACACCAGTGCTTGGAACAGCACAGATAGCCCACTGTGTAGCTTTGTGCTTCACATCGAACAAATTTAATAAATATTTTTATAATAAAAAGTATATATACATATATAGACACACAGCCATGAAACAAAGTAGACAAGACTAAAAATGTACACTACGATTTATATTTACGTAAACACTTAGAAGTATTGATGAAAATACTTTTAATCCGTATAATTTCTGAATCTAATATTTGTGTGCGTTAGCAAATTGTGCTAATACATCAGTAAATTGACAAACAATGATTTATAAGCACGTTGTCTTTCAAAATTTGTAGTGCATACGAGAATAATTTACACATTTAGATAAAAAGTGATAAAAAGCAACCTTTACACTCCAGATAGCTATAACTGAAATTTCGCTTTTAAGACATCTTCAGGGCTAGTACGTAAGATGGTTTGATTTCATAGTATTAGACTTATAAAAATAATGAAAATTGTTTTACATGTAAAACAGATCACACATTTCAACAAAACATTGATGTCTTCTCTGTTGAAATATGTACCATATTGTAAATAATTTTAATTATGCTTATAAATTATTATTTGTGAATCTAATATTTAACTTGCATGTTTCTTGTAGGTTTACCAATTTATTTCTGGTGAGTTAAATGTAGTTTTGTTTAAATATATGGCATACTTTTAGCTAGAAACATGCTAAGTGCAGGTTAAAATGTATACTCTGTGAAATGTTTTTAATGTGTAGCTAACATTTATTGTATATACTACATTGTGACTGTATCCAGTACGTAACATGGTTTTAGTACAAAGCGATAATACTTGGGAATTTACAAAGCATATATATATATAAACATATGTATCGTAGTGTGTGTGTTTCATTCTTATCCATATCAAGTTCATACAACATATTTAATGACATCACATATATAATTTTGGTATAAACAACAGTAAGCATGTCACTGACGAAAACAGAATAGTATTGGACACATCAAGTTTTCTGAACAGAGGCGTAGCAAGGGTTTTCAGTGCCCGGGGACAAAGTTAGTTTTCGCGTCGCCTCGTGACAAAATGTAAGCCATAATTCCTATTTATGTAACATCAATTTGGCGCTCCCCACCCCCGATGCTGCGCCCGGGGTCAGATGTACCCCCTTGCCCCCCTAGCTATGCCTCTGTTTCTAAAAGCGGAAAAAGTTTATCATATCAATTCGTTTATTTTTATTGTCTCATCTCACAGTTGTTTTAGATGTGTAGTTTAACACGCATCTTTAATCATGTCTAGGTCATTAACAATCGATAGACAGGTTACTCAAACATTGCACCATCACTATTGTCCCGTCATCGGTGCAACAGAAAGCGCATGACATCATGTGCATAACAGGTCTTGCTTATTTAGTGTTCTCACGTGGGACCCGTGCTCTTCTCTACGTTTAATCAGTTTCACCCTGTGTATTCACCTTGTGTACTAATGGTATTCTCACGCTGCTATCCTTTTTGCTTCGTGACTAATTGATATTCCCGGTCATATGATGGCAAGAATATGAGTCTAAAACATTGGTTACAAGTTACATAACATAGCGTTAAGAAGTTGGGTGCTTTCACTGGTAGAAACACGGTGAAATAAAGGTTTGCTTTTCTAGCTAAGTCGTTGTGTTCTGAGAATCATTATTTAGTTTCGTAAACCGTACCTTAAGTTTCTCGTTTCACTCTCTGTGATTTTGCTTATAAATCACATTACTTCTGATCAGGCTGGCGTGTCCTGACTCTGAATTTGAAGGTTTATGAACTATGTCCCGTTGTTGCTAATATTCTCCGTATTCTAGCGCCTGGATGCATTATAGGAGTGACAGTCAAGTCCTGTTATTCTGTCACATAAAAGATATCAGTGGATCATATTAACCAGCTATTCTATCAGTTCAAACGTAATGGGCGGTTGTTATGCACATGAACCTTGTACAGTTTTGTAAAAACATTATAGAACGAATAAAGACCGTTCCTCACACATGTATGAGTCAGTATTTTTTAAACGGATTAGTATATGACACATTGTCATGGTTGTTTCCGCGTTCATTATTTGAACAAACAGATAAGTAAACCCTTTTCGAGATACACTGAGTGCCAAATGAGTAATGTTGTAGTGTAAAGTATAGAGTTAAGGAGTCGCTTTGTTTGATGTACATTAAAGACGAGTTGAAATAAAATATTTACATACATCTTGAAAATTACCTATTGTTTGTTTCTTGTTTACTGAATGCAAAGGACTATCTCTTCTTTTATCACCGCAGGTATTGAAAGCTAATTTTTAGCATTATAAACCCTCAGAATTACCACCGAGACTGGGGGTAATTACCATATGATAAAAATTGTTATTATCATGGCTTTATTTACATAAAACTTGAGATAAGTTGAACCAATTTTGGCATTATACCTGAACTGAAAAACTAATATTATTTTGTTTGTTTGTTTTGGAATTTCGTACAAAGCTACTCGAGGGCTATCTGTGCTAGCCGTCCCTAATTTAGTAGTGTAAGTTCAGAGGGAAGGCAGCTAGTCATCACCACCCACCTCCAACTCTTGGGCTACTCTTTTACCAACGAAAAGTGGGATTTACCGTAACATTATAACGCCCCACGGCTGGGAGGGCGAGCATGTTTGGCGCGATGCGGGCGATTATCCGCGACCCTCGCATTACAAATCGCACACTTTCGCGCTTGGCCATGCCAGGCCCTAATATTATTTACATTTGAAGCATGAGAGTGGAAAGTCGCCTGTGAAGTAAGGGATTGAAGTTCCTTCGCGACATTCTCCCCAAGATTACAACACTGTAAGGAAGCAACCAAGCCCCATACTTTTAATAAAATAATTGTTAAAAGTTCGACGTTTCTCCATGTCTTATTCTGGGGGTATTGAGTGTGTTTTAGTGCAAATATTTTTCTCTTAATTACTGGTGGAAACTTGTTTTCGTTAACGAATTACTAAAAACGTATCTTTGTGTCTATTCAATACCTAACAGCTCATTTCAACTACGAATCCACTAACATTTGTAATAATCTGGATAAACAAAATATTTAACATGTTAATTCTGAGGTAAGAGATTCTAACAAATCAAAATCTTTGTTATTTACCTGTTTTAAATTTCTGTATTATATCCCAAAGTCGGATCGAGAAATGTATTGTAATTTCAAGAAACTGATATCTTTGTGAGAACTTCAGGGTAGTAACAATGAAGTTTGTATTCATTATCCTAGTAGGCAAATAGGAATGTCGAACAAACACAATCAAAGAGTTAACATTATATAGCAATGATGAGCGGACACAAAAGAAAAATAACCACAACAATAAAGAGTTAATGTTTACTTCTAATGAAAGCAAGCTACCTACATAGTTCAGAAAACAATGTTAACCCAACAGGAAATATATATTTAATATTTAATATTCTTACGCTTTTACTTGTAGCGATTATCATGGTTTGTTTTGTCAGTGTACACCCTTGCCATAAGCGACACTTTCGGACGTAATCCCATTAATATTTCACGACACATTGAAGAACCGTTATAAGTATGTAAAACACAATAACGACAAATTATTACAACTTTTAGCGAATTATAAAATATAATTTTAAAAGGAAACTGCCTAGTCATATTTTCTAAAAACTTTGGGGATATCTTTTATATCAAACATAATTTTAAAAAACGCCTATTAGAAAATATAGCTTGTAAGGAAATTAATCTCTCTACCTACTCGAACGGTTGTAGGGATTATTTTTGCATTTGTTTGCTTGTTTTTGAATTTCGCGCAAAACTACACGAGCGCTAACTGCGCTAGCCGTCCCTAATTTAGCAGTGTAACAATAGCGGGAAGGCAGCTAGTCATCACCACCCACCGCCAACTCTTGAGCTACTCGTTTACCACCGAATAGTGGGATTGATCATAACATTATAAAGACCCCACGGTTGAAAGGGTGAGCATGTTTGGTGCGACGGGAATTCGAACACTCGACCCTCAAATTACGAGTCGAACACCTTAACCCACCTGGCAATGCCAGGCCTTATTTTTATATAATAATTCAATTGACTGGACAAATTTTATTCATGATGTCGGGGTAGAAATATTTCTTGCTAAAAACATATTTAACTTGTATATATGTATATTAGATATTTTTCTGCAGGATCTTCCAAAATTGTTCTGTTTCAAGAATAAATAAAATAAAATGACGACTAAGAAATATTTTAATTCTTGCGTTTGAAAATCTTATATTACGTTGTGTTGTAGCCTACAGAATGCATGATTATTTTCATGATTGGCTCGGCATAGCCAAGCGCGTTAGGGCGTGCGTGCAACTCGTAATCTGAAGGTCGTGAGTTCGCATCCGCGTCGCGCCAAACATGCTCGACCTCCCAGCCGCGGGGGCGCGATAATGTGAAGGTCAATCCCACTATTCGTTGGTAAGGTGGTGATGACTAGCTGCCGTCCCTCTAGTCTTACACTGGTAAATTAGGGACGGCTAGCACAGATAGCCCTCGAATAGCTTTGTGCGAAACTCCAAAACAAACAAGCAAACAAATATAGTGGCCTATACAAATAAAGGTATAGTTATATATACCATAATAGTACCAATATTTATAATAACATTTACGAAAAAGCAATCAAATTTCAAATAATCCATTCACTAAAATATACTCTATTCCTACCCTAAAGGCACCCTTCATATTCAGTATTTGAGGTTTGTTTTTCCATTTTCGAAATGGAATAATTCATTTAGCGATGCAGAAAACGAACCTCTTTAACTAAGATCTTATCCATATTACATGTTTTTCGACATAATGTTCAGTAACATTATGTTTGTGTAGCTTTGTCCTAAATTATGACCAAACAAACAAAATTCAAGCACATAAAGTAATAAGGATTTTTACATTTTTATAGATCACTTAGATACAAGTTGCAGATTGTTTGACTTAACCTAAGCCCAGAAATTATGAATTAAACGCTTTACAAAATTCAATAGTTTGAAAGGTATTTTGATACAGCAAAATTAGTTCTACATTGTTTTCGTTTGGTCTGTATTGTAAATAAGTACAATCGTTGCACCAATCTGATACTTTCAACATTTACATTAAAAACTTTCTCCTGGCGCAGAAGCTGCATGTCTAACTTAATATTCGACATAAACTACGAGCAAGCGCGGAATGAAAAGGAGCTTGGGGAGCCCGAGTCATTCTCTAAGATATAGAATTCTGAAAGGTTTTGTAACTATATAGTTAAGGCCATATTTATTTAGCCTGATACTTTTAAACAAATGGGAAAGCTTCTTTAGTATTTTCTCAATAATAGTAAAAAGCTACACGGAATACATCAACTTTATTACTTAGAAAATAGTATATAGAAATCAGCCTACGCCTTCACAAACATACAGGTGAAGTCCCTGCCAATAATCATGGAGGTTTCATACATCTAAAGATCCATTTTGTTTTAATAACTTTTTTTTTCAACAGAGGGCGGGGAATTTATGAATATTTAATGATATCATACTCATTTGAATATTAACGAGAAATTTTTTTGTTAACTTACATTAATGTCGTTTCCGATTGTATTATTATTTTTGTAAAGTTCAATTTAATGTAATTATAAAGTAAATTATATTAAAATATTAATTACACACACGTATAATAGGAAAAAACAGCTAATCTGTTTTGTACCATTGCTTTGAATTTCGCGCAAAGCTGCATGAGGGCTGTCTGTGCAAGCCGTCCCTACTTTAGCAGTGTAAGACTAAAGGGAAGGCAGCCAGTTGACGCACCGTCAAATGTTGAGCTACTCTTTTACCAACGAATAGTAAGATTGACCGACAGATGATTATAACCCCACGGCTGAAAGAGCTAGCATGTTTGGTGTGACGGGATTCGAACCAGCGACCCTCAGATTACAAGTCGAATATCTTAACCACCTGGCCATGTCGGGCCTGTTTTGTAATATAAATACTATTATAAATGTAACCAGTATTATCAGTTTCAATGAAAATACGGATAAATCATATCGTCAAATTTTTCCTTAGTGAGACTACCTGAATATGGAAATAGTTTGAAAAATCAACGTTCCTTTACTTGTTACCTTTAGAAATTACAAGATTTGTTTTGAAAAACTATTCTCTAGTTGTTATTTTATTAATTATGAAATTACAATTTTAATTGAAGTACTGTAGTTATATTTTTTACCCCTCAACGTAAATACACAAAAAATACGGAAAACAAAAATATAATGTTGTTGTATCTAGCCATGGTTAAATACTTTGTATTGATAGATCTTGTATAATAAAACTGAGACAATTTCTTAAAGTGTCTTTAGAAACATTAATTTGCGTTTAAAAAAATCATTATTTTTTAAAAGACTTTAGTCTTTACTTTTATTTATTTTTTGGGCCATGATTCGAAAACAGCCCAAGGTTTGTATGGATTAAGACACAAATAGCCTAGTAACGAAATATTCCCAGATCAAAAGCAAAACCTTGAGGCATTGATCACAGTCCAAGGAGGGTGTGATGTTTACTTCGGAGTTTTCAGTGATGTAATGTATAACTGACAGTGTCAGTGTGAGATACTTGAAATTATTCTAAGCTTCTTTAATGTTAATTGCTGATAGAAAATTGCTTCTGTAGTAATGTTTGTTTATTTTTTGAACACCACTACTTCGTTTAAAGTCGTTTATGGTGCTCAAAGAAATTGTTCCTTAAACATTGACGTGTTTTTCGTGAATAGTCGTTATCTTAGCTCTGGTTTTGGCCTAGGTTGATTATTGGTTATTTTTCATTTTATTCAATGTAATTAATTCTTCAAGATTTTAAAAATGGTTTTCTTGCTCGTGGATAGTTTGAAAGACCAGTCTTTCAATCAGTTATGAGAGCCATGACACGGTCAGTTTTCTAAAGTACGTATAAAGGATTCGCGTACTTTAAAATTGTCATTACATATTTCACAACTTTCATGAAGACTACAGTTATTACTATGAAGTTCCGCGTCTTCAGATATCTAGTAGATGTATGCAAAATAAATAACAGGGTGCTTATATTTCACAGTGATGAAGAAATATGTGTTTTTATATGTGTTTTATTTATGTAATTATAACTCATTTTCAGAGAATTAAACGGCATCATAATTTCAGAGAAACTTTTTTTTCCATCTTAAATGATTCAAACATGTAGGTTGAGATAACTTTTTTTTCTAAAGGATTTAGAAATTGACATAGAAAAATTGGCATTGGTTTATACTTACAAAACATGGTGTTATATTTCACAGTGGGTTAATAATCAGGATTCTAAAAGGCGTTGACAATAACTATGCATGATGTTATACGCGCTAACTAACTTATGAGTATTTTTATTTCACAGAAATTAATTTTAAACAGCAATAAACATTCTAATATGGTTATCTACTAATTTTGTTTAAAATTAACAAATTGTTTCTGCTGTATTATACAGTGCTGTGCAAAAATGTTAAGACGAGAATATTTTGTCATTCTTTCCATTTTATGGGGCTAATTCTTCCATGACATCACAGAATGTAACTTTTATCGCTGTGTTAATGCTTCACTGATCTTTGTTGACAATTGAATGAGCCAGGGTGAGAATACTTATCGTTCTGTAAAATTCCAATATACTTGTACAAAGGGCATGTCGTAAGGGTTTGGCATGAATGAACATATTGATCAAATTTAGGGTCTGAAGTAATTGTTGTGGTACCCCATGCAGTGTCTTAGTTATGTAGAAAGAAGCTAGCAATGAACCATGGTAGGGTGTTGGTATATGCTAGAAGAAATCAATTACTACCACTCCATAAATAGACCATGTTAAAATCATTGTTTAACACAACATATTAAGTTTTATTTTCATGTCATGGTCCAAAAAATGTAAAGAATTGTCAGTAGAGCAGAGAGTTTGCTTAGGAGCTTTACTTGATTCTAGTTGGACCCTTCAACAAATTGCTGCAGACTTGAAATGCTCCTCAAATACTGTCAAGTACACCCTAGATCGTGAGACCGTAACACGTAAATTTGAAAATAGGAAAGAAAAAGGCAGATCACCTAAACCCAATGATACTAGTGTTAAGTATCTTCGTTTTTGCAGCCTTTGGAACAGAAGGAAAATTGTCACTAATCTCAAGCATGAGATAAATGTGTACCGAGTGGCACAGAAGTGTCCAGATCTACAGTAACAAGAAGACTTAACGATAATGGAATGTTTTGTTGTGTAATAGTTAAAACCTCTTTACTTCAGTCTCCAAATATCGTCAAGAGATTGAAATGTGCTAAAATACAGAAACTGGACCATATTTGATTAGAAAAGAGTGTTATGGATTTGATAAGTACAAGTTTAAAATATTTGACACAAAGTGTAAGTTGTACGTCAGACGGAAGAAAGGTGAGAGGTACTAACCTGAATGCATATCACCTACCATGAAGCATGGAGGAGACACTGTGGTGATTTGGGGTGTTTTTATGCTGAGATAACAGAAGATATTTGCAAAATAGATGGAATAATGGACTAGTTACTGATCCATTATGGTATACCCAGTGGTTTGCATATTATTGATAAAGGATACGACTACCAAGACGGTAATGGACCCCAGCACTCATTCTACATATGCAGAAATTAGTCACCTTAGAAAGAAGCTGCTAGAGTCTTCAAATTATGCAGTGGTCCCCACAGAGCAGTTATCTTTGTTCAACTGAGTATATCTAGCAATTGATAGATTAAAACTTGACAAATCAAATGTTACTTCCAAAGAAACTTTATAAGAGTGCATTAGACGCATTTGGAGTAAAACCTCAAAGTATACTTTGATTAAATATTTTGCAAGAATGCTTGAAAGACTGTCTGCTGTTATTAAAGCAAAAGAAGGGCACACAAAATATTAATTGTTTGCTGAACTCGAGCATTTCCACTGAGTTTCTGTTGTAATAAGTATAAATATCAATAAATTATTGCTGTTTCTCCATTGTTCTTTTTAAATTAGCCTGAAATGTAATGATTGCCTTTGTTCTAACACTTTTGAAATGTAGTACTGTACCTAGTAGGACGACTGACGAATAGTAGAGGAAATCCCGCCACGATCAAGTAAATTATAGTAAATCCAGATTAATTAATTATTTCTTCTGTACCACGTATTTTAGAATGACTGAAGAATATTACAGGAAGACCAATCACAATTGCTAGTGTTGTTGCTGTAGCTGTAATTTTTAGAATCTCGCCCAACTATTATAAAAGTTAGCCTTCGGAATACGCAGAAAGACAATATATGTTGTTGGTTTGCTACAGTTTGTATACTATAAATCTCTGAAGCTATAACTGTGATTAGCTTAAAAGTGGCTTTGGAAGTTGACACCTACGTAAAATTGAAATTTTTTATTTTCGAATTCTGTGATATAACATTAATCTCGCGAAATTACCAGGATGAACTTGACGAAAAAGTAATATTTAGAACAGCACGGAGCTGGAACGTCATTCTTATAAATCAAAATTACTCCCTCGCCACGTCTGTAGTACGTATACAGAGATATACTTTAAAACAGTGTATTGAAAGTGTAAGTTTTTCATATACATATCACACACTTTTATTTAATTTCTAATGTATCCCTTAACTGGAAGATTTCAGAAACGTTACAGATTTATTTCACACTATGAAATAATATATTCATAATACATTTCACTATGAAACAATGTGTCGTCTTTAATGAACCGATATATGCATAGTATATGCACGTTATGAAACAATAATCGTAACAAATGCACACTAAAATAATACACAATGTATGTAATGTACATATTACGTACGACATTAGCCCTTTGAAACAATGTTCTGCAAAATTATGAGCAGTGTAACTAAGAACTGTTAAGTATGCAAACACTAAAAAATATATCCAAAATTCACATATATTGATATCCAGAAATAATCTCGTGCAAGAAGGCAAGTACTATAAAATATAAATGCTCCGAAGAAATCAAGAACTCGAAATTAATGGATTCTTTGAAACAGCGTACCTGCAAAATAAAACTACAATAAATATGCACACTTTGAAACTATTTATTCTAACTTTGAAACTAAATACCTGAATAAAAAAACTTACATATGTTCGTATCACATACCAGTAAGAAAGTGTAAATATAATATTACGTTAAATTTCTTCCCTACGTTGTTTTTGTTAAACATTTAGAATTAGGACTAAAATAGTTTTTGTTAACGTTTTTGTATGAGAACTCATAAGCAGACAGATGTTCTTACATTGTACGTTTTCTGTAACACGTATATACAGTTTGATACGTAATCAATTGTCTAAATCGTTACATTTAATTCAATTGTTATATGGATAGATAAATATGAATGTGTTAGAGTTCAACTGATAATTTTATATTTTCCACTATCTGAAACAATTCAACTTGTTTTATCATAATCCAACACTTTTTATGGTTTTTACTCCTTTGATTATAATTTCCTTGAGATCATACAGTTTAACCTTGACCGTGAAAAGTGTCTAATCGTATTTCCCTCGTATAGTTATGCAAGCCGCTTAGCAGCTATTTATAATTTAATAAAAGAAATTCATAAACTGTTATTTATCTGATAAGACAAGAGGATATTATTCTGTTTATTGTTGCTAGGTTGCTGAAATGAGCTCAACGATTGGCTGTCTTCCTTGTACGCTGTGACATTCTCGAGTGACACCTGTAGCCGAAATAGTATAATAATAATATTAATTTGTTTCTTAGCAAATCAAAGTCGACTAACTTATTGCTATCTGTTTATTTTTTGTTATGTCGTATGCACCTCTTCATTCTGTATTTTCACATAGCATATGAAAATCAAGTAAAAATGAACGCGCAGGATCAAAAATCATGTACATGACAAAAAAAAGTAAAGAAGTAGGAAAAGGTGAAAGGACAGACGTTCACCCCAAAAATAAATTTTATGCCAATCTATTTATAAGGATAAGCAAGCACTCGTGGTTTCAGTTTAATTGATGTGTAATAGACACAAAACATATACAAGAACGTATGTTTGTTTGTGATTAAGCACAAAGCTATCCAATGGGCTATCTGTGCTCTTCCCATATGGGCTTCTAGCGTTGTTAGCCTGCAGGCATACTGCTGTGCCATTTGGGGCGTACAAGAATGAACGAACAAATACTAGGAATATAAAGACTGATATGATTCAGAATAAGTTATCACGATATTGCGTTTTTATAATTATTTGGCTACAAGGGATTGGATTTCAGTTTAATAAATCGACCTTTAACATATTTTGTGAAGTTTTCATGAACTTAAAACATGAGTGTGTGTGTGTGTGTACGTGTGTTTTGTTATAGCAAAGCCGCATCGGGCTATCTGCTGAATCCACCGAGGGGAATCGAACCTCTGGTTTTAGCGTTGTACATACGTAGACTTACCTCTGTACCAGCTGGGAGGGATCTTAAAACATGAACCCGCGGATAGTCTGACGTCAACCTTCATGGGTAATAAAAAACAAATAAAAAATACATTTTCCATCAAAATACCATTCTTGCATGCTTTTGAAATAAATTCTAGTTAACCTCATCTTGTCCTCTCTTCTATTGTAAAAATCTGGGTTCTTTTGACTGAGTTTTACGATAAAATTGCGCTTTAGTTGAGTTATCTCCTGATGGAAAAGCGATAAGTCTTCAGACTTTCAACGTTGAAATCCGGAATTCGATACCCTACGGTAGAGACCGCTGAGAGCACAACCTCGTATTGCTAATTTTTGGTTATATGATTATCATAAAAATAAATTGTGGTAAAGGTTTATAGCATAATTTAATTAGTATTTAGATTTACTCAACATGATACATCAATGTGGTTTAAACAGAAGGATTTCACCAATCATTGGGACTTAAAAATATCTTCATAAAACAAATGGATATTAGGAGCAAACAACTGGTTTCTTTGTATTTCATAAGAAATTACTTTCTTAACTTTTATTTAAAATTAGTTTCCCTAATATCAGTTGTTATAATATCCAAACCATCTTCATATATTATTGGTTCAGGTTTTACAGATGCGAGTATTTTCCATTGGTAACTTAGTGAATTTAAGGCTAATTCAAATCTTCAAAATTGGCTACACCTCTTGAGATATCTTTTAGTTTAGGGCTAATAATTGGAGTTAAAATTATCGTTTCTCTCTCTCTCTCTCTCTGGTATTTGGGTATATTTATGTGTTTCCTCCTTACATTACTTTGTTGGAGTGGCCAGATTAATATATATTTCGATTTAAATACAGAATGGCTGGAGTGATATCAAAAATTTTGTCAGGTCCTTTTCAGGATATTGCCCATTTATATTATTCTTTGATTTATTGTTATTAGTATTTTTTATTTAATAAGTCTAGAACGTAGGTGGGCTGTTTTATTTTATCTCTATTCTACTACTACTACTATTATTATTATTTTAAAAATGATTTTGTCTTAATGATCTAACGTATAGATTTAACGGGGAGAGGTGTTCAGGTCTCTCTTCATCATATATACAATACCTGTCTAGTTCGCCAAACAATTCTTTTTTTCGCCAATTTTTATCAAAATATTTTATTGTATTATGTAGAAGTCTATCTGGTATTGGTTGTGTGTTTGAGTAATTATGCATGAACTTTGATGAAGTGGTTTATGGTACTCTGTATGCTGATGTAATTAGTGTATTCTGTAATTTTGGAGCTTGGTTTGAATTTGCTTTACACTTAATTGATCCATGCAGGAGTGGCATAGTCTATTACAGGTCTAATGTATAACTTCTTATATTTCAATGTTTTCTGGTGTTGTTCCGTAGTTTTTCCCGGTTAGACTCCAAGTATAGTTTATTTTTCGCCAAATATTAGTTTTATGTTCTTTACATGTTTTATCCGTGGAAGCTTCGAATCATATGTTAATCCTAAAAAATTTGCAGATGTAGCAGTCTGGAGGATTTCCCCATTCATGTAGATTTGGGGTTGAACTTTTTGATATTTCGTAGATTTTGAAAATAGTACTAGTTGTGTCTTCGCTGTATTTATTTTGATTCGATATTTTTCACAATATTCACATAATCTATTTAGTTGTGGTTGTAAGTTGGCGGCTGCTGTTTCTGGTGTAGGGGCACTTTTCCAAATTGCTACATCATCAGCGGACTGAGACGTGTATCCATGGTTTGGATCTTTTAGTGGCATATTACTTACATACATGATGAAGAGAATAGGGCTAACCACCCCTCCTTGAGGGACTCCAGCCTCTGGAGTGAAGAACTCCGAGAAAGTTCCCTCTACGTTTATTCTACATTTTCTATTTTCCAAAAAGTTTGATAACCAGCGAATAATTCTTCGCGGTAGTCCCATTTCATACATACGGAACCGAAGACCATTGTGCCATACAGTGTCGAGCGCTTTCTCGATATCCAGGAAGTAGGCAGTAGTGCATTCTTTATTATTCAAGCTGTTTATTGTTGTTTCAGTTAGCCTAATTAAGTCATCTGTTATTTGTCGATATTTTCTAAATCCGTTTTGTTTTTCTGGTAAATTTGAATTAATCTCCAAAAAATGTGGGGAGTCTATTACATATTATGCATTCGAGAATTTTTCCTACACAGGTCAGGCTGATCGGTCGATAACTGTTTGATTTATCGGCTGGTTTTCCTTCTTTGTAGAACATTAAAATATTAGCTTGCTTCCAAGAAACTGGGATGTATCCAGAGTGCAGAGATAGATTAAATATTGCTACTAGGTGGTCAAATAATTTTGGAGTGCCTTTTTTCAGAAGCGTTGTTTGTATTCCATCATTTCCTGGTGCTTTGTTTTTTTGTATTTTCGATAGCTTGTTCAAGCTCATTTAGTTTGATTCTTTTGGTGAGTAGTTGGATGTTGTAGTCATATGTTTTGTTAGCGTTGCTGTTTTTAATGTTGACTGGAAAGCGTGGTTTATATAATTCTATGTTATTTGTTACGTGGTTGTTTATTTTATCGTTTATCTCCGAAAAGACGTTCTTAATTTTGAACAGATATTTTATGAACACTCTTACCGCCATCTATTGGACAACTATTGTCTGAGTGAGTAAGTGCATTTGACCATAGCTCTCATAATGTATTTACAGCACTAAGAACACATCATATTTTTGAAACAAAAGAGAACGAACCATGAACTTTTGGATTCACGACCTGATCATGCTAATCATTAGGCCTCGGCCAACCTCCAACTTGATCTCAAGGTTTCTCATTTGATGATTTATTGCATTCTTATAACACTAAAAACCGGGTTCCAACACCCGTGGTTGGCACAGCAGATATAGCCCGTTGTATAACTTTATACTAAATAATAAAACACACAAAGTTGTTGGAGTATCATCGGCCTAGTGATAAAATACTCTTCACTAAGATAATAGATCATAGGTCATGTTATTTAAGTCTGATTTATTTTTTGAAGTTCGACATTTGGTCATGCACAACACAGAAAAAATGTACTTTTATTTTGTAACACTTGATGTCAGTTTTTTGCTATCTCTCATAAAATTGTTTTGCAAACATGAACTTTACTACTTACTTGTCTGTCCGTTAATACTTTGCATTTATTGAAATTAATGACAGAAGGCTAACGTTTATGTGGTTAAAGGTGTGTATTTTCTCATACCAAAGCTACATTTGATAACCGAGTTTGCGGAGTTCACCGAAGGGAATCGAAGCCCTGATTTGGGCGTTGTAAATCCGTTTATTGTTTGGTGCTGGTCTCTTAACCGTCTGGGTTATCGGACCAAGCTTTACAGCACTAAATTGTTCAGGACTGGGATGGGTAAGCAACATAGATGTTAGTTTGGATATGG
This sequence comes from Carcinoscorpius rotundicauda, assembly GCA_011833715.1. Classification (NCBI taxonomy): domain Eukaryota; kingdom Metazoa; phylum Arthropoda; class Merostomata; order Xiphosura; family Limulidae; genus Carcinoscorpius; species Carcinoscorpius rotundicauda. The sequence goes on from CM022400.1 coordinate 20,451,806, forward strand.
CTGGATTCCAATTTTCAGATTACTACCAAAAGTTTAAATAGATGAAGTCGCGTTACACGTATTATTTAGTTTTATTAAAATTTGATAAGGATTTGCCCTGTAACGGAGCTTTGGATTTTAGGACTGACGAACTTTATTTGGATCCGTTCGATATCAAAATTCCTTGCCAACACTTAAATAGGGGGTGCATTATAAGAACTACAGTCATTCTCTTAACATGGGAGAGAGAGTTTTGCTGACTGCCCTCTAGTTAGTAGTTCAAAATTTGTGATAACGGCGGATAGTCTTGTAACTTTGTCACAAATACAAATAAAATTTATTCTTACTAAACTCCCACTATTTGTAGATACACAATGTATTCTTAACGTATAAAGGCAGAAGATTCTTGTCAATTATCGTCTGACAAAATTAATAAAATGGAGAGATGGTGTCGTGAGTCGTGACACAAGCTAGCTGATTGGTTAAAGAAGAAAACAACTTACATTTTGGTTATATAACATACCTTAAAACTTTTGAAAATTACTAAACATGAGAAAAAGAATAACTTGAATACTAGTGGCTATGACTCATGCAATCTATTGGCTGATTGTTTAAGAAAGAAGCACGTGTATTGACCAAAGAGCATACCATGAGAATTATGCCATTTATTTTAAACCATAGAATATAAAATAATTATTGTTCACGATATCTGTTTGCTGAATGGTTATAAAAGTTATGTTAATGAAATCTGTTAGCTGATTGGTTACAATTTCATATTTTTGAGATTTCTTAGCTGATTGGTTAATGGATCAAATTAAGTTTTCTGTCGAATAGGAAATCATAAATGTCATGATAATTTATCCCAATAGAACAAAGACTCAAGAGTTTTAGCACATTACATCAAATAAATGATTTGGTTAGAGAGTCACTTAAGTTCGTATAATCGCGGTTTTGAGTTCCACTCAAGTTTAAATCTTATATCAGTGTGATAGTATAAAAGTTCCACTGCTCTCTTTAATAAATATATTAAATTATAGAGAATATAACTTTTGTAGTTTAGAAATATGGTAAAATAAAATTTGAACTGAGGACAAAATTAAATAATTTTTGTAGTCACTGTTGTACAAAGCTTAATTTTTATTCATTTAGTTTCTCCAACCTGAATTATAGTAAGCGCTTCACATGTATTTAGGTTAGAGCTTAAATATTTTTCAGTTGGCGTGTGTTTCATGTATTGAAGTACTGAGTGACAAATATTAAAATTTCATTTATTTTCTTAGCATTATTCTATAGAAGACTTACTTTGTTATGAACGTAGCAAAGAATGTGGGTGATGGGTTCATAAATTTAGAATTTGACACCGATTTAATGAACTTTTGTAAATCTTACTACATATCAGCAACCTCTCCACATGCACGGTTTTTCAATGAGCTTTTAATTTGCTATTTACTTTTCCCATGGAATACATTACTCATTATTTTCACTTCTAAGCTTTCTTCGATCCCCCCCCCCGATCCTTCTCATAAGCAAGCGAGGAAAAGTATTCGTACTGATGCAACAAGTCCGAAGATGTTCTTCGGTGCTGTATACTCTGTGATATCATTTCACAGAATCATTCCAGCGTATACCACAATAAAAGGGTTTGTTGCTAAGACATGAACAGTAGCTAGAACAAATTACGAGGCATTCTCGTCCCTCAAAGATTGTTAATTGATCAAAATTAACGTTAAGATAACGATCCAGGCGTCTGGCGGGACGAGTAAGTCTGATTCGAAAAGTTATTTAAAAGTATGTTTAAACGAGATTAGTAATTTAACAAAGGTTGTTAACTAAATTTTAGTGTTATTGAACTTGGAGTAAATAGGACAGTCTAAATAAGATGGATAAATAATTTTGCAAAAAGCAATTATTTACATATAACATTTAAAGGTAGTTCACAAAATACAACAGGAGTTGTATACCTTAAATTAATCGCTGACCCAACTGTAAACTTCATCCTGTTCGTGTTGCCTTCTCATTTCAATATTACTTCTGTATTGGAGGCTTATTCCGTATAATTTCTCTAATATATATCATGAACTACTTCAGTTAACTAAGAGACCATCCCTTACCTCTATGATAATTTATTTTTATTTTATTTTATTTTTTTGTTATTACCTTCTCGGCTCTGATTTGGGGTTCGGCATGGCCTAGCGCGTTAAGGCGTGCGTTTCGTAATCTGAGGGTCGCGAGTTGGCATCCCCATCGCGCCAAGAGTGTTAAGGTGTACGACTCGTAATCTGAGGGTCGCAGGTTCACATCCCCATCGCGCCAAACATGCTCGCTCTTTTAGCCGTGGGGGCACGATCAATCCCACTTTTCGTTGTTAAAAGAGTAGCTCAAGAGTTGGCGGTGGGTGATGATGACTAGCTGCCTTTCCACTGCTCGATTAGGGACGGCTAGCGCAGATAACCCTCGAGTAGCTTTATGCGAAATTCCAAAACAGACAAAAACACAAAACCTTTTAGAATGACCTTTGGAACAATATTACTTGGATATTAATATATTTTTATTTTCAATTATCATTATACTAATGCATTATTTCTTATTAAACGCTGTCGACGTGACTTTTGTATCAATCAATATCACCTCATGTAAAATAAGTTATTTGAAATAGGTTGAAATATACTAAAATTAAATATTTGCTCAGTTTCATAAAATATGAAGTGTTTGTTTGAAAATGTATTCAGATCTATAAATCTGTCTCGAAGTACCCATTTATTTTCCTACTACAGATAGAACAACATGACATTTAATTTTACATATGAGTCAGAATATCTGTTTAGTGTAGAAATATGAGAATTGCATCATTTATTTTCAAACGTTTTCGAGACCTTTGCTCTAGAGCCAGAACGACGTAGTAAAGTAATCAGTAAACATCGCAATTCGTAATGGGCTCGTGACCACCACGTGATACAACTGATCAAACACGAGAAAACAACCAAACAAAGCTGTTCATGTGATTGAAACTGATTTGTGTTATGTCGAATTTCCTGCCGTCCCCTGTTTTCAGATCTTGTTGTGGTTCTTATGATATTTTTTCTACTCTTTTACGCTAAGGTTATTGTTATTGTGGCAAACACACTTAATACCATTGTTGCCATTTTTTAACCCACAACGAAAAAGTTTAGGCTCACTTTAAACCATTGTTAAGAGCTAAGCATGAACACAGCACTGCGTTAATTTTTTGAATGTTATCCATTCTTACCATATCATTTTCTAATACTTGTCTGAACCTGGAAAACTTGACGTTGCGAACGTGTTTACAGCCTACTGGTTATCGTTCCATCATTACAAATACGATAGTTCCAAACTCACATCCGGTTCGAAAAACAACATTAAAAAAAAGCTTTATGCACTTTGGAGCCTTAAAATCAACCACAAAATATACAAACAAACGTATTTGATTTTAGCCTATTATACTGTTATATGTATGAAAATTTACGACAAACAGTAAATGCTTCGTATAGCAGTTATTTTTCTTTCTTAGCAAACACTAGAAACGTTAATCCATGTTTAGGTTTGTATAAAGCTGAACATATGTATCATTGAACAGATAAGTGTTTTAAAATGATACAATTAAAGTTTGTTTGTTTGTTTTGAATTTCGCGCAAAGCTACTCGAGGGCTATCTGCGCTAGCCGTCCCGAATTTAGCAGTGTAAGACTAGAGGGAAGGCAGCAAGTCATCACCACCCACCGCCAACTCTGGGGCTACTCTTCTACCAACGAAAAGTGGGATTGACCATCACATTATAATGTCCCCACGGCTGAAGGGGCGAGCATGTCTGATGCGACCGGGATTCGATCCCGCGATCCTCGGATTACGAGTTGAACGCCTTAACACGCTTGGCCATGCCGGGCTTTACAATTAAAGGTGGCAAACACCAGTCTCTCAATTTTATTTCATTCAAATAATACAGCTAATTATTTGAAGCTTTTATTAAAAAACAAAGTATGACTGTAACTGAAAATATAAATATTTCCTTTTCTTGAGTTATTATGTGTGTTGTTGTGTGTTAACAAAGTTAGATAAACAAGAACTTATTCTCAATGACGTATAGTTACGTAGTTGTTCTTAGAACTGTTTTTATCATTTACAGATTAGCTTTTCTAACACACTTGCGTACGTTTCCTCAAACAAACACCCTTTTTAAATTTTTTATAACGAGGTTGTGATTTTTTTACTGTTTTAATTTCGATATTTATTTATTAGAGGAAGTTAATCGTGAAGAAAACGCAACATCCAGAAAATTCATGAAAGTTAGTATCCCGGTGACAGTTTTAAAGCTTCGTAATACAACATAAAAATAAGTGAGTTAATCATTTTACTGCCAAAGTTGAATCAATGGTATTTGCCACTTGCTGTTGGATTTTCTCTCCTGTACCCGTCAATCATCAGTAAAAACTAATGATCTTGTCATCCTAGCTACATCACAAGATACGGACAGTTCATTTTCCAATGACCCAAAATTTCACATTCATAGTGCTGCTTGAGAGGTATCTGCGCCAGCCGTCCCAGGCTTAGCAGAGAGCAGGTAGTTAGTCAACGGCATTCACTGTCCAATTTTGGGGTTATCTACCAATGGATTGACCGTCACAATCATGTTATAAAAAGCTCGAACAGCTGAAAGGGCGAGTATTTATGGTAGGATGGGGATTCGAACCTGTAACCCTCATATTGCGAATCGAGCACCCTAACCACCTGGTAATTCTGGGCTGTGTTATTAAGTAACAAGCACTCTAGGGAAATGTTGAAAGGATGTGACAAAACAATGATAAAAGTTGTAGGAAATGAAAGTTAAAAACTGGCCTAAGAAATCTTGAAATATTCCTAAAAGAAAACAATAACAGGTTCATTACCACTATTATAGTGGAGTGGAATGAAAATGACGTGAAAGATATGTAATGTACAAAGGAAGAAAAAGAACATTCAGCAGAACGAGAACAGTAAGTTCATGATTTGATTAATATTAGTACAAAAGACAGTGAGTGTGTCCGCGAGAGGACAGCGGTAAATCTAAAATCCAACGATAAAATACGAGGTTTGATTCCCCATAATGGACACAGCAAATAGCCTAATGTCACTGTGCTTCGAAAAAAAGTTCAGAGAGTAATTTCACAAAATATTTGGTTATATACAGTTTTGAAGGAATCTAGTACTAAGCCTATTTCTGTTGCCGTACGTATGCCGGAACTGTACTGTTGCTTTGTAAAAGCACAACATTAATGTGGAGAACAAGAAAAAGGTCCTGATGTAGAAGACAAGTTTGGAAGTCAAATTGCAAAATTTAGCAGTCCAGTTCTATTTCATTCAGTCAGTGTCCAGGAATTCTAGCCAACAACACCTACATAGCCGTACATAGTACACTGACGTTGTATATATGAATATGCAGTATGTTATCGCGTATTTGCCATGGCAACGTGATTTGTAGTAGTTAGGGTGTTAGGCCGCGGATCAAAGAGTCTATCTAGATCACTTTCAGCTGTTCCGGCTTGCGGACATTATAATTCCACTGTCAATCACACCAATAGCTGGTAAAAGAGTAGGTAGCCAAAGAATTGGTGGTACGTGGTGATGACCAGCTGCCTTTTCTCTAGTCTTTCACTGCTAAATTAGAAACAGCTAGCTGATACCCTTCATGTAGCTTTTAGCGAAATTCAAACAAAATCGCTTTCAGCTAGGAACGCATTATAAAAGTCAGTCGATCTTGTTTTCTTGTTCAGAGTATTGGGCAAAACCCTTGTTGAGGCAGATATTAATGATTGGATGTCCTTTTCCTTTGATCAGAAGTTCAAAACAGAGGGGGCTCTATCGCGTGGCGTTTCGCTAAGTAAAAAAAAATCAGAATGCGAAATGAACTGCATAACAGCATCAGGTGGGATTTGTTCGAAATAGTGGCGATACGGCTTTCCGCCTAAGAAAAAAAGTACAGTTATGTGATGCCCACCCCTTCTTACTTCACTACATCTCTGGTTATATTTGAATCTTAACAGTCTATGACGCGGCCATTTAACCCTCGTGCACATTAAGTTTGTTCAAGTTGAAAATTCTGTTCCAACCACGTGTTGTTAAACTATTTTAACGATCTGTCCAACAACATATTGTTCATCTAAAACTATCTTTGGATTCAGAGAATTGACGAAAATACTTCTATTTCCTGGGTAAAAGATAGAAAAATAAAATGGAGGGCGTATCAAGCTCTGTTTTTCCTCTGAACTGATATCGTTCGTACTTGAGAGTCAAGTCACGTGAAGGCTACAGAAACTATCTAATTTTCATCGTTTTTCAGTTATTTTGGCAAATCTCATCAGATGAGTGTCACAAATCAAACTTCAAAGTAGGTTGAAGAGACTGGTAATTCTCACAAAATTATTGAGAATGTAAAAGAACAACGAATGTGATAAATTCGAAAATATTAAAACATTTACATGTTTTGTTATATCGTTTTTATTATTATATTACCTTGTCTATACAGAGTTCACACAAAACAAAAGTCTCGTCATCAAAAATATATTTTACATTTATACAGCAATAACTAGTCTTCACACCATATTGCTTTAAATTTACTCGGTTTGAAAACATACTTGAACTATATTTTAAGTATTTAGTGTTAGAGTTGTTAAAAATTCGTTACACCAATTTAATTATTATTATTAGTATCTCGTTTTTACAACTAAATGCACAATTGATTTAGAGAATGTTTCATGTTTTTCCCGGTACAAGAGGACTATAAGTGTGAATAGTCATCTGGGGACTCGTAACTTATATAAAAAAATGTGTTTTTTTATTATTATTTTGCGCAAAGCTACTCGAGGGCTATCTGCGCTAGCCGTCCCTACTTCAGCAGAGTAGGAATAGAGAGAAGGCAGCTAGTCATCATCACCCACCGCCAACTATTTGGCTACTCTTTTACCAACGGATAGTGGGATTGATCGAAATATTATAACAACCCTACGGCTGATTGGATGAGCATGTTTGGAACGACGGGGATTCGAACTCACCACCCTCGGATTACGAGTCAAACGCCTTAAACCACAAAATATGGGGCCTTACAGTTTATGTTTTATGGCCCGGCACAGCTACGTGGTAAGAGCACTCGACACGCAATCTGAGGGTCCCGCGTTCAAATCCCTGTTTTCCCAAACATGTTCGACCTTTTCAGCAGTTAGGACGTTATGATGTGAAGTTTAATCCCACTATTCGTTAGAAAAGAGTAGCCCAAAAAATGTTTGTATGTAATGATGACTATGCACCTTTCCTCTAACCTTACACTGCTAAATGAGGGACGGCTAGCTCAAATAACTTTCGTGTAGCTTTGCGCGAAATTTAAAAAACAAACCCGTCTTTGATGTTGAATGTTTTACTTATTCTAGAGACAAGCTTACTATGGTCGTACTTACTTCACTCACTAAACTACACGTTCTGGCTTAATCAGTCTTTCCAATCTAACAAAATTGTATGATATTCAAAGCCTACTGCAAGAGCTGAAAAATAATCACGTTGATTTTGCATGATTTGTATCGTATTTAAAAACATAATATAGCATTAAAAAATCTCTTTAAAATGGGAAATTTTAAGACACATTTAACTAACTATTTACAACCAAATTATTGATTCCTCTCTGTCTAAAGATCCACACCCATATTAAAAAGTAGGTTTCAAAATATAACTCTGCTGTATACGACTTAGATCAGTAACCACAAAACTAAGAATATATTAATTTGATTCCCTTCAGTACAATGAATACGACAGTCACGAGCATCTGAAGAACAACTTCAACAAACTGAAATAGTTGTACCTCGATATATTAAATGCTGCTTCGGTTAAAAGCTGTTACATTTGACGCACTTTTGAGAATTTTAATAGCAATAGCCATTAGTAAAGTTCATGTTGGAGAAAACCATATTTGCACTGAATGTTTCCTCTTACTGTATTGTGTGCTATTCTTTAATACAGAAACCAAATTTCAAAAGTAATGTTAAGAAGTTTCTCGAATGTGTTTAGTGGTAGAGATATTTTTATGTTTTTGAATTTTTTTATACGGAAGAGGATATATTTGTTATGTTTTGAAAAAAAAATTAATAGAAAGATAAAAACTACTGAAACATTTTAGTAGTAAATTTATTGGTATGTTTTTTGTCCACTTAAATTATTTCGGGTTGAAAGTGTTTAAAAGATATTTCAATCGGAAATATTGTTAATAGATCAGTAAAATAAACTTATTTGAACCTTGTCTGTTTGTCAAGTGTAGGATATCTCAACAAACGTCAAGATAAATAATGTTTAGAAAAAGGCCTTCACTTTTTCATATGTTATATGGTGAGATATTTCATCGCGACACACTTTTAAAATTATACTATCCTTTTTGTAATTGACCTGAATTTTTTTTTAAATGCTAGCGTAGGATACTTTGTGTGCACAAATATTGTAACTCTTTTAATCTTCTTCATGGCTCAGCGACAAGTTTACGAATTTACTATTCACAATCTGGAGGTTGATACCCTGTGATGGACAGAGTACAGATATCCCATTTTGTAGCTTTGTACAAAGTAAATGACAATCTATTTTTTTATAAACTGGGGAAAATTTAATTTCGCTTAAAATACAACTGTACTGAAGATTTATAACAATAAAAACCGGGTTCCGACACCAGTGCTTGGAACAGCACAGATAGCCCACTGTGTAGCTTTGTGCTTCACATCAAACAAATTTAATAAATATTTTTATAATAAAAAGTATATATACATATATAGACACACAGCCATGAAACAAAGTAGACAAGACTAAAAATGTACACTACGATTTATATTTACGTAAACACTTAGAAGTATTGATGAAAATACTTTTAATCCGTATAATTTCTGAATCTAATGTTTGTGTGCGTTGGCAAATTGTGCTAATACATCAGTAAATTGACAAACAATGATTTATAAGCACGTTGTCTTTCAAAATTTGTGGTGCATACGAGAATAATTTACACATTTAGATAAAAAGTGATAAAAAGCAACCTTTACACTCCAGATAGCTATAACTGAAATTTCGCTTTTAAGACATCTTCAGGGCTAGTACGTAAGATGGTTTGATTTCATAGTATTAGACTTATAAAAATAATGAAAATTGTTTTACATGTAAAACAGATCACACATTTCAACAAAACATTGATGTCTTCTCTGTTGAAATATGTACCATATTGTAAATAATTTTAATTATGCTTATAAATTATTATTTGTGAATCTAATATTTAACTTGCATGTTTCTTGTAGGTTTACCAATTTATTTCTGGTGAGTTAAATGTAGTTTTGTTTAAATCTATGGCATACTTTTAGCTAGAAACATGCTAAGTGCAGGTTAAAATGTATACTCTGTGAAATGTTTTTAATGTGTAGCTAACATTTATTGTATATATACTACATTGTGACTGTATCCAGTACGTAACATGGTTTTAGTACAAAGCGATAATACTTGGGAATTTACAAAGCATATATATATATAAACATGTGTATCGTAGTGTGTGTGTTTCATTCTTATCCATATCAAGTTCATACAACATATTTAATGACATCACATATATAATTTTGGTATAAACAACAGTAAGCATGTCACTGACGAAAACAGAATAGTATTGGACACATCAAGTTTTCTGAACAGAGGCGTAGCAAGGGTTTCCAGTGCCCGGGGACAAAGTTAGTTTTCGCGTCGCCTCGTGACAAAATGTAAGCCATAATTCCTATTTATGTAACATCAATTTGGCGCTCCCCACCCCCGATGCTGCGCCCGGGGTCAGATGTACCCCCTTGCTCCCCTAGCTATGCCTCTGTTTCTAAAAGCGGAAAAAGTTTATCATATCAATTCGTTTATTTTTATTGTCTCATCTCACAGTTGTTTTAGATGTGTAGTTTAACACGCATCTTTAATCATGTCTAGGTCATTAACAATCGATAGACAGGTTACTCAAACATTGCACCATCACTATTGTCCCGTCATCGGTGCAACAGAAAGCGCATGACATCATGTGCATTACAGGTCTTTCTTATTTAGTGTTCTCACGTGGGACCCGTGCTCTTCTCCACGTTTAATCAGTTTCACCCTGTGTATTCACCTTGTGTACTAATGGTATTCTCACGCTGCTATCCTTTTTGCTTCGTGACTAATTGATATTCCCGGTCATATGATGGCAAGAATATGAGTCTAAAACATTGGTTACAAGTTACATAACATAGCGTTAAGAAGTTGGGTGCTTTCACTGGTAGAAACACGGTGAAATAAAGGTTTGCTTTTCTAGCTAGGTCGTTGTGTTCTAGGAATCATTATTTAGTTTCGTAAACCATACCTTAAGTTTTTCGTTTCACTCTCTGTGATTTTGCTTATAAATCACATTACTTCTGATCAGGCTGGCGTGTCCTGACTCTGAATTTGAAGGTTTATGAACTATGTCCCGTTGTTGCTAATATTCTCCGTATTCTAGCGCCTGGATGCATTATAGGAGTGACAGTCAAGTCCTGTTATTCTGTCACATAAAAGATATCAGTGGATCATATTAACCAGCTATTCTATCAGTTCAAACGTAATGGGCGGTTGTTATGCACATGAACCTTGTACAGTTTTGTAAAAACATTATAGAACGAATAAAGACCGTTCCTCACACATGTATGAGTCAGTATTTTTTAAACGGATTAGTATATGACACATTGTCATGGTTGTTTCCGCGTTCATTATTTGAACAAACAGATAAGTTAACCTTTTTCGAGATACACTGAGTGCCAAATGAGTAGTGTTGTAGTGTTAAGTATAGAGTTAAGGAGTCGCTTTGTTTGATGTACATTAAAGACGAGTTGAAATAAAATATTTACATACATCTTCAAAATTACCTATTGTTTGTTTCTTGTTTACTGAATGCAAAGGACTATCTCTTCTTTTATCACCGCAGGTATTGAAAGCTAATTTTTAGCATTATAAACCCTCAGAATTACCACCGAGACTGGGGGTAATTACCATATGATAAAAATTGTTATTATCATGGCTTTATTTACATAAAACATGAGATAAGTTGAACCAATTTTGGCATTATACCTGAACTGAAAAACTAATATTATTTTGTTTGTTTGTTTTGGAATTTCGTACAAAGCTACTCGAGGGCTATCTGTGCTAGCCGTCCCTAATTTAGTAGTGTAAGTTCAGAGGGAAGGCAGCTAGTCATCACCACCCACCGCCAACTCTTGGGCTACTCTTTTACCAACGAAAAGTGGGATTGACCGTCACATTATAACGCCCCACGGCTGGGAGGGCGAGCATGTTTGGCGCGACGCGGGCGATTATCCGCAACCCTCGCATTACAAGTCGCACACTTTACGCGCTTGGCCATGCCAGGCCCTAATATTATTTACATTTGAAGCATGAGAGTGGACAGTCGCCTGCCTGCACGTGAAGTAAGGGATTGAAGTTCCTTCGCGACATTCTCCCCAAGATTACAACACTGTAAGGAAGCAACCAAGCCCCATACTTTTAATAAAATAATTGTTAAAAGTTCGACGTCTCTCCATGTCTTATTCTGGGGGTATTGAGTGTGTTTTAGTACAAATATTTTTCTCTTAATTACTGATGGAAACTTGTTTTCGTTAACGAATTACTAAAAACGTATCTTTGTGTCTATTCAATACTTAACAGCTCATTTCAACTACGAATCCACTAACATTTGTAATAATCTGGATAAACAAAATCTTTGTTATTTACCTGTTTTAAATTTCTGTATTATATCCCAAAGTCTGATCGAGAAATGTATTGTAATTTCAAGAAACTGATATCTTTGTGAGAACTTCAGGGTAGTAACATTGAAGTTTGTATTCATTATCCTAGTAGGCAAATAGGAATGTCGAACAAACACAATCAAAGAGTTAACATTATATAGCAATGATGAGCGGATACAAAAGAGATATATAAGGAAAAATAACCACAACAATAAAGAGTTAATGTTTACTTCTAATGAAAGCAAGCTACCTACATAGTTCAGAAAACAATGTTAACCCAACAGGAAATATATATTTAATATTTAATATTCTTACGCTTTTACTTGTAGCGATTATCATGGTTTGTTTTGTCAGTGTACACCCTTGCCATAAGCGACACTTTCGGCCGTAATCCCATTAATATTTCACGACACATTGAAGAACCGTTATAAGTATGTAAAACACAATAATGACAAATTATTACAACTTTTAGCGATTTATAAAATATAATTTTAAAAGGAAATTGCGTAGTCATATTTTCTAAAAGCTTTGGGGATATCTTTTATATCAAACATAATTTTAAAAAACGCCTATTAGAAAATATAGCTTGTAAGGAAATTAATCTCTCTACCTACTCGAACGGTTGTAGGGATTATTTTTACATTTGTTTGCTTGTTTATGAATTTCGCGCAAAACTACACGAGCGCTAACTGCGCTAGCCGTCCCTTATTTAGCAGTGTAACAATAGCGGGAAGGCAGCTAGTCATCACCACCCACCGCCAACTCTTGAGCTACTCGTTTACCACCGAATAGTGGGATTGATCATAACATTATAACGACCCCACGGTTGAAAGGGAGAGCATGTTTGGTGCGACGGGAATTCGAACACTCGACCCTCAAATTACGAGTCGAACACCTTAACCCACCTGGCCATGCCGGGCCTTATTTTTATATAATAATTCAATTGACTGGACAAATTTTATTCATGATGTCGGGGTAGAAATATTTCTTGCTAAAAACATCTTTAACTTGTATATATGTATATTAGATATTTTTCTGCAGGATCTTCCAAAATTGTTCTGTTTCAAGAATAAATAAAATAAAATGACGACTAAGAAATATTTTAATTCTTGCGTTTGAAAATCTTATGTTACGTTGTGTTGTAGCCTACAGAATGCATGATTATTTTCATGATTGGCTCGGCATAGCCAAGCGCGTTAAGGCGTGCGTGCAACTCGTAATCTGAGGGTCGTGAGTTCGCATCCGCGTCGCGCCAAACATGCTCGCTCTCCCAGCCGTGGGGGCGCGATAATGTGAAGGTCAATCCCACTATTCGTTGGTAAGGTGGTGATGACTAGCTGCCGTCTCACTAGTCTTACACTGCTAAATTAGGGACGGCTAGCACAGATAGCCCTCGAGTAGCTTTGTGCGAAACTCCAAAACAAACAAGCAAACAAATATAGTGGCCTATACAAATAAAGGTATAGTTATATATACCATAATAGTACCAATATTTATAATAACATTTACGAAAAAGCAATCAAATTTCAAATAATCCATCCACTAAAATATACTCTATTCCTACACTAAAGACACCCTTCATATTCAGTATTTGAGGTTTGTTTTTCCTTTTTTCGAAATGGAATAATTCATTTAGCGATGCAGAAAACAAACCTCTTTAACTAAGATCTTATCCATATTACATGTTTTTCAACATAATGTTCAGTAAAATTATGTTTGTTTGTTTGTTTTAGAATTTTGCACAAAGCTACTCGAGGGCTATCTGTGCTAGCCGTCCCTAATTTAGCAGTGTAAGACTAGAGGGAAGGCAGCTAATCATCACCACCCACCGCCAACTCTTGGGCTACTCTTTTACCAACGAATAGTGGGATTGATCGTCACATTATACACCCTCACGGCTGGGAGGGTGAGCATGTTTAGCGCGATGCGGGCGCGAACCCGCGACCCTCGGACTACGAGTCGCACGCCTTACGCGCTTGGCCATGCCAGGCCCAGTAACATTATGATTCATGGCATGCGCACGTTTTACAGGACAGTTCACATTGCAATTTTAAGCGTTTCTTATGTGTCGTCACTTCAGTGTCTACTGACTGACTGATAGACAGCATACTACTGTATAATAGTGTAAATTGGTAAAATAGGTGACACCTGCAGGCGGCCATAGACCCACTTTCATTTTATAAAAGAAATATTTTAAACAACTCGCTACATGTTTATACAAGTTTTACATACTAATGTACAAGATAATAATAGGTTCGTTTTAAAGATCACCTCGTTTTAGAATGGAGTATTGAATTTTATCTTTTTACAGCTGGATGTGTTTAATATCAGTTGTCAATTTCTAATCATGTCCCCCAGTGGCACAGCGACATGTTTGCGAGCTCCCACCACTTAAAACCGGATTTCTATACCCGTTGTTTGCAGTGCATAAATAGCCCATTGTGTAGCTTTGTGCTAAATTATGATCAAACAAACAAAATTCAAGCACATAAAGTAATAAGGATTTTTACATTTTTATAGATCACTTAGATACAAGTTGCAAGTTGTTTGACTTAGCCTAAGCCCAGAAATTATGAATTAAACGCTTTACAAAATTCAATAGTTGATAGAAAGTTTGCTTTGTCTGAGGCTAGGATATTAGACAAATAAACAAAATTCAAGCACATAAAGTAATAAGGATTTTTACATTTTTATAGATCACTTAGATACAAGTTGCAGATTGTTTGACTTAGCCTAAGCCCAGAAATTATGAATTAAACGCTTTACAAAATTCAATAGTTTGATAGGTATTTTGATACATCAAAATTAGTTCTACATTGTTTACGTTTGGTCTGTATTGTAAATAAGTACAATCGTTGCACCAATCTGATACTTTCAACATTTACGTTAAAAACTTTCTCCTGGCGCAGAAGCTGCATGTCTAACTTAATATTCGACATAAACTACGAGCAAGCGCGTAATGAAAAGGAGCTTGGGAAGCCCGAGTCATTCTCTAAGATATAGAATTCTAAAAGGTTTTGTAACTTTCTAGTTAAGGCCATATTTATTTAGCCTAATACTTGTAAACAAATGAGAAAGCTTCTTTAGTATTTTCTCAATAACAGTAAAAAGCTACACGGAATACATCAACTTTATTACTTAGAAAATTGTATATAGAAATCAGCCTACGCCTTCACAAACATACAGGTAAAGTCCCTGCCAATAATCATGGAGGTTTCATACATCTAAAGATCAATTTCGTTTTAATAACTTTTTTTTTTCAACAGAGGGCGGGGAATTTATAAATATTTAATGATATTTGAATATTGACGAGAATTTTTTTTGTTAACTTACATTAATGTCGTTTCCGATTGTATTATTATTTTTGTAAAGTTCAATTTAATGTAATTATAAAGTAAATTATATTAAAATATTAATTACACACACGTATAATAGGAAAAAACAGCTAATCTGTTTTGTGACATTGCTTTGAATTTCGCGCAAAGCTGCACGAGGGCTATCTGTGCAAGCCATCCGTACTTTAGCAGTGTAAGACTAAAGGGAAGGCAGCCAATTGACGCACCGTCAACTGTTGAGCTACTCTTTTACCAACGAATAGTAAGATTGACCGTCAGATTATTATAACCCCACGGCTGAAAGAGCTAGCATGTTTGGTGTGACGGGATTCGAACCAGCGACCCTCAGATTACAAGTCGAGTATCTTAACCACCTGGCCATGTCGGGCCTGTTTTGTAATATAAATACTATTATAAATGTAACCAGTATTATCAGTTTCAATGAAAATACGGATAAATCATATCGTCAAATTTTTCCTTAGTGAGACTACCTGAATATGGAAATAGTTTGAAAAATCAACGTTCCTTTACCTGTTACCTTTAGAAATTACAAGATTTGTTTTGAAAAACTATTCTCTAGTTGTTATTTTATTAATTATAAAATTACAATTGTAATTGAAGTACTGTAGTTGTATTTTTTACTCCTCAACGTAAATACACAAAAAATACGGAAAACAAAAATATAATGTTGTTGTATCTAGCCATGGTTAAATACTTTGTATTGATAGATCTTGTATAGTAAAACTGAGACAATTTCTTAGTGTCTTTAGAAACATTAACTTGCGTTTTAAAAAAATCATTATTTTTTAAAAGACTTTAGTCTTTACTTTTATTTATTTTTTGGGCCATGATTCGAAAACAGCCCAAGGTTTGTATGGATTAAGACACAAATAGCCTAGTAACGAAATATTCCCAGATCAAAAGCAAAACCTTGAGGCATTGATCACAGTCCAAGGAGGGTGTGATGTTTACTTCGGAGTTTTCAGTGATGTAATGTATAACTGACAGTGTCAGTGTGAGATACTTGAAATTATTCTAAGCTTCTTTAATGTTAATTGCTGATAGAAAATTGCTTCTGTAGTAATGTTTGTTTATTTTTTGAACACCACTACTTCGTTTAAAGTCGTTTATGGTGCTCAAAGAAATTGTTCCTTGAACATTGACGTGTTTTTCATGAATAGTCGTTATCTTAGCTCTGGTTTTGGCCTAGGTTGATTATTGGTTATTTTTCATTTTATTCAATGTAATTAATTCTTCAAGATTTTAAAAATGGTTTTCTTGCTCGTGGATAGTTTGAAAGACCAGTCTTTCAATCAGTTATGAGAGCCATGACACGGTCAGTTTTCTAAAGTACGTATAAAGGATTCGCGTACTTTAAAATTGTCATTACATATTTCACAACTTTCGTGAAGACTACAGTTATTACTATGAAGTTCCGCGTCTTCAGATATCTAGTAGATGTATGCAAAATAAATAACAGGGTGCTTATATTTCACAGTGATGAAGAAATATGTGTTTTTATATGTGTTTTATTTATGTAATTATAACTCATTTTCAGAGAATTAAACGGCATCATAATTTCAGAGAAACTTTTTTCCATCTTAAATGATTCAAACATGTAGGTTGAGATAACTTTTTTTTCTAAAGGATTTAGAAATTGACATGGAAAAATTGGCATTGGTTTATACTTACAAAACATGGTGTTATATTTCACAGTGGGTTAATAATCAGGATTCTAAAAGGCGTTGACAATAACTATGCATGATGTTATACGCGCTAACTAACTTATGAGTATTTTTATTTCACAGAAATTAATTTTAAACAGCAATAAACATTCTAATATGGTTATCTACTAATTTTGTTTAAAATTAACAAATTGTTTCTGCTGTATTATACAGTGCTGTGCAAAAATGTTAAGACGAGAATATTTTGTCATTCTTTCCATTTTATGGGGCTAATTCTTCCATGACATCACAGAATGTAACTTTTATCGCTGTGTTAATGCTTCACTGATCTTTGTTGACAATTGAATGAGCCAGGGTGAGAATACTTATCGTTCTGTAAAATTCCAATATACTTGTACAAAGGGCATGTCGTAAGGGTTTGGCATGAATGAACATATTGATCAAATTTAGGGTCTGAAGTAATTGTTGTGGTACCCCATGCAGTGTCTTAGTTATGTAGAAAGAAGCTAGCAATGAACCATGGTAGGGTGTTGGTATATGCTAGAAGAAATCAATTACTACCACTCCATAAATAGACCATGTTAAAATCATTGTTTAACACAACATATTAAGTTTTATTTTCATGTCATGGTCCAAAAAATGTAAAGAATTGTCAGTAGAGCAGAGAGTTTGCTTAGGAGCTTTACTTGATTCTAGTTGGACCCTTCAACAAATTGCTGCAGACTTGAAATGCTCCTCAAATACTGTCAAGTACACCCTAGATCGTGAGACCGTAACACGTAAATTTGAAAATAGGAAAGAAAAAGGCAGATCACCTAAACCCAATGATACTAGTGTTAAGTATCTTCGTTTTTGCAGCCTTTGGAACAGAAGGAAAATTGTCACTAATCTCAAGCATGAGATAAATGTGTACCGAGTGGCACAGAAGTGTCCAGATCTACAGTAACAAGAAGACTTAACGATAATGGAATGTTTTGTTGTGTAATAGTTAAAACCTCTTTACTTCAGTCTCCAAATATCGTCAAGAGATTGAAATGTGCTAAAATACAGAAACTGGACCATATTTGATTAGAAAAGAGTGTTATGGATTTGATAAGTACAAGTTTAAAATATTTGACACAAAGTGTAAGTTGTACGTCAGACGGAAGAAAGGTGAGAGGTACTAACCTGAATGCATATCACCTACCATGAAGCATGGAGGAGACACTGTGGTGATTTGGGGTGTTTTTATGCTGAGATAACAGAAGATATTTGCAAAATAGATGGAATAATGGACTAGTTACTGATCCATTATGGTATACCCAGTGGTTTGCATATTATTGATAAAGGATACGACTACCAAGACGGTAATGGACCCCAGCACTCATTCTACATATGCAGAAATTAGTCACCTTAGAAAGAAGCTGCTAGAGTCTTCAAATTATGCAGTGGTCCCCACAGAGCAGTTATCTTTGTTCAACTGAGTATATCTAGCAATTGATAGATTAAAACTTGACAAATCAAATGTTACTTCCAAAGAAACTTTATAAGAGTGCATTAGACGCATTTGGAGTAAAACCTCAAAGTATACTTTGATTAAATATTTTGCAAGAATGCTTGAAAGACTGTCTGCTGTTATTAAAGCAAAAGAAGGGCACACAAAATATTAATTGTTTGCTGAACTCGAGCATTTCCACTGAGTTTCTGTTGTAATAAGTATAAATATCAATAAATTATTGCTGTTTCTCCATTGTTCTTTTTAAATTAGCCTGAAATGTAATGATTGCCTTTGTTCTAACACTTTTGAAATGTAGTACTGTACCTAGTAGGACGACTGACGAATAGTAGAGGAAATCCCGCCACGATCAAGTAAATTATAGTAAATCCAGATTAATTAATTATTTCTTCTGTACCACGTATTTTAGAATGACTGAAGAATATTACAGGAAGACCAATCACAATCAAGCACTGTAAAAGGTCTAGAAATAAAACTCCTTTCTTTTTTATGCCATTTTGACAAGTACTTAAAAGCAGGTTCAACAACAGTTAAAATCAGATTTATTTAAAATCAGAAGCATGTCTTAATCTTTTCTGAATGTATTTATTCATGTTTAGTAACGCCTCTTAACAATGGTATGATGCATTTATTAGTTTGTGTCGTATTAAAGGCCTCTTTTGTTCGTTGTCTCCATTGCATTTATGAACAATATCGTCACAGTGGGCTCGTGACTGGAGTTTGTGACAGATTTACTATTATATATTAATATCGATGTTTATTTCAGTTAAATATATATTTAGAAATGCGTGTAACTTGAACTGTTAAACGTATATTGCGAAATTCCTGTTTGCTCACTAAATTTATAGAAGATTGTCGAGTGTAAGAATGAACAATGTACTTTGTGTGTATGTAAATACTAGTAATTGCTAGTGTTGTTGCTGTAGCTGTAATTTTTAGAATCTCGCCCAACTATTATAAAAGTTAGCCTTCGGAATACGCAGAAAGACAATATATGTTGTTGGTTTGCTACAGTTTGTATACTATAAATCTCTGAAGCTATAACTGTGATTAGCTTAAAAGTGGCTTTGGAAGTTGACACCTACGTAAAATTGAAATTTTTTATTTTCGAATTCTGTGATATAACATTAATCTCGCGAAATTACCAGGATGAACTTGACGAAAAAGTAATATTTAGAACAGCACGGAGCTGGAACGTCATTCTTATAAATCAAAATTACTCCCTCGCCACGTCTGTAGTACGTATACAGAGATATACTTTAAAACAGTGTATTGAAAGTGTAAGTTTTTCATATACATATCACACACTTTTATTTAATTTCTAATGTATCCCTTAACTGGAAGATTTCAGAAACGTTACAGATTTATTTCACACTATGAAATAATATATTCATAATACATTTCACTATGAAACAATGTGTCGTCTTTAATGAACCGATATATGCATAGTATATGCACGTTATGAAACAATAATCGTAACAAATGCACACTAAAATAATACACAATGTATGTAATGTACATATTACGTACGACATTAGCCCTTTGAAACAATGTTCTGCAAAATTATGAGCAGTGTAACTAAGAACTGTTAAGTATGCAAACACTAAAAAATATATCCAAAATTCACATATATTGATATCCAGAAATAATCTCGTGCAAGAAGGCAAGTACTATAAAATATAAATGCTCCGAAGAAATCAAGAACTCGAAATTAATGGATTCTTTGAAACAGCGTACCTGCAAAATAAAACTACAATAAATATGCACACTTTGAAACTATTTATTCTAACTTTGAAACTAAATACCTGAATAAAAAAACTTACATATGTTCGTATCACATACCAGTAAGAAAGTGTAAATATAATATTACGTTAAATTTCTTCCCTACGTTGTTTTTGTTAAACATTTAGAATTAGGACTAAAATAGTTTTTGTTAACGTTTTTGTATGAGAACTCATAAGCAGACAGATGTTCTTACATTGTACGTTTTCTGTAACACGTATATACAGTTTGATACGTAATCAATTGTCTAAATCGTTACATTTAATTCAATTGTTATATGGATAGATAAATATGAATGTGTTAGAGTTCAACTGATAATTTTATATTTTCCACTATCTGAAACAATTCAACTTGTTTTATCATAATCCAACACTTTTTATGGTTTTTACTCCTTTGATTATAATTTCCTTGAGATCATACAGTTTAACCTTGACCGTGAAAAGTGTCTAATCGTATTTCCCTCGTATAGTTATGCAAGCCGCTTAGCAGCTATTTATAATTTAATAAAAGAAATTCATAAACTGTTATTTATCTGATAAGACAAGAGGATATTATTCTGTTTATTGTTGCTAGGTTGCTGAAATGAGCTCAACGATTGGCTGTCTTCCTTGTACGCTGTGACATTCTCGAGTGACACCTGTAGCCGAAATAGTATAATAATAATATTAATTTGTTTCTTAGCAAATCAAAGTCGACTAACTTATTGCTATCTGTTTATTTTTTGTTATGTCGTATGCACCTCTTCATTCTGTATTTTCACATAGCATATGAAAATCAAGTAAAAATGAACGCGCAGGATCAAAAATCATGTACATGACAAAAAAAAGTAAAGAAGTAGGAAAAGGTGAAAGGACAGACGTTCACCCCAAAAATAAATTTTATGCCAATCTATTTATAAGGATAAGCAAGCACTCGTGGTTTCAGTTTAATTGATGTGTAATAGACACAAAACATATACAAGAACGTATGTTTGTTTGTGATTAAGCACAAAGCTATCCAATGGGCTATCTGTGCTCTTCCCATATGGGCTTCTAGCGTTGTTAGCCTGCAGGCATACTGCTGTGCCATTTGGGGCGTACAAGAATGAACGAACAAATACTAGGAATATAAAGACTGATATGATTCAGAATAAGTTATCACGATATTGCGTTTTTATAATTATTTGGCTACAAGGGATTGGATTTCAGTTTAATAAATCGACCTTTAACATATTTTGTGAAGTTTTCATGAACTTAAAACATGAGTGTGTGTGTGTGTGTACGTGTGTTTTGTTATAGCAAAGCCGCATCGGGCTATCTGCTGAATCCACCGAGGGGAATCGAACCTCTGGTTTTAGCGTTGTACATACGTAGACTTACCTCTGTACCAGCTGGGAGGGATCTTAAAACATGAACCCGCGGATAGTCTGACGTCAACCTTCATGGGTAATAAAAAACAAATAAAAAATACATTTTCCATCAAAATACCATTCTTGCATGCTTTTGAAATAAATTCTAGTTAACCTCATCTTGTCCTCTCTTCTATTGTAAAAATCTGGGTTCTTTTGACTGAGTTTTACGATAAAATTGCGCTTTAGTTGAGTTATCTCCTGATGGAAAAGCGATAAGTCTTCAGACTTTCAACGTTGAAATCCGGAATTCGATACCCTACGGTAGAGACCGCTGAGAGCACAACCTCGTATTGCTAATTTTTGGTTATATGATTATCATAAAAATAAATTGTGGTAAAGGTTTATAGCATAATTTAATTAGTATTTAGATTTACTCAACATGATACATCAATGTGGTTTAAACAGAAGGATTTCACCAATCATTGGGACTTAAAAATATCTTCATAAAACAAATGGATATTAGGAGCAAACAACTGGTTTCTTTGTATTTCATAAGAAATTACTTTCTTAACTTTTATTTAAAATTAGTTTCCCTAATATCAGTTGTTATAATATCCAAACCATCTTCATATATTATTGGTTCAGGTTTTACAGATGCGAGTATTTTCCATTGGTAACTTAGTGAATTTAAGGCTAATTCAAATCTTCAAAATTGGCTACACCTCTTGAGATATCTTTTAGTTTAGGGCTAATAATTGGAGTTAAAATTATCGTTTCTCTCTCTCTCTCTCTCTGGTATTTGGGTATATTTATGTGTTTCCTCCTTACATTACTTTGTTGGAGTGGCCAGATTAATATATATTTCGATTTAAATACAGAATGGCTGGAGTGATATCAAAAATTTTGTCAGGTCCTTTTCAGGATATTGCCCATTTATATTATTCTTTGATTTATTGTTATTAGTATTTTTTATTTAATAAGTCTAGAACGTAGGTGGGCTGTTTTATTTTATCTCTATTCTACTACTACTACTATTATTATTATTTTAAAAATGATTTTGTCTTAATGATCTAACGTATAGATTTAACGGGGAGAGGTGTTCAGGTCTCTCTTCATCATATATACAATACCTGTCTAGTTCGCCAAACAATTCTTTTTTTCGCCAATTTTTATCAAAATATTTTATTGTATTATGTAGAAGTCTATCTGGTATTGGTTGTGTGTTTGAGTAATTATGCATGAACTTTGATGAAGTGGTTTATGGTACTCTGTATGCTGATGTAATTAGTGTATTCTGTAATTTTGGAGCTTGGTTTGAATTTGCTTTACACTTAATTGATCCATGCAGGAGTGGCATAGTCTATTACAGGTCTAATGTATAACTTCTTATATTTCAATGTTTTCTGGTGTTGTTCCGTAGTTTTTCCCGGTTAGACTCCAAGTATAGTTTATTTTTCGCCAAATATTAGTTTTATGTTCTTTACATGTTTTATCCGTGGAAGCTTCGAATCATATGTTAATCCTAAAAAATTTGCAGATGTAGCAGTCTGGAGGATTTCCCCATTCATGTAGATTTGGGGTTGAACTTTTTGATATTTCGTAGATTTTGAAAATAGTACTAGTTGTGTCTTCGCTGTATTTATTTTGATTCGATATTTTTCACAATATTCACATAATCTATTTAGTTGTGGTTGTAAGTTGGCGGCTGCTGTTTCTGGTGTAGGGGCACTTTTCCAAATTGCTACATCATCAGCGGACTGAGACGTGTATCCATGGTTTGGATCTTTTAGTGGCATATTACTTACATACATGATGAAGAGAATAGGGCTAACCACCCCTCCTTGAGGGACTCCAGCCTCTGGAGTGAAGAACTCCGAGAAAGTTCCCTCTACGTTTATTCTACATTTTCTATTTTCCAAAAAGTTTGATAACCAGCGAATAATTCTTCGCGGTAGTCCCATTTCATACATACGGAACCGAAGACCATTGTGTCATACAGTGTCGAGCGCTTTCTCGATATCGAGGAAGTAGGCAGTAGTGCATTCTTTATTATTCAAGCTGTTTATTGTTGTTTCAGTTAGCCTAATTAAGTGATCTGTTATTTGTCGATATTTTCTAAATCCGTTTTGTTTTTCTGGTAAATTTGAATTAATCTCCAAAAAATATGGAGAGTCTATTACCTATTATGCATTCGAGAATTTTTCCTACACAGGTCAGGCTGATCGGTCGATAACTGTTTGATTTATCGGCTGGTTTTCCTTCTTTGTAGAACATTTAAATATTAGCTTGCTTCCAAGAAACTGGGATGTATCCAGAGTGCAGAGATAGATTAAATATTGCTAATAGGTGGTCAAATAATTTTGGAGTGCCTTTTTTCAGAAGCGTTGTTTGTATTACATCATTTCCTGTTGCTTTGTTTTTTTGTATTTTCGATAGCTTGTTCAAGCTCATTTAGTTTGATTCTTTTGGTGAGTAGTTGGATATTGTAGTCATATGTTTTGTTAGCGTTGTTGTTTTTAATGTTGACTGGAAAGCATGGTTTATATAATTCTATGTTATTTGTTACGTGGTTGTTTATTTTATCGTTTATCTCCGAAAAGACGTTCTTAATTTTGAACAGATATTTTATGAACACTCTTACCGCCATCTATTGGACAACTATTGTCTGAGTGAGTAAGTGCATTTGACCATAGCTCTCATAATGTATTTACAGCACTAAGAACACATCATATTTTTGAAACAAAAGAGAACGAACCATGAACTTTTGGATTCACGACCTGATCATGCTAATCATTAGGCCTCGGCCAACCTCCAACTTGATCTCAAGGTTTCTCATTTGATGATTTATTGCATTCTTATAACACTAAAAACCGGGTTCCAACACCCGTGGTTGGCACAGCAGATATAGCCCGTTGTATAACTTTATACTAAATAATAAAACACACAAAGTTGTTGGAGTATCATCGGCCTAGTGATAAAATACTCTTCACTAAGATAATAGATCATAGGTCATGTTATTTAAGTCTGATTTATTTTTTGAAGTTCGACATTTGGTCATGCACAACACAGAAAAAATGTACTTTTATTTTGTAACACTTGATGTCAGTTTTTTGCTATCTCTCATAAAATTGTTTTGCAAACATGAACTTTACTACTTACTTGTCTGTCCGTTAATACTTTGCATTTATTGAAATTAATGACAGAAGGCTAACGTTTATGTGGTTAAAGGTGTGTATTTTCTCATACCAAAGCTACATTTGATAACCGAGTTTGCGGAGTTCACCGAAGGGAATCGAAGCCCTGATTTGGGCGTTGTAAATCCGTTTATTGTTTGGTGCTGGTCTCTTAACCGTCTGGGTTATCGGACCAAGCTTTACAGCACTAAATTGTTCAGGACTGGGATGGGTAAGCAACATAGATGTTAGTTTGGATATGGCTGGATTCCAATTTTCAGATTACTACCAAAAGTTTAAATAGATGAAGTCGCGTTACACGTATTATTTAGTTTTATTAAAATTTGATAAGGATTTGCCCTGTAACGGAGCTTTGGATTTTAGGACTGACGAACTTTATTTGGATCCGTTCGATATCAAAATTCCTTGCCAACACTTAAATAGGGGGTGCATTATAAGAACTACAGTCATTCTCTTAACATGGGAGAGAGAGTTTTGCTGACTGCCCTCTAGTTAGTAGTTCAAAATTTGTGATAACGGCGGATAGTCTTGTAACTTTGTCACAAATACAAATAAAATTTATTCTTACTAAACTCCCACTATTTGTAGATACACAATGTATTCTTAACGTATAAAGGCAGAAGATTCTTGTCAATTATCGTCTGACAAAATTAATAAAATGGAGAGATGGTGTCGTGAGTCGTGACACAAGCTAGCTGATTGGTTAAAGAAGAAAACAACTTACATTTTGGTTATATAACATACCTTAAAACTTTTGAAAATTACTAAACATGAGAAAAAGAATAACTTGAATACTAGTGGCTATGACTCATGCAATCTATTGGCTGATTGTTTAAGAAAGAAGCACGTGTATTGACCAAAGAGCATACCATGAGAATTATGCCATTTATTTTAAACCATAGAATATAAAATAATTATTGTTCACGATATCTGTTTGCTGAATGGTTATAAAAGTTATGTTAATGAAATCTGTTAGCTGATTGGTTACAATTTCATATTTTTGAGATTTCTTAGCTGATTGGTTAATGGATCAAATTAAGTTTTCTGTCGAATAGGAAATCATAAATGTCATGATAATTTATCCCAATAGAACAAAGACTCAAGAGTTTTAGCACATTACATCAAATAAATGATTTGGTTAGAGAGTCACTTAAGTTCGTATAATCGCGGTTTTGAGTTCCACTCAAGTTTAAATCTTATATCAGTGTGATAGTATAAAAGTTCCACTGCTCTCTTTAATAAATATATTAAATTATAGAGAATATAACTTTTGTAGTTTAGAAATATGGTAAAATAAAATTTGAACTGAGGACAAAATTAAATAATTTTTGTAGTCACTGTTGTACAAAGCTTAATTTTTATTCATTTAGTTTCTCCAACCTGAATTATAGTAAGCGCTTCACATGTATTTAGGTTAGAGCTTAAATATTTTTCAGTTGGCGTGTGTTTCATGTATTGAAGTACTGAGTGACAAATATTAAAATTTCATTTATTTTCTTAGCATTATTCTATAGAAGACTTACTTTGTTATGAACGTAGCAAAGAATGTGGGTGATGGGTTCATAAATTTAGAATTTGACACCGATTTAATGAACTTTTGTAAATCTTACTACATATCAGCAACCTCTCCACATGCACGGTTTTTCAATGAGCTTTTAATTTGCTATTTACTTTTCCCATGGAATACATTACTCATTATTTTCACTTCTAAGCTTTCTTCGATCCCCCCCCCGATCCTTCTCATAAGCAAGCGAGGAAAAGTATTCGTACTGATGCAACAAGTCCGAAGATGTTCTTCGGTGCTGTATACTCTGTGATATCATTTCACAGAATCATTCCAGCGTATACCACAATAAAAGGGTTTGTTGCTAAGACATGAACAGTAGCTAGAACAAATTACGAGGCATTCTCGTCCCTCAAAGATTGTTAATTGATCAAAATTAACGTTAAGATAACGATCCAGGCGTCTGGCGGGACGAGTAAGTCTGATTCGAAAAGTTATTTAAAAGTATGTTTAAACGAGATTAGTAATTTAACAAAGGTTGTTAACTAAATTTTAGTGTTATTGAACTTGGAGTAAATAGGACAGTCTAAATAAGATGGATAAATAATTTTGCAAAAAGCAATTATTTACATATAACATTTAAAGGTAGTTCACAAAATACAACAGGAGTTGTATACCTTAAATTAATCGCTGACCCAACTGTAAACTTCATCCTGTTCGTGTTGCCTTCTCATTTCAATATTACTTCTGTATTGGAGGCTTATTCCGTATAATTTCTCTAATATATATCATGAACTACTTCAGTTAACTAAGAGACCATCCCTTACCTCTATGATAATTTATTTTTATTTTATTTTATTTTTTTGTTATTACCTTCTCGGCTCTGATTTGGGGTTCGGCATGGCCTAGCGCGTTAAGGCGTGCGTTTCGTAATCTGAGGGTCGCGAGTTGGCATCCCCATCGCGCCAAGAGTGTTAAGGTGTACGACTCGTAATCTGAGGGTCGCAGGTTCACATCCCCATCGCGCCAAACATGCTCGCTCTTTTAGCCGTGGGGGCACGATCAATCCCACTTTTCGTTGTTAAAAGAGTAGCTCAAGAGTTGGCGGTGGGTGATGATGACTAGCTGCCTTTCCACTGCTCGATTAGGGACGGCTAGCGCAGATAACCCTCGAGTAGCTTTATGCGAAATTCCAAAACAGACAAAAACACAAAACCTTTTAGAATGACCTTTGGAACAATATTACTTGGATATTAATATATTTTTATTTTCAATTATCATTATACTAATGCATTATTTCTTATTAAACGCTGTCGACGTGACTTTTGTATCAATCAATATCACCTCATGTAAAATAAGTTATTTGAAATAGGTTGAAATATACTAAAATTAAATATTTGCTCAGTTTCATAAAATATGAAGTGTTTGTTTGAAAATGTATTCAGATCTATAAATCTGTCTCGAAGTACCCATTTATTTTCCTACTACAGATAGAACAACATGACATTTAATTTTACATATGAGTCAGAATATCTGTTTAGTGTAGAAATATGAGAATTGCATCATTTATTTTCAAACGTTTTCGAGACCTTTGCTCTAGAGCCAGAACGACGTAGTAAAGTAATCAGTAAACATCGCAATTCGTAATGGGCTCGTGACCACCACGTGATACAACTGATCAAACACGAGAAAACAACCAAACAAAGCTGTTCATGTGATTGAAACTGATTTGTGTTATGTCGAATTTCCTGCCGTCCCCTGTTTTCAGATCTTGTTGTGGTTCTTATGATATTTTTTCTACTCTTTTACGCTAAGGTTATTGTTATTGTGGCAAACACACTTAATACCATTGTTGCCATTTTTTAACCCACAACGAAAAAGTTTAGGCTCACTTTAAACCATTGTTAAGAGCTAAGCATGAACACAGCACTGCGTTAATTTTTTGAATGTTATCCATTCTTACCATATCATTTTCTAATACTTGTCTGAACCTGGAAAACTTGACGTTGCGAACGTGTTTACAGCCTACTGGTTATCGTTCCATCATTACAAATACGATAGTTCCAAACTCACATCCGGTTCGAAAAACAACATTAAAAAAAAGCTTTATGCACTTTGGAGCCTTAAAATCAACCACAAAATATACAAACAAACGTATTTGATTTTAGCCTATTATACTGTTATATGTATGAAAATTTACGACAAACAGTAAATGCTTCGTATAGCAGTTATTTTTCTTTCTTAGCAAACACTAGAAACGTTAATCCATGTTTAGGTTTGTATAAAGCTGAACATATGTATCATTGAACAGATAAGTGTTTTAAAATGATACAATTAAAGTTTGTTTGTTTGTTTTGAATTTCGCGCAAAGCTACTCGAGGGCTATCTGCGCTAGCCGTCCCGAATTTAGCAGTGTAAGACTAGAGGGAAGGCAGCAAGTCATCACCACCCACCGCCAACTCTGGGGCTACTCTTCTACCAACGAAAAGTGGGATTGACCATCACATTATAATGTCCCCACGGCTGAAGGGGCGAGCATGTCTGATGCGACCGGGATTCGATCCCGCGATCCTCGGATTACGAGTTGAACGCCTTAACACGCTTGGCCATGCCGGGCTTTACAATTAAAGGTGGCAAACACCAGTCTCTCAATTTTATTTCATTCAAATAATACAGCTAATTATTTGAAGCTTTTATTAAAAAACAAAGTATGACTGTAACTGAAAATATAAATATTTCCTTTTCTTGAGTTATTATGTGTGTTGTTGTGTGTTAACAAAGTTAGATAAACAAGAACTTATTCTCAATGACGTATAGTTACGTAGTTGTTCTTAGAACTGTTTTTATCATTTACAGATTAGCTTTTCTAACACACTTGCGTACGTTTCCTCAAACAAACACCCTTTTTAAATTTTTTATAACGAGGTTGTGATTTTTTTACTGTTTTAATTTCGATATTTATTTATTAGAGGAAGTTAATCGTGAAGAAAACGCAACATCCAGAAAATTCATGAAAGTTAGTATCCCGGTGACAGTTTTAAAGCTTCGTAATACAACATAAAAATAAGTGAGTTAATCATTTTACTGCCAAAGTTGAATCAATGGTATTTGCCACTTGCTGTTGGATTTTCTCTCCTGTACCCGTCAATCATCAGTAAAAACTAATGATCTTGTCATCCTAGCTACATCACAAGATACGGACAGTTCATTTTCCAATGACCCAAAATTTCACATTCATAGTAAATATTTTACTCCTTTCTTCCAGACCTATGCCCTGTTGTAGGCTTTACTAATATAGGTTGTGGCATGAAAACCATCGGATGATCAGGAGATCCCTTTCTGTTTACTGGAAATAAGGATACATGAACGTTTGGTTAACCCTTGGTGTGGCTTGAGTTCAGCATGATAGGACACGTAGATCCCTAGTCCTTCCTTCTGAAGTATATCCAGTGCTGCCACCAGTTTGAAGTTATCGATTCGTTCTTTCTCATAATAGAAACTGACTTCTTAAGTAGGAAGTATTCTCACACCTGGGTGAGGCTTTATTGTTTCATCAGACAACTTATCCACGAAACTGTGGATAAAGTTATCTTTAGAATCTATAGAGTTCGTTGCATGGTAAGACTTTGCACATAGACGGGTCCTCAGTGGCACCCCACCCCAAGCATTAAACTTGGACTGAAGGATGACTAGATTTTCCATTTGATCAAAATTGGTAATGACTGTCACGATATATTGATGAATCTCTTATTATTCTATATTCTTCGAATGACTGGACATAAATGTCTAATCATAATAAATAATCTTTATTGACTTTATAAAGACAGTGCATGCGTACTCTTTTGCTACAACGGACAGTTACCTTTTACCAGAGATCATAATTCTAAACTATTTCTCTGTCAATGCCTATTTCAAACTGAATGAGCATCACATCGCTTAGTTTATTTGGTAATGTCAAGCCTACAAAAAGTAACTTGTGTTTGTCACGGGCTGGTAATTCTCCTTGAATCGTAAGGGAGGTCATAACTTCAAGATGTCACTTGATTGTCAATGAGCAAAATGATTGATTTGCTTCTCATACTATTTATAAACTTACATTTATCTTCCCCACGAGAAGGTGAAATATGTTATCTCAGGTGAACGACACAGAACAATGTGCAACTAGTGCAAAAGCGACTTAACAATCTTGACCAACTTGTCATGTGTAAATCGTACATAAACCTGTGTAAAAGAAAACTGCAGAAAAAATTGCATTACAGTAACAAATTATAAAACGAAAGGTATTGTTACATACTAAACTTCTTTAAAAATATAGATAACTGGTGTTTTAAAGCTGACACTTAAATGATTTGAAAGCAGTTTATGTAAAGGGTTTGCTTTGTTTTTTATTAATTTACGCAAAGATACTATAGGGTTGTTTTAACAATCCAGCCCTTATTTCGCAGTGATGGCTTAGAGAAAAGGCAGCTAGTATGTACCATCCATTGCTAACCTCTGGGTTACTATTTTATTAAAAATAGTGGAATTGGTCATCAAATTATAAATACGTCACTGCTGAAAGGAGGAACGTGTTTAATGATGGGTGTTGAACCTACAGATTTCGAGTCTAGTACTCTGTCCACCAGGCCATGACAGGCTTTATCTAAACGGGCTTAAACTCTAAATATGAAACGTTTTTGGCAGTATCAACTCACAGAATATACTGTTTCATAGGGTATTACTTTAGGACCTATTTCATTTCTAATTTATATTTGTGATTAATATAATTTGTATGTTACTGGAATAACAAGAAAAAATGATAATAGTTTTATTTTTCTCAGGTGATAAATAATAAGATTTGGACGATCTGATCAGGAAATATATTAGTGAAATATTAACTTTATTACCTTTAAATTCTAATAAAGCGAAACATGTCAGTCTCATTCTTACAAAACATATCAGATATTTATTGTGAGTTTAAAAGTTCATGAAAATAATTACCAGCAGATACATTGGAATCAATGTCGTTTTTGTTGTTTTTTGAATTACGCACAAAGCTACACAATGGGCTATCTGTGCTCTGCCCACCATGGGTATCGAAACCCGGATTTTAGCGTGTAAGTCCGCAGACATACCGCTGAGTCACTGGGGGGGTAGGAATCAATTTCAACGTATTACTTTAAATCAGGTTGCATCAATATATTCAGCCATGCTCTTTGACAGTAACGTAAGATTGGAAAGAAATGTTGCCTCATTATCCAATAAATTAAGAAATTCAATATGTCTTATCACGAAATACTTTAAAAATGGATATTACTCATTATTTCAGCTATTATTAAAATATGGAATAGTAAGCTGGCGAGGTGCACATATAAATCATATTCAGTATATGATGATTTTGTTAAAAAAAAAGAAATTATTAAAGCAAGTTATAAAAATATACTATCAATATAGTTTGTTTTTTAAAAAATTCAACATTATATATAAGGCAGTTACATTTTAAATAAATATTAAACTAATTTTTGGACGACATTCAAAAAACAATAAATAAATCATCTTTCCTAAACAAAAAAATCTCGCTGTACCAAAAATGGAACAGCACCATATTTGGAACCGAAAGTACGAAATGCTATAGATCACATAGAAAGATTAATAAGTTACCAGAAATGTAAAAGGAATCATTGTATGGTTATTAATATCTGGGGGACTAAAACCGGGAGATTTTTCTTTCTTTATGAACCTGTTTATTTGTAGTTGTAGCAATTTTAATTTCACGAACGTTTATTATCTGAATATATTAAATATACATTTCATATTACTCTATTGTTTGCTTATTTTTTAAATTTCGCACAAAGCTACTCGAGGGCAATCTGCGCTAGCCATCCCCAATTTAGCAGTGTAAAATTAGAGGGAAGGCAGCTAGTCATCACCACCCACCGCCAATTCTTGGACTACTCTTTTACCAACGAAGAGTGGGATTGACCGTCACATTATAACGCCACCACGGCTGAAAGGGCGAGCATGTTTGGTGCAATAGGGATGCGAACCTCAGATAACGAGTCGCACGCCTTAATACGCTTGGCCATGCCAGGCTACGATATTACATTATTATACGCCCTTGCGATTTTGTAAATCGTAATTAGCTTAAGTCTTCTGTCGACATTCAAGATTTTCTCACGTGGATAAAATAATTAATTTCTTAAGATTTATACGTATATTTATTTTGCTTTTAATTAAATTTATTTTATTCTAGGCACTTATAAAAACTTTCTACTTCAGTCTCACTCGTTGTTTTTTTTATAGTATTTAAATAACTTTTCCTATATTTTCAGGAAAGTTCCAGTTAATTAAACACGCGCTCATCACGTGACGTAAAATTTCACTCTGAAGAAACAAACCAAAACAATAATATAGATTTTAAAGTTTAAAATCGAAGCTTGTGTCAATGAATCAGTAGTGATCTGATAGATTTTGCAATTCTATGAACAAAATAGTATAATCTAGTTAATGGAGAAATTCACATTGGAACATGTCATCGTAAGAAAGCTATTTATACATAAAGCATGCCAAACAAAATGGTTTGTTTGATTGTTTTTAAATTTCGCGCAAAGCTTCACGAGGGCTATCTGCGCTAGCGTCTTTAATTTAGCAGTGTAAGACTAGAGGGAAGGCAGTTGGTCATCACCACACACCGCTAACTCTTGGGCTAGTCTTTTACCAACGAATAGTGGGATTGACCGTCACATTATAACGCCCCCACGGCTGAAAGGGCGAGCATGTTTGGTGAGACGGGGATTCGAACCCGCGACTCTCGAATTACGAGTCGAACGCCTTAACCCACTTGGCCATGCCGGGCCGTTTGTTTTTGAGTTTCGCGCAAAGCTACGCTAGGGCTATCTGCACTAGCCGTTCTTAATTAAGCAGTGTAAGACTAGAGGGAAGACAGCTAATCATCACCATCCACCGCCAACTTTTGGGCTACTCTTTTACCAACGGCTGAAAGGGCGAGCATGTTTGGTGAGATGGGGATTCGAACCCGCGACCCTCAGATTATAAATCGAGTCTCTTAACCACCTGGCCATTCCAGGCCCATGCCAAACAAAATGGACACAACTATTCTGTAAAATGTAGAATTTCCTTATATACATGACTTATGGTTTATGTACAGTAGAAGTATCAATACATGTAAATATCTCTAGTTGGAGTGAATCAAACATCATTCCAAATAACAATCTTATATGTTCACAAACTCAGTGTAAGCTAAATTTTCAGTTTTGTTATTGCTTGATTTCCTCTTGTGTTGTGCATCGTTAACAGCAGAATTTACTTAAAGTTTTTTTAAGTCCGATTTTCTAGTGTTTTTGTGAAATGTAAATAAAAAACTTTTATTTAAATTAGATTCTTCGAGTTTTGAGAAAAAAAAAATATTAGAAAATTTTCTTTGTTAAGACATTATGTAAGTCTAAGTGAATGTTTTGGTAATTAACTAATTAATCACCCGATATATTATGCATTGATTTTTCTCTACGAGAAAACGTTTAGACCTGTTTATTAAAGTATTACTTCTGACAATACGATAAATCAAGAATTCAGAATTTAACCCTGGAAAATTCTGCAGTAACATATAACGTCAGGGGTAACAGTTTTTAACGTGTACATTTCTATTCTGTTTGTAGTTAAGCTACACAATTGACTGTGTTTTTTTTGCATGCCCTGAGTATCGAACTCCGGTTTCAAAAGTTGTAACTCCGCAGATATATCACTCTACCATTGGACTATCTTCTGAGTCCACTGAAGGGAATCGAACACCTAATTTTGTGATAGTGAGCCTATCTAGTTGGAAGCTATGCAGTGGGAAGTTGGGTAGGGGTTCAGGTTCATACTTCGAAATATTAATACAGTCATAGTATCAATATGGACCTATTATGATGTAATGGAGGTCAGTATATAATGGAAGTGAGTTGAAAATAAGCAATGTAATGGCCACTTTGTATTATATTATCCTATATCTTTTATCCTTCCGAATATTTGTATTTCACTACCGTTCACTTTTTACGTTCAGTTATTATTTAGAATCAAAATTTAAACTCACTTAAGGTTTTCAACATCATAAATCTGGGGCCGGCATGGCCATGTAGGTTAAGGCACTCTATTCGTAATCCGAGGCTAGTAGGTTCAAATCCCTGTCGCACCAAATATGCCCGCCCTTTCAACCGCGGAGGCGTTATAGGTGACGTTGGTAAAAGAGTAGCCTAAGAGTTGGCGGTGGGTGGTGATAACTGCCTTCCTTCTAGTCTTACATTACTGAATTAGAGATGGCTAGTGTAGATAGCTCTGAGCAGCTTTGCGCGAAAGTCAAAACAAACAATCATAAATCCACCAGAGTCAGGTAACAGTTCTTAATTCCTATATCCTACGTATTATTTAGTGTGTGTTTTTCTTATAAGAAAGCCACTTCGAACTATCTGCTGTGTTTACCGAGAGGAATCGAACACCTGGTTTTGGCATTGTAAATCCATAGACTTACTGCTGTCCCAGCGGGGGACATTTATTCTATAACTTTCCATTTTTCTGTTTCTATAAATTTTCAAATAATGTAAACAATTAAAATTAATCCATAGAAAATATAAAATTCCACATCGAGGTTTCACAAAATTATGCAAACGCTTACTTAACTCATGTGCAGTACTGTCAGATTTATTGAAATGGAAAGTGAAAAATATTCAACAAAAATAAAAATGAAATGCATAAGGTATTTTAAAGATGATTTGTTTGTTTGGAATTACGCACAAAACTACACAATAGGGTGTCTGTGCTCTTCCCACCACGAATATCGAAACCCGGTTGTTAGCGGTATGCAGACATACCACAATGTCACTGGATGGTGTTTCAAAGATGGAAGATGTTTTATGTACTTGTAGTTTATTGGGTAGTGTTTGTGTGTTATCTGAGTTAATCATTTCTAATTTTGAAATGTTAGGCTAGTAAGAAAGCAGTTCGTTGTACCCCTGATAATACTTGGGCTACTGTTTACCAACAAATAGTAGGATTGTCGTTACATTATAACGATCTTAAGACTAAAAGGTCAAGCATGTTAGGTGATGGGATTCGCAGAATGCAAGTTGAACGTGTCTTATCAATCCATGTCCTTCTCCAATAAGAAGAAGAACCAAGCTCAATGAATTTCTTTCTTCGAGATATTAAGAAGCTTCTAACATATTTCCAAAAGTATGCACATGTTTATGCTTATTTTTTCTCTGCGTAAATGGTTTTCCTGTGTTTATATATTTCTTAACCTATATGTCACTTTAAATATTTTATTTTACAGAAACAAACGATTTTATTAGTGTAATTAAAAACGGTTAAGTAATAATATTCAACGTCTTTTTTTTCTCTCTCTCTTTCTAGAAACCGGGGGTATATACAGTTAATAATTAATTTAACTGTGACATACGAACAAACTCCATGAGAACTGGGGGGAGGTTTGGGTTTTAACAAGGGTCAAGAACCGGGATCTTGTATGTGATAATTCATAACCCGAACAATGGACTTTGGCTCCTCTTGAAAGAGCCAGCTAGATTGACTAAATCTTAGGGGTTTCGTATCAGATCATACTGTTTACTACAAACTGCGAGAACCGAGCTTATGTATAACGCACATGTTTGTGTTTGCTGAAGATTCTTCATGAAAAGGGACGTTGTCCCCTGTTTGGCGGTTTAGGTGAGAGGCCAAACTGCTTCATGTACTGATAAATCTTGATATGAAATACATGTGATAAACAATTAGTAGTATTTTTCTTACGAAGTACTAGCGGTTGTTGTGGGAGTAAGTTGTTCAGGGTATTGTTCACAAAGATGTTGTGTGGATGAATGTGACTGGTCGAGGCAACTGAAAGAAATCGCGGATGTATGAAGTGAAGAAAATATCCTTCAATGGACGAAGAGAATGAATGAAAGAACCAAGAGAGTTTAAGTATGAATGAAGAAAATATACAATTGGAAAACACGGAAGATGGAATGAATGAAAACGAAATAATTGTACATGTTTTATAGGTCACGCAGAATACAGAGATTGAAAATGAACGAATGGGAAAGGAAGTAGAGATAAGGATTTTAAATGAAAACTGTAAAGGAAAAGTAGTTTTTGCTTTTAAACATTAGAGGAATA
Source organism: Carcinoscorpius rotundicauda (assembly GCA_011833715.1). Classification (NCBI taxonomy): domain Eukaryota; kingdom Metazoa; phylum Arthropoda; class Merostomata; order Xiphosura; family Limulidae; genus Carcinoscorpius; species Carcinoscorpius rotundicauda. The sequence continues at coordinate 20,488,041 of CM022400.1, forward strand.
AAAACAATGAAATTATATGAAAAAGTAAGAGAAAGAAAAACAAAACGAATTGAATAAAAAGTTGTATTAAATATAAGAAGTGTATAAATATACTGGAAGAAGTAGCCAAAGAAACAAAGAGTACTAAGATAAAGGAAAAAAAAATCCAAAAAGTCACGTGATCATATAGAACACAATAAAAGAAAATTCTTGCACACTATTTGTATTTGACGATTGAACTCAACAATTTTTTGAAGCTTCAGATTCACTCGGGTAATTGAAAAGGAGTTCTAAACCATGACGTTTCACTTCCTCGGCGAAACTTGCTCAGCTGAACGAGAGAAATTTGAATTTTTCAGAAGTTTTACAACTGCATTAAAGAATGGATGGTTTAACATGTTAACCAGCGACTATTTGTAATCGTAGTTAAAAAATTGTGGCTCAATCACTATCGTTTCTTGACGAATTCTGATTTACTTAGTTATTTATATTAAGGCTAAATTGCATTTTATGCGAACAGTGATTTAGATCCATTGAAGTGTATTTTTCAGTTGTTAGCGGTGCTCATTCTGATGGATTATTGTTACTTACTTTTGTGTAATACCACAGCTTTTATTGTGAGGTAAATTTTGAAACATATATTTTAATAAAAAATTAGCTGAATATTCTAAGAAAACAGACATTGATACCTAGGTATGGTGAAAATTTGTGGTCATTTGTCAACTTTTAAGCTCTTTTTTGTTATCTTTTTTTAATTGCACTATAAAATTTCCCTTTTGGGTCTAATGGGTATATTACTCACAACAATATCTTTGATTATGCCAAAGAGGACGTTGCTGCAAATCAACTTAGGTCGTGAATTTGAAACTTTTGTTGTTCCAACTGCTTTGTTTTCTTTTTGCTATACTTTATTTTTAAATAAAATTTGCTACACAGATATTTTTTCTAGAAAACAACTGTGACAATTCCTTTAAATATACGTCAACTGTGTCAACATTGTACTGTTGAATAAGAAAGTAGCTTTTAAAGAATAAGTTTGTGTTGTATGTGCTTGGGAAAATATTTCAAGAATGTAAATACCTCCTCTACTTACATCGTTTTTTAACAACAGATGTCACTAGTTGTTTCTGTGACACTTTCATTTATTTTTTATGTCATTTGGTGGACTGTGCCTGTTTCTTTTTGCTAGTAACTAAGCTTACTTCAATACACTTTTATAAATATATTTTAAAGTAATAAAGAGTTTTGTACATTTTCCCCCATTTTGTTTGTTTTAGGTTCTAATCCAGAGTGAAGCAGTTGATTAGGTGGAAAATTAGAGCACTTCAAGAATTTTTCAAACTAAATAAAAACTGGAAACTTATGATGAGGAAGATTGATTTGCTGTTCTAGCAAGAGAACAGTGGAGGCTCAGTTCTTTAAACTGTGATGTTTTTTATATTTTCATCGTTGAAGAATTTTGATACACAAAATACCCTTTTTGTTGGAAACTAATGTGCCGCTGTTCTCTAGTTGCAAATCACCTACAGCAGTGTTACATCATCATACAGCCAAGAATTCGCAGTGAATCACTTAAATAGGTGCTTAAGATGTCGTTTGTGGAGTCTTGACTTGCATCTGTGAAGACAAGCCAATATAGTTAGCATAAGAAGACACTTCGTATAGTGAACAGAATTATATATGATAGCAATTAAGTAAAAAAAAATAACGAAATTTGCTCTTGAGATAATAACAAATTGTTTCATTTATTCGGTGTTTCGCCATTGCAACTTCATCGGAGATTGTAGTAGAAGAACTGTTAATAACTGAGTTTTCGGCATTATTCTCTTTTAAATATATTTTAAACTAAATAAGGGTGTAATACATTATCAGTCCAGTTTTTGTACTGCTAGTCCTTATAAAATGTGACTAACCATCTACAATTAAACAGGATAGGGTCAGTACTCAGGTGAAAAAAGTTAACTAATACGAGTTAATAAATTACTTGAAGATTAAAAACATGGAAGCACTGAATCCAGAATATCAACAAATCTGAAACGTTAAACAATTAAGCAATATGAACTTCGTATTACGCACATTATGCAGTGGTGGAAGCGAAATCAAGATTCTTTTGTTACAAAATAACTAAACAAACGAAATTCACAGACTATGTTTTACCTTAAAGTATCGAAAGAGATCTTATCTATTAAATGTGTTTTTAGTACTGACAACTGTACACTAGATAGAACTAGTTCAGCGGGTCAAAAACTCGAAATAGATGGATTTGTAAATAACAACAGACCTGTAACTTCTAAATAAAGTACATTTTGTTTTATGACGTCAGTCCACGTATTTTTTTTAACAGACCTCGTATAATGGATATGTTGATCGCATTGGTTAGAGTCGAAATTATTAAAGCAGTAAAAGCTCTCTATAAATATACTATAAAATATTTTATATCTGGTTGGTAGAGTTTTAGACATCCTATGTTTATTGTACAACACAGATGAATCAGAAAACATAAACATTGTAGAATATTTAATGCGTATGAAAATCAAGATTAAAATCACTTGATTTTAACGCTCAATTTTAAAATAAATTTCAATCAATAATCAAATTATACAGTACTTTGTGGGCCTGGCATGGCCGAGCGCGTTAAGGCGTGCGACACGTAATCCGACGGTCGCGGGTTCGCGCCCGGGTCGCGCTAAACATGCTCGCCCTCCCAGCCGTGGGGGTGTATAATGTGACGGTCAATCCCACTATTCGTTGGTGAAAGAGTAGCCCAAGAGTTGGCGGTGGGTGGTGATGACTAGCTGCCTTCCCTCTAGTCTTACACTGCTAAATTAGGGACGGCTAGCACAGATAGCCCTCGAGTAGCTTTGTGCGAAATTCCAAAACAAACAAACAAACACGTACTTTGTGTGCCTACAAATGCTATAAAGATTAACAGCTTTTTAAAGCACAAGTTAAGTAAGAAAAATAACACAAGTTTACAAAAATATAAAGTTAATTACCCAACTATTTCTTACTTTCTAGTATACCCTCGAAAAATGGCGCACGTGTTACGTCAAAACCATTTAGCATCTTTATATTTTGTAAATTGTTGTTTTTTTCTTAATTAATTTGTGCTTTAAAAGCTACTAATCTTTATAAAATCAACTTTCAACAAGGTCTTAATCATAGCATTTAATTTATGATTGTGAAATACTGAACCAGAACAGCGCTTTATGGATACATGGGCTAAACGTGTAGGTCATAGACTTCTAGGACTCATATATACTTGTCTTTAATTTACAACAACTGTCTAGAGGAAAGGCAGTTAGTTAGTGGTATCTGCAGCCAGTAGGCTATGTTGTTGTTGTTGCTTTGAATCGAGTAGAGGGATTGGCAGTCAGTTTTGTTATAGCACATTCATAGCTGAAAGTGTTTTACAAATCGTCGACCTTCTCATACGTTTGTATTCAAGGAATATGGAGGTATGGGATTGATTCAGGTATTATATTATGTATTGAAATAGAGAGCAGAGTAAACCTGATCAACCAGGACAATAAAAATGCGCTAAACAGAAGAAATAACCAAATCTTACCATTTGTATTTTGTTCGCTGCAGGCTAAATGTTAGCGTTATAATTAATGAATCAATGGAGGGCTGAAACAAAGTATACCCATCTGAACACACCTTAACCATGATAGTGAAAACCACCTAACCTATGGTACCAAAAATTAACCCGGAGATTGAAAGTAAGCTAAACTCAAGTAATACTAAACGCGCAAAAGAAACTTCAAAGCCAGGCGTCATAACTGTGATTTAGTAATAAAAGATCTATAAATAAAATTTAAGAATAAAATAGGTTTAATTTGTTTAAAATTTCGCTTAAAGCTACACCTTCATCTAATAACGAAAATTTAAACTGTACAAAGTATTATTATAGTTATTAAGTTACTATAACAGCCAGCGTTGTATCATACTGTTATTGGATTAGTGTTAATGCAATGGTATTTATAATTAATTGTCTGCTTGTCTGGGTTGATAATCTGATAACTCAATGGGTATCTTGTTGGAAAAAGTTTGAGAACCACTTGTTTGAAGCTTTTCTGTTGTAATATTTTTTTACTTCTTTACTTACTGGATATACTATTAATTTTCCTTTTGTCAGTGGTCTAGTTATTTGTGAGTTGTGCTTACAATTTTCTTACAATTTTTAGGAGTCGTGTTTGCACTTAAAATACCCCTCCCCTAAATAATAATAACCACAAATTGTTCACTTAATGTATTTCGAGTCATAAAAGTCATTTTGCTTATTTATGCTTTATATGTTTGATTTTAAAATTTTATTTTAAACATCCATGTGAAGCGAAATTGACCCAGTGGATTCAAACAAAGAAAAATGAAGAAAAGAAGAGAACAGGTGGTTCAGGTAATGTCTGGATCAGTTTAGAAGTATGTGACGCCTTTTACATCAACTACAACGAGAGAAAGTTCTGAAGATATTCAGCCTCGTGAATCTGAAGGGCAAACACAAGAACTATCTTCATAAAATGATTCAGATCAGAGAGGACGAGAATTGGAGGATGGCAATTCAACTTCTAAAAGTAGTGAGACTGGTGAAAAGGAAGATGACGGCAGCATAAGTCTACACTAACAAGGGAAGACGGATAGCTTTCCAATTTATTTTGATGTCGCTGCTTGGCTAATCCCAATTTCATATGACATGAGATTTAATCTTATTAAGAGGAGAATTAACCTTCCAAAATAAGGATGGACCTTTCAGTACAGTTCAAAGACAAGGAGAGAAGTCCAAAGGGAAGAGTCTACAGTTAATCACTACATGGTTCTACAAGGCTCTGCCAAATGGCGAGAACGTTTTGAGAACATGGATGGTTTATTCTCCATCAAAAGAAAGTTTAATTTGTTTTTGATGCAGACTCTTTGCTCTTAATGACAAAGGAATTGGAAAATACAGCTTTGTCACTGGGTTTCAAGCATAGTCGAAGCTAAATCTATGATATAAATCTGTACTGTGTTCGAGGATATGACAACATTGCAACTGTGGTTGGAGTTCACGGTGGTGCTCAGTCAAAAATCAGGGAAATTAATCAAAAGGCTTTGTTTGTGCCTCGTACAAATCATTCTTTAAACCTTTGTGGAGTGCACTTGGAAATATTTCATGTGTGACGTTTTTTTAAACCTTGGACAGTGTCCAATCCTTCTTTTCAGTTTCACCTCATCGATGGAAAATGCTGATGGAGAATGTAAACTTGACAATCAAGACTTTCCCATACAGGGTGGAGTACTCATCATGACGCTGTGAACCCAGGGAAGGTAAATTTTGAAGAACTGACATCATTTTTTTAAGTACTGTGCGTCTCAAAAAAATGTAAACAAGAGGATCAGCTCAGTTTGGCCCGCCATGGACAGGTGGTTAATGGATTCGACTCGTAATCCGAGGGTCCCAGTTTCGAATCCCCGTCACAACAAACATACTTGCTCTTTCAGCCTTCAGTAAAAAGAGTAGCCCAAGAGTTGGCTGTGGGTGGTGATGACTACTCGTGTAGCTTTGCGCGAAATTCAAAAACAAACAAACAGCTCAGCTTTTGTCGTTTGTTTTTGAGCCACCTTTCTTTCTGGTGTGAAATCCTTGAAGAAATTAACCTCACACAAAAGTATTTGTAAGCATTTGAAATTAGCCTTGAAAAGTGCATTGTGAAGCTCTAAAACTGTTTCTTGAAGATTGGCACAATAACATTGTGAAGAGGGAGTGTTAAGCTTCGAAAAAGAATGCTGGTCTCACAGTGTCAGAGCAAGTAAAAAGGGCTATGCTTGAATGTCTTGATCTCTTTCATCGAAGGCAATGGATCAAATTTTGTCAATCTTCATCGTTATTCAGCCAAACACTTTGGTTACTGCAACAAAAGAATAACTTCGGAAGTGTATTCCAAATTTGACTCAAATTTTTGATGAATTATCTGATGGAGATATAACTGTGGAAATTGAATGACTGTAGACACCTTAAAGCTGCCAAAATCAGCGTTGAAGAGGCAAAAAAGACAACATTGCAATTTCTGGAGTTTATTGTGTAAGGAGATTTTTGTGAATATTTTCCAAGCTTGTCACTGTGCTTGAAATTAATTTTGATTGTCTGTGTCTATTGCTTCATGTGAAATAAGTTTCTCTAATTTGAAATTGATAAAAAAAATCTTTTGCTTACCATAAGGGGCCTGGCATGGCTAAGCACGTTAAGGCGTGCGCTTGGTAATCCGAGGGTCGCGGGTTCGCGCCCGAGTTGCGCAAAACATTCTCGTCATCCCAGCCGTGGGAGTGTATAATGTTACGGTCAATCCCATTTTTCGTTGGTAAAAGAGTAGCTCAAGAGTTGGCGGTGGGTGGTGATGACTAGCCGCCTTCCCTCTAGTCTTACACTGCTAAATTAGGGACGGCTAGCACCGATAGCCCGCGAGTAGCTTTGTGCGAAATTCCAAAACAAGCTTGCCATAAGTCAGACAAGATTGAGAAACTTGGCTTTACTTTCAGTTAAATATAAATATGTAATGAAGGGGAATTTTGCTGAGGTCATTGATCAATTTACAGAAATTAAGGCTCGGAAGCAGAGATTATGAATCTTTTCTATTTACTTTTGAAGAATAGACGGAGCATTAAAACTGGATTTCCTATGTTTTTTGTGTCAAATAAAACAGTACTAGCTGTTCGCTGAATTTTTGATGTCCTGCATTTTTCTTATTTCCAATTTACTTTTGACAGTACTGTACTGTTGAAAAATCTACATGCAAACATATTTTTCTGTGTGTTTAGATTTTATTGGGTGTGTGGTGCCAAATACTTTAGGTACGACCCTGATCTAATGTTCGAGGTTAATTTACTAAAGTTTGTAATGTTCGAAATCTATAAACGTTCCCAATCAAATATATGTAGTTTTACAATTAGTAAGTGTTTATCACAGTTGTAGCTTCTGAGGCTTATAGTATACCGACTGTAGTCAACCGACAATATTATGATCCTGCTTGCTGCGATGTATAAACTTTATAGCGATGCTCTTGAAAATTCAATTTGCAATAATATTGGCAATCTCTGGTATTTTATATTATGTTACGCATTTTAATTTACTTCGGACAAGTCTCCAATTTATTACGTTACGTTACATATTACTATTTCAAATAACCAGAAATTTGAATTTAGAAGTTAACTGTTAATATGTACGAAATTTGTGGTATTTGCCAACACTGTTTTAAACAGAAATATAATTTATAATAACGGTTATTATAAATAGTTATTACAAATAATGGTTTACAAACTTACAAACAATACTGATTCTTATATCTGGTCTAGAACTGAATATTTTATCGGCGATCCAAATATAGGACGAGCAAATTCTGAGATGATATTATTGCATTTTGCTTGAGTTAACTAACTATTTGTTCTTGATTGGCCTCATGCCGCTTACAAGTTAACATCTTACAGGTGAAGATATTTAATGTCTTGGTAGAAATAATAACGTCCGAAGTAACTGACTGAAATTAAACAGTTTGTAATGTTCGAAGTTTATTCAAATTCCTGGTCTAATTTTGTAGTTTTCTGATTAATAGGCGTTAATCACAGTTATAGCTTCCTAGGCCTATAGCACAGTGACTATCGCTGACCACTGACAATCTCTCGACTATCCGCTTTTTATAGGAATCAAACGGGTTTATTGAAATTTCAACAATGTTCTAGCATGATTTCGTAAAATAAATATTTTTGCTTTCAAGAATCAGGTGGAACTTTCACAACAAGAATATATATCACATATTAAAAAAAAAACTACACTGAAACAAACGTAGGCAGTAAAATAAATGTACAATAGCAAATCTGTTATATTCTCATATACACATCGTTTATTCTTGATTCTTACGCTCGAGAATCTACAAAATTAGAAAATAGGCTAGACTTTCGCAATACACATTTGACATGTAGGTAGGTAATGGTATACAGAAAAAGCTCAATATTTCTTAGAGAATAACAAATGAGAAAAAGTTTGTTTTGTCATATTCCAAATTGCAGAGTTGTTTATTATATTTTGTTGTATAGAAGAGTATTCAAGTAAAACAGAGAAGTGTGGTGGTTCTTTACAGACTTTGTAGGGTATCATTCTAGAAAATAGATTAATGATATTGTGAGAAATGAGCAATGTGAAGAAATCTTGGTTCTTTCAAAAATATACAATAGGCTGCATTTAACTGGCCCAATTTTACATTGATGCACTAGAATAACCGAAAACATATTGTCATGATGAATTAGAGGGGAAAGAATTGTTTATTTGTTGAGAATTAAGCACAAAGCTACACAATGGGCTATCTGCGCTCTGCCCACCACGGGTATCGAAACCCGGATTTTAGCGTGTAAGTCCGCAGACATACCGCTGAGCCACTGGGGGACTCTTCTTACAGTCTTCATGCCATAAGTTTACACTTGTTTTCATGAGCTGGACTGCTTTCATAACCTTTTACCACTTTCAGAAAAGTGTTATAAAAGCCAGTATATCTCCTTTTAAAATCTGATAATACCCGATGACTTTGTTGTGAAGCGTGCGCTTAACTTAAAACAATATTCATACCAGTCTTGGCCAGGTAGGTTAAGGTCCTCGACTCGTATTTTGAGGGTCGCGAGTTCGAATTCCTGCACCTTCTGATTATCGCCTATTCCGAAGTTTGCAAAACTATCTTGGTGGAAAAAAGCTTGGAATACATGAAGATGTAAAACTACCCTTTTTAAATTCTTTTCCTCCAAACCCCAAGAATTTTACATAAGTGGCATTTAGAAAGTTGAAGGAAGTAATTAATAATGGGACATACATTATTGATTAAATAACATTAAAAGTACCTATAATTGTATTTTCCTTATGTTTATTATATTGAAGCAATCGATTTATGTTGGATATGTTTAATAACTTTAATATTAGATGCCAATTATTATTATGACTGTTGTCTTGATACCTATTTTAAAGCATACACCCAATACACTGCAAGAAAAATTGTTTAATACATATAAAAGCGAGATGTCTTAACAGTAATGCTTCGTTGTGTCTCGAAGCTACGAAACTATGACTTAATGGGGCCAGATGGTTAGGGCGATCGACTCCTAACTGAGGGGCGCGGGTTCGAATCCCCGGCAAACCAACATGCCATTTCAGCCGTGGGAACATTATATGTGACGGTCACTCCCACTTTTTTCTTGGTGAAAGATTAGCCTAAAAATTTGTGGTGGATAATAATTATTAACTGCCTTCCTTCTAGTCTTCTGACATTGCTACATTAAGGACGTATAGCAAAGACAGTCCTTGTGTAGCTTAATAACCTGATATTGTTGTCTTAAGTATATAATTTATACTTCTCACATTATCGACAGCTGCTTGAATTTAACTTTTGTAGATCGTTATACATTCCTTTATGGAGATAATTAGATTGACATAGGTACTTTGAAGTTCTTAGCAAATTATAAAAACATTGAGCAATAATTCGCATATTTTTAATTTTTTATTTCAAACGTACTGATATTAATCTTAGCTAATGTTGATATTCGAAATTAATTTTAGGTTCAATTTTTGTAATGTAATTTTGTCATAAACCTAAGACCTCTATACGTTCAGACATGAAGTTTTAGATTATATGATGTAATAAAAGATACATTTTGGTACGTGTGAAAATTTTCACTTGGACAGAGCTATATGAGTAAGATAACTTCATGAAATAGATAAATCGAGTGTGCTTTAACAAGTTTTGCTGGAACGTTATATTTCAAGGTTTGGGTGATAGGATTATGTTAGCGAGACCTTGGACTCTTTCTTATTGCTTAGAATTGTTTATTAATAATAGAAACAACTGGTTTAATACATGTTACGTGCTACAATTTATCTAGGTTGAGTGTTCAATTTATTATGTTACGTATTACGATTTCAAATAGCCAAAAATTTTAATTTGAGTTCAGAAGTTAATTGAATGTTGCTATGTATCAGATTTATTATGTTTGCCAACATAATTAATACACACACTGTTCTCAAGAGAAATATATTTTAATATATAAATGATAATATGGTTAATAATTACGCTCATTACAAATAATAGTTACAAATATTTACAAAAGTTTTACAAACATACTACAATACTCAGTCTTCTTATCTGGTCTGGAACTGAATATTTTAGCGACGGTCTAGGTCCATGACGAACGAATTAATTCTGTGTTGCTTAAGCTAGCTAGCTCTTTATTCGTGGCTGGCCTCACATTGCTTGCAAGTTGACTCTTTTTACCGACAAAGATAGTTAGCGTCCGAAATTAATTTACTGTAGTTAAACGGTTTATAATGTTCGAAATCTACAACCTTTCCTGATCAAAATGAATAATTTTCCGATTAATTAATGTTAATCACGATTATAGCTTTGGAGGCTTATAGCATACTGACTATAGCTGACAAACAATATTCTATCACTGTGTTTTGGTTAGCTTTTATACCAATTAGACGAAATTCTAGTAAACGCACTTGGAAACAATATTTCAAAATACGTTAGTGCTTTCGTGAAGCATGTATTGTTGGTTCTTATACTCGAGAATCTTCTAAATTTGGAGAACAAGCAGGACTTTTGCAATACACGTTTAACAATATACGTTATATGTATTAAACTGAAACAAACGTGATATTAAAATAATTGTATAATAATAAATTCGTTGCATTTCCCTCCTTAGAGAATTAAAAATTGGCATTGGACACTTTTTTAACTGAAATATTATAGATAAATACATACTTTGATAACAGTAAAAATATATATATAACTCAATGATCATGAAATTACATAGCATGGGAAAGTGCTTAAACACATATTTTTTGGGGGCTTAACATAATTAATAATCACATGACTGGGGTGTTCTTCGAAAGCTAGGAAAGGAACAACAGGATTTTTTTCGGTTATGTTTTTCTACTAATTACATGTATGAAAATTTTTTCAAAATTTGGAAACTTCTGGCCAAAAGAAATGTCTCCTAGTTTTGTCACATGTCTTGTTGACAACTAAACGGCTTCTCATGGGAATTTTATGGGGAGCTTTTAATATTTCAAAATGATATGGTTTTTGGAACAAAAAGTTGACGAACTACAGTCCATTTCTCTGAAGTTGGTACATTTAGTGGTCTCCATTTTGTCAAGAGCACACCATTTTTGAAAAAGTAACCATTTGGAGCTTTCTACAGTTCATTCTTTTGGAAGTTTATGTTTAAATGCTGAAGATTTTTCAATTGCTCTTCAATCAGTTTGCTTCTGGCAAACATAACATCACCAGGTCCCTCACATTCATCAATTAATGTTCAATATGATAATTATTCACAAGTTCGCTGTTATATCCAAAAAATGTTTGAGACAAATCTATAATACCGTCCGATGAATATGTCTCTCATTTGTTTTTGGCTTAATTTCCAGCCTGAGTTCGAGTCACAGCACAGGAGGGAAATACCATCATCTTTAGATGAAACAGTGATCGGCTTGCTAAGCATCTTGGGTTCGGCAACAATTTTTCTCCCCCAGCCAAATCGCTTGTCACCAGTAATGATACGCCCTTAACTGGTACCGAAACTAGGTCTGATGCTAAATATATATTATAAAGAGGAACATTAACAAAGGCACTATCAATAGCCTGAGTAATAGCAGACTCATAGGTAGCAGAACTCGAATCCAAAGGCAATATACCCTCTGACAACAATGACTGAGTCACCCCAATATCACGTATTGAATATGAAATTAGCAGAATAATTTGTCAAAGGTGCAGAAGTAACAAAGACAAAAGGTCTGAATTCCTCTCTAACTACACCAGTTTATTTTATCAGTGGCCTAATCAAAAACAGCAGATAAAACTACTTCCATTTTTATACATGAACGCACTGGGTTTTGCCTTTTTTTTTCTCTCAAACTCCAACAGTTGGATGTAATACGATCACGTTTTTTACAGAAATGGTAGGCATGCTTTGATGGTTTCAGTGAAGTTTTATTCTGATTGTCTGGATATGTTGAACTAGAGGAGTGGATTTTTATAAGAATCCTCAGCTTTAGTGGATTAAACAGGCACAAGTGTTAGCTGAGTTATCAGGAATTTTCTTTTATATAATGTAGTTTTAATCATCAGAAAGAGAAGCTGTTTTTTCATTATTTCAACTTTTTTTCATTGAAGTAGGTTTAGAGGGCATCACTTGAACAGCATTTAAATTCCTCAGTCAGACATAATTTTGATAGTTTGTCGAAACTGTCGCCATTATGCATAGAACTACACAATTGATCAAAATAAACCTCTTTTTCGTGGGTGAATTCCATATATGTTTGCTTATCTTGCTTGCGATAACCTCAAAACTTTTGGCGATATGCCTCCAGAACTAACTCAAATGGTTTAGATTCTTATGCTTTACAACTTAGAATAACTTGTAATAATAATTACTATTTTTCGTTGGATCATTCCATAGTTTGGATAACTTTCTCAAAATGTTGAAAATATTTATCAACTTTATTTTTATTAAATGATGATACTTTAATGTATTTGTTTAGTTCGAAGTCGTCATTTTGCCTTAACATGCTTGCCCTCCCAGCCGTGGGGGTGTATAATGTGACGGTCAATCCCACTATTCGTTGGTAAAAGAGTAGCCCAAGAGTTGGCGGTGGGTGGTGATGACTAGCTGCCTTCCCTCTAGTCTTACACTGCTAAATTAGGGACGGCTAGCACAGATAGCCCTCGAGTAGCTTTGTGCGAAATTCCAAAACAAACCAAAAACAAGCCTTGGTCCTTCGGAGTTTAGTACAATTTCAATTTCTTTCAGCCTAAATTCTTTCTCTGCTTCGGTACGGCCTTGTTCAATCTCGAATCTTAACTGGATTTCAAACCTATCTTTATCACTCAAGTGGTAAGTGGGGACACTGATATTTCCTTAATGCTTCCTCAGAAAACAAATCATCATTGACTAGCATTTCAATAATATGTTTTCAGTTCATTTTTTTTTCATTGCGCTGTTTATTAAAATACAATAATCTCATGAAAAACAACTTCACATGTACAAGCAAAATTATTTTGTTAATAAAATGGTTGACTTTTGAGACTGTGCATATTTACAAATTCAAGACCCAAAGTTTTCAAATATGTGTAATCAGCTTGTTAATAAACTCTCATTCAATAGTGAATAATTAGTAAAGTTTGTAAAATACTTTATTTTTACATTTTCTCTTTTGCAACAAATAATGTTATCAACTAAATGAGATTCTTGAATCTAACAGTGAAAGGCTTAATTATGACGTCTAAATAATATTAACATGAGTGGTTGCTACATTACATTTTGTAATTTATTTTGTGTTTTGCTTTAAACGTTGTTGTTGTTGTTGTTTTGAATTAAGCACAAAGCTACACAATGGGCTATCTGTGCTCTGCCCACCACGGGTATCGAAACCCGGATTTTAGCGTGTAAGTCCGCAGACATACCGCTGAGCCACTGGGGGGCGCTTTAAACGTAACGTACAAAATGTGAAATGCTCTTAGGCTTGTGAAGAGGAATGCATTCACTCGAAAAGCTAGTGTTCGAATAATTCTGTGTATTAATAAATTCTTTAGTATATTATTTGAAACACATATCACTCATTAGAGGCTTCAGATTTCGTAAATTTAACAACTGTATGGCTTAACTTGTTCAGCATAAACGAAAGGGACTAGATAAAATATATATATAATAATTACTTTTGTTATTGTTCATGGCAATGTATAACACTCTTTCTCAGCTATATATATATATATGTACATAATTTTTGTTATTAAAATGTCTATATTATTTCAGTTGTAACACTTAACATATATACAATTCTCTTATTTTTAACCTTATATAACCAACGCATGTAACCTGAGTAAAAATTGATATAAATACATTTTATTATTTATATTTGACCTTGCATTTACTATTCAATATTGATAATCATCTTTGATTATTTATAACAGATTTAACTTCGAAGGCCTATATTTGTAGAATTTCTTTGTCCTGCTTATAAGTGATTAAGAAAAAAGTTTGTTTTGGAATCTCGCACAAAGCTACTCGAGGGCTATCTGTGCTAGCCGTCCCTAATTTAGCAGTGTAAGACTAGAGGGAAGGTAGCTAGTCATCACCACCCACCGTCAACTCTTTTACCAACGCATGGTGGGATTGACCGTAACATTATACACCCCCGCGGCTGGGAGGGCGAGCATGTTTAGCGCGATGCGGGCGCGAACCCGCGACCCTCGGATTGCGAGCGCACGCCTTAACGTGCTCGGCCATGCCAGGCCAAGTGATTAGGAAAAGTTAAGTTAATTATGCTAATAGGGTAAAATATGTGCAACTAGCTATTTTGCATGCGTTGTATCCTAACTTGAAATGTTCATACAGTTGAGACTTTTGTTAAAATAAAAAAAATATATTTAGTTATATATGTGTGTAAATTTAACTTACAAATATTTTACGTTGCTTTGTTATTTAGAAATGTTTCCTCTGTAACATTACGAGATTAACCTAAAACGATCGTTATATATATAACTCAAACAAACTTCGATATAATCAGAAGTATATAATAATAAATCCGTCACAATATGTATAACTTTCTATTTATTTATATTTTTAATTCAAGTTATACAAAAAAGTATTTTATGAGAGTAGTTGGTTGTTTAGTTTAGTTGTTGAGAATTAAGCACAAAGCTGCACAATGGGCTATCTGTGCTCTGCCCACCACGGGTATCGAAACCCGGATTTTAGCGTGTAAGTCCGGAGACATACCACTGAGCCACTGGGGGGCTTTATGAGAGTAAGAAAGAGTGGAACAGTTTCAGAATCTCAGTTCTGTATGCAGACTAGAATGATTGGATAACCCTAATTTGCACGCACAACCCAGAGTGAAAATATTATATTATAAATGAGAGAGAAATAGATGAAAATATATTGTATCTTGTTTATAACTTATGTAACAAGACATTTCTCTTTCGCCCTTCATTTTTTTTTAATTTTATTTCATGTTTTTAGAAAATTTTTGAAACTGCAGAAAGCTTTCTTGTTACAGATAATTTAAAAATAGTTTCTAAAATAGTTCTTGAAATTACTCGTTACGTTTTGTTCATTGATTTCCTATTTGATATTACTTATAAATGTACTTATCATAAGTAAGAAATCAACCATTTTCTTTAGATATTTTTTTGATATTATATTTATGTTCAAGTGTATTTGCATTTTATAATTGAAATACTAAAATAACACACGCATATGTAAATATATATAAGCAGATTAATTTGTTTTGACATGTGAATAAACTTTAGTGACAGAACAAAATAAATGCACATCAGACAAATATCAAAGAAATTCAAACTGTATATCATCCAAATCAAGGTAAAAAACTGATAGGTGCAGAATACCTCTGTAAATTCGAATGCGTGTACAAATAAGTTATGCTTTATGAAATTATTTTAGTTCTCAGTGCATAGTCTATCTTAATTTTTTCGAAAACAAAATAAAGACGTACAGAGAAATAGAGAAACTTTAATTTAAACAATTCCACAGTACGATGGTAAAGCAGCTTTTGTTGAAATTCAGCTAAATGTTTACTTTTAACTTGTTTTCTATACCCAAATTTTAGTCACTCACGACTTACAAGTAGGGGATTAATGTACACCATACATTCAATTAATAACTTCAATGGCTTATAAATTGTGAATCTTCCGTATATGATAATATACGTTTCCCTGTATTATTACATTTTTATAAAACCTGATATAATGAAACGGAATATTGCTCAGAGAAACTAAAAGAAAACAACAAAAATGATAAACACCAAATAAAAATTATTGAGGTGGATTTAAGTAACATTTCTTTGAATCTAGAAAATAAATAAATAAAAAACAGCTTAGTTCTGAAGAGATGATATTTTGAGACGCTTTGGTGAATTTAGGTGAAGAACGTGAGAGCTTTATTCCTCAGATCTCGAAAACTGTGAATTTTAACGTGAATAACCTCGATTTCCGTGTGACATCACTGTTACTTAAAAATACTTTACGTGAAAAATTCATATTTTTCTCACTAAAAAAAAACAACTGATAAATAAGTAGTCTAATAATCAATGAAATTATACAACGTATATATATATTAAGTTGGAGAAGTTTATCCACTGACTTATTGAGTAACAATATCAAATTTAGAATTTGGAAAATGCATAGTAATTCACCTAAAAACTACCAGTTACTTGTTCTGCCATGGAGGAGTTTCACAATTTATATAATATTTCTAAAAGGCTAGTTTTCGAACACTTAACGCTTCAGACCAAATCTAGCCACTATTATAACACCACGATACAAATACTTGTTAAACTTGTCATAACAAAACTGTTGAATATTTATAATTCAAAGAGAGGTTTCTACGACGAATGCTTATCTATTACTAATTAATGATTACTGGAATTTGTGTTTTTTACAACAATAAACAAAATTTTGAATCATGGCCACGATAGCCATGAGAAGTTGCTTCAAAACAAAAACTCATCATATTTTTTAAAACACGCACTTTCTTGTAGTGCATTTTTCACGACGACTGTCCCCCAGCGGGACAACGGTAAGTCTTAGAACTTACAAGCTTAAAATCTGGGGTTCAATTCCTATCGGTGGACACAACAGATAACCCGATGTGTCTTTGCTGTAAGAAAACACACACTAATACAAAGATAGGTTTGGATTGATTTGGGTTTTAAATTTCGTACCAAACTACACGAGGGCTATCTGCGTTAGCTGTCTGTAATTTAGCAATGTAAAACAAGAAGGAAGGCAGTTAGCCATCACCAACCACCCTCAACTCTTGGACTACTCTTTTACCAACGAATAGTGGGATTGATCGTGATATTATAACGCCTCCATGGCTGAAAGGGAGAGCATTTGGTGTGACGGGAATTCGTCCCTCAGATTACGACTCGAACGCCTTAAACACCTGGCTATGTCGAACAACCTGGTAATGAGTACAGCTAATTAAAAACACTTTTTTTTTAGATGGTGACGTGGAGAGATCAGAATACGTTTTTGTTTCCAAAACTGGGTACCTTCGCTGTTAACTGTATATTCGACGGTGATCTTAACAATAACTAACGAAGCTTGGCCAGCTTAGGAAATTAGGTTAATCTTAATTACACAAATTAGGCTAGCACTAAATATCAACCTTTGTAACACGTTAACAACTCAGATGTCATAACTTTCAAGTGTATTGGAAGTAAGAATTATATAAATACACTACATTTTATCAGTTTGACTTGGCATCTTCAGGTGATTGACAATCAATGGTTTGACAGAAGCACATGAATACAAATGACGCTCCAATTATTATGAGATCAATTACATTAAGATTAAACAATCACAAACATACAAAAATAGTATAAGATTGACAGTTACAAGTAAAATATCCAAGTCTTAAAGTTCAAAAGGGGTCAACAATGGAATCAATAGATAGTCAAAGTCTGTAAATATAAAAATCATATATTCTTAATGTTGCATAAGAAATGTTATAGAAGGTTAAGTTTGGTTTTTAAGGAAAATTAAATCAAAGTTTTTCTGGGGACACAAGTAACATTGGACGGAAGATTTTTGTAGATAAATACCACAATTTCATAGCCGTTGTATAATTAGCTAAGATATGTGTAATTCGTGCAAACTCCTAAAGCCACTTCAGTTGTGGTGGGATATGCTAGCTGGATTAGGTCACTGATCTGGAAGACTGGTTGCCATCAGAAACCAACAAGTCTCCCTGTCTTTAAAGGAATGACCAAGAAAAGTGTATTTGCATTTCTAAAGTTTGAACGTATTTTGTAAAGAAAATTGTGGAACAAAGGCAGCAGACTAATACGACAAATTTTTTTATTGGATCCAGAGCATTATGTAGTAGTATTTAACAGAGTTCAATCAAACTGTGCCAGTAATAATTGTTTGTTTCAGAGAAAAACCACACTGAGCTATTTGTTGTGCTAAACACGTGTAATATAACCTTATAATTTAACGTTATCAAGTCCGTAAACTTACCAATGTCCTTCCAGAAAGTGCCATTAATAAAAAAAGAAGAAAAGAAAAATGAGCAATGGTTTGTTTTGCAATGTAAGCTAAGTAGATAGGATTATATTTACCATGAATAATTCTCACTGTAAAATGGTTGAAGCAAAATTAATGTTCATTTTCACTTTCTTTGTTTAATAAAAGTGAATACATTTTGAGAATGGAAAAATCTGTTATGACTAAAGTTGCGGGCCCGGCATGGCCAAGTGGTTAAGGCACTCGACCCGTAATCCGAGGGTCGCGAGTTTGAATTCTCGTCACACCAAACATACTCGCCCTTTCAGCCGTGGGGGTTATAAAGTGATTGTCAATCCCACTATTTGTTAGTAAAAGAGTAACCCAAGAGTTGACGGTGAGTGATGATGACGAGCTGGCTTCCCTCTTGTCTTACACTGGTAAATTAAGGACGGCTAACGCAAATAGCCTTCGTGTAGCTTTGTGCGAAATTCAAAAACAAACAAAAAAATATTATTTATGAAGAGATCGTTTGAATGCAGTTCGTTGCAAAATTTAGTTAACGTTTTTTAGTAACAAATATTTAAGTGTAAGTTATTAGTAATGCTCTACTTGACTGAATGTTTTGACATGGATTGAATATTTGTGATGCCACAAAATATTTCCCAAATTTATTTGTAGTAACATTATAAGAATAAGAGTGACACTCAATCCTCTCGCTTGTGTGTTCGGATACTGCTGACTTTCTTTTGTTCAAGTAGTTGAAAATTAGAGGCGACGGTAGATAGCTCCACCCCAAACACAATAATTGCTCGAATTGTTGGAATTATTTAATGTTATCATTTCGAATAACTAGGTTTATGAATAATATTTCAGGGAAACAGGTAATCTGTATTTATTTTGTCGGGTTGTTATTCTTTTATTTCGAATATACGCATAAATTTAAAGCTTACCTATTTTTAAACTGATTAAGGTTATCCATCGCCAAATTACTGGATATACTCTTTGCCGAACCAATAATGAGATTTGATTTTTATACTTATAAAACACCCACAGCAAGAGAATGCAGAGTATAAACTGTTTTTGTTTGTTTCTTTTTTCCTGTAAAAGGACGTGAACAGTTTATCTGTAAATCTATAATTCTGAATGTTGGTCACTGAGGGAAATTCAAACTATCTTCCATATAAGTTTCCAGTCTTGTATTTTATTGGTGTCCAGTCTTGAAGATAATTTTGTTGTGTGTAGTTAAAAATTACTTTGAGCCTATTAATATTACTTTTTCTGAAATTATTTTAACTGGTGAAAATAATGATCGAATTTTTAAAGAGCAGGATATAACAATGATGTCTATTAGGATAATTATAAATTTTACAATGATTTGTTTATAATATGTAAAGGTGATATGAAATATAGTTATATTAAAAACAAAAAATCAATTATTTGGGAAACTATTTTTTCACTAAAGTAATATCCTTTTGTATGTATTTTCCTTTTTCATTGAAAATTAGTAGTATGTAGTTATAATATTATTGATAACAATATCTGTTTGAAATCAGATCGTATAAAATTTTAAGAAATTAGTAATATTTTAACTGCATATAATGTTATACAAGTATCATTTTTTTAAAAAAAATAAATGCATTATTTTAGACATTCCAGTGAAATAACTGCGTTTAGATTATATCGAAATGTAACTTTAATAAACAACTACATAAATTGTTCAAATTTGCCAGGTTAGAAATCCCAGTTTTGGGGTAAAATTAAATGCGCATAATACTTGCAGCTTGTTTGGTACATGAATCCATATCATTTGAAAGAAATGAACGGATGAGCACGTGGAATTTTTCGTTTTGTTGTTTTTACGTAAAATATTATGGTCAGCATATTTCAGAGTAAAATTAGGGTTATCCATAAATGAATACATAATTATTTTTGTTCGTTTTCCTAGAAATGTTGCACGAACTGTTCAAGGGTCATCTACACACCGCTAAGGGAAAGCAGTTAAACAACAGCATACAACGCTGGCTCTTGGTCTACTTTTCTCTGACTGTGTAGGGAATTTTACTTTCACTCTTAGGGCACATTCACAGTCCCAATATGAGGAATAAAGTGGTCCATGCATGCTTACTACAAGGCCACGTCTGATCTTTTCGTTCGGCCTGTAAAATAATTTGCAAGTGTGCCCAGTTTATTTAAATCGATGTTCTCCAAACTGTGCTACGCATACGAATCTGTATAAATAGTAAACAATAATGAAAAAATAACTAATTACAAAGATTATGACATATGGTCAGTAAAACGCAATACAAGAACTTTTTCAAACTTGGAATGGTGCAGGTGAGCTGGAAAGTTTGAGAAACACTAATCTAAGTTATTCACTCACCAGGTGGGTATAAAGTTGTTTTTTTTTCATTCACTAAGTTTTCTTTCTAAAATAAAACAAGTTGGGTTTAAAATAGTTTTAGCTGATATATTGCTGTATTTTTTCAGTTTTCACTCCACCGTTGAAAGAATGAAGTCAACGTTTACAAGAACAAAATACTAACCAATTGAACAATGGAATTTTACACTTTTTGTAATACTGATGATCATATTGTACAATAAACCTTATTTGTTTGTAGTTTAAACACAAAGTTACACAATGGGCTATCTATGCTGTGCCCTTTACGGATATCAAAAATTTGTTTCTGGAGTTGTAAGTCTACTGACATACCACTGTGACACTGGGATCAAATTCATTTATTTTTGATGACGAGAAACCCACAGGTTAACCGGAAGATGGTGTTGGAAGGTCAAAACATTGTTCTATGCTTATCAAGAAAGTGTTAATACTCATACCAGCCATTCTAAGAAACATGTAGAATAACTTATATTTAAAAACAGGCTATTACCATCTTTTATTTTCCAATAAAAAATGCCAAAACATAAACCGAAATATCATATAAAGTAAATTATTTATCAAATTAAGATTTTTATTTGCGTGCTTAAATTAAATTAATTATTATGCTTCAGCTGGAAGTGATCAGAATTATTAAAATTTTCAATTAAAGCATGATCATAGACCTCTAGTGGGGAGTTTACTTAATTAAAAGACATGGTTAGTAGCGTATGACTATGAGTGTAATTGAAAGACACGCCTACAGGTTACAGTCGGTTTTTATATTCTAGTAACGTATGTTAAATATGCTAAGTAACTGGAATTGATTTGCTATGTGTTATTTTGTATTAAATAAATGCTTTTCGTCGCGTATGCTTATTTAAGTCAGAGATATGTCTGTTTATGGTGTTCAGGTAGGTACATCATCATGATCTGACAATTAATGCTATTAGTAGTACAAAAACTATAGTGAGTAATGCTAGTTCAACTAGCTAGCCGTAATAACACTAATAGTGTTCGCAACTACTAACGAATGGTATTGGCAGCGCTGTATTAGCAATAGTGTTTTTTTGTTTTTCAAAACATTAGCAATAGTAGTAAATAAAGTACAAAGTTGATCAAAGCGTTTGTATTATTTTGTAACACTAATAGCGAATGACAGTATCACTAACGATCAGTGATGTCGAGAAACCCACTTGTTGAGAATTTTATATGCAAAAACGGCTCTTTTGGGTTCAGAAAATATTTTAAATAGAAGGTCGAAACGTTGTTCGCTTTTCTATTTAAAATATTTTCTGAACCCAAAAGAGCCGTTTTTGCATATAAAAAAGTATCACTAACGATGTAAGATTAACAATAATAACAAAGGAAGTGCTAAAGTTTCCTGTTCAAAAACATAAGCTAGTAATGGATGCATGAGGAAGTAACCACATTTAATAATGAAGATGAAAACGGTTGACAAAACATACAGTGTTTTATTTACGAGTTTGAACGTTTCAGTAAAACATTTCATCATCAGTGAATTCTGAAAAGTATGTTACAAAGACGAGCACTACACAATTTTCAGATTTTGCTGCAGATGAAGTAAGTTATTTTAGAATGTTCAAACTTGTAAATAAAAGGTATGTTGTTTTTTCAACCATCTACGTTACTGAAATATGCAGGCTTGTCCAAATTTCAAAATTAATTCTCTGGGACAAACTGTCACTAAGGCTATGAAAACAACAGCTCTTGCAATCGTGAGTTTCCAAACCATGTTAAGTCCTTTTTGTTGTGCTCTCATTTTTTTTACAAATTTTTCATAGTTCTGCATTATTTTCACCACAGTAAAATTTCAAGGAGTAGAAACAGTTATCGATAGTATATCATGGATTGTGTATTATTTATAGTAGTCTGTATGATAACTAAAGTCCAATTAGTATGTATTAAAAAGTATTAATTACTTGTTAGTGTATACACCATGTTTTCACCATCAGGCTGCAGTCTTCTAACTGCTGTTATTATTTTGTGTGATGAATGGATGTGGGGTTTGGCCATCAGTCTTTGGTTTTTGTTAGAAAGACAGGAGTGCTTTCAGTATTGATCATGTAAGTTAACAAATAGATTAATAGAACCAGAAGAAAATATATTTTGTAAAAGAATAATTTGTACTCTAACACCTAATGAAATACCCACAATAGATATGGTTATGATTTCTGAAGGAAGAATATACAATGTAATAAAAAACAAACAAACAAGGAATATTGAATAAAATTAAGACAACACCCCAGGAAGTCATAAAACATGAGCCCATCTACAATACAATTTTAGTGGAAAATAAACTGTCTCCAGGAACTTGAAGTAAAGAGAAACAATATCATGAGCTAATTTACCAAGCTGACCAAGACTAAATGATTAATGTACCAGGCTGTATTCATGTCCTGTTTTCAACAGCGAAACGATGTAATTGTGCTCAAACTTTGGTCTGTAAGTGCAATATTGGAGTGGCAGTCAAATTTTGTTATTTGATCTAATAATGGTTGGTGGTAAGTAATGAGAACTATAGCTGCAAAATTGGGAATGTATAGCACAGATAGGAAGCACGTACCAATGTGCAAATAGCACAAAATGAACTAATATAGTTAACTTGTCAGTAGACTGAAGTAAAAGTCACTGTAAGTTGTAATCATGGACAAAAAAAAAAATTCACCATGAACATCCAAATTGTAGTTGAAGATGGCCACTACAAGAACAAATCTAATTCAACAATTAAAACATATTAAAATATGAACTAACTATTAAAGAAGCAGAAACAATCTACTAACTGTTTCATAGCATAATTTTTCACATCTGGGGTCTACTAAAAATTTACAAATAATATCCTTTCCATTGAAAAATTAACGACAAAGATTTAGCATGCTACCATTTAGCTAGATATACTGTAGATGTTACATGACTATTAACCAGTAAAACATCTTTAAATATTAGTAACTTGGTTAACTTCACAGTTAGCCTATGAAATCAGTGGCATAGCTAGGGGAAGAACAAGGGGATACATCTGTCCCTGGGTGCAGCATCAGGGGTGGGGTGGGTGCCAAATTGATGTAAAATAATTAGGAATGAATTTCAGAATGAAATGTTTTCCCTTCTTAACCAATTAATGCCCAGTGTCCCATATATGGAAGTTGCAACATCATGTGTTACCACAACTTGATTGTAATTTGGTCACGTTATACCATAACGCTGTCTAAACATTGGGAAAACGTCAGATTGCAATGTCACTCTCTGACAAATAATGGACGTTGCTATGTAATGTTGCCACAACATCGTAGTTGGTCCCATTTTTTTTATTAAGTTGTCTAAATGTTATGAAAACATCAAAATACAGTCACTTCATAGCAAATAATCAATGTTGTTGTGTAACATTGTGAAATGTCACATTATATGCTGTAAATCAGTAATTAGAATGCACATTACATGGATACTTCACCGAACAAAGCTGGTAAATTGTCTATTACTTCAGTTTTTAGAATGCTACCATGACTTCAACACCCTGTCCTTTGCAAGTAACTGAGCAGCTGTAACAGATAATTGAAATGGCAGTTTTAATGACTTTACCAGACCCCTGCAAGTCTGATAAAGCTAGCATTTCTTCTGATACATCATTTTCTCCCACCACAAGAGACAAAACAATTATTTGTTCTCGTCCTCAGTCACTGGATTCCTCTTCCAATAACAAAAACCTGCCCACTCAACCCAGAGCAAGATCCATGGAAGTTGATAGACCTCTTCCAATGAAAGACAGTAAAGAAAAAAGATGTTGTAAACCGAAGGGTTCTTCAGCCACTTCACCTACCCGTTCTTAAAAATGGCCACCTTGATACAATGGAACTGTCGAGGTTTATGTTCTAATCTGGATGATATCAAAATGCTGATTGCTTCCTGCTATCTTGTTTGTCTTTCTTTACATGAAACATTTCTCAAATCTGCTGATACAGTCTCCATTCGGCAGTATTCTCTGTACAGAAATGACAAGTTGTGTGATGGCCGAGTACATGGAGGGGTGGCACTGTTAGTTGATCAACATGTGCCCACCCTGTCTTTGTCACTCAACACACCCTTGTAGGCCATAGTTATCCATGTTTCCTTGGGTCATACCATCACTGTTTGTTCTCTGTACCTGTCCCCTGGAGAGACATATGATCAATCAGACTTTGATGCTCTCGTTGAACAGTTGCAATTTTCATTTCTAATCATGGGGGATTTTAATGGACATCATCCCCTCTGGGAAAGTGCTATTATTGATGGGAGGGGTCATCTGTAGAGCGGATGCTCTCTGATCACAATCTTTCTCCTTTCAATACTGGTTCTTCCACTTACTTTCATGCACCTAGTCAGTCCTTTACCACTATTGATGTTTCAGTTTGCTCCCCTTCATTATTCTCCCATTTTTCATGGAAGGTTGACAGTAATCTACTAGGCAGTGATCATTTTCCGATCCTTTTGAGAGAGACTGGCCGTGGTCAATGCCCCCAACCCACGTGCCCCGGTGGAAGCTGGATCAGGCAGACTGGTCCACATTCATTGCTCTCGCAGAACTTGATCCTGCCATCATAAATCAGACATCAATAGACGACTGTGTAGCAGCGGTAACTGATTGTATTATACATGCAGCTGCTCAGTGTATTCCTAAAACCTCGACACGTTTTCCACGATATTCTCGTCCATGGTGGAATCCTGCTAGCCACTTAGCACGGAAGGCTCAAAAACGGGCCTGGGATACTTTTCGTAGCTATCCCACACTATCAAACCGGGTTGCTTTCCAACGGGCCTGCACACATGCTCGGTTGGTAAGACGCCAAAGCCAGAAGGAATCTTGAATTAAATTCACAACCAGCATATCTTCTACCACCAGTTCCAAGATCATATGGGACAGGATTCGAAAGGTTAATGGGCACTACAATTCTGTCCCTCTCTCGATCTTACTCTCTGATGGTCAGGAGGTGACTGATGTCCGGAACATCGCGAACACTCCAGGTGAAAGCTTTTGCCGGGTATCTAGCACTTCTGCTTGTTCCTCCACCTTCCTGCCCATCAAGACTCGGGCAGAGCAATCACCTCTTTCCTTTCGAACTGACTGTTTCTTAGACGATAATTGTCCTTTTACCCTGGTGGAACTAAAAATGGCCCTTCATCGTTCTGCCAGTATGTCTGTTGGACCTGATGATATTCATTATGACATGCTGCACCATCTATCTCCTGCTTCTCTTGATGTCCTTCTGATTGTCTTCAACCGGATTTGGCAGGAGAATGTTTTTCCTGATGCTTGGTGCAGGCCTATTATTTTACCTTTCTCTAAGCCAGGGAAAGATCCAAAGATTCCTTCAAACTATCGTCCAATTGCTTTAATGATTTGTCTCTGTAAGACCTTAGAAAGGATGGTTAATGCTCGTCTTGTTTGGTTCCTTGAATCAAACAACCTCCTCTTGCCCACATAGTGTGGGTTTCATCGACAACACTCCACCACAGACCACCTAATTCGTCTTGAAACATTTATCAGAGAAGCCTTTCTCAACTGCAAACATCTTGTATGAATATTCTTTGACATAGAGAAGTCTTACAACACAACATGGAGTTATGGCGTTTTGCGATATCTCCATACATATGGGTTACG
Source organism: Carcinoscorpius rotundicauda (assembly GCA_011833715.1). NCBI lineage: Eukaryota > Metazoa > Arthropoda > Merostomata > Xiphosura > Limulidae > Carcinoscorpius > Carcinoscorpius rotundicauda. Next base: position 20,514,091 of record CM022400.1, read on the forward strand.
TGGCCATCTACCCATGTTTATTAAAAAATTTTTAATGGACAGGAGATTTCAAGTTCGTGTGGGTTTTACACTTTCCCGTTCTTTTGTACAGGAGCTTGGAGTCCCTCAAGGCTGTGTATTGAGTGTCACACTCTTCAGTATAAAGATAAATGCCTCTCACTGTTGCGAATGGGCTGTATGTTGACGACTTTATCATCTCATGTCAGTTGTCAAGCATGAGATATATTGAGCGGCAACTACAAACTGCCCTCAATCATGTACAGAAGTGGACTCTGTGGAATGGTTTTAATTTCTCTCTTTCCAAAACTATATGCATGCACTTTTGCTGTCGAAGAAGGTATTCACCCTGATCTTGAACTTCATATCGGTGAAGTTTTGCTGCCAGTGGTCCCGGAGACAGTTTTTGGGGCTTATCTTTGATCGTAAACTGACCTTTATACCACACTTAAAGCAGCTTCGAGTCAAATGCACAAGAGCACTGAACATCCTCCATGTCCTCTCTTCTACCAGCTGGGGGCAGATCGCTGTTCAATGTTAAAGATATATTGTGCTCTTATTAGATCAAAACTCAACTATGGATCAATGGTCTATGGCTCTGCCAGACCCTCGGCCTTAAAGATGCTGGACCCCATTCATCACCAAGGACTTTGACTCTGCACTGGGGCTTTCCGTACCTCTCCAGTTCAAGGCATATACATTGAATCTCATGAACCTTCTCTACACCTTCGCCGTTTGGAACTATCTTTACAATATACTTCAAAACTTTGTTCCTTACCAAAGCATCCCACCTGGGAATGTGTTTTCCTTCCTCAGTGGGCAGTACTTTTTCAGAACAGACGATCTATCATTGCTCCATTTGGCCTTCGCATCCGGGCGCAATTGGATGAATTGGGTCTGTCCTTGGATAACATTGCAGATTCCACAGATCGGCCCATCCCACCATGGCTTATTACAACCCCCAAATGTGACCTTTCTTTCAGTCACCGATATAAGGCAGATACTCTGGATTGGAAGTACTGTCTTTTCTTCAATGAATATCTTTCAAACAATCATTCAGTTCCCATTTATACAGACTGTTCCAAATCAGGTAATTCAGTGGGCTTTACTGTGGTTTGCTATGGGTCAGTAGTTGCGTGCAGAATCCCCTCTACAGCTTCTGTGTTCACTGCTGAACTGTATGCCATATCTCTTGCCCTGGATCATATTGCAGCTGAGCAGTACTCCAACTGCACTATTTATACTGATTCGCTTAGTTCTATACTTGCCTTGGAATCACTACACGTTAGCTCACATTCTATTCTCTATGATATTTGAAACCAACTGGCCCATTTCTCATGTGCAGGTACTTCAATCCAGTTTTTCTGGATACCGGGCCATGTTGGTATTCCTTTGAACGAGTTTGCAGACATGGCAGTTAAAGATGTCCGCTTTAGCACCATCACCCCTATGCCTATTCCGTACATGGACTATGGTGTTGTCTTCAAGGCTCGGCTCCGTGCCAGCTGGCAGTCCACTTGGAGTGAGCAACGCGACAACAAACTTTTTGAAATCAAACCCAAAATTGGAGTTTGGCCATCTAGCTTCCGTAAAGTTCAGAAGGAGAAAGTTGTTCTCACTAGGCTACGCATTGGTCACAGTTTTTTAACTCATCATTTTCTTTTATCTGGAACTGATGCACCAATTTGTGGTTTGTGTAACACTCAAATTACTATCAGCCACATTTTACTTTTTTGTTATCGTTACAATTCTCAACAACGGCAATATTTTAAACATATTTTTTCCCACAGTCAGTGTGTAACATTGGACAGAGTTATTGGTGATGGTGACTCTGTCCACCTTTGTAACGTTTTTAATTTTTTAATGGCCATTAGTCTTTTTAATCTCATTTAAGTGTTGCATATTTATTCATAACACCTTTTTAATTGTGGCTCCTTTTTTACAGTTTTAATCTCTCTCATTCAATTTGACATTGAACAATGGCCATAACATTAAATAACTTGACACCAGGACTGGAACGGTCAACTTCAGGTGACTAACACTTCTGTTTGAACTACTCGTTAGTCTTCCTGGCGAGTTGTTATTATACTTTTGCTGCATATCATTTTACACTTTTACAACTTTACTTTTTAGTACTGGCCATATTGACTCATGACCCAGAACCAGGACTAGAAAGACCAACTTCAGGTGGTTTTTATACTTACCTGTTAGTCTTCCTGGCGGGTTATGATTATTACCATTCTGCTACAGGTAGCCCTTTACAACTTTGTTGACTGAATGTCAACATTGGTTTTTGCATAATTTTCTCTTTTAATTGCTGTTTTGCTTTTATCTTCAAATACTTTTACAAATTTTACTCCATTTACTTGACTTTTATCTTTTTACTGGCCATTTGGCTATTCATTATTACAATTTTGCTATGTGTCTTTTAAAACTTCTATTCTTTTACATTTTGATACTGACTGCTATGACACATAACCAGGACTGGAAAGACTAACTTCAGGTGACTGACAGTGGGTTTTGAACTTACTTACCTCTTAGTCTTCCTGGCAGGTTATGATCATTACCATTTTGCTAGAGTAAATACTTTACAACTTTGAAGACTGGATGTCACCATTGGTTTTTACACCATTTTCTGTTTTAATTGCTGTTTTGTTTTTACCTTTATTTATTTTTACAAATTTTACTCCATTTACTGGACATTTGGCTACTCATTGTTGCGATTTTGCTATGTGTTTTTTAAAACTTCTATTGTTTTACATTTTGATACTGGTTGCTATGACACATAACCTGGAACCAGGACTGGAAAGACCAACTTCAGGTGACTGACGGTGGGTCTTGAACTTACCTGTTAGTCTTCCTGGCAGGTTATGATCATTGCCTTTTTGCTAGAGTAAATACCTTACAACTTTTTACACTCTGCCTTCTATCTTAACATTGTAGACTAGGTGTCAACATTGGTTTTATACTTTTTTGTTTTACCTTCATTTCCATTTATGTCTTTTACTACATTTATTTATTTTTTTTACATTTTTACCAGATGTCTGGCACAGATAGCCTTGTTGCTTTGTGCCATAAAACACTAAATCAATCAATATATTGAAATTGAAGGTAATGTATTTCTTGTATCATAATTAAGAACACTTGCTTAATATAGCTGAGATCAAACTTGGTAGCATAGCTCAAGAAAAGGAACTTGTCATGTTGGTAGCTAAGTCACCCAAACTGTCAAAACAGTGTCCTATTGCTAGTAAGTCAAAGAACGTTTTTGGGGGTGTATTTATAGATATATTATTCTCAGCAAAAACACCTTATGTGTGAAAAATAGATGAGCTGAAAAAAGGATTGTACAACTTGAAAGAATTAAATCAAAATTAGTGAACAAACTGGTAGCTACTCTTATAGCAAATTTTATTCCAAATATTCATCCATTAGTCAGCCAGACAAAGTTTCTTATTCAGGAAAGTAACACTTAATAGCAATTCACATTAGCTTTAGGATTTCAACTTTATTAATTGGAACAGACCTTTCCTTTACAGAACCAACAAGATTCTGTAAGATATGTGGTGGTAGTTTTTTTCTCTCTAAAATAATGTTAATTGTTTTCTTTATGATATAACTATTGAATTTAGATTAACATCTTTTGTCATTACCTTCATGCAATTGGTGTACAGCTCTATCAAGTTTCATTATTTACACTGATTGCTTAAGCTTATATATTGTCATGTTAAATACTCTTTAACTGAGATAACCTCATAAAATTTAGTAAATTGGTACTAAAAAGTTGGCAATAAATAATAACTATCCATATGTACGATTCTTTTGAAACCTTTAGCTGGAAACTGCTAATCTAGTTTCCTTGGTCTGTCAAATATTTTGGTATCTGCCTGTCTTTTCACCTTGTAGTTTTGCTACTATGAACCAGTTATTCTTAATCTGAATGACAGAAAACTAAAAATGGTCTGCTTTTACTTTTAAATGAAGCAGTGAAAATGCTAGACTGATAGCTCACATGACTTTTTGTTGTATAGGCATGCACAAAAAGTTTTGTCAAATAATTTTGCACATGTAGTTTGTAATTACACCAAATGAGACTTCTCATTGTAGGTTGAAAAGATCTACCAGTGTACAAAATTTAACAAAAATTCCATAAAAGTTAAGTATATATTTTAATCAGATTAAGTTTTTGTACTTTTGGTGCAAAAAGAATAAAGGAAGAAACTCAATCAGAATTGGAAACCTTGTATCTTGGGTATTTCTTAATGGATTGCCTTAAAGTGTTGTATGTAAAGTAAGAGTCCAGTAGAGTAGTTCTGGTGAAAATGTGATTAAGTTACTGTAGTCCAAGATACAGATGGTGTTGTTAGCACACTGTGTTTTGCAGTAGGCTGTTTTGGCTGCGTGACAACAATACAACATGTTTTGATTGCAAGTTAAAACAAATAATTATCCCTCTGTACAAATAACTTACTAGGTCTCACTTAGAACATTGTGTACAGTTTTGATTATTTAAGAAATAATTCTAAAGAAAGCAACTAAAATGGTGTGATACAATGAAAAAAATTTGTTTATTTTAATTAATTAGACAAATACATGAAATGTGATATAATCAGAAGCTTTGATTTTACCAGCTCACCACTCTGATAATGTACTGACACAAGACCAGTTGTTTAGAATCTTTGATTAAAGTAATAACAATATAGATTATGCCTGCAATTGCGTGAATGGTGTTATAAGTTAATAGGCTTATTTTTGCCTGAACTGTTTCCTCTATATTTATTGAGTTGAACCAAGGTAACATTTTTGTACATAGTACTGAGAGAAATTTCTATTCATTATGATGCAATTTAAACAATTGCTTTTTCGTTTCAAATTCCTTTCCTTTTATTTTCTTGTGGTTAGAAAAATAATTACTTAAATTACAATATAAAGCTTGCTTTTAATGTTTAATAGCTTTTATTAACAAGTGTTATTGGTGTAACTCACTTATCAAGCAGAATAGAACATTTTTCTAGAGTCAAGTACATCAAAAGAAAGTTATCAGTGGTAAGCTGGTCTAGCAATGTTTATGTAACAGTGTATTTTGTGGGAATCAAAATTCACTCTACTGAATTTCTGTTATGTTCAAAATTTTTAGAATAGCAATTGCTCATGATCAGAGTTACAGGTTTTAATGTGTACAATATAGCATTTTATATCCAACATTGTGTGTCTGTCTCAGTCAAGACAAGAAAATTCAGTGTGGTAAAATGACTAAATATATCTTGATCATCAACTATTGTATCTGAGCAGTTGTCATTTACAAGGAGCAGACTCACTTTTAAGGATAAGAATGTAGTTTAAATCTTTCTAATGTTGGACATAGCAAAGAAAGTTCAACTTTTAAATGACTAGTTAGAAGATAGATGATTGGATGGATAGGTCAACTTATGAACCAGGTTTGTAAAACGGGGATAGTCCATTGGATTGACCCTGTATTTCATAAGGAATATTGACTGTAAATCAGATTTGTTGTACAAGTCAGTTGCACACAAAAAACTGAAGGTGAATTTTACGTATCGTGTTTACATAAGTTGTGTGTAAAGTCTTTACTAGTATTTGAAGATTTCATTTTATCAGATGGAAACTGGCTATTTTCGTTGGTTGAAAGTTTTGTGGAAGATGCTTTGTAAGTTTGCACATGATTAACATCACATACATTTCTTATGTTAATTTACAGACTTCTTTTTGAGACAAGTTAACTCAGTTGATGAACAGAGTTCTTGTATATCAGATGGTTGTCTATTCAATCTTGAAATATTCATATTAAAGATTGGCATTTAAAGTTTATTTATATATTTACAAATGTAAAGTAGAAGTTTAGACTTGGTTTTAAATTGATGTCCTCATTTTTTGTTAATACAAACCAGTTGTAAATGTTGGAAAATGAAATCGGTGATTGTTTACTCAACTCCATTTTGTGAGACCAAATCCCTGCAGTCTCTTTGGAATAGTTAGCTTGAAACCTGTTGTTAGGGGCATCATTTTACAAATAGGGCTCAACAGCACACTTTACTTTCAATTGGAATTTCAGATAGACATAATGATGTGTAACTATTTGTCACTTGTCCAAATATTCTTATAGTGGAAGGCATTGTCATTTTCTAATTGCATGTAGTAATTATTAGAGAAATGTAAGATAGTAGAGTTACTTAGACTTGATGGGAAAATGTTGAGATTATGGCAAAATACCAAATTTGTTTAAATGTTTTAGTAGTTGGGAGTATATATTTAAAGTACATTCCAGTAAAAACATCTTATTTTTTCTAGGTACGTGCTCTTTATGACTTTGAAGCTCAACCTGGGACTGGTGAACTCAGTATATGGAATAATGAGATATTAACTGTAACAAGACAGGTAAGTGTTGGCCATAAATTTAGATTCTTTAAGATTGTTGCACAAGACTTGTTAAATATTGAGTAACATTTATGTTTATATCTTTGAAATTGTGATATTTATAGAACTCAAATATTTTTAGTTAACAAAGAGCATTAATAAAAATGCTGTTTTTGTTAATCTGAAGATTACCTAGGAAGGTCAAAATGCTGTTCTTTGCTTATCAGTAAAAGTGTTAATACCTGTACCAGCCATTTTGAGATACTTTATTTCAAGTGGGTTTCTCATCATAAAGAATTTTTTTAAATGTAGCTAGTTTACATCTGATAACTAATATTATAATATTGTGGCTGGTATGTTTGTGACATTCGAGTTAACTTGTTCATTGCACAATTAATTTTTAGGCTGATTCTCAAAAAGTGTCAATTATCCACCAAAAAATAAGTGTAAGAATTAAATCCTTTGTTTTAATTTTTCAATACTGAAAGAAGCTGAATTTTCTATATCTGACAGTAAAATTTCTTTAACTGTATTGGATGATGAAAATAATTAAACAAAAAATTGAGGAAAATTAAAAAAATGTTCCCTTGTAAATTGCATAAATATAAGCTAAACTAAGTCAGTAAGAGACCAAAATCATTACAAAATATAAAACAAATTATTTATATAACAAAACCTGGGGTATAAAGAAGATTTTTTCATAATATTCAAAGTGTTCCTGCAACATTATTAATTTTGTAATGGGGCATAAACATCCAAGTTTCACAGGCTAGGACAAAGATGGTAGCACATTTAGGTTTTACCATTGTGTGGGCTGAGGGGAAAATTCCTGTATATCCCAACGGGTGATACTTTTTTTTGGGAGGAACCATGGCGTAAATCAGAATTTTGCTCTGAGTGGGTATAAATGTTTTTTGGATATATCTGAACTGTGCAGAAATAGGGTTAAGTAATATTGTACATAAATATATAACTTGTCTTGATAATTCTTCACTATTTTCTTTCATTTCTCATTAGAAAAATTAAAATACTTTTTAAAAGTCAGTTTAAGGAGAGTAGATAACAGTTTAAAATACAATTTTATTCTAGTATGTATATTAGTGATTTATGAACTTGTATGCCAGTAGATACTGTCACTGAGAAAATTTTCAGTGCTGTTTCAACATATCTAAATACATCCCACAGAAGTAAAGAAATGTGGCCCATAAATTTTCAGTTGTTACATTCTACAATAACTGCACGTCATGCACATTACATTGCATTATTTAGACTCTTAGATATATTCTAGGTTTTTTTTTCCCTGAAGATGCAATTGGGCTATATTTCAGATGGTTGTATATGTTTAAATACTTAGTTAAAAACATGAAAAATAAGTTATACTGAATGTTAGTCTCCATCATTTGTTTGATTATTCAGTGTTTTCACACACAACATTCTCTGATTTGTGCTTCACATTTTCTTTAAAATAGTATCTTAAGTTTTAAAGTTTAAAAAAAGAGAAAACAAATTGATGGTGTTAGAACATTTGGTTTTGACCACTTTTATATTCTTTAAGGCTTTTCTGATACCACAAGCTTGAATACTGAGTGCATTTCAATGCTGACCTTTGGTTACAGATATAACTTTTCTCATTTCAATATTCATGTAATTGTCAATTTGATTGCCTACAGTAATTCACTGGTCTTTTATATTGAAGGATTACATGTAACTTACTGCATAGGTAATTTCTATTAACCATTTATCAATACATGAATTGTTTTAGACAACATCTCGGGTGAGTATTAGATTACTCAATACATTTATATGATTGTCTTGTTATGCCAGGTGAAGGACAAAAGTAAAGGTCATGGAAGTAATAAGAAAACATTTCTAAATGTTTAACAGTGGGAAGTATTTATTGATACTACATTTTGATAAGTAGAATGCAAATTCAGAAATTTACTATTTAAAGATTAAAGACAGTGTTTCACAAAATCTTAAGTAATGTGATTTTGAGTTGCTTTCAATGCTTTATAATATTGATAATTGAAGTGATAAAGCTGTTACTTTCCTTTGAAAAAGGATGTGGGTGAAGGATGGTGGGAAGGAACGAATGAACGAGGAGAAACTGGTTTATTTCCAGCAGGCTATGTCGAGGTGAGGGTTCATATATTTTAAGGAACTCTTTTTTTTTTGTCTTTTTTTTCTAAAATACAAGTAGTTATACTGAAGATCCATTCTGTTATGGTTTATTATTTCTAATTATTTGTCTAACTTTATTTGCATATTATCATGTTTTATAATCTATGTTTACTAGATGGCATTAGAAATGCTGCTTGTGCTGATCTCTGTCAGATTTGGCTTGGCATGGCCAGGTGGGTTAAGGTGTTTGACTCATAATCTGAGGATCTTGGGTTTGAATCCCCATTACACCAAACATGCTCGCCCATTTAGCCGTGGGAGCATTGGAATGTGATGGTCAATCTCACTATTCATGGATAAAAGAGTAGCCCAAGAGTTGGTGGTGGGAGGTAATTACTAGCTGCCTTCCCTCTAGTCTTACACTGCTAAATTAGGAACGGTTAACGCAGATAGCCCTCGAGTAGCTTTGTGCAAAATTCAGAAACAAACAATCCTGTAAGGTATATTGTAAATTATGTATCATTAACACTCAATAAAAACATAAAATAATAAGATGACAAAACTTTTTCTTTAATATATAAGTACAGGCTGTCAAAAGTAAAATAACAAACATTACTTTTTTTTAGTTTATTTCAGAAATAATTCTAACACAGGAGATAAAGCTGCATTGTAGATTATCTGATAACATATAATGTTACTCTTTGTCATGTTATAATCAGTAATTCTCCACTGGGTTTTTTCTATAAATGTACATGATATTGTAACAAAATTATCAGCTTTTTTTAAGAGTTTGGTAAAATTTAATGGATTTGACATGAATATCTGTGCCTGAATACTTTTTTCATAATTTTACTATTTTTAGATATGCTTTACGACACAATATATGAGGCTTTATTTATAGACATGTTTGACCATGGTCATATCATGCAATCCTTTGTCAAATCAATATTTTCTATTAGATCTATTAGATGTATGTGATTTTTGCTCTAAAGTTGTTTCCACAGCTAGATAGTTTTAATGGTCAATTATTTTTAGGATATTCAAGTATGAAGTAAATATAGTGCAAATTTTAAAATATTTATGGCTGGATGTTTTGAAAACTTGCTTACCATAGATTCTAAAAGTGTTTAAAGAGGCAATGGAAAATCTTATATTTAATGGTGTATACACACACTCTCACTCACCCAAGTAAAAGTACCCAGCTTTGCTTGAGTTAGTATAGAGTGTGTGTATTCTGAACCCATTTTAGCATAAAAGTATAACCCAAGCAACATGACTAAAAACCATTGTTGGAATACATTGCAGACAAAAGACTCTAGATTTTCTACATATTTGAAGTTGTTATATAAGGAACCATTGTTTTCCTAAGAGGTTTTTGCTAGCTTACATTATTAAAATGGTGTGCATGTGTGCAGATATTAGTAATACCCTTATGCACTCCTTCAGGGTCCACTGAGTATTGGTGCAAAATTTCTGGTTTCTAGGTTCTTTCCTGTTGGAGCTAAGGTAGTCAAACACACACATGCATGTCTGTTAATCTGGCTGGCTGTGATTTATCTTTGTAATATAAGGAATAATTTCTTTTCTATATGGTTTTTTTGCAAGCTTGCCTCGCTTAAAAGATGCTCACATGCATGTGGATAAGTAATAATACCAAGGTGCACATCCTCATGGTCCAATTAGTATGGGTGCAGAATTTCAGGTTTTTAGGTTTTTTGTTCTTGGAGCTGTGGTGGTCACATTTTTTTTTCGACTTTATTACCTCACAAAAATATGTGCAGTTACTCATGAGGATAAGTAAAAATACTAAAGTGCACACCCTCAGGATCCACTCAGTATGTCTGCAATATTTCAGGATTATAAATCCTTGGAGTTATGGTGGTCACACACCCTTTTATTGTTATATAGTATTACCATTCAAGCTGTTTTTTTATTTCTGTAGCTCATAGTGGTGTTTATTATAAAAAAAAAAGTTAACACTAGTAATAAGTGACTGTGAAATAAAATGGAATATTTTGTGTTCAATCAAACAAGAACAACAAACTTGGTGTTATAATTTTGTTTATTATTAATATTAATCTGTTATAGGGAATAAGATGTGCATGGGTCTTTTACCAGTATATCTGATTATTTGTTGAACAAATTAATTAATTAATTAATTACAGATAATTTCTAGCCAACCTCCTGCAGTTCCACCACCACCACCTCCTAGGGGACTTGAATATGATAGTTCTGTAGTTTCTTCATGCCAGGATGCTTCTCAGGAAGTCACAAACTATGAACATTTTGATCCTGGTGATGATTGGGACGATGACTGGGATGATGATGAGTCAACATTTAGCTCTCAGGTAATAAACATAAAAAAATTCTAGTGAGACCAACAAAAGGCATAGATACAGTGTATTTCATTAAGTATGGTAAAGTGTTGATACCAAAAATGTAAAGGTAGAAATTATTTTGTCTAAAGATTGGTGTAGGTTCAAGAATGTTTATATACTTTGTACTGATTTTGGATTTTAAACTTCTGTAATCCAAGTGAATCATTTTTCAGATTTTTTTCACCGTGAATGTTGTGTATTTTTGTTTCATTTTGTGCATTTCTTCATTTAATTTATCATTGTTATTAAAGATTAATCACATACCAGGTGACCTGGTAAACCCTGATAATGGATGAAAAGCCTCATTGGCTGGATATTGCAGATATAATATGGTTGTCATGTTATTGTATATTCCTTGCTTTCTGTCATAAGTCCTTAGAAATGCATTGCTTTCTGGTAAAGTGATATTTAAAATATGTGAAATGAAAGTTTATTACATTCAAGTGAAAGGTGGACATTTATATAGATTTCAGAGAATCATGTAATATCTCATGAATACTTTAATCTACCATAGTGACAATTCAAAGTTTGAATATTGAATCAGTGTCTACAAGTTAGTGCTGTGTTCATTATTCTTACAGAAGCAATCTTAAAGCATTTATATTACAAGATTATTGTTGTTGTAGTGACTCCTTTACAATATCTCCTGAACATATTCTGATATGTTTGAAAGAATTTATAAGCAATATAATTTTCTAAATAAAACATTTATTTATTATATGTCACATATGATTTTGCTTTGTTTTTAGTGTAAAAACTAATATTGATAGGTTGATTTTGTAGGTGCAGCATAATATTGTTTGGAATATATTTGTCTATTGTATATAAAAAACAAAGTTATTGTTGTTGATATCAATGTAATCATGCATTAAACCATGATTTCAAGATTATTTTGCTTACAAGCTTAGATGCCTATCTTACATTAAGTGACAAGGAATGAATGCAGGGTTTGATTATTAAATTAAATCAAAACTTGTTTCACACATAATTTACTTTATTCAGCATTAATAAAATTGCATTACAGTGATATTACTTATTACTTTCACTAATATCTCTGTACAGTCTCAGTATTTGCTGATGCTCTGAGCACTTCTTGACAGACCACATTAAAATCTTTCTCCTTCCTTGACCAAAATAAAGGGTTTCTTGATGACTCCTACTACTGAACACTGAATATAGAATTAATAATCAGAAAAGCAGGGACTTTTCAGATGTAGCCCTACAACTTTAAGGGTTTGATTTTGTGCTTTACTTACCATTTTTCATGTTACAAAGTGTCAAACACTCAAAAACAATTTCAAGAAAAATTTCAAAATATAAAATTTTTGGAGTAAAAACTGGTCTAAGACTGTGGCAATCTTAACTAACATATTTTTTGCTGTGGAAGATGCCCAGGTTTGGGTGGGAGATAGGTAATAACCTCAGTATAACATATCTCTTGGTCCAGTGTATCGTACTACATAGTTTGGATGAGATTGTTCCAAAGGCTACAGATTAGTTTGCAAACGAGGTATCAGTGTTTTAATTTCATAAGTTTGGATAAGAGAACAGCCTAATGGATGATTATACATAAAATCATTATTTCAAAAGGTTCTGTGTTCAACTCCCATATTTTTATTCCTCATTCTCTTTACAGTCTTGCTGTTTCATCTTCTGCAGGATTTAGACTTCCATCAGTAACTGTACTTCAATTTACCTAATGTCTTTTAAATGGACTCATGTTTCTCTTTTCATTTCTCTTCACTTCTGTTAAAAAAAGAAAAGGATCCTAATGGCTGGTTTTGCCTTCCTGCACTGGTGCACATTGTCATCATGCACCAGCTCAGTTCAAATTAAACACACAAATTTACAAGAGTAGTTATCTTAAGACTAGTGGCATGCACATCTTATAAGCAGACAAACAAGCAAGATAAAACTGGTGTGTGTAGAGATGAGAATATATCAGCAATACATTTTCAGGTTAGAAAAAAGGAATTTTGGAATTGTATACTTTATTTAAAACAATTTAGATCTGTTGCACTTAATATTTACATCCATGTTTTCGTTACCATTATATTTCTTGTAAAATTCATCATATTCTTTTTGAATGTTTTTGTTGACATTGTTGGTGTACTTCCTTTGATTTTGAGTGTTTGATTTCCCTTTTTTTTCAGCAAGAGCAATTCTCAGGGCCAGGCATGTATGGAGTTTCAATCCCAGACCAGTCTTGGAAAAACAGCAGTGCTGGAGACATAAGGAATACCACTCCCAGTGGTCAAGATGCTTCAGGGAGGGGGACAGTCAAAAAGAGTATTAACAGGTTTCTAATCAGTTTTATGTTTCTTTCTGTCTGTCAAATCTTAAGTTTGCTTTGAGAAAGAGTTCTGATACCCTTGAAAGAGATTACTATTTAATAGTATTACAGGCAAAGCAAGTTAACCACAAAGGATCTTCTAGCATGACAAGATCTACAATAAGGTGCTAAGTCTAATCTTCACTAATTGTTAGTTTTGCTGTTTTGTAATTAGTATATTTTATTAATGTTTACCTTTGGAAAAAATAAACAGTAATTTCAAGATAATGATTTGTAAACAGTGCAAGATTTGAGAGAGCTAAATGTTAAATTTCGTAATAGTAAGATTGCTGTGCTGGTTCTGGTATGGGAGAAAATGAATCCTGTATATTAATTTATCTTGCAGTTAGAGCAACCATTTAGGAAAATGGTATTGGATATAGCTTATTTTATTATATATAAATGTGGCATGTTAAAATATATTTACATACTGCTATTGTTTATTGATAGCATACATTGCATACACATAATTAATTTCGTGTGTTGTATGTTTATTTCGCTGTCAAGTAAAAAATCAACAAATATCTATGTGGTCACAATATTTGGTACCTAATTTTGTAAATTCTTGTAATTAAAAAACAACATAACTCCATTATAGGTTCTCTACTTTTGTAAAGTCTGGTGGTGAAGCTTTTATTTTGGGAGAAACCAAAATAAATGTTCCGGCAGATTCCATCATCCAGATATTGGTAAGTGTTGAGCACATTGCTATTATTTGATATTCGATCATCCCAAATGTAAATAGTCAGACAAAAGTGGATATGTTTTTTATGTTATCTATTTGGACAGACCACAGTCTACAAATGTGGGTAGTTTAAGTACCGTAAATCCTTGTGTATAAGCTGCACCTATGAACCTAAAATTTTGTTCAAAAGTTTGGGGTGCGGCTTATACACGCAGTATAAAAATTATATCTGTAAACTTTTCACTACATCCGGGGTTTAGGTACCTTTTAGAATGTGCAAATGCTAAAAATAATTTATTCAACAATAAGATATTAGGAAATATTCAGTACTTGTACTCACGTAATGGGGTCATTAGTCATGGTCACTGTCATGCGACATCTCCAACACTTGATTCCATTCGTCCGGTAGAATTGTATCATCGTACGGATCGAAGTCCTTGGAATCGGAAGGTGGAGTTTCTTCTTCATGCTCCCATAAAATATCATCCTCTGTTCCATCCATTGCATTGCTGATGCAACATTTCTTGAAGGATTTTACAATTATTTCTGGCTTCAAATCCTTCCAGGCCTGCAGGATTCGTTGACGCACAGTGGCTAAAGAAGCAGCTTTGAGATTTCCACCACGAGTAACCTCGTGATCTCCAGATATCATCCACTCGTTCCACTTTGCTCGAAGTCAATCTTTGTAGGGTTTATTTAGTGAAACATCGAGGGGCTGGAGAATTGATGTTAAACCACCAGGTATGACAGCAATGTCCGTATTATTTTGTTGCAAACGTTGCTTGACACGTTCAACAAGATGAGACTTGAACTTGTCCCACACCAAGAGCGACCGTTTCTTCAATAAGCCACCAGGACATCTAGACCATATGTCGTTAATCCACTTTAGACATTCTTCGTCATCCATCCAACCACACTCTTGTACATGGACAACGATGCCAGGAGGAAACTTTTCTTTTGAAGGAAATGTCTTCCTCTTGAAAATCACCATCAGCTTTAACTTGGTTCCATTGGCTAAACAAGTTGAAACTATGGTGAAGTGTTGCTTCTCATGTCCTGTTGATTTCACGCATATTTCTTTTTCTCCAACTTTGTTGACCGTCTTGTTCCCAACCATATCAAAAAACATTGGAGTTTCATCCATGTTCCCAATATTGCTGAGAGAGTAATTATGAAGCTTGCGATGTTTTATGATGAATTTTTGAAAAGAAATGACTTTATCTTCCAAGTCTTTAGGTAGCTTTTGAGCAATTTTCGTTTTTGACGTAAAACTAAATTATTTCTTGTCATAAATCTGTTCAACCAACCACGAAATGCTTTGAAATTTTGACTTAACTCACGATTTTTCTTGGACCACTTCATAGCCTCGATTTGAATGCTGTTCCTGGTGACGATGAAACCCATATTTCTTCTTTCTGTTACCCAAGCAACTAAGGAAGTTTCTAGTTCGGGCCATTGACATTGTTTTCCTCTTCTCGCACACTTTGATCGGGGAATCATCTTCAAGCTATCTTGAGCTTTCTTCCACTCACGAACTTGCTTTTCGTCGATCCCAAAAACAGCAGCAGCATTTTGGTTGGTAGTTTCCAAAGCCACATTCACAACTTTCAATTTAAACGTGGCATCGTATTTTGCCCTTCTCGATGACATGGGTTACAAAATGCGCTCGCTGATTTGTTACATGCGTACCGTGGTTTGCTGAAGGTGTAACATTTTCTCTGCAAAGGTAAGAACACTCATTGGTCGATTGCCATCTTGTCAGACAACACGTGCGTGTGACGACAGACAGGGACGGTAGACTTGGCAAATGACGCATATGACTAATTTAAATTAAATGTGTTAAATGAATGGAAAAACGTATGTGGGGATGGATAAAATTAGAGTGGCATGGCGGGTGCAGCTTATATACGCTGTATACCTGTAACCCAAAAAACAACCTTCAAAGTTTGGGATGCGGCCTATACATGGTGGCAGCTTATACACGAGGATTTACGGTAAATTGTTTTGACATAAACATTGCTTTATCATATTTTTGTTTAAGTTTGTTATTACTGTACAGCACAGACCAGTTTGTTAAACATGTTTGACTTTGTTTTTATAAGTTTGTAAAAATCCAACAGTGGTTATATATAGTAACATATAGGATGGTAAAATATTTTTGTTCTTGATTTTCCTCCATTATTTGTAAGTGTGCAAACTTTCAACGAATGAACATTTATTTATTTTGACTTTGTCTTTCTATCCTTAACAATATATTAAATATTCTCAGCTGCATTGAATTCAGTAGCTTTGTTAGTCAGAGGCTGTTTTTTCTATCATAACAAACTTTACTGTTCTGAGTGATTTGAAGTATGACTCAAGGCTGCTGCTGTTCTAATAATTTCTTCCACAATTTTTTAACAGTCTTATTCTTTGGATATTTCTCTTTAGAAAGAGCAGTTTTCTACACATTTAGCCACAGTCACATTAAGAGGCAGTTTTTAAAAATTATTGATGCAATTTGATTTTGTATTTTGAAGAGATGACTGTATGTGACATCACTGTCGTTTCAGAGTCACCTGATATTTGCAAAGAAATAGTTGCTAACTTATGCAATTTGTTTCAGGATCTATAAATACTGTAACTTCTCTTACCAAACTTTGAACAATATACTGAAATTTTTTTGCAAAAGTTTTACTAAGATCATTCAGAATTTTAGAATATTAGCTACAATTCCTTTCGTAATTGTAAATAATTGTGTATTATGTTGTGTCATAAACAAATTTGGGTCAAGTAGTATAAAGTTTTATTTTTATTTGGAGAATGTAGATGGTGAAATAATGTGGACTCTTGTTTCAAACCCATACACATGTTCTGTTACATCTCCAAAGAAAGAATCTAAACTGAAGGGCCTGAAAAGCTTTATTGCTTATCAGATTACACCATCCGTAAGTATTCTTATTATTTTCTTGTTTAACAATATTTCTTTGTTTTGTGATATCTGAACCCAATTACATTGTTTGGGAACATTTGGAAATTGCATCTCTTTTTCAAAATCAAAAGCTGTGAGATGTAAGATTACTAGGAGTTGCATGTTTTTGTTTTTTGTACAGGAGAATAAATAATGATCCTTTTTTAAGCTACAGCATATTTTAGTGCAAATAAATAATACACTGATCGGTAAAGACAGAGTGCTGTATGCTTTTGTATAATGTGTAGCTTACACATGTGCAATGATATTTCACACTGTCTCTAGTGCTATTATATAATGAACCTGCAGAAAATGGTTACAGTTGTAGATGTAAAAAGATAGATTTCTAAAACATTCTGCTAACCTTTACCAATAATTGATCACCACAGAAAATATTTCTGCAAAATGGTAATACCATACCATATTTTACAAACTTCAAAGTTAGGAACGTGTATATATATTGGTGAAACAAATTAATTACAAGCCGTGATCTAATACCCCCTTGAATTTCATAATTTTTTGTAGTAAATATTTAATTCGTTTAAGCACAACAGTTTGAAACTGGTTTTATGTACTTACTGCTATGTGAATTGTATTCAAAATATGTAAAGTAACCAAAAGGTTTAACATTTTTTTGTTATACTAATTAAAAAAACTATTGACTAGCCATGTTCAGAAACTGTAACAATCCTTAAAATGACTTTAGTAAAATTCAGATAACAGAGAGCAGTAAAGGTACAAACTAGTTTGATTCTGTTTCTCTGTGAAGAACACATTCCTGTGTTCTGAGTAATTTTTCATCCATATTTGTCTTTCACAACATATTACAGTAGATTATCCAATTACTGAGAATATATTTGACTTGACTTTTATGGTGAGAAACAGTATTACGTCATACATTTCCAGGCAGGACAAATTACATTTAGTTTTGCAGATTTTCTTTATAATAGTGTAAGGTCCCTGAGTAAACAGAATGTGAAATGTTTATTTTACAGTACAACAATATACAAGTTAGTCGAAGGTACAAGCATTTTGACTGGCTTCACGAACGTTTGGAAGCAAAGTTCACCCCTATACCTATACCACCACTACCAGATAAACAGATATCAGGTAAGATATCAAATAGGCTATATTATTACATTCATTTTTATAAATGCATATTTCTTAGCTTGTTGTAGTGTGAAAAAACAGCATTTGAGAAAATGTAATACAGTAGGGTCTAAAATAATATGGTGAAACTGTAGTACTGCTGTATTCTTGTCTTTGCTCTTGGAACAAACAAACCCTAATCCTATATTTTGTATTGATGTTGGTAGTATGTAATTTTTTTTTAATTTTAAAAATGTAACTTGGAAAACAAAACATTATGCACAGTAAATTGAAATACCCTGAAATTATTCTAATTTAACTGGCTTTCTAACTAAGTTGTTTTCTATTTAAAATAATCAACTGTTAAGTAAAATATCTTCTGATTTCCACATGTAATATGGCATTAATTTGAAATATCTTTAGTCAGCTAAAAATAATTACTGGGTTGTTAGATTCATATATTGTAAGTAATGTAATATGGTTACATCAACATTTTTATGGAAGTTAATAGCTTCAAAATACCTGTTTTATCAGTATTTTGTAATTTACAAAAAAAAAGTGTCATAAAATTGATACTCCTCAAGGTGAAGTAGAACACAGCTATAAACACATTAATTTACCTTTAATGTTTCTCATTCCTGCATGCACATGGAGGGTTACTCTCAAAGTTAAATACAGATAGTAACAAAGCATAAACTACCACCACTTTTAATTCTTCAAAAATGTGAATCATTGTCTGACAAGCAGAATGTTATGTTAAATATTTCTCTCTCTTTAGTTAAAACTTGGACTTATCTTATTGGTAAAAACATTGTGTTGCCACAACTGCTTTTGTTTGTTTGTATTTAAGCTCAAACTGCACATTGAACTCTCTTCACTCTGCACATATTATTCAAACAACTATTGGTAAAATCAACTTTTATTTATTTGTGTTTAGTTTTATTTTAATTCTCCATCAGAAAACTTATTACATTTTCCTTTGTTTGGATTAAACAGTACAAAAGTATGCTTAGATTCTAAATTCTGTGGTTTGATTTCACATTAAAGAGAGTGCTGTAGCCCTTCATTATCTTTTTTTTTGTATTTTGTTGGGTTTTTTCTACAGTTGCTAATTTCTCTCTCCATCTTTAATTTGGGTAACTCTGCTGCATTACACATGGCTAATTGCTTTTCTGTGCTTGTGTACATTCGTATCACACGTATGGTGAAAGAGACTTGTTATTAGTTTTTCTTTTTTTTAGGTCGCTACCAAGAAGAGTTTGTAGAACACAGACGTGCTCAGTTACAGATGTGGGTTGACAGGATTTGTAGGCATCCAGTGTTATCTCAGAGTGATGTGTGGAAACACTTCATCACTTGTGTTGAT
This sequence comes from Carcinoscorpius rotundicauda, assembly GCA_011833715.1. Taxonomy (NCBI): domain Eukaryota; kingdom Metazoa; phylum Arthropoda; class Merostomata; order Xiphosura; family Limulidae; genus Carcinoscorpius; species Carcinoscorpius rotundicauda. Next base: position 20,533,384 of record CM022400.1, read on the forward strand.
GAAAAGGTAAGAAGTTACAAATATTCTTTATCAGATGTTTTAGTAAAATATAGGAACTTTGGCTCTGTAATATCATTAATGTTATTTATGTAAGCACATAATGCAAAGGATTCTGTATTATAAGTGTAGTTCCTACTTTCATTCAGTTAATTAAAATTAATTATGTTTGCTAAAAAAAAACTACTCTTAACTACTGTTCTCTTCCAAATTAATTGATCAAGTTATCTTTATTCATCAGTTTTTCTTGGATTTTAGAAAAATTTTGATCCTCAAGAAAACAATCATGCTTATTGATGAAAAAATATGTTTAAATTTAATGTATTGTCCGTTGCTCTCAGTAGTTGCAGAAATGATTTACAACACTTTCAAATATTGTTCAAATTATTTCTCTCTTTTTTAATGCAGATTATGGTCTTGTAAAGTAACAAGCACGTTTTTTGATTTATTATAAAAATAGAAATATTCATATAAAAATCCTCATCTTAGTGTCATAGTTGCTTGATGAAAAATAACAAAACATGATTTTGTAACTTGTTCTATATCAGCTTCATTTGAAAATTCACTTCTTAAAAAAAACCATCTTCCCATAATGAAGAATGGTCTTCATGTTTTTCAAAGGTGTGAAATATTTTCATGTTTCCCATTAAAAAAAAATAGTGTATGGTTAAAAGTTTTAGTGTTTTTTTTTAACATTTTGCTGTATAAACATTTCATATAAAAAAAAGTTGATTTGGTAGAAAGAATTTGATGCAAAATGACTAACCTTTGTTGGGCTCATCATTTAACAATGTTTCAGGTGCTGAATATTCCATATTCATAAAGAGTTCCTGAAAATGCACTAAACATTTACTGTTGTATTAAACATAATAGGTTCTTCCATTAGTTGGAAAACATTCTTTTTATAATTTTTGTGCATTGTGTACAGAAATGGAAAGCTGGAAAGCGAAAAGCTGAAAAGGATGAACTTGTTGGAGCTTCATTTTACTTAGCAATTCAACCACCAGAAGGATATCTTGATCCAGTTGCTGTGTATGTTTTATATGATATTTTAAGTGAAATAAAAGTTTTGTTTGCTGTTAGTTATCTTTTAACCATTCAACCCAAAATATCATTCATTTGGAATTAAGAATACTACACAATTTTTTGTAAAAAGAAAAAAGTTTAACACATAAACTTGGCATGTCCTGGTGGTTAGAGCAGTCTGAGGGTTACAGGTTTGAATCCCTGTTACACTGAATATGCTTGCCATTTCAGCCATCTGAGTATCATATTGTAATAGTAATCCTACTATTTGTTGATAAGAAGAAACCCAGAAGCTGGTGGTGGGTATTGTTTGACTAGCTGCCTTCCCTCTGATCTATCATTGTTAAATTAAGGATAGCTAGTGTAGTTGGCCCTCATGTAGTTTTGCACAAACAAATCAAATGAGAACTTTATAGTTTTATTCTTGAGTTAAACAACATGTTGAACTTTATGCAGCATAAATATTATGGACAAAACTCTATGAAAAAATTAATTCTAAGTTTGCATTTTCTCATCACAACAGACATTGAAGTAGTAGTTATAAAGTGCAGTCAGTTGCAAACAAACAATAACTTGTAATACATGTTTAGATTTACTTGAGAGTTATTATTTTTTAATTTGATAAAAACATGAGAATTTCTTATAAATGGCCGTATTTGTAAGTTCTGGTATAGTGTTACCTAATTTTTATCACTTTCACTACAGGCAATACACTTAGCATCAAAACGTAGTTAATAATCCAAATTTTTATATTATATAGGTTTAAGATCTTAATTTTATAAGAAAATATTTTAAAAATTCTTAGCTTCCCCTAGTATAAGAATTGTTACATTTGCCCTCTAGATATCCCATCTTCTCTGCTTTATTTACCATCCATCTGAGAACTACGAAATTTAATGTAAATTACTCAATATTATTATTGCTCAAGTACTCAGAGTATAATTTTATAGCTTTTTTATTTCAGAACTACGTACTATAAAACCTGACCCATCTTACCTTGTCCATCTATCACATCCTGTCTTTTACAAATTACCAATTGTTCTCTTGATGTCCACACTGTATTATTTATAACCAACAGAAAGCCAAGGTTTTAATTTATCAAATAATCTATTATATTGTATTCTTTTCTATACAGAGAATTGTCTGTTTTGCTTCTTGTTCACATCCTTGGGGGAACAATTTTAACAACTATTATATGTGTAAAAACAGCTTGTTTGGGTTGAAAAAATTGTTTATGTAGAGGAGCGAACAACGTTTTGACCTTCTTTGGTCATCATCAGGTTCACAAAGAAAGAAAGAGGTAACTGTTTGATAGCTGACCACATGTTTGAAGGGGGTTGTGTAACTGAGTGTAGGAATGTAGAGATACAATTGATAATGAATTAGATAAAATAAAACTATACTTCATCAACATTAGTAAGTTTCCTCCACAAACTGTATAAAACATTATACACACACACCTAGACGGAAAGCAAAATCAACCAACAAAAGTAAATATATCTCGCGAATCAAAAAATCACGAAACCATATACTGCTGCATACCACATATTCTTGACATCAGCAGAAAAATAACTAACGTTTGGCAAAAACTAGTAACAAAATATGACATTCCAGTTAATACCAAATTTATTCAAAAACCAGGCACAAAACTAAGGTCTATACTACGTAAAAACTACACTAACAAACACCTCACCAAGATTATATATAAAATAGAATGGGATAACTGCCAAAACTTCGATATTGGAGAAACAAGTAGAAAAATTGAAACCAGATTCAAAGGCCACAAAAAGTCACCTTCAACGTTTTTGAACACTGCAAATCAAACACGAAATAACCTTAGAAAACACCCAAATACTAAATAAACCAACTTAAATAAATGCAAAATTAAATAAGCCTTACTTATACAAAAACTCAAGCCCAAAATAAACCAATACAAGGGAACACCTTCATACCTATATTAAAAAATATATTCAGACATCTAAGCATGCCCTCTACATTTCTACACAACCCCCTTCAAACATGTGGTCAGTTATCTTTCTTTCTTTGTGAACTTGACAAGGACCGAAGAAGGGCAAATCATAAAAAAATTTTCTCAACCCAAACCAGCCATTTCTACATATAGTTTCTCTACAAATGAGTTTTCTTGCCATTACTGATTATTTAACAACTATTGCTGTATGGTTAGAAAGCCACAAAATTTGTGATATTTTTCGACAATGTCTGCTTTTTGCTTGTTATTATTCAGTTTAATCTTACCACGAGTATGCAAAAAAGGGGGTTACATTTCATTCACAATTGAGAGCATTAAAAAAATAGAGACCAAGTTAAATACTTTATTTCTTGTTTTTCATGTCTATTATTTAATTGTTAAATATAAAAGTAGCTAAAATATGAATATTATATTAAGTAAATAATAATAAAACAGTGTTAGGATTTTTCAAGAAAAATCTTGTTTCTTTTTAATAGAGAACAAAAAACTGACCACTTCCAAAAATTTGTTACTAAGTTTGATGAGAGTGTAAAACAGCTGTTTATGACGTCTTTGGAGCAGTCAAAGAAGTATGCTGGAGGCAAGTACATGTGCTTTAACTGCCTTAATAATATACTGAACTTTATGCCCTGCTTTTCAAACTGAAGAATATATACTCAATCAAGTTATTGATTTGTAAAATTATTAAACAAAGAAATCTTTTTATGTTATGAATTCTTTAGTTTTCTTTATTTGATCAATTTGTTTTACTTTCCCATTTCGTAGCTTGTGCTATTTGTCTGAAAGGAAAATTACTTAACAGTAAATCTAAGAGTATATAAGGGTTTGCAGATATGTGTGGTTGTGATATTTGTATTTTTATCTCTGAAGTGGTTTTTCTTAATCTTATTTTAAAAGGAAAAAGATCTTTAGTTTTTGTTCATAATAAGACTGTGTTTGTGTGTGTGCATAAAGTAAATAGTCTAGGTTTTGCTAACCACTTAGGCCAGGTGTGGCCTGGTAGTTATGGCACTTGACTCGCAGTCTATGGGTAACAAAATCAACACCCTTTATTGAATATGCTGACCTTTCCATTGTTGGAGTGTTATAATGTTATGGTCAATCGCGAAATTCATTCATTAAATAAGAGCCCTGAAAGTTGGGAAAGTAGTGTTGACTAGCTCTTCCCTGTAGTCTACCAGTTCAAAATTGTGGATGAGTAATTCATGTAGTCCTTGAAGTAGTTTTATCATAAAAGTTAATAAAATTGCTAGTTATTAACTGTGGCTTGTAACTTTGTACTCTTAAAAACTGTTCTAGGTCTGTGTATTTCTATGAAGTTTAAACATATTACCTTAATTTGGTTTTCCATAGCAACAGATTAATTTAATAATCATAACAAAAGCACTTATTAATGGTTCTGAAGTGAATTTTGTATGTTAAGTGAAATATAGTACCTTAATTTGGGTATCCACAACAACAGGTTAATACGCAGTACAATGGTAAGTGTGTAGAAGGGTTAACAAAAGTTGATTATTAAAGCTTGACTTGGATGTTATAAAATTGGCTATATATAAACAATTTGAACATATTCTGTTTTTTTGGCATTTTGTAGATTAAGTTGATGGTAGACATTTGCATTCACAAGGGTAGTTTGATATAGGTTTAACACTTTAATTAATAATTTGTGATTTCTTTATTTAAAAAAGTCAAAAGTGCTGAGATGAGGTCAACCCTTTTGCAACAGGTCAGGGTTCAAAGGTTATGTTATCTAGTTTGACTTGCATTCAAAATTTTATTAAATTACAGTTTTATGATTTTGTCAGTAAGTCTAGAATCAAATTGTAGATTATAATTCAAACTTTATATGTGAGTTAATTTTGTAATTTAAAAGTAAAAATTAAAAGAAGACATTTAAATATAAATTTTAGTGAGCCACATGGAATGCTAAATGCAGCAGTATTTAAATTTAGATGTTTGTGATGTCAAAATACCAAGTCTGTAGTTTCATACAAATTAGAAACTCAGATTATTAATATTGATAAGCTAGAATATAAAATAAGAATTTAATATCTTTTTATTTTGTTGAGATGAGGCTTAGATACTGAATCAAACACGGTACCCTTATTCAACTCTTTCCTTGTATACTCTTACAACAGTATATAACGTCAACAGCTGAGAATGTCCCCAAAGTGTTTTTCTCAGAATTTTAATCTTTGGGAAAAAAAAAAAAAAGCTACCACAATTCTTTCAATCAAAGTTTTTAAGAAGGTAGGTTGTGCCTTTAGTCTGTTCAAAGTTTCATATTCTTTAAAATTAAATAAATCTTAGCTACTAAGCTTATTAAATTTATAGTGGAATTTTGTGGTATCAGTGTAGTTGTGATTTTTTGGTCATTTAACTGTATATATAAAACTAAAAAAATGCAAATTTTGAAAGACTTTAGCAATATAAGTACAAAGGTCGTAGTGAAAAAAGATAATTGTTTGCTTTAGTTCTTGATTTATTCTTCTGTATTTTTAAAAACTTTATTACTATTTAGAAATAAGTTATTTTTATATGCATATCTAATGTATAACAATTGAAATGTGACTGTTACAAAATGCTAGTCCACTAAAACACGGGTGAGACCGGAGGTCAGTTTTGTATTATTGAATACTTAATATAAGTGCACATGCATCTCTTCAATGGAAGTTAAGTAATGTTAGCTTGGCATGACTGGAAAATCAGTATAATAAAAAACAAGTATGTTCATTTATAGCGTTGTGAGACTTAAGCTACCTAGAATAAACATTTGTATTTTTGTTATAATTTACAGTCATTCTAACATGAAAAAAGCATAATTTATATTTATTTAATTTTACAAGGTTGACTAACACCATACAGTTATAGTATAGAAAATAACAAACTATAAAGTCTTACTGAATACACATTTGAAATATAGTTAGAAGGTTTTAGTAATTATGCAAATAAGATATTTTTTGGACAAAGAATACTTTTTTAATCAAAACATGAAATCACTTTGAACTCAGATTAGTAAAAAATACTATTTTCACAAACAGATCTTTTGTAAAAATATTTCATTAAAAATCGGATTTTTTTTTCATTCAAAATGCTTGTAATGTTTTGTACAAGTCTGTCAAATTTTGTGAAGATACATATGCTGCATCAAAAGTTATAGGGTAAATACTTAATGTGTGCAAATGTGTAGATGAATTTGCTTATATTATACCAAACCTGTTGTGAAGGGGTTAAGTGACACTACATACAAGTTTTCTTAAGAGGTTTATTTTTTTTATTTTCTGAAATGTTTTTCAGGTTTTACTTGTTTATATTTTAAAACATTTTAGGGTGACTTTACCTTGGTTTTAGCACTTACAACCAAAGTACATGTAAATGTGCACACTGACCTTGCTTTTAAAAAAACCCTTCAAACTATATCCTTGGCATCCAAGAAGATTACTTCAAATAATTTATTATTGTTATTGATATATACAAAACATCTTTACAGTCTAAGCATTTGTCTGTTTACATCTATAGCTATGATTTAGTGCTTAAAAAATATTTTTTGTTTTTTTATATTTGTAGGTTTTAAGCGAGAATTTCAGAAAGTTGCTAGTTCTTTCAGGGACATGGGAATAGCTTTCGAAATAGATTGCTCATCTCGTAAGTTTCAGTTTGAATTTATTGTGGCTTTTTGCACAAAAATGTTATCGTTAAATGTTAACATAGTTATATTCTGTGGAGCAGGCTTCTTAAAAGTGTTTTTTGCATAATATTTTTTATGAAAAAATACAAAGTTTAGAATTATTTTAATAAATTGGCTCAGTAAAATTGGATTCAAAACTCATTACAGAAATTATGTAACATGGTGTTTTATGCACAGTAATGTACAGAACAGAAGTAAAAATATTTGGTTTGGTTGCTTATGTACTTATTTTTATAATGGGTTTGACCTGTTGTGAGATTCCAGCAGAGGGAGTACAAACACTGTACATGATACTAAACAACATCATTTTCACTATGAAAGTATCATGGATTATAAATATTTGCAGCTTATTATTTGCATCTTATGGTGTACCAGCTGTAGATTAAATTTCTTGAACATAGTGCTACTTCTAGTACTGGGAGAAAAGAAAAGATTAATTGAAATGGAAGGTCATATTCCGTGATTTTATATCATAGTGAAAACTATTTCACCAAGTTTTCTGTAAAAGTTGTGTGACCTGAAATGTTGATTAATGATCTCAAATGATAGTAATGGCATTGAAATTGAGTTGTTTGTTTCCAAACATATCATGTATGTTTTTAACTCTTCAATCTATCATGCAGTGTTTAAAACTTTGAAAATTGTGTTATTTGAACAAGTTAGGTCATTTTAAATGTATTTTATGACCCAGTAAGAAATCACAATCAATTTCTGACCAAATTTGCTTGCCAAGTAAATATTGTGAGGTCACAAGAGGGTACTTGTTTTCTTTGTTCATGAACAGTGTGTCTATCAATTTAATATATATATTTATGTTACTTAATATCAAAAAAATTCAAAATGTTTCATTTAACTTTATTTAACCAATAAAAATTGCTTTCATTTTACTTGAGGTTCACCTGAACCAAGCTGTCAAAGACTGGTGTCTTAATATGATTTACCTCTGTCCAAACCCATTTACAGCTGTTTGCCATTTATTTGAAAAACCTGTATTTTTTTGGAAGTTTATAACAATCAGTTTTGTTCTTTAAACTCAATGTTGAGTAATATTGTGGCATATTTTGTCATAAAGATTGTAACACTTAGTACTTTGTATTTCTAAACATAATGAGTGAATGTGATGTGCATAATATATGCTGTAAATCTCTGTTATGCAGCCCTAATCACTACTGAGTTGGCCCCCCATTGACTTACACTCTAAAATTCAGGTTTCGATACCCATGGTGGGCAGAGCACAGATAGCCCATTGTGTAGCTTTGTGCTTAATTCAAAACAGCAACACTACTGAGCTGATTCAAACCACTAATATGTTTTTGATAAACAGTTGCATATGCTCATTGAAGTTCCTGTGAAATGTACAAAACATTGACTGATTTAAAAAGTTTCATAAAATTTGTGAGTTATAGAACTGTATTCACTGCTAAAAGTTACTTAGTTTCATCATGATGTTTTTTTAGGGTAAACTAATCAGTATGACAAGAAATTTATTGTAATACTTAGAAAATACTTTGTACTCTATTTCTTTGTTGAAGTCTCAGCCTGCACAATGTAGCAAATGGCGATGTTTATATATTTGGTTCGGAAAGAAATTTAACAGTAAAGGTGGCCTAAGTGATCATATTTGTAAAAATAATAAAATATATAAATATTTATTAATTTTAATGAATGCTGTTACATGGTACATTTTTCAGTTGATTAAGCTTAGTCTTTTATGAAGCTAAAAGTTCACAGGAATTTAAATATTTATTGTGCACCATTTTTTTTTTTATCATGAACTTACAGTTTAAATGTCCTCATGTACGTTTGATTAATTTTACAATAGTTAAAAAACAAACAAATTAAATTAATTTTGTTTTATTCTTGTCCAGAAGTAAGTTGTGTAGATGAAATGTGCAATTGTGGTGAAGTTTTAACATTCATATATGTTGTTTTAGAACGTTAGGTTCAGTGAAAGTTTTCTGGAAGACAACATAAAGTGAAACAAAGTACAGATGGTTAACATTATTTTTTCTGTTTATTTTATTTCTGGAAAGGTTCAACAAACCTAACAGCTGCAGTAAAACATACAGCTGATACTTATGAAGAAATTGGAAAGCTTTATGAAGAACAGGTAAAAACCTTTCCCAGTTAAAAATAAAATCAAAAAGAAAGACTTGTAAATTGATCTCTTTCAAGTTCTTATAATGCCTGTTGGCATTCTTATTTGGTAAAGATGTTTACATTTTGATCTGTATTACGTGTTTAGTTTGGTATTGTCCCATACTGACTGAGCAGTAAACTCAGACTCAACACTGAAACTCAAGTTTGGAGACCTGTTGTGAACACAACACAAATAAACATATTTAGATTTGATCTTAAAAACAATCAAACAAATTGTTTTCTCACAGAAAGTTCTAAGATATGCTTGTTACTGTTCTCTTTCAAAAATAAAAAGCTGATGTTGATTTATGATTCAGTTTAGAATGAGATTTTGTTATTTTTGAAAAAATGTAGTTTTCAGTTTCATTCAAGAAATTAAGCAAAAAAAAAAAATCTTAAATGCGGCACAAAATTTTTGAAGTAACATTCCAAGCTTCAAACCTGGTCGAAAATTGAGTGTACCTCAGTGATAAATGCACTGGACTGTTATTGTGAGAGTCTGTTCAGGTTGTACTACTACAGAGTTTTCAGTACAGAACTGTTGGTACTTTATACAAGTAATTGTCAAGTCTCACTATTTGATTTGAGTAACTTGAGAGTTGAAAGGCAATACCGTAAATTAACTGGCTTCTGTGTAGTCTGTCAATTCAAAATGATGGACAGATAATGCAAGTAATATTTTGTACATATTTTCAAAATAACTCATGACCTTCTAAACTGAACAAAAATATAAATGTCCCATGTCAGAGTTTTGAGTTTTTATTAACATTAGGGACATGCAATATATGAAATCAACCACAATTCATTTTGTTATTGAATAATCTTCAAATCACTCTCTATTACATCTTGATATTGGCATATGAACAGGACTGTCAGTCCTTCACACATGGTTGGGGTCAGGCTGAAGAAATTCACTGTTCAGTATCTTGTGTGTCCACCGTTTGCTTCTGTCAGAGTAACACATCTCCTTTGCATGGAGTTCACTAGGTTATCTATGGTGACCTGTGGGATGTTATTCAATTCTTGCTGGAGAGCAACACGGAGCTGATGCACATTATCTGAAACTGGAACACGATCGCGAACACGTCGATCCAGAACATCCCAAAGATGCTCCATGGGCGACATGTCTGGCGAATACGCAGGCCAGTCCAGAACTGGAATGTGCTCAGTTTCAAGAAATTGGGTGCAGATCCTGGCAATATGTGGTCGGGCATTGTCATGTTGGAAGGTGACATTATGCTGTCGGACAAACGGCACAATAATTTGGTTGAGGATCTCGTCCCGATGTTGTTGCCCATTCAAGTGCCCCTCAATGAAGTGCAGTTATGTTCTTTGCCCATACACAATGCCTGCCCACACCATAACACCACCACCTACATGTGAACAAACCGGATGTGGCGATCCTGTCCTCAGGTGGTCACACGTGGCCAATGTGGATGAGGTCATTTTGTAGTACTGCTCATTTGTTGAAAATGAATTCTAAAACATCCTATCGTTCGATAGTGAGCATTCAGTTGCACAGTGACAGCTCTGGTGGACATTCCTGCTTCCAGCATGCCAGTGGCACGTTCTCACATGACTGGACTCATCTGAGGCACTGCTACTTTTGTCAGAATTTGACATTTTAGGTGGCCTTTTATTGTCCCCAGTGTATAAGGAGTGTCTGAGCACTGCTCATTCTGTTTGAGCAGCGTCTGGATATGCCACACCCATGCACTCAGTGACATTAACGCATCACTGAGCAAATGCGCACAGGCAGTGGTAGACTCAAATTTGGGACACTAATCAAGAAAAATATCCATTTTGTACAAATAGAGGGAGTATACACTAACTTTGGGTGATGCTCTTCATGTGACACCAATATTTCACATGGGGCATTTATATTTTTGTTCAGTGTAATTCAGTGATAACAGTTGATTTGATTCCTTCAATAGGCACAGCATATATAACTATTGTGTAACTGTGTTCTTAAGAATAAACAACAAACATATCCAACATGATAACAAATACTTTTTGAAAATATTATACAAAGCCATTAATACATGAAATAGCTGAGTAGCTTGTATCTTCAATACTTGATTCTTTGAGTTGGCATGTATCATTGTATTTTTAGTCAACTATGTATTTGTTTTGTAGAAGCTTGTCCCTTCATAGATGATTATTTAATAATTTTACATTGTAGTAGTTATTCTCTCAGTCACACAGCACGTCACAGATCTTGTATGGTTACTTCTGATTATGGCTGTTTACTGTGTGAACCACTATAACTGTGTAACCAATGTAATGGAGTTGGTGAAACCTGTATCACTTCTCAAATTTGATGTGGAAAAATTGAATTTGGATTTGGTGCTAAGAGAGCTCTTCAAGGAAGCATTGTGCCAAGACCAACAAAAAAGTGCTCTTCAATTCATTGTTAACTGTTGAGAAATTCTAAAAGACTTTGTAAACAAAACGATGAAGAAGAGTTCTTTTAAGAAATACCTTTTAACTCTCTTAACACAAGCTCAGTTGATTTGACCAACAACATAATTTCTTGGTACTCATTTAAGATGTTTGTATGTTTAATACTAGTAACTCTTAATATAGTATGTATACCTTCACAAAGTTTGGCAGTCTTTCAGTAAATATCATAAGTCTTACACATACAAAGTCGTATTTTTTAGTGAATTATTTTAAATAAGCTAAAAAGCAAAAAAATTGTCTGCAAATGTATTGAGTATTTGGTTTGTCTAGTTTGTATGAAAAGTGATTTTCATTTAAGATTAAAAATATTTTTCTTCATCTCGGAAATCTCGTATTTTATTTGTGGGTTTTCTAAAAAAATTTTGAATTCATTTCAAATGTTTTTTTCCAGTAAAACTTTATTTTATATACTCTGAATCTACAGTATTGGCCAATTTGACTGACCTTGTTACCAAAAAAAAATCAAAATGAATATAAATTACCACTTTCTGTATTTTTAGGATGACTTTAAATTTAACATGAAACTTTCATTTATCCTAAATAGCTTCAATTATGTAGCATTATACATACCTTTATAATTAAATTTTATTGTTTTTATTGCCTTTTGAATTAATTACTATTCATGCTGTTATAATTTGTGAATAACTGAATGTGGACATCATGTTACACTATCATATCACATTACCCATAAGCTACTTGCATGCATGCCTTTGAAACATTTTTATATTATTTATTTGACCTATCCTAACCTAAAGTGATATCTCTTTTCACATTTTAGTAACTTTTATAATAATAAGTAATGAACATGAAAAACAATAAATAAAGTACTTATCCATTTTATAATAAATAAAGAATGAACATGAAAAACAATGAAGTACTTATCCATTTTATAATAAATAAAGAATGAACATGAAAAACAATGAAATACTTATCCATTTTATAATAAATAAAGAATGAACATGAAAAACAATAAATGAAGTAATTATCCAAGTTTTTTTGTTTGTTGTTTTTTGCTGTTAACTGTTGATGACACTTAACCTTACTTTTTATACTAATGGTAGTAATACACTAATTTTTATATGATTAAATAATGCACCAAATATTGTGGAATAATAATGTTCAAAAAGCAGACAATTTCTTCTGACCATTGCAGTTTTTGTGGATTTTTAGCTCTGTGTCCAGAGCTATTACAAATTAATCCAAGCTAGTAGTTATCTTTCCTGTGAGAACTAGGTTTATACTAACAGAGAAACTGATAATTAAATTCTCTGTTCATAAAGTAATATACATAATTTGATAGATTAAAACCTTGGCTATATATTGGTTATGTATAATATAGAATAAAATGTTAGAGCTACTAACAATTCCAGGAAGAGAGGATGAGGTAGGTGGGTGTGGTGAGAGGGTTTGATTTTCTGTAACTAAACAAAATTGAAGACTATAAAATTTATGGTTTGTCTGAGTAATGATGAATTTATCGTGAGTAATTAACATTTAGTTTGTTACTTATTGGAAGGGTGGTGAATAAAATATGGAAAAAGGTCATATCACACAGGGAAAATTCAGAATTAAAAAGAAATTACCATAGTAATTAAGAATTTAAAACTTGTGTACTATTCAAATATGGATTATTAACTAAGATTTTATGCTGTACCAATTGCTATAACATGTATAAAAAGTCCATTGATAAAATTTTGAATGCAAGTCACTAAAATCTTATGTAGTAAATGATAATTGAGCAGAAAGCATTAATAAGTGCTATTAGTTTTTTAAATCCTAGTCTAATCCACACCAATCCAGCACAGAGTATGAAGTAATTTTACTTTTTTTGCAACAAATTAATTGATGTTGGTTGGCCATTATCTGCTTTGGCTGATTAAATTTCCAATGGATAGAATCATCTGTTTGGTTTTTCCAATTTCTGGAACAATTGAAAGCCTTTTCTAGATGCTCTGCATCTGTTGAAAATGATATGAGTAAAGAAAATTTATTGAAACTGATACAGCAATGCATTACTTTGATCAACAATCAAATGTTGTAGAAAAACCTGTGAGGTATGTTGGTTATCTTATCTGAATGTTGTTTTTAGATATGTGGTAGATTTCATGGATATATATTTTTTTTAACACATTCTGTCTGTCAAAGGATTTAGTTTTCACAATGTTACATGAAGAGGTTAATAGTGTTTTGCAACACTTTCCAGAATCAATGCAACCTTGTATTTGTCACTAATTTTTCTTGGTGTATTTGAATATGTGGTAGATGTAAAGGATAAAACTCATAAAACCAAAACAAATACTACCAACATTACAGTTAATTTCACCAATTATTGTTAAGATTTCTTTTGGTTTTTATCTAAAATAAATAATTTCTTCCATTTTGTGGGGGCGATTTCTTTACATTGAGTGCTGTAACAGGCAAAAAAATAATTATTTTAGATGATCCAACATGTAACTCCACCAACAGTGAAAAGCATAAAAACAAGTCAGTAATTTGAAGGTTGGAATATAAAGAATGCATTTATACCATGGATTGAGGATTGTACAGCACATACAAGTTTGCCACGTTATTGTTGTGCAGTCTACCATATACTACTACAATTTTCTAAACAAGCACAGTATGTATCATGATGTATTTCGTATTTACATGTTGACTTTTTATCAGCCCAAGCTGGACTTTGAGCCAATGTGTGATGTTCTTCATGAATACAAGGGAATGTTAGCTGCGTGGCCAGACATACTACAACTGCATAAGGTAATATTTCATCTGATTTATATGATGATTTTGATAACTGAACTAAACCATAAGGTAGCTTGTCTTTGGAAACCATACATTTGAATTTTTCAGCTTTAATTTTGCAAAAAATAAAACTTTCTCTTTATTCTTTTGTGTGTGTGTGTGTATTTTTTATAAAACATCTCAAAAGAGGTTAGTTCAAATTTATGTGTAATGTTTTGTCAGGAGATAGTGTATTATGTATTGTTGGTATTCAGTTTTTTTGCAAAAAGTGATTTTGTTTCTTTAATTGAAAGTGCTTTTACCTTATGAAATATTGTTAGTTTAAGGTAAATGGTCATTATGGTCACGTTTTCTATTAAAAAGAGAAAACAGTAAGAAAATACAACTTTATAATAACTCTTTGGTGTCTAGAGTGCTATGAATAAGAGAAAAGATTATCAGAAACTTAATGAAGATGGTAAACTAAGTGCAGAAGAAGCTCAGTCTATATACAAGAGAACAGACGTTGTGTCCTATGCAGCACTTGCTGAAATCTCTCACTTTCAGTCTGAACGAGTGGAAGATTTTAAATACATGATGCAGAATTTTCTCTCTGCTCAGATTTCATTCTATCAAGAGGTATATTGTGTGTTTAGTTTCTATTTTGAGTATTAACTTCAGTTAACTACACATTTTAAAATGGTGAAAAAGAACATCTCTTAAATATCTTCTGCTAGGTGTATTTATAAAGGTCTTATTTTTACAGATTATGTGTGGTTTTCATTTCATTAGAATTTATGTTACTACTGATATTGAGACTTAAGTTAGCATCACCATTACTGACGTGGACTAAGGTTAATCTGTCTCCGTGTTAGCTTATGTTCATGTTGAATCATGATTGTTGACTCTGAGTTTATGCAGTTGCCATGTAATTGAAAGTTAGAAAGTAAGAGTCAAAAAAGTTTTAGTTGATTACCATGCAATGAGAATTTTGACTTTCAAACTGTAAATTTTAATAAATATGAGTTCAGTATATAATTCAAATCATACCTGAAAGATGGAAATTAACAAATAATGTATTTTTATTTATATAAAAATGATTTGTACAGTTGCTATCCAGTTGTGTTAAACATGAGATATCAAAAACAAATGCCTTTCACTACTTAAGAAAATTTAAAACTTTTGTTATTGTTCTATAACAATTTCCTATCCTATACTTATTTAGTTATTTGAAAATCAGATCCAGTAACTTAAATTACACAGGCCTGAGAATGTTCATAAAACTTGTTTTGGTTTTAATAATGAATTTTCCAAAATTCAGATATACAGATTTTGAAACGAAAATAATATTAGTTTTATTTTCATATAAGGATTTTTTACAAATTGGTAGGAAAAAGTATTTTCTTAGCTCAAATTAATTTGTTTATCACAATGAACATATTTTATTTGGTTTTTAAACATCTTTTGTTGTAATTGGTCTAGAAAAATCTATAGCAAGTGACTGTCAACAAAGTGACCAATTTTAATTAATGTTTCACGTTTGTAAAAGTGCATAAGATAATTTTTGAAAAATCTGTATGTGTTATGTAAAAAATGGGTATTTTCAGATTCAGCATACAGGAATTACCATATAACATGTAAATATTTCAAGGTAATAAAACCATAATAGGCATGTGTTACATCCTTAAAACTAAATATTTAACTCTACACAAAGATTTAGACTGAACAAATGCCAAAATCCATGTTATTCAAAACTCGGATGGAAAGCTAGTAGCGGTATTTATACATGATGAGGTTTGTGCTAGGCCATTTTTTACATAAATATTACCACAGACTTGTCTTCTTTTGCTGTATAAGGTCACAGTTTAACTGAATAACTTTTTCAGTTTGTTAAACAAATATTGCTTTACTTTCTTATTGCTTAGAAATTAGTCAAGAATTCATGAGTTCCAAATCGAATGTTTAGACAATCATATTTTCCATATCATTTTGAAATTTAACAAGTTTCAATGTATCCACTTCTACAACACCACTAATATAAAAATGTGTATAAATCATCTTATGCCATATCTATATCTTCAGTAGGTAATTTTTAGTTTTTTGCTCTTTAACCAGTTTAATGAGAGTGTGTCGGTGGTACTGCCCTATGAATTGTTTTAGACCTAAAAAATCTTAATATTACAGTCATTGTACATTAATTTGTTTTTACTTATTACATTTTTGTTAATTCATTTAGGTTGTTAGCAAACTTCAGGAATCTCTAAGTCTGTATCAACAACTTTGAGACGTCTAGCAAAGAAGACTTGAAATTGTGCATCCTTGAATGTCTAGACACGTGCATATTAGCTGTAGGTAATAAAATATATTACAAGCTTATTAAGCATGTGAAGATAGATAATATAGTTTATGATATTGACAACTTCATCAAATTTTACTTAAATGAAAGTACTTTTGATATTTCAATAACATTTGAATTCCGTCTATAATTCAAATGAACTAAAATAAAAATAATTTTTGGAACTTGTTATTTAAAAGACTGTCTGAAAACTTAATCTCTTTGGACAAAGAAAATAGAATTGAGTGTTGCTGTGTTGAAGTGTCAGGGTTTTTTAGAATTTAGTTCAGATATCAGAAGTTTGAGACAGCTGCTCTAGAATATCAGGTAAAATAAATCTTAAAGGAAGTGGAGGGAACTGACTTCCATCTTTGGCATAGAGTTCAACAACGTAATGTATTAAAACTGCTTTTGTCAGCAAGTATTCACAGAAAATTAGTAAAATGTTATTTTAATGCATACTAATATATGTATATGGACTAATAACAAGTTGTTTATTGTAATAATTTCATTGTTATTTTCTAATTGTCTTTTTTCCATTTGTACGTGCATGCGTGTGTGTATTTATATATGATTTCTAAGCTAATTTTTAAATGTTTTTATATTCCTACAGAAGGAGGTAGTGCTTTGATAAGTAAACATGAACCATGATGTGAATGTTAATGTTGTATTTTAGTGTTGATATAACAAATTACTTATTGATTTATGTTGATTATTCCACAACTTATGAATATCTACTGTTTCATGCTTGGTAACTAATAATTTTATCAGGGTTTGGATTCTTCCAAAAACTTGATGTTGTCAGAATTTTCAGTCGCAAAGAATATATTTTAAACTGTGTCCTTGCTTTTGGTGTAAATATGTATGCTTTGCATTTTTAGTGGTCAGTGATAGTTTTACATAAAGTAATGATATTTCAGCCTAACTGCATACAGAGGATACTGAATGAGTAAGTCAGTTGTTTTCTCAATAGTATGGAAATATTTCAATTATAGAAACTCTAATCTGAGCACCTATGAAACATAAAGTTTCCTTCCTTAGAGTTTAATTGGAAATGGGCTGGAAGAGAAAAGATATGATCTTTGATCTGATGTAACTAACTGATAATCCAAAAGTGTCTATGATGGTTTGGAGAGATAATATTACAGGTGTGACAGTAAGCTGTAATTTCTGGTGTAAGATAAGAAAGAAATAGGACAGTAAAGATACATGTAAATGTGTGAAGAAAAAAGGGAAGTGATTCATTTCTTAAAAGGAAATAATGGTTTGAGTAATAAAACAAAACTGTAAAATAGAGTAGACTGGTAGGTGTGAAAGAAAGAAAGGTGTAAATGTAATGAGATGAAAGTGATGACAGCTTTGGTATTTTGATGGAGTGATGACAGCTTTGGTATTTTGATGAAGTGATGACAGCTTTGGTATTTTGATGGAGTGATGAGCAGACCACAAACAGCTTACTGTAAAGATTTGTGGTCAACTTCAAGCAGACTAATGGATCTTTTAATTATGAATGCAATAATAACTCTGATTCTGAAAGTTGGGGGGGTAGAGTTTATTCTAACAGGATTAGGAAAGAGTCATAAAAGATTAGGCTGAGAAAATCTAAACTATGATAAAATTTTGTCATGTAATATTTTCATGATTTTTTTTATTATTATTTCTTCACTATGTTAAAAGTTATGAATCACAGTGGGTAATTTTCAAATGTTTCAGTTCTTGAACTGATTAGTTAGTCTTTTTACCTTTGCCACCAAAGACTGGAAGAAGTTTTATGGGGTGGAGGTTATCTTGTCTAATGTCACCTGAAGATATGGTATTCCATGAACTCTAGGTTTTGGTGGAAACATTCTGTAAGGTTCAGCATTATTAATTACAGGGGTCCACCCCCTCTTATTTCTTCCTGAGGTTATCAGTGTGGTGAGGATGCATATGTAGCCTGAGTAAGAATTTGCAAACTAGTGGTCCTGTAAATCTATATTAACAGACTTTTTATGATCTATACCAAGAAAAATATATCTTAACTTTCCTGTTTTTGTGTTTATATATATATAAATATATTGTAGAAGGAATCAAGTACATGGATTTTGTAGTGGTTCTTGTGTTTTAGCATTTGCCAGTATTTCAAGATGTATACAGCTCACCAAAAGGATGAAATCAAATTTTAGTAGTTTACCAGACTTTAATAAAACATCTGTCAGAAACTCCTGTTTAACAGATGTTATGATTTTATTAAAGTGATTTTTAAAGAATTTTGGTATCCCTAACAGTTAATAGTTAAACAATTTTGTAAATCATTAAAACCTGTGTTTTGATGATTGCATAACTTTTGAAAATTTTCATAAAAGAGGAGTTAGTTTGCATACAGTGCTTAGTCATCGAAATTATGCTCTGGAATACTTGTGTTCGTTAAAAGTTAAATATATTTTAAAGAACAGTGGTATACATAATTATATAGTTAAAGTGTGGCTTAAAGAAACTTTGCTAGAATATTTTTATTAAATACTAATTTCTTATATTTAGATGTTTGAGCTCTGCTTTCAAAATTTTATTTTGTTTGAAAAAGAAATACATAATTCTATAGTACACTGACCGATGAAGGTGAAAGTCATCTATGAATGCAGTCATAACATCCAGTGGTATATAACTATTATCTTTGTTTTATATACACAGAAAGTTATTCTTACTTCTTCACACGCATTTATTTATTAAATGACATTTCAGTAGTCCTGAAAACTTATCTTTGTTAATTAATTATTGAGAAAAATCACAAATACTACCATGATTTAGCAGTGATACTAAATAAACAAAAAACCCTCTGTATATTTGATAAATAAAGGCATGTTTTGTTTTGATTATAAGAGAAAAACAGTTACAGAGCTTAAAAACCTCATCGTAAGGCTTATGTCTCTAAAAGTAAGTTCCACAATCACTAACATTTTTTACTATATATATTCTAATCTCTGAAGAATAATTGGAAGGAACTATAAGAAATGTCCCAATTAGAATTCAGGATATTTCAAATTTGTTTGACATAAATTCATTCAACCTAGTTAAGTGTGAGCCTACAACCAAATTGCATTTTTTTATAGTATAGTGAAATTATTTCCACTTATCATATAAACTCAACTTTTAAAAAGAAGTCTAAATATACCACCAGGAAACATGTAATAAATTAACAAGTCAGACACTTTTACTTAAGTTACAGGTGAAGTATGTGAAAGACGCAGATAATTTATATTTCTAGGTTATGGAACGTGAACATATATTTTACATTTGCTTCTCTTTAAGAGTACAAAAAATAGCAGGGTACCACCTGATTCTGTTAATACTTTAAAGTACCTCTCTGAAATATTGTCTAAAATATAATTACAATTATAACGCACACGAAGTTAATTAAATCTGTTTGTAACCATGATCGCAGAAGTAACTCCGTGATAACAAAATTTATTTACAAAAAGAAAACAAACAAACAAGTTAAAACGTGAAATTCACGAGCTAGCACTATCGAGTTTACATTAATCTAACTTAGACTGGTTAAAATTATTAGAATAATTCGATATGTAAATACGTATGATTTTTAAACAAGTATGTCACACCCGCTCCAACTAACATAATGGCAATTCTTTCTGAGACTTTCTTGCTTTCCAAATTTATTACCAATACTGTTCACAGAAATATAAACTACGATTGCAGGTTGTTGCATTTCATTCTATTGACAAAATCAATGTTATGTATCTTGTAACAGCTGGTATGGGAATCGATAAGTAGAGAACATCTGGGTCATCTTCAGGCTAATAGAGAGAGAGAGTTTGCAACTGACCATTGCCGGGTGCGTGTTTCAGGGATGAGAGTATAAACGGATACGAGATTGTAGGGGGCGTTGCAGTTGGGTGTTAAGTAATTAATTAGTATAAATTTAAAGTTGTTCCTAAAAAAATTGGTTTAATTTTTATTTTAGTTGTTATATAAGTAAGGCTTCATTGATTTTACGTTTATATCCCTACTTAATATCTGGGTTTTTCGTTCGGCTACATTATGTTTATTTGATTTACAGTATTCAAAATGTGTGAAGAGGTTATTTGTTTTTTGTTCTTTCAATCTAGTTTCAATTTTTCTGCATGTTTCTCCAACATAGAAGTCGTGGCAGTTGTATTTTATAAATTATGTTAATGTTGTGTTTGTCGGTGTAGTTTTTACATTGTATGGACTTTAGTTTTGTACCTGGTTTTTGAATTCTTTGGCTAACTGCAACCCTTTTAATCTGTTGCTTTAAAATTGTGGACGAGTGGTAGAAATAGCTCAAGAGTAGCTTTCAATGAAATTCGACAAAGAAAAAAACTTCACCTGCAATTTAATAAGGAAAATACCTTATAGGATGTACACCAGATAAATACTTTGTCTATCATTGTATTCTCAAGATGGCTGGTATTATTAGCACTTTAATATAGTACAGACCAACGATTCGACCCTTCAGATTTACAAAGTCATTTAGTTTTTTGTATTTTAAATTTAACATAACTTTTAGCTTTTTTTTGTAATTTATGTATAATGTTACTTGCAGAAACAAAAAATGAATCAAGACCACCAACTGGCCTGTTGTATTCAACGAGACATTTACGGACTCGTACAATGCAACATCAATCAAATCAATAGTAAGAACATGGGTTTGGAAACCGTTACCTTTAGCAATGAGAACGTGTGAGAATCAACCCAAAGCATATGTGACCCTAGATCAGTGTTTTTTTTTAACTAAGCTGTGTTACCGAGTGAACTTTTCGAAAGACAGTGACGATATTAAAGGGAAAAAGTTATTTATTTATCGATATTCTTGTATACTGCCGACGTGGCATGCTTTAAAGAATAAATATTTACTTACCAAAGAAGTAACTTACTTAACTAATCAGAAATAAAAAAAAAATAAAGATAGGCCTGCAACAAAAAATCCATATGCAATTTTGACTTTAAGAAGGAGATGAAGCAGGCGTTATTTACGTCACTAGATTGTTGTTGTTGTTGTTTTAGAATTAAGCACAAAGCAACACAAAGGGCTATCTGTGCTCTGCCCACCACGGGTATCGAAACCCGGATTTTAGCGTGTAAGTCCGCAGACATACCGCTGAGCCACTGGGGGGCACGTCACTAGATAACCCACATGAACAATCTTCTATGTTCATTACATGTCACGAAATGAAATACAGTGAACTCGATTCAAAGTAATCAGTAACAATAATAAATTATAATCAGAATTATTAGGTACGAGAGTTATATCTTAATAAATATGTTCCAATATTTACAACGTTCAAATTAGAGAATTTATTCCCCTCGGTGAGCTCAGCAGATGTACCAATGTGGCTTTGTTATCGGAAAGCACACACACTCTGTAATCACTGACGTCAATTGCTTTGCTCGTGATCCATTCCTAACTAACCACGGAATAGTCTAACGATGCGCCCTCTATAAAAGATAAGCGTACTAATCGCATATAATTTCTCAGCTACAACTTCTATATACACTATTACATTTGACCTGATTTGTTCTAATGACCATTTTATTAAACATTTAGATCCATGTCAGCTTTTTAATTGTCCCTCCATAAACTTATATATCCCCTCCTTTAATTGAAAAAAATGCATATATATTGGAAAAATATCTAAAGTAAAAAACAATAATTATAATTTATTGTACTGCTATCTATGGAATTCCAAAAATGCATTTGTTTTAACAAATGAAGGCACTGGTGTTTATTATGTTATATAATATTATCCTGGGTTAATTTATAATCATCAGTTTATTTTAATTATCATATTGTAACTGTATAACAAATAGATATAAGTTCCCAGTTCGACTAGAACTTGAACGTGAGATTTCTACGTAAGACTCGTGCATTTTTACTATTGTGGCATCTAATCTTTATAACCAATTTTATAGGATAATCCATAATATAAAGTAACATTATAATTTTTCCTATTATTGTAATATCTTGCGCTAAACATGGTTAAATAGTAATTTTAAAAAAGTTATAAAATCATTAGATTGGGATTTGAACTCGAGACTTATTCTAGCTTGACAAAACTACAAAGTCAATCTGAACACGAGCACCAGAGTTGAGCGCGACTGACAGATGAAGTGTTACGAAAAAGGATCTTTTATTGTATGATTACACTTGCCTGCATCTGAAAAAAAAATCCCTGCTGATTTGGTTTTAAGACCTGATTATAGTTAATTTGATGGCCCTCAATTCGGAAATGACTTTCTTTTTTCTGTATCAGGGCTGAGTATTTCCTAAATTACTCTTAAAAATTCACATCATGAATCCGTGATGACAGATTACCTAACAAACCGGTTAGAATATATGATTAAAAGTAGGCGCTTTTCACAAAGTTATTAATTTTACTTTTTGCTTTTCAGTTACAAAACTACCGCAGATATATCAATACATTTGGACTATAACCGCACTTTCTTCGACCAATTATGCAACTTTACTTACTGCAGTTAAATTTCAAGATTCAGTCTGAAAAAACTAGTTATTACTGAGAGTATAATTAATATATTGAAAGTATTAATATAGTATAATTAATCATAAAAAAATGAATAAAATCTATAATTTATTTTTCCGGGTTTTGTGAGAAAGTCTGACCGGGCACTAAAAAAAATTGTTATTTTCGGATTCAGCACACTCTTTTCCAATATAAACCAATGTTACTTTCAAGTCAGAAAAAACTGTGCAGGGTGGTGTTATATACTCTGCTGGCCAAAATCTTAAAGCCAACGAACGTAAAGAAAAATATGCATCATTGCGTTGTGAGACTCAACCACTTATTTGAGTAGAGCTTCAATAGATGAAAAAGGAAAGTAAAAATAAACTTTTTTAGCATTTAATAGGGAAAATATGAATACTATAAAATTAGCCTAAATACTAGCTGGTCAAAAGCTTAAGGCCAACCAAAAAGAAGTCCCAAACAGAGTAGGGAATGCCCAACAGGATGTTTCAGTTGTGAGTTGCACTGCCGTCATTGCGAATAACTGCAAACATTTGCTTTGGCATAGTCGATATAAGCGTTTGCAGAAGGCTGACTGGAATGTTATTCCAAGTGGTGAAGATGGCTTCACGAAGATCATGCACTGTTTGAAATTGCCATCAACCCCAAACATTTTTAATGTGGTTCAGTTCGGGCGAACACGCTAGATGATCCAAAGGAATCACCTTATTTGACATGAAAAATTCCTTTACCCTGCAAGCGTTGTGGATTGCAATGTTGTTCTGCTGAAAGATCCAGTCATTTCCACACAAGGGAAGGCCTTCAGTCAATAAGGATGCTTTCTCCAATGTAGCCAGCTGCTGTTTGATGCCCCTGTACACCGTGAAGCTCCATTGTTCCATGGAAGGATAAAGAACCCCAGATCATGATAAAACTTCCTCCACTGTGTCGTGTAGAAAATGTCTTCGGTTGGATATCCTTATCGCTCCATTAAAGTTGGAAGCCATTTAGACCATCCAGGTTAAATTTTTTCTTATCTGAGAACAAAACCTTCGTCCACTTTTCTGCATCCCATGTTTGGTGCTTCTCAGCAAAGCTTAATTGAGCTGTTTTGTGGTGTGGAAGGAGGCGTGGCCTGTGAAGACGTGTACAGTTTTTAAAGCCTTTCTCTCGTAGATGCCGTATTATTGTTCTTGAGCTGCGTTCTGCGTCCGTAAGGTTATTAACTTGGTTCGACGACCTATCGAATCCTCTGCTAAACGCCAGCGAAATTTTCTTGGGTCGACCACTTGAAATTCTCGTTCAGTGTTCCTTAGGGTCTTTCAAGAAATTTGCATGAGCAGTTTTACTACGTCCAATCTCACCAGCAATGGTACGTTGAGAGAGACCTTGCTTTTGCAGGTGCAAACTCTGTCAACTTTTTAGCCTGTGCCATGTTTTTACCCAATGTAACACAGATGTCAGCGAGATATGTTGACAACACCAATGCTTGAACACAAGTGACTAAATTTCGTTACGTGTTTACCGATTAACGCTTCGTTTCAGTATGATCTTAAATTTTCGACCAGCTAGTACTAAGGCTAATTTCATAGTGTTCACGTTTTCCCTGTTAAATGCTAAAAAATATTTTTATTTTCCCTTTTCTTATTTTTGTCTTTCAAAGCTCTACTCAAATAAATAGTTGAGTTTAACAAGGCAAAATGCATATTTTTCCTTATGTTCATTGGCCTTAAGATGTTGGCCAATAGTGTATATAAATTGCAGTTTCTAGTAGGCGCCGCATAGGTCCACATTTTAGATCCATGTAAAATGCATATATTTCATACTCAAAAAATGTCATATGGTCATCATACTACACCAAAAAAAAACAAAAAACTAGCTAGATTTTTTTTCAGTAAATTGTGCTTGCATCAACTCGATAATTAACTCAATCATCGTGAACTCTTCCTAAGATATCTACACATCGATACTGAGTTACGAAAAAATGTAAGGTTTATGGCAAAAATATTTTATATATATATATTCATTTTAGCGCGAAGTTAATGGTACTGTATGGCCAAGTGGGTTTAGGCGTGTGACTCGTAATCTGAGGGCCGCGGGTTCGCATCCCCGTCTCACCAAACATGCTTGCCTTTTCAGCCTTTTGGCGGTATAACGTGACAGTCAATCCCACTTTTCGTTGGTAAAAGAGTAGGCCCAAGAGTTGGCAGCGGGTTGTGATGACTAGCTGCCTTCCTTCTATTCTTACACTACTAAATTAGGGACGGCTAATGCAGATAGCCCTCGAGTAGCTTTGCGCGAAATTCAAAAACAAACAAGCGCAAAGTTACAAATACAAGTATAAATACAATATTAACTTAAATAAACGTCTGTATGCTTATTTTAATTTGGAATGCGATGTAAAGTGAATTCGGAAATGCAACTTCAGTTGAAATAAAATACGATAAATTAGACCAGTGAACTTTCAAGAAATGTTTTACAATATCAGATTCATTCATTCTTTTTTTTCGCAGAATACATTTAACAAAGATACAAATGCTATAATAATACTTAACAACTTTCTCAACCAGCAAGTTATCGTATCTAAACAAAACTTCGCGGTCATTTAGTGAAACCTTTTACAATTGTCTATTGAATATTAACAGTGAAGTATGAGGTAATTAATTTGGATATCTACCAGGTTCTTTTTTAAAATTGTGATGATAAACTTAACATTAATTTAAATTTCAATCTTGGCTTCTTAAGTTTTCTACAGATATACATTTTTTTAAATTACTTATGTGACATAAAACTAAATCAAATTTGTTATCTTGTCAGTTGTTTCCTCCACAAGCTACCTGAACACAGTTGTTTCCTCCACAAGCTACCTGAACACTAGTGTCGAGGACGTAGGTCATTAAAACAACCGCGTTTTATGTTTCGTAAAATTCGCAAAGACTGAGTTTCACTTCATCTCACTGAAAAGTTCGTGCTAACACGTAAGAACTTTTATAATGCTACACTACCTATTACCTCAAAGGAGATACAACACAAGTTTTATTAAGGAAGGATAAATAATCTCTCTGAAGTAACAAGTGTGGTACGTAACTTTATCCTGAGGCAAAAATTAAAGTATCTGTATTAATAATTTTGTTAAGAGAGCGTAAATATTAACTGAATTCAAATCAGCTACATGACAAAATATTCCTGATGATACCTTAATTAGACAGATATTTTCTTCTTCGAGTTCTTAACTGCCACACTATTCTTGTACTTATTTCAGGAACTTCTTAGATCCAAATATTTAAAATTGATTTTAAATATCAGCTCGTAAGTAAATAATTAAGGTATATATGGTTGTAACTGCTTATGCAGAATACCATGACATTTGCATAAAGACAAATGAAAATATTATGACAAAAAAAACTCCGAAAATATGAAAGATAAGCGTGGTAACCGATTAAACAAAACAGAACAAAATTAGAATTAATATTAAAGTGAAATAAAATCGTAAGACTCATTTCTCATGTACTTTCGATCTTAAGCAACGCATTTTCGCGAGATGTTAATGGAAATGGAATGCCCCCCAATGGCTCAGCGGTATGTCTGCGGACTTACACGCTAAAATCCGGGTTTCGATACCCGTGGTGGGCAGAGCACAGATAGCCCATTGTGTAGCTTTGTGCTTAATTCAAAACAACAGCAACAGGATAGGGAATACAAAATTATCAAGAAAAGGTGTTTATGTTTTTATATAATGCAGTAATTTAATTGCTTACGAATTTTTCATGTGATTGCCCCAGCCCCCAACTTTTGTAATATTTCCAGTACTGGTTAATAAAGTGCACCAAAAATAAAGTGATTAATTAATTCCCAAATAAAATCAAAACGTAATTCAGCATGAATTCACATTTAAAACTGTAAAAATATTTTAGACTAAAAATTAGACTCAAAAACAGGTAATTAAAATGCTATGAAAACAAGTGGTTCACTCTTGAAATTCGTGCAAAGTTACTTACCTCGAACCGTCTCTAATTTAGCAGTGTAACACCAGAGGGAAGGCACATCTTTTACCAACAAATAGTGAGATTAATTGAAACATTAGGGTGGCCCACCTTTAAATTGACAAGTATAATTGCTGAGGATTCGAACTCGCGATCCTCAGATTGCGAGTCGATCACCTTAAACACCTGATCATGCCGGGCTGATACAAAAACACGCGATCTATTGTTTATGATTACGTGGTTAAGGCACTTGACTCGTAATCTGAGGGTCGCGGATTCGAATCCCCGTCATACCAAACATGCCCGCTATTTCAGCAGTGGGAGCGTTATAATGTGACGGTCAATATCACGATTCATTGCCAGAAGAATAGCCCAAAAGTTGGCAGTGGGTGGTGATGACTAGCTGCGTTCCATCTAATTTTGCATTTGTAAATTAGGAACAGCTAGCTATATATTCCTCGTTTAGCTCTTCGCGAAAATTGAAAAACAAAGAAATCTTCTCATCCAATTTCATTTAAAACTGCTCGTTGTAATCCGCAATCTTCTCTTGCCATCTAAACTCCTGATATTCCAATAGTTGAACATTATAAATGTTTTTGTACTTCATTCGTTAATGGAACTATAAACTTTGAAAGTTACCTGCCTATCTGTTGCAATAACAAGACGACCACCATTACTTTCTAACAAACCTAAAAATCCGAGATTGTAGTATAACCAACACTCGTCAACAGACCTAGAAAATTTCTGTGGTGCTAGGAGAACCACCAGAACGTGCTAGGAGACCTGGTAAACTTGTGTGGAGGTAGGAAGACCATGAGCATTTCCACAATGATTTGGAAATCTTCTGGTGAGACGACAGAAATACTGTGACTATAAACCTGAAAATATGCTGAGGAGACGCTGTTACTACTAAAACCTTTATGCTTTTATCGTAATCACAAATTTTACCAACGAATAGTGGGATTGTCCATAATATTATAATGTCATCACGGCTGAAAGGGCGACCATGTTTGATGTGATGGGGATTTGACTCCGCAATCCTCGGATTACGAGTCGAGTGCCTTAACTACCTAGCCAGTCCGGGCCCTAGATGCTCGTGTATTTAGCTTCGTGTAAGAATTGGTATTTGTTGACAGTTTAAATTTGCAACTGTCTGATACTAAAAGTTGCATGGAGGTGTCTCTTACAATAAATTACATTTCGAAAAATTCATAATTTTATAAGTTAATCAAATTGTTCTTTATCTAAACCTTATTTTCATACACATTAGTAGTTCTTGTTTGAGATGGATATATTGCGTTGAAAATTATATCGTATTTTAATTAGACTGAAAAGTTCAAATTGACAGCTTTCGCAAAGTAACACAAATCATATAGTCACGTGCTAAAAACTGCCTCTGATAAGAGTTGCGTCCACACCCGCCATTATAAGCATTCAATGTGGTGTTGATAAAAATGCGAATATTTTTTTAAGAGGCTTCTTTGAGAGACATTGGCATTAGTTTTGTCTTAACAAAACGCATAGTAACGAAATTAATAAAAGCAGTCTTCTCTTTCGTCAAACTTAAACGTGTGTGTTCTTGACTTCATCATACATTTGTTCATTAACAAGTGAAGCATTATGATTTGTCACTATGGCAGAAAGAGACATCAATTATATGGGATATTCGTCATTTGTATGTTCCTTGTTATTTTATGTTCACTAGCATATTGGGATACGTGGACAACAGGTAAGAAGCATATCTTCTTTTATTATACTCATAACAAATTAAAGCAATTGTCATATTAATTTAAAGCAACAACAAGTATACTAACTGTATCGGTCATATTAATTTTAAGAAACTACAAGTATACTCACCATATAAGTCGTATTAATTTAAAGAAACAAGTATATTAACGGTATAGGCTAAAATAGCTTGCATGGACAAAACCTATATAGACTGTACAAAGTTGCGTCAGCGTGCATGACAAAAACTATCTTAACAGTACAGGCGACCTTGACCTATACAGGCAAAAAAAAAAGATAACTGAAAAGATTACCCAAGTTTACACAATCAAAATGTGTCTGAGTTGTATATATCACCTTAAAAAGAAAAGAACTGTTTTAGTTGCATGAGTCGCATCATTTTACATGGAAAAACAAATTTAACTGTATAGCTGACATCAGGTTACAGAGCTAACAACTATTTTAACCGTATGTGACATCGGTTTACAGGGACAAAAGCTTTTTGAACAGACAGATAATTAGTTTATAGGAGTAGAAACTATATTAACCGAACCGAACACATCAGTTCACTGGGCCTAAACCGTTTTAACTGAACAGGTCATATCGGCTTATAGGGACAAAACTATCTTAACTCTGTGAGCTATACGAGCTTGCAGGAGCAACAACTAACTTAACTTCACAGGTCACATTGGCTTCAGAGTCAAGAAAGGACAGATGTATAGGTCACATCAGTAGACAGAAAAACAACTACATTTACTTACAGGACCAAATACTGTATATTAACTGTGTAGGTCACAGCAGCAATAACCGACTTGATTGTCCACTTACGGTTACAGCTGGTGAGAGAAACCCATACTACCCCAACCGAACGGACCTCAAATGATTTGTCAGGGATCTTGGTCTAACAAAGTTAAATGGTGAGCTTATAACCTCAAAAGATTCAAAACAATTATCTGAAATTTCAGTTATTTGAAACATAAACACTGTAACTGTATACGTTTGTGCTCACAGTTGATGTGTTTATGCACAGGGACACATGAATAATAATTACACAAGTTTACTCTAGATTACAAGCACATGATACTTGATAATGCACAGGGGTGGTTATTTTACTGAATATTTGGTTTCACCTTATTTAGACAAATCATCAAACTCGGGATGATATAGTAAAGTATTTATTCACAACTCGTCAGAACGATCCTACAAAGACATGGGTTGGAATCTACCAATTTTTCCATTTGGATTTCTGCAAGCGTTCCGAGTCGCACTGTTTAACAAAATTATCAGTGATTAAGTTGATAACCTGTAGCTGAACAAGTTGGTGGTGTAATCAACTAACAATGAGTATGTAGTAGTTACAAATATCGCTCGCTAGAAGTTGATCTCTGCAAACAAGAAGCTGCACCTCTCTGATGGCGTTTACACTGGCGTACTTTTTTCTTAGCAGCACATGCAGAATGCTGTTTATACAACTTCTTAACTTCTCTATATAAATGCAAGAGAAGAAAGTTTTACACATTTTTAGTTGTATTAAACAACCTGCTATCCTTTTAGTGATTTCACTATTCAAAGTCTAAAGCATTTCTTATAGGATGTTTTTCAGACCATAACCTATTCATGCAGTTCACACTCGCAGTAATTACTACATCCTGCATTTTTAAATACTCGTATAAGTTCTGTGTACTTCCATTTCATTGCAATATTTTAACACAGAAGTCAAGTTTAACTAATATTATAATTAGAAACAGTTTATTTGACAGTACCAGCTTTCTGTACTTATAACAACATCACCGTTTTTAGCATACAGAATAAATGGGCATGTTTCCACGAATAAATTAACACCGAGGCTTTAACTACTGTACATTTTAATGACTGAAACGTGTGTTAGTAAGAAAAAAAAAAAGAGAGACCCAGCTACGTTGGAGTGACTGGCCACATGATTCTAATTTTCTTACTGTTAATGAATGCTTATATAATACAACTATTAAACCTTTAATATCTGTACTTAGTATGATTTAACAATAATTCAACTCTTTCATTTCAGGTTCACTACAGTTGGTGAGGAAAGAAAATTCGAAAAGAAAATCAGAAAACGTATTTTTCTCCGAAACCACTGGACGGTGTTACATGACAACCAGAGAATCTTGTGCCATTGAATCTGCAGCCAAATATAATCCTGACTACAGTGTCAGTTTCATGTATGCTTGTAATAACGTAAAACAACTTCGGAAAAACACCCTTTTTCAGATAATCTCGAATATTCCTAACGTCCAGACTGAACAACTAAACTTCACATTCCTTTTCTCTGAAACTCCTTTAGCTAAGTGGTATCTAAGCAAACAGTTTAATTCAACTAAATATAAAGCAACTACCTATTCTAATGGTTTAAGGTATGTGTTACTGAGAAAGTATGGTGGTGTAACTCTTGATACTGACTGTATTTCACTGAAATCACTACCTAACGTACCTTCTTTCGTTGGCTTTGAAAGTTTAACGAAAGTAAACAATGCTGTTATAAAAACACAGAAAGGAAGCCGATTTATTATTGAATGCACTGAAAGGTTTGTCAGTGAATATAACACAAAAATTTGGGGTTATACTGGCCCAAAGTTATTGACACGAATTTTTAAAGCAGCTTGTAAAAGAGAAAACAAACAATTTGCCCCTGGATTCACATGCTATGATATACACCTCTTTCCAGTTCCAACTTTTTATGCCACTGGTATTCATCAACTTGACCAATTTTTCAATTCAACAGCTACATCTTCGGTGCTCAAAATTTGGAACGATAGTTATATAGTCCACATTTGGAACAAATTAACGAATCAACGAAAGTTTAAACCTGGAGACAGGAGTCCAATGGATCATATATACAAGAAAAGTTGTCCAGCAACTTACTCATACATCCTTAAACAAGGAGTAGACAACTAAATATCTACAATTCTGTAATCGCAATTCCAGAAAAAATATGTATCCGTTCGTACTTAATAAATGTCCTTTTCAACATATGAACATAAACTTTAGTACGAATTATAGCTGTACGAGCGTTTTGTATTTTAAAATTTACCATCGTTTTCAAAGAGTATTCTTCCAGAATACACTTTCCTTTGTAGCTTTGGTTATTTTTAACATATTCTCTCTTAACATCATCCTTACCCTGTCAAACACTAACTTTTTTTATATTTAAGAGGAAGTGTGGCCTCAGTCATTTATAAAACGTGTATATATATATGTATGTATATGTATTACAACAGTTTTGGTTCACAACTCTAACATATTGTTCCTAAATTTATCGATACCCAATATTAACTAAAATACCTATAACTAGGTGTTCTCACCGACTTTTTCCTTCATTTAAAATCAAACAAGTATATACAAATAATTGCATATTTTCTACCATACATAAAAGTATTTGACGACTTGTTTGAAGTTACCGTTATATTTTCTCTCTTGTTCCAATCACAACGAATCACTGCACTAGTCTCGCACACAAGATCCGGGAACCGCTCGTTTCAAAAAAATATTTTCTTTAGTTACTGAATCATTTTATGAAAATAAAATAATATACAAATATTAATTTGTTACAGCTGGCATGAAAATAAATTAACATATTCGATATTATCATTATTACGTGGGCCCGGCATGGCCAAGCGTGTTAAGGCGTGTGACTCATAATCTGAGGGTCGCGAGTTCGCATCTCCTCGCCCCCTTTCAGGAGTGGGGGCGTTATACAGTTACAGTCAATCCCACTATTTGTTGATAAAAAGAGTAGCCCAAGAATTGGCGGTGGGTGGTGATGACTAGCTGCCTTCCCTCTGGTCTTACACTGCTAAATTAGGGACGGCTAGCAGAGATAGCCCTCGAGTAGCTTTGTGGGAAATTCTAAAACAAAATCATTATTATGTACTTATTAGGCAATACGAGTTTTATATATTCATTTGATAGAATAAACAACTTCAAATCTAACAGTTTGAAACTCATTACAAAGTGTTTTTATATTATAAACACTTTTAATTCGATTAGAAAAATAGTCTCTTAATGTAATTCAAATATTTATTATAAAGTTTTTCTCTTTCTGTAACCTGAGTGGCTTTAATTAACAAGGAACGTTTCCAATATTTTTTTTATAAGGCAAAGTCAACAAGAATTAGTTTTCTGGAAGTAAAATAATACAAGGGGCATTTTCGAGAGGAAGCAAAATTTCAAAACAATACAACGTGGTTCACCCACATCCAAATTCTGAATACCTATACATTTTAGGAATGTAAAGAAAATTGAATAGGACAAAAGAGTGAAATGTAAAAGAAAATATATACAGAACTCAAATAACTACAACATAAATTGCAATGTAATAAACCATCACAATTAAGGAACACAACAGTTTACGTTGGACTGTGGAATTCATTCTCATTAGTCTGTCATAGCAGAGAAGAAAATGGATAACATATCTAAATGCCAAAAATAAACACTTTTTCTATCACAAGCACTAAACTAAGACACCCTTAATTAACAAAGCATAGAAGTACACTTGGAATTCTTCTTACAGCAGTCAAATAAATAGGCACAAATATCTCCTAATAGGCATTAACTCAAAGAATTGAAGAATACTTCTGACTTCCGATCAAAAGACTTGTTTCAATGTAAGGCCAATCAAACACAAAAACAGCTTTATCAAGACTAACTCTTCCACACAAACAATCTGAAAAGCAGTGAATCAACAGCAATACAGTAGAACATTAGTATGTTTATAACTGGTTAATTAGTAATAATAATTACAAGCATGTTGTTATGATCTGCTAACACGGGCAACAACACTCAAGATGTTTTAGTGGAATAAAAATTGTTAACTAAAACCATACAGCTTCACCAAGAAACAAATAATAATAATAAAAAAAAGCTCTGATTTATACTGACACAAGTCGAGCACATAAAACTACTTTTCTAATTATAACCATTTGACAAGTAAAACTGGCAATGAGCCATGAAGGCTGACACATATTACTGAAATGACTATCATACTTCTGTGTTAGTCTAACACATTAACAGAACATTTTATTACTTGTACAGATTTCGCTTCTAGTTTTAAGATGATCCTGATTTCTCTCTTCCACTTTCAATTTTTTCCTTAGTTAAAAAGAAAGGGTACAACCTTCAGGTCATGAGAATGATAAAGACTGTGGAGATGTTTTAACTTCAAGTTTAGATGTGTTAATATTCTCAGTAAAGTGTGAATAATTAGTTACAAGATAATTTCTATAATTTGCCTTACATTACCAAAAAAGTGTCATACAGCACAACAAACAAAAGAAATGTCATATTTTGTAATACAAGGCCCAGTTTTAAGTGTATTTAAGCTCAGTCATCATTAATTTGTACAATACACTCTTTACAAAACAGCAGTAGAGAGGTTCCAAAAGCTGTCCTTGTTCCTTAGAAGAAGTTAAGAATTTTCTAGCATAATTCAATTAGATCCACATCTTGGTTCTTCATTACCAGTAAAGAATATAGTCATTATTCATTTCAAATGCTTAGTGTACATGATGTACTGTACAGCTCAATACATCACTTTATGTAATGGAAACAGGTATGGTCTTCTATAGGAAAGTGAAACAGTGCATTCACTAAAAATCATAAGATGAAATTAGTGAAGTGGGGCACTGGTGTTATAGATGTCTATTTTCACCTAGATTTATTTCATTTGTTAAAGTATATGTAAGATACTTCCTATGTGATGTATTCATAAAGCTAAGAAGTTACTACTTTATAGCTACTCGTTATGTAAATTTAAAGTAAATGAAAAACCAGTACAAAATTCAAAAAATTAACATGTATCCAATCCCTTTATTACAAGCAACACAACTAAAAAACAAATGTACCTCTGTTTAGTCAAAATCTAAAACTACTACACAAAGGTTATTTCTAGACCCTTGATAACAGGATCTTGTGGCAATTTTTTTTTTTTTACAATACTTTGTCATTGCTAATTATTCATTTGAATTCAATTTGTTTGACATCAAAAGCTCCTTTACTTAAACAAAAAATGCATCTCTATATTGCACATTTTCAAGCAGTTAATACTTAACATTTTCTAACATTGCAATGTAACACTAAGAGCGTGAAAAATTGATTTGTGCAGTTATATACATCCCTGCAATTCTCTGTTGCAACGTCACTACAACTGATGTAACACTATACAATAAAGTATTTGCTTCTTGAACACTGCTGGGTGTTCCTTAGAGATATTTGGCTTCTGATCATGAAAATCACATCCAAATTTGCCCATCACATACCATTTCATCAAAATTTTCAATTTTGCTACAATGGAAAAATGATATCAGGGCAACTGGAATCCATCAATGCTTGCTGACTACTGTTGGACACTACACTGAATACAAAAAAAAACAAAATCTGGAGCTAAACACTTTTAATTATGTTGAACTTAACAGCATATTAGAAACATAAATGCAATTAAATACATTATTGCCAGTAAAAAGTTAACTGTCTACTTCTCAGAGTTTCTACGTGATTAAGCAAAACAAAAACTATATTTGTGCATACCCACCAGGTACCTGTCACACTTAACAAAACCTTTCCAGGAAGCAAAATTAAAAAAAAAAAAAAATGTTGTGCAGTGTAACCAGTCTATTTTAATTTCTGAAACATTGAAACAATAGCTAATTAGCAACTGATAAATAGCCAATACTTGCTTGCTACATGTGCTAATGAAAACAGTTCTAACTGCATGTAGAAACTGAGTCATAGGTTAAAAATAATTCTTTTTTTTATTTTTTGCTACTTATTAGGTGTACAATAAAACAAAATTAAAATACTCAGATCTTTCATTAATGTTACCAACTTCACAACAAAAAAATAATATATTATGAAACAAGAAGTTCTCTAAAACAACTGGAATTCTACTTTAATACGTTATTTTCTATTGGGTGTTAGTAAATTCAATAGAAATCAACTTCAGCTACTTATTTTCTATATTTTAAAATTCAGAGATGGATCTAACAAAAAGTGTCAGAAACTGTATTGTCAATTGGCTAAAGCAAGGACAATCCCCACTCGACTTGGAATATATACCTGAAAAGAAATATGTACAGTTATTCACAATTCCTCCTTATAAATTTCATACTAAAATTTAAATCTATCCTTTATACTTTTCAACTAGAAATAAACATTAACAATACAGATATTTAATTCTGTCTTTGGTGCAAAGTTGCAAATAAACAATTTTTTTACATCATTGTTTCACACTTACCAAACTTTAATAATTTCAGATAACATTACCACACATTTCCTTTAATCATCTGCTCTGTATTATTACAAAAACAATTATATGAAAAAAAACCAATTAAATATTGCTGAGAAAATGTTATACATTACAAATACTTTTACTCAAAGAAACAATTAAAACAGATATTGTTTTCCCATATGTAAACTTTGTAAAAAAAGATTATGAAAATAGAGGGATCAGTGGGGTAAGGAAAGAATGAAAAAAGACAGAAGGAAAAAATAAATTATCCTATAACATTGGGAAAGGTAGTGAAAATGCCTCTCAAAAACCCAGAAAAAAATAGTCCTATGAAAGAGAAGATGTATTACAATGTAATAAAGCTGTAAGTGAAAGGTTGACGGTGGAACAAAGATAAGTACACTCTATAAATTGGAACACAAAGTGGTAGAAAAGTGACAGTAGTGGAACAAAGATAAGTACACTCAAAAATTGGAACACACAGTGGTAGAAGAGTGACAGTAGTGGAACAAAGATAAGTACACCCTATAAATTGGAACACACAGTGGTAGAAGAGTAACAGTAGTGGAACAAAGGGAAAGGAATGTCATATGAGGAAAGAGTAATGTGTTAGGGTGGATTAGAAGTGATGAGACACGAGCACATGGAGTAGTAGCATCCATGGTTGGAAGTGCCTGCAAAGCAAAAAGACTTAACTGTGCTGTCACTAAACAGAGCAAGAAACTGAGAAGTGGTGTAACGAAAAAGATAGGAGCACATCTGATTGAAGGCACAGGTAGCCAGAGTTGAGAGTTGCGATAAAAGCAACAAGAGGAGGAGAAATAAGATGAAAGCAGAACATTGGAAGAACAAAGAGTAAGGAACTGTTCTGTGAGTAGAATGCTGTCATGTCAAGAAGACAGCCCACAAAGACATGCAGTGTCCCCAGAATGTAAAAAAAGTTATAAAACACACTCAAATGGAATAAGCTCTAAACTATGTTTAAACATTATCTTCCACGTGTTTGTTAAAAAGTAACAAAAAAAACTGTCTACTATGAGTACATGCTAAGCAGTAACCACACTAAACATTATTTATAATGTGCAAATATTTTTGAGTAACTGGTTATTTACAGGCCTTATCCATTAAAAGTACATGAAAGAGTAGCTTATCAGATCTAATAATCATTACAGTATGTGTTACATGTGAATGAGTGATGAATTCAATCTAAACATTATCTTCCACGTGAATACATTTAGGAGTAAAGAATTATGACAAAATAAACCTTCATGTAGACATATTAGAGTAATTAACTTAGTCTATGTATCATTGTCAAAGTATCACACAAGTTAAGGAACAATAAATGATACTGTAATATTATCTCATGTATACATAGTATGGAGTAATGAAATAGAATTAAACTTGAATATACAAGTGTAGAAGTTAAAGAGGAGGGATCGAGATTGAAGCATTATCTACTGTGTTCACGTTAAAATAGCTCTGACTAAACATTATATTTTGTGTTGGCATGTTAAGGAGAAATAAACAATGCCTAATCATTTAATCCTAGGAGTTATGTGGTAGCAAGAAATATATTATCTAAACAGTAACTTCATGTTGCTTAGTAAGGCAGGAAGGATGAGATGCAAAACAGTGGGAGAAAAGACAGATTCATGGGAAATGACAGGTAGAAGGAAAAACCACAAGTAAAATATTTACATCAGGAGAGCAAGGGAAGTCAAAATATATTCATTAGGTAGAAGTATTTTTAGCAAATAGGGTGGAAGAAGTGTTAAAAATCATTCTCTTCAATATAAGGCCTGAAAAACTGCAAAGGAAAGGAAGACCGTAGAGTCCTAGACATCACATCTTCTGCAGATAAAAAAGAATCATTAGAAATGGTAGTAAATTATTTTCTATATAAAAAAAATCTCTTCTCCCATATTAGTAGAGATAAAGTTCAATTTGATTAATGAAATTATATTACGCATGTTAAACTTAATCAAGCTGAAACTTCAGAGTTGAGATAAAAACAAACAAGATTACAAGTTTCAGCAAACTCAAAACATGTCTGAATAAAACCGTGCCAAGAAAAGCAATGAAGATTCCTGTATGCAATGGTAAAGGGTATTTGCACAGAGATGTATCATATCCCTACTGATGAAAGGTTTTGCTGCATGATACATGATGCACTAGATCTAATTCATATGGACACTTAAAATTAAATAGGACTTTTCCATAAGGCTTATAAGCATGCAAATATCTCAAGCAGAAAGTATAAAACAGTTATCTATGTGGAGAGATAAGTATTTATTTAGGACACTTATTTTGTTCCATTTTATATACAAGGTAGTACATATATCCCCCATTATTACTATTATTGAGCATTTATCTTTCACTTAACATTAAATATATTCAATATATTGAATTAAGTCCTTTACACACACACACACACACACACACACACATACACAAAGTAGGGGAGAGCACACAAAGATCTTGTATTTCTCAGACAATGTGCTTGTATTCCCTATGGAAGAATGCAATGAAGAAAATAGCCATCAATATTGTAATAATTTGTGTTATAGCCACTTCCTGCTTTGACCATTGGTCTAACAACTTCAGACCTAAAGATATTTCTGTGGCCAATGTCCATAAATTAATTAATAATGTGAAACACTGTGGGAGGACATTAACAGTTGGGTTTTAAAAGCAGATAAAAGAGAGAAACCTGTAGCAGGCAAACAACTCAATGTGTACATTGCTTAAAATTTGTTATTTAACAGTGATGATGAGAAAACCCACTTGTAGAGAAAATTATATATGTAAAAAACAGTTGGTATGGGTACAGAAAGCACTATATAGAGGAGTGAAGAAGATAGAAATGTTGTTCACTCCTCTACATAGTGCTTTCTCTACCCGTACCAGCCATTTTTTATAAATATAATTGTTATTTTTCTTAGAATCTATCCACACATTTAATGTTCATAATCAAAAGAAAGAGTACCTCAGTTTCATATTTCACAATTAATGTGTGTGTCATGAGATGTTTACATAAAATTCCCATGGCTAGATGTAACAGTGTTTGGGTGAAAACACAAGATAATAGTAAAATTGTTATTCATAGCAACTTGCATGTGCATAGAGATATTTAAAAATTAAAAAACAACTAAGTTAAGTATCAAAAACAAAATGAGATAAACAGCCTGTAGAACATAAAACTGTAACAGTCATCACATTATAGTCTTTGAAACATACTCAACTTAATGATTCTTTAATGTAAATTAAAAAAGAAAATTACATATTTTTGTAAAAACATTCACTTACAAATTTGGATTAGCAATTACACACAAATTGTAGCTTACAAATAAATTTATGTCTGCCATGATTTTCTAAGAAACTGCTCATGTGATGTGTGAGGAAAAGATTAAAAATATATCAAACTCATCCCTAGAAGATTAACAGAATAAAATGCTAGAAAGTAATAAAATAAAATAAATGTATTTCCTTCTATTGATGATTTTTTGATTTAAGTTTTAGCTTTGTTATGATTGCACAACCGACACTGCAAAAAGGAAAAACTAATCCCTAATTTTGTGAAGATAAAACTACCAAAAAGTTTTAACCAGTGTACCATAACTGGCTGAAAGTTTTCTCTTTATCAGTAAAGGTGTTAATACCACACCAGCCCTTCTGAAATACATTCTTATGACTGTTTTGTCATTTTAACTGAGATTCATTGCACAAGCAACAAATCTGAAAAAATAAGCATAGACAGAGCTAAAATACAAATTCAAGAAGATTATTTGATGTATTGTTTAAATATCGT
Source organism: Carcinoscorpius rotundicauda (assembly GCA_011833715.1). Taxonomy (NCBI): domain Eukaryota; kingdom Metazoa; phylum Arthropoda; class Merostomata; order Xiphosura; family Limulidae; genus Carcinoscorpius; species Carcinoscorpius rotundicauda. The sequence continues at coordinate 20,572,993 of CM022400.1, forward strand.
ATAAGCCTACCATCATGGAGTTCCTTCTTCCAGCATACCCTTCTGGGAAAGAAAAATAGTCAACACTATGGTCAAGTCTTCTGTGACCACCAAACTCTTCAGAATCAGAATCCAGAGCTATTTTGTATCTTTTGTTACATCAAAGACAAATTTCATTTTAACTATGAATAACTGCAAGTCACTTTTTCAGTTTTTACATTAAATTACTTATATACATAGCCATGTAACTTACAGTTTATTATTCAATAATCCATCACTTAGTCACTGCAGTAAATGCTGATATAAAACTAAATACTCTGCGAGTAAACATCATAGCTCTATTCACATGAAATAATTATCAAATACTATGCTTATTTCACTTTTTAAATTTTCAGATCATAATGGAGAGTTACACATCAGTACTTCAGACTCAAATTATCGGAAATCATAATTTTTCCCTGTTTCTTCTTAATACAACATGTATTAAAACTTGTACAAAACATCTTTCTTAGTGTTGTCTTTTATCCTATAAAACTCCAGGCATCCATATTTCAACATTTACAACAAAATTTGTTCAATCACTTAGCCCTCAATGATCTTGCTCTATAAAATTCATGAAACTAGAAGTAATATCATGCTTTAAGTTAATCATTTTACTTTTATGCATGAAAGTACTTGACTCATATTAGGAAACAAGATTCTGGTCACTTTATCTCCTGAAATACCAATTTAAAATTTCCTTTATTCTCAATTAAATTAAATGGAAAAAAAAACGAACAAAAACTTTCAATGTAGAACAGCAAGTGAAAACAGATGTCAGTGTTTATAGTTAATAGCTGACATTGTTAATCATATCTATGCTTTAAAGTTAAAATCGAGAAGAGAAACACGTTAATTTGTGTAAGAAATAAACCAAAAAAACACCACCTTGCATCTATCAACTGTTAAAATACATAAAGTTGGAATGGAAGCATTTTATATTATTCAGGATGAGGTTTCTATTCACATGCAGTTCACATAACAGAGGTTTCTTCATTGTTTTATACTATTTTTATAGTACATTATCATGCTTCAAAAAAATCATTAAATGTTGAAAGAAATAAAATTAATGAAAGTTTTAAAAGCTGAACAATTGTATTTGATACTTGGAAGCCATGACAACAAAACAAAAAAAAAAACTTACTTTATACACTGTGTGGAGGAAACCGTAAGGTAAAGAATTACAATAGCACCATTTTGTTTAAAATTAAAATAAGATTCATCTGGTAGCTATCAAAATCAGACCATACATAATGAATAATGAAAGGTAAAATGTATCGCACAGAACATACAAGAAAGGTAACAATTCCTCCAGACCCACCTCTTGATGCCTTGTTAACTATAACTCAGAATCCCTTTCTTGTTGTCATTTGCTGGTTGTAAAAAACCATGCTTGTCAAATGTAAAATGTTAAAATAATTGTTTCATGTTAATCAAATTTCCTAATCTAACCAGCTTATTTGGGAAATAACTTATTTTTACCATTTCTCACTGTCATTTGAAGATACCGAGTTGGCCAAACCAAATTCAAAACACCAGAGATTCAACAATATTTGACTATTTAAACCTTATTTAACCTTAAATAGGTTAAAATATTAACTCACTTGGAATGAAACAGACATTATAGTAAATAACTAAATATCTTATGAATTGTGAAATATCATTTGATAAGTGTAGTGAAATTCAAGAATGCATTTTAGAACAAAAATAAAGTTTTAGAATAGAAAGTCTTTCTAACTAAGCTATAGCTAGATTAATAAAAATGTGTTAGCTGCTCAAAGCATAAAAATCTGATTGTAATCAATGAAACTGAGATTAAGCATCTATTTATAGATAGTAAAATGAAATAATATAAGGAATCACGTAAAGGAAAAGCTACTCTCTTTAATGGCTATAAATAATCTAAAAGCAATGTCAGAACATTAGCAACATTTCTTGAAAGACAGAATGATGTGAAATGTGCAGGTCATGCAGATTTGAGATTTCTTTACATTTCAGTGAAGCAAGAAAGTTAAAGGTTCTAACTTTGTATCCTAACTTTTCAGTAGTTACAGTATATTTCTAATTGGAAGATATAATTTAGAAAAATATAAAAATGGGTAATTTGGAGAAGATCAATAACTTTTTAATACTTCTTTTGAAATTAACATATAAAAGCATGGATAATATTAAAACGTAAATGAAGTTCAGATACCAATTTAATTAACATTGGATACAAAATGGAGATTCTAACATATTTCCAACTAAATAATGGAAAAATTCATCATCACCTGATGACTCAAACATAAATTTTCTATCATGTTATTTAACCATTAAACTTTTACTTATGGAAACAAATACATAATAATCAGCTGTTAAACCAGAGACAACAGATTAAATATACTTTAGCAGTGATACTCAATATGTTACACTAAAGTTTGTTTTTTTTCCTCTTACATGTTTGTTTTTTTAAATTATTTTCAATTCACTTTTAATCACCAAACCAATTTCAAGCAAAATAATTTTAAAAATAAATTCATTTTTTAATAAGTAAATCACTTATGACCACTAATAATTCTGGAACCTATTGAAAAAAACAACTTGTATAGTTATAGATTTTAAACAAATTATGATGATATAAATCTACCTTTCCTAATCCATAAAAGTTTAAAACACTTTCTCTAGTATATCACTTCAATCTATTGTTAGTTTTAATTATAATAAACCTATAGAACCTTTCATATTCAACTATAAAAAAATTCAAAGAATCCAAGAAAATTGATAAATTGCTTCATTATTGTAAAAATATACTGTTAAGTAATTTAAAGGTCATGAAGAACAAGAAATAACATTCAGTTTGCCCCTGAAGAAGAAAGATCCACCTTTCAAAAGTGCTCAAGTTAGAGTTTTTATTCATTTCTATCAAAATTTCTTGAATTTCTGTTTTTCTAACATCATAGAGAGATTACAATCATTGGAGAAAGGCATGATATTCAGAATTTTAAAATGGCTCAAAGGATGAAACTTAAGATTTAGAAAATAAAATGTATAACTATATTATCAGAAGTAAATCTTACTGTCCTCCATGATTTTTTTAAAATGGAAATAACATTTCATTAATTTCAGATACAGTAAATTAAGAATAATCAAAAATTGTAATTTGGGCTTTATATTTAAAATATTATACACACTAAGTTTAAAGATATTGACACAAATACTATCATTACACATGTAAATACTCCATTTTCATATGCATTTCCAAAGTTGCATGAAGATCCCATTAAGTTTATAATTGATTCTTTAAATATGTTTACTGTTCTTAGTAATATTCTGAAAAAATTAAGAAACAGTTTCCAAACACTTTATATAAATATTTTTAGATTATTAAAACATTCCAGTTTTAATATATATATAATTTTATATAACTTAAATACTTAAGTAAGGTAAGCCCATAAAAGAAAATGTTAGGATTTTTATACAAGGAGAAATTATGTATTTTTTAATACTTCTTCACATAATTAAAAACTTTAAACTTATAACCTATTAAACTATGAATAAATGGCTATGTTGTTGAGCTATACTTATTGTTATGCCATGATATAAAGTAGTTTAATTAAATTTTGAATGTAACTCACTAAAACCTTGTGATATGCACATAAAAGGATGCTCATAGAGATAGGGTTAATGGGGGTCATCACTAAGACTAACCCTTACAAACCTGTTTATCATTATGAGCAGTTATGACTAGACAACTTTTGCTGGATTTAAGACAACCCTCTGTATACAGTACATAGAAAACGTATTTCTGCTATGCACAAATATTCCCTATTTTAAAAAAAAATACTTTAAAGGATACTTTCCTGGGATTTCAACTCCAATTTTATAGTCTGGGAAACTTCTGACTGGATGAAAATTCAAAATAAAGACTAAACCAGCTCTTTCAAATACTATAATTTTATCATCTTCATGCTTCCAGCTCACATAACCCTGTGCAAGAGAAAAAATCATTTCAATGAACTAACAATGTATTCAAAACCCCTTAAACTCGGGTAAAACAACACAGGGTAAAATGTATTTCATATTAATGCAGTTTCACAGGATAGTTGTAGCACTGAAGATAATTATGGAAATAGTAAATAAAATTGAATTAAAGTGCAAATATTACATTATAACTATCCGTACTGTATGCAAATGAACTGTATCAGATATGTTAAAAGTTCATACTGTGACCGGCTCTTAATTTAAATGGGACAATGCTACACAAGCATATCTATAAAAGTTTCAGACAGTAAAACTATTCCAACAACTAATGATGTCATAAATTCACTTATGGTGAACAAACAACGCCACATGACAGATGTGTAGATAAAGTATTTGGCTAGTAGAGGCATCTCCATGCAACAGACTAAGGCAAAATTTCATGTTTCAGAAGAAGCTGTATGAAAACTTTGAAGAGAGTACATGAAAGAAATATTACTGATAACAGATATAAAGGAGATAGAAATCCAAACTCTTTAAAAGTAATGTTTGACCTTAAGTAATTTAGACAAAATTATTTTTTTTGTAAGACACCTATCCAGTGAAGTATTTGCCATAACATAGCTACGAGCACAAACTGATATATTGGTTCCAGAACATTAGCACAAAGTGGTTTCAAATGGATGTGTAACTGGTCAAAAACTATTGTTTCAGAGATAACCAAAACAAATGACTGAAATTGTCATACTTCAAATAATGGGATGAAAAACCTAAAGATGGGTGCTCTTTTGAGATGAATCCAAATTCAACTTGTGTAATAATGATCATTGACATGGTATCATGTTAACATATGGCATATTTAGTAAAACCTGCTGTAGGGTGGAGTAAATATAGCTTTCAGGGTGCAGCTCAGCCAGTAGAAATCTAGATAAAACAAATGACACCCTGACTATTGAAAAGTACAAGCAAATTCTTATCTATTATATCATTCCATCTGGAACAACCAGTTGGACAGAAATTTATCTTCTAGCAAGGGAATAATTACAAACATGAAAAGATACCTAGATGGAAATCAACAGTTTGATATGTTTATTATTAAAGCTGTGTGAGATTACACAGAAATTGAGATACTAAATTATGGAAAGAAATACGAAATCATTTAAAAAATATTTTATAATCATTCACTTAAAAGCCTACCGTAGTGTAAAAACAAAGCTCAGTGCTTTGTTTAAATGAACCACAAAAAACACATGCATTACAGAACTTGTTTGCTTTAAGTTTGTATTTTATGTTTATTGTACTAATCTTAGACTGGTTATTTAGTTACTTCTGTATGTGTATCGCCAGCAAAGTTACATAATCATCTCCAATACTGTACATCAGAAATTGTTTAACATTCCAACTTGCACTCAAGATTGCCACTTTTCACCCTTTTCCACATAATGTTATTTGCCCTGGAATCAATTTTAGACAGATAGCTAATGTCCATCTTGTAACTGTATACTTTTAAATTAAAAAGACATACTAAGTATTTTCGTAAATGTTTCCCCAAATCTACATAAAATGGACTCTAATATAACATTGAAAACCATTGACATCACATACTTTGCAACCTGATGAAGTAGACTAAAGCTTACAAAAATATTAAATGTATAAAACAATATTGAAAATAATGAAAACTAATTCTTAAACAAAAACCTATCCAATGGATAGAAAACCTCAAATATTTTTCACTATTTTATGCAGTTGACAGCCCTGAGCAATTAGACCATACAAGAAAGTGCTATTAATATTATATTTACATATACAAGATTTGTTTGTTTGTTAAGCACAAAGCTACACAATGGGCTATATTTGCTGTATTCACAACTGATACTGAAACTCAGTTTTTAGTAATATAAGATTTCAGACTTACCACTGAGTGAGTGGGCTACATGTACAAGTAGAAATTGTAAACATAATGAATTTTGAAGACATTAAATATTAACATAATTAATTATTGAAGTTTGATCAGTAAGAAGAAATTCTCAGATAAGAGATAACACCAACTGACATAACAATATTGCATTAGATATTGTCCACACTGTGCTTTAAGAAAATGCACAAGTTAGAAACAGTACCTATATATCAAAATTAATATGTATGCTTCACAAATCTCTAAGAAAATGTATGTTAGTTTCTAAAACACACCATAATTAAATCAAGTGAAGGAGATTTGTATCTGAACATCAGAAAATAATTTTGAGTTGTTTTGTTACTGATCTATGTATGACATGTTGCTTCAATCAGAAATTAAAGATAATAATCACCATTTGTAATCACTTATGTGTCAATACAATATTCAAACTTTTACTCAGATAATTATACTTCCCAGTCTGCATGTTAGTATTATAAAGCATATATCTTTTTTTAGTACAAGACAGGTGTTAGTCTAATACTAACTACATGGATACGGATGTTTAGACAACTAACCTGATCAGCAGCCAGCCAACCATATTTTTCCTCCAAGTGATTTAAAGCACTGTCAAACCTTGCTAAGTACTTGTATCTCAACAGCTGGTCATCAACTAAATTAAACTGACGTCTTGCATAATAGTAACTCTCATTGTTCCCAATACGTGGAAAGTCCAACCATTCAGGATGACCAAACTCATTTCCTGTGCAAAACACCACATATTTACCATACTGTTTCAAATAATAACCTCTTCCTACAAACAAAAATATCAGATATAATAGCCATATTTTTTGAAAGAGTAAATAAATGAAACCTGATACACATTGTTCACTGATCCATCTTCTACACACTGAATTCTTTATTACACATTTGTCTTTATAACCTGTTTATTAAGAAATAAAAGTTTCTTAAAACTTTTGACCTTTTTAAGTTAAAGACAAGTTTTCATAACTTTTTGGTTTCACTCTTAACAAAGAAAAATATATTTTCAATTCATATATTTTTACTTACTCTTTAAGATATATTGACTAAATTCTGGTATTCAATTTTGGATGTATCTTGATTACCAAAGGCAGCCATTAAAAAACTTCTAACTTTCAAATGTAAATTTATCAAGTAAGCTTCATTAAAGATTCATTTGTTTAAGTATACAAATTTCCAACCATATGACACAGCAGCTTCTTAACTCAGCCAGTGTTATTTATAATATCCTGCTGGACATTCTGGCAAAAGAAGCAGCCAAAGATCCCTTACATATATATCTTCTCAGAAATTGGGAGACAATTTGACATTTTATGAAGTGCTAAAAGAAATCGTAAAGTAAAATGTCTTTTTAACATCTTAATTTTCAGTTATTTGTTATTACTATCTTCAAACAACATAAGAGAATTGCTAATTTAAAATTAGTACAAACTTGTAAAATAAACAATTTGAATTGACTTTCTTAAATCAAAGTAATTTGTTCCTTTTTACAAATGGATATAAATATCAAATGTTCAGAACATAAAAGTATGCAGGGTCCACAAACACTCAAATTATTCAATGCTATTATGTCACTTTATGATTAAGATATCTAGCACATGATGAAGGTTAAACCTTTTTGTGTTCAGTTTCCTATTTTTTTGAGATTAATATTTCATCTCATGAAGGAATGGATTTATAAAACATGGTAGAAACCAAAATATGTCTTTAACCATCTTTTAATGGCATGTCCCATGGGAGTATTTCATACTTTACTGACTACATTGATTTAACAATCTGCATGCTTTAAACTGAGAATGCTGCATTGCTTTAGGTAACTAAAAATTAAACTGACTTCTGCAAAGTGTATTAAATGTCCTCTTGATAATGAGGAGATCAGCAGGATAAATGCCAAAGTATAACCAAATTTAACTAAACTAACTGAGTTTTGATAAAGAACTAAACAGACTGGATATGAAATTAATATTTGTAACCAAAACAAAGTGTGCTTACTTAAAAATATATTGAGTAGTCACCTACCATTGGACTCATGAATTTATTAAATTACTTTCTTTCCCTTTAGATATCTCCCCGTAAACCAACCTATTTAAAATCCCATGTAGTACCATTTAAATCTAATGTTTTGATTACCAAGAAATACTGGATTTACTCAATGCAGCTAGTACTACAAGTAATTGGTCATTCTTATTCAACACAGAAAAGGATGTAACCTCAAGGTAACATATGGCCTACCAGTGAAGGAGACTGTCATCATTCTTTAACATACAACAAAACATTTCTAACATCAGCACAAATACTATATCTAGAGAATAACAAAGAGCATGTGTTTTCTTATAGCAAAGCCACATCAGGCTATCTGCTGAGCCCACTGAGGGGAATCAAACCCCTGATTTTAGCATTGTAAACATGTAGACTTACCACTGTACTAGCATGGGCAAACAGAGTTGGATTATGTACTTTCAAGCAAAGTAATGAAGGTTAATGAGTAACCTCAAGAAATGACAAATATTGTTCTGTGCCTCTTATGACACTCTCTCATCTTGTAGAATAACAAAGAAACAAAAGTAGCTAGAAAAAGGAATTATCTAGCTTTCTGGACCACATCATGCAAAATCTCAGAAAAAGAAAAAAACACTTTATTTTGAGGTAGAAATTATTAAAGTAAAAAGTGTATGGTATTTTCATACCATAATAATGAGATATCTGCAACAACCTAATGCAAAAAGACAAAGTACACCATATCTTGAAAGAATACTAATGGAAAATAAACTGCATAATACAAGAGCTCTAAATATCAGCCCAACTTGTAACACAGACATTGTGACATAGATTTCAGGAAAACCATAAATTCCTGTTAAGAAAACATTTAGATAACTGATTCAGACCTTAATGAGGATATCCAAGATGAATTGATATCACTACAGCCTTCCTATCAAAAGGACTCTGAAATTAATCTTGTACAAAATGATGTAAATATTAACAAAACATGGTTCTTAGTACTTCCTTGAAAACTGCAGTGTATCAGAAAATAAAACATAGGATATAACCAAATGAGTGATTAGTATCCAGTAACAAAAACAGCAACTAATTAGTAATTGAACATTTAAATAAACTTGCATCTAATGACCAAACTTACTGTATGTACTCGAAGTATTTTTTACAAATCATATAAAACTTCTTGTTTGAGAATTATAGATAAGTTGTGTAGGGCAGAAACATTTGTCTGAGTGAACAAATAAGTAAACCAAAATTACCTTTACTTGTTTACCAACTTCAACATGCAAGGCCTTGAGTTTGTGATCTACACTTCAATATAAATTTAAAAAAAACTTACCAATAAAATTCAGCCAGGCCTCACCCCCTAGACCATGGGTGATTAGTCTTATCATCTTGTGCAAAGCTAAACCTCTGTCAATAATTGGAGTTAGTGGTGTAATCTCTGACATGAAGTCGTACATTTCTTTATCCATCAACCAAAAAGCAATTGTCTTATCACCTACTAATGCCTGGAAAAACATGCATTTAATTAACAACATATAATTGTCATTAAGATGTTTTTTATTATCATATAGTTTACAGTTTATTAAAGCACATTTTATACCTTATTCTCTTTACAAACTGTCATAATTTATTCACCAAAATTTAATATTAAACTAAGTACATGTAAAAAAAGTTAAGTGAGCAGAGATCATACTGATTATTTAACTTCACCCTTAAACATATAGTTACTATTACTTCTGTAGCAGTGTATCTAACTTTTTATACAAAATCTTTTAATGCTAGTTTTCATGTCAAAAGTGAACATTTAAAACAAAAGTTCATCAATTATACCTGATCATGAGATTCACAGTAAGCCACCGTTTTTTCCATCCAGCGTCTGTTTGTTAGTGTATGAATAATGTTACCAATGTTCCAGTCTTCATCTCTTTTTTCCTTAAGTAGCTGAAAAGTTTTAATATTAAAATTACACAGACTACTACAAATGATTACACATTTTATTTAGACATGCTAATTAACCCTTTACTGATTAGGCATTTTGGATTGACAGGAGTAAGGAAAAATTTTTTAAAAATCTGAAATATTTTAAACTTGATTAAATTTATTTTATCGAAGAAAACCTCAAATACAACAAAATTCAATGTAAAAGTTCCTCATAAAAAATAAGCCTAAACTGTTTTGGAAAAGAGAAATCACATACACTGAACAAAAATATAAATGCCCCATGTCAGACTTTTGAGTTTTTATTAACATTAGGGACATGCAATATATTAAATAAACCACAATTCATTTTGTTATTGAATAATCTTCAAATCACTGTCCATTACATCTTGATATTTGCATATGAACAGGACTGTCACTCCTTCAAACATGATAGGGGTCAGGCAGAAGAAATTCACTGTTCAGTATCTTGTGTGTCCACCATTTGCTTCTGTCAGAGTAACACATCTCCTTTGCATGGAGTTCACCAGGTTGTCTATGGTGGCCTATGGGATGTTATTCAATTCTTGCTGGAGAGCAATACGGAGCTGAAGCACATTACCCGGAACTGAAACATGATCGCGAACACATCAATCCAGAACATCCCAAAGATGCTCCATGGGCGACATGTCTGGCGAATACACAGGCCAGTCCAGAACTGGAATGTGCTCAGTTTCAAAGAACAAAGTGCAGATCCCGGTAACATGTGGTCGGCATTGTCATGTTGGAAGGTGACATTACGCTGCAGGCCAAACGGCACTACAATTGGGTTGAGGATCTCATCCCGATATCGTTGCCCATTCAAGTTCCCCTCAAAGAAGTACAATTATGTTCTTTGCCCATACACGATGCCTGCCCACACCATAACACCACCACCTCCATGTGAACAAGCCGCATGTAACGATCCTGTGCTGGGGTGGTCACACGTGGCCGACGTGGATGAGGTCGAATTACAGTACTGCCCGTCTGTTGAAAACGAACTCTCAAACATCCTATCATCTGATAGTGAACATTCAGTTGCACAGCAACTGCTCTGGTGGACATTTCTGCTTCCAACATGCCAATGGGGCACGTTCCTGCATGACTGGAGTCATCTGAAACATTGCTGCTTTTGTCAAAATTTGACATTTTGGGGTGGCCTTTTATTGCCCCCAGTATATGGAGTGTCTGAGTACTGCTTATTCTGTTTGAGCAATGTCTGGATATGCCACAACCATATGTGGTTCAATTCTAAAGTTGCATGCCTTAGCCACATTTTCTAGTGCATGACTCAAAGGTCATGCTGCACACAACATCACATTGCCTGGGAACAACTTGATACACTGCAAATGCTAAACAATAATAAAAAAAAAACCCATGTGGCCAGACTGTTTATATGTAGACATATATTTCATGTTTTTAAAAATATCATAGAATAACCTTTTTTCTTCAGAATTCCATGACATATAATACATGTATTGTATACACAGTTAGTATGTCACTATTCAGTTAATTTCTTCACCAAAACCAAAGGACCTTAAATTTTCATTGGCAAATGTCTTTACACTTTCCATTGACCCTCTGTGCATTGCAGAGATCAAAGCATCCATCTCCTAGCCTTGTACAGTGTGCCATTCAACATGGTTATATGCATTTGATATCACAGTTAAACATTTCACATTTCCCTTCATTGCATATTTTGAAACATTTCATGTTAACTGAGTTGTTAAGCATGAAGCTTCACAATGAGCTATCCTGTGCTTTGTCCCCCCATAATTATCAAAACCTAGTTTTAGTGTAATAAACTTTCATTTCATAAATTCATAATTAGTTATTCTTTCTACATTGGACTGATCCTGAGCCAATTCAATTAAGCAGACATGTGTAGCCTACAAAGTCACAAAGGAAACTGAAACTCACTGACAGCTCACAACATAAAATGAATAAGCCAAGGAAACTATTAAAAGAAATATGGACCAAGAACAAAACAGTTGCTCAGAGGTGATGAATTGAACCTTAAAAACAAACATCTTTTCTATAATTATTTGCCAATTCCTTTCATATTACTTTTTAGGATGTATTTAATTCTACATTTTCCATTTCAGACTATTTATAAAATTTTATTTTGCACATTCCCCAAGATATACCTGAACTAACAAGCTTATTACTCAGAACAAAGAATTAGCATGTCTATCACTGCCTTCCTTGCAATTCTAAAATATTATTAATGTACTTTAAGAGCTTTTCATTTGTTGGTCAGATGGTTTGGTAATACTTTAAAGATAGGAAAAAAAAACAAAGATTTCAATTTCAATAAAAGGTGGAAACAATTGACTTATGGATATTTTTTTTCCTCTAAAAGAATGTTTGCAATACAAAAATTTCCATGAAATATAAATGGAAAATATTCATTGATTAGTTGCAAAACAAAATCTGCCTACCCCATATTTATGGTTTGTTTTGTTTTTTTTCTATTTTAACCCTTACCTCTATCCACTTGTCTGGAATGGCCATTCCTAATCTATAATCAAACCCTCCACCACCTTCAGAAACAGGTCTACACAATGAAGGCATTCCTGAGACATCCTGTAAACAATCAAATACACACTACACATTATACATGCTTTTGTATGTACAATCAAAACATACACCCATCTTCTTTTTTTCTTTTTTATGTACTCTCAAGTTTTGTATGCAACTTTAACTACACTTTTTTTTCTTTTAATGCTGGGTCATTTTATTAAATTTTCAACCAGAAAAAGGTTAGGACTATTGTGCACAATTACACATAATAAATGTTCTAAAGCTAACTTACATTTTATTTGTGATACCTTTACTCATACATTGTAAGTCTTCTGCCTTCTATCAGCAGTAACTCAATATACAAAGCCGTATATATTAATTTTAACTGTTCTATAATATTAATAATTTTGACCATTAAAAACATATGTTACATTAAATACCCTTACCTCTGCTATTGTAATGATCTCAGGATACAGCTCATGCAGCATGTGATTGGCCAACATCAGATAGTTCAATGACTCTGTATCAGTATTGAGACCAAAGTATTCATTGTAGTCTCCACTGAAACCATGCCCAATTCCATGGGTATGATACAACATAGATGTTACTCCATCAAATCGGAAACCATCAAAATGATATTCATCCAAATACCAACAGAGATTGGAGAGAAGGAACCTTAAAACTTCAGTTCTTAAATTGAAAAAAACAAAAACAAAAGTCATGAAATATGTAAATGACTATACAATTACCTGATTATCACATTAAGATGGAAAATGTCTTCGATAGTTTAGATTTGTGTAAATAATCTCACAATGATATAATTTTAAAACTCCAATGTTTTTCTCTGATTAACCAGTATGTGGTATTCCCAATTCCACCATAAAAATCAAGATATAACAAATTTAACATTAATTTCAAAAACTGATGCATTTGTTTGTTATGAAAGAAATACTTGAACACTTTAGGTTGTCCAGTTAGTCCTCTCACATTTTAACATTCTTTAAAGAAACAACAGAAAATGAACTGGAAGAGCTAATACATATCTTGAGTCTGCAAGAACACTAGTATTAAAAAAGATTCATATCAAAATTACAAGATAATCATGTTTCATATTATAACCTTTAAATAATGATTCTAAATGTAATGTGACAACATTACTGGTAAGTGTGATAATGTGCAAATTGGAAGTGAAAAAAAAAACTTATGAGATAAGAGAACTTATTTCCTGAAAGAGCTCTAACTGGAACATTAGATTAAGACTTCAAGTATAGCTAAACTGTTAGTTAAGTAAAAGAGTTCTTTCATGAAATTAGTTGTTTTTCCTAATAAAATGCAATACTGACTCGATGTAATATTATTGTAGAGTGCATTTCAGAACTACTACTAATATCTGACAAGTATTTTATACCAAATGCTTCAACAAATTCACTGATGCATGATACATACGAGGTCTGTTTGAATTGAGCAGCTTCAGTTGGTTCCAGGAGAATTCGCTTGATGTTGCTACGTTAGCACAGATCAGATGATTACGACGCCATTTCCCGATTGTAGATATCTTCATTTGTGTATTAGTTACGAGGTTTTAAGTGAAGTGCGATTTTTTCGTTTGTCAAATTTCAGAATGAATGATTTGAAGCAGCAACGACTTGCCGTGAAATTGTGTTAAACTTGGAAAATCTGTGACTGAAACTTTTGCTATGCTTAACACGGCTTATGGTGATGTTGCTATGAAGTGTACGGCATGTTTCAAATGGCATGAACGTTTTAAGGATGGTCGACAGTCCATTGAAGATGAGCGTCCTGGAGATCCTTCCATGTCAACTGACGACCCACATGTCGACATAATCAACACCCTGATGTGGGCAATTTGACATCTGACTGTCAGGGAGCTTGCTGAAGAGTGTGGGATATCAGTTGGATCTTGTTACAAGATTTTGATCGAAAAATCGAAGATGCACCGCGTTGCTGCAAAATTTGTGGCTCAGAACTCGTGAGTTTTTGGCCAAACTCTCGAACACTGTTCTTCCCCACCCCCCTACTCACCTGACCTTGCTCCTTGCAATTTTTCTTGTTCCCCAAACTCAAAAGACCCTTGAAAGGAAGAAGATTTGAGACGATTCCCGAGATTAAGGCAAATGGGACGAATGAGCTGGAGGACATTACAAAAGAAGTGTACCAGGACTATTTCAACAAGTGGAAACACCGTTGGGATAAGTGTGTGCATTGGAGAGGAGACTACTTTGAAGGGGTCCCAGACCTGTAACTTTGAAATAAGGTACATTTTGTTTTATGACATCAGTTTGCATATTTTTTGAACAGTTTGTTGTAATAGCAGTCAGCCACTGTGTGTATGATGCATATATTGTAACATCTGGTCAATGTTTCTTCGAGTGCACATACACACACCAATCATCTCAAAAATTCTTTTCAGGCAGAGACACTGAAGCGACAGCATCATTTTGTCTTGGTTTGGTGGCAATTTTGCAATATAAATTTAGTTGTTTGTTCTATTACTTAGATCATGAAAAATGGACATAATTAAACTGGGACAATATGGAGTATCTTCACAGTCAAGTAAAAGGGAAAAAATTATAATTTGAAACAAGAAAAGTAATTGCTGACATACTGCCAAAGTGTCAATGTGAATCTCTGGACAGTGAAAATGACTATTTTTCAAGTGAAAGTAAAGCAGCCAATGATCTTTAAAGTGAACTTTCACTCTGTAGTTGCAGCAATGTTTGTGAAAATGGAGAATTTTTTACAATGTAAAAGGGTGAAATGAAAAAGAATCAAAATATATGCACAAATTTTACAAAATAACATCAACATGTGGCTATTTATGGTGTGGTACTTAAAAGGTGATGAATATTTCTAATTTTTATGGTGGTGGTGTTATAGCATGCACACAAACTTGGATGTTAACTATGTCAAATAAAATATTAAAACTCAAAAAGTTTGTAAAAGAAGTACACATATCTGTAAATTATACAAATACTGCATTCTTACTGTGTGAAGTCAAAAAGGCGACTGTCCCACAAGGAATGTTCCCCTCGTCCTTTGTCATGGAAAAAACAAGAATTTGTTCCATCAAATTGGTTCAGTCCATCTAGGACATTTTTGGAAGCATGACTATGTACAACATCCAAGAGAACATAGAGACCATTTGCATGGGCAATGTCCAAAAGTTCTTTCAGTTCTTCTGGGGTACCAAAGCGACTGAATATTAAAAACAAAATTAAATTTTTAGAACTGAGGTAGTTAAACCATACAAATTTCATTCAGCTGTATGATTCTCAATTTAAAAAGATAAACAAGAACTAATGTCTAAAAATACTTTTTCATTCAAGATAAAAATGTTTCACAAATTCAAGATTAGCCATTCAATCATCAAATGATTAATTATGGTACTAATTACTCATATATTAGAAATACGTTTACATAATGTAACCTAAGTTTTACACTGAAGCAAAAGAAAAAAAAGAGAAAACTGTTAAATATAGTACAATTCAAACAGTGAAATAATATCATGTGGTCATAAAGGTAGCAAAGGTAGTTGGAATTGTTTGTAGAGCAAACTGTGGAACACATTGGTAAAATATTCCATTCTTCCCGTTTCTTTAAATAGAACTAAAATATCTTTCATCTGCATAAGCAACAGATGGAATGGATCATAATAATTCTACTTTTATCAAAATGTTGCATTTAGAACAAGGGATCACGTTGATGAAGCTTTGTGCAAACCAAATTTGCACAGAATAGGTCCATTGGTCAACTCATTATTAAAGAAAAAAAATGTTGACTATACTTCCAAGTTTACTTAGAACAAGAAATGTGGCAAATTTTCAGCAAAATGTGAAAGTCTGTTGTACATACATACCCAAAAAATAAAGAACCAAGCACACACAAACTTGTATTTGATACATTTTTGAATTGGCATACCTTATAAAACTTCCAAAATACAAACCTCAATTTTCTCAGTATTTCTGTACACTGTATCTGGTATTTACCCTCCTATACCAAAAAATAGTCACTAAATCAGTAATGGAGAACAGTTGAAAACTGGTATCACATTCATAATACCATGCTGAATGGTATTTTGTAAAAGGTCGGTCCATGTACTTTGACCCTCATCCATACACTCCCCACGAGTTGCAATGTACACTTTCACTGCTAATTTTAATTAACAATCTACATAGATATTTCTCAAATGCCACATTCATGCAAGAAAGTACATTAAACCATAACTACAGGGTGTTCTCTCTCTCTATACGCCATTATATGTTCCAGAAAAGTGGAACATATAGCAAACAATGTTAAGCTACACATGAGGGAATGCATTCCAAAATAATTTAAATCCATTACTGAGTAATCTTTTTAAAGGTTGTAACATAGCTTTTTTTTTTAACTACAATGTACAATACAAAACATGTCTGCAAGAACATTAAAAGACTAAACAGTTTAGTGCCAAAGTTCATTGATTCCCTTGGCTTCCTTGGCAAGGGACATTTCACTATAACTGTCTGCTATTTTTGTGGAGTAGAAATAAGGTTCTTCTGCAGCAGAAATGACAACATCTTCAGACTATGATGAACAAAGAACAAATTTACATATTCTACCATTTTAGATAGAAAACAATGTATCATACTCCTCCCAGAAAGATATTCCACCACAGACATGCTCTAATAATAGAACACAGCAATGTTGTTCCACACATATTGGTCATACAGTACTGTAGAGTAATTAGTGAGCACTATACCTAAGTAGTCCAACAATATTTTTAAAAAGTCTGGTAGTAACTCGTAACTACTTCACCTGGGAAAACAATCATGATGTTTGAATACCCTAGTAACAAAACAAGGCAACATTGTTTAAAACACGGGTAGTAATTTGTTAACGCTTTACTAATGCAACAAGGCAAAGCAACACAACATAAAATGGAGACCCAGCATACTTCATACAGACAACACTCATACAGACTTGATGAGAACCAGGAAATTATTTGCTACTTCAATCACACCAGGCTATCATACTTCCCTGATCTAATACTCCCCTTCAACTGGTTTATTATGAAGATTTCTAAAAATACAAGTATACTGCCATGAAATAGCAACAATCTTTTAACTGACAGATGTGAACCTGACGATGACCAAAGAAAGTTGAAACGTTGTTCGCTCTTCTATGTAAAATATTTTCTCAACCCAAACAAGCCGTTTTTGCATATATATTTCTCTACAAGTGGGTTTTCCAACATCACTGAGAAGTTTGGATAATTTCAAAGATTTCCAATGATATAGTTAGGATATATGCATCAATACAAAATGTTAAAACACTAAACAATTACTACAGCGACACTTATCAGAAAACCAATGAAATACACTCCATAATTCATTATAAAAATGTATTTTTGCCATTATACTGTTCAAACTATTACAAAAACCCATACTAGCTTTATGATAACTGTGCATTATTTTAAATTAATCTCTTCTCCACATTGTTATTAACTCTTACAGTACTTTTCTACTGTTTTACTTGAAGCATTCTTGTTTCAAATTCTCTTACGGCATTTTTACTAGTTTATCTTTTACTGTTATTTAATTTCTTTAAGTGCTAATATAGTACAAGTTTTAATTAGTCATCTCTGTTTGGTTAAATATTGATTTACTACACAGAGCACCTGAGAGCTAGAGAAAATGGTATATGAGCTTAAATAAATAGTGGCTAGATTTACAACCTATTATTGCCCATACAAGTCACAAATAATTACAACAATTAAGGAACAAGTGCATCTGAGAACTCTCTGATCTGCATATGGAGATTTGAAAATCATTTTTCCTGGTGTCTTTGCCTTATATAAAAATTAAAATGTTTACCTTGAAGCAGCATAGAAGCTTGTAACCTGATATCCGAAGCTTGCATAATAAGCATGTTCCATAACTGCCATTAACTGAATAGCATTGTACCCTGTATTAGAATAAAAGATGCTTAAAAGTACACAGTCTTGTATGTTTAAAACACACAAGTTGTAAAATGTTCAAAGATTTTTAATCTTAAATAACAAAGCCAAACACAATGCAACTTCTTAATTAATTGAACAAATAAGTTATACAATATCTGATCTGAATATGACAAACAAACACAGTTGCAAGATTTGTAATTGTAGATAGGCATAATGATGTACTAAATCAAATATTATAGGCATCAATAGCAAGCAAAACTTTGTATTTATCTATTTAATACAAATTTTGTTAAAGTTTCATGACATCATAAATTACCTCTTTAAAACTTACCACAATAAACAAGTCTTAACTACTTCACTATACTCTGACTATCTGCAGTAATGTAGTTTTTAATTTGGTTCTGAAGTTAAATGAAAGTGATGTTTCAGCACTGGTTTAAAGACAACAAATGTCCATTTATAAACCCAAACTAGAATCCAGAACATGGCTTTCCAAGAAAGAATATCTCACATTTCAGCCGGTTTTCCCTTAAGTTTACTTTCATGATTCAAAACTAAATAATTCTTATTACACAGACAGTTGACAAAAGCACATAACAAATCAGTATTCCTGTTAAAGAACTTTTCCTATGTAAATACACAAGTTTTAGCATCAAAGATGAAGATTTCTTTATAATACTTGCTGAGGAACTAGACTAAAATAACTTTCATGCTGCTTTTAATACTATTCACCATTGTATTGTTTACAATAAAACAAACGTTTCCCTTGCATATTACTTCAGCACTGATACTACAAGCACAGTTTCCTCTTTTGTTGCAGGTAGTAATGAAAAAATTTAAGTACTTATGAAAATACTGAACTAATTCAGTAATATGCATGTATTTAGTTGCAAAGTATCCATCACCTAGATTCATTCATATATTTCAAGAGATTTAGCAATGAGCCATAGGCAACAGATAATTTTCAGTTTTTGCCTTCATGCATATATACACTGTAAATAATCAATAATAAACAGATAACATTTCCTGACTGTGAAATTTCTATACTTGCAAAAACAAACAGTTTTCATTCAAATTTGAGAATAAAATAGTAAAGATTAAACTGAAAAATATATAATTTCCCAAATATAGACACATGCATGTGATATTATTACCAAGTTAGAGAGTTAACAGATTGTTTTCTCTGTGTGTATATCAAACATTTCTCAATAGGTCACAGGTCATATCATCATGTTCGCTGACTCGCACTCAAAATTTCATTGAACAACTATTTTATGAATTTATGTCAATAAGTTAGGAATAAAATTGTAGATTATAATTCTAATATTTTATATGATTTAATTTCTTAATTTGAAAGTAATAATTAAAATACACCTAAATATAGATTTTTAGTAATCAACATAGTATGCTGAATGGAACACTGTTTAAAATTAGATGTTTGTAATGTCCAAATACAAGGTTTACAGTTTCATACAAATTGATCAGATTTCAAAGTAGTAATAATAACAAGCTAGAATATAAAATAAGACTTTTTTTTTTTTGCAGAGAATTGGATTACGTACTGAATCAAAGAATGTTCCTGTTTACCTCTTTCCATTTTTTGGAAATGATCCCCTACACGTGTTCACTCCAACATAAGATATGTGAATAACCAATCAGCAGCATAGAATGTTCCCCCCTTGTGGTTTACCTAGCCATTTTAAACTATGAATAAGTCAACCATATTCTTTTGAATGAAGGCTTCAAGAACGTTGACTGTCTCTTTAGTATGCTCAAAGTAACAAATTTTTTTAAAGGTATAAATACATGTTAGTTACTATGCTTAATAAATTATAGTCGAATTTTATGTAAGAGTTATATAGCAATTTTTGGTTATGCAACTGTATATAAAAAACCTATATAAAAAATTTGTTTGAGATCCTGCATGTACAAAATTTTAAAAAGGCTTAGCAAACTATGTCCAGCAGCAACCTCGTTCAAAAATTGTGGCAGGGAGAGATAACTGTTTGCTTTACTTCTTGATTTATTGTTCTATATTTTAAGAAAAATAATTTTAATAATTTATTTCTACATGTATTAGTCTTCCCTGACTTGGCTCTGTTTTAGTGGATGATTTTATATCACTTGATAGAAAACTTAAATGCACGTGCACTACATCAATGCAAATTATCTAATTTTAGCTAATCCTAAGTGAAAGATCAGTATCATAAAAAATATATTGAGTGTTATGAAACTTATACTACTCAGACTAAACATTTGTATTTGTGTTATAATATGTAGTCATCCGAGCACAAAAAAGCATAGTTTATATTTCCTTTTTAATGATGGTTAGGAGGTTGGTCTTGGTCAAGTGACAGACCTCAAATAGTTAAGGGTTTACAAAATAATACAAGGTCTTACTAAAAATGTTAGAAATGTATTTAGGAGGTTTTATAGATTATATTCAAACCAAACAGACTCAATATTATCACAAAAAAAATCTTTAGTAAAAATATTTCATTAAAAGCTTGAATTTTTTGTGTACAAAATACTTGTATTATTGAAAGGCTACTAAACTTTGTGAAGATACTCATGCTTCATCTTAAGTTATAATGCAAATACTTAACATATGCAACTGTGTAGATTAAATTAACTCTTGTATATTGTACTGAACCTATTGCAATAGGATTAACAGCCGTTAACCAGTTACTTCCCTGAATATGAATCATATGTAATTTTATCATACATGATCAATCAATATTAGCTTTAAGAGGTTTAATTTTAAAACATATTTGTTAGAAAACAGTGTGATCATGCTAGGTTTGAGATATTAGGTGTTACTTTGTACTTGTAATCTAACACATTGAAAATTACCATACAGATTGGTCTTCTTGAATGAAATTTGTTATTAATTTTATAAGCAAGTCAAAATAAACAAGATCTTACTGTTAAGCAACAATGAAAGAAATAAAACTTGACACATATTCAAAAATAGATGTCCAAGGAAATAAATAGTTCAAGGAATATGTAAAGGCTAAGTAGTTATTAATGAATGGTACTGAATCTTTAAGAATGAAACTTAATATTTGTAAGGTTGTGAGAAAAATCTTCAAACTAAACATCAATTTTATATGCATATAACAGCAAATATGTCTATTTTATAGTCTTCATTACAAGAATATTTGCATAACTTGTATAAATAAAGTATTAATGACCACAAAATCTTTGTTGTCAAAAATTAAAAAGTTGAAAAAAAAACTTAGCTGTTATATTTTCACTAACATCACATAAAATTAAAACTTAAAAACCATGGTATTGCAGGAACGTGTAAGTATGCAATAAATATATACCTTTTGTAATGTTTTAGCTTGAGTGACTAATTGGTGGTATGAGAAAAAGGTAAATTAACAGAATAACTTGTATACACAACGAATATTACACAGACAATAATTACTCAAACTAGAAATATGCTCCAACATCACAGATATAACCATACTAAAATTTCAAAATCTTATTTAAAAAATTAAAATCTCAATAATTCCAGCATACCTTGTTTTTTAATATAAGGGATAACATTATCTGCAAAATTTTTATAAGAAGCCACTTTTTGTTCAGGAGAGGCAATTCCAACATGAGCTTCATATATCCTCAGGCTCTTAGGCTGCTTTGGCTGAGAATGTTTAAACTTGTATCTCTGTTGGAAGTAATGGCAACAGTTAATAGTAAAATGAACAGCAACCTTATTAAAAACAAAATTCTGCAAGATTTAAAGGTACCTTAGTTTCTTGATAACACAATGAAACTTCAACAGACTTCCATTAAAACAATAACCTGTAAACATCAGAAAGAAGATGTAGATTAATAGGGAAAAAAAACCTATTCAAGTAACAATAAACATTTTTCTAGGCATACCTTGCTTTCTAGCAAAAAAAAAAAAAAAAAAAAAAAAAAAAAAAAAAAAAAAAAAAAAAAAAAAAAAAAAAAAGGAGTTAAGGTTTTTTGGTGCCTAAGCAAAAGATCCTTAAAAATACGAGTTTCTTGATAATCCAAATCCACATTTTTGTTTAATGGTTTTTCAACAAAAGTAGCTTATTTTCCTGGAGATTCATAAAGTACATATAACACGAGTAATATTGAAGTAAGAAATCTGTAGAATTATACATTTCAATATTTCCTATCATATACTAAAATATACAAGCATAGTACATACTAAGTCCTGTACTCAAAATTAGATAAGGACTTGGATTGTGAATTATTACAGACATGCATATTTTTTACCTCATTCTCTGGAGGATTCCAGAAATAATGTTCATAAGCCAATGAAGTTTTTGACCTCTTGACATAGGTTGCCCAGGGTGACAGTCTGTCAACTACATCCCCAGACTTTGTCTGAACAACAACCTGTATATACATACAAGGTACATCATGCAAATGTTTTATAATTATTGTTCAAAAGGTTCTTACAACCAATAATAACAAGTAAAAAATTTTGTTTATGTTCCATTTCATCAACAAACATTTGAAATCTTATGGCCAATGTTACGTTATAACAGCTGTAGCAAAAACATGTCAAGAATCAATCAAACTAAAGAAGTTTATCCATTTTATTAATTTATTTTTCTTTAAGAGTAAGGTGTAACAAAATTCATGCTAAAATTAAATACTGTGCAAAAACTATAACAATATACTGATGTTTCAGAATATTCCTTTCAGTGCCATGTCTTTGAACACAGTTATAATACAATTATTTGATGTAGTAAGAATCAGTTATAAAATCATAACCAACCAAAGTGATTATTAATCCATTACTTGTAGCAATGTAACCACAAATTAAAGGTTATTTTTAATTAGCAATTTTGACAAAAGTTGCTGAACAATTTCTTAATTAATCCTGTTTTCACTGTTGCAGTAGTTATGATCTCGATTCTGCACGCTCATTTACCAATTGCTGGTTCTCATGCAGATGGCCACAAAGTGTGCCCACAATATCATGGTACTACAGAAACAATACAAATCAAATAAACACAACATATCCATAAAAAACACCCAGATATTAACCAGGGAAACAATTATAAGCAAATTCAAAATCAAAGAAGCCCTACTTATACAGCAAATAAGACCAAAATTAAGTCAATATAAAGGAACACCTTCATACCTATACTATTTAATAACCTAGCATCCAACTGCAAAGCCCCCTATAATCTTATACCAGTTTATACTCTCATCCCTAAGACACATCCAGCAACAGTCACTTGCAAACTCTCTTTCTTAACATGAAGATGGCCTAGAAAGGTCAAAATATTGTTTTCTACTTACCAATAAGTGTTAATATCCATACTGGTCATTCTGAGATAAATTTTTATTCCAAATGGGTTTCTCATTATCAAGAGTGATAGAAGATGAGAATTCCCACTGATGGAGAAATATAAACTGAAAAAAATTTTATTGTTTGTGTTGCTACAAACACTTCTGAATTCATCAGATTATAAAGATTTCACTTTTTCCCCCATTTGTTATAAGCAATTAATAATAAGCGATTGAAATAGTAACCAAGCACTTACCTGATGCTGAAAAATAGCCAATCTTTAGTATAATCAGTGATAATAAACACCTCTAATTACTTGCAACACAACAGATACATATAATTGTTTACATATAGCCCAACAAATTTTATATGGCACTGGATCATAGCTAGTGATAAAAATAAGACACCTTTATGCTGCTGAGATGATCAATTGGACAAGACCCATCAAGTTTTGGTGGAATGTACAATTCCCACTTTCCAAAATCAAGTTTTTTATAGGCATGTGTTTGTCTATCCCAGTTGTCTACATTACAAAGAAAAAAAGAAAAGTACTTCAGACAGAAATGAACACAAAGCTACCCTTAAACCTCTAGAACCTAGTTTTATTCTTAAATATATTGCTATTTCTATAGCTTTTATAATTACATACATAAGAAAGGAGATAGTTATTGTGTTAGTTGTCATTCATTGTTAATATTTTATCATATTGACAATTATGGTTTAGATAAAGTTGACAAAAGACTGCTGAACTTATTTATAGCTACACTAATTTATAAATTTAGAAACCTGAATATGCTTTAGACACTTCAATATAAAAATTGTTTATTTGTAGAAATTTTAATCTTGTATAATAATAATAACAACAGAACATCAAAAGAATGATACCATTATGCAGTCTACACAGATCATCACAGTTTTAACTTATTTCAAATTGGCACCATTTATTATAAATAAGGCTTTTAAACTTATACAATATGTACAAAAAATCATTAAATTACATTTTTGGGGCAAATTAGTCAGAATGAAAAAAATTAACAATTAAAGCTAGCACAATTATAGCCCAAATTTAAAGTACACTTTTGGAACACACAACTTAAGTTGTTGTTTGCTGAAGAAAAACATGAACACATACTATGTTTTAGTGAATCATAAAAACAATGATGATATCTGTATAGATCACATGCTATAGCAGTAGAGTAAAACCTAAAGTAAATTATTAGCAGACCTTCTGTCATCCTGAATTATTTGTTTTGGGCTATACTGTTTACCATAAAACAACAAATTAATTAATAGCAGTGTTTTGAATTATTTTAATGTGCAATACCGACCATCCACAACATTAATGGGCAACAAGAGACCTTATGGTCCATTCAGGTTACCCACTAAATAAAACATTAAAAAACTCAAATCCAGCCCTTATTCCTCAAGTATTTGTCAAACTTTCCCTTATGCTCACATAAATTAATTGCATACACCACATCTGAAGGCAACCTGTTTCAAGGACCAACCAATCACCTACTTAAAGAAAGAGAGAGATAAAAAGTGTCTCAGGTGAAGAAGACTACATTTTTGAAATTTTAACTGTGTTCCTTATTCCTACCATTATCATCATTAAACAAGAAAAAAAAAGGTATCAACAGTATCAACTGTCTCAGTTCTCTTATAAATTTTAACCATCCCAATCTTAACCTCTCCTTGTATGAAAACTCCTTCCATACCAAGCATAGTTCTAGTAACCCTCCTTTCAACCATCTCCAACAATTCAATGTCCTTTGTATGTTAAGATGTCCAAGACTGAACACAGTACTCTAAATGAGATCTGAACAATGACCTGTATAATGGCATAAACTTTTTAGACTTGTATTCAAAATTTCTATACATACAACCTAAATTCCTATTTGTCCTGCCAAAAGCAACAGCACATTGCTTTGATGGCACAAGAGACTGATGAACCAGAATGGCAATGTCTCTGTGGGAATTGTTATTACAGCTTATTTCTTTGAGTGCCTCAAAGTTTAAAATAAGTGCCTCTTTCCTACCTTACCCCACATCATTAACCCCATTCCCATGTGCAATACATGAGACTGCAGTACTGCCAGTTTCCTCTACATCACTTGCTTTGTCAGTTGTATCACCTACCCTTACCATTGGACAGCACAGTCTAAATTATTTTCTCTCTATTAATGTCCTCCCTTATCTTCTTACTGAGGAAATTATTCATCAAAATAAGAAGTGACAAATAACTAATATTTATATTATAATCATGTAATACTGCATTTATCCACATTTTTTGCTTATCAATAAGCTAAGTTGCAGTTAGCCATGTTACATTCACTAAGCTTAATCTAACATTTGTAAGACTTCCATCAGTTAGTATTTAACACTTTAATCCTAATACCATTATTTATCAATCTTATTAAATCACCTTAGTTTTGGTAATCAATACAAATAATTTCAAATAAGAATATCCGACAATTAAATCATGATAGCCCCTTTCTTTAAATGCAATTATTAATCCTTTGTAGTTAATTGGCTCCTCTGACTCGCCCTTCCCCAAATCATTAGCCCCTATAAACACTATAAGGACTACCACTCCTCTTGTTCTTTACAATATCACTTGCTATGTTAGTTATAACCTATACTCCTACCCATGAATAGCACAACCTAATTCCTTTCTCCCTTTTCACCTCACAGGATACTCTAAACATAAATCACCTACAACCTCCTTTTAGTTTTTAGTCCCATCCCAACTTATCCTTCAGTTTTACCCCCCCACACACACACCAACACAAGTTTAAGGCTAAAATACATTACTTAACAGAATCTACTCACTACAATTAAATCCACCATTTCTAACCTTATTAGTACAGTTTCCTGAAACTCACTATTGAATACTGTTTCCAAAGCATGTGTTCCTCTTGAAATTTCCCCCACATTACCTTTTTCTTTGCTTACCTCTAAAATATGCTCATATTTCTCCTCTAGCACACAAACTTCACATACAAATTACATAGCTTCACTGTTAGCTTCCTTGAAGGTGAATCCCACTCCTGAATTCGAAAATGAAACCCATTCTTTGCACCTATTATACCGTAAAAACTGAGCACTTAACATCCACACTACTTTTAACATTGAAAAGTGGGAATTTATAACCAACACTAAATACAAGTAGCCTATTGAAAATGCTGTTAAACCTAATATTAAATAAATCACAATATTTATCACTACCTAATTTTCTAATTAAAGTGATAAAGTTCCTCTAAAAAACAAGAAGTGACAAATAACTAATCTTTAGATGATACTTACACAGCAATACAATATAGTTAGTCTGCTCTATAGAATACTAATAAGCTAAATTACAGATGAAATCATGTTACCCTTACTAGCCCTAACTTAATACTTTAATCTTAATGCTATTACTTATTAAAATAACAAATATTATTAGTAATTGATGCAAATTACCTCAAATAGAAATATTAATAAGACCTTTAAATAAATTTAAATAAGTCATTCCATGAACTTCAAGACCAATACAGCTTCTTGAACAGCATGGTAAGAAACTTTAGTCCTAGTTTTTCCTGCACATGCTAAAAAAAAACAACTTTAATATTCATTAAAATAAAAATAAATATTCAATTTTTTGAAACAAAATACTTAAATCTTTCAAAATATCTGTCATATTACATATTTTAAAAACATATTCTAAAGCTGAAAGAGAAATATTTACCACATGGATAACTATCCAAATACATAATATGACATGTATTTTGAAAGATTTGAGCATTTTGTTTCAAAAAAATTGATTTGTCCAACAGTGAGAATACTGATGTATCCACAATGGATATAAATCTTAAAAAAAACACACACTCAAATTTATTTAGCTACCTAAAAATTTTTTGTGTCTTTTACAAGTAATTTTCATGAACTTACTAAACTCTCCACTTAGGAAAACTCTTTCAGCACCAGGACACCATTCTCGACACCAAACTCCATT
Organism: Carcinoscorpius rotundicauda; assembly: GCA_011833715.1. Lineage (NCBI taxonomy): Eukaryota > Metazoa > Arthropoda > Merostomata > Xiphosura > Limulidae > Carcinoscorpius > Carcinoscorpius rotundicauda. The sequence continues at coordinate 20,600,618 of CM022400.1, forward strand.
TTCACTATCTACATGTATTCCAAAATACCGATATCCTTTGCAAAATTTAGCTACTCCACCTTCGTATTCATTTATTCTATTCAAGTACTCTTTAAATACTCCATACCTGAAAAGGAATATCTTTTAAAATCACAAAATGTAAATTAAATTTCATAATGAAAAAAGAAAAATTATCAATTTTATTCAAAAACCTAAAATGCTTTCAGAGAGAGGTCAGGTGATAAACCATTATTTGAAGCAAAGCATTCAGTACCAAATTTACAAACTTATCAAAAATGCATTAATTTAATAAGTACTGAAAATTTAAATGTTACAACCTTATGGAGACTAAACAAGTGACAATACCCTTTAACATTAACTGTAGTTGAAATTTACCCATGAAAACTAGTCATAGTTACACAATTTGCATATGTGATAGTGTTGGCAAAACAGGAGTAATTCAATTTTAATAAAAATAATACACAACAGTAAAATATCTTATGTTAGAATATGTCATTTATTTTTCTGTAACTTTTACTGGTTTAAAATTTGTTTTTTTTATCCATCACTAGATTTGCATCATATTGTATAGAGTAAATTTTAATCATTAACTTGAGGTTGGAAGTGATAATTTATAAATTAAATTGAAAGTTTCAAGAATGACAAAACTAAATATAAGCACTTCTTACTGTAATGTTAAAACATTTAATTCTTAGGTTTTTTATATTTAAGTTAAAACTAAACAGCATATTTCTTTAAATTTCTATATAGTGCATTACTTGTCTCATTTAATTACTAGTCTGTCATCAGCACAACTACAGAATCAATTTATTTGCAACCAGTGCTCAGAAAAAAAATTGGGACAAAATGAGATGCCATTTCCCTTGTTAAAGATAAAGAATAAAATCATTCCCTTATTAATATAACTAATAATAAACTCTTGACTATCAAACACCTAAATGAAAGAACGTGCATCTGCAAATAACTTCAAATTTCCTATAATTGTTTTAAAAACATAAGTGCTGTTACCGCTGTTTGCATCCTTCTTACCAATTTTCTTGAGGAAACTATTACTTCCTGCGAGCATTAATAATTAAAAGTTAAACTATAATTAGGTCCCATGTAAATATTTACAAATATTACAAGTTATCTTGAAATGGTTTTGACAGCACAATATGAAATTTAAAAAGACATTCTATGTCTAACTACAATATAAATATATAACATTAAAAAAATTGATGCCTACTAAACAAACAACTTTAAGTTTAAAAAAAAAATCTATGCATATCAAAATGTCCTTGTCAAGGGTTTTTTTAATCAAGCATACAATGATCAGATTGACCAGACTTTTACTTTAGTGGACATTGACCATCCTAATGTATTTTAATATAAATTATAATATCAAACTAAAAATACTTTAAAGTTCAAATACAATGTGTTACATTCTCAATGTTTTAAGTAACTTTAGCAACATACGAATCATTGCGTTAAAACTTATATCGTAACTTTTAAGTATAACTTTAATTAAACGAACCCAAATCTGTGAAAAGGGGGAATACAGCCTGTACATGATTATTCGCTTTTTGCTGATTAGTAATTTATCCGAGGATAAAATACGTCAATTTTATCTTGATTGAATGTCATAAAATAAAGTAACACAGAAGTTACCAACCAATGGACCATGCTTATTATCATCTACGAAAGGTATTTGCATTTTGTTATATGCACAACTGTTCTGTTATTAAACTTAACTAAATTTACTTTGTATGGATACTAACCTTCTCCTGATTTCGTGTTCGTGAAGTTTCAAATATGGGTCAATTCGTAACAAATTATCAATATGTGGAACCTGTACGCTAGAAATCTGATCACAAATTTCGGAATTCTCCATGTTAGAAATCAACTAGCAACGAGAAATCAACCGGGAGAAACCTAGTATACTCAATTACATACGCTCAGCACGTGACGAGCAAGGTCATCCTACTGACGTACCAAACTCTCATTAAATGTTTCAAGTGCTGTACTACTATCACAACAACGTGAAAAACTTTAACGGAACTTCAACTTAATTAAGAACAAAATTTTCATACTAAGACTTTTAAATGTAAATACGTATAATGTACAGTGTGACATTTAAATAAAATTCTCTTTAAAAGTAAGAATTGTCATTAATTCAGAAAAAAATTGAGTGTAATCAGTGTTTAATGTCTCCAAGGTACCAAAATGTCAAAGTTAAAAATAGAGTATTTTGTACCTCCTTTCGTGATCTTTAATAATAACTCCTTTTAAATGTCATTAACGGGTGAATTTTATGTTGCAACTTTCAGTTTTAAAAATAGCTGTTAAATACAGAATAATAACAAGAAATAGATCATTAAAATTCTAAAAGAATATTTACATTCATTAATTTCTCTTTCTCGCTTTCTATGTTCTTTCTTTGGACAAGCTGAGTGTATGTTATTTAAAAATTTAGATTTGAATAGTATCGATCCAAATATTACCAAAATTATTGGAAAAATACACCCCCACCTACCAATAGATTAATCTTCAGTAAATGTGCTTTTAAATTCCATTCTGCACCTCTGCTGGGGTTAATAAAAATCAACAGCTGCCCTGGCTAATAACTATTGCGAGTCAAAGTACCATGGTCAACTGGCCCCACAGGATAAAGCAACATCATCCTCCTATTTAGTGGGTTGTTACTGGAGCCAGGTAACAGTGGTCATATTGATAGTTATTGTACAAATAACTGGCGAGTCGTTCACAATGTATTACTTCCGGTGAGAAAACATTCGTACCTATTTAATATCAGGGCAACCTTGTCCATTGTGTGACACTCGGGTGGAGTCTGTCCTCCATGTGATGGTTCTATGCCCGACATCGGATAGGATATGGAAATTGGTGTCTCGCCTTTTCTGTATCCTTTGGATGTCGGCTAGAACCATACTGTATCACGTGCCCGTCATGGTTCCCAGTTAAAGTACGTCATTGGTTTTCCTGAAATCAGTATGTATTTGAACGAGTACCTGTGACATACTATAAAATACTGGCTAAAACCAGGTATAAGCTGGTACTGCGCCTTGGGATGAACCACCAGCTGCTGGGGCCCAGAGACTTTTACCATCCTTGGCGTCCCAACGTTATACGGATATGCACAATCACAAACGAGAGGGTTGCTCTCATATTTTAACAACTATTCTGGGTATTTATGTAAAAAATTGAATGTTTAATTTGTAATTTCATATTTTTTCTAATTTATTAATTATTTTTTTTGTTGTTGTTTTGAATTAAGCACAAAGCTACACAATGGGCTATCTGTGCTCTGCCCACCACGGGTATCGAAACCCGGATTTTAGCGTGCAAATCCGCAGACATACCGCTGAGCCACTGGGGGCTGATTATTTTTAATTTATAATTATTTTTATTTTTAATTTATTATTCTCCTTATATTTTTAAGTTATTATTTCGAATTTGCACTCTAATTCATTTTCATTAATTTTGTCAAAAATAATGAAATTTCACATAGTTTCTTCTATTTTGTATCCCTCGTGTACAATCTTATGATTTAATAAATTCAAAATTGCGAGTAAAAATATTATAAAGAGAGCCTGTTATTAGATGCATGTGGTGGCTGGACGGAAGAAAGCAAAGGACTGTTATAAATGAAATTCAGACAAATTGGATTAATGTCACAAGTGCTGTACCTCAGGACTAAGCCTTAGGACCTTTACTTTTTTTTTATTCATATCAATGACATAGACACTCATGTATGCAGTGGAGAGATGCTTATGGTATTTAACGTTTTGGATATTTGTTGATTTTATATGAGCAGCGATGTAATTGTTTAAGCTATATTTCATGCAAAAATTGTATCCAGGTTTTAATCTTGTAGTACCTATGCTTTTGGCCCCCCAGTGGCTCAGCGGAACAACAATAAAACAACAACCTATGCTTTTAAATGTTCTGAAAGAGCATGTTCCCAGACCCGATAGCATTAGCATAATTTGCATGCTGACTGTACTTCGCCAAGTGTGCGTTAGCTTTTGACCTCAAAAATTAGAAACAACCTTTAAAAGATTTTACATTCGGGCCTGACAGATGAAAAAATAACCAATAAATTACTTAAATGTACTGATAATTTTAATGTTTTCGATGTTGCTTGCTGTGAAAAGAATGCTGATGCTTTACAGAAATATTAGGATTATCTGTGAGTCAGATAAATAAATGGCAAATGGGTTTTAATTGTAATAAATACAAGATAACGCAAGTAAATTATCGTAATTTAAATTGTAAGTCTATTTGGATATGTATGCGATTTCTTTTAGCAAAGCTACCTCATGCTATTTGTTGTGTTCACCAAGAATAATCAAATCCCTGAATTTAGCATTGTAATTCCAGAGACTTCCCTCTATCTCACAGGGAAACAACTTGGATAACTTTTAATGGTGTCATAAAAGAAATTGGTCTTGGTATAATGCCTAATAAGTCTCTTAAGCCACCGTGGTAGAGCAAATAGGATTTTAGATTGTACCTACAAAAGTACTAAATCCAACTTTAAAGATATTACAATTTAATTGTATAGATCTCTGATTAGGCTACCTTTGAAGTATTTTGTTCAGTCTTTAGCTCATTATTTTAAAAATGTCATCGAATTGTTAGAAGTAGTCGGGATGAAGGGATGTTCGTACCAGGAGAAGTTGTGATTTTTTGAATCTGTTTTCTTTTTTTTATAAAAAGACGAAGTAGGAAAAATCTGATTGAGATGTTTAAGATTCTAAAATGAATTGATACATAAACTTTCTTCATATTTCATGGCGAGAATAGTAGAACTATGGGCAGTGACGGGATTAAAAATTTAACAACCAGTTCTATCTCGTTTTACACACACCCATTTTTTGCAATGAAAAATAATAACAAAAACACTACTGAAATATTTTATTTAGCATGCCTTAAATATTTCCAAATCACCACTTTATTGTCGTCAAAATTTTTATTCCTTCCACGTTTGACTCTATTGCATCGGCTGTGTGCGTGCTGTTTTTTTCTGAACTAAAGAAGTGGATTCCTATGAATCCAAAGGAGGCCAATGAAATTAATTGTCTACAAGTTTGCCACATTTTCAACTGTAAGGCAGATTCTTTTATCAGAATATATGATATTCATTCTTTAAAATTCTCTTTCTGCCTCTGCGGAACTAAGAGCAACAGCATTGATGATTTTTTTAGTCTTTTGTAGAGTTCTTAGAATTTCATGATTATGATGATTTCGTAGGACATTTTCCACATAGTCACAGAAATCATTAATGCTGTTTTCGTGATGAAAGAGCTTACGAAATTCATACAATGTTTCTTCAGCAGCTTTCCAAGGAACAACAACTTCTTCAACATTCCAAGAATCTGGCTCAAGTATGTTTACCAGTTCATGAATTTTATTGTCATTTTCTTATGCACTATTTTTATGTTTTACGTGATCGCAATCCACAAGGCTGGCTTTCATATTTTTACTGTTTTCAGTGGTTTTGACGAGGAAGGCCAATATATCTTTGGTTTTCAACAAACTCAGTATTCCTAAAGACGTCAAAACTAATGGTTTCATCAGTTTTCTTTTCATAGGTTCCCTTACTTTCTTTGGACATTTCAAATGTCTTAATGGTTCTTTTTATTAGTTTTTCAGCTCTTGCGAAATTTAAATTTCTAGAATGAAGGGCGTTAGAAAATAAAGACATTTTTTGTAGTATATCTTTCATTACTTGTAAATCCTCCACGAAAATTTTTTTTGCAAAGATGGCTAGCCATCATTGTACAATGTTGGATAAGCACGCTATACTGCAAGCAGCCCATATTGGTCCCAAAACTCTACCAATCTTCAGAATTTCTAGTCGAATTTCTTTCAAAATGTTGTAAAGTTCTATTTGGTTTTTATTTTATTGGTGAAAGATCATGTAAATTTTATCTGTAAACACTTTGAAGTGATTCATTTGTTTTACCTCAGTGATAGAATAATATAAAACCAGTTGTAAGTGGTGATTTAAGCAATGCCAAATTATGATGTCAGAAAGTTGCCAGATGTACCCTCATAGCGCTTGAACACATATGCTCTATGATAAAATACTGTTTGCATTTGTAGTATTAATAAAATAGAAAGTTGCCAGATGTACCCTCATAGCCCTTGAATACATATGCTATATAATAAAATACTATTTGCATTTGTAGTATTTATAAAACACCACTTCTTCTATTATTTGATGTGCGTGGTGAACCGTGAAGGGGAGAAGATGATCTTTATTGTTGAGGTATCCAGCCCTAACACACCACATTGGCTTTGAATTCCTGTAGACGGGTAGCTTTGGGTTGGCACCCCAGGGCTAATCGTTTGATCCACTTAGGCCAGGGTCAACTGAGTTCCAGTGTTGGGCATTCTCAATGGGGGTTGTAGACATTGTGTCTGATGCTGGTGTTTGGGTATAGTGCTCACGAAACACTGGCGTTGCTGCAATGTCCTTGTTTAGCATTGTAGTGTGTCCTCTGGTACGGCTCCCTGGTGGGTGGGGTAAGTAGGCACCAAAATACTCTTTTTTATTACGGATCTTCCAAATAAAAATAAAATAATGAAAAACAGACCATAAGCAAACGACCACCTCTTAAAGATTTTGAACAACAATCTTAAACCTCTTGAACACTTGTACGTCATTTTTATCAAACAAATCTTTAGAGCAAACGTTTTCTATTTTTATTCAGAAGGGACTAGAAGGGCTTACTGGCGCTACTTAGTCAGTCAAAAAGCTACATTTTGGGAATATTTTGGTGGAAACATTCACTCAAAACACAGTGAACGCCTTTTGTATTTGAAGGCCTTGGGGATATACCCATTAAGGTTATTCCAGATACTTCTTTAAATTCGACATGAGGCATTATTGTTGAGAGAGATTTGAAGAACGTCCCCAAGTCAGAGATCCTCGCTGGTTTCTTCAACCAAGGAATTTTTGCAATGAGGCGTATTTCCACTCACAAAAATGGAATTATTATGCTGAGCAATGTTCTAATTTTAACGTTTACATCATTACGTCCATCTGCCACCTTCAATGCAGGTTACCTAAATTGCAAAGTACGGCCATATATTCCAAACCCTCTCAGATGTTTCTAATGTCAGTGGTTCGATCACTCAGAGACATCATGTTATGGTTAATTGATATGTGCTCGTTGAGATGGTAAGGATCATGATGCCTACGAGTGGGAAATGGACCCTTATGTGTAAATTGCAGTGACTATCACCCATTTTACTTTCGTTCATACCCTGGATATGGGGGAAAAGAAGTACAGCATTTGAAAATGGTTCACAACATTTCTTATCCCGATGCTCGAATATTTCTCCCCGCCACTCCATCTCAGATATATACTGCTGCACTCTGTTATACTGTTACACTGAGAGTGCAAACAGTTCATTCTGTGTCTCAGACAGAGTCATTTTTAAACCACTTGAAGAATACTTCGCCTTTGGTGGTTAAGAGAGTTAAAGAATCAATGCTAACACCTATCACTGTCCCCTGCGTTCCTTCCTTTGGCTCCCTGGATCCATTTTCTTTGGCTCTGACTGCTGACATTTCCTCGGGTCCATCTTCTTCTTCAGCTCTGAGATGCAGAATGACTATTCGATCACGTTCTCTATCACTGGAATCTTCATCTACTGACAGAGACCGGCCCATTCGACCCAGAATAAGATCCAAGGAGGTTGATAAATATCTTTTTACTAAAGAGAATAAAGATAAAGACATGGTTGAAAACAGAAAGATTCTCTGCCCAGTCTTCCTCCATGTAAATAATAATGGCCACATTGACACAATGGAACTGTCAAAGTTTCCATTCTAATTCAGATAACATCAAGGCATTGATTGATTCTTATCATCCTGTGTGTTTTTCCTTGCAGGAAATGTATTTGCAACTTGTTATTGTATTCACCTTTCGGTAGTTTTCTTTCTACCGCAATGACAGGTTGTGTGATAAACAAGTGCATAGAGGTGTGGTACTGCTGATTGAATAGCACGTACCTACTCTGTCTTTGCCGCTTGATACACTCTTGGAGATTGTAGCTATTTGTGTTTCCTTGAGTCGTACCATCACTTTCTGTTCTCTCTGCTTGTCTCATGGAGAGACCTATAATCAATCGGACCTTGATGCTCTTTTTGAACAGTTGTTATTTTCCTTTTTAATTCTGGGGAACTTTGATGGACATTATCCCCTCTTGGGAGGTTCTGATATTAATGGAAGTAGTCACTCAATAGAGTGTATGCTCTCGGATCACTACCTTTCTCTCTTCAATAATGGTGTTTATACTTATTTTCATGTACTTAATCAGTTCTTTATTGCTATTCACCCCTCTGTCGGATCCCCTTTACTTTTCCTCACTTTTCTTGGAGGGTTGTCAGTGACCCACGGGGCAGTGATTATTTTCCTGTCATTTTCAGAGTGACTGGATGTGGTCGATACCACCCAACCTACCTTCCTAGGTGGAAGCTTGATTAGTCCAACTGGCCCTCTTTCACTGCTCTTTTGGAACTTGATCATGCCATAGTGTGTAAGCCATCGATAGATGACTGTGTGATATCAGTAACTGAGTGTATTGTCCAGATAGCTATTCAGCTTTCCCAAAACATCGACTCGTTTTCCACATTATCATTGTCCTTGATGGAATCCTGCCTACCATATGGCACAAAAGGTTCTAAAACGGACTTGGGATACCTCTCATAGGTATCACACACTTTAAAACTGCATTACTTTCTAGTGGACCCGTGAACAAGCTCAGCAAGTGAAACGTCAAAGCCAGAATGAATATTGAATTAAGTTCACAACTTGCATTTCATCTACCACCATTTCCAAAGTTGTATGAAACAAGATTCGGAAAGTCAGTGGACAAAATATTTCGCCTCTTTTAATCTTGCTTTTTGATGGCCAGAGAGTTGCGATGTCCAGAATATTGCTGATACTTTCGGCAAAAACTTTTCTCGTCACTATAGCACTTTTGTTTTTCCCCCATCTTCTTCGACTTTTGTCCCTTTTGGCCTTCATATCCAGGTGCAGTTAGGTAAATTTGTTCTATCCTTCAATGACATTGCTGTATCCAGTGGTCAGCTGATCCCACCACGGCTTATTACCATCGACAAATGTGACCTTTTATTGAGTAATCTGGAAGAGAAGGCAGATACTTCAGACTGGAAGAATCTTCTTCTATTTGCTGAACATCTTTTGAACCATCCTTCCATTTCCATTTATACAGATGATTCGAAATCAAGGGACTCTGTGAGCTCTGCCATGGTTTACTGTGGCTCGGTGGTTGCACACAGGATCCCTTCTACAGTTTTTGTGTTAACAGCCGAATTGTATGCTACTTCTTTTGCTCTGGATCACATAGAAGCTACGCAGTACACAAACTGTGTTATTTATATCGACTTGTTTAACTCTCTATTGGCACTGGAATAGCTCAACGTTAGTTCCCACTCTGTTCTCGTTGATGTTTAAAAATGATTGGCCCATTTATCTTAATCATCTACTTTTGTGCATTTTTCTGAATATCAGGTTACGTTGGAATTCGCGGAAACGAGCTCGCTGACATTGGAGCTAAGCCTGTCTGCTCTGACGCAATCACTGCCGTCTCTGTTCCATACATGGACTATGGTTCTGTATTCAAGGCTCGTCTCCGCGCCAGTTAGCAGTCGATTTGGAATGAGCAACATGATAACAAAATTGTTTAGATTAAGCCTTTTCTTCTCTTTGACTTCTTGCTTCCATACGAATCGGAAGGAGGAAATTATCTCGGCTAGGCTACTCATTGGTCACACTATTTTAACTAATCATTTTCTTTTATATGGAAATGATGCACCAATGTGTGGTCTGTACAACACTTAAATCACAATAGCCCACATTTCACTGTCATGCCGTCGTTACGACCGTGAGCAACGGCAGTATTTTAGATATATTTTAACATAGGTTCGCTCCTGACGTTGGACCTGGTAACACGGTACACCTTACTAATGCTTTTAAATTTTTAAAAGCTATTGACTTTTTTAACTCTATTTAAGTTATCACCAGCTTTTTAAAGTTTATTTAGTTTTACACCGATTCATTTTTACATTTTATAACGATTTTACTTTTATTTTTTCACCTGTTGTTTGGCGCAGATAGGATAGTAGCTTTGCGCCTATAAAAGCCAAACAACCAACACTTGGGTAGATGCCCTAAAATGTTTACACAGATATACAGAATGTTTAAAGTCAGCATCAGATGAGGAGCAAAGATTTGCTGGTAAATAATGTGAGAATGCCACCCAATGTCGGAAGAAGTACCAATGTAAGGTGATAAAGCAACATATATACCAATGGTATGTACCAGCAGCAAAGAAAAAGTTCAGATCCAACTAAACAGATTCATACCTTATACTCTGACAAATAGTCCCATGCAATTGTGAGTTACATCAAAAGTGCTGAAGCGTATTGATAAGTTGTATTTGTAAGTTACAGATGAATCTCTCATGCAGTGTCTTGACCAGAAGTCTGAGAATGAAATCAATGAATCAGAGAAAGAAAAGAGTGCTGTCTCAAGCTCTGCTGACTCGTTCAAAGAAGTTGAAAGTGCCTGGCTGTTCAAGATAGTCAGGATGAGAAAACACTTAAGCTAGAAGTAAAACACAATTCTATTAATCAGTCAAGCCAACAATGGTAACTTTCCAAATGATACAGTTAGGACTAGACAGCCATCAAAACTAGGATAATTGGAACTAGTTGACCAAAAATTTAGTGAGTCAACAGTTTTCAAACTTAAGCTGACATCTGAAAGCTTGTAAACTTAGCTGAAAAGACATTGTAACCATTGGTTTCTGAGCTGTTAAATGGTATGATAAGGTACTTGTTGCATTACATTATATGGATATCATTCAATAATCGTAGAGCTAGAAGAATCACTAATTGCAGAGTATTAGACTGAGAGGGCGTGATAATCCTTTCTTTTCAAACTAACAAAGTATGTTCATAATACCATACATCACACTGTCCAATTTACTCTTGGTTTACTTCAAAAGCTTGAGTAGCTGAAGCTTAGAGACGTAATGCTTAGCATGTTAACAAGCTACATAAATGAAGATGGTAGCTAGTAGTTTAAAGCTCGGATAAAAGGATAGTGAGGTCCTTGTTTATGAGATATTGAGTGGTATGGTAAAATGCGATGTATGCTTTTGTTTTGAATTTCACACAAAGCTGCTCAAGGGCTATCTGCGCTAGCCGATCCTAATTTAGTAGTGTAAGACTAGAGGGAAGGCAGCTAGTCATCACCACTCTTCACCAACTCTTGGGCTACTCTTTTACCAACGAGTGTGTGTGTTTTTCTTATAGCAAAGCCACATAGGCTATCTACTGAGCCCACCGAGGGGAATCAAAGCCCTGATTTTAGCGTTGTAAATCCGTAGACATACCGCTGTACCAGCGGGGGGCATTTTGCCAACGAATAGTGTGATTGACAATTACATTATAACGTCCCCACGCCTAAAAGGGCGAGCATGTTTGGTGTGACGGAGATTCGAGCCCGTGACCCTCGGATTACGAGTCGAACGCCTTAAGCCACCTAGCTATACCGGACCACGATGTATGCAGTACGTTATGTTATTGCCATTTGATTTGCTTTAAAAGCTAAGGTTATCATATGGTTGAAACCAATCAATGATTCAAAGAGTTTCGTATTTCAATTTTTCCAACTTACTGAGTGAAAATTTTCAATGCATAATGTGAATAGATATTTTGAGAAAAACACTCCTTTGATAATTGAGAGTGGTCAGAATCTTATGGAGTATTCTTCCTTTTTCTCAATAGATCATTCCCCATACAACTAAAGGATGTAAAGCAATTCTACATGCAGTGTAGAAGTTGTGAGTTTTCTAAGTGTAAGTTGATATAAAGTAGTAAAAATCATAATATTAAGCAGAAGGTGAAGGTATTCTATTATAAGATGTTAGATTATATAATAGCAATGTATGTATATATCAATAAATATGTATATGTATATATATGTAAGACTAGCTTAAATATTTTAAGTTTATGAACCCTTATGAGATATTATTGGGATGATGGACGAAAGCATCGTTAAAAGCAAGGTTATCCAATTACTGAAACAATACACTCAAATCTTCATGATTAAGAATGTAAGAAAAGTACACATATTTCGTGAGCTTTAATCCTTACCAGATCGATTTTTAGTTTTACTTTAAGAATCTTACTCTAACTGGAAGTTAATATTAATTATGTAAAGTTATATATGAATGCCGAATAATTTAAACAGATCAATTAAACATAACAGTAAGAAACGCGTATGGAAACAATTATTTGATCTGACTGTTAAGACTCTGGGGATAAGGTTAAATACAATTATTATCCTATAAAGTATTATTTTAAAATGCAGCACACGTGTTCTTTTCATTAATAATGGTGATGGAGTGTTTTAGTTTTAATATTAAAAGATTTTGCAGATGGTGAATTTTTATGGAAAAATTAACAAGATGCTGATGTTGTTTATCGTGGTATTTTAACTGAATTGAATTGGAATTTTTATAATTGGATGAAATTATCAGCAGTGTATTTGTCTTGCAAATCGTAAAAGTGTACATAGTGTTTCATATGGTTGTAACAGAATATTTTCAGTAATTAAGACTGAAATATTTCAAAAGGCACACAGTTTTACTGGACATATTCTGAAAATTATTTCACTGCAAAGAGCACTGGTAATGCAGGAAAACTCCAGGCTGTAAATGTACTAGTGGAAGGGGGAAAACAACACTCACGCATTGAAGACTTTGTAGGTTGTTGCAAAACTGGCACTAAACTTGTAACTTGTAAGAATATCTTTAAGTAGAGAATGTAAATATTAGTAGATTCACATGCCAGCTCATTTGTGCATAAATGAACTAGTTTGAAATCTTGATATCCTTTTTTTTATTGGAAATTAGTTCCGTCAATATGATAACCAGATGGTAGATAGAGATAAATAAGACTTGGTTAGGGAGAAAGCAATGTTTTCTGTCGCATAGCAGTGACAAGAAAGAGCTGAAAGCTGAAGGTATCAATTACATGTAAACTTAGTGATGTTTGAAACATAATGTAAGAATGGTATAGGATGTGAGTGTGCACAGAATGTTGTTTAATACAGTACCAACGTATATTATTCTCTGAAGAGCTTTAGAGTGATTATGGTTGTAACTGAGCAGTGAACACTTACAACTCTTTTTAAACCTACGTACTTCAGACAATATCAACCACCAGTAAGGCTATTAGCACTATTATTATAATCCACGTAAACGAACTGGCTTGTGGTTAATCTTCATCATCACCTCAACTGCAATGATAAATGACTGTCTCAAGCTAGAGCAGGTGTCCAGTAGATGTCTTCCATATGAAACAAAACTTGGATGCTCTGCAATTAAAAGGTGTATCAACTGTAATAAAAAGCATCGTCTCTGATGTGAGTCTAGAAGAAGTTTACTGTTTACTGACTGAGTTGACAGATATAAAGAGGGTCCAAAACACAACTATAAACTCAAGACCATGGCTACCCAAAAAAATTCTGCTGGTGTTTTTCAAGTAATGAGAAGTATATCATAATACTGACATTGTGTGAGTGCAATTTTAATGACTTTTATTTAATTTAAGTTGCCATGTGTATACACGTAAATTTACGTTTTTAAATTTTTCTTTCATGGTTTCATCTTTTTTCTGCACTTTGTCAAGCATGTTCGACAATTGTCTCTTCTAGAGAAAAAATAGTATACTTATCGTTTTAATTTATTCATTCAATTAATTTCATGATGTGTTTTCATTGCTTTCATCTTTAGTTCAATGCTTTTTATATAACGTGTTTACTTCATATTCTGGTTATATTTTGATACTGGTTCAATGTAAGAAGTTTACATTAATCTGTTTGGATTATGTTGCTTGTATTGAATGATCTGGGCTACATTAATGTATTAATTATGAAGAAAGTCTGTTACATTTAGAGTGGTTATGTTTGGATTTCTGGTAAGATCTTGATTTTACCTATTTCTTCGTTAAGATTCTGTATATTCAGTACTGTATAGCATTATTGTAAGAATTTGGCAGTAATATTTCTTTCTTAAATGGTTTTCATTATTTATTATTTATGTAAGTAGTAATGTATAATGTGCTAGTCTATTCCCCTCTTGTGGGCCCGACACGGCCAAGCGTTTAAAGGCGTGCGACTCGTAATCTGAGGGGCGCGGGTTCGCATCCCGGTCACGCCAAACATGCTCGCCTTTCCAGCCGTGGGGGCGTTATACAGTGACAGTCAATCCCACTATTCGTTGGTAAAAGAGCAACCCAAGAGTTGGCGGTGGGTGGTGATGACTAGCTACTTTCCCTCTAGTTTTACACTGCTAAATTAGGGACGGCTAGCACAGATAGCCCTCGAGTAGCTTTGTGCGAAATTACAAAACAATCCCCCCTTGTGATGTGATAGGTAATCATTTTTAATATATTTATATATAAACATGGTTTTCTGTGATTTTATACATGATTGAGTGTTCTTGGAATCTTTGATAAAAGGTTTATTTTTGTAATTTGTATTTGCATGTTAGAATTTGTTGGTACATACGTATCACTTCATTCTTCAAAACGTGTTTGATCTTTTATGTTTATAAACCAAAGGGTTGTTTTATTAGTATTCCTTCATTATTTCATTGTAAATTATGTTACGTCTTAATTAAATCTCAGTTAATTGGTCTAATATTTAAGTTGCACGTCGTTGTTTTTTCTGAGTCAATGAAGTTTTTCACGCAAAATGTGCTCAAAAAACTGGTAAGATACATTAATTCAAACTCTTGTTGTTCCTTTTTTTATTCTTTTGTGAAAATATTTTTTTATCAAAGGAAGATACCGCTGTAACACTGTCCCCTGTGCAAGAATATTCATGATAGCAGTGTGTTTCAATGATAGGCCACATGGATTCTCACCTACCTTTATTTGAAAGAGAATGACCAGTCACATATAAAATACTAATTCTTATTGTGATTCTAACATTTCTCTTTAAATAATAAATTGAAATAGTTTGTTGAGGATCGTAATTAGTGAAAGAAATTCGGTTAATCAATTCCAACCCAATAATAGGTGATCATCCAATCTCCAATGAAACCATATAAATTGTTCATTGTGTTTGAAAATAAAATATTGTTCTCATTTTGTGTTGCACATCATATCTACTCATTTTATTTCGTAGGTAAAAATTCAGTCATTTTATTCAAATTAGGCATCAATCCATGGGTTAACCTGATAATCCTCTAATAAAAAATTGGACCTACGTAATAATCTAGGAGAAAATTAGTTTAGTCTTAGAATACCACTGGGGTTGTCTTGGATATAAATAACCTATGTTATTCCTGGAATAAGTGAACATTAGTAAGTTTATCTTAAATTGTTTTATAAACTATGTTTTTAATGTTATAATTTGAATGATGGCTATATAGAGCGGCGGGTCATAATGATGATGTCTGGGAGAAAGGTTTGATAAGATAAAACTAGAACACCTAAAATATTCTATAGCTGGGGCATAAAGTACTCTAGCACATTTATAAAAGCATTTTTCAACAATTTTCTGATGTGTGTCGTCTGCAAATTAATCATTAATCAAAGAGTAATAAAATTTTGCTCATAATGTCTTCACTGCTACATTAATTTAAATGGAATAAGTGAAAACGTTCAAAACTTTTTAGTATTTTTATCATTATTTTACCTAAAATATTCTAGCGTATTCGAAGCCAGATTATAAATATAACATAAATGTGAAGCACGTAGAGTTTTCGAAAAACACAACTTATTGAGTTGTTTTTTTACAATTAAATTAATTTGCTTCACATTGGTTAACGCCATTTTTCACCTAACCCTACAATAAATTATGGCACTATGTATTCAAATTTGAAAATAAACTCACAGAACTGAATTTTTCAACAGAAGAACATCATAACAGCTGTAAAAATACCATTAAGTAACCCGTTACAATTAATTTATGAGTACAGTTCTAGGAAAATTATTTCATCATCCAATTTTTTCACACCTTTCTGGGCTCTTGTATTTTTACAAGATTGTGCAATTTAAAACTTTCAAAACTGGTGTAAAAAGGTTATGAACACTGTACAGAGTAAGATGGCTCATATTTTAATCACCGATACACATGTTCTGTAGCGTAACGATGAAAGATGGCCTCCTGTATAAACAATAACTGGTTCCTTTAAATGTGTCCCACTTGTCAGTAATTCTTAAGTTTTTCAGGCTCTTTGGGCCCTCTTTAGTTCGGCTCTCTCCTCAAATCAGCTATAACAAACTTATTAAAGCAGATGATAAAGAAACACTTGGAAAATATGAAAATGTTCTCTGAGTAAGAAGATTTAGGTTTAAATATAATGTTATTAATTTAATTGACAAAAAGTGATTACAAAATCCGTTTGTTGTTTCAATATTTGATTGTACTTCTCTCGCCTTGGTAGATATTTGACATTGCCATAGCATTGTATGCATAAGGAACTGAGTGTAACAGTGGTGAGCTAATGATGCCATACGCGAATTTGGACTGTCTGCAGTTCCAGGGTGCTTCTCAGTTTCTTCTGTTATACTTTGTTACTTATTTCCTTCCAGTAGCTTTCAATAGGGTTGAAATCTGGGCTATTGTTTGGTCAGCAAAGTGTTTTGGTTCACTTTCTTTGAAAACAATTTTTTATCGAAAGCAATGAAATAAAATCTAAGATGTCTTTAGTGTGTATTTTCTTATAGCAAAACCACATCGGGCTATCTGCTGAGTCTATCTAGGGAAATAGAGCCCCTAATTTTAGCATTGCAAATCTGTAGACTTATGGCTGCATCAACGAGGATAAGATATATTTCAATACAGGTAGAATGAAATGTTCTCTTTATTTCACATCTACTGCATAGAATGCATGAATAATACTAAAATTTTAAGCCTTTTGGCATGGAGTAGAGTCATCGTGGAATATGCACTGATTAGATCTATTTAAGTGATCCTCAGCTGTTGGCTTTAACTAGTATTCGAGGATTTTAGCGTAATATCTTTCATAAACAAGCAATGTGATATCTTTCATAAAATAAAGCATCCCCTACTGTGGCTAAAGGTGTATCCTCATATTACTTGATACTGCAAATGTTTCATAGTTGTATTTAATTATGCTGGGTAAAATTATTCTCCACATCAGCATTATACAAAGTATTTTCAATCGTACCTGTGTACATTTAACCTTGATTTGCTTGAGGAAATCATTTTGATCCACATTGCTTCAGTTCAGTCAGCATGCTCTTTGGTCAAGTTGAATCTCATTCTGTTGGTGAAAAGTAGTTTCTTTCCTGGCCATCAAGCTGGAAGACTGACTAAATGCAAATGACACTGGATGGTGTGCGTGGTGATAGTGATTCCTGAAATTTCATGCAATGTTCTCTTGAGATCTTTAAACATTTGACAATTCTGCAGACTTGTGCGTTTTAAAACACGATCATCAGCTGTTATGGAAGCTTTCTTTTTAACTCTTTCCTTCTGATGCTCTACAGAATCAGTCTCTCTACACCTGTGTACTCAGTGGCTTAAGTCAACTGGTTAATTTTAATTTGTCTAGTAATCTGTCGTGTCGAAAATCCCTTTTTGCTCCAAATAATGACTGATTTTCCTTGAAGTCAACTTACAACTCTTGGTCATGGTAGCATCACACACACTTTGTAGAAGATTTAGGTTTCTAAATTGCCTCTCAGTAACAGCTTCTATTTATCACAAAAAACAAACAAACAAAACGACTGAAACAATTCCCAGAAACCTTAAAAGCTGATACTGTAGCAACTATACTGTACTTCATCATCAATGAAAGGCATTTGCACCAACAAGCAATAGGGCCTCAAAACAGACGATAAAGCTGAAGGAAGGAGGGCGACATTGGTGATGCAATAACATTTTCACAACTACAGCATATCTACAAAGTATCATAATATTTCTTATATTGTATTTACTTGGTATATGCGACAACAAATGAAATTGTCAAAAACGTCATGTATTTTAATTGTTATTTATCATTTACTCGATTTTATGTGTATTCAGACATTTCTTTATTGACTTATTTTTTGACTCATCAATTCTGTTCTTAATTGTTCATCTGTGATTCGTTTGTGTTTAGCCGAGAGTGATTAAGGTTTATTTACTGTTATTGTTATGCAATACCTCATACTAAAATTTCTATAAATTAAATATAAATATAAAAGAATTCATAAACCTATAATAAACTACTTAAAACTTCATTTCGTCGAAGTAAAATCTGAATTTATACAAATAAATGTACTGAACAAGTGGCTACTAGTTGTTCATATCGCTTTTTATCAAAAAATAATTCAACTTATATAATAGTTATACGAACATTTTTCATAGAATACTTTCTGTCAATAGTAATACAGCAGATAAAAGCATTCTTATTGTTGATGTTGGATGCAGAATTAGGCTTAAGCGTATTTACAGTATTATTAGCGTTTAGATCGTTATTATTGATACTCCAAGTATAACAGCAAAAATAATAATTCGTAGTTTATATGGTAAGTTTTATTACATTTTCAACCAATATGCTAATGAAATTATTTCAGTAATACCTATAGTATTCATATTAAAAGTGTATAATTTATAATGAGTGAAAAGTGCAGTGGTGTTACCACAGGTTCCGAGACCGAAAAACTGGGATAATTTTTAGTTCCATACAGTTGCAAGTAACTATTACTAACAGTTCTTAAATAGTTTAAGTTACACAGATACACTTTTTACCATTTACTAAATAACTTGCTATTTATTGCGTCATTTTTAAAAGCACAGAAAAACATTCTTTAAAAGTTAACTAGTGGAATATAAAACGTACCTAAAGATAAACTGTTTTTAACCTACTAAAAAAGTCAAATTTTACCGAAAGAAAAACTTTGCTTCTTCATTACCTTTTTTTTGCAGCTGGGCAAGTGTTTAACTAACAATTCCTGTGGCTGATTGTTGACAGGCTAGGTTAAGAAAATAAAACAGAGACGAGGGAAATGCTGTACGTCATTACTTGTCCAAATGTTGTGACCTTTGTTGGCTGATTCTTCAAGTTCAAGCATAATTAAAAAAAACAGACAAAAAAAACTATACAAGTGAAAGTTATTTTGAGGTAAAGAGAAATGAGCAATGTAATATTTTTAATGGCTGAATGTGTTTGTTTGGGACGAAAAATAGGTTAAAATATGGAATATCTGGTAATCCTATCCACACAAAAATGAAAGTGTGTACGTTCAAAAATACTCATTTCTTTAAAAACAAAATTAATCAAATATAAAACTGTGGAAACCAAATACTTGTACTATTGATTGGTAGCAGTGCATGTATCATTTACAAATACATGCATATTCAGTAATATGGAAGAAATAAAAACCTTTATTGATAATGAAACAAATGCAAAGCATGGGGGATCATTCTTACTGTAAATGGATTTATAATTTATCTAGTGATTTGTTGGATTTAATGTAAGGTTCTTTATATTAAATTCTACAAATACTTTGCATTCCATCAGTATACTTGTAGGCTGCTAAATCTCTGGTTTGCTTTTCAGCCAGAGCTGTGCTTTAGCAAAAGTATAGTTTTTTACATAAAGTAACTGGTTAGGTCTGTATGCCATTAAAGATTCTTTCTTCATTGATATTACATACTTAGTGTGGAAAAAACAAATTCACAAGTAAGGTGCACAGTGATAACTTGTTGGTTAGTGTTACTATTGAACTAAAAATTATACCAGTTCAATTTTTCACTTTATATCGACAAAATACTTGCTATTTTGAATTTAGTTATAATTATCTCGGATGAACTCTAAAACAGTAATAAAATATAGTAGCTAGTAAACATAAACAAAACTACACAAAAATGTCAAGAGTTAGATAACACAATTGGCCACTGGCACAACCTTAACACGTGCAAGTTTTCAACAGTGAGTTTTTATTTTCATTACTGCTGTTTATTATTCCTTTTGTCAAAAGTTTATGTGAACAGGTTGAGGTGCACACATTTTGGATAAAAGGCCAGAAGTTAATGAGTTGGTGAAGAAGGGTGACTGGGTTGCTGAGACACTTGGAGTTTTAATTTTTTAACACTATTTAAAGTTATAAGGTTTGTTTATTCTTCTCAGCTAGTTTCATTTTAGTGATATTGGTTTGTACTTTACCAATACAGGTAATAAATATGATGAATGTTAGATAAATGAAAAACTTTGTACAGTTTATGTTTAAATTTTAAACTGTATAAATAGAACCAGTGCATATGTTTTACAGGCTCTGCAGTAACTCTTGGTCTCAGGTTATCTTTTTAAGGAACCCCTCTTTATTCAATATCTTTAAAGGTTCAATATAAATACTTTTCTCCAGTCAATTTGAAATCTCAATTTGTTGATTTGGTGAAGCATTAAAAGTCAGTAGGTCTAACATTATATTAATCATGGACAAACTGAAAAAAATGTGAAAAATAAAATCTGCACTTTACATTTTTATTTTACCTTAATTTTCAATGAAAAAGCTAGTCAGGTTAAATATTTTTAACCTTGCTGTCAGAAAACATACTACAGAGACCAAATGTGAGTCCAGCTCAATAACTCACCTGTTAATTGCTTTTCGGTCAGTGATAGGAGCAAAAATGTACTCTCACTGTCATGATTGGGTGTGCCATGCATATTACGAGGTTTGCAAGGAGGGTTTAGTGGCAGAAGCCAGTTGTAAACTTGGGAAATAACTTTATTGGAGATTATGTTAGTATTAGTTTTTGAAAAATATATCACGCATTGGCACATAATTAGGAAAGGATACTTTAAGATTGGGTTGGCTGTTTTGGCTAGTGGAGAGGTGACCTTGTGTAAGATCTCTTATTATAGTAAAGTAATTACAAATTGTGGAAGAAAAGAAGAGATGGGCTACAAGTAAAATACTTTAAGTCATTTAGGGTATCAGGAGAGACTAGTATGGTTTTGTACTTGCTTTCTCTGGACAACAGAAGAATTGATATAGGTTAAACAGTTTTTTACAATGATTTGCCTCAGAGTGATGGAAAGGAGTTCCAAAACAGATTTGGTTAGAGTTATGAACTTGATGAATGAGTTGCTTTGTGGTTTGTGCATTTATTTACATTTTTTGTTTAAAACTTGGTTTGTTTTATTCATGAATGGAAGGACTACTTAATTGAATAAAGAATTTATTTTTTCGTTTTCTTTACAATATATCTTTCTGTGGTTAGTTTGTCACTTTAATATCTTTGACCAAGGGATCTTTCTCTTTCATGGGTTTACAGTTATTATAATTTTGTAATTATTGTATCTAAAGCATCAAAGTTATAAATGTATTTTGAAAATATTTGAAGATTCATTATATTTGTACATATCAGTTTCTTTATTTCATGCTGTTTCCAGAATCTTAATTATGATACCAAAATCCAAGGTGGAACTCTGGCCAGTAGATATTTGTAATTAATAATTTCATTATGATATTAAAAGTGAAGCATAATTTTGGTTTAAGTGTATGTTAACATACACTACGATGTTCATGTTTTTTGTAACTTATTTTTGGGATAGTATTTTTTTTGGTAATACAACATTTACTGTATTTATTATTTTTGATATATTTGTTCCAGATATGCACTTCAGTGGTCATAAATGTATGGACAAGCAGTTTACTCTTTGTGAGAAATGACTTCATTTTGGGAACATCATATATTATGGTTAGTGTTTGGACTGGTATGGATTTTGAAACTACATTCATGTTTTCATGTTCAGACAAGAGACATAGATGTTGCTATTGGCCGAGGTGTATTCCTACAGCCTCAAGACTTGATATTTCATGGTATTGGTGCTGATGATATTTGTAGATTGGAAGTGGTTTCTGTAGAACCAATGAGTCAAAGAGTTGGTGTATTGGAACCAAAGGTAAATTAGTTAAATTTATTGGCAGAAGTTGATTTTTGTGCCTAAGTTTAGTTTTATAAATATGTACATTATGTTTAGAGTTAATGAAATAAATCTCTTTGTTAGTCTTTTCAGCAAGATGACATTTTGTTATAAAGGGATAGAAATATAACTGGATGTTTCAAATTGTATCAAATAAGGTTTCTGTAATGCTTGCTCATAAAATCAAACTTAAAGAAATAGTTTCTTAATGGGGAGGGAAGGATGATCCACTACAATACTGAGAGCAAACAGAACATGACGTGTGACTAAACTAATGTGGTGGGCTCAACAGAGAATATTCAGTATAATAAAACAGAGGGATCTTGACTAGGTGACACCTAAGTTATTGCTGTTGCCACCACCATTGAACTATTGGTATGAATCATCCTCAGACAATGTCTGTTTGGAGGTTGGAAGTGATCCAAAGCTCAATGACAGCTGGAAATCCAAGGATGTTTGTATGTAAGGACTGCTTGTTGATAGGCAAATGACCCAAAGCTTCCTAGTAATTGATTCATACATCCCAACCATGAAGGAATGCATCCATAAACAGATGAAAACCTGGGCAAGGAAGAAGTGGGATGCCCACAAATGTAGGGAAGAAAGAAGTGAAATAGTAGCAGCCAAACAATCCCAAACAAGGTTTCATTAATTGTGCAGAGTCCACTAATTCATATTGCATTGTGCCACATCCTTTTGATAGTTCCTTGTTGGCCTGCTCAGCCATTATTTCCACATTTGAACCAACTCCAATTATTCCGTATGTACTCCTTCCTTTCTTTTCCACCCTTCTTCCTAAACCCCATCCTGGAGTTTACATCTTCTATCTTCAAGTTTGGCTTTTGTCAGCAAATAAATTGTCTCTTCCATCTTGTTGCTTTCCATATGGCCCAGTTTATGCATTTTTCTTCCATTGAGGTATATCAATGGAAGTGGAAAGTTTTTTACATGAGGTCCAATTATTTGGAATTTCCATCTGTTCAACATACTGAAGCTGGTGTGTCTGATGTGGATTTTCAACTAGGGGTCTTTGGTCTCCTCGATTATGGATTATTAAGCAATCTTGTCCCATACTTCTTGGCTTTCTCATTACTGTATAGTCTTTGTTTATACACACTTTTACCATCATACCTATCTTTCTTGTTATCTGGATCAATCATTCTATCTATCTCTCAACTTTTCCAGATAATTTAGATATACTATTGTGCCCAGTGCATAACTTTCATTGCATGGCTTTCTTCCATGGTTCTCATTCCTGACTCTTTATCCCTTTGTAAACTTCTTGATGTAGAGATTTGTCCTCTTCTACCTTGACCATGGAGGTTTGTCTTTTGATTGAGTTGGCTTATTTCTTACAATCCTCTTCCCACAGGAATTTGTTCAGTGTAACTTCTCATCACATTTGACACCTCACATTTTCCTCACTTCTTCTCTTCATCAGCCATTGCAGAAATCATGCAATCAGGTATATGGACCACATCTAACATCTTCATCTCCAATTATGTAAATTGTATTGCAGTTTTGGTTTTCATCTTCCATCAATGGCTATTTTTCATTCTTTGCTGTGACTAAGAATGAGTTAGTCTATATTAATGCTTTCTTTTATTTCAGGAACTTGTCCTTTTATATTTTTATTACATGGATATTACTCTGTGGCAAGTGTTGCCTAACCAGGTTTTCTACAATTCAAAATCTGCACTGTACAGCTATGTTGACTCTCACTTTCCATTTTATGGCTTTGCATTGCTTGAAGGTGAATAATTTTTTAGTGTTTCTATCCAAACTTGTCCATTGCAGATTGTACCACCCATGGCCTCCTTTTCAAAATAGGGTTTCATAATCACCCATTGCAATGCCTCAAGTAAAGACATTTCTCCAGGCTCTCCTTTGCATTTTCACACACCTCTTTTCACATGGAGTATGGAAGTCCTTACTACTTACCAGTTCCAAGGCACTGGCATGGTCATCTATGAAGGCACTCTACTGAATGTGTTCCATACACACAAAAAAGAGCCAATACTATTCAGCACAGAGTAGGATGGTGACTTTCTGTTGGTTTAGACAATGTGTTATCCTACAATAAGCATTATATGATTTCGATGGATTGATTCATCAAATTGCAGTTCACCCCTTTGATTAGAATGTCTCATCATCCTCCACACACAGATGTCATTACCCCACAGCTAGGTTTTGGATTTAGAGTGAACAAAGCAATACAAATCCTCACTTATATTCAAGGCTGTCTTTCTCCCTTGATTGTGCTCCCCTTGTGTTGTGGGTCAAAGTGGGGATAATGAGAATTGTTTTGATTCTATCCTTTTGCTATCTCTCTTGGACCTGTTTCAAAAGGATGTTATTGCTTATTTGATGATTCCAGTTGCTTTCACTGTATGAGGAGTAGATTTTGTTTGCATAGACTTCCTTTCAATACTGGATGGTGGGTTTCTGCATTAAGATATTTCTCTAATAACACATCATGCCTTGGAGTTTGAATGATTATAGATTCTTTGTGGTATCTGAGGCTTGAAGTGAAGATGGTATTATCCTGATTTTATCCCTATGTGCATATCAGTTCCCAAAGGCTTGTGTTTTGGATGTATTTGATTTGTCAAATACAGTCCATCATGCTGTAGCCACTCTACACCATGGGTATCATCTTTTGCTTATCAACTTTGCTTCTTTGTGGGATTGACTTGTGTGTATCTATTTTAGAGTTCACATTATTATTCTCCTTCAATTCTTTCCAACTTGGGTGTGCTTCTTTTCTTTTTGTTGCACTCTTCATGGATGGGCAAAGAGTATACCTGGTCAGAGGTGATGAAGTTCTCCTTTTCAAATCTTCTGGTTTAACTCTCTTCATCTACAGTGGTGTCATTTATATAGTGTGTTTGTTCTTTTTTCACACCACTCTCTCCTCCTAATGAGTGTGGGATTATAGTAAATTTTGTGAGTAGAAGGAAGTACTGTATTTGTCTGTCCATCACCTCTCTATTATTTGTACATAATCGTTGGACATTTGGCACTCAGTTTTTCCATTTAGGTTGGCCGTGGCCCCATCTTTTTTATTATTTAGTGCAGTGGGTTTTTATGTATAGATTACATTTTTGGGCTGTTGTTTTATTATTCTGTGGATTTTTATCCTTTATTTGACTCATGGCTTCTTTGTTGTGATCTCCCTTCTCCTTTTAGAGTCATCTTGTTTTGAGTGACAAGTGTTTCTCTGTTTCAGTCTAAAACACCACCCTGTGTCTCATTCATTTAAAGGTCTCTCTTCTTTTGTAGACTTAGCTTATCTTTTCTTTGCAACATGGAGCTTTTTATTTTCTTTATTTCTTGCAGGAGTCTTTTTGGTAACTTTCTCTTCTCTTAAGTCCTTCATTCCTCATGGATGTGCCCATGTGTCCCCTACAATCGTTTCTGTTATGTCAACATAGGTATTTCCAGAGATAGTTTTTTCTCTGTTGTGGTTATATTCACTCAGTTGATCCTGCACATACTTGGATGTCCCTCTTTATCCCACCTTACTTAGGCTTGTGTCTATTTGGAGGAATCCAAGGTTCAGATCTCATTCTTCAGGCTCTTTCTGCTTATATATATATATATGTGTGTGTGTGTGTGTGCATGTGGGTTGGTTTCAATATTGCAGTGTAAGCAAAGCAGAGGTGACACTTTGTGTTAGCTTTATACCTGAATGGCAACCTGTTCTACAACCATACCTTTTCACTACTCTTATTCTAGTGGGTTGTAGTTCTGAATGTTTGATCTATCTCTGGTACCTAATCATGAGAGGCAATGTTTCCTCTGTCTTTTTACCCTTCAGATGGTGACTATTCTATAGGCTTGCCATTGTCTTCTGTCTCATCTTTCTGGTTGTCTAATCATGTTTCATTTGTACTCCTGTGTTATCTCCCCTCCACATAAAAAAAAGTCACTTGTTTTCATAATTATTGTTTACCTAGCTCTAAAGTTTCTCTTTAGGCTTGTGACAACTACATTCAGTTATTGATCTATCATGCATGTCTTAAAAGCTCATGACCTGGTGGCAAATCAGGTATTTCATCTTGGCCTAAACTTTTTCTGTAGAGTAAATTTGCCATCTATTGATGTTTTCAGTGAATTTGTTTACACTAGGAATCCTATTATCATTGCTTTTTCTACCTTCTTTTCATTTCTTGCTTACACTCATGTAGTATCCAATTTGAGACTTAAAATATGGCTGAAGATGTTTTGTGTCCAATGTGGTTCAACTTCCTTTCATGGTCTTTGAAAATATTTCTTGCAGTAACTATCACTCATTTTTGTCTTAGCTATTTTCTTCTGTACTATTTACCATAGGGACAGGTTAATTTTCTTCGCCAGATGGCCCATAATTTGGGTGGCTTGATAGGGAGATTGCATGTTTTGTACATTCATCTTCCATTTCCTTTCTTCCTAATGTAGTCATTCCAACTCAGTTCATCTACTTTGTTTATTATATGGTTTTCATTATTATCTCATTTATATTGCTCCTTTTTTTTGTCTCTTCTTATCACAAGACTTTTGTTTTTCCAGCCACTTTTTTCCTTCTTTGCATGATTAGATAATGTCCCCATCTGGCAAATTTCTTCTTCTTCTGATGATGACTCTTTTCTTATTTTTCACGTTTCCTTTCAGCATGTTTGTCTTCTCACAGCCTTTCCTACCTATAACTGTCAGTCTTATAGGCAAGTCAGCTCCCAATAATATAGTGTCATACTATATACACTACTCCCTAACTTTTATCATTTGCCATTCATTACTCTTTATAGTGATTCTGATGATCAGTTGTTTATTTTTCTTCTAGCTTTTTAAAGACAAACAACATCTGTATATTGTGGACACAACAGAATTCACCTCATGCTTGGTGTTGCCATAGATAGAATACATATCTAAAATACACTTCCACTCAATTACCTCTGTTAATATGTGGTTTTCTGCAAGATGTGTTAGCAGTGTCTGTATATTTTATCTTCCAGACTGTTCTGCACTTTTAAAAAACAAAAATAAAACATAATTAAGTTCATGATTGCTGTCTTTAATCATGGTAACTTGTCTCTCAGCATGAGATACAATTCCAAATGATTGTGTCTGATTCCATGGTCCACTTATTACTCGAGTATTCTTCCCATATAATATCTTCTTCCCCATTTTTTCTAAAGGCATATTGAAACTTTTTTTTTTTATCACTTAGTCCAAAGCTGCTGAGGAATTTGATATTGATAGTTTTTCATCTGGAAATGCAATCCACTGATGTGAGATCATGTAGATGTACTTCTCATATGGGAAGTTGAACTGTGTTGTTACTTAGTAGTGTAACAGAAGATAACTCTCTATGTTATATACCAAACCATTCCAGATGGTTTGGTCCAGCTCAATGGTTCTTGAGTTTGTCTTAAGACATGGATCTGAGATGCTTCTTTCTGCACCTGCTTGTTGTTATAAGAATTGCATATAAGTATCTATTTTCTATAGGAAAGCCTGACTTGTTACCCAAATCACGTTGCACACTCATACTCAGTTACCCTCCTGTGATATAATGATTAGTTGAGCAGTCTTCATTCTGCTCATTTTATGAACAATTTATCTTCATACAGAAATTTTCATCACACTTTCTTTACCACACATCTTTCTGACTTGTTGGTGTTAATTTTCTAATTCCCACAAGTGAAAAATATTACTGGTGGCTTTATGGTACTAATAATTTTGTAAAACTTGACATTGACAGATGTAAACATGTACATATTTGTTGTTTTTGATAGCTTCAGTATTTAGCTTGTTTATGTTATACATAAGGGGTGGTAAAAAAAGAATCAAATTCTAATATTTAGCATTCATTTATTGATTAATAAAGGAAAACATTTTGAGAGTTAGTGTTTTTTTGTTTGCAAAATAATAGTTTATTATTGTTTAAATATTTTAAAATTAATTTTTGATGATGAGGTTTGCTGAAACCCTAAAAGAGTAACTGTGAGAAATTTTTACACAAGACTAACAGGGGGTTAAGTGTTAAAAGTGTGAAACCTATAAGATGCTTATCTTTGATTTTATGGTTAATAGAGAAATGGGTGGTGATTTTAATTTCCTATTAACACATCTTGGCTGGGAGTATATTAAACTTGAAAAGAAAGCCCTAGATATAAACTGGTAAATATTTGTTAGGTTTTCTTCAACAGAAGATCAAGTTAGATCTTTTCCTTAATGGATTTTGGATGAAACTTGATAAATCAGATCTACTGAGAATTTCCTTCTAGACTGATCACCATTGACTTTCAAGCCCAAGCATGAGAACAAGGTGGATTGCTTTTCAAGAGGGTTTCAAAGTTTAGAAAGAAATATGGATTTTTAGGAGATATTTTGCTTTTAAAATGCAAGAGTGATGAAGATTTGTTTATTCACAAATGTGGTAGTATTTTCTATGGTTGTCAATTTATAATTTATCCTTTATTAATATATATCAGTTTACAGTTACATATTAAGTTTAGATTGATCAGGTAAAAATGATATGTTTCAAAGGACAGATTGTTGTGTTACTATGGATAAGATTTTTTTCCCATTCCATTTTGATTTACTGTGTATTTTTTAATCTTTTCTTTCAGGTCTTTGACTGTTTCTTTAAACCTGACAGGGTAAGATACACCCATTTTGGCTTACCATTTATGAAGCAGGACATTATTAAGCTATATGCTTACAAACTTTCTGTTAATAGCACCATTTCTCGCACAGTTATACTGACGATCAATATAAAAAGTATCAAATTTGATGTAACAGTTGTTAAAGCTCCACTGGTAGTAGAAGATTTCTTTGGTGTGTCAAAACCTATATCGCAAGAAAATCTTGAGTTCTTGTACAATAAACAGGATGGAGCATCTTGCAAAGTTCGTTTTTCAGTCCATCAAAGCAGTTGGCCTGCATATGGTCAAATTGTAATTGGAAATCAGAGAAGATTCATTGATGTAATAAAAGTCGATTGTGATGACTTGGTGCATGTTGATCTGCAGTATGAGCATCTGAAGCCACCAACTCCAGATAGGGATTATATCTTATTACTGGTGGAAACAAGTGATCCTCACCTTCATGGAGGTAGTTTGGTGACAGAGTGGGTCACTTTACCAGTAGAAATTAAATCAGGATTTCCAAATCTACCACCAAAGGCTTCTTTTTCTAGTACATTTTTGATGGCTGTACAACAGTTCATACTTACTCCCATCACACCAAATGTCCTTTCAGCCTCAGATGGGGAGACTCCAAAAGAAAAATTATTATTTAATGTTAGTACAGAACTCACACCAGATGAGGGCTTTATTGTACATTTGACTGACCACACTCGACCGATTTATTCATTTCGTCAGAGTGATATTGAAAATGGAGACATAGCATATAAACCTTCAACTAAACCTGTCTCAGCAGACCAGACTTTATCAATTAAATTTATAGTATTAGATGCAGAATTTAAGAAAAGTGATCCAATAGAGCTTCATATTTTTGTAAGGTCATCAACAGCATTGTTTCCTCGTGTGTCTGTTAGCTCTGGCTTAGTGCTCCTTGAAGGTCAGTCACGTCCACTCTTACCACAGAACCTTGAAGTTGTGGATAAAGATAATATAGAAGAAGTTCAAGTGTTTGTTTCAGGGGGTTTGAAACATGGTGAACTGAAAGTAGGTGGAAAGTCATATATTTCTTTTAATCTTGCAGATCTAATGGGTGGGCGTGTGGTGTACCATCATGATGACAGTGACTCATCTAAAGATACCATTCACTTAAGAGTGACTGATAAGTCACAGTCTACTTTGGTAGCATTCCCAGTTACAGTTCTTCCAAAAGATGATGATCCACCAGTATTAACAGTAAATGTGGGTTTGCAGTTAGTGCAAGGTGGATTGACAATAATAACTCCTACCTTGCTGAATGCCACTGATAAAGACTCAGAAGACCAATACATTACGTATGTTGTAAAGAAAAAGGCAGAATTTGGAGTTCTATGGAAAAAACATGTATGGGAAGTAGTGGGAGTAGAAGTTCAGAACTTCACACAAGGGGACATAAACAATGAACTTGTTTATTATCATCACCTTGGAAACAAGGTAAGTTGGTCTATTAGAAATAACACAAAATAACTAAAATTGGAAAAACAAGTTAAAAGAAGGCTATTCACATTTTTATGTAATTAGTCTTAGCTCCACTTCTGTGTACTAAAAGTCAGGATAACAAAGTATATTTTTTTTAGAAGAGCAACTATTGTGGTGCAAAAAAATTCCTATGCTATGATTTTGATAATTATATGAAAGTAGCATCATAACAAAAGTTTTGAGATATTTTTAGTTTTCAAAGCAACTGAGCTACTTAGACACTTCAATAAGAATAAAAAAAATATTTAATATTAGCTCACATATGACCACATGAATTATTGTGTGTATAGGACGTAATAAATTATATCATTGACAAATGTAAATGGTTCACTTCATCCACTATTTATTGATAGTGATCCAACACCATTAGAACTGCTAAGCATGTTAAAATGTAATTATAAATTTAATATTGAAATATAATTTGGTTTAAAGTGTATTTAACTATGTTATAGTCTCCATTGTATTCTCACTTAGCTATATCCAAACAGGAAGATTAAATAACATGAGTAAATGAAATGAACTATAGTTTCTGATATTTTTTATAGAATGCATAATTTATTTAAAAAAACAACAACAATCATACTATTATTGGCAAATGTGAGATATTTTACCTGTTATTCCCTTCAAGGTGATATCCTGTTTGTGGAGAGGAGACCTCACAGGGAAGGTTCTGTATTTTTAGTTATCTCCTGAGATCTGAACATCCACCCACATATTTTCCACGTATTGTGACCTGCAAAGGGAGGGAGAAGATTCTGGTAGTTGAGGGGTACAATCCCACCACATCATTTTGGCCTTTAATTCTTCTCCACAGGTAGTCGTGGAGTGACCCCCCCACACATACAGTCAGTATTGAGCATTTTCAGTAGGTGTTGTAAACATTGTGTCTTATACTGGTGTTTGGATATAGTTCTCATAAAATCCTGGCATTACTACAGTGTCCTTGTTTGGCATTGTAGTGCATCCTTTTGTGTGACTTCATCATGGGTGGGGTCAGTGGGCATTGAATTATTCTCTGTTTATTAAGGATCTCCTAATCCTCAAAAAAAAAAGTAAAACAAGAGTTTATAGGTAAAATACTATGCATATATGACTGTTACACAGTCATCACTACCATCAAATCCTATACCTCAACTTTTAATCTTTCATTCTTCATCTGACAGATTTTTAGGACAAATGTCTCTCTTTTTCATTCAAAATGGAATAGAGGGATTTGCTGGCTCTCCCAAGTTCATCAGAAAGCTGTGCTCTGAATATATTTTAGTGGAAACATCTTGTGCATATAGTATCTGTGCCACTCTGTCACATTTCTGTTGTCCATCTTTACTCCTTTTTCTCCTTTGGTTATTGGTGAGATGATCTGGTTCTCCTGGTGGTTAGCCTATTTTGTGGCTTGATTCTCAACATAAATGGAATTATTTTCTCACTGGTTTCTGGGTCTTTGGTTTTCTCCTGATTAACCCAGTATTGGTCATATGGATTTCTTCTATTGACTTTTAAATTGGAAGGTTTCTGTCTCCCCTGTCCTAGATGTTTGAATGATCTTGTCCCATACCTCTCCTACACTTTTCTTGAGAGGGTTTTCCTTCTGGATTTGTCTTCCACTGTGATAGGCTGTCCTTCAAGATGGGGATATTAATGTTTCTATACTGCTTCACTGCACTACTCTCCCAATAATTTTTTGTTTTACTTTCTCTTATTTATTCCTTCTCTTATTTGCCTGTGGACATTGATGGTCTGTTTATATGCCATTGATATTTCATGTATTTGTTACATTTCTGCATATCTTCTCATTTCTTTGGATAATTTTTCTTCTCTAATACTTCAGTGGCTCATAAGAATAACTCCTTTATTGCGCTGCTTTCCCTTCCTTTCAGTTTTACACCTTTATCCTATTATTGATCCAGACAGACTTCTAGGTCCTACATGTGTTTTTCTCTGTTATATTGCCTGTGTGGCTTTTTTATGTGATGTCTATTCCCACCTCTTATTCATGATTTTTATCTCTTTTCTTTCACCATTTGGATTTGGCTCTTTATTTAATTGTCTTCTTCCTGTTCCTCCCATACTTTGTTTTGTGTGTCTTCTCACCAAATTCAACACCTGAGGTTTATAATGCATTTCATTTTCATTGTCCTTTGGAGGTTCGTCAATCAGGCATGTGGACAACCTGTGATATGTTCATCTGTCACTATGTGCAATAGAGTATGTTTTTTTTTCCTCAGTCGGTTATCAACTTCCATTTCTAGTCATTCTAGAACATTAAAATTCAGTAAATCTTTGACTGGGTAAGTGTTTTGATTATCAATTTTTCTTCTTGAGGGGGTATTTTCCCTTTTATTCATGTTCATGGTTTGGATAACACTCCATTGTGAGTAGTGCCTGACCAAGTGTTCTTTAACTGTTCAGATATTTACTTTTAAGCCATGTTAACTTGTATATTATAATTCCATGGCCATGCAAGGCACAGTGCAGAGTGGATGGTTCTAAAAGATCATTTGCCTGGCTGCTGACTTCATTGGGATCCCTGCCTTCTCGAGAGTGGGGACAAACTAACAGCCTGTTCATGCCATTGGTGGGGCAGAGTGAGAGCATGCATGTTAGGATTTGAAAGATGGTAAATTATGCCTAGGCAGGACGAAACCAGATAGCTGGTGCTCAAACAGTCGTATCGAGTAAAGCAAATGATTAGAGCCCTTGGGGCCAAAACAATCTTAACCTATTCTCAAACTTATTGATTTGACCAGACATCTCCTTTTGCACTTCTGAAACTACTTCAATCTGCAATATCAATCAAGTAGCACAAAAAACTAGCCAGCCTGAAAATTAAATCCAAATTCCTGATGATCACATCAAAATTCTGTCACAAGTGACAAAGGGGGATATTAATATCCCTGAATACCCCAGGTGGAAAGTTTACCTTCCTATAAAACTAAATAACTGCCACAAGATTTTTTTTCTTTTTGCTTCATAAGTTTGCCCTTCCTGGTCCATATCCTCCCATGGACTACCTGGGTAAAGCAGAAGAGGATAGCTGCCTCTACTCTGCTTTGTCTTGTATTTAATAAATTGGTGTGGTCTGCTTTTAAAAGTA
Source organism: Carcinoscorpius rotundicauda (assembly GCA_011833715.1). Classification (NCBI taxonomy): domain Eukaryota; kingdom Metazoa; phylum Arthropoda; class Merostomata; order Xiphosura; family Limulidae; genus Carcinoscorpius; species Carcinoscorpius rotundicauda. Next base: position 20,633,855 of record CM022400.1, read on the forward strand.
GAGTTTCATGGTCACCCATTGCACTGTCTTGTATGTTGTCATTCCTTCAGACTCTTCATTGCAATTTACTTTTCATTTTTTCTAGTGGAGTCCTTAACACTTTCCAGTTCCAATCTGCTAAGGTGTGGAACCATGCAGGAATCCTTATGAATTGGTTGATGAAATACAAACAAAATATAGAAATTATAAAACCATTCAGTTGACAGTAGAATGATAATGTTCTGCTAATGCAGGTGACATGATATTTTTCATTATGAAACATGAAATTTAATGGGAGAGAGATGTCAGAATTGCAGTTCACCTCTTTAATTGTAATCCCTCATCTCACCCCATGTGAATGTCAGTTTCTAGTGGCCAGATTTTGGATTTAGAGTAGAATCAATCAATGTAAGTCCTCATATGTATATCACAGGTGTCTATATTTTTCTCTTTCATTTATATTCCATCAATGATATGGGTTGTGGTGGAGGAAATTATGGGTTGCTACAGTTCTTTCCATTCCACTTTATGTTTCTTATTTCAAGGATGTTAATGAGAGTGGGATGGTTTCTGTCATTTCCTTCACTGGAATTATATTTCAGATAGGTAATTTTCTCCTCTTTCTCTCCTTAGTGGACTCAGCAGATAGCCCAATGTGGCTTTGCTATAAGAAAACACACACCCATAGTTCTCCTCTTACACTTTCCACACTTTTTCCTGCTGAAGACCTGTGCTTTCGTCTTTTTCCAACACTCAAAATGATATTTTGATAGAACTGGGTAGAGGTAATCACAAGCATGATGAGAGTATGCCACATTGTTATTGATGGAGGGTTGATACAGGATGATTTGCATGAGACACATTGGAATCAGTCAATTCCAATGGACAGGAGATGGAAGGCTTGTGGCATGTATAAAAACTTTTTTACATGTAGAGGGCAACACTGAATGAGAGTAGCTAATTATATAACAGGAGGTAAGTGCCTATCAAATATACATTTTTAGTGAAGGAAAATTGTTATGTTTATCTTTCTTGCTTTACTATTGTTACTAAGAAAAGTTACTAATCAAATACAAATAATACAGGCATTTGTGCTAAGTTATTGAACTAGGACATGAAAATTGAACTACACTTAACTAATTTTACAGATTATACTGGGTTCGCAAACACTGTTGGGGAATAATATTCAAGGTAACAACACTACTATTGGGCAATGTCAAAACAATGCATTATTATCTACTTAAAACAATAACAATAATTAATAAACTAATAAATATAACCATAAATATAATAAATAATATACTTTTTTCAATATCAGCAATATTAAAACAACAGTGGAGGAATGAAGTATTTCACATGTATTCCTGCTGAAATATGTTGTAGTTGAGTTATGAATTTGTAGACTTGTAGTAAGGGCAGTCATGCTAATCAAACATATTTTTAGTGTATATTTTCTGTTAGGTTTATGTAAACTATCAGAACGGAAGGTTGTGCGAAGCACTATGATATACAAAAGTGCCAGTAGTATAAGCAAAACTCTACATAATCTGTAGCTGTATCTAAATAAATATTTTTAAGTTTACTGGAAGGAAATAATAGTGACAACTTTTCATATAAATGCTTACTTTTCTTGCTTTTGAAGAAAATGTTCAGCGTGATTTGTAAATCTACAAGCAACTTAAAAAAACATTTTTCCACAAAACAATTCTCTTTTGCTAAGGGATTTGAGTCTACAGTGAAACAAGGTGTGGCACTAATCAAACAGTGAAATTAGGTAATGATGGCACACCTGAAAAACTTGCTGTTAGTCATCAAGAGAGAAAAACAATTTTTAATGGTTGGGGCAAAGCTCTTGTTATCTCAACAATAGCTGAATGGACTAATATTGAACTTTGTTATTTCAGAATTTTTGTCATTTGGAATTGTCGAGTCCACATTATTTAGAAGTTTAATCATATTGCTACAGCCAACAAGTACAGTAATTTCTCTAAGAACACTGATGAAATGAATGAACAACACCAGTGAGTAAAATATTAGCCTTCTCAAGTCTCAATTAGCAGTGATCAAGACTGTTGCTATGACTGCTGACTTCAAGGAGTTGCAGAAACAGGTAATTAAATAATAAATAATCTGATTTTTTAGTTTCTAAAACACTACATTTAAACACTACATTGGTGAAGGTTTGTTTTTTGCTCCTCAGTTAGAAACATTGATATTTTATTAGATTGCCATCTTATATGCTATATTTAATTTTTAGATGTTAACCTGTTATTGAAAGAGCATTTTGGAAACTGACATAATATTATTTTATTACAGAGCCTGTGTAGGAGTTAATGTGCACTGTATAAACAAAGATGCACTGGAATGTGAACATGCAATTATTGCCTGTTGTCTTTTAAAAGCATGCCATGCCTATGACCTCATGTTGAATACTGCATTCAGAAGAAAATTGTCAAGACTACAACAGATAATAGCAGCAACTTTGTTCAAGCTTTCAGGTTAGTGGCGTATTTTAAAATTACTTGAATTTGCCTATACATTTAACTTATAGCCTAGATCAGTTCCAAGCAATAGTCCTTTGTCAGATGAGCTGTCTCTGTGCAGTTACTCCTACCTGTTGCACATGCTTTGGCCATCTAGATACACTTTGAAATATCACAATATGATTAAATGATTAGAGAGAAGGAGAGAGAATAGTTTTTATTATACAAACATAGGTGTGGGAATGAATTTATAAATGAAAGAAGGAATTAAATTATAAGAGGAGAGAAGATATATGTAACATATAAATTACAGCCCACATTCACATTATTATCTGTTTCAGGCCTGGTTGTCTTTCCTTAATCTTAATAAAATTTTCTTGTGTTAACCAAAATAAGATATCTAAATAGATCATTCATCATTGTAAAAGGGTTAATTGTGTGTGTGTATACATACACAAATACATCCGAATAGGGGTAATTTAATATAATCCTACTTGGATGCATTTGTTGGTTGGATGTTCTGGCTCACTTGGTTGCATGTCATATTGGAAAATTATTCATTGTGGTTGGATTATTAGCCATGTATTAAGCGTCAAAACTATTTTTTGTTTATGTTGTATGTTTAAATAACAGAGTGATAATTTTTTTGCAGATTGTTCTCCAATGATGCATCTACCATCTCTTCTGACCAATTGCATAGTTATGATGATTCAAGTGAAGATGCTTCAGAAATTTATTCTTTAGATAAGGTACATGTATTATAGCAGACCCTCAAAGATGTGCCCTTGTATATACCTTGGATCTTGTTGCTACTACTGATGTACATAAAACTTTATGTGACACCAATATTAAAAAAGCATCTCAGTGAGCAGTAACAAACTTTCAAAGCACATGGAGTAAACAGAACATAATCACCATAGCTGCCAACACAAGTGAGAAAGAAATAGGGAATACTTGGTTGTTCCATTGTCCAACTCTTTATTACTCATTGTTTGATATCCTCAGTTGTGTAGGTAAATTAATATCTGGAAGTTAGTCATGTGACCAAGTGCAAGGCTAAGTGTTTGATCAACAGGGCATTATACAGCTGAATCCAGCTGAGAAATGTTTATTTTGGAATACATTCAAATCATGAGACCTATTGGTGGAGCACTTGACATTTTTCAGTGTGAGAACAAAGCACTTATGAGGGTACTAACCTTGTGTGTTTTTTTTAGCCAAGTTGAGTGATTTGAGCAATAAATGGTTACAAATTTGTAAGGTCCAAATTGAAGTATTAATTCAAAACATTGACACTAAGTTTCACAGAATGTAAAACATTAATAATTCTTTTGGCATGGTTTCATCCAAGCTTCTAGCTTTTCTGGCTTCCAGAAAATTAGAAGAAACAAGTTTAGCAAAAATGGTCACAAGGATAGAAGAAAACAGTCAGCATAATATAGTACAGAACTATCTAATCAAGATAGCATGATAGAAACAGAAGATGGAGATGATTATTTCAGATACCTGGAAAAAAGTGGCCAAAGTGCTGAACACAAAAGTGCTCAAGTAGTTGTTGCTTTTCTATATAAATCTCCTATAAAGTCTGTTCACAGTAATGCTTTGTTAAAGTCAGTTTTCATTTCATTAAATACAGCTATTTTGTCAAGTGCTGTACTTGAGAGAGATTTTTCAGTTGGAAAAGACATGCTGAGGATAAAGAAGAGGAGGACTGTATGATGCAGACTTTAAAAAGGTTGCTTCTTTAATTGCTATTCCTAAAACCTCTCAATGTGTTATGTATTTTTTAATGGTTTAAATTCAATGTTTGTAGAGTACACTTCTGTATTTATATTTATAATATATAATGTACACAGTGCATGTTTTATATACAGAATATAGGCATCTGTATGAAAAATAATGAGTTGTTACATTTTTAAGTAAGCAGTGTTTTAGGTAACAACGTTACTGTTTTTGGCAGGTGTTGGCCAAAGTAGCACCACTACTTTTTTATGGTAATGTGCCTAACTCTGTTTATAAATATAAAGGTCACTTTGGAACTTTGCTTTAGATGTAGAGGGTGAGGCAAAGAATTTTGAGATCAATATGTATTAAATACTGGTAATAAAGTGTTTTTAAACCTTGATTGAGATGCTACACTTTATAAAGTTGTGCACTGTCACTCATTCTTACATAAACATGAATCACTGTCCACTTTACAAAGCTTGCAAATTTTTATCTAAGTTTTTAATTCTATGGATTTCTGTTTTAATTACAAATGGCAACATAAGCATGTCAAGAGATAGCACCTACTTAATTTTAGTAAGAGAAATGGTAACCTTTGCAGATATTTATATTTTCATCAAATCTGCATTTGTTTATTTTTTTTGGTCTTTCTGAATTTCCAGCTCACTGGATTTGTATAAAGTTGAGTTTTACAGGCTCTGTGTCAGTATTGATAGTAGTTTTAAAATATGATAATAAGATTTTATGCATGTGGTCTTTGATATTGTAAGTTGTGTATTAATGCAAGCCCCGTTTTTCATCAGATGTGTCTAGCCCTTACGTGAAAATCACATTTGAGGCTAATGCTTGATATACAAAACATTCTCTTCCTACTTTTGTAAAGATAACCCTAAAAGAAGTTAAATTTCCAAAATGCTCTTGGAATTCATGATTTATAATTTTTTATTATTTGTAAAACAAAACTCAAATGAAATTTACAAAAACTTTAGTTAGATATTTGTAACTTTGTTTCTTGTCTGGTAAGTTTTCATGAGTGAAAAAAAAAAAACTACATTCCAACTACTATTTCCAGGCGAACAATAATTTAGAAATAACATTATCTTATGTAACAAAGAAGGAACAGCATGTAACAACAATACCTTTATCAAATTTAGACTGTAGTATTGTGGCAAACTTTTACATAAGAAAACTTTTTTTTCCAGCTTTAAACAAAGGAGTTAATAATAAATTTCATATGAAATTATAAGAGTTTACATGGCTTGGGTGTTTTTAAGAAACTGAATATATTTTATAGTTCTATACACATCAAAATTTAATAACAATTGAGATAACTTTACAACATATTGGAGGATATTATCCTGTTTCACGTGATACCTTGTTTGAGTTATGGGAAACTGAAATCTGTTCTGAAAATTTTTCTTTTATTTAACATGCATCCAGTTAGATGCTATTGGAAATGAAAACATCTTAACTTTTTCTTTGTGTTTTTTTATATTATTCCTGATACAAAATATCATAGCTTTGCATAATCATATTAATGATCTTTATTCTTTTTTTTTAAATAGAGAAAAAGAAATCAAATTTATTAAAAAATGCTAAGTTTATAATGTAGATTTTAGAAGCTCCTAATACAAATACTAGATTTTGTTACAATGTTATTTGTTCATGAGAGCTTATTAATGATTTATTTTTATTAGGGCTCAATGGATTCATTTGAAGTAATATTGATGGATGGAAGTGATCCTCCAAACAAATCTTTTCCATATAAGGTTCTTGTGGGAATTAATCCTGCTAGTAATGAACCTCCTCAGCGCCACCCAAATTGTTCTCTTCATCTTGAAGTTAAGGAAGATGTAGTTGGAATTTTGACCCAAGACATGTTACATTATGTTGATCTTGATTCAAAACCAAGTGAAGTGGTTTTTACTGTCACTAGTTCTCCTCGATTTATAGGGTCATTTGCCTTGTCAGGTAAATACTTACCTATTATAAAATATGTGTTAAAAAACTACACAAAGCTAAAGAATTATATCTTTCATAAGTTGAGGTCATTCCATTTTTGCTGCATTTTGATTCAGCTGTGATCGCTGTCATAAGTTCAGATTTATGAAAAAGTATTAACTTGTTAATTTTTGTTATTCTAGAATTTCAGTAACCTGATGATATTGAATTATTCTCAGCAAAAACTGCAGGTTTGTTTCCATTTTTAAATTCTTGATAGCTTTAGTGCATTTACCTATTTAGAATATCTTAAGGTGTACAAGGTGGAATTCAGTACAGGTATTTAAAACCTGCAAGTTAATTTTAATTTATTTGGGACAAGCAGAGTGCATTAAAACAATATAGTTGTTAAAAGACATTGTATCTTTATTCTGCCATTATCCTAAACATAGGCTGGCAGTTTGAATGTTAAAGTTACATCAGAGGAGTTTCTGTGCAGAAATTTAATAGTAACGATAAATGCATATTTTCAGTGAAGATTTTTAGTTTTCCTATTGAAACATATTACATAATGTTTCAGTCAGTAATCTTGTCACATTTTTTTTTAGATGCAGGGAAATTTGTTTCTGTTGCTGGCCAGGTGTCATTAAAGAAAAACTTCACACTTCCAAGTTTAACTTATTTTACTCAAGAGGAAATAAAGCACCACAAGGTGGCATATATGCCACCAGCATCTGATGTAGGGCCAAATCCCCAAACCCTGCAGGTTGTCATGTCAGTTTCTGATCGTCAAGGAAATACTGTTACTGGCCAACTTTTCAATATTACTATTTTGCCTGTTAATAATCAGGTCAGTGTTTTCTGTTGAGACAGACTTACAGCATCCATTAAAAGTATGCAAGTTTTCAAATTCAAAATCTTCAGCTGTTAAAAATAACTTGTTTTTTTCTTACTAACAGACTAAACATTCCTTATTTGGTTAGTTTGTAAACATACCAAACAATCTTGAAACCTTGTTCATGGATTATATTTTCATCTGAAAGTTTGAACTCGACTCATCAAATAATGACTTTGAGTTTATATACTTTTGAAAACTGCATGAAACTACAAAAGTTCAATTTTTGCAACATTTCCATCTTACAATACAGAACTTGTTAAAATTACCAAAAATTTATATTTTACTTCCAGTTTCAAACATTTTTCAACTCTTTCAGCTATTGCTTACTAAGTGAATGATATAATGAAACTCCTTTGTAACTGGTTGATGACTTACCTTCTAATTAAACTTCACCCAAATAGTTTAGAATTACTCAGTTTCTCTTTAATTATTTTTTTGTCTTGTTTCCAATAGTGTGAGTCTGGGTGTGTCCAAAAGGTTAATATGTCAAACTGTTTGTCCAAGGTTCACGGATTGGATCCTTTTGTTTCAAAATATGCTTTGCACTTTAGGCTGTAGCTTTATTATAAGAGAGAAAGTCAACTTGTATTATATGATTAGAGTAGCTAAAAAAATTAGTGGTGGATGTTGCTGACCATAGGTTTTTTCTTTCTTTTTGTCTGTCACTTCAAAATCAGAGAAAACCAACACAGTAAATCCTTGTTTATTTGTATTGGAAACTACAACTTTGAATTTAATAATGTGGCTTGTATTTTTTTAATCCTTTTAACCTATTTAATTTATTTTGGGTCAGTTTGCTTAAAAAAAAATTGTTGTTTTGAATTAAGCACAAAGCTACACAATGGGCTATTTGTGCTCTGCCCACCACAGGTATCGAAACCCGGATTTTAGCGTGTAAGTTCGCAGACATGCTGCTGAGCCACTGGGGGGGTTTGCTTAAAAAAAAAAAAAAATTGGTATTTCCATAACAAGTTTGGGATATTTCTCTTAATTTTCTAAATTAATTAACTCAGTGTGATTTGCACATATTTCAGTGTGTATCAGTTTCATAATTTAAAGCCAATTGAAAAATATTAGCAAGTAGTTAAAAACTAGAAATTCTCTGCAGTAAATTTGCATATAATATCTATGAGTATACTTTTGCTCATCATTTAATAATGTAGACACACATGGTAGGGTGGTTAGGGTGATTAAATCGCTGTCTAAAAGTCGTGGGTTCAAAACTCTGTACCACCAAAATTCTTCCCTTTCAGCTATGTGGATGTTATAATGTCATGGTTAATCCCACTATTTGTTGGTAAAAGAATTAGCAACGAATGGCAATAATTAACTGCATTCCCTCTAATTTTTTGTTGATAAATTAGGGATGGCTAGGGCAGATAGCTCTTCTGCAGCTTTGTACAAAATTCTAAAACCAAACTCTGCACATCAGCTCTTGAGAAGATGCAAAAACATACCTACCATTTACTTTTCAGTATATATCACTGTATTAACTGAAGACTAGCCCATCTTTCTTATATCTTACACTTGTTTTTATAAGAGTATAGCACAAAACAATCAGAAGTTTCTATTCTATTGATTCTCTGAATAAGCTTGCAACCTTTGGTAAGATTCCCTCTTACTCTTCTTTTGTCAAGAGAATATAAGTGGAGATTTTAACTTATTGACATCAGATAACTTTCATTTCTGGAATTATTTTAGTTGCCCTTGAACCCTTTCCAGTTATTCAGTATGCATTCTTAGACAGAGATAATAAAGAATAAGGAAGCAATTAAGAACAGAAAGTCTGCTCTTAGTATTAGAACATATGAAAACAGTGTAAATTTGTTTTGTATTAAACATTACCTTCTAGAAATCCTGAGTATCACTACTGTCATGGGAATTAGGCTTAAGAATACTATCTGATTTATAAATGCATATAAAAAAATTATATTTTTACGCTTTGCAGTTTACTAACACCTAGCTGTGTTTATATGTGGGTCATTCAGACCAGAATAAGTGTCATATTTATATCAGTCATCAAGGGTTCAATGCTATTGTAATAAATGAAAATGTTTGTTTAATGCTTGTGTGTATTGAATGTAAAATATTATGCCTATCCTGTACAATATAGGTAATATATACATTATGCTTTATAGTGGAAAACAAAATTCATATTATACTAAAATAAAAACTAATTGTAGAAATAGATGACACTTCGGTGATTCATAGTTTACCAAGTTTGTTAGAGATTTCTTATAAAGTAAACTAATTTACATAGTAGTATAATCATTGGGTCCTTAACTTTACTTGTTCTTGAACATTTAATTAATGTATGAATAACATTCAGGTTTGAGATATATGTGTAGATGAAGTGTGTATGTGTAGAGACGAAGGTGCATGAAATTTTTGCTTTTTGAGGTCTAAATAATAGTGTTGTTTAGAAAGAAAAACATTATTACTTTAGGAATGAAAAATTCTTACATTATAGTTTGAACAAACAGATACTTTGTTGGTTGCATACAGTGGTAAAATTCAACCTTTAAACTTTTATAGGCTCCTAAACTTTACACAGGACATGTTCTGGTTCAAGAAGGTTCTTCAACGCTTCTTTCAACAAATGAGGTGTCTGTGCATGACTTAGACACTTTATCTTCAAAGCTTATGATCAGTCTTTTTACTGTTCCTCTTCATGGCTCACTTTTGCGAGGTGGTCAAGTGCTGCGGGTAGGAGACCTTCTTTCTCTAGATGATATTCTGACCCTTCAAGTGGAGTAAGTGATGCCAGTAGGTTATTTTTCCACATTCCTTCTGTTAGAAGGAATGTGTATTGAAAGCTGTATCTTTAAATCAGTGGATGATCTGATTTTATTTCTAACAATTAGTACAAATTTCTGAGCATAAAATTGCTGTAATGATGGTTTTATTTTGATTTTCCACATTGTACAGAATATTTTTATGTGTTATGAAGAATAATGACCCACAAATGTGAAATTACTAAGCAAACATATGTAACTGTAACAATTTGTACTTAGTTTCCATTTTTAGTGTAAGAAATGATTATTAGCTTGATTTACATATGTTATATAAACTAGTATAGTACACAAAGGTATACTTTTTAAATACTTGACTATTTTATGTTTTGAAAGCTGACTTTGTTCTTCCTTTTGTGTGCTAAAACTTCATACAGGCAATTACTTTTATTCATCTTTCTTAATTAATTAATTTTTTTCAGATATTCTCATGATGGTTCTGAGTCCTTATCAGACAGTTTCACTGTTGGTGTCAGTGACGGTAAACATTTTGTTTCTGGAAATGTTTTAGTAGATGTTGACCCTGTAAATGATCAAAATCCTGTTTGGAAAAGAGGGTTGAAAACTGAAGTGACTGTTAATGAGGGTGGCTCAGTTGTTTTAACACCAGATGTAAGTTATGTTCAAAAATATTTTATATTTTGCTTTCTTTCCATGTTTAGGGTTTTAAGAAAACTAGAAAATCATGAACACTAGAAATATTCCTCACAATGAAATCTACAACCCTTTATAACATTCATGTCAAAAGTACCTTTATGTTAGGCTTGATGTGGACTAGCTGATTAGTTTGCTAGTAAATTAACTTGGGAAGTTATGATTCACAAAGAATGGCTTGAAAAATGGTACTCATGTTTGAAGGTCATTCTTGTGTTGTAACAGTGATGGTCAAATCCAAGTATACAGTCAGACAAGAGAATCACTAAAGTTGACAGTGGGTGTTTTTGGCTAGCTGTGTTCCCTTTTGTCTGTCAGTTTTCAGAGACGGTAGTGTGAAGGTAGCCTTCTTTAGCTTGTTGCAAAATCTTGAAACAAATCTCTTTTATAGTTAAGAATGAATTATGTGATATGTTTCATGTGGATTGTAGAAGGCTGTCTTAATAATGATTTTTTTTTCTTGCATTTCAATGTAAATTTCTTTAATAGTTTATAAGAAAACATCTGTGCTTGGCAATTTCCCCTCTTTATTGTTCAGACTGATATTACAACTTTAGGTACAACCAATTAACCAAAGCTTTCTCTCATCTTTAGATTGTGCCCTATGGATTGTTTAGTTTAATATTGTTTTTGCCACACATATAGTCAGTACTAAAATAACTGATTTTAACAGATCTTTGGAATTTGTTCTTTTTTGTGGCAGGGATTCTACAACAATACCATGTCACCTCAGTGAAACCAAGTCCTATCATCATTAGCATCATTGTGTCTTTTTATTTTATCTTTATCTGATTTAAATCTTTCTTGAGTAGAATCATATATGACATCTTTATTCTTTAGAACTATGAAAATTCTTCCAATTATCAATTCATCAAGGCATGATTGAGTGTTTGATTCAATTGTACTCCATAAACTAGATGTGGATTTATTTTTAATAACTTCTGGTATGAGTATTTCAATTTTTAGTTTTCAACTGCTGTAGTGATTACCATACAGTGCTCAGGGTTTTCCTGTCATAAACAGTGAAACTGTTTAAAGGTAGCATAACTTTGCATTCTTGTCTCCACGTGAAGTGATTTTTCATTATGTTCACACAATTAGAGAAGCTTCCAAAAGTAAATGTCTTGTTGGGGTATGAGAGTGTTATCTTCTTGATTTAATAATAGCTGTTGGCCCCTTACAGTCTCAGCTCTAACACCCACATTGTCTGTTATTATAATTCCACTTTTTTTCAGCATCCTTTAGAAGGAGTTTATGTATCATACAGGCTTTAATATGCAATACATCCTTTCAGGTTGCTTTTAAATCAACTATCTTTTTATGTTTTTTATCTCTTCTCTGTGTAACTAATTATTTGACTAATCCTTTCAGTTATTTTATACAGTCTTCACGGAGAGATAATGTTTTATTACTACTTAACCTAGATTTCACTCATTAGCAAGCATTGCTTATCCATGTATCCTTACTCTATCTCAAATCCACACTGTATGGCCACCATGTTTGCCATGGGCTATAATGCACACTGTTGAGATGAAGTGTTCCACAAGTTTGCAAGTAGGATTTTGTGCTTACAATATAATTGCCCCATTGACATTCCTGTTTTGGACTGCACTTAACCCACAGATTTACACCAGTAAATCTTTCCATCCCTGGTGTTCCATTGATTGATTAGGTAAGAGGTCTACTTTTCAAACTAAGATTTTTTAGTCACCTGTTCTGCTATCTCCAGTATTTGCATACGTCTGGACTCTCCACGATGTTTTATCTCCCTAATTTTTGTAGTGGAGTATGGAACTCTTTACTACTTTCCAGTTCTGAGCCAGTGGAGTGGTGGATCATGGACGAATCCTCCTGAATGTGCTTGCGTCTATTCACTATAGAATAGAATGGAGGTATTCTGCTGGTGTTGATGGTATTTATTCCACTTAAATGCAATTGGTCACAGAGGTTGATGTTGCACCCAGCTTCTGTATGGCTCTGTCCAGAGAGTGAGGTTGCTTATATTTTATGTATGTGGTCTATTTCCATGTTGTAGGAGTGGGAACCAGAATTTACTATTGTGTTCCAGTCTGTGTGTAATCTTATCCAGAGAATGATGATGTTTTGGAGTAGATCCATCACATTGCAGTTCATTCCTTGGATTGGAAACCATAATCCTGATATTACCTGGATTTTGGTTCAGAGTGAGTTGGTTTAGATTAGAGCTGGACCAATGAGCATAAGTACTCAACTGTGGTAGTTGTGTTTTCTCTTCCTCACTCAATTTGCTTAGGGATCTTCACCTCCTTTTAGTTGATCTCAGACGTTTATGTGCCCAGCTTCTGTTTTCTTTTATTCAGAGTGTAAATTTGCCATATATTTGTAGAAGCAATCCATTTTTGTGGGATGGGAACAAGAGGGTGACATTGTAGTCCACCTCAAGGTATTTTCATTACCTGAGGCTGATGTAATGGGATGTCAATAGTATGTTGAGTTCCCAGATGTGTAGTTGGTTGTGGATTTGCACACAGGTACCTATTTCTTAAATAACAGATAAAATGTTTGTTTTTTTTCAAACATAATTTGATAATTATTTGGTAGTTATAAAGATTTTTCATCAGATTTGAAAATGTTCTAATGTATAAAAGTATCTTTAATCTTGAAGTCAAATTACTTTGCAGTTTAGATAGTCAGCATTTGAAAAGAAAATAGGCAGGTAAAAACATTACTTAAGGAATCTTAAAACCTAATAAAAATTTAAAAAATCTGATAATTTGCATATAAATGCCTTGTGCAAAATTTTGTAAAGCTATGCATACATTATTAAAAATAATATCATAATTACTCTCATAGATACTTTTTTGATTACTAGCTTAGTGTATCCCACCCAACCCATTATGGTATGATTTATAGCTTCCTTTATAGTAATGCTATGGAATTAAGATTAACAGCTTATTGTCATCAACCCCAGACAATCAATACAGCTATATCAAGCATTATTATTTATGCTAATTGCTTAAGCTAATGTTATATAACAATCTTTAATTAGGATAATTTCACAACATTTAGTAAATTTATGCTGAAAAGTTGGAAAAAAAAAATCAATAATAGCCATCCATCTGTATGATTCTTTTGAAAACTTGAGCCAGAAACTGCTAATCTAGGTTATTTAACCTAACTAATACTTATGTATTTGTACGTCTTTTCACTTTATAATTTGCTGAACTAAGTCAACCATCTTTAATCCAAATGATGAAAAAATAGAAATGGTCCACCTCTGCTTTAAGGTAAAGTTGTAGTAAAACTTTTAGACTGATAGTTCAACATAACTTTTTGCATAGACTACAAAGAGAAACATTTGATATGCAGGTTGACGTATAAAGGAAACTCCACGTTTAAAATGTCTATAGTTTAAAAATTGCATATCTTACAAGAACAGTATTTCACCAGACACACATTGAGAATCACAAGTTTCAGTAAGAATGGATATTTAGGTAATTTTTACCTGTTTCACTTAACAATAAAATCATATTTAATCTCAATTATTAGAGTGTTTATGCACTATTGATGCTATTAAAAATTCTTCATTTATAATCAGCTTAAAACTTCCTATAAAAACTTGGTAACATAATTCAACTATATTAGACCCAGGAAAACACATCTTAAGTAAACATATCCAGTTAAAATTACCACATAAAAGTTTTGGCAGTTAAGCCTAATTTTGTAATTTTTCTACCAAGGTCACTGTATAATTTTATTTCATTAAACATTTTGGAGAAAATTATTTGTGATTTATGCAGCTGGTGTGAAGTTTACATAATATGTTCAAATTATGTAACAGATCCTTGATAAAATCCTGAACAGTACAAAAACAAAATACATTTCAGTGAGTCAGAATTGGATGACAGGATACTTGGCGCTGACGCATGTTTTAATGTTTACTGGGTCAAATAAAAGATGATAAACTATTTTGTGACCTAATGCAGCAGTAAAACAAATAGAATTCTAGTTTGTTCTGTTCATGTATGTTTAGTATTTATGTACCTTGCATTGTTTGTGTCATTCTTTCTTGATTTATTTATGATCTTTGATAACTGAATAGGGCATAACTACCTCACCTACCACTTTGTCAGTTGAAGGTTGCAGTAAAGGCACAAGAAGTTAAACTCAAAGTACTTCTCATAAAACTATAAAAAAGGTCTTTCCTGGTATTTTAACGCTTACTGGCTTATTTTAAGTGTTTCTGTAGTAATAATTTACTTCTCTGTAAATTGCTGATTAGTGCTTGTAAGTTTTATTTACATTTTTAATTGTGTGTTTAGGTAACTTCATGTCACAGTCTTAAGATGTATGTATCAATACCAAATCTATTTAAATTGCTGGATTGCTTGCATCATAGCACAGAGAACAGTATTTCATGAAAATCTTTTTATAAAGTTAAAACTTAAGTTTCTCAACCTTTATTCTTACTTTGATTTGGATGGAGGTTCTGCTTGTTTCACTGTTCGTCCAATCATTAGTCTAGCTTTTAGTGAGCCATTATTTATGTACTATACAAAAGTGGTAAAAAATGTGTGATTTTGACATGCTTTGTGTTAAATTTTCTTTGTAATTTAGATTTTATTTCAGGTATGATTAGTTATTTATTTTATCATGTTATAGGTTCTTGCTGCCAGAGATCTTGACAGTGATGATCTGGCTCTCATCTTTAGTTTGACTAAAGCCCCATATTATGGCTCTTTGATGGTTGGAAAAAAAGCCACAAACCGTTTTACACAAAGAAATGTCACCAAGGGAGAGGTATTTAAAAACAGTGACATGATTTATTTCTTATTTTTAATCAACAGTTATTTTTATGTTAGTTAACACAACTTAGTGTCTTTGTATTGGACAAAACTGACTGTTGATAATAACGTGATTTTAATTATATGCTTAAGAAAGAATGATCATTTTTATACCTCCTCTTTATTTATATTTTAAATATGAAATAATTATGTTAGGAAAATCTTGATATTAAGGTTAGTATTTATGATAAATGTAGGCTAAAATAACTGGTTTATTATACTTTCAGTGTAGGTTTCAATTGATTTAATACAGTTTCTAGATTAATTTTACTATATATTTACAATGTTTAGTTTGAAGTTAATAAAAACCCTCATTGTTTTATTTTAATTCCTTGTGAAAAGGATAGGTTCATTGGACTCTGACTCCTTATTTGAAAATTAAAGTTTACAGTATTTCAATATTTACTATGCATATCTTCACATTACTTGGGAAGTTTAAAGCAAATATTAAATGTTTTTACTAAAGATTACTCTGCAAATTTACAAAATCAGGCTGGCTCAGACTGTGACTTGTTTAAGTGCAAAGTGATTTTTACATTGATAATAAAAAACGTCTCATTTCATCATGCAGTTTTCATATTTCATATATTTTACTTTAGTACCTCCTAAATGGATATAAAAAGTTTTACTTCCTTTCTCCTAAGGTTAACTGTAGACATCAGCTGTAAGGAAAGTTGAAGAATTTGAAATAAAATAAAAAATACAGTTTTTTTCTGAACACACTGTAGATTATAACAGACAATTCTTTTAATTTTATTGTCCTACTGCTCTAAGAACCATTTCTAGTTACTAAACTACCATGGCTGGTGGTTAGGGCACTCAACCCACTATATGTAGGCCACAAATTCAACCAACGTCACCAAATGTGCTTGTCCTTTCAGCCAATCCCACTATTTATTGATAATAGAGTAATCCAAGAGTTTGCTGTAAGCAATTTTGGCTAGTTGCCTTCCCTCTACTCTATCACTTCTAAATTAGGAATGGCTAGCAAAGATACCCTTTGAAACTCTTTGCATGAAACTCAACAAATACTATGATAGCGTAATTTATATTCAGAAGCCTTATAGGGGTAAATAAAATATTTGAAAATGATACTTCAAAGTGAAGAAGTGTCACACAGAGAAATGAAGATTTGGAATTTATTTAATTTCTCCCTTTGAAATCAAGAAATGAAAACTATTAAGATTGAATTATAAACTGTGTTATGGTAACATATTAATTAACATATATTTACAGTAAAGTTGTTCACTTAAATTTTGAATGAAACTATAAAAGGTTATGATTTGTGAACATACACTTAGGGTTAAAAGTATTTTCCTTTATTTTAACTCCATTTTTGAGCCTGCTTTAAAGTTTTCATAGGTGCTAGTATTTCTTTTTGACATTTATTAATATAAAAAACAAAGAAATAATTTAAATATGTACTCACAGAGCTTTTTTATTATTATGCAAGAAAACGTACAACATGAATCTTAAATTGACTTTCTCATTTCTGTAAGATTAATTAAAAATTTGTTAATGAACAATTCAGCAGATTCTAACTAAATGAAGAGATATTAATTAATGTAAGATTGAACAAAACTTTGTGCAAATAATTTGAAATATCTAATCCATACCTGATTTCATGTTTCAAATGATAATTTAAACAGAAATAAGAGTTTCACTCTGTTTCAACTTTTTGTTGAAAACAATTTGCAGTTGATTTGGTATTTTGTCATTTTTTAATATATTTAAGGTGATATCCAGAGAAAATGGAAAAAATTGTTGCAACTTAAATTTCTTCAGAATTTTGGGGTGTCTTACCTGTAAACAGTTGTGTTAGTAGTAATTTATGATTTCATGGCAAAGTAATTAGATGTAGATCTGCAGAGAAAAACAGTGAAATCTACTGGGGAGTTTAGAAGAATTAGTACATGCAACAGATTTGGGAGGCTGTCAATTTTATGATTTGTGCTTCTCTGCAAGTGTCTCAAAATATCTTCATAGCATAAGATCCGAGCAAGATGTCTGTTAATAAAAACCTTCCAAATTATGACTTCTTTTTCAACCATGGCTCTCAAACTGTGTGGATTAGACAAATGGTTAATAAAAGTTTCTTGTCATTCCTAAAAATGTTTTTGTGTTGAATTATATTTATTTGAAAACTATAGAAATTTTCTTTGGTTAAAGAAAAACTGGTTAGTCCATTTAGGTTTAGAAAGCAAGGTAGGTAGGTAGTGGCGAAGTACTACGATGATTCAAATTTGTATTTATTGAATATTATTGTTTAGCTTATCATGCCCAAAGATTGTATCTTAGTAAAATAATTTACAATTTATTGTAAAGATACTGTTAGTTATTAATTGATCGTGATCATTTTAAAAGGCCAGGTTCAAATCACCAATGTATTTTTGTTGGTTTCTGTGAAGTTTTTAATATTTATAGCTAAATGTGTTGACTACTGGAACACAAAAGTATATGAGAGATATTTTAATTTTGATTAACATTTAAAAAATTAAACTTTTAAGACAAAAGAAAGTTTTTTAACATATTTAAAACTATCTTTAAAAAGAAACGTTTAGATTTCATGGCACAGAAAAATTACAGTAAATTAAATCAAACTGTACGAATCTTATTTTTTTTAATATGAAAATAAATTCTACTTAATCAATTTCTTTTAAGTTTTAGTCAATTTGGTTAAGTATTTCCACTGTGAGTAAGAATAAATGCCATTCCAGATAGGGTCAGTTTAAAATGAATTCACAAATGAAAATAATAAAATGAAAATTTCCTTTACCTAAATCTTTGAGTTATACTAAAGTGTCAGAAACTAATTCTGTCATAATCATTCAGTGAATTTTATGCATTTTCTTCTGCTCTAGGTTTTGTATGTACATAATGGCAGAGAAATTGGTGAAAAAGGAAAGCAGGATACTCTGAACTTTGTTGTGTCAGACAGACCATTTCCCAGACTTTTTGACCATCCCAAACACACTGTAACAGTTCTTATATTACCTGTCAACAACCGCCCACCACAGATCCACTTTCAGAGAACTGTTCTTGTGAAGGAAGGACAGCAAGCAGCTGTTGATGATAAAATCTTATCTGTAAGTGATGCAGACACCCAGATTTCTATGTTAAGGTGTTTTGTTACTAAAGAACCAGATTTTGGTTTTTTGGAGAATACAAGACCTTTGATTGAATATGAAACGGAAAGGAGAGGACGTGTGGCAAACACATTCTTGTTTGAAGATGTTCAGGCAGGCTACATATATTACGTTCAGTCTAAACACAAGTAAGTGGTATCAGTGATTTATTAATGTACTAGTTATCCTGGTATCTCTTTAGCTTTTTCTTTGTGTTATATTTAATGAATCCCATTCCCTCCTTTTTTTCTTTTTTTATTATTAACCCTCTTGCTAGGGTCTTCCTGTAGTCAGGGGTCAAAGAACATACCATCGTGTTTATAGACTTACATTCAAAATGTTATTGATCTACTATTTTATAAGTGTATGCCAGTAGGTTTAGTATCACACTTTAGATTATAATTCAAATATTAGCATTATACATGAGTTATTTTTTTAATTTGAAAGTAAATACTAAAACAATATTCCTAAATATAAATGTTTGTATGACACATGGTATGTTGAATGCAACTTTATTTCAAGTTAGATGTTTGTGATTTCCAAATGTAAAGTCTATTATTTCTTATGAACTAGAAGCTCAAATTATCAATATTAACAGGCTGGAGTATAAAATAAGAATCTCCTATCTTTTATGATTGCTGAGATATCACTACATTCAGCCAGTCAGATAAAGTGGGCCCTGACCCCCTCTTTCATTTTTTAGAAAATCTCTTATGTACACCTACTTCTGTCTTTGATGTGTGAATAACCAATTGAAAGCTCGGGATATCCCCCACCTGGTTTTCTCAGCCTCTAGAAGGTGAGAAGTTCCCAAAATTATTTCTCTTGTCTCAAATCTCAGAAGGAATAGGTAAGTGAAAATGCTGTCAGAAAAACAATTATTTTTGCCAAAATGCAGTGTATTTAGTAAACCCGATAAGTTAGTGCAGTTCTGCAAGACTGATAAAGTAATTTTATATTATTTGGTTAACATTGCATTCCCTCTGCTCTATCATTTCTAAATTAGGAATGGCTAGCACAGATACTCTGATAGTTTTGCAAGAAATTCGACAAACAAACAAACGATCCTACTATAAGTACCTCATATATGGTAGGGAGTCCAATCAATTTTAATTCAACCCAGGTTTGAAATTATCTAGTAAGCCTAATAAGTTAGTGCAATTCCACAAAATTGATAAAATAATTTTATATTTTTTGGTTATTTCAAAATACATATGTAAAACCTAAGAGAACTATTTGATTTTGAATTCTCCACATGCAGAATTTGACAAGGCTTAGCAAATTAAAACAAGTAGGCAAATAAGTACCAAGTTTACAAGTTGAAAAAATCATTGTTTTCTACATTCTGTTATTTAGTGTTCAATGTTTTAAGATAAATAACAAAAATTTATAAACTTATTTGTAAATAGTAAATATATATATCCATATGTAATGTAATATAACTGACATGTGACTGCATTTTATGAAATACAGGTTCACTATAACAAACCAAAGACAGATCACTTTGTAAAGACCAGTTTTATACTGTTAGAGGTGGTAACAGTTCACATGCCATGTCATTGCAACTTCTATAATGTTAGTGAGACAAGGCTGAAACTCAGCAAAGTAAGAAAAAAAATTGTATAGATATCTAGTGTTATAAGATTTAAGCTATTTTGACAAAACATTTGTGATTTCTTGTTATAATTTTGTATTCATTTTCTAATTTTTTTCTATTGGTTACTAGGTTGGTCAAATTGACCAAACCCCCACAAAAATACAATAATGAAAATAACAGATAAAATAGGGGTTTGTTCTGAAGATTTCCTAGTATTTTTACAGTTTATGCTAAGTGAATATCAGAATAACTAATGGCAAATTAAATAACCTTATCATGACTGGTGTATGCACTTAATGTCTTGAATGCATATCTGCATGTAAAATTTCAGAGTTTAAGTAAGAAGAATAATTATATTTTAATAACTTCACTGATGACAAAAATGATTTGCTTGTTTCTATGTAACTCTACAGGTTTATTAGTTTTGGGGGAATTTTTCTGGTCATAGCAGTGCTTAGGCTTATATTTTATATGAAGCTATCCTCCCTCGAGAATGCAATGATTTGTGTGTGTTGCTTTTCCAAGTCATTTGTCTTCTCTGCCAATGATTTTATTAGGAAAAATAATCAAAACATCTGAAAGGATAATTGTAAGATAGGACACTTATAATTGTTATTATTATTGTATTTGCTGAATTGGTTATGGCAGTCAATACATTTTTTTATTATTATTATTCAATTTAATATATTTATTATTAATATTCAAGTGATGTTTGTGACTAAAGGACCTCGTCCTTTTGATGTCAAGAAACTGGCTGTTGTTTTCTTGGAGGTCAGTGTCAGTGAATGTGCATTTCATGTTAACCTTTTAATTTATTGTGATTAACACAGGTTTAATTACTTCTTTTGCTTAAAACAGTTTTAAGAATGGTGCTAATATTTTCTGCCAGCATCAAAATTTATACATCCAAGACAATAGCTGTCCAGATGTATGCTTGTTTACAATTCTGTTGTGGCTCTTATGAACCTCAAGTGCTTTTTGAAAACTGGTTTAACTTAACTGTTTAACTTTCATGACTTCTCCTAATATGAAATAAACAGGCAGTTATATCGCTGTCTAAAAAGTCTCCCATAACTCTTAAGTGTCTCTTAACTTCTGAGATACTATTAATAAACCCTACTAATAATTTGTCTGCAGAATTTTAGTATATAAATGGGCTTAATGGCTGTAACTCTTACCTGTTATTAAATAGAGTAATTCTGGATCAGTGACAGTGGTCTACACTTTTTTGGGGAGTTTTACTTTCAGTACTGAATAAAAATATATCTTTATCAGTGTATGGAACAGAGTATAGCACCCTGGATTAAAGCATAATCTAATGAACCTGCAGCTTAGAGTCTCATAATATATGAGGCCTCTTAATTGCTTCTTAAAAAAGAAAAAATGACTCCATTTCAATTTTGTTATTGTATAGGGCCTCTTAAATTTCACTTAGCATAGGGTCTCAGATTGTCATAATCTGAGACTGGTGGATAAGAGTAGTGAAATTACTGGAACTGAAAAACATATAATCAGTGGAATGTGAAGGTTTTAACCATAGTATGAACTTTAGAATATTGCATTTTTAATTTTGTTTTATTCCAGAGGGTTGGAACCAGAAGCAGACTTTTTTGAGGTGATGGTGTCTGATGGAATGTTTAATACTTCTTCAGTTTTGGTCAGCATTAAGATAATTCCTGTAAATGATGAAGTACCTTTGGTGACTCTTAAGAACTTGACTGTATCTGAGGGAGGATTAGCAAGATTGGATCCTAATACTTTGACAGTGACTGATAGAGACTTCCCAGGTAACATAATAACTGTAAGGATAGAGACAGCTCCTAAGTCAGGATCACTGGTACAGGTTGTACTTTTGGATCATGCTAACATGGAAAGAGATTTGCCATTTGTTGAACTAACACTCGATGGATTCTACCAAAATGTTCATTACAGGCATAGTGGTAATGAGAATTTTTTTGACTGGTTTACTTTGGCAATTAGTGATGGAAAAAATACTGTGTCAAAAACAGCATATGTTTCAGTGACACCTCTGAACGATGAACCTCCTCGGGTTTTTAAGAATATTGGAGGTGAAGTGGATAATCAAGGAAATTTGTTATTGTCCAGTGCATTGTTACTAGCCATTGATGAAGATACACCTCCAGAACAATTGATATATCATGTTACTACACCTCCAAACCTTGGAGTTCTTCAAAAGCTTCAACGGAAGTGGTTGTGGACTGTCCTTGATCCCATGAATTTCAGTCAAGAAGAAATTAGTAACAACCTTATCAGGTAATTTATATATGCTTTACTGCAAGAAACAAGGTACATATAAGTTTACTTTAGAAGTAGAACCATTTTTCCAATACTTATTCATGTGTGTCTGTGTGTATACAGGTAGATAGATAGTGACTTTAAATATTTATAAAGTAATTCATTGTCACTTTCTAAGTAAGTGACCATGGGAATATTTATTATTACTAATTTTTATCTTTTGGATTAGAGCACCATGTAAGACAGAGATATTGTCCTTCAAAGTGATGTCATCTGTGGATAATTGAAAACATACTGTAGTTGGTAATGACTAGTTTATTTTAGCTTGTGGTTATTTACTAAAAACTATATATATATATATAAATTTTATGTGACAAATTTGTAATGGCAACATTTTATGAAAGGTAATACTTTAATTCCATTACTTCTGTAAAATATAGTTCAGTCTAGTTAGATTCAACAACATAATAGTATTGGTACTTTATTTTAAATGCTAAATTCATTATAGTTATATTTTTTGTTTTACACAATACAAACCCGTTAAGTAGGAGATTATTCCTAGTTTGGATTTGTGAGTGTAGAAACTTTATTTAATTTGATTATATTTATGTAACAGGAAATGTGATTAAAAAAAAACTGCTTATGTCAGTCATTTCTCAACAAAGATCAGAATTTTTAATAAAGTTCTTTCAAAGACGTGTTTTTTCCAAACAACTTTATCATGTTAAATACATATATCTGTGCTAGAAAAAGCAATTTATATAAATAGTTCAATTTTTGTCATTATATCTGATTTGTAAGTATTACCTCAATATTTGAAATACATACAAATGTTGCATTTCTTCTGGTTCATTACATAGAGAGAAATATTTAAATACATTGATAAGTATTTGGTATATTTATTCTGTTTATTTTCATAAATTAGTGTTTGCTGCATACCATAAGTTTTTAAAAGATATTTCAGTTTTGTTATTCCTGTTAATTTTTATTTTTGCAGATACTCATATCAAGGGTTAAGCACTTCTTTGAAACAAGACAGTTTTCAGTACTCTGTAGGTGATGGTGTTCATCAGACTAAAGTATTTTTGTTTCCTATTCTCTTGGCTGACTTTCATAACAGAACAATGGAGTTCAGGTTAAATGGGACAATTGTTCCTTTTGGAAGTCATGTTACAGTTAGTAAAAACTCTTTTGGTGATTTTATGGAGGAACTGGAAACCGAAGATATTTTTATCGTAACACGTACGCCACAATATGGTCAGTTGGAGATAAGTTCCAATGTAGGAGAGCCAATTGGTCAGTTCTCTTTCCAAGAGTTATTAGATGGAAAAGTTATATATAACCACACTGTTCAAGATATGCAAATTGAATTGGATAGTTTTGATTTTATGGTGGTCAAAGGAAAAAGAGAAATTACTGGCATATTTCCAATTAAAATTTCTCCCATTATTGATTATTCTTTGGTTTTGACTACTTTAAAGAAATTAAAAGTGTCTCAGAATGGGACAGCAGCTATTTCATCAAATCATCTTGAAGCCAAAGGTGACCAATTAGTTGCAAAAGATGTGCATTTTATTGTTGTTGAATACCCTCGTTTTGGTATTTTACTAAAGAACAACAGGGACATTGCACAGAACTTTAGCCAAGAAGATATCAATAAGGGAAATGTTTTTTATAAGAAGGAATCATCTAACTTTACCACTTCAGACAGTTTTGTTTTCCAGTTGTCTAGTAAGAAAGCAATAGCACATAAATCAGAAGATGGAAAGCAAACAAATTTTCGGTAAGGAGATTAGTTTGTTATTAGATGCACAACTATATTCCTACTTTATCAGCTGTAATAAAAGTTACTCTTTAAGTGTCAAAATTTGGTTTTCAGTGCTTTGTTAGTTTTGTAACTTTTAAAATATTGTTTTGCATACAGATATTGTTTCAGATAATCTTTTGTTTCTCATCATCCAATCCATCTGACAAGCTCTAGTGTTCATTTAAAGGTCTCTTGGCCAATGTTATAGGATTAAAAGATAAATCTGAAAAGCTGTTTCCACATCCCTCTGATTTTAAGTTTACAATAGACAAATTAAGAGGACTGTGCGAGATACATTTGTAGTTAACATAATTTATTCATAACTGTTGGGCCTGCTATTTTAACTTAAATTAATGTTTCAACTTGTAAATTTCTTGTGACCTCTTACTCGTAATAAATATACTTAAAAAATAAAATGTTTTTATGGCTGTGATTGATGAGTAAAAGATTATTGGACTAATACTGGTGGCAATGGGCATATCTATGACATTAAGTATAAAAATATGAACCTGGAAGTTATTAGAGTTTTCAGAAAAGGTCTTTCTATTAAAATGAACATTTCATATATAAGAGTACAGGTTTCTGTTATATGTTTGTAATGTTAACACAAAAGTAGTTTGAACTTAGGAATTATTTATAAATCATGTGTGATTATAAGAATTTAAATATCATTAATTATTGCATTAAATTGGAGATTTAGAATTTTATTTGTCCCATGGGTTGACCTTTGAGTAAAAACTGAAACATAAGTAGTAATTATTTTCTGTCTTAAAAAATTTTCTACTCGACAACTTGATTGCTAACATTTTATATCATAATCAATATATGTTTATTGTTTTGTAGTAGGTGTATATATTTATAAATATTTGTTTTGTTTTTTGTGTTTTTGTATTTAAATTTACATACATTTTTCTTGCAGTTTTGAAATCTTGTTCAGTGAAAGAAAAACTCTCTTTCCTTCTGTTTTGAAAGTGCAGTCCCCTGAACAAGTAGAAGATTTTGGAAATGGAGAATATGGTTTTACCCTAACACCTAGAAATTTGATGGCCATTGATGAAGATTCAAATGTAGAAGAACTACAATATGTACTTATAGGCTTACCACAAAATGGTTTTCTCAGAGTTAAATCTTATACTCAGCCAGTAACATCTTTCACTCAATTAGATGTTGACAAACAAAATGTTCGTTATGTGATCCATGACAGTAAAGTCAATGCCATGAATGACAGTTTTACCTTTAGAATAGTTAATAATGGAAGAAGTGGAAAAGAACACAGGTATGCATTAGTTAAATGGGTTTACATGTAGATATTTTCCAAAGAATTTAAGTGTTTATGTAAAACATAGAACTTTAGTTGCTTATTTTATTTAATGAAAGAGAGAGAAACAAATGCTTAAGTAATTTGATACTTCTCCCTGGTCCTGTTATTCAAGATATTGCACATGTGTTTGAAATCAATGTGATCTTTACTTCAGAAAAATTATCAAATTAGTGGTTGTATCCATATGACCCAATGAATAGAATTTGAAAGAACTATCGTATGAAACTGTGAAAAGCTTTAATTAAAAGAACTGAGCTGATGTAATAAAACTGAGAGTAGCTTGATTTTTCAGATTATCTAAAAAAAATAATCTTATTAATCGAAGTAGAATTCAGTAATCTAGCAGCTGTTAAAGACATAATATTCAGGAAACTACATTTTTGTTTGTTATATTGGTGACATTTTTGTTTCAAATGCATGCTGTTATCTTTTATTCTTAGTTCATAAAGTTTATGTTTATTTTATTATATGATAATTGAAATTGTTTTCACAATGAATATTGTGTAAAGATAGATTGGCTAACTTTGTTCTTTTTCAATGTGTTTCAGCATCATTCTGCAGTGGTCTGTGGTTCAGTTTTCTTTGCCAGAGTATAGGGTGTGTGAGAACCAGAAATATTTTATTGTTGAAATTTTAAGACGAGGATCACTGAATGGATCTTCTTTTGTGACAGTTTTAGC
This sequence comes from Carcinoscorpius rotundicauda, assembly GCA_011833715.1. Classification (NCBI taxonomy): domain Eukaryota; kingdom Metazoa; phylum Arthropoda; class Merostomata; order Xiphosura; family Limulidae; genus Carcinoscorpius; species Carcinoscorpius rotundicauda. Next base: position 20,659,936 of record CM022400.1, read on the forward strand.
AATAGATCAAACAGCACAGGCAAGAAAAGACTATATTCCTGACAAAGCTAATATCATTCAGTTTGATCCAGGTATATTATTGTAGCTCTATCCTTTTTTATTTGGTTAGATTAAATATTTGTCACAATAAAAGTATTTTTTATAGTTACATTTAAGTCACTATATTGTAGAAGGTTTTAGGGTTTTTTAGGTTGGATAACAAAAACAATTATTTTAAAAGTCACATGCATGTAGGTAAAATATAACTAAAGAAAAAAATATATACATGTAGAGAGAGAGCAGTGGAGAGTAGTAATATTGTTATTTAAAGCAGTGGTTCCCAACTTTTTTTATGCTCCGCACTCCTAAAAAATTTTAATGTGTTCTCACACCCCTCACAGTAATTATTTATTTAAGAATAAAGGTGAAGGTGGCTATAACAAATTTTTATAAATGGTTTTTAATGATATATAAACAAAAACAAAACATTTGGAAAAGAAAAAATATTACAACAAATTAAAAGCTGCATAAACCCTATCCTTAATACAAACAAAAAAAAACTGAAATGTTATCTCGCATCCCTGGAACGCTATCTCATACCCCTGGTTGGGAACCACTGCTTTAAAGGAAAAGTCAGTCATTAGTATATACATACAAATTGTTTTGTTTGTGGTACTTTATAACAGGAACCTTATGAGTGATGAATAAAAGTGATGTATGATTTACTGAATACAATGAAATTAGGACACATTATTTTTAAAATGGAACATTGTGTCAAAGTAGGGTAAAATCATCATAGGGAGACTAATATCATCACAGAATTTTTTTTCTTGAATGTGTTCATTATTCCCACCAATTTACTGTCTCATATCATTTTGAATTAAAAGAGTTAACTGTGCATTTTTTTTTAATATAAAATATCATGTTGTTAGGAAGAAGCAATGTTGGCACCAATCGAGACACAACCTGGTAGACATGCCTTGCACCACAAGGTGACAAGACCCTGTCTAATGATATGCTGAGTGGAAATTTGCCAACGTTTTCCACATGAACTAGGACCTCCTCTTGTGGATATTGGTGGCATTCTGAGAACTAATTCTGCAGCTTCTCTTGGGTGACCATTGTTCTCTTTCTCCTCAGCTTTTGTGGCTTCCTCTCATACAGCTCCCTGTGTCGTCTCACAAAAGCTAGATATCAGTCTTTCCCTAGAAGAAGAAAAATGGTTATTTCTCATTTCTTACAACTTTTTCAGTGAAATGAAATTGTATGTCTTAATGAAGTTTCATATACCTGGCAAGTCGTTTTTCAAACATATAACAAGCATGTTATATGTGAAAATAATCATTCCCCAGAACTGGTATTTTAACTTAAATTTCTTGTTTACATGTGCTGTTTTATTTATTTATGTGAAACAATTAAATTGTAAATTGAGAATTTCAAGGATTTTCCTTTGATTTGCAAGGTGACGATATTACCCGAACATTTAATTTTTGGGTGGGTGATATTATTTTGCACGGTCCTGTCACCTTTCAAGGTCATTTGTCATGGCATTCTCCAACAGTCTGTTGTGCATTTTCTTAAATGAATAATGGCTGTAGTTTATTGTTCTACTTCTCAATTGTAATGGAGTATGAGTTTTTTTCTTTACTTGTGTTCCTTATGAATACTGCTTATCAAGATATTTCCCATGTATCATCAATAGATCAAGAATTATAAACCATAATACTAACTTTGACGTATTATCACTTGCTGTTGACAAACACAATTTTTGGTAAGCAAAACTTTAGCACAGAAAATTTCCCACGCTATTCAACCCATATATTGAATTTGCATTGGTTAATAACTTATTTTCGTCACAGGTGACAATATTTGACATGTGACTGTATTTCCCTCTACTGCTCTATAAAAGCATAGTTTAAAATCTTAAAACTTTTCTTCAGAGTGTACCCCTCTCCATAATGCTAGGGAAGAGGTTAATTTTATTTCTGTTACCACATTTAAAATTCAAAACAATTATTCTAAATATATTTACTTTTATTTTTAATTGTAACTATATTTTTCTTTCAAACAATCAAGTTAGTAGGAACTTTTGGAAACTTAAAAAAAAAATTATTGACAAGATTACAGAGCGATCTCATGTGTTGGACAACCCAGGAACTATCATGGCAGCTGAGGGTGAGAAACTCTTAATAGCTAATGTTGATGAAACTACGCTTGTATCAATTACAAGCTCAAATTGTGCCATTTCCTTCAAAACTATTTCAACTTTACTTCCAGGGCACTGCAAGTAATACATAAACCTCATAAAAAAATTCAGAAAATTTTAATTTTCTGCATAACATTAAATAACTAAAAATTTTTTAAATGAATAAACTTCGACACTAAGAATTTTTTATATATGTGGAAGAAGTAAACTTTATTTTCTGGATTTTTTTATTTAAATGGTGTTAGGCTCTTGGAGAAGGATGGATTCACCTCGCTGCTTTATGTTCAGTTAAAATTACCGTATTGGCTCGATTATAAGGCAGTGTTCTTTGATTACTAATTAGGTTGTAAAATTCTTAGTCAACTTATTGTGACAGCTAACCACAGGCCCTTTTTTCTTACTCTGGCCTGTTGCATTCCTGAATGTTCAGATAGGAAGATGTTTGCTTACGTCATTGCTAGTTCTCGCAGTTAATCTACCTGCTGGCTGTTCAGTTATAGTATTGATTTTGTGAATGTAAAAAAAGGTTGTTATGAAACTCTTTTTCTCATTTCATACAAAGTGTGCTGCTTTGTCCTCAAAAATTACAATGCATTACTTTTTTCTCAGAAATTAAAACAGTAACCAATAGCACATAGTTACGTGACTGACTTTTAAAAAATTTAAATTAACAAACTATCAAACTAAGTTTGATTAAAAGTAAAACTGAATAATTTGCTTAGAAAATAATGCTATCAATTATATAGGGAGTATTATATACACTTATTTATACTTGCATGGGTACAAATTGTATAATGTAATTTTTGTGCATTTAATAGTATAATTTCTATACATACAGAAATTCTCAAAATGAAACTATCAGTTGCTTTCCACTGTTTACTGAGCAGTCATTTACTATGGAATAAAATGTTACAGCAGTCACATGTTGTAAAAGGGCATATTTAACAACTTGCCATGAACTCTTTTTTTAATAGCTGATTAGGCATTTAGCTTAAATCTGTTCTGATGTCGTTTATTTTGGCAAATACTTTTATCAAAAAAATTGTAAAATATTTAATTCATATATTTTTCTCATTTCCAGAGAGAGAGTAATATCCTTTAATGGGCACGTGCTAAGAGCAGTGCTTGATAATATCTGCCAGAATTCCTACAAAACAGTGGAAAGAAGAGGGCTAGAAAATTATTGGTTGAAATATTAAAATTTCACAGGGAAAAAATTATGATTAATATTTTCAAATGAGTTATAGTCATAAACTTGTGCAAATAAATCAATGATGGTGGGTGTTTGTAGATTTAAGGCAGTGTTACAGTTATTGATATTCAATTTACACTAGAGATTTATGAAAAAAATGTTTGGAAAAATTTAAGAAGTATTATGAGATTATTTTTTGCTAAAAATGTCAGAAATAATTACAAATCAAGATGCTTGTATCTTCATTTATGTCATTAAAGTTCTACTGTGTTGGGAAGCTACCTTTTTCTTGGGCTTGGTGTTGTTCTTTTTCTGTTCCTTTGTGCTTTGATAACTCTCAAAGCTAATTTTTATATACATTGTTTTTCCTTTTATTTTTTTACTGTTTTCTTAGTCTATTACTGAAGCTCTTTCATTCACCTTCCCTCTCTTGTTTGATGATTTTGATTTGTATTATTGTTTGGTGATACATAGAATTAATATTCTTTTTAAAATTATTTTTATTAGCACAAAATTAATGATTAATGTTTTTTTAGACCTCCAAGTGGTGTTTGATACACTTTATTTCACCAACTTAAAATGTTTCCAAGTCTACCACACTGTTACGTTTATTCTATGGTATTTCTGTTTTTCACAGGTATATATTATTGGGTTACATGACTTTTGTTTACTGTCGGTTTGAATTAAATAACAGTAATAAAACAGCATTACACCAACAATTAAAATTAACTGTAAATATATACTGTAATTTTTGCACTCACTGTGTAGCAGTAGTTCTATTATTTACCTCTCTTACAATCCACTACAAAATTTGAAATATTTCTCCAGTGAATGAGACTTAGTGGAATATGTAATTATACAAACTTATCAAATTGATAATAGTGCTTATATTCTAAGCTTAATTTTGTACATTTCTTTGTTTCAATGTTGTTATTGTAGAACAAATTAACAGAAGTATTGTACAGTGCATGCAAGTTTTGTATTTTTAGACATAATATATCTTATATATAACAGTGTGAACTTATGGGGAAAAAGTAAAAACTTGCTTCATTTCAAGCTGAAGAGGTAATTAGAAATACCATGTTCGTCACAGTGAACTGTATGATAACAAGTATCTGTAAATATCCAAAGTAGCAAGGAAATACTTAAATGTGAAAACAAAAGTTCATTGTGATTGACCAGTAAAGCACACAGTATTTAAAATGAAAGTGTTTATTAGGTTTAATTTACATAAGCAAGTTTAAAGAAACAGGAAAAATGTAGTTTCTTACCCATAGTATAATATTTGTGCTTTTATATGTGATTTAGGTAGTGTATTCATGGTGAACAAGATATAAATGAATGGAATGACAACTATATGGTTCAGTGTGACTCTTTAGAAACCTATAGAAGTGACACAATTGTCATCCTGCAGGCACTTGTTGCCTATTTGGAATTTGCTTCAATCAAGATTGATCCCTTATGATTATTATTTCTTTTTCTTTTATAAAGTTGTTACTTTAAACTTTATTATTTTAGGTTTCATTATTATTATTTATATTTTAAACAAAATATTTTTGGTTTTGATTCATAATAAAACATTGCTCACATTAATCCCAAGCTCATCATTTGTTCAGAAATATTTATATTCTCTTTTAATATTTTCAGTTGCAATGTAGTGTAATTGTTCAGAGGGATGTGTATGTTTTTATCTATATCAGGTCATTCCTCAGGTAATGTCTGATTTTAGGTTCAGAAAAAAGAAAGGATTTTAGACAGTATTAATGTTATTTATTAAATAATGTATGTACCATTATTATTAATTACTTCCTGCCAATGATTCACAAGCTTCTGAATGCCACTTCTAAAACATTCTTGGGGTTTGGAGGAAAAGAATGTAGAGAGGGTAGTTTTGATATCTTCATGCATTTCAAGTTCTTTTCCATCAATATAGTTCTGCATACTTTGGAATAGAAGATAATCAGATGGGGCAAGGTGTGGAGAATAAGGAGGATGTGGAAGTTTTTCCCAGTCTAGCTTTTCAGTCTATGAAGATGAGATCCTTATGTATGGGGCCATGCATTATCCTGGCATAACATGACACTTTTATGATTGATCAAAGCAGGCCTCTTTTTCTTTCAGTGCAACATTCAAGCACTCTAACTGTTGAGAGTATAAGTCTGATGTAATCATTGCATTGAGTGGTAGCAACTCAAAGTGAAACACTTAACAAGACTTTCCAAGGGTGGAGATTCTTTTTGGGCTGTGCTCTAGCCAGTTTACTGAGCCATTTTCTGCAGCACTTAACATTTCCTTAATATATCCGTATTTCATCTCCAGTCACTAACCCATCCAAAAAAAGGGAATTATGTTCACAAGAGTACAAATAAATCCAAGTGTCCACTCTTGTTCTAAGATTGGCTTCTGTCAAAGCATGTGGAACCCATTTTTTAAGGTTTCACACCTTTCCAAACTGTTGCAGATGGTGGTAAACTGTTGAATGGGTTGAATTAAGCTTTTGTTCTAGTTCTTCAACTGTTACAGCACAATTTTCATCAAGTGCAGCCAGCAGCAATTCATCATTAAACTCAACAGGACGACCTGAACGTGAAGCATCACTTAAGCTGTAGTCACTTGATCTGAACTTCTGAAACCACCCTCAACATTTTCTTTCATTGAGAGACTCTGCACCATAAACACCTTGAATGTTTCATGTAGTTTCTGCTGCACTATTGCTTTTTTAAACTCACAAAGCAAACTATATGCCTAATGTGCTTTTCAGATACATCCATCTTTATAAGAATTTATTTGATTAATGAACTGAAAAAGTAGAGTTGGGTTAGTTTCTTTTATTTATCTGAACATTTTTATACACATTCAATTCCATATTTTAGTCATTAAAGCCTTCTGCAAAGACAGAAATGATGATGCACGTTCTGTATTTAATTTTCAGACATTACTTATGGGATGACCTGATATATATGTGTGTGTGTGAATTTAAAAATGTTAAATCTGTATTAGATGTGGGCTGTATGAACATATTTTTGGTTGAGGTGAAACCCTTATTAACTTATTATTTTCTTGTATTATACAAACCAGTTCCTGAAAAATATAAAATCAATTGTTGACTTTACAGGCACAACAATAGCTGTTTGGAACATCGAGGTAATCCAAGATGGATTGGTAGAAGCTCCAATTGAACAGATTCAGATTGTTCTCTTTGATCCTGTCAATACTGTGATAAGTAATGCTGGACGTGTTGCATTAATCAGTATACATGATGAGAGTTGGGGTAAGTTATTGCACTTTTACAGTACTTTGTGTAATTGATAGATGCAAATTAAGAGATTAGAGGGATTTTTGTATTTGTAGTTTCACTTTTTTAATGGTAATATATTTAATACTTATTGTTTTGATATGTAGTTTTGGTAAAAAATAACATTATTCTGAGAGAGCAGTTTTATACGTTTGGACGATTCTGTTTGTCCAGTGATAGTGGTTACATAAGTGTATTGGTTGATAATGGCATGGCATGATTGATTATATATTTGTCCAATAGTGGTATATCTTATATACCATATAATATGTACATATTACTCATGAAATATTCAAATATTTTTTTTAATGAAGAAGTAAATATTAAGATTGGGCAGAAGTTGAACTAATTACTTTGCCAAAAAAGGTAAATACTTGAGGCATCACAAGTGTTAGTTGTGTTTTTTTAATTTGATTAGCTTTTAACACATAACTCACCAACTTGCTTGTTATACAGTTAGTTTTTGATAGAGTCCACGTATTACATGGTATTGAATAATTTCGCATATTTCCCCATTACATTATTCAGCACAAAGAACTAACAAAATAATATGCACATGGGACCTCAATATTATTTACTTGGGTTAATCACAATATTGTGAGTAATCTTGTGTGACTCGTACGTTATTAGAAACTCTGTAAGCGAAAAGCCATTGACTCGCATCCAATTTAATGCATAAGTAGTTTTATAAAATTGTATTTAAAAAAAAACTGATGTATCCTGTCAGTAATTTTTATACAGATTAGAATTTGCCAGGATTCTTTAAGTATGCAAAAATGGCTTTCTAAGCTTAGAATTTGTTTTATTGTCTTATTTTATTTTGGATTTGATTGTTTAGTTTTTAAAAGCATTTTTCCAGTCATAAGAATGATGGTTTTTGAATACTACCCGATTTAAAATAATCACTTTTTCAGAAAAAAATAGACTTTTCTGGATAGTATACTTAAAACTACTTCCAAGTTTAATGTTTCATGTGCACCATAACCATATCTAGTAGAAATATGAAAGGTAAGATGAGATGTGTATCAATTTTTATATGAAGCAAAGATGGTGAATCCTAAAGAGAGGTCAATAGTTGAAGATAATATTGTAGAATTTCTTGGTATGTCAGTTATAGAAAGTAAAATATTAAACCATATCTTCTTTGTTCTAAAGAAGATAGTAGAAATCTGAAATCAGTAAGAGTAGTTGAGTTTGTTTAAGTGATCTGAAACACAGAATTGTTATACCTGCTATTATGATCTTGACTAAAATATCTGTATCTGACATCCTGTATAAAAAAAATAAATTGCAAGCTGTTTGCTTCATAATGCTCTCTTTCTTTTATAACTTGTACATGTAAACATGCAAAATATCAAGCCTATAGTGCAAACATGCTAGTAAAATATTAACTTGAAAGCATTTATATATTAATCAGAATTTCCTTTCTTTGACATTAATATATGTATTTTGAGAATATTTAGAAGTAATTGATTTTCAGATGATTGTCAGACAAAAGCAGCAAAAAATAGTGATGTTGCACCCAGCTGGTCCTATATTCCAAAAAATGTGCCTGATACCTCAGGATGGGGAAACTATCCTGTAAGTATAGCATATATAAGCTAATACTTTTAGCTTTTCAGATTTCAATAAAGCACCTTTTTCTATTTCACACGAATTTTTCTGTTTGTAGTCAGTTTTCATTAACAAGTTATGCATTTTTATACATTGGAGTGTTGCAATGTAATGCTCAATCCTGTAATTATTTGACAATGTTATTTAATGAATTTTGCACCATCATACAGTGTAAACATCATTAGATTATATCCCTTTACCATCAGGTGGATAACACATCCTTCAGGTACAGATATATCTATATACATTAACATATGCACACACACTCATTTGTTGTGAGGCAAATACTCCAGAAGCGGGAGGGGGAGCAGTGAAGGGAGTATCTGTCTTAACTACATTTTCAGGTAAGGAAAATAATAATTGAAGAAATGCTACTTGCCTGTGTTCATCACAAAGGGTCAAAATTCCACTCTGAAAATAGTGAAGGGGCTGATGCAGAGTAATTACAGAAATTCTGAAAGCAGTGCATCAGTAAGGAAAAGCTCATGTAATGTGACACATGTGGAGTTTAGATGTATCTTGGTGGAACAGCACTCAGCAGGAGACCACATCTATCTCAAGCACCTCCTTGCCCAGTAAAGGTGATAGAGCAAAAGATATTGTCAGGTGCTAACATTTTGCTAAGGTGGACAGAACTTATCCATTGTCTCACAGGCAGACAGTTGAATTTGAAAGTATAGTGTAGCGAAGGCTAAACATCAGGTGTTTTCATACTGGAGAAACATTTACATGAGACACCACAAAAATCTGATACACGTAGTAGCATCCCATTTCCTTATCTCAAGCTAAAACTAAGATATGTTTTAAGGACTTGCGTTGCTTGGGTCATATTGTAGTGAAGTATCTTGTACTACATTACTCTTACTCTCCTCAATCTTATGCCAGTGTGATTGCACTGCTGGATGAGGAACTCTCCATATCACTTCTACCAGTGGCTTGAGACAGGATGCATGGGCTCTTTTGTATTCTCTAAGAAAACATTTGGAGATGGGGAAGATAAACACTGACGAGGTGCCTGGGCCATTGTCGTCAGGCACAGTTTTCTGGAATTATATCCCAAAGTGAGAAACTAAAGACTAGGTACAAACCCTGTTTGAGAGCAAGCACATACCTGGTGCTGTTTGTTTTCTTTTGTTTTTTTGTGTTATTTTTTGTCAAGTGCAGAATGTCTTGGAAGATACATATATAGACACCATTACAGCAGTCTTACAGAAAAGCTCCAACTTAGTAGTGGGTCTTTAGCAAGGTGAGATAAGCTTCACAGTTTTGCTTGATGCATATTTTGGATAAGTATTGCCTTTGAGGTAACACTGATGAGTTCCATCATCTACAAAATGTAAACGTATATAATTAGAAAAAGGTAGTGTGAGACCTGAAAAAGAAAGGAGAAAAAATAAACAACTCACAGTAAAAGCCACTGTGAAGATTGGAAAATGGTGACCAGAGGTGAAGATGAAATCTTTCATGGTGTAAGTAATGGGACATTAATTTGCCAGGGGTCATCTACATCTTCACTTGCAAGCTTCCTAGCAAGGGTTGTTGATGGCTAGAGGTAAGAAAATTCTTGAGAGGACAAAAATACTGAAAGAAGGCATTAAAATAAGAAAAAGGTCCTCACTCATACAGCAAAAAAGTAGCTGGAAAGAGGGGATAGAAGGCCAGATGTGGTAATGCTGCATAGGTTTAACTCTTTCAACATGAACATGGTTAATTTGACTAACCACATGACCTCTTTGTACTCATCCAAAGTATTTGTATATTCGATACTACTAATTGTTAATAAAGTGTTTATATCTTCATGAAATTTGAAAGATTTCAGTGAACATTATGAATCTTTTACCTACAAAAAATCATATTCTTTAGTGAAGTTTTTATTAACTAAAAATAGATTTGTCCTTGAATATATCAAGTATTTGTTTTGAAAAGTCTGTGTGCAAAATTATTTTCATGTTAAGATTAAAAATACTTTTCTTTATCCCAAAAATGTCAAATTTCATTTGTGTAATCTAAAACTTTATATTTTATCTGTAATTTTCTCTATCCTAACTCTATAAAAAGTTAGTCAATTTGACTGATCTCATAATCACAAAAAGGAATTAAAATAAATCTAAATTTTCATATTTTTTTGTCTAGAATGACTAAGTGTAGAGTGAAACTACATTTGTTTATTCTAAGTAGCTTTGAACTTGTAATATTATACATCTGTTATCGTTTTATTACCTTTTTAACTTTGTCTAACTGCTATTCCCTCCATTATAAATTCTAAATCAATTAGGGAATATGTAGCTCATGTTACACTATCAAGTTACATTATCCACGAGTTACTGAGTTACTCTGAACTGCTCATGAAATATTTTTATTATTATTTGCCCTCCTAATCTAATCTTAAGTAACCTAAAGAGATCCATATTTTTACATTTCAGTTATTTTTATAATAATAAATAAAGAATAAATATGAAAATCAATAAATAAAGTACTTGCTCAGGTTTGCTTTCATATTTACTTTTGGCTATTGATAACACTTAACCCTACTTTTAAACCAATAGTGGAAGTGTGTTAAATAATTTTTATTTAATTAAATAATACAACATAGAATATAGACCAATAACATGACTAAAGCAAACAATTTTGTTTAACAATCATAATTTTTCTAGCTTCATAACTATTTGACAAGAGATGTTGCAAATTTATCCTGGCTAAATGTTAGCTTTCCCTGGGAATGAAGCTTGTACTCTGAGTGAAATTGATGATTAAGTGTTCACAACACAACTTTACAGAATATGTTATTTGGTAGATTAAAACCTTCACTGTATATTGGTTATAGGTAATATATAATTAAATGTGAGAGAGAACTATTAACAAATCCTGAAAGAGAGGATGTGACAGATGTGTGTGACAGAAGAAGGCTGATTTTTTCTTTGATATCTCTCTAACCAAACAAAATTGAGGAATATAACATTTATGGTTTGTCTGAACAGCAACAGTTTTATTGTGACTAATTTACATTTAATTTTGTACATTTTGGAAAGGAGTTGGTAAAATAAGAAAAGAAGATGCCCAGAGAAAAAGTTCACCATGTGTCACACTAGGGGAAGTTCAGGATTTTTTTAAATATTGCCTTATATAATTAAGAACTTAAAACTTCTTTACTATTAACATATGGATTATCAGCTAAGAGTTTTTGCTGTACTAATTGTTATAACATAAACAAATAAATTAGTTTAATAAAATTGTGCATTTAAAACTAAAATCTTGTCATGTGTAGTGAAGGATACCCATGGCAATAGGTTAATGATGACCTTGAAGAGTACAGTATAAAACCTGTATGTTGGATTAAGTAACAGGAACAGACAGTGAGATACCTGTCCTCAAGATTTTCAGATTGATTAAAAGAAAATCAAATTGAAGATTATCCAAATAAAAGCTTTTACTGACAAGTTAAGAATTATAGAACCATTCTTTTAGATAATGAAAAATATTAAGGAAATAAGGGTTATACTGAAAATAATAATGCAAGAATAAAATAATAATCTGAAAGATTCCAGTAAATATTAGTAAAAACATCTCTGAAGACAATACAGTGCAGAGAAATGAATGAGCTTATGATCAGTTGCTAGTATTCATGGGGATTCTGTTCCTTCTTGTTGGTGGAGGATTGTCATCTAATGATGATTGTATCATAGGCTAGTGCAATATATTTTGAGATGTGTAAAGGTTGGAGCTTTATTCAAAGCTTGTGTTTGCATAGCTCTTTGTGGTGGAGAAAGGTTAAAAGCTTTTTTAATTATTTTTTTTTAGCACAAATCCCTCTTTTTAAATTGTTCATTTCACTATGTTCTGTTTTATCAAATATAGTTTTCGTAAGGAATTTTTGGCTAGTATTGATATCTTCATGTAAATGTTATTTTTCTAAATTAATTGTCAGTTATGTGAGTAACTTTTTTTACTGTCTCAAAGATATAATTTTTCTCTGTACTGATTTCATTTTCTGTACAAGTTGACTTTAAAACAACCTCTTTTCTATAGCTGTGCAGCTCGTTCTACAAAGGGCTCTTACACTTCAATCCTACTATTAGAGAATTCCAGGAATGTAATGGAGAAGACTGGGTTCTCTGGAAGCCAACATCCAAAGACTCATCACATAAGTTGTCATCTGAGGAAGTAGTTGGGATGCTGCCAGAAAAGAAAATCGATTTGTTTTCAAAACCTTCTGGTGTATTGTTAACTGTGGCTAATAGATCTTTATCACAAACATCAGCACATGAGTTTCATAACACTGCTTCTTTTCAGAGAGGCTCTGATCTCCAACACAGAGATACAGTTTTGTCTGGTGATTTACCAAAGAATAATGACAGTATAATGGTTCATGAAATAACAAAATCTCATCCTTCAGGATGTCTAGAAGGTAATGAATAATGAACAGCAAACTAATCACTGTATGTATAATTTTTTTATATCTATAAACCATTGTAAGAAATAATTATTTTGGAACTTACAAACAGCAACATAAGTGTAAAATTGTACAAGTAATTCACATTATAAGCAACTAAAAGGCCTGTTCATATGTTACATTCATGTGAATATGTGATATGGATTCTAACTGTGTAGTTAATTATTTTAATTACAAAATAATAATTTAAGTCAAACAAAACAGGTTTCAATTATTATTATGTTGTTAAAGTTGACAAGTATATGTTTATAATTGCTGCAGCAAGATCTGAAACAAAATAATTCATATATTAATGAACAACTTTCAAGATTCTTATTGTTTTCTCTTAAGCCATTGTAATTTCTTATGTAAGCAGATGTTGGTATTTTGCGATACTGAACCTCCACTGACATGTATAGCTATTCTTGTTCAGTGCTGCCCTCTGTGCAATAAATGTTTTGCATGCCACAGGCCATGCTTTCTCACATACCTCATAATCATTATTCAACTGTGTCTTGCATGTAAATCACCACACAGCAACCCTCCATCAAGAGGAATTCAACATACACCCCAAATGCATTTGACTCCCTCTGTTTGATTCTGCTGAACTATTGCTTCTTGCTAAGCAGTTTTCTACTCCAGGTATTTTTAATTCTGCTCTTTTCATGTTTTTGTTTTCTTTAGCATTTTTTACAAAGTAGAAGTATCATTTACTACATTGTATTTTGTAGCTTTAAGTGGTAACTTGCCTTATTGTTCTATTTCTTTTTAATTATTCATTATAACATGATGAATTTCAAAGTTCATGTCAACACTTGGATGATTCTACCATTTACTTTCAGCACAATTACACAGGCTTCGGGTTAGGGGAAAATCGACTGAGGAATTATCAGCTTTAATTTGTCAGAAGATTTATTTTCTCCTTATATTGCTTGACTTTATCCTGTACCTGCTGAATGAATTTGTAACAACAAAGATTTTGACAGCTTTAGTTATGTCATAACTTTTCAAACTTCTCCTGCAGAATCTGCTAGGCATAATTCATTCTTTTCAGACATTATTTCTTAAGTGTTTTCCATTTAATCCATTTCTTTAACTACAGCCCCCTGCTAGTACAGCGGTATGTCTTCGGATTTACAATGCAAAATCAGGGGTTCGATTCCCCTCGGTGGGCTCAGCAGATAGCTCAACGTGGCTTTGCTATAAGAAAACACACTTTAACTACAACACCTCTCTTCACAGTGTTTTGATTTGCTCAACCTCTTAGGACCTCTGATTATTTTGCCTTAGCTTGCCATCAGGCAGATTACCCTTTTCTTGATTCTCGGTTAGAATCACTTTTACCTGTATAAGGAGCTGACCCTGACAGTTTCATACCCAGTTTTCTTACCTTTATCCTACCTTTAAAGCTCTTTCCTATTGTATTTGTCATTTCTGAGGCACTGCACCAATCTCTTGAGGAATTTTGGGGCAATACCTTCTCCTTTTTTATCTCCATGTTGATGTAACTGTTATCTTTGGCTGTCTCCCTTTCCAAGTGTTGTTTTTTTATGCTATCTTGCCCCAGTTTGTTTACTATCCACTTATCTCCAGGATTTACAGATGGCTTCTTTTCTCCATTAATCTGTTTTGGGGGATGTTCCTAAGACATTACAATCACTTGTGAAATCTCTGAGATAACATTCAGCTTTTTTTATTTTTGACTGCTCGTTTGTCTTGTTCTGAACCATTGCAATTACCTGTAATTTTTCCACATCCTGCACCTTCCTGACTTTCATCTTTTCCTACCACTAAGGGTCCCACCATTCATCAAGTTTCTCAATGCAGGTTTTATCGCACCAGCAATATCAGTCATTAATATGCAAATTCTGGTCTAGTGGAGGCTCATTTGATGGGAATTTGCTGCCAATGATTTGATTATTGAGGTTTTGTTTACAGAATGTGTAATTCTGTCCCTTTCCCCAACTCTGTTGTCTTCTTTACCCATATCCTTTCCATAACCTCAGAAATTTACAACCAGTCAACTTTTGTCAGAGGTACTACAGGCTCTTCTATCACAGAGAGCTATCAAGTCTGTTTATCATTCTTCACCAGGTTTTTTTGTTTTACTCCAGGCTATTTGTGGTATCCAAGAAAATGAAGAAGAGACTAATTGCTCTGTTTTGCCTTGTTTATTTTTTTTTTATCTTTCCCATTCTGTAATAGAGTCCTTTCTTGCACTAAGGTGGGTTTTTTCTCCAGCACTGTGGATGACCAAGTTAGTTGTCTTGAGTACTTATCTCCACATTTTTATTTCTCATTAATCAAGATGATGTTGCCTTTGGTTTTTTCACCACAGGGTTGTGTAACAGTTTCATGTTTTGCCATTCAGGCTTGCTCTGGCTTCATAAGGAGAAGTTTGGTGGTGAAAGCATTTGCCCTACTTTTTCATGTTAAGAGTTTACGTTTAACCACAACATGGATGATGGACTTTTGTTAGCTCATTCCAAATTGGAGTTTTCACAACACATTCATCTGTTTTTAATAGTACAGCTGAAGTAAGATAGTTTATCAAGTTGGAGAAGTGTTTCCTGTTACCTACCCCAATATCTTGTCCACTTAGGTGACTTTTTCAACATCCACCTCAGTGAGGTGCTTTCAATTTTGTAACTGATCACTTTTCCAAACCAGACAAAATTTATCCCACTGTGTGGTTTTTCAATCCTTAAGTTTTTCAATGTGTACTTCTCAGCTGCTTCTGTTTTGATTTCCAGTTTCTCATCCACATATCATAACTGTATATGATTTCAGCCTGGATTGAATAAACTGATACTCTTATTTTTATAATACTCCTACCTGTCTTCTTTGGTGGATGATTTTGATCTTCCATGTCAGTTTCCTTCTTATTGTTCCTTACTAGCTTGTACAGCTCTGGTTTCCTTCTCTACTTCAGCTACCAGCTGCCCTTTTGCTGTGTCTTCCTCTTGCTCTGTACTTTCTACAACAACCTCAGTCACCAGTATTTTATTCCACCATCTTCATGCCTGGCATTTATCAGGTCCTTGGCAAGGAGATCTGGATTACTCAGGGAGTTGTTTCCTTTTCAGCGTATTCTATTCGACATTCCTTGATGGCAGCCTATTAATATAAATGTAATGTTTTTTGCTGCTAGTCTGTGAGTTGTAGTTTGTTTCCTTATTGACCCACTTTTCCTCTTTTACAGACTTCCTCAGTTGACTCTTCAATCATATAATTTCTGTATTGTTAATTGCTGGTTATCAAGTCAATTTATCTCATATCTTCAATTTTTCTTGGTCTTGTTTCATGTTTACTTGATCTACCCTCTCCTTTTTGTTATATTTCTTTTGGTTGTTTTCAAGTTCTTTGTTTCACTTGTCCTTCTAGACATATTTCCTACTTCTCTTAATGTTTGAGTATTGTCTGTCTGGTATAGTTCCCATCAATGTTTCACTTACTCTGTACTATTCTTCATACATTCTTTATTCAGATTGAACTTTCTTTCCTTAAACTTTGTACAGCTCATGAGGGGAATTCTTCCTTCTGTCTCCCTCCTTTAATCCCTGTAGGATCTAGATAGAATTATCTGTTTCATATGTACTGTTCATTATTACATTACCCATACTACTTCCATCTATGATTCTCATTTGTACCTTTTTGTTCTGTGGTAACATTTTTCTGTTTATGACCTTTTTCTTTCCACCATTACCTATCAGGCTTACATTTTTGTTCAATTTGCATATTTCTCCTTGGCCCCTTCTCCCTGAAATCTGTTCCATGTGCCTTTGTATCATATTAGGCATATCACATTCTCCATCCCATCTCATCTATGTTGTCTGTTAGAGGAAATTTCTAAGTCAGGCATGCCGACTATATCTCATATGTTCATCTCCAACTGCCTTATTCAGGTGGCTGATTTTTCCTCAATGGGGTAGTGTCTTCCACCTATTACCAACCTTCAAACTTTGATGAGATTGTGTTTGGATGAGCTATCTTTTATATATACACACACATTTTAATCTATTTCACTAGAATATCCTTTTTACTTTAAGGATTCTACTCTGTGGTTCGCACTGCTTATCCAGGTATGCTTAATATTTCTCAAAACAACAGTGTACAGCTATGATGAAATCATAAAATATAGTATACTCAGGGCAGAATGCACAATGTTGAGATGGGATGTTCAATTCTGGATGGTACTATCTGAGAGGATAATGTTGCACATTCCTACTAACAAATATGTTCCACTTATGCACAGTTGGTTTTGGAGGTTGATGTTGCATGTGGCTTGTGTGTGGTTCAATCTGGAGGATAGGATTGCTTATAATTTCTAGATGCAATTTTATTCTGAGCATTGAAACCCAGAGAATGATGTTGCTTTTGAGTTCATTTGTCAAATTGCAGCTCACCCTTTTGATTGGGATCTCTCGTCTTACCATTACATGGATATCAGTTCCCAATGACTGGTTTAGAGTTAGAGCCAGACTAATCAACATAAAACCTTGCACATGTATGACTTGTGTTTCATCTTCCTCACACTGTTACTCATGATCGTTAACTCCATGTGATGGTACCTAGAGGTTGATGTTGCTTCCAGCTTTCGTAAAATTCTATTTTGAAGATAATGTTAAATAAGATGATGGTTTTCCCTCATAAGGTCCATCTTGAAGAGTTTCACAATCTGAGGATGATGGGGTGCCAGTATAATTGAGTTTGTTATGATCTGCCACGTGGGCACATCTCTTACTGCCATCATTTGAATGTTGGTTCCTCAAATGTATGGTTATTTGTGGTTTTGTGCTTGTGCTCTTTTGCAAATTAGTTTGAACAGCATTTACTTCTGCTCTATTGAACTTAAGATGAAGACGATATAGATTCTTTTTCTACGATGGTTCAGAGGTTATACATCCTAATATCAGTTGGTTTTGAACTGGAGTTGATTTGTCATGTACAGTCTGTTGCATACTAGCCACTCTAAACCTAAGAGCACATCAATTTTAGCTTCCCCAGATTACTGTCTAGGTTTTTCTTTGGCAAGCTAAGAATATGATATACTGTGGTTTGGTTCCAGTCCAACCATTCTCCACCTGTGTATGCAACACCTCTTTCCACAATGGGAACAGAAACAGTGCAGTCTCTCACATATGATCCTCTTTTATAGGAATCATAATTTTGAGGTGGTCTTCAGATACTTTTAAAAGGATGCTTATTTCTCTTCCTCACACCAGTTCTTCCATCTATTCAGGGTAGGATTCTAGCTTTCTATATATAAGCACAGGTAATGTATCATATTGGAAGTTATAATTGTCCTATACTGAAAATATACTTCTGATATGTATTTACCTACTTTCACACATCTCACCTTTTTTTCCCCACAAAAAAACTGGTGCTTCTCTTTCTGCCCCAACTTGAAGGGATAATTCAGTAGAATTTAACAGAGGAAGCTGTGCATTAGGAATGTTTCACATTCCTATTGGAAGAGGGTTGTCAGATTATAATATTACATGTATTTTGCAATTGAACCATGATAATCATGGAGTATGTAGAAGAACAAGGTTTGTGGAATCCAAAACAATTTTTATATATAGAGGCCAGCATTAAATGAGAATTCCTATATGCATAAGGGGCAGTAGGGCAGTAATGTACAGTATAAGAAAATTATAACTTATGGTATTATTTACTAAATTAATCTTTGGAGGCTCTAAAACTAATTAGTTCTCTTGGTTTTCTTTTATTATGCTTTTTTCTTCAAATGCTACTTTTACTTTATTATTGATTGAGTTACAGTTCTGCTGAAGACAGTGTTACACTAGTGTGCTTTGTGTAGATTAATTTCTAAATTACTGGTGTATTTATTAAATTGGTATCAATACAAGGACCTTCACATTGGGGTATAGATTGTTTAGGCAGAGTATTCATGATGAAATTGGGTTGAATGGATGGCCTGTTGTTGAGCCACAAATATTGAGATCAACACCATCTTACACACACTGACCTGAAGATGAAAGGTTGTCCTTTATATTTGCATCTCTACAACAAACAGTTGCTATCCATTCAACCAAATTTCATCAAGGAGATATCTTTTATCTTTCTTTTTTAGTGCTGCAGTATTGGACTGTGTTGAATTGTATTATTTGTCAAACAAATAGTTAGGTAAAAAAACAGTGATGCCACTACCTAAGTATTATTTAAATATTATATTTGATGGATACATCCACACACAAAATAAATGAATTGTGGAATATTTTATTTGAAACTACAATGTTGACACTATAATTTGTCTTTCAATCAGATTGGCAATTGTATGGAAACATCTGCTATGGTTTTCTTCGTGGACAAATATCTGGTAAAGATGCAGTAAATTCGTGTAGAAAACAATATGGCGGGCAGATGGCAGCTGTACAGTCACTGGAACATAATAAATGGCTCGTTCAGTTAGCAGAAGGTCGACCTTTCTGGATTGGTAAGTTTATATCGTACGTATTCTTGTTTGTCAACAAAACATAAACTTTGGTAATTTCAAGAATAATTGATATTTGTAACATATGAATAAATTTATTGCAATAAAAGAGAAAGCTTTCAGTACTTTATGTAAAGGAAATATTAGAATCACACATTGAAATAGAAGTTAAACAATGAGAATTTTACTGGTAGATGGAAAGATTACAATAGTTAAACCAGCATACTGGTATGTTCAGGACAAATAAACAAGGTGAAAACAGTTACTGGCCATCAAAAATGTTTTAGTAGAGTATAAATAAATGGTCTAAGGTATTATTAAAATGGAATAGTTTCTCTTTTCTTTTTTTGTAGGTTAACACATTTCAAGTAATGTGTTTTGAGTTGCAGTAACAAATAATGAAACTAATTTTACCATGATATTTGATTCATCCTAAACTTGAAACTTTTCTTAACTTAGCAGCACAAATCTACTGCATTTGTTACTAATCCTTCCTAAATATAGGTCCATATCCTTGGATGTGCAAGTGCTTGACATTTGGTATATAGATTTAGATAGAGTAGCTGACAAATCATAATCTAGTCCTCACTCACTTTGCTCATTTCTTTCAATGAAATTAATTAATTTATTTGTTGAGAGAGCTGCTTTAATTTCTTAAGTATTTTTTGTTTTTTATACATAAAAAGTTACTGACAAAGAAAACATTATTAATCTTGTTAAAAACAGCTTAGTTTCTGGAGAGTACATCCTATGAAACTTAAAACCATTAGCTTTCTACTGTAAAGCAGATGTAGCTATGTATAATAATTATTTTATTAATATACACTAAAGAAACCTATGAACAAGTAACTTGGCACCCTTAGTGTGTTTTTAGATAAAATAGGTGTTGAACTTAGAATTTTTGGTTCAGTTTAAACTTAATTAATTTAAAATATATTTATAGTTTTTTGTTCTACACAATTAAGGTTTACAGTACAACAGAAGAAATGCTAGATGGGGATACAAAGGTTTGTCTGAAGTACCATTTTTCAACTGGAAACCACGATTTCCTAAGGTTTCTCGAAAGGGTCGAGTGAAACACCGATGTGTTTTGGTCAGAGGGACTGGCCAATGGATCAACAGGAATTGTGCAGACCATCATCACAATATTGTTTGCTCTCGACCTCCAGATTAAACACCTTGATAGCTATTGTGTTTAATTTGTTATTCTTGCTTTTGCTTTCATGTGTTTATAGCTCAGCTTCAAGTAAATGAAAAGATGCAGAATTTTAAAGGCTGATATTAATTATCTTAAGTTCATGACTTTGATAGGTGAAGTATCTAATTTTTCTACTTTTTCGATAAATTTCCACCCTTTGTCTTAGGACAGTTAATGCATATTTTTTACTTTTTCTGACATTTTCAAACTTACTTTTGTTAACTCTTTTACAGAAAAAAAAATGTATTTTCTTACTTTAGAAAATTCTTAGAATAATTGTTTCAGCCAAATTGAAGGATAAATTATGTTTTAAGTGTAGCTGTGAAAATGTTCATGAAACACTCACCTTAGTAAGAGACTCTGTTTCTGAGGGATGTGTAGCATAGCCTTGCTTACTATAACAAATAATGAAACGAGCATATTAATAAGATTTTTGTGCATTTGGTTCATATGTGTTAGATTTGAATACTTATATATATAAGTAGGTATATTAAAATCATTTTGAAGAAAGTTAAGTCAACTTTTGTTTTGATAGTTTCTTCCAGTCAAGTTCCATTTCACAGTATTTGTTAAATGCTGAAGGTATGTGTGGTCATTAAAACATGTAATTTGAGGAGTGATGTGAAAAGGGATTTCTGTTTCAGAAATGCATGGTGCATTGTAATTTTATATTTAAACTTGTAAATATTGCATATTTTTTATGTATTCAATTGCATTATTTTGTTTTTTGTGTTAGCCAGTAGTCAAAAAAACAACAAAAAACCTTCAAAATGTGATTTTAGCACAAAAGTGTAAAAATAACTATTGGACATAAACATGTAACAACCAAAGATAAATTTATGTTAAATGCTACATTTTATATTAAAAAATAATTGTGGTTGCATATAATTTTCTCTATAAATTATTTCAACCTTTTGATGAAAACAATTCAAATATTGGTAATAATGGATTTGCAACACTACTTGTTAAAGTGCTTGATGACAACATTAATTGTTAAAGTGTTTAATGTAATGGAATAATGATGAAAAGTTATTAGCTCAAACTGTGTTTTAATGTAGTAAGAAGTTTAAGTACTCTTCGAAAGCAGCTTATTTGTGACTGGTGTTTAGCATTCTCATATAATCTTTAAGTAGTGTAATAATGTTTGGGAGCATAAACCTTACCCTAGTCTGTAGGTAGTCAAAGATGTAGAAGACTTCAGTAATTACAAAACTGAATTTTCTCTAACTTGAACATTTTTGTATAGTTGTTATAATTGTTTAAGACTAATCTTCTTTTTAAATAAGTCTAACAAAAATCAAAAAATGTTCTTCAAAAGCTAGAAATGTTAAACACAGTAGAAGGATTAGACGTTTAAGCAATGCACACAGAATGTGTTTAAACATTTTTAGGTGAAATGTTCTTTTAAAAAAAAAGAAACTTAACAAATAAAGACATTCTAAAATGCTCAAGAACTGTATTGTAGATATGTTGTGGTTGATTTTGATAGTTTCACAGAAGGTACCATTGTAATGTTTGGCTGTGTTAGTTGTTTTCTTAATACTAAAACTCTTTGATATAAAAGCTGTAATTAATTATTTCTAAATGTAATTTTCATTTATTAATACTTTCCATTTCTTCTCAATTATCTGTTGTTTTTTTCCATAGAACCTGTGCTCATTTGTTTAGAACTTCAACATGAATTTAAAAATCATTTACACCATTACTTTTTAACTAATTTTTGATAGGTGTTTTTAAAATAAACTGTTACTGACACTTGTTGTTATGAAATATATCTAAGATATTGTTTAATAATGTTCTAAAATTCAAAAACAAAATGGAATATTTATATACAACATTAATATAGTGATGTGTTTTTTAATTTATGAAAACTGACTTTTTCAACAAATACTTTGACCTATAAATTTAAATAGTCTCAACTCTGTTTAAAAATATAATAGTTTCATGTAATATAGACATTATTATAATAAATAAAAAGTTTTTTTTCTAATACCTAATATGTATTAGATAATATAGTGTGTTTACTAAATTTAGGCTTAGTATTTCTAAAAACTGAATTTTTATTAAGAAAGAATAAGTATGTGAATAGCCAGAGCTGGGCATGACTGAGTGATTAATGTGCCAACACCTTGAATCTGAGAGTTCTCACTTCATGTCCTGCCACCATAAAATTGCAATCCTTACTTTGGGAATACAGGTGTGCTATAAGAGTATGATGAAGTTGGTAGTATTTGATGTTAATGAGCTGCCTTCCATCTAGTCTATAAGTTCTAAATTAAGGATGGCTGTGTGCAGAAATATGTAGATTTGCATAAACATTCTGAAACAAATTGAAAAGGCACTTTGAACACTGCTTTAATATGCAAAAATACATGTAGTTTCTTATATTATAGTTCTCCCAGTGCCACAGCTGTAAGTCTTTGGATTTTAAAATGCTGAAAACTTGGTTTTGTGAACAACACAGATAGTCATTGCACAGCTTTGGGCTTTGTTATAAACAACTGTCATTTTCTAAAACCTAATAAAAATATATTTTTAAAGGTTCAGCTTAGCAGGTTTTTTTTCTAGTGAATTTCATATTACTTAAGGCAGAATAAATATTTTTTTAGCATTTTATTTAAATAAAACAAAAAAACTTAAAAGTTTATACAGATGCTTACAAAATCATCTACCAGACTAGTAATATGTGAAGTAGCCATAGTATTTGTAAGATACTACATGTCTTAAACAGAAGTGTTCCAAAACTTAAAGGTGTTTATCAACAAATTTAGAAGTAGTGATGACATAATAACATGAAAATTGAACATGGGTTGGTTTGTGTATCAGCAAAATTATGTTTTGTAATTATTAGAAGACTGACATTAAATATAATATTTTATGTAACAAACTGAGAATGTTGGAATAATTATTAAAAAAAAGGTAACTGTAAGTATTATAAAATAGGCAATTATTTTTAAATTTACATTTACTGCTACTTAAATTGTTATTGCAAGGAAGATGTTTCTTGGACAAGTATGTGTGTGTCATATACACTGAGTAAACTGAGCCAACCTGCCTGATTCTATGCTGAAATTGAAAATGTAGATCTCTTAATAAGATAAGTAATTCTTGTGCTGCTTTCTTTGAGGTTTTGGTTGGTCATTTATAGTGCACAAACATACCTTCAATAGAACTTTATATATGAGAAAGTTAAAGTATTCTTAATAAATGTTTTTTCAGATGGTCCAACTTTTTCATGAATTGCTTGACTGTTCTGAGATATCTCCAAACACACTATTATCTTCAGTTAACATCAAAAGTTGTTTTTTTTGTGTGTGTTATTAATATGCCCAGTATTTGACTTAGTACTATAATTGTGTTTAATGTTGTGATTCTATAATGACATATAGAATTATAAAACATTATTTCATTGAAAACATATTAATTGATTTGTGGGTTCAATACTCATAGTTTTGTTTATCTCATTTTATAATCCAAGCAATATACTTAATGATATGACATTGAAACATTACTTTTTGCAAGAACGAAACAAACATTTGCGATATGGCCTAGCTGCTTATGCTTCCTTGAAAATTCTACTTGTTACAATATGTATTAAAAGTTATAATAGAAGTATTACCTTTTTAGCAGTGTTATTCACTTATCGTGTTGAAAAGATTTATGTTAATTTCAAAAAGGTGCCAATTAGAATTACACAGTTGTATTTTGTTGTGTGAGTATTTTGATAGTGTAAAAAACTTGTAATGCAATTTAGTAAGCTTTACATATAACCTTTTTTTTTTTCAAACAAGGCAACTGTATTTTTGAATAAACAATAAACTTAGAGAACTAATGTTTGTGCTTTTTGTTTTGAATTTGTGGAGTTTGAGGTTGAAACAAATCCACTAACAAAATATTTTTAACTTTACATATCATTCACACTAAAAATGAGGATAATTGAAGACAACCAACTGAACAGAAAACTTGTAAACAGCTCCACAGTGGTATACCTTTGGGCTTAGAATTCTAGAAACTGGGTTTCAACACTTGTAACTGACAGATCACAGACAGCCCATTGTGTAACTTTGTGCTTAGTTAAAAATACTTGTGAAAAACAAATTATTAATTTTGTTTTTCTTATCTTTAGTATATTTTCCTACATACATATACACGCCCTTAAATTAGCTGATCACAATGTCAAATACATATCAAAATATTGAGCTGAAAAAATCAATGCTTTGAGAAATAAATAACATTATTACCATCGATATGCCAAAATATCTACTTTCTGAGGTAGATTGTTTTCCGTTATGTAAAAGTAGCATTGCAGAATTATATATCTGAAACAGAAAATTGAATATAATCGATGTATTTTTTATTAATTTATATGCATGAAACTTTTCGTATTTTTAAACTACTTATTTTTATTGAAACTAGACAAGTGGAAGTTCTTGCAAAGGAAATGACTTTGTTAATCATTGATACTCCCTAATAACGTGAGTCACATAAAAACACCATAAATTAATTAGTCCTATTCATTCCTGTTGAGATATCCATAGAAAATGAGTTATTTTAACTATTTTTTGTCACTTCTTTGCACTGATTATCACAACAGAAAAATAAAATTATTCAACATGAAACAATATACCAACCAACTGGAAGTGAACGGAACAAATATGTCGTCATAATTAGAAAACTGGACATAGTGTTATTGACTTGCCAATATTGTAAATCATAGTTCACCCATTTTGTCACCGAAACACCTGTTTTCATGGGCCGTTGGCATGCTATGAAAGTAAAGGTCATATCTTCACCATTCAGTGCCACAAGAGTGTAATGGATGCCCTTCATTACATTTCTTCCGTTTAAGTTGTAAGTTTAAGATTAAACACAGAGAGCCTTTTGTTGAGCTCTGTGCCAAAAATTTTGAGACAGAGTTAGAAGGAAATATATATGTGTATATCCACATTTTGGATCGTTGGTGTATTATAAAAGTGACAATCAAATCCAACTATTTTTTGTCAGACGAGTTGTCCGTTTTCCCTTTCGTTTGTTTGTTTTTGGAATTTCGCACAAAGCTACTCGAGGGCTATCTGTGCTAGCCGTCCCTAATTTAGCAGTGTAAGACTAGAGGGAAGGCAGCTAGTCATCACCACCCACCGCCAACTCTTGGGCTACTCTTTTACTAACGAAAAGTGGGATTGACCGTAACATTATACACCCCCACGGCTGGGAGGGCGAGCATGTTTAGCGCGAACCCGCGACCCTCGGATTACGAGTGCACGCCTTAACGCGCTCGGCCATGCTAGGCCCGTTTTCCCTTTCATCTCTTAAGTTTGAGACAGCTACAACCAATCTTTCGTGAAAGTTATTACTTATTCTGACTTATCCAAGATGAGATTCAAATTTATTATGTTGCGTATTACGATTTATAGGATAAAACTGAGTGAAATTCACAAGTAAATTAAATGTTGAAATGTATTTATGATATACACCAACAAAATTTATAGACGCTGTTTTATTTATTAAAACAAATATTTTGATATACAAATAATAATACAATTCATAACGACAGTTATTAAAAATAACTACTACTATTTTCTGTAGTCATTAGGCGAGGTCAACGAAATTTCAGTTGAAAACAATACTGGCAATCACTTTCTACTCGCATATTCGCATAGTAACGTTGATTTTTACACTCAAAAATCTTCCACAGAATTTTGCAGTACACATTTAACAGTATGAGTTCTATTAAATAAATATACAGTAGTAAATCCGGTACAGAGTTAATACAGAAGAAAGAAAACTGTAAGGCTGCATAGAACAACTTACCACAAATATAAAAATATTTAAAGCATAAACATTTTGTAATAGTATTATTTCTCTAAAAATAAACACACAATAATATTCAGATAAAATTCAAATTATTATGTTACATTCACGAAATATTAATGACTTTAACAACCAGTGCGAAAGTTTAACATACATTTTTGTATTTGTAAATCATGCCAAACTTTAGGGTTTTTAGTTGTTTTTTGTTCATAATATTATCTTTTACCATCATTGTATTTTACACTGCCAGCCGAATATGTGTGCATGAATGTAGGAAATTTGTTTGTCTTGAATTTCGCATAAAAGCTATCTGCGATAGCGGTCCCTAATTAAGCAGTGTGAGGGAAGTGAAGGCAGCTAGTCATCACCACCCACTGCCAAAGCTTGGGCTACTCTTTTACCAACGAAGAGTTGGATTGACCGTCACATTATAACGCTCCCACGGCTGAAAGGGCGAACATGTTTGGTGCGACCAGGATTCGAACCCGTAATCCTCAGATTACGAGTCGAACACCTTAACACGCTTGGCCATGCCGA
The DNA here is from genome assembly GCA_011833715.1 of Carcinoscorpius rotundicauda. Taxonomy (NCBI): domain Eukaryota; kingdom Metazoa; phylum Arthropoda; class Merostomata; order Xiphosura; family Limulidae; genus Carcinoscorpius; species Carcinoscorpius rotundicauda. The sequence goes on from CM022400.1 coordinate 20,686,654, forward strand.
GGCACGTACGTAGGAATAAAGGCCAAAAATATATATGGTACTCAGCTCATCAGTAAATTCATTTTTAACACAGGAATGTACTTTATGTTTCACAGCCATTTAGTTATAAGGTTATTTTTTATTATGTTGGCCCGGCATGGCCAAACGCGAAAGACGCGCGAATCGTAATCCGGGGGTCGCGGGTTCGCGCGTGCGTTGCACCAAACATGCCCTCCCAACCGTAGGGGCGTTATAAATTAACGGTCAGTCCCACTATTCGTTGGTAAAAGAGTAGCCCAAGAGTTGGCGGTGGGTGGTGATGACTAGTTGCCTTCCCTCTAGTCTTACAGTGCTAAATTAGGGACGACTAGCACAGATAGACCTCGAGTAGCTTTGTGCGAAATTCCAAAACAAATTTTATTATTTTGGGATTTTTTTCATGGTTTATATTGTGACAGCGATGTTTCTGTTACCACTATTTGTTCAACAAAGTTATTTCTGCTTCTGCTGAATTTCCGTTAGTTGTGGTTTTGATTTAGAGTGATAGTTCGCAGAATTCTCGATTGTACCTCGCATTTGTTCATGTTCCAGTTCAGTTAACTTTATGTACTTTATGAACTGTTCCATACAAAGAAATAGTTTTATCGAGAGTTTTAACATAACTTCGAGGAACTTTTTTTTAGTATTTTTGTTTTATTAATTTGTAGTTTGAGTTATAAGGGGTTGCATATGCACGAACTGGAAAGAACCTTATTTATTATTAAAGCCTTTTGTTTTTGTTGGCCTGGCATGGCCGAGCGCGTTAAGGCGTACACTCGTAATCCGAGGGTCGCGGGTTCGCGCCCGCGTCGCGCTAAACATGCTCGCCCTCCCAGCCGTGGGGGTGTATAATATGACGGTCAATCCCACTATTCGTTGGTGAAAGAGTAGCCCAAGAGTTGGCGGTGGGTGGTGATGACTAGCTGCCTTCCCTCTAGTCTTACACTGCAAAATTAGGGACGGCTAGCACAGATAGCCCTCGAGTAGCTTTGTGCGAATTCCCAAAAAAACAAACAAACAATTGTTTTTGTTAGTTCTAAAAGTTTACACTGCTAAATTAAGAAAGGCTAGTTTAGATAGCCCTTGTGTAGCTTTGCGCGGCCCCCCAGTGGCTAAGCGGTATGTCTGTGGACTTACACGCTACAATCCGGGTTTCGATACCCGTGGTGGGCAGAGCACAGATAACTCATGGTGTAGATTTGTGCTTAATTCAAAACAACAACAGCTTTGCGCGAAAAAAAGTTCTAAAGTACACACTTGTCCTTTTGTTTAGTGCTTTATTTGTAGTATATTATTTTTTTGTGTGTGTAAACCGCGATTTCGTTGTTCAACGTTATTTTTTATTGTCTCTTTCGTCTTGACTTAACTTTTGCAACTGAAAGGGAAATTTCATTGACAGAAAGCTAGCATAGCCAGGTGGTTATCGCGCTCGACTCACAATCTGGGGGTTGCGGGTTCAAATCTCCCCTAACAAATATTCTTGCCCTTTCAGCCGCTGATACATTATTATGGGATAGTCAACCCACTATTCGTTGGGAAAAGAGTGGCCCAAGAGTTGATGGTGGGTGGTGTTGACTAGCTGCTTTCCCTCTTGTTTTAAACTGTTAAATTATGGACGATTCTGTCTACCACAGGTATCAAAACCTAGTTTATAACGGTGTGAATCTGCAGACATACCGTTGGGCCATTGGAAGGTCAAACTCGGAGACATAGATTGGAGAGTCTCCTGTTTTTTGTGGGTCTAGCTTTCTGCTTTTCTGGTGTTGTATGATATATCACGTATATTTATCATTGTAGGTTTTAGTTTTCTTGTTTATTGATTTATTAGCGAATGAGTGGCCCTTTGGACCATATTTACAGTATCGCTATAATAAATATTTAATGTTTGTACTACTATTTTACGCTTTCTCAATGTAATTATCGTTGATGCTTACCGCAATAACGGGAAATTGCCCGATGGGTTGGTGCATTTGAGGCATTCTTAGTAATCGATTTTACATTTTAATTATTTAGCTCATTAAACATGCTTTTTTATGCTCTTACTTATAAAAATTATAGTGCCTTGCTTTATGGTTTGGGTACCTTCAATGCTATATATATTTTAGACCACAAAAGCAATAATAGGAATTTCGACCAGCTTCAAAATTTATTAGTCCTGAATATATATTCTAAGCAAAGAGTAAAAAATAATATATACAATAAAAGTAGTATTGTTAAACATGCTAAACATAGTATTATTCATAAAGTAACATTAAATAAATAGTAAAGTACACGAAGAATCTCTAATCATGAAACATTACAGTAGTTAATTTTTGATCCAAGAAATAATTTAAATATTGTTTCAGAACAGCGTAATCTCTTATAAGAATTTTAATAGGTAATAACTTTAATTTAGATTACATTTTCATTGACTGGGTATACATAAAAGAAAGAAATAAAAGTAAAGGAACTGATTTCCAAACTGCCATCTTTCTTATTCTTTACTTTGAATAAATGAAAAGTTACAGATGTCACTACCTTTGCAAGCTGCACTGCAGCATTCTATTGCTATGATAGGTTTATATATGCTATACAAATATGGTTTGAATAAATGTGTAGTTTACACATTACATACACACAATACAAAATCTAGACACTTGTAAGCTCTATAGTGAACACTAAGTAAGAGTTTGGTCACTTTTACGTGAGTGTGAGGTGAACGAGCTAAGTTTAAGTTTATGAACATTTAAAGTTTGTAAGCTATATTCTTGATAAAAGTGTTAATATCCATACCAGCCGTTCTGAGATACATGTTTAGGCTATATTGTGTCAATCGCAATTGTCTGATGTTTGCAATATTACTCAGTGGGTCAAATTATCCGAAATTTTTCATTTGGTTGTATTGGGGATATTTATTATATGTTTTTAAACTTTTAAATTTTGTATTTTTATAATTTATTCCGAAAAATAATGATTTTAACTTGGTGTAAGCCTTCATTGTTCATACTAACAATAAATCGGATGACGTTAACTCTTAGTTTCAAAGTGTTCCGAAGTCACTTGATGGGAGCTTCGCAATTCTTCATTCTAATAAGCGTGATTTCAGCTTTATGTCTTTCATCCTTTCCGAATTTTTCAACTGGTATCGGTAGTGGTACTTGTAATAATGGTATCGCTCATGCTGTCTCAATTTATGCAGAAGAAGAAGACATGGATAATTTACCAAAAGCAGGTAGGTCTAATGAGGTTAATTAATATTAACATTAGGGGTTAGCAAGTTGTTAACAGTATTTGAGGGTGTAAATTTAAAGTTAAAATTTTATAATAGTATTCTTGTCAACATGCATTTTATGCTTTTATTATTGATATTACAACTAATAATAATAAATAATTACTAATAGTGATATTCAAAATGTCATCAGGAAAGTTTTCATCCAAGTAGTTTGGCATTTCATTTAATACATAATTAATTTTGCATTAGTTCATGTTAGTTATCTAATTACTATTATTATAATGATACTTGTATTTAAATTTTGGAAGTCAGTTAACTTCATGATTGGCTTATTGTTAGATCTGCATACATATTTGACTGCGTTTTTTATTCTTACTGTATCACTGTGTGATTGTTATACACAATTTAGTACAACCATCATTATTAAATATAGATTAATGATCCTTGCACAACTTCAGACTGTCTGAAGGTCTAATTTTTATAACAAGTATTTTGGTCTCTGGTGGGTATCAACTTTTATTAGAAATAAATTGAAATCCCCATAAAATTCAGCCTAACCTATTCATTTGCATAAATTGAAAGTAAAAGTAAGAAAAATTAAAAATATCCTATTATATTTAAGTTAAATCCACATATTTGTTTCAGAAAATAGTAAAAAAATATATTAGGTGTAACATGAGGTTTTAAAATAAAATAATTTATACTTTGAGAAGATGTTATATTTACACCCCTAGTCAAATGATATAGATTTAACTAATATCAGCAAATATACACCAGTATTTGATCTCCCTAGATAAAGATTTTTTTGTAGCCATAAATAACGTGTTATGTCAATTCTTGTGTTTAAGACATCTTTAATGATATTGGAAACTTTCCTGGGATTTAATATTATTAACTTTAGGTTGTCTTGTAGAAGCTCTTTCTTATTTAGATTGATTTTGTTTAATGTTCTTTGTTTATTTATTTTTATCTTCCATGTATTATAAAATGCCTAACTGAACCATTTGACATTTTGTTATTGATTTTTAAATAAATAATAAAACAAAACAAACTTGGTGCTTCATTTACCTAACAAGTTGTCAGTTGAGGGAAATTAAATGCTTTTCATCACTTAAATTGAGTTGTTATATCATTAACTTTAGAGTACTTTTGTTGCTGATTATATCAAATTCTGTTAACAGATCTACTTTCAGTACTCTTCGTGTTATTGATAACTAGAAAGATGTGAAGTTTAGCAAATTTTTAGCTCTTGTAAGCAAACATAGGTCAATGTATTTATATACTTATTTTACATTCGTGAAATATGTACATATGTTTTAAAATTTCTTGTTTAAAACTGTAGTGTTTAAAATATAAAACATACTGAAAGTGTATGTATTTTATTCACTTAATTATGCTTAAGTATTATTGAAATCTGATGTGTGTTTATGTGTGTATACATATGTACATGTAAACTACTAGCACCAGGAGGCATTTTAAATTAAACAACATTTTTATTACAAACCGTTTTTGCTGATTTGTAAATTATGTTTGTAAATGATAGCTTTTGGTGTAAAAAAGCTTGGTATCCATAAAACTGTACTATATTAGACACACTTGTGAAAAAACAAAAAACCTTTGGGAATATGATCAGACTATATTTGTGGACATACTGCACCCTCAACACTTTCACTACCTTAGTCACTGTTACCAATTAAAATCTTTCTCTCTACACACCTGCCTACCCAGAAATAAATTCTGGAGGGAAACTTTACTAGTTAGGCTATTTAATATTTTTTGTTGGTATGAGATAATGGCAAAGTTCTAAAACCTCAGATGTATGGTGAGGGTTAAAGTGCATATGCCATTCAGTTTTTCAGTGATATTCAACATAGTATTAAGTTTTTTGATGTCGCAGTTATAATCTATTCATTTTACCCTACATTGCTGATTTAGCATCAGCGTAAAGGAGATTAAATTCCACATGCACTAAACAGGAATAGTGAAAACAATTGTAGATATGCATTTCAGAGGATATACAAACTGTACAGTGGAAAACTATTTTTATCTTCACATAAATAACTTTTGTTTTCACTTGTCAAAATTTCTGTAAAATTGACATAGTTAATTCGTAGACATATTTTAACACATTTGACTTTTTTATGTACAACAGAATTATACATTTCACTAAATGCTTGCCATCTTTTGTATGGATGTAGTAAATTCAAATTGTAGATGACATTGCAAGTCCCAAAGGTGGATTAACCTTGTACAATTTCAATTAATAATTTGTTTGTTTTTATTGGTTATGAAGCATTTCTTAAGTGCATAATTTTACTTCAGAGAAAAGTTGAATAGTTTTATTTATTGCCTTAATTTTGCCCCCCACTAGTACAGCGATATGTCTCCGGATTTACAACACTAAAATCAGGGGTTCAATTCCACTCTGTGGGCTGAGTAGATAGCCTGATGTGGCTTTGCTATAAGAAAAAACACAAACACTGTTTTCAAAATGGTCTATGTCAAACGGAAATGTTCTTTGTATCGTTTTTTGGCTCGGCATGGCCAAGTGCATTAAGGCGTGCAACTTGTAATCTGAGAGTTGTGGGTTTGCATTCGCATCACGCCAAACATGCTCGCCCTCCCAGCCGTGGGGGCATTATAATGTGATAGTCAATCCCACTATTTGTTGGTAAGAGTAGCCTAAGGGTTGGCGGTGGGTGGTGATGACTAGCTGCATTCTCTCTCAACTTACCCTCTGAAATTAGAGACGGCTAGCACAGATAGCCCTCAAGTAGCTTTGTGTGAAATTAAAAAAAAACAAAAAACAAACAAAGCCTTAATTTTTGCTTTCAGTTGAACAAGATTCACATTATTATAGTGTGGCACAGCTGGATATCTATAGACTTCCAATGCTATAAATTGAGTTTTGATACTCATGGTTGGTAGAGCAGAGAAGATAGCCCAATGTGTAGCTTTGTGATCACTTCAAAACAAATATTATTATTAGTTAAATAAATAAAATAATGATTAAATCTACAAGTACATTTTAGTAATAAATGACAACAATGTTAAATGGGCAGTTAAACAATTCTTGTATTTATCTGCTGTAAATTGGGTCTATCTACAGGGTGGCCTGTAAGTCACTACCCATCCATATGTTATTATGTTATATTCAATAATACTAATGATGAGTTGAAGGCAGCTGTTACTGCAGCATTTGGAGGAAAATGTCTCACAGAATATGACGTCGCATAATATTATGCAGTGAGAATGAGGGACAGCACATAGATACGCTGGATACATAAAATATATGGCTAGGTAGGGACTTACAGGCCACCCTGTACATATGTTGATGAAAAAAAAGTGTTAATAATTATGGTAAGATGAATGTCGAACCATGGAAATAATCAGTAACCTCTTCAAATATAGAAAGAAATACAATATGCTTATAAGATAATAATAGTTAGATTTTTTATTATAGTTAATTTATAAAATAATTATTGTTTCTAAAACATCACAGGATACAGAGATGATGTGTGTGAAAAAATTCTAGATTTTGTGATACATGGTTTTAAACTTTCTGTTTGAAAATGAAAACTATAAGCACATAAATTAAGCACAACGAATGTGTTGTTCAAGTGTAAATGTATTTTTATCTATAACTAATATATAGAAAACAAGGGACCATTTGATTCTTTGAGGCTATTTGTACACACTTATCCCAAGAACAAATAAAAATTAAACCAACTTGTACTTTTTAGAAAACCATTGATTCCTCTTTTAAACCCTTGAAAGGTGGTGCTTTTGGTTGTTTTCATTACTGTTGATGGCACTTATTTTGTCAGCTACTCACATTGTCAAAAAAAATAGTCTTAACTAAGGCTCCTTTAATTTTATTTTTTCTCAAATCTTCAGTTATTTCATTTTATTCTATTGCCTTCGGAATTCCTTGAAAAGAAATCAGAGGTTATTATTGATTAGGTGTAATATGTGTGTAGTTTTCAGTTGGAAAGGTAATATATACTTACATAATATCCATATGTATGTATATATAGAGAGAGTGATCTAAGAAAGTCGTGTAGTGATTTGGTATTCAGAAACAGTCAAGTACTGTTGGTGTGATGACGTTCTTGACACAGAAATGTATGCTTTGTTCAGATAAAATAATTAATTATTTAATTCGACAAAATACTTGTAGTCTGAGCAAAGGTTTAATCTGAGTTTCAGTCATTTGAACTGGCAGGGATTCCTGACTCATAACTCATTTGAGGTGGTTTTCTTGGATCTATTCTTAATTGTTGTACTAATATATGCCAATAGTCTTATACTACTGTTATATTTTTCACTTTTGTTGAAAAGTATTTATAGGATATTTTTATAAATAATTTTTATTTTTTATTTTTTTATATTGTGCTTTTTCCTGTGACCTACAGATTGGGAACCACCAAAGCAGTGATATGAAATGGAATTTTGTTCAGTGCATCATGATACTTTTAAATAATTACGGTAGTCTGGGTCTTTTGTATTTATGTGTATGATTTAATATTTTCAAAATTCATTGTTTCGGTATTCATAACCCAAGTTTTATAAATTTAAAAATTAACTCACAAATTAATGTTTTTTAATACCAAAATGATTGTTAATTTTTAAAATAATTCCTTCTGTGAAGTGTAGTTCTTAGTAACTTTTGTGTACAAACATTGTATGGATAATGCAAAATTTGAGTTTTGTCATATCTGTTTATATTCCGCTTTTCATTGGTGAAATAACGGTTGGAAACAGCACGTGATCACCAGCAATATACGACAGAAACTATTAAGTATGAAGAAATTCATATTAGATGTGATTATATTTATCATTACAAAGTATTCTAAGCACTTTTTCTTAAAAGTACCTCCCGTCTAGTTAGCATTGTGTTATAGAAATAATGCTGAACTCCAGTATTCAGCTGTTTAAAACTGCGTCGTGAATTAATTTAAGATGAATAAAAGTGACAGAAGGAACAAAACCGATGAAAATTTGTGAAATGGACTGCAACTACTGGTTGTGAATACACAAGTGTAGAGGGCGACCTGAAGACGAAAGACTTTCGAAACGTCGCCCTCTATACTTGTGTCTCCACAACAGGCAGTTGCCGTCCATTTTACAAAGTTTCGTTATGAATACTTTGCCTAAACAGTCTGTCAAAGAAACCAAAACTGATACTTAATAATTACACTTTCTCCTTTATTGTTCATGACTTTTATTTATTGTGCGCAATACATCTAAATGCTTCTCCGTTATTCTTATTTCCGTTTTTGTTTTTTTTGGTTTCTTTACAGTGGTAGAGACTCGAGTTGGTGGTTTCTTTAAGTTTTGTGTGATAGCTACATCGTTTCAATAAATGTATGTAATCAAAGCTCTGAATGATTATTTATCAAAATCTATATTTTTGATAAATAATCATGTTTTTCATCATGAGATGTCTCTGAAAACTAGCACCAAAAAAAGATTGAATTGTGTGAATGATTTAAGTTGCGGTTGTAAAATCAGACATGCAAACCTTTGTAACGACAAGTAATACAAAATAAATAAATAAAGATAATACAAGGATGTACAAAATCATACAAAACACCTTATATAAATGGCGAAGTATTTCCAACAAAATATTTTGTGGTCTGGCATGTCAAGGTGGGTTAAGGCGTTCGACTCGTAATTCGAGGGTCGCGGGTTCGAATCCCCATCGCACCAAATGTGTTCACCTTTTAACCGTACGGGCGTTATAATGTGACGGTCAATCCCACTATTTGTTTGTAAAATAGTAGCCCAAGGGTTCGCGGTGGGTGGTGATAACTAACTGCCTTCTCTCTAGTCTTGCACTTCTAAATTAGGGACGGCTCGCGCAGATAGCCCTTGAATAGCTTTGCGCGAAATTAAAAAAAAACTTTTATGTACAGCTAAATGACTATTTTTTTGGCTATTCTGAAGTCCTTAGTTTTGGAAACCTCAAAAACCTAAATTTAGAGTTTGTAAAAATCTAATACATTGTTATATAAGAAATTTAAAACTACGAAAAGTAATACACGACAGACATTTTTTCCTGGCCCATTTCTATATACTAAGCACTACTGTGTTTAGTGACAATTGCAAACGATTCGAAACTTCTCAAAAAAAATGGGAGGGGTTTGATAATGAACTTGTGTATATCAACACTGATAAAGTCAGTTTTATTGTAATTCTTTTAATGTGTGGTATTTACAGGTAAAATTGATTTATCCTAAAAATGACAAGATATCTTCGCCAAATAACTGGAGATTCGTCACATTACCTCCTGTGGAATAATTCTGTATTCCTGGACTAAATTTGTAAGAAATAGAGAGCGGATGAAAAAGTACAATTAGAATAACCAAACACAGTGAAAACATGTATTTTAACTGTCACACACGTTGTTGCATCTACTGGAACGTTAGGTTTGAAGATGTTTAATACAAACTCAGATTGTGTGCAAGACTGACTCGGTTAATCTCTTATTACAGAATGAATAAATCTCGCATTACGTAGTTAAATCAATAACATCAAACTTACACAGACGACTAACTCAACCTGTCAACATGACTTATTATTCATAATGAAACGTGACAAAAATCGTTACATCAACAGATAACCTGACTACCAGTAGAGAAGATAATTGTCCAGTTTCACATAGTATGAGTGACCATGCAGCAATTTTTCCCACAGGAATACAACAAGTGTTACTTTAGGTGAATGATACAAAACAATAGGTAGCTAGAGTAAAAGAAACCAACCTTCTTGACTAACATGTTATATGGAAACTGCACATACCATATATCGCGATATACAAGATCGATTGTTTTATGACTTAATTACTATTCCAAGTAGTGGGGACTTAGCTTATACAGTGGATACAAAACTACCCAAACTCATCAAATATCAAGTTGCTGCAAAAAAGAATACTAAGTTCAATATAGAACCCATGTTCCATGCATCGTACCTGAATTGTCCAAGAAGAATTATTTTCTACGCACAGTATGGTACCGTTCAGTCAGCTAGTAGGATCGAGGACTGCGTAATATTAACATAATTTTCTGTGACTTCTGAACATATGATTATGAGAGACCATCACAATGGAATAAATAATTTCGTGGAAACTTTTTTAGGATGAGCACATTCTCTGACATATTTGCATTCATTTTGAATTTTTGTGGCTATATGTTGAATGAACTTGTAAGTGTAGTTTTAAAATTTCAAAATTCTTTTAAAACGGTTGAAATCGTTTTATGTCGAAGATTCACATTCTTCAATGGGCAAGTCTCTTTTCACCTCTGTTTTAACAACCTGCTGAAAAGTCACCAGAACCCTCAATTTATATTCTAAAAATGTGAAACTGGTTTTCAAGGCAGGGGGCTTTTCCTCCTTTCCTTCCCTCCTCAATAGGGCTTTGCTCTAAACCCCACCCTTTAACATTTCATACGTATTAGATTTTGGCAGTTTGAGATTCGTGGTTTCCAATTCTACACTACAAGATCGCACTCCATACTTTGAGTTCGACGGTCCACTATAAAAGCGACATTCAAATTCCACAATAAGATCAAAAGAAGTGTTTGCAGTGGAGTCTGTGAGATTATTGAAGAAATGCTTTTATGTGGTTTTGCGAAAAATCTGAAATAAACTCTGTTTTCAACTAAAATAACTGTACTATGACAATATTATTTAGTCTTTCTCCATTTCAGAATCTATCTGCAAAAAAATAGATGCTTTTGAAGATATGGTAGGACTGAATGCTATTCGTCATCTTCATAAAGCGCTTGACGATGACGCCAATGGCAATGTGGACGTAGTTGAAAGTAATGAGGTAAGTGCATTATAACTTATGTTATGTGTAGATGTTTGACTAATTATTAGTTACTTTGCCTCACCAAAAAAATTATCCGTCTTGTTGCACACTAAAATTATATCGTAGAGTGATTATTTAGAATTAAAAGCAAGCAAGCACACACACACATACACATGCTTATATATGTACAGTCATGTGAAAAAGTTCGGACACCCATTGAAAGACTGTATATTTTTGTAACATTTTTGGATATATATATATATATAATTTCAATGTCAACAATACTGAGATATTATAAAAATATAAATAAACAATTAAAACTGAAGAAAATCCTTCAAGATCTCCTGTAAATGTAATTCTACAAAAATGCATATTCTAACTGAGAGAAAAGTTTGGACACCTCCACATTTATTCCCACTTAAAATTGCTCAACTCACTCACAGGTGTATCACACCAGGTGCACATGATAAGAAAATCGATACTCAGCGTTGTGAATGAGGCTTGCCCTATTTAAACCTCAGACATTTATTGGGTGTGCTCCTGACTGTTGAAGTGAGAGTGAACACCTGGTGTGCTCCTGACTGTTGAAGTGAGAGTGAACACCGCTTCAGCTCTTGCGATTTCGCCGTACGTTGCGGTGCCGTCGTTTTCCGTGCTCGTTACGGGTGTTCGTGGTTTTGTTACCGTGTACTGTATCGTATTTGCCTTCAATCGTGTGTTTTGGTTGTGTATTGTGCGGGTCCCGTGCTGTGTAGCAGCTGTTTCGTGAGTGTGTGTACAGTGAAATGTAGGTCGGTATGACTGCGGCCATCCGGCCGTACTCTATCCGCTTTGTGGTGCCCGCGGCCACGCTACCTTCGGCGATCATAGACGCTGTGAATGCTGCTGTCCTGTGTAGCCACACCGAGTGTCTGTAACATTTTGGCAGTAGGCGATATGTGGCGACGCTGGACAGGGGTGACTTTTCATTCAGAGAACAGCGTGTGCCCGTGGAGCCGACCGAGCAAAACATTACATGGCTCACCCTCCGGTCGGCCCCTTACGAACTGGCCCATGACGTCAGCAGGGACGCATTGACGGCCTACGGCACGGTTCGTAAAATAGAACACGAGGCGCACCACACGCGCTCACCAGTGTGTACCAGGAACCGGAGAATCTGCCTGAACATGAAGAACCCGGTTCCCAAGTTTATCATAGTGAACGGCTTCCGGGTCATGGTCAACTACTCGGGCATGCGGCGGCTGTGTCGCCGCTGTGGCCACTATTGACCAAGTTCCAGACCCCGCGGTGCGGGATATGTGTGGCCTACGAACACATAGACAGTGCCTGCACTGTCAAGTGTGAAGTTTGTAGTGGTTGTCACATGCCCTCGCGTTGACCGAGGCGTGTGGCGACGTATGCCTCGGTGGCTGCGGGGTTGCCGACAGTTTCGCCGAGGGCGAGGGCAAAGCGGACTAGGGCAGCAGCTCGTCGTCCTGCGTCGTCCGCGGTGCCTGTGGGTGGGGTCCCCGAGGGGGCGCCTGTCCCGACGGCTGTGGTGCCTGGGCAGGGTGTGTCACAATCCCCTAAGAAGGACCGTGTCTCGCCCGCCCAGGTCGTAGAGGCTGCGTCCTATGGGGAGATAGGATGTGGGTGCCATTCGAGTGGAGGATTGCTCGCCTTTTCCGGTTCCCGCCGCTCTCGGAGGAGACCATCCTGTACCACGTATCGGTTCCTGTTCCCAGCCATCTGGCCTTTTTCTTTCAGTACACATCATCTTTAAGTTCGTCATCTGGCTTGCTCGGAACAACTTAGTCTTCGGGCAGGTTCCGGTGTCGTACTTTTCGATACTGGGAAGGGCCAAATATAGGCAGTTACTCCGCCTTGAGGCGGACTACCAGTGCCTGGGTTCCAGGACGTTTTACCATCCCTGGCGGCTTTGTCTCACCACTTTGTGCGTTGGTGGGGAGTCGGGAGGACATCGGCTTCTGAGCAGCCCTGCCTCCGCTCTCTCTTTTTTTTCGTTTGTATATATACAAATAGGAAATATATGTACTGTTTTTCAGTATTGTGGCAGCTTATGAGTCTAGTAAGGGATTTAAAAAGATCCGAAAAGATTTTGAAGTCAGCCATTCCACTGTCCGGAAAATAGTCAACAAGTGGAGGGCTTTCAAAACAACTGCCACATGCCCAGGTCTGGTCGTCCAAGCTAGTTCACCCCGAGAGCAGACCGCAAGATGCTAAAAGAGGTCTCCAAACACCCTAACATGTCATTACGGGACCTACAGCAGGCTCTGGCTACTGTTGATGTGAAAGTGCATGCCTCTACAATCAGAAAGAGATTGCACAAGTTTAACATGCGTGGGAGGTGTGCAAGGAGGAAACCTTTGCTCTCTATGAGACACTTCAAAGCCAGACTGAAGTTTGTCAGAGAGAATGTAGACAAAGACCAGGACTTCTGGAATGAAATTCTTTGGACAGATGAGTCCAAAATTGAACTGTTTGGACACCAAAACAGAGGACATGTTTGGCATAAACCAAATGCAGCATTCCAGGAAAAGAAAGTCATACCAACTGTGAAACATGGAGGTGGAAGTGTCATGGTTTGGGACTGCTTTGCTGCAGCAGAACCTGGACAGCTCACAATCGTAAAATTCACCTTGAATTCTACTGTGTATCAGAGGGTGCTTGAGGAACATGCGAGACCATCTGTAAGAAAATTAAAGCTGAAGTGGAACTGGACCCTGCAACACGACAATGACCCAAAACATTCCAGTAAATCCACCAAGGACTGGCTGAAAACTAAGGAATGGTGAGTCCTGGAATTGTCGAGTTCAAAGCCCAGATCTTAATCCCATAAGATGCTGTGGGGTGATTTGAAACGGGCTGTAGATGCAAGAAACTCCTCAAACATCTCACAGCTGACAGAATTCTGCATTGAGGAGTAGGGCAAACTTTCTTGAGACCAGTGTCAGAGACTGGTAGATGGCTATAAGAAGCGTTTCACTGTAGTTATTTCAGCCAAAGGGGGTAACACTAGCTATTAGGGGGTAGGGTGTCCTAACTTTTTCCTCAGAATACGCATGTTTGTAGAATTACATTTACAGAAGATCTTGAAAAGTCGTTTCTTCAGTGTAAATTGTTTAGTTATATTCCTTTAATCTCTCAGTATTGTTAAAATTGAAATTATATATCTATATATCCAAAAATGTTACAAAAATACACAGGCTTTCGTAGGGTGGCCTAATTTTTTTCACATGACTGTATATAAAGTAAATTAGTGTAAGGACCATTCTCTTTGGGAATAAGTTAGAATTGGACTGTCAAATCTTTATTTATGTTTTACGTAGAGTGCATGCATTTTTACAGAAGCCGTAACAAGAGATTGTGTGTTTATTCGTGACTGCTTCTGTAAGTGAAATATTTCAGTTGTTAAATATTGTCAGGAATTATTGTCTGATTGTATATGGTTGAAATGCTCAATAAATACATGTGAAATAATATGGCAAAACAATATCGTATTGTGACTTTAGACTGTTGAATAGTGTTTTCTTGTGTATGACGTTTATATATATATTTGTGATGTGTTATGTAACACATTAACTCAATTTTATTTCATCTTAAGATACCTTTGAGGTCACAAGGCATACTTAATGACCATTTTATTATTGTATTTGTGATGCTTTCTTTTCTCATATATTTTTTATTTTTTTTTATAATTATGAATAATATGTCTGTGTTTTTTCTTGTAGCAAAGCTGCATCGGGCTATTTGCTGTGTCCACCGAGGGGAATCGAACCCCTGATTTTAACGTTGTAAATCCAAAGACTTATCGCTGTCCCAGCAGGGGACTATGAGTAATATAAATATACCTCTTGATATTGTTTATGATGGAGTGTAAAAAAGCATAATTCTTGTTATTATTTCGAGTAAAAACCAGATGCGTATTATTTATAAGTACGTGTACAATTCCACTAATTTTTGAGAGTCAAACTGCACAGCTTGCTTCTGCCCTTGATGAAAGTCTACGAGTCAGAGTGGACTCTCACTCCATAATACGCTTTTTTATTTCTCGTAATGCACTTTAGGTATCTTACATTACAAGTTTTGGAGATTAGTTTGAGGACTCTGCATTCTTTCGTCCTTTTTCTCTTGAAACACGCACAGATTGGATAAAAATGAGAAAAGTCTCTTTGAAGATTTTCATTAGGGTTCATTCTCCAAGAAAATTATTGTAAGACGGGAAGTGGATTGGGAATGAGGGTTTGGAAGTCAAGTTGAGAAACTTTTCAGAAATGGCAAAGAAATTACGCCAGTCCTTGTTCAAAGGAGCCCATTTCATATATTAGAGATGTGGTCAAGATTTCTACTGTCTAAATTTGTTACATTTAATGCATTAAATGTAATAATAATCTTTAGTTTTTGCTTCCACGGAAAACCAAATTAAACATAACGAAGAAAGAAGCATCCTAAAAATTATTTTATTTGTGTTTGTGTGCTTTTTCTCACAACACAGCCCCATCGAGCCATCTGTTGTGTCCACCAAGGGGAATCGAACCCTTGATTTTAGTATTGTAAATCCGAAGACTTATCTCTTTCCTAGCATGGGACTTTTATTTCTGAAATGCTTCTCTAATTTATTTTGTACAGTTGTTTTTTTTTCAATTTCGCACAAAGCTACTTAAGATCTCCGCTAGCCATTCGTAATTTAGTAGTGTAAAACTAGAAGAAAGGCAACTAGTCATCACCACCCACCGTCAACTCTTGGGCTACTCTTTTACCAACAAATAGTAGGATTGACTGTCACATTATAACGCCTCCACGACTGAGAGGGCAAACATGTTTGGTGCATCTGGGATTCGAACCCGCAACCCAATATTCGTTAGTAAAGGAGTAGCCCAAGAATTGGCGGTGATGACTTACTGCCTTCCCTCTGGTCTTAAACTGCTAAATTAAGGACAGCTAGCGCAAATAGCCCTCGTGTAGCTTTGCGCGAAATTCAAAACAAAACAAAAACAAACATCATTACTTGTTGAACCCGGACGTAAATGGTGACGTAACATGGTTCGTAAAATTCATTGTAGATTATCAGGATGTTTATGTATAATTAGTGGCGTGATAAATGTATGAAAACAGCACTTTTTGTAAGAAGTGTGTAGACAGACCCGGTTCCAGTATAACTTAGGGCTGAAGGGAAAATGATGCACATCATTACACTAAATGTAAAATAACTCTGAAATAAGATTAATGGACTGCATTAGCATGGGGGCCCATTCTTTCCCCTTATGACATTGCTGCGTGTGTGTGTGTTTACAAAATTTCATGTTGGAGTGAAGATTAAATTTATACAACCTATTACTTCTCTTCTAATATCAGTAACTTAATTTATCAAACTTTAAAAGTGATAACAGTTTACATTTGACTTAGAGGAAACATTTTATCGTGAAGTATTAGTTAGTTTAAATAAAACACTCTGATTCGTTACCTTGAGATTCTATTTGTTATTGGGTTAGCCAAGAAGCAGGTTATTTACTAGGCTTATGTACCCAGCTTAAGATGTTGGTTAACCTCACACACGTATCGCAACTAGAGCTGTATGTATAGTTTATAAACTTATGGATACACTTTTTAATGTTATGCCAGTAGTTGTAAGTGAATAATGTGTATATATAGATCAGTTTTTACAAATATATATTAAAAAAAACAATGTGTGCAAAGTTTTTGTGTTCAAGCTAATAGATCTTGGAAAAGCGTTTACATCAGTGTGAGGACATTTTGAGAATGTTTAGTAGAACTTGTCATAGCTGTATATACCGCATCAATTAGAGAATAATGATAATGAAAAATATATCAATGTTATCACTTTCCGATACTGTCTTAACAGTTATCTGTGCAATACGAGGTTCAGTTCTTTATTGTTCTGTCGGGACCTGGCATGGCCGAGCGTGTTAAGGCGTGCGCTTCGTAATCTGAGGGTCGCGGGTTCGCGCCAAACATGCTCGCCCTCTCAGCCGTGGGGGCGTTATAAAGTGATGGTCAATGCCACTATTCGCTGGTAAAAGAGTAGCCCAAGAATTGGCTGTGACTAGCTGCCTTCCCTCCAGTCTTACACTGCTAAATTAGGGATGGCTAGCACAGATAGCCCTCGAGTTGCTTTGTGCGAAATTCCAAAACAAAGCAAACAATTGTTCTGTCAGGTGAGAATTAGTTTCAATGGACTGCCAGTGAGGTGAAGGTGGCCTTTATTTCACTGACATCACTGAATAATGTTATTTAAAAGACGAGCCTAACTTTAACATACTTTATTTTAAAATGTAATATTTACCCCTGCTTTATACGTTTCATCATAAAGCTAATTATATATTAAAGTTAAGCTATGCACTTTATTACTTATCACGAGGGTGACACCTGTGTATTTCGTTTCGACATTGTCGCCAGGGGACTTGTAGCACGAGAATTGTTTTACATATACATTATTAGCTAACAATGATAGGTTCTAAAGTAAGGAGAATCAAAGTACAGTAACATGAAACCCTGGTATAAAATGATATGACTCATTATTAAAGTCAGAGACGCTAACATCTTTCGAAACATGTTCACCAGCTCTTCTTCTGGTGTGTTTATTAACAAAGGCATCTTTTGTTATCATTTTCCCGCCATTCAAATTTGATCACTAAGTTTGCAACCTACAAAAAAATATATTTCTTAATTATTTCTTTTTACCTTTAATATATTTTTTAATATTTTTATAAGATGTGCATCAATTAGATTGAAAGTAAATAGATCTTAATTACATATCGAAGTGAGGTTAGCTTCGTAATGTCAATTTTGGTGATAAAGGGTCGTCTTCAGGTGGTCAGTCACGAGGCTCTAGGGATCTCGAATATTATTAATATTCTCAATTTTATTTACTGTAATAAAGTTTGTTTTTCTTTTCGGTTTCTACCGAACGTTATGCAACATTCGACAAACACAGGTTCATTTATATCAGTTTTTATTGGAATGGTCAGGTTCTTTGATAAACTGGATGACGTTGAAAATTAAATGATAATTGTTGATTTTTGTATCCTTATCAGAACTGACAAATCACTTGTCTGTGGATATTTGTAATTCTGAACTGAGAGTTATCTGTTGAAAAACGTGGATCTCTTCCCACACACATGCGTAGAACAAAACGAGACAATAAGGAATGGATCGTTGGTCTATACAAGAACGTTTATGTTGCTGAAATGGATCACGATATATGTTTGTCACTAAATCATATGAGATCTATTCGTTATATAGCGTGCTTAAGTTACGAAAGCGACGTTCGTTTAAAAATGAATGTTACGTGAATTAAATAAATTGTGTATAAAATTCACAAACTAGACGATTCAGTAAAAACAGTAGTTTCAAATATTGGCACCAATAAGTAATATGGCTTATCAGGTTTTTCTAATGTTTTTTTCAAACGATAGCTTCGAATTACTTATCTTTACAGAATCTAACATTTCACCAAGATAAACAGATACAAGTTATTTTACGTTTAGTTTAGTTGCTTCTCTGTGTTTGACGTAACTTGCTGAGCTATTCTTTGCTGTTACAGAATCGTGTTTTATCTCAACACAAATAACACATTGTTCAGCTTCGTTCAACCTACACTTTTTTAATAATTGGTACACAAGTTTTCATGTTTTTTTGTAAGTTACTACAGTTTGTGAATGACTTCATACATTATTTTTAATAGGATAATACTTAAATAGTAAATTCCTGGTAGAACAAAAGGAAGGTTTCAGATCATAATTAATAACTTACTCTGCACTGTTCTTTTAAGATTAATATCTATAGCAAACCGACATTTAGGTAGCTTCGTACCAGTTTCCTTTAAAATGTATTTCAACGAAGATTTAAAACGTTCAGAATATTCTTCATTACACAGGCAAATAACAAGAATCAGTAAAGATTAACGAATTAAATGAATGAACTGAACAATAAGTACTGTTTATGTTCATTATGTAATCTGTGTATGCTTGAACATGTTATTACTCAAGTCCTTATGGCTATTTTACAAATGTTGTAATCTTTTCTCACGAAATGCAACATCAATATAATATGATATATACGTGCACGTGTGTTTGTAAACAGAACTTACTCTCCTTGGCAGGGAGTACACCAAGTTACGAATTAGACTTATTATATGAAACGTACTTTAAAAAAATAAGATTGTGTGGATATTAATAAAAAAATGTTCAATGCTTTTGTTGTGCAAGGCTGCCACCTACAATAAATGAATATGAGCCACAAAAGGAGTGGTCAATACATATATGGAAATACCTGACATTTGTGCACTGAGAATGATATCGCGCCAGTAGTAGTTTAGGTCTTCACCTGAAGACAAGGGGTAGTTGAAAATTTGAAGGGTTTTTTTATTGCTAGAGTAGCCGGTTCATAATGAGAAGACTCAACTGATGTTTATTTGTTCGGAAATTGAGATTATATTTTAACTCCATTTATGTTTAATCAATGACCAAATTTGACCAGAAAGATTCCAGCACAGAAGTCCGTTTGGGTTATATTCAAAAGCATGTCGGCGGATTGCGTCAGTTTTTGTTTGTTCTTGTTTGTTACCGTCATTGATGATTTGTGGCGTTCTGCTACAAATAATGGAAATAGAAGTTTTAATATACTTTATTTCAACTCAGTTTCACCATCAACCGCATTTTCAATTTCAGCCTATATAGTTAAATGTTATAAATGTGAATTGCAGTAATATCTGTCAAATGTTTTAGTGAACGAAACCAGTAATTTGAAAATGCGCCTTCCAGTGACTCAGCGGTAGCTCTGAAGGCTTATAACTCTGAACCGGGTTTCAACAACTGTGATGGCACAGCTCAAATAGGTCATTGTGTAGCTTTGCGCTTAACAATAGCAGTTATTAATTATTTTAAAAAATATAAGTTTAAGACTTTGCTAGTATCTCCAAGCGTACACAGCTCCTTCGTCAAACCATTTTGGTCAATACCAAAGTTCACTTGTTACCACAGACAAAGCATTTTAAATATTAAGACGACCTATTACCTAACGTGTTTTAATGCATAGATTATTCAGTTGTACTATTGTTTTAAATACTGTATTCATTACAATAGAATTAAACTATAATATTATTGCAAACCGTGTTGCTGACAAAACTGTAAGTTAATATACACCATCTTAATGCTGGACAACGTAGGGCTTTTTTAACGTATTTGCTACACTACACATGTCTATGTCCGAATCCTCTGAAGTGCCACACTCCTTTTTTTTTATTTGTTGTACTATACATTTCTACGTCCGAATCCTGTGTTGTGTCAGACTCGTTTTAATACACACTACCAAGTTTATAAGAATAATAGCAGTTATTTTCATCGGTACACAAGTAACCTTGTATGCATTCCACGTGTTTCTGGAATAACTGCTGTAACGCTTACACTTGGGCTTTTAAACCCACATGTCGTGTGTTTTGGATAGCTACAAGGAAAGGTGTCCATCATTCTTAGGATGCCAGCCATTTCCAGATGGTGAGGGGATGTCAGGCTAATATAAGGATAATTTTCATGTCTGATATGTTAGAAGACTATCACATGTTGGAAGGCTTCATTCTGGCCTGCTTGTGACAGAAAAGCTTATATTGCGCATTATTTGCATCCACTAAGTTAGCCTTTGGGCCATATAGAAGAGCGGTCTGAAGTTCTATTAAGTTAATTTGTGCAGGCGATATATCCATTATAGTATCAAACTCGGTAAGACTTCTATCTTTTTTGTGGATTTTTCCCAGCTGACTGTGATATCTTAATTTGCTAACCTTTGCAAACTACTAGTTGAAACACAGGGAGCATTTGAATCAACTAACGAATGTATAACAATATGTATTCATATTTCAAACAATAATACAGCATAACAATAGCAGGAGTATATTTTTTCTATAAAAAATAATATATATAAATACAGTAATACTGTCTGTTATGTGGCCAGTTGTAATCTGAGGGTCGTGGGTTCAAATCCCCGTCGCACCAAACGTACTTGCCCTTTCAGTCGTGGGGTCGTTATAATGTTACGACCAATCCCATTATTCGTTGGTAAAAGAGTAGCCCAACAGTTGGCGGTGGGTGGTGATGACTAATCCCTCTAGTCTTACACTGCTAAATTAAGAATGGCTATCACAGATAGTCCTCGTGTGGCTTTTCGCGAAATTGAAAAATAATTTGTCTTTGTAAACTACTTGTCAGGGTGTAGATGAATCTCCACCAAAAGTAATGTGGTTATTTATCAGGTGTACTATCCGATTACCCAGGGTGCCAGAAATTATTAGGAATGACAATGCATTGCGGCTATGCGCGATTTGCAGCCTTGTTTTTGTAGCAAACTGTATTGATTTTTTTTGTTTTTTTTTGGAATTTCGCACAAAGCTACTCGAGGGCTATCTGTGCTAGCCGTCCCTAATTTAGCAGTGTAAGACTAGAGGGAAGGCAGCTAGTCATCACCACCCACCGCCAACTCTTGGGCTACTCTTTTACAAACGAATAGTGGGATTGACCGTGACATTATACACCCCCAGGGAGGGCGAGCATGTTTAGCGCGAACCCGCGACCCTCGGATTACGAATGCACGCCTTAACGCGCTCGGCCATGCCAGACCAAACTGTATTGATTTTTTTGTTCAAAGACAATACACATCAACTTAGCTATTAGTGAGCAACGTGCTAATTAATGGTAATATTAACGTTGAGTCTCGAGAGCTTGCACCTTACCGTACCATACACCATTTATTTGGTGGTGTTCACTTTTTATTTTCTTGTTTTGAAGTCCTGAAAAATACGGAACACGATTTTTCTCAAGGAAGGATACAAATTGTAAAGGTATAATAAAGGAATAATAAAGCACATCAAAGTGAACACAATGTAAACTCACTGAAAAAAAACTAGTGAACATCTAAAATCCTATTCTTTTAAATTGTTTTATTTTTACCTTTCACCTTATGTTACTTTACAATGATTTGAGTAGCAGGCAGGGAGTTGCTAATCCTTCATGTCAATGTATTGATGACATTTTACGGTATTACCACTAGCTGTGGCGAATTTCTTTCTTACCTTGTCACATATGTGGGTGAGTTAACCTTTGTTTCTTCAACAATGACGTTGACCATGTATCTTGTGCGATATAAAACGAAACTACAAACTACGTCTGCAAAGGATATAGTGAATAAATAGATCGGGTTGAGTGTTTTGAGAACAGTCGTGTTCAATAGAATGTAAAATTCAACCTTTTTTCGAATCTTAATTTTTGGTCGCAGATGACAGTTTTTCGCTGGAAAGAATGAGTGGATACTTGAAAAACTTACTATACAGAACTGTTTCTAACGCTATTCATCACTATACAACTCTCGAATCTGTGTGTGACCTCTTAACCTTCGTTTACTACGCGCAACAAATTCAGCTGCCCAATTTTTTCTGTGTATTCCAATGGAGAAGAGTAAACGTTCTCCGTGATGGGAAATGGAGGCGAAACCGGAAAATCGTGACCCCTATTGCAAATTTATATACACACAGGATAAACATTTCGCGAAGTTTGGGGTTGCGCATCGCGTAATAAAAACGTTTTTCCAGTATCATATACATATAAAACCAAGAGTTTCGTTATTGTATGATGCAGGGAAACTTAAAATTTTCAGTTTCGCATTTTATCAGTTTTTATGAGCGTTTTTAACCAGTATTTCTCCCCTCGTAGATAGATCTTCATCAAATTTGGTGTGAAGGTTCATTGGATCCACAGTGAAATACATACACATTTTCAATTTTGCGGTTCTTTTTTTTATAGGCGTTTTTGTGTTTTTACAATTTCATATAAGAAAAACAACTTTGCATGTCATAAGTTAGTCAGGCCTAGTATGGTCAGGTGGTTAAAGCACTCGACTCGTAATCCGGGTCGCGGGTTCGACCCATGAACTGGCGGTGGCTTCCCTTTAGTCTTACACTGCTAAATTAGGGACGGCTAGCGCAGATAGCCCTCGAATAGCTTTGCGCGAAATTCAAACCAAACTTAAGTTAATCTTTCATTAATTATTAATTTATATAACTTCTGTCTAAGGGACGTTTACTCCAATTAGAAGATATTAATTTACTAAACAAAGTAAATCAGTATTATAAACGTTTATTTATAATTGGAGATCTTAATAGTGAACATCAAGATGTTGGATGCCATATAACTACACAAGATTGAACGAAACCATTAGAAGTTTTGAAATTGGAGATTGTTTCTTGTTGGATAAGTTCATTTCTACACACACAAGTTTTTCATATGGTGATTTACTGAATTTTTATATAAATTAATCATAAATTACCAATAAATGTTGAAGTTTTAATGTCGTATTTCATCTACAAGCGATCATTTATAAATAAATAAACAATAAAGGAAAGCCGACACCTGAGAAGACAATGTATGAATATAAGAGACTTGTACATCAAAATTCGAATTAACACAATAAGAAACCAAATGAAATTGGAACAAGATAAATACTGCAGTCACTGTTAAAAACTAAACGATCAAATAGAACTGAAGAAAGTTTGGACAGATCCAAACCAATTTACACACAGTCAAAACACTGATAAAACACACCCGATCTTAAATCACGAAACTAAAATAGCATATACAAACGAATAAACAGGTAATGTTTTTAAAGAGCAATTGAGAAAACCCTTTAAAACGCACAATGAACCAACCATAGACAAACTATCTGACCCGGTATGCTCCAAGTGGTCAGGGCACTCGACTTGTGATCTGAAGGCTGCGGATCGAATCTCCATTACACTAAACATGTTCACCTTTCAGCCGTGTGGCGTTATAATATTACGGTCAATCCCACAATTCGTTGGTAAAATGGTGTTCAAAGAGTTGGCGGTGAGTAGTGATGACTAGCTACCCCTCCCTCTAGTCTTACACTGCTATAGTAGGGACGGCTAGCGCAGATAGCTTTGCGCGAAATTTAAAATAAATACGCTATTTTAACACAGTAAACGAGTCTATTGAACAAACTAAACATACACACACCAAATTTCCCAGCAAGTGTGACAAATCCTCAGAATTCCAGTTACAACCATTATGGAAGTAGAATAACACAGTATTACTTATATACATTAAATCAAAAACATATCTATAGGTAAGAATGTAATACATGCCGTTTCTCTTAAAAAGGGTGCTCAGCGTTTGTTTGACCATTTAATTTATTCATCAACTCTGGTTATATTTCAACAGAAAGAGAGCGAATGTTCTAAATGAAGCAAACCAGCGAAAAAATCTAGAAGATAACGATTAATCAGTCTAACTAGTTCTATGGGCAAAATTTTAGAATTATTAGCAATAGGATCTCCATTTTCCTAGACATCACATCAAAATTAGTTGACGTTCAAAAGGGATTCAGGAAACTTCTGTAAACAACAGATCAATGGGTTAGATTAACTGAAACTGTAATAGATGGTTTTAATGGAAAGAAATGCACTATCGCCTGCTTTCGCGATATACAGAAATCATTCGACACTGTTTGCCATAATTGTGTAAGATATAAATTGAAACAGAAATACCGACTAGTGTTACTAGCTGGTTGACTAACCTATAAAAACAAAGAAAACAGAGATTGGATGGGCAGGGCTCTTATTCACAGTATTTTACTTACGAGGGAGGTTTTCCCAGTGGCGGGTAATTAACCCTATTCTTGTTTTCATGCATATAAGCTATATGCCATTACATGATCGTAATTTTAGTTTAATATCACAATTTGCAGACGATGTGGCGATTCAGAAAAGCTCTGCGACTCCCTTAACTGCAGCTACAAATTTACAGTCCATTTTGAATCAAATTACACAATGTAACAAAATTTTTACTTGTTCTTATTCCTGGGCAGAAAGTGTTATTTCCCAATTGCTTATGTATAAAATAAATAGAAAACACCTATTTTTCTCTCCAAACTTTGATTTTGTGACCTGGATAATGAAATTTTCAAATTTACCCATTTTCCAGAACATTCCAGGTTGATACAGTGCTGAGTAGCGGATAAAGAATATTCTCGAACTTTCAAGAATGTTGTAGAACTTACGATAATTTTCTAGAACTTTCCATAGTTATATATATATAGGGACTCACCACCTCAGTTTAGTTCTAGCTGCCTAAGTAAATACATAGACCTATCTGATTTTATCAAAGACATCATCAAGAAGCTGCAAGCATCCTCCAAACGCATATTGCTATGTATGTGGCCAATTTTTTCAAGACGAGAGCGGAAACATACTTTGTGACAGCATCTGCTAAAATGTGTGAAGCCTACAAGGCATATTTCGGCATGGCTGTCGGGGACCAAGACAAATCCTGGGCACGTCATTTTACCTGCGAACACTGCAAAAAAATCTCTAAAGGTAAAACGGAAATTTTTTGCTTACTTGAATAGTAAGATTTTATATTATAAAAATTTTAGACCTTTTAAAATTCGGTGCACCTCAAAGACCTTGTTAAAGCCTTGAAGTATGATGAGTATGGTTGGAGGGTTATCGGAGACTTCAAAATAGCGGCATTCTTGATGGGTCTCCAAAGAGGCTTTACCAAGTTTACCTGTTATCTTTTTCTTTGAGACAACAGGGACACCGCAGCGTACTACAACAGGAAGCACTGGCCACAACGACTGAATTCTCTGTGGGGAGGCATAATGTCAAATGTGAGGCACTGGTGAACCTCCATAAAGTGTTGTTTCTACCATTGCACATAAAACTGGGTTTTATGAAACAATTTGTCACAGCTCTTTATAAGGATTCTGCAATCTTCAAGTACCTTCGAGACTTCTTCCCTAATCTGTCTGAGGCAAAGGTCAAAGCTGGTGTCTTTGTTGGACCACAAATAAAGAAGATCCTGGAGTGCACAGAATTTCCCAAGAAACTCAGTATGAAGGGGAAAAAAGCTTGGGGCAGCTTTATCGCGGTGGTTCGGGGCTTCTTGGGCAGTCAGAAGGCCGAAAATTACGTAGAAATGGTTGAGGCTCTGGTGAGTACTACGGCAAATTGGGCTGCAGGATGTCCCTGAAACTCCATGTCCTTCACAAAGAACTTTATAAATTGAATGAAAACTTGGGAGCATGTTCGGAGGAGCAAGGCATGTGCTTCCACCAAGATATACTGGACTTTGAACGTCGCTATCAAGGAGCGTATAACGAAAACATAATGGGAGACAATATTTGGGGGCCGATAAGTGAAAGTAATTTACATTAAAATCACAAATTTCTAAACACTACTGATTCCTAAATATTTTTGTTCAACTTTAGTATAAATACATGTAAATCTTGATTCATATGTAGTTGCCTTCCCTCTAGTCTTACACTACTAAATTAGGGACGGCTAGCACAGATAGCCCTCGTGTAGCTTTGTGCGAAATTCATAAACAAAAACAGTAAGATACTGTACTATTAACTGTTAATATTTACATGGCTTTCCAGTTTTGACAGATTTAGTAAATTCGATATCTTACTTCAATTGGAGTTTTATCAATTACCATTTACGTGTAATTTACATCATCTCATAAAACCAAACTAATCTATAATCTATAACACATTCTTTATTCATTAAAATCTGCAATAGAGCACTTATACTCATGTGAAAGAAACTTTTCATATTTCTTTCCCTCCGAGGTCCAGCATGGCCAGGTGGGCTGAGGCGTTCGACTCGTAATATGAGGGTCGCGGGTTCGAATGGCGGTTGCACCACACATGCTCGCCTTTTCAGCCGTGGGAACGTTATAAATAATACTCAGTCCCACTATTCGTTGGTAAAAGAGTAGCCCAAGAACTGGCGGTGCCTTTTCTCTAGTCTTACACTACTAAATTAGGGACGGATAGCGCAGATAGTCCTCGAGTAGCTTTGCGCGAATTTCAAACACAAACAAACAATATTTCCCTTCATCATATTTTGTTAATTTTATCAATATATTAAATAACATGCAAAAGACATGTTTCTACGCGAAATGGCGTTGAGTCTATGGACTCAGAACGCTAACATTCGGGATTCGATTCACTTGATCAAAGCAGATAGCCCAATGTGGCTTTGCTATAAGAAAATACAAACGTAATCCTCTGAAACAGACAAAGACGCGATACTCCTGTTGTAGCAGTTACGAATAGTTGGATTTATTTTTATACAAAAATGTAATGTATTAGGGATTACACGTAACAAGTTGTTAAAATAATATGTCTATCTTATAAATAAATATCCTTGGTGGTTTGGTATTAACATTCCAAACTTTACAAAGCTAACATTTCAATTACCCGCGATGGACAAACCACAGATTGTAACTATAAAAGAAAAACACACAACATAATCAACATACAAGTCTGCAGAAAATGTTTATTTGCAACATTTTCCCATAGCTGGAAAAACCTAAATGAAATTCAGTTCTTCTAGGATAAAATAGTTTCTAATTACATGATTAATTATATATATCACCAACTGTTGTAAAATGTAATGAAAACTCTATTTTGTTTTACAGATATAAATATAAAAAAATATGTGTGTACTCTTTATCCAGACATTTTTGTAATAAATTTTAAGTGTGATACATTTTCAACGACTTATAAAATTGAGCTTATAAATCAACTATTTATTAAACGTCATTAAATTAAGTTACCCAGCAGTAGCATATAATAAATCAAAATTT
This sequence comes from Carcinoscorpius rotundicauda, assembly GCA_011833715.1. Classification (NCBI taxonomy): domain Eukaryota; kingdom Metazoa; phylum Arthropoda; class Merostomata; order Xiphosura; family Limulidae; genus Carcinoscorpius; species Carcinoscorpius rotundicauda. The sequence continues at coordinate 20,714,378 of CM022400.1, forward strand.
TTTTATTTTTTAAGTTACAACACATTTTGAATTATGGATGATAGATTGATTATTTCCCAATAATTTAGTGTCGAATATTCTGCTTGCGAAATAAAATTTGGTATTAACATTATTCAAGACCGTTCACTGTCGTTTCAACAGGGAATGAATGTTGAGCATTACCTGAACGTGCAACCTTTAAAGCGGGAAACATTGGAATTTTCGGACGGACACCACGTTTTACAACACATCTGTTTGGTGATAAAAAAAAAGTAAAATAAATATGTATTATTAGCAGTAAAACTTGTAACATTCCTAAAAAAACACGTACTTTAATTGTAGCAGCATAATTTTCCCAACACACACATACACAGAATTACAGAACTAAAATTCAAAATTGCAACAATACTTCAGCGCGTACAACGTACGAGCAGTTGTCGTAGATGGCGTAAAATGTATATATTTTGTTTTAATTATGTGTTTAAACAATAATGAAAATTGTGATGAAGATGTTTTCTCCTTGTAATTAGATTAATAGAGCGAAGATAATTAATACTTATTTAAGAAAGACTTTATAATTTTGATTATCAGAGCTTTTACTAATTTCTTCGTGTTCGGGTTTCTCTACTTATAACGTCAAATCCCTTGTGTGGTTTTGCGCGAAATTCAACAGGCAACCACTTTTTAACATTTTGTTATTTTCAGGGATAAAAGGAAAGTAGTTGTTTTTCAGGAAGTGAAAAAAGGGGAGGTTTGAAATTATCAAATAAATGTTTTAGTAATATGAAAACAGTTTTATTTGGATAGCTGTAAAATCGAAGTTTTTCAGCATGTTTATGCCGTTGTTGTTGTTTTGAATTAAGCACAAAGCTACACAATGGGCTATCTGTGTTCTGCCCACCACGGGTATCGAAACCCGGATTTTAGCATTAAGTCCGCAGACATACCGCTGAGCCACTGGGCCGAGAATTTAATTGTCAGAATCTGTAAGTTTTTGTGCACATATCGTCAATCAGAGTTAAAATGTATTCTTTTGATAAGCTGTATTTAAATAAATGTTTTATCACAAAGCACTTATAAGATGGCACGTGCCACTTTTTGTCTTTTTGTTCACTGGATCCACCAGGGCATCAGATACTGATAGTTTCTGAGTGTTGAGATGTTTTCAATAGGATATTGTCCAATCAATGTAGATTATATTCATTCAGTATTGTTTGAAGATCTCAAGTGTGCTCTTGGTAACAAACACAGTTTTCTCTATGACGTCAGGGAATAATAATCTTTGTGCTGTTGATCCTAAATTTTATCGGGTCTTGTAGTCACCACCTATAATCATATGTTCAAATTTTTGGTCCTCGATGATTGGACCATTTTCAATATACATGTGAAAGCTATTTAAGGTCATGGGGTACATGTTACGAAACAAGCCATTATAAAGACTTAGAATGATAATTACTTAGGTGTAGGTACAGTTATGCTAGTTATTGGGTATTGGCTGTGAAATTTCTAATACACAATACTTTGCTAATTCCGTAGTTCTTTCTTTTGTAACATACGTATTGGCCATTCTCATACACAGTCTGATCTTAAGGCCTCCTTGTACTTGCTTATGTGGACTGGAGAATCAAGTTTCTTAAACATTATTTTGGTTTGATTTTTTCTTATTTCATTAAATCTTGTATATATATATATATATTGTTTTTGCTAAGAGAAAAAACGCCTTTTTTATTTTTACAAAAAGGATTTGATGTCTGTAATCATAAGGTTTAAAGGTCCCGTCAAGTTTTGGCTTACTCATTTTTCTTTCAATTTATTGATGACGTCATTTAAGTTTTTAATACGCAATGGCTAGTCGTTTGATCCTTTTATTGGTGTTTGTAAATCTGATCACTCCAATGATATTGGTAATTGAAAGGCTATCTGTTACCGTTGGAATGGTCTCTCGTATACCCCAGCAACCAGAATATTCGTCTATTCGTTGTTATGCCAGTGGTGAACAAGTATGTACAACTTCAGACATCTGTAGGAGAATCAGTTTGGTCTCAACCGAGACAAACGCACCTACAACAATAATTTTACCTCCACAATGCTCTTCAAATTCACGGAGGAATAATAGGTTAGAGAATAAACTGTTTTCAAAATTTTCGTTCATACGCACGTTAATTGCAAAAGCTTGTAACTGGTCAGATATCTCGAGATCTAGTTTTTGTTCTTTATTTTTTGGGAGGTTAAAGTGGACAGTTTGTTCTCATTTTGAAAGGCAGTTACAACTAAGTGTTAAATATGCCCAAAAAGAAGCTAAAAATTATATGCCAGGTCACCAACCTCCTAGTGATAGCATTTGTTCTTCACGTAGTCCAACAGAGTTTTGTTCGCATTCCACTATGGAAGAAAGATTAGGCCTCATACATTCTCTGTTGTATTCAGTTGAAAGTTCCAAACACAATGTAGCTTCTTCAGTAAAACCTAGCAAAACAATGTTCAACAACCATCAGGCATTTCAAAAACGGATCTGGTCGGTAGGTGACATTTAAGTATTAATTTATTAGAATACCTGGAAAAATTGTATTTGCGATTTTTTTTAAATTACCTGTATAAGTCTGAATATACTGAGATTAAAATTAGTTATACTGTTATTTGAGCATTCATCTGTAAATGGTAAAAACTTCATACATAATTTGAATATTTTTGTTGTATATTAATTTTAATAAAAATGATATAAATTCAGATTTGCATATTTTCTTGATTCGATATTTTGCGAACAAATAAAATTTTGATTCGTAAACTAACAAAAAATAGATTATTGGAAAAATAATGCTCGGAGACTTTTTTATACATTGAAAATGCCCGGTGTCAGCATATTTGGCTAATGTAATAGCATTTATGGTAAAGCCATCGCCTCTGATTTATAACTACTGATTAGATGGTCGGTCTCCCAGTGGACCAGCGGAAGGTTTAACAACTTGCGTCATAAAATCCGAGGCTCAATTAACAATGGTGTGAAGAGAATAAATAATCCATTGTGTAGTTTTGCGTTAAAAAGAAACAATATTAACAACTGGCTAGAGCAATGTTTGTGAACCAGATTGCTGGGAGATTTGAGAACAATATTGTTTAAAAGTATGTTTACATATATAAATAAGTTGCTATATCACGTATATGAATGTATTTGTATACTAAAGGAAAATGAAAGTTTTGCCAACTTTGTCGTTTTTGTTACAAGCCATCTTGTTTTATTATCTTTATTATATGTCTTCCTCACTATGGGAAAACCTCTCTATGACCTATCCCACTTTTGTTATGCCAGTGTTAACTAGATTATAAAACGTTAGCTTAGAGATATCGAGGAAATTGTAAATTATGTGTAGGAGTGTCATGAGTCAAAAAACAACAAGAAGCATTAAAAACACCGAAACGGAGGGAAAGCAGACAGTCAGCAGCATTCTACCGCTCACAGTCTATAAATTTTTTCTTTTTGTTGTTTAATGCATGCTTTTAAAGAAATATTAGAATTATTGTATGCATTAGAAAGTTACTAAGTAACTGGGATGTATTATTTGTTTTACAAGTGAAGCCCCATGCTAGTTTTGCGGAACTTGTGTTGAAAGAAATAAAATACTTTCATTGCACTATATAACAAATATTTTTTCCTGGATAGTAAGTTGTATTTCTTAATTGCTTATGTTGTAAAAGTACAGAAAATGGCCATTATTCCCTTCAAACTTTACTTTTGTGCTCTGGATAATGAAATTTAGAAATTAACATATTTTCTATGTAAAACGGGCAAATTTGCACATTTTCATTTACATAAGGTCTAAATAAAATAACATATGAATCAAGATTTACATGTATTTACGCTAAATTCTTGGAATTGCGAACTTCATGGTGCTCTTTTTCCCCTCTGTGCCATCCTGCAAAAGAGCAAAATAAAATTATTATGAAGAATAAATTTATTTAATCCACAACTAATGTGTAAGAGGTTCATGCAAAATATTTTATATGTGATATTTTTTCTATACTCTTGGAAATTAAAAAAATAATAAATTAAAAGATATTTAAATTTTAAAAGGTCTAAAATTTGTATAATATAAAATCTTATTATTCAAGCAAGTAAAAATTGTCCATCTTACCTTTTAGAGTTTTTTTTTGTAGTGCTCACTGGTAAAATGAGGTGACGAGGATTTGTCTTGATCCCGACAGGCATGCTGAAATATGCCTTGTAGGCTTCACACATTTTAGCAGATGCTGTCACAGAATACTTTTTCTGTCTTATTTTGATAAATTGGCCACATATGTAGCAGTATGCATCTGGAGGATGCTTGCAGCTTCTTGATGCCATTTCTGATAAAATCAGATAAGTCTATATGTTCACTTAGGTAGCTAGAACTAAACTGAAGTGGTGAGTGGTGAGCTCCTGTATATATATTTATATGGAAAGTTCTAGAAAATTCTCTATCAGCTACTCAGCATTGAATATAGCAGGAATGTTCTGGAAATTGGGTGAATTTAAAAGTTGAATTACCTAGGTCACAAAAGCAAAGTTTGAAGAGAAAAATAAATGTTTTTCGTTTAATTTAGGCATAAGCAATTGGAAAATAACACTTTCTGTCCAGGAACAAGAAAAAGTAAAATTTTTGTTACATATTGTTATCATTAAACAGATTAGACTTTAAATTCTTATTTTTAATAAATTATTCAAAAGAAGTTGCCAAATAAAATATACTGCCCAAACACAGAAACAGTTATGACACTGGTGTCACACACAAAAGATTACTGTGGTGAAAATAAAATAGAATCCAGACTGAACTTGAAGACTACTTCTTTTAAAATTATGATTTAAAATTTACTAGATAATGGAAACATCAGTACCATCTGATTCATGAGTAGAAGAACTCAAGTGATTAGTAAAATAAATTATTACAAGGAACTGAACTGTGGAACAGGTGTTTCAACTACAACATAAAATGACATCTTTCTAATAGTGTAAAGGCTGTAGGAATCAGATGGTAATAAAACAATGACGTAAAACTCTCAGTTCAAATGGTGCTATTTCTTCATATTTTGCACATTTAATATTCTAAGTACTACTTTCAGCCTATGTCTGAGGATGAACCCAAGCAAAATATAGGAATAGCAAAGAAATAAACATTGGAAAACCTTATTTAAATGTATTTAAGGGGATTTGAATATACAAACTCAGAATTTACATCTCTGAAGTAACTAAATGGTCTACTGAGTAATTAATAAATAATCTTTACATACTTCTTTCACATTTTAATAGTTTCCAGTCATTTTCTAATTTTGAAATTCCAGACTTTAAATCAGGTACTTATCACATGGCATCAACATTCTCTCTCTGATAAAACAATAGTATAAGCATATAAATTAATAAACAACATATACCCAACAATAATACTTTGCTGTTGTAATTATGTGTAGTGTTTTAAATGTAGGACTGTTTTTCATCATATATCTTTTTCATAATTGATTGGGTTACTTTTTAACTTTACAATTCCTCGTATTATGTTGAACCAACTTAAAAATTATGTCAGTTTTAAGTAAATTGTAGAAACAGCAATGTAATAAAGAGAAGTTATTTATATTTAAGGTTCTTTAAATCTTTTCTTCAGTTAAACTTGTAAGATGTTGAGACTAGTTTACTGAACTGACATAACAGATCAGTAAGTAATTACTTGAGACATGTTGCTAAAATTATACCAACTTCACCTGTATTTAATATACCAACACATATCTATTATATTTCCTTTTAGTTTTTAAGGTAAATGTTTCAAGTTTTCAAACCTTTTCACTAATATATGTTTCAAGTTGTGTGAAACTTCAACAACAAAATAGTTGTCAATGAATGTGGCTAAGTTATTTTTGTTCATTTACCTATTTCTCTTGGTTATTCTCCTGTTGTATTACGTATGCTTTCTTGTAGAAAAGAATGCTGTAGAGTAGAACACACTAGAAAGGTGGATGGCAGTATTTCCCACTGGCAGATTAGTGATATCTTAAGGTTAAACCTTTTGTTATTTTTCTGCTAGAATGACCATCTGTGATCTGGACACAATGTGGATACTCAAAGGAATGATAAGAAAGAACCCATTGTATAATGCTACCATCTCTTACTGTGGTACATATCAACAGACTGATGTAATAACTAGCTTTATGTTCAGTTTTTTTTTCTTGTTTAAATTCTTTCAAAGCGAATTTTAGATTTAAAATACACTTCCCAAATAACACTTGTGTTATCTCTGGAAACTACTTTCAGTGTGTGTTTAAGAAGACCATATACACGGGTGAATAATGATGATGTAGTATTCACAGGTAAAACTTTGGCCTCTTTACTAGAATGGCCCAGCATGGCCTAGCACGTTAAGGCGTGCGCTTCGTAATCTGAGGGTTGCAGGTTCGCGCCCGAGTCGCGCCAAACATGCTTGCCCTCCCAGCCATGGGGGTGTATAATGTGACAGTCAATCCCACTTTTCGTTGGTAAAAGAGTAGCCCAAGAGTTGGCGATGGGTGGTGATGACTAGCTGCCTTCCCTCTAGTCTTACACTGCTAAATTAGGGACAGCTAGCACAGATAGCCCTCAAGTAGCTTTGTGCGAAAATTCCAAAACAAACAAACAAACAAACTTTACTAGAAAAAATCTTTGCTGATCACATTATTAATTACAAATAAATTTACTGACTACTACAAAAATAAACAAGTGACTAATTGTCTGACACATGTTTACTCTTAACACTTAATAAACTGATAAATGTGGAAATATTTATGGAGAAAAAATTTGTTGGCTTATTAATGCTATATTTAATTGTATGTTTACAGGCTTGGTTGGCTTCATGCCTGTGAAGCTATACATACTAAAGTTTACTAAAATTTAGAATTTACAAAGTATATTTTAGTGAAGTTTTCAAGATTTTAATAAACTCTATTGTCTCTTGTATCCAATTAATTAGATTTTTGTTGTAAAGTATTTTTACTGAAGGTTTTCTGTGAATTTCTCAAGTCATTACTGAGTCAGTCTGAGACAAAGGTAATTTTTTTGTAAAGAATAAAATAGCTGTTTTTTATCTGTCAATTTTCATATGTTATTTGCATAACACTAGAACCTCCTAAACAACCATCAAAACTATTTTCACATCAATAGCACTAAATCTCGGTGAAAACCCATAAGGTGTTTCCTATAGAGCTAACATAAATACTATGTGATTGCTAAGTGTGATGTTTCATGTGATGCTTAAGCTCAAGAAATATCAGATATTTTATTTCAATGAAAGATTTTTTGACTAAGCTGAGAAATGTTCCATTCTAGCTACTTTTGTTAAAAGCATATAACAATTAATAAAATAGTTCCAAAAATCCCCAAAAGGATCTGTATTAATTACTGAATAACCAATGTCTGTTGCACTTGAGTAAACATCACAGACATAAGCCACTTTTTCAAATATGTATGCTAGAGCAAACAAATTTATCAGTTATTACTATAAATTATCCCACTTTCTAAGTAAGCTATAAATAGCATTTGAACAATAAAATGATTATCACATATTAAGAAAAATTCACTGAGTAACAGTTTACAGCATGAAGATTATACAACAACTTGTAGGATTTATGTAAGCAAGAATCTTACTTTTCTGTTAGTTATAAATATGGCCATCAGCCATATAATGTTGATTGTCAAATAAAATCTCAACTCTAATTGGTCTGAAAATTTAACATCCTATCTTGGATGCTGGAAAATTCTTAAATATTGCAATAAGAACTCAGATGCATAACTTGAAACGCATAAATGAAGATTGGAAGTTTTGTAAACTGTTTTTTTTTAAAAATTAAGACTGACTCAGATAAATTTTAGCTGCACTGTAGCTTTCATTTCTGTTAGTCAACTAGCTTTTGAAACTCTCTCAGATGGAAATTTACCAGTTAAAGGAAATATTGAATCTGCCATAATAAGTTAAAAGCCTGAATTTATGAAGTTAGATGAAATGCAGCAAAAAAACCCCAAAGAGCAGTGGAAGTTAAACTGTAACAAATGTACACAAACAGTAAAAATCATTCTTTAAAGTATTATATATATCATTATTTTTCACACACTTCTCAGTTACCTCAGTAGAAAATAATGGTATGATATAATTGAAATATGATATGAAATAATGGTATAATTAGATATTACTAATAATATCTAAACTGTCTGGTTGCTAAAACAGGTAGAAAGTATTTCTTCATTGGATGAAAATATGAAAGATTTTCATAAATACATTTTTTTATCAAGTCAGAATCATACCATTATTTTCTACTGTTCTAGATAACTTATGTCAGTGATCAGTCTTACTACATTTGAGAGTAGTTAACTTAGCACATACTAAGCTGTATAAACTTTTTCTACTTCTCTTGAGTTTTAGTCTAAATTCAAAGGGAAAGAATGGTACAGGTGATTAGAATTTTTCTTGAATGACTACTGTGGTAGGTTATCTTTGCCCAAGGCAATAATTTAAGTAAGTTCACAACTACCTATGTTATGCTTACAAGGTTGAGACTAATGCCAACAAATGTATGAAAGAATGAAATATTCCTTAAGAGAAATATATTCTGTTCTTGTTTACATGAATGTGTGGGAGGACTAGGCCATTAGACCTAACCTATTTTTGAGAAGAAATGTTATAATTCTGAATTTGGTATATTTTTCTGCATGAAATATGGCAAGTTTTTAGTAAAATGTACGTCTGCTGTACACAAAAGATCACATGTTACAAAAGTACTTGTACTTGAGATATGTTTGCAAATTGATGATGTCAGTCTGTCTGAGACTCTGGTAAGTTGCACTTCTAGGTGATATTCATGTGAAGAATAAAAATACTTGTATGTTGTACAGTTTGCACGTTGTATATTTATAGTTGTTTTCATTATTCTTGTATATCTGCTATTTACTCTCCCCTACCACAAAGTGTCATAAAATCAGTAATATAAAGTGAAATGAATATTTGATAAATCAGATATCATGTATATGAAAAGTCAAGAGTAAGTTGTGGAAGTATTCAACATGTTACAGTGTCATATAGATTGTAAGATATTGGATAGTTATTGGTATGATAAAGGAATGATCATGAATGGCACTTATCAAAGTCAAATTTGTGGTGAGTGTGAAGCATCTGAAATATTCTGTCTGAACCAGTTTTTTTCTTTAAGAAAGAAGAAATGAATTTGTATTTTATGATTTAAAGTTACATGTAAGATCATGAATAAACTTCCCTGTATAGCACAGACTAATTTTGATAAATCTCTTATTATTTTGTTAATTGTTCATTTATATAAATATTTGTACTGAAGTTACTCTTTTTTGGGTTCATTACTATACCAAAAGTAATGGTAATTTTTAAATATGCGAGACTGTTATTGCTGTTTTCCTTTCATATATTTTCTTATTCTGTATATTATTTTCCAGTTCTTACAAGATGAACTCCATTACGAAAATGGTTATGAAAGACAGAAGGGTTTCCATGGTAATGATAAATACATCAGTGTTGATGAGTTGTGGAAATCATGGAAAACATCTGAAGGTGAGATGCAGATTATTTTGTATTTTTTAATATGCAACATGGTGCTTCTTCAGCTTGTAATTTAAAGGATAAAATTTTCATAGATTATTTTACTTCATTAACTTGGAATTTAAGGACCTTTACTGGAACCTTCAGCTTTCTCAGATACTAACAGTCACACATCATTGATATCAGTAGATGAAAACCATTAAATCACAATTTCAATAACAATTTCATGGATGATCATACTTAAATAGTTTGGGGTTTCAGCCATTAAATTAGAGCTTTTGTGACATATTTTACCCTTGAACAGGCTCATTAGGATAATCCGGTAAAAATTTAATTCAAGATCAAATCCGCATAATAACTAATTAATTTGTTTTTTCAATAAATCTTTACTACAACTACATTTGTTTATTGGCCTAATCTCTTAAAAACAAAACTTTTCAACATAAACTCTAGAAATACTGTTGGCTCAATACATTAATAATATTTAACATAAATTCCTTTAATTGATGACAAAACTGTTTAACTGATAGAAGCACTGACTCAACTCAATGACAACTTGATCAAACTTTCCCCAGTCAGCAACTACACAGCGAGTGATCCTTATGTATAATCTGAACTTTCACTTCTGCCAATTATGAGAATTTTTTAAATTCCAGGAATACATTTATAAACTTTCTAGGTGTGTTTTCATCACCATCCTGAATTGCAGTTCTCTCCAGCAAACAACTCTATTATAACATTGGAAATATAACTTAGAACTCTCAAACATATGCATCTTCAGGTACTAACAACCACACACAGTTGTACTCTGTTGAGTCTGAAAGCTAAATCTATCTATAACTGAGTCTTTACACTAAATTAAATAATGCAACTGGACACAAAAGGTTAAATATGAAATGCTTGGTCTTATTAAAGCACAAACACACTGTATGTACTAGTTTTATGGTACAATTGACTGTCAAAACACAGTATATGTACAAGCTTTGTGGTACAATTGACTGTCAAAACACAGTATATGTACAAGCTTTGTGGTACAATTGACTGTCAAAACACAAACACACTGTATGTACAAGTTTTGTGGTACAATTGACTGTCAAAACACAAACACAGTGTATGTTAACTTTTACATTTGACTGTTAAAATATGCTAGTACTTCTACTCTCATGTTTTATCAACATTTTTGCAGTTGTAAGCTTAGTACTAGTTATAGTGCAATATACAGAGTTTAACCATAATGATGTTAGTTTCCATCTTCCCTGGTATCATTACAGCCTGAATTTTCATGCATTTCATACTGCATCTTGTTCTGAAAAAAATGGTAAGAAGATATTTAGAAAATTCTGTTTGCTAAAGATTTTATTTGGCATGGTTGAAAATATTTTATCCCAATGAAATAAAACACTGTTAACTTCACATACTTTTAAACTTTTCATTTTGATCCAACCAAAATCCAAAACAAACTATTTTATTTCCATTTTTTTAGGACTTAATAGTTGATTTCGTTGTGTAATTTATCCATTTATGTTATGCAATACTTGTGAATGAATTCATCTAATGTTTCTGTGTGCATGTGTGACCTCATATACACACTGATTTAGATGCATATTTAACCATATACTCATATCTCTATTGCACATTGTCATAGATGCTTCTAACTGAAAACACTGCTTCTTGCCCTCACACAAAATATTTCTTAACTGTTTAAGATTACTTTCTGAAGCTAATACTCAATAGCAGGGTTCTAGTAAAGTGCTGACATCTCTACATTTTGTATTTTCAGGAAACTAAAAATAATGACAGACAGTATTCAACTTGACTAAAACTTGAGCTAAAATTCTCAAAGGTCAGAATCAATATGCATACTTTTACTATAGTATATATTAATATATACTGATGGAAAACAACTTCCTTCCTACACATGGAGAAGTTATCTGCCTTTCAGGTGTACAGGATAAAATTGTGCATAGAGCATGTTGATATAATTTGTATAAATTACACAACTTAGCACATACCTTGTCTGGTGAACATCAGTTGAGAACTTGTAAAGTAAGAATTTGCACCTCTTTTCAATAATTAGTTTTTTGACCATATTACAGTAATCATAAAATGTATTGTACCTTACAATGACTCCTTATCTGGCTGCCTAATCTAATCAATCACTGAGCCATAAGGATTCATCATCAAGTATTGATCTGCTTATTCCTGAATCAGCCCATTCCAGACAAGACCTTGACTTCCTTAATCTGGTTGACTATATTTTTAAATGTCAGGGAAGAAATCTGCTTAGCCTTACAAACAGGAAGGCATTATAAACCTTCCTCCAGTGGACTGTTGGTCACACCAGGCTTAGAAATTCTGAATGTTGGGGGTATGGTGTGGCAGGCATATTTTGATGAGTAGTTTGCCCCTGCTATAGGATGGCAGAACAGTGAATTTGGCTTTATAGCTCACTCATCAGTTCTATCAGACCCCAGGTTTCATGTGATCCATGGTTTTTTTGCAGTGTACCTTCTAGCTTGAAGGGACTTGTCACTGTTGATCAGCTGTTCTGGATGCACCAAATTATGAGTGTTTTCTTTTTTTAATCTGACAAAAATTGGGTGAGAACTTCTTCTAGATCTGACAACTTTCTTATACTACAGTATCCCACTCTCTCTTGGTCATAACTCATTTTAGTTGGGAAGAATGTCAATTCTTTTCACTAAGAAACTTTCTTAGGCTTACAACATAAGACTTAAAGTAAAGGGCAGTATACAATTCCCCAGAAATAGCAAACTCCACAATACAAAATTTTTCTTCTTCCTAATCACGCTGCGATATTTTCCGGTAAAACTGAGTTAACCTTAAAATAATGAAATAGATACAATTCATAATATAAAATTTGCCTAGATATTATTTATGAAGTAATGCCAAATCTCTGAATAACTGAACAGTGCTGTTAAGTTGAGGCACAAAGTGAAATACATAATGCATAACTTTTATATTGAAGTACAAACATAGTATAAGTATTTGTTTTAAGGAGCAGTGGGCCCTAACTTTTGTTCTTTTAACTACTTACTCCAGTATTTTTTCCAGTATTTTTAATCTAAATTTCCTTTTACAATAAATGCTATGCATGTGACTGTTTATTTTCACTACAGCATAGGTGAGACTGTAACCTCTAGATACTATCTGAACGACTGTTGCAAGACATTGCAATTGATAAATGTGCAGCATTGCAGCAATATTCACTCCTGGTACTGTTTACCAAAAATAACAAAGGAACAAAGGTAGATAGAATGAAATCAACTTAATAGTTGTTGTTTTTTAACAGGATAGAGAATAAATTCACAATAAACACTATTATAAGAAGATAGAAATACATGGTATATTAATATCCCACATTGATAGGAATGGAGGATCGAAGCAGAAATTTTAATCCTTTTGTGTCTCTGTGGATATTCTATATATTTTTTGTTGTTTTATTCTAGTTCACAACTGGACAGTAGATGAAATAGTCCAGTGGTTAGTGACCTATGTTGATCTGCCTCAGTACGCTCAGAAGTTTCAAGAGAATAATGTGAATGGAACTGCTTTACCAAGGTAAATATTGTTTTTTATCAATAAAGATCATGAAATATTGAGTTATTCCAAGCATTTCAATTTGCCCATTTGTATATATAGTATTAAAAATTATTGAGACATAATATATCGTTAACTTTTATATCTTTTTGACAACACAACTAATAGTACAGAAAAGTTCATTATGTTAAAATAAAAATGTAGGTTCAAGAACTAAATTTAACACAAAGATGCAATAACTTGTACCCTGAGTGCTTTCAAAAAGTTGACCTCTTTTCTTCAGGAATAAACTGCGAATGATCATTTAAAGCTAAGTGTTAGATAAAGTGAAGTCACGCAGGTCATCATGGAAATCAAAAAGTGTTTTAAGTAACTTTTAGTGTATTGTTATAAGTTTCTCATTTCTGGTGCAGTACTATCAGAGAAAAGAATTCTAGGTGTAAACAAGTTAGAGATGCATTATTTAAAAAGAGAAAAATGGTCAGAAGAAACTTCACTGAGTGTTAATAAAGTAAAATAAAAGTTAGATATGAAGACTAATTACAAAAGGTATGTTAAGCAGATATGATGGAAAAATGACACAGACATTATCATAAGTAAGTAATAAATGTTAGAAATGTTCAGAGTAAAAATTTGAAATTCACATTAAAGGGACAAAAAAACTTTACTTTCTAGATAAAGAGTGAAAACGAATGTTTGGAGATCACTGATCCCAGAATCTAGGTACATAACAAAAGGTCGAACAGTGTTTGAAGTTGCAATCCAATTGGTTTCTCTCATCTCTCTATCGGCTTTAGTTGTGATATCAGTTGCAGTGCTGTTGAGAGATGCATCATTAATAGAATAACCCAGTTAGTTAAAGTGTTGGGCAACAGGGAGATCTTTTTCAGTGTTACTAGAAGATTTATGACAATTGAAATGCTATATAAGAGTTGTTTGGATCTATCATATGCACTAGTGATTGTATTTTCTACACTATATGAGGTAAATGGTATTTTGTATTGTGCAAGTAGTTTCTCTAGAAATTTTAAGTGTTTTTATAAACTTGCAGGTTAGACAATGAACTTTATTGCATCTTTAATATTTTCTGCCTTGGCCATGTAAAATAAACAATAATAAATCTAATTCAAGTAAAACTAATAATAATAGATAATTTATTTTAAAAGGTACGCAAAAAATATTTTATATTATTAAGCCTAATCCTGACTCTGAATTATAAATGACTTAATTTGATAACAATTAAATTTTACTTATTCATTTGATTTTACATCATTATAAAACCATTACTACTACTACAGCTGTTGTATCCAAATTGGTCTGATGAGCCCTGTTATTGGGTGAAAGTCAACATCAGCAATGAATAGGGGTGATATGATGTTTTTAATGTGTTTTTCTTTGCTTTCACTCATACATTCTTAGAAATAATAAGAAACAAAATACTTAGTTATGCAATATTAATGATGCATAGTTAATCACACAAAATCAATTACTTTTAAATTTTTAAAATAAAACATTTTGTATTACTGAGGAAATTATTTTATGAAGTTTTAAAGGAACATTTTAATATGATGTTTGTTTTTGTATTTTAGGATGGCAGCAAATGATGTAAGCTTTCTGACATCTGTTTTAGGTATAAATGATGCTATTCATAGACAGAAATTAGCACTGAAAGCAATGGATGTAGTTCTTTTTGGACCACCAAAATGTAAGAGTTATTTATTTCTTTTTATCCCTCTCTTTAAAATTTTTTCTTTCTGCTGCTTTTACTATAAATGTGTTGTTTACATGTGCTTGAAGTGATTTTCTCTTTTTATTAGCATATTTGAACAGTTATATTGAATTAATGAATCAAAAATTTTAGTGTGTCTTTAGTGGCATAATGCTTTAGAACTTAGAAACTCCTTCATTTATATTTGTGTTGAAATCAAAAACAAATCTTTACTTTAGAATGATTTATTAACAAGCCTACAGTAAGATATACATCAGTTAATTTTAACATCTTTGAGACATATTCCAACAACAGATACTTTTTTATCGTTTTTTGACTTGTGATGTAATTTAATTTTATGTGTTATATTTGAATTATACAAGGGGAGACAAAAAAAAGTGGTTTTCCTTAAAAGTGTTGTTAATTTGTTATACATTTTATAATATAACAAAAAAATATATAAAGTTATATGTTTTTAGAATGCATATGACAAGATATATTCAATGAAATATGATCTCAAATCCAAATGTTAATACTACTTTTAATAAATACTAGATATTTTAATGGTTTTAGTTGCACATTCTCATAAAAATTGTTGTGCACCTGCTGTAGTTCCTTATATCTTCCTATTCCAATTTTCAGGGGGGGGGCACTTTTTTGTCCACCTCTCGTATGTACTTGTTAAAGGTATCAATAATAAAAATAAAAATAGCACAATGAATAAAACTGAAACTTTTGATTATAAAATGAACATTTTCATAAGTCTCTCCTTTTAGATCTTTAGTTTCTAAGAGGAAATTATATTAAAGATATAAAAATGAGTAATGAAATTTATTGTGATTCTTAGTTGAAATTGATAATGTTACACCATTGTGAACTAGTTTTTGGCTCTAAATTTGTTAAAATGAAACTGAAAATCAGAGAGTTTTTTCTGTTTTGTGGAATTTTTTAATTTTGTGCTAAATCCTCATTTTATTCCACATTCTTAAAGAAATTTTCTTAACTTTATTTTAAAAAATTAAATTTTATGTCTTACCATAAAGAACTAATGCATTCCAAACATGGTGTGAAATCTAAAGAACTGAAAGTGTTGGTTTTGTCCCAATAATATCAATAATTTATTGAAGCTCAATTTGTAATGAATTTATAAAGTAATCGAAATCTAATCTTTTAGACCACAGTTATGTAAAAGACACTTTCCTGGTGCTGTCATTGGTAGTGGCTGTTGGTGGTTGTTGGTTTGCTTTTGTTCAACATAAGTTCTCTAAGAATCATCTTCAAAAGATGATGAATGACATGGAAAGTTTACAGAAAGCTGAAAATGCTCTTCTGAGGTTGCAAGAAGAGTAAGTTTGAATCCATAAAACAAAATAATTTGTTTGATAACAACATGATTGTTTTGTTGTAAGATTTAAAAAAAGTTCAATATAGTTTTATCTAGTGTGAATCACTTTTATTTAGGATAACTTCAGTTACTATCAGTAAAGTCTTAAGCATCAACAACATAAGGATCTATGTTATTTTCTTCCCCCACTTGATTTTAATTAAAGCATTTACTTATGTAAAGTTAAACTGCAATGCTAATCGGTTGTGTTCATCTTAACAAGCTGGCTTAAAAATATCTTTAATTTCACAAAATGTTATTTCCATATCACTATTTGGAGTTATTGTTGTTTTGCTAAAATTATTACATACTGCAAGATTCATTAATAATGACCAAATAAGCTCTATAGCCAAATGTAATTGGTTAATGAAATGCTTCTTTAAAATGAATAACTATCAGTTACTGAAGTAAGTTGAATTAAAAATAAATAAATAAATAATTGTAAATTACAGACAAATATAATTTTGAAAGGGTTGAATTTCTTATTGAATGACCTTGTTTGTTTTTTATGTGGAAAATATTTCTGACATCATACTATGACATACACTAACATCATGCACCTTAACAGTTGAAGCATTTGTTTTTTTTTAATTTCGCACAAAGCTACTCGAGGACTATCTGTGCTAGACGTTCCTAATTTAGTAGTGTAAGACTAGAGGGATGGCAGCTAGTTATCACCACCCACCACCAACTCTTGGGCTACTTTTTTACCAACAAATAGTGGGATTGACCGTCACATTATAATGCCCCCACGGCTGAAAGGGCAAGCATGTTTGGTGCGACTTGGGCGTGAACCTGCGACCCTCGGATTACAAAGTGCACGCCTTAACACACTAGGCCATGCCAGGCCACAGTTGAAGCAGGAAAAGTCATAAGAAACTGTATGATGTTTTTATATCTAATTGGAAGCTAAGTCCTACTTTAAAAAAACAAACAAAACAAGTAACAGCTGGTTGTGTTTAATAAATTGTTGGTATGACTAGTGTAATTGTTTTTAGAGAGAATGAGAGGGAGTTAATTGATCATTTAAGAGATTGTATTTTTTAGTCATTAAATGTTTATGAGTCTGCTGAAATAAATCACTGATTTTATTTTGTAAACAAGATGACTAAAAGAAACAGTTTTCTTGTAATTTTACAAATCATTAATAAAATTCCTGAAGTTTTTCTCAAAAATCACTGTTTTAACAATTACTTTTTTTTACAAATTTTCTAAAAAAATTACATTAACTGTTACTTCATAATTTTATGGTAAAAGTTATAAAATGTCTCTTGCACTTTACTGTACTTTACTATTGTAAATTTAGGTTTAATATTTGCTGCATTAAATATTTAAGATTTTAGTAAATACTAACACAGAAATTTGTAGATCTAATATCTCAGATATCTCAAATATAACTATTTTAGTCTGAATAAAGCACGTCAAGAACAGGAAATTGTTGTTATTGAAAAGGAAAATCTCGAGAAAAGACTACAAGATGAGATTAGTACAACAAAGGTTGGTAACAAATACAAGTCTTTAATTTGGCCTAATATCCGTAACACAAATTCAAGTCTTTAGGTAGGCCTAATGTTTGTGACACAAATCTTCTTGGATTGTAACTTTTGTATTTATATTTTTCTCATTTTTCATAGCTATTCTTTTTCCATTTTCAAATTATAGATGGGTAAAAACTCAACAAAAGGCTACATTTGGTTGGATTTTTGCTATTTGAAATAAATATGAAAAAAACTATGAATATAAAAAATAAACCTTTATTTCAGTTATGATATCTATTATATTCTAATAATTATTTATTTATGCCAAAATGTTAACGTTTTCCCTATTTTTCAGTAGTGTTGTTTCATCTTCATCTGAGGCTTAATTCGAGGGTTAATTATTAGTATTACAAAACACAACCATGCAGTTTTATTTTTTTCATGAATGAAACACAACTCTTTTTCTGTAATAACAGAATTAAAATATTTTGTTTAATTAGAACCAAAATGGTAGTGGCACTAGTGATGGTACTAACAGAATGCAACAACTGGAAGAAGAACTTGAGCAGGCTCAAGCAGAGCTGGAATGGATGAGGAAAGTTGCAGAACTGAGAGCCTGGGTTCCTCCTTCTGCACTCCAAAACTGGCTACAGCTGACACATGAGCTTGAACTAAAACATTATAATGCCAAAAGAACTGCAGCTGAACAACAATTATCTGCTGCTAAAGAAGGGGTAATGTTTCCCAATTTTAAGAAACAAACTTCTTATCAGTAGTTAAAAACCACATGATGAAAATTGATAAAATATTTTATCTGTGGATCTTTCATTTATGGTTGACCCATGTCATTTAACATTTTAAACTTTGTTTGGGTTAGTGTATTTCTATAATCATTTAATAAATTCTGTTACTAAATATGTAAGAAAAGAAAGATCTCCTGGTTTAGGACTTACAGCACTTAAAATCCAGGCTAATGTCCCCCTGTGGACATGTTGGAGGTAACTTATTGTGTAGCTTTTTGCTAAAAATAATCAACAACAGTGAATGTAGAAAATTGGTTCTTGTTTTAACATTTTAACCATTGTCAGCATACTTGTAGCAATGATTCAATTGTATTAGTTATTGTTTCTTTATTTTAATAAAATTAGAAAGTAATAGAAAATCCAAGTGTAATTTAAATTATATCTCCCACTTGTACCCCTGTCTGATTTGCTATTTTCTCTCTTTTTATTTAATATTTGGATTGTTAAAAGTTGAGTGATTTTTTTTCTTGTTAATCAGATAAAGTTTATTAAATCTATCTGTGTATTTATATAAAGCCTATTATAGAGCTGTAACATTTAAAGTGTTAACAACGACAAACATGTATGATAATTTTGTGAAAACAATTAATTAGTTTTTTATTTTAATTTGAGAGATGCACTCACCTAACTAAGCTTGAAATTAGAAATGGAATTAAATGTTAAATTACATTCCAACATCAACTTGAAGAACCGAAAGATTTAAATATATCATCTTACATATATGTATCATTAATACTATTTATCAGCTCTTTCTTTGTGATATAGAATAAATGTAGAATTTAACTTTGTGCCTCTTTTATACCAGTGTGAAAAGTTGAGACGGAAAAGATCGCATTTTATGGGAATATTTAGGATTGCTCACGGAAGTTCCATTGATGACGTAGATAGCAAGATTCTTCAAGCAAAGTAAGCTTGTATTAACAGTCTTATCAGTGGAGTGTTTATTTAATCACTTAAGGTCATGGTAGCCGTGTGCTTATATTGATGCCTAGTAAATAACTAAGTAAATTTACTGTGTGATGAAAATGCTATTGAGTAATCATTATAAATGTCTATTCTAGCTATTTTATATCAGTATTGTTTATTGAATGTTTTGTGTCAAATTCGTTACTGTTACTATATAATGGTTGTTCAGTGTTTTAATAAACTTTGTACTTCATTGTTTGATATTATTCATGTTTCTTAAATTGTTGTAATTTGTATTAAGCCATCTTCTGCTCAAAATATCTAAATAGATTTATGAATAAAATTCATACCAAACTGTCAGGTGTTATTAATGTTTTATTAAATCCCATTAATGTGAACAATAATGTTTTAGTTTCTGATTTTTCTGCACAGATCAGCTCTTTTTGAAGTGACTCAAGATCTTCAGGAACGAATTCAACGTTGGAAACAGATTGAACTCCTTTGTAACTTTTCTGTTGTATGTAATTCAGGACTAAGTCATTTGGAAGCATTGTTGTTAGGAAAGACAGCCAGTGACACTCTGGGGCAGAACTATTCTCCAGGTAGTTATTTGTCTTTATTTATTATCATTAGATTTGTAGCAAGGACAGATTATTTTTTTACTATTATTGTCTCCATAGAAACAAGTATTTTAATTAGACTAGATGCCACTTGGTATATAATTATAAAGACAAAACTTGAGATATTTTGTCTTGTTTATGTCTTTTATGTTTTGTTTTTGTAAAGTTATTCTCTAAAACTTGTGCTTAGGTTAACTTTAAGATAAAGTTTTACGTTTTATTTTCAGGTGTTTCAATGAGAAGTACATGTATAACACCATCTGTCCTTTTTGAATGTATTTAATTCATGTACGAGTTACATGCTAGAGAGAACTTTATATTTTATTCTTTCTATCATTATGTAGCTCTAACCAAAGGATTTTGCTGAATCTAGTTTACATACAGTATTAGTTACAATATAGCATCTGCTAAAAGTATTTTAGAACAAATCTTTTGTGTATAAGTGTTACTTGTGTGTGTTACTTTATATACTTTAAGTTAAAAGTTTGCACACTTTGGTTTAAGGTAATATGTTTCTCTCTGTAGAAGGTGGTTTACCAAGTCTTGGCAGTGAAGCAGTCCTGTTACAAGACAATAGCACACCTGTATGTAGTAATGCTGGTCTTGATGGAGGTTAGTGTAGTGACCAGTTGAACTTTTACACAGTTTTGTGATTAAAGAAGAGAACTGAAGAAACATCTGAGTAATATTATAATTTATGCAACAATTTGGTTTCCATTCTTCATGTGTGTATATGTATGTACGTGTACACACACACAAGCTTACCACCTGTCATGTGATTGACAATGCTCATTCATTTTTCTTAATTTTTTTAAAATTAAATCTAAGTAAATGTTTTATGAATGTGTTTCATTAAAATTAATCATAGTACAATGTATCTATGAAAAATATTTATCCTTTTTTTAGTATTTTCATGAAAACGTGTTTTTTGTGTGTATTTTGTCTTTTCCTATAAGTTGTGGCTTACGTTTATGTTATTTTCTTGATTAAGCCAAATACATTGAGCCATGTGAAAAACTAGTTCTCAAAGAAATATTTCTACATGGTCAAGTGTTTGACCCTGGAATCTATTAATTGGTGTTGCAAAGGCAGTAAATTTTATGATGAAGAGCAAAATCACAGAGTTATATCTTTTCAGAAAAAATGCTAATAATATGGCTCACTACATGTTTAAAATTTTCCTACTTAAGGAGGAAAACATCAATAACAATTTATTGTTTTAATACAGCATCATATACTTGGTTGGAAAGTTTAAGTTGTTTTTGACACATACACTCACTCTTAAATTCATAATTTAGTCTACAGATGCATTCATGGCTATCAGAATATTCAAAGAACTTGTTTTGAATATGATGATAATATATATAAAACATAGATACATTAATAAAAACATTGTAAAATCTTGACTCGACTGGGATTTGAACATGAGACTTTCGCATGATGGTTGGCCACTATAACCACTGTGCCATTCAGTTTTTCTAATTAAATGTTAACAAATGGATCACATCTAAAATGAAAAATATCACGTTATGTGTTTTTGACTCGTAGTGTAATATCTTTCTCAAGAAAGATGTTCATTGTAAGCCCTCCGCTCGTACAGCAATATGTTTCCAAATTTACAATGCTAAAATTACACACATCTAAGAAGAGAATGTTAAAATCTTTCAAAATAGTTCCCATTAAAGAAGTATCCAATCAAGATAGCTGTTTCTCTGCTCTCTGTAAAGATACTAAAAATCACAAAATTGGTGCATTTCATTCATTTTGTCTTACATCCTTTAAACTGTTATAGTAGTTGAAACATGAACTGTAGTCTTAATGTATATCTAAAGGTAAGAACGTGTCTTCAGCCGTTCAGATGCATTTTTTGATCTCTTATAAAAGTAAGCAAACTTCAAAAGATATCATTTACATTCAAAACTGAGATCTCTACTAAACAAGGAAACAATCAACAGAACCAGACCTTATAAAGAACCTGTCAATATGTTTACATGACTGCAATTGTATATTTGACTGTTTAATTTGTTGCATCCAGTACATTGAATGTAACATTTTACATATGCACATTGTTATGCAAAGTCGGCAACAGATTTGAGAACCAACAGCTGAAATACGTAACAGATGGAAAGAGTATTGTCTGATATCCTGCTAAAAGATGGTCACCCAAAATGCCACTTCAAATACAATATCATAACAGAAATTGGTTTAATAACTCTTTCTTTTGTAGAGGCCTATTATACTTTGTATAATAATATACAGAATATTCAAAGAACTTGTTTTGAATATGATGATAATATATATAAAACATAGATACATTATACTTTGTATAATAATATGTTTTCTACAAAAAATTGAAGGTAAAAAGCCAAGTTCCAAACATCATTATTTCTCAGAACTTGTGTTATTTATGTATTCATATTGCATAACATGGTGCTCCTAGTTTAGCTTGTTTTCAAAATTAAAATCATTTATCGTTTTGAATTAGTGTGTTAAAGTTTCTTCTGCTATTTTTTTTAACAAGTCTATACACTCTAGGATTATTTATTAAATAGTAGCTTCTGTTAGCATGAAGAATGCCTTTAATATATTTCACACTATTTTTTCTTAATTCTTTATCTCCTAATTGTGAGTTACTTTGCTATATTAATTCCATGGTGATTTTCTACTTCTGGCTTTACTTAGTTCACTATCTTGTGCACAACTCTATTTTAACTTTTCTTGTTCCTGTACCTCGATTCTCTTTGTTTGTTTCTCACATGAATGGCTTGCAGTTGCATTCTACTGGAGCTCTTAACTCTCAGCCTAGCAGTCCTAGCCTCATTTCAAATGGTCAGTCATCAGTAATTCTGCCAACTGAAATGCTTAGAAATAGTAAGAACATTTAATCAATTATTGTGGAAAAACTTGATGAAGATATTTCAAAATAAATACATTTAATAACAGCCAAAAAACCTGACAATAAACTGATTTTACTGCATATGTGATACTTGCAAGTGAATAACACAAAAGATATTATTTATTTGTTAATAAATGTTGCTCCAGTTAAGTTAGAATGAAATTGTCTGTGAGTGATGGTGTATTAAATTACCATGAGGCTTCCAGAACATATTTGTAATAATAATAATAGATTGTCTGTTTAACAGTATTAATATAAATAGATGTATTGTACTTAACAACTGCAAGAAATACTTGAAGAAACCTAGTAACCTATTATCAGTCAAAAAATGGACCTTCCCACAACAAGAGTGAAATGTATGTTCTCCAGTAATAAACATTAAAACCTCCACTTAGCTTTAAAAAACACTGTTGCAGATTACTTGAGAGTTCTTTTAATAAGCTTATTTTGATATATTTTTAAAATTTTCTTCAACAACTCTTTTTTTTTTTCACATAGGATCTGTCCCTGTAGGTCCCATTGCACCATTTCCACAACATTTTTTTGGGTCTAACATTCAAAAAGAGAGCCCAGTTATTGAAGCAGTAACTACAGACCTTAGTAAATACCCCTCTTATTCCTTACTTTTAGTGGCACCCAGCATATCACCCATTAATAATTCTGGTGGTGAACTACATCATAAAGATTATCCATCAGAGCAAGATGAAAAGAACTATGATGTTGAATCATTAGACAGTAGTGTTACTCTTCATACTGGCTCTAGTGACTATAGAAAACCTAACTTTACTATTGGAGATAGGTAAGAGTAAAAACCTTTCAGAGTAAATTATAACACATATTGTTTGTGCTTACCTTTCTACTTTTTCATATAATTTACACACTTTGATATCAAGTTTTATTTAACTATGTGTATATATATGTCCTGTTACTTCAAACTTCAATGAAAATAGTTTGTTCTATATTTAGTTAGTATATGGTTTTGATAAGATATTTTTAAGCTAGATATTTAAGTTGTTTAAAGCTCTTGTGAAACATAATGCAGTTATTTTAACAAAACTGCTTCCCTTAAAATTTTATTTTGATTTTTATCTTTTATATGTAGTCCACTGGATATTAAGTTCTCATCAACTCCAGTACGGAAGTTGCCAAGGAAGATGGTGAAGAGTGCCAGTCATCATAGTGCTCATTCTCTCTCTTCCCTTGAGGTTCATCAAAGCTTGCATGGACACACTGTCCCCAAAACTGGAATTAATGGACGTGAATATAATACGCTTCCTTCAAATTTCATGCCACGTAATACAAGCGATCTAACCAACCAGGGTTCTCTTGGCAAACAAAAAAAATCTGGAACACTGAAAACTATCTTTAAAAGAAATATAACAAGTACTGCCATAGCAGACCAAGGAAACTCTACTGATTCTCATTCAGTTATTGGAGAAGGCGAGATGAAAAGAAGAAAGAAGTCCTTTTTAGCTGAACTAATCAAGAAAAAATCAAAAGCTTTGTAATTAATATCACATTTTCTAGAATTTATTGCTTGATGAAACCTCTTTAGATCAGAGAAAACTTATATTGTTGCCTTCAAATAAATCCATGGGCATCCCAAGTATCAAAGAACTTTATCTAAAATTCAGAAATAGGCTGATTTACATTATTCACTTTTTTTTTTAAATAATGTTATGAACAGTACACTGATGTTTTTCAGTGATAGTTTTCTGCTTTTATTCCCTCACTATTGGTGCATGTGAAAATGAAAGGTTAATTACTATAAGTAAGGAAGCTCTTTTATATACGTTTTTTATCAATAGTGAAACTGAAATTAAGTATTATAGATTATTGTTCTTTGAACAGCTGATTTGTGGAAGGATTTTATTTTCCATTTTGTTTTTGTGACTCATTTAAAGTATAGTTAATGTTTTCTTGTAAAATAATTTTTATACTGGTTGTATGGAAATCAATAAATTTTAATATTTTTATATATGTGATTAACTTCTTATTTTGAAAAAATTTATTATGTTTGTCCAACATAATGCCCCTGCATTGTATTTAACTATTGCTGGTCGTTTTCTTGTTTTAATCAAGTGTAATTTCAGTATTTATATTTTGTATCAGGAGCCAATTTATCAAGATCATATGCTTTTTGTTGTTTTTTCCTCTTATGGAATGTAATTTTAAAAATGTCACGTCTGATTGCAAGCAAGAAATTTTGCTAATGTGAAACAAGTAGAACTTTAAGACTTGTATCTAATTTAATATGTTAAAATTGTATAAATTAAGTAATTGCAGTACACTTTTTCAGAAATTAATATCCAAGCACATGATTAATAGTAAACATATGCAAGTGTCACTAAAACATCCACTAACCAATGCTTTCACCTGAGGAAATAAAACTATGGCAACACCCATGTAAAATCTCTTAGATACTAAACTAAATAGGAAAAGGTTAGTTTTAAAGGGTTTAATTAATTGTTTCCCATTTGGTAATTTTCCTTAAAACACGTACAATTGTTTAATAATGAAAATCCTTTAAATTGGTACTTCAAGAATTGTCTAGAGTTCCTGCAAGTAAGTAATGTTCAGTGTTCCAACATGGAACGAGTAAACATTTTTCACTCAAATAATTTTTTCTGTTAGTTATAGGCAGTACCTTTTGGAAATTGGCTGTAGGTTGAAAATATAACTAATGGCTCTTATTGACTATGGTTATAATAAACATTTTTAACTATTGACGAATTTGCATGATAGAACGAGTCTCAAGATACCATGCAACTCGTCAAAGCAGATGTGATATAATAATAATATTTGAAATTAAAAGCAGGAACAGCTTATGAGATTATAGTAGTTATTGTGAAATCAAATTCCACAGTTTTCGCTGTTAAAACTTTAAAAATGATCGCGCCAGTGATTGAAGCATCATACTTGTTTTAAAAATAAATTCCCCTTACTGTAGAAGCTGTAACTTGCAATAAGATAATGTTTGAAATGCACAACAATATCTATAATGGACTAAAGGGAAACGTTAAAAGACTACATGTTTTAGTAGCTTTATCTTGTCTTCATCAAGAGTAAAATACACGTCAAGCCGAATACTTTATAAGAACAAGGTTTAATGCCCAGTAAAATTTAAAGTTAAATAGACTATTATACACAAGAAATCAATATTTATTTTCAAATCTATGCATTAGCATCAGCTAACTTTTCATTTCTATTGAACATAGAATTATTTTATTTGTAGCAAGAAATTTCTGATGATTCTCCAATATTCATTTCACTTTGAGTGTTAGGCTAATTTAGAATTAGTTTCGTATCAGAATGTCAAATAACTTCTTTGTACAGTGTGTTCAGTAAGTATAGAAATTAACATTTTTATTCCATGGGTGACTTTTATGGTAATCGAACTGGTATTTTGAATAGTGTTTAGTTTGATAGACTGGCATGATCTTTAATTTTTCATTTGGATCTGGCATAGCCACGTGGTTAAGGCATTCGACTTGTAATCCGAGGGTTGATGGTTTGAATCCCGGTCACACCAAACATGCTCACCCTTTCAGCCGTGGGAGCATTATAATGCTATGTTCAATCCCACTATTCATTAGTAAAAGAGTTGGCGATGGATGATGATGACTAGTTGCCTATCCTCTTATCTTACACTGCTAAATTAGGGACGACGACCAGCATAGACAACCCTCGTGTAGCATTGCACGAATTTAAAAAAATAAACTGTTCAGTAATGTGTATAAATTATGCCACCATTATAATTATTTAACAAAAGATTTTAGACATAATAAGTTTTATTTAACTTCACAGACACCTTGTGATAAGCCATTCTCTTTGTGAAATAAGACCTGATACAACCTAATTAATACAGTACTTGATTCACTATCTGCTGGGCTTGATTTAGAATCCCATCACGAAGCATGTTCATCTTTTCTTCCATTAAGGCACAATAACGTGACGGTAAACTCCATGATTTGAATTCAGTTGTCCAACCCCTTGGTGTGGATTACTCTACACGGTGAGGGGACCTTTCAGGGAAGGTTCTGATCTTTTAGTTTACCTCCTCTGGGATCTAAACATCCACCCACGTGGTTGCCGTAAGTGACGACCCATGAAGGGGAGGAGAGGATTCTGGTGGTTGAGGGGTCCAACCCTAACACACTACCTTGGCCTTGAATTCCTATAGACGGGCAGCCTTTGGGTGGCCCCTATTGGGTCAATTGGCTGATCCACTTGGGCTAGAGTCGATTAAGTACCAGTGTTGGAAGTTCTCAACGGGTATTGTGGACATTGTGTCTGATGCTGGTGTTTAGGTATAGTGCTCAGGAAACCCTGGCGTTGCTGCATTGTCCTTGCATGAAATTGTAGTGCGTCCCCTCTTAGGGCTCCATGGTGGGTGGGGTCAGTGGATACGGAAATTTTCCTTTTTTCCTATGGATCCTCCAACAAAAAAATTAAATAAAATAGTGAAAAAACAGTCAATAGGTAAACGACCGTCTTGAAGACTGAACAGCAATCTTCAACATCTGTAACACCTGTACCCGATTTTCTTATATTACATTCTCTTTCAGAAAAACCTTTAGGGCAAACGTCCTGCTTTTTTTATTCAGTAGGGACAAGAGGAACTTGCTGGCTCTCCAAAGTCAGTAAAGAAGCTTCGATCTTGAGACATATTGGTTGAAACATCCACATCCAAACATAGTGAACTCCTCTTGAATTCATAGGCAATTGGGGATTACCTTTTGAGGCTACCCCTCATGCTATTTTGAATTCATCACGAGGAGTTATTGTTAAGAGGGATTTGAAGAAAGTCTCCGAGTCAGAGATTCTCGCTGGCCTATCCACTCAAAGAGTTTCTGCAGTGAGGCGCATTTTCACTCGTAAAGACGGAGTCACACTGCCGAAAGATATCCTGATTTTGACATTTACATCACCACATGTACCTACCACCATCAAGTCAGGTTATCTAATTCCAGGGTATGGCCGTACATTCTAAACCCTCTTCAATGTTTCCAATGTCAGAGGTTTGGTCACTCAAAGACTTCCTGTTGTGGTTCCCTGACATGTGCTAGTTGTGGTGGAAGGACCACGATGCTGATGAGTGTTGCACGGACCCTCATTGTGTCAACTGCAATGGTTCCCACCCTTCCTACTTTCGTTCTTGCCCAAAATGTTGAAGGAAAAAGATGTGCAGCGTTTGAAAACGACTCATAACATTAGTAATCCTGAGGCTCAGAAATTGCTGTCCACCACTCCATTTCCGACATATGCTGCTGCACTTCGTTTCACAACTTCAGTGGATGTGCAGACAGATCTCTCTGTACATCCAAGAGAATCGTTTTCAAAACAAATAAAAAGCCTTTTTTCCTCCATTGTTAAAAAGTTGATGAATCGACTTCTACACCATCTCTGTTCCTCCCATACATTCCAACAAATTTCAAGATCCACATCCTTCGGTTTCAAATACAGGCATTTCTACTGATACAACTTTTTCTCCCACCCCGCGATGCAAAATAATCATTCGTTCGCATCCTCAGTCACTGGAATCCCCTTCCAACAACAAAGACCTGCCCAATCGACCCAGGGCAGGATCCACAGAGGTCGATAGACCTCTGAATAAGGACAGGAAGGAAAAAAGACGTGATCGTAAACAGAAGGGTTCTCGAGCCACTTCGCCTACCCATCATTAAAAATGGCCACTTTGATACAATGGAACTGTTGATGTTTACGTTCTAATCTGGACGATATCAAAACACTGATTGCTTCCTACCATCCTGTATGTCTTTTCTTACAAGAAACATTTCTAAAACCTGTTGATGCAGTCACAATTCAGCAGTTTTCTCTGTACAGAAATAACAGGGTGTGTGATGGACGAGTACATGGAGGGGTGGCACTATTGGTTGATCAGCATGTGCCCACACTGTCTTTGTCACTCAACACACACTTGGAGGCCGCAGCCATCCGTGTGTCCTTGGATCATACCATCACTGTTCTCTCTACCTGTCACCTGGAAAGACATATAATCAATCAGATCTCGATGCTCTCGTTGAACAGTTGCCATCTCCCTTTCTAATCCTGGAGGATTTTAATAGACATCATCCCCTTTGGGGAAGTGCTGTTATTGATAGGAAGGGTTGCTCTCTAGAGCATATACTCTCTGATCACAATCTTTCTATTTTTAATACTGGTTCTTCCACTTATTTTCATGCACCTGTCCTTTCCCGCTATTGGTCTCTCGGTTTGCTCCCCTTCATTATTTTCCCATTTTTCATTGAGGATTTACAATGATCACTAGGCAGTGATCATTTTCCTATACTTTTGAGAAAGACTGGCCATGGTCGATGCCACCCAACCCGCGTGCCCCGGTGGAAGCTGGATCAGGCAGACTGGTCCAATTTCACTGCTCTTGCAGAACTTGATACTGCCATCGTGAATCAGCCATCAACAGACGAATGTGTGGCAACTGTAACTGACTGTATTATACAAGCAGCTGCTCAATGTATTCCTAAAACCTCGACACGTTTTCCATGATATCCTCATCCCTGGTGGAATCCTTCTTGCCACTTGGCACGGAAAGCTCAAAAATGGGCCTGGGATACTGTCCGTAGATATCCCACATTTTCGAACCACATCGCTTTTCAATGGGCCCGTGCACATTCTAGGTGGGTAAGACGTCAAAGCCAGAAGGAATCTTGTATTAAGTTCACAACTAGCATATATTCTACCACCAGTTCCTAGGTCATATTGGACAGGATTCGAAAGGTCAGTGGACACTACAATTCTGTCCCCCTCTTCATCTTACTCTGATGGCCAAGAGGTAGCTGATGTCAGGAGCATTGCCGATACTCTAGGTGATAGCTTTTGCCGGGTATCTAGCACTTCTGCTTGTTCCTCCACCTTTCTGGCCATCAAGATTCAGGTAGAGCGTTCACCTCTTTCCTTTCAAACTGACTGTCTTTGACTATAATTGTCCCTTTACACTGGTGAAACTGAAAATGGCCCTTCATCGGTCTGGCAGTACACCTGTTGGACCTGATGATGTACACTATGACATGTTTCGCTATCTTTGTCCTGCTTCTCTTGATATTCTTCTAATTGTTTTTAACTGGATCTGGGAGGAGAATGTTTTTCCTGATGTCTGGCATCAGGCTATTATCTTACCTTCCTCTAAACCTGGGAAAGATACCAAGATTCCATCAAACTACCATCAAATTGCCTTTACGAGCTGTCTCTGTAAGACCTTAGAGATGATGGTTAATGCTCGTCATGTTTGGTTTCTCGAATCAAACAACCTCCTCTTGCCCACCCAGTGTGGGCTCCGATGACAGAACTCCACCATGGACCATCTAATTCGACTTGAAACATCAATCAGAGAGCCTTTCTCAAACGTCAACATCTTGTTCCAATATTCTTTGACATTGAGAAAGCTTATGACACAACATGGAGGTATGGCAATTTGAAAAACTTCAATATATATATATATGGGTTACGTGGCCATTTATTCGTTTATTTAATTTTTTTTAATAGACAGGAGGTTTCAAGTTCGTGTGAGTTCGACATTTTCCCGTTCTTTTGAGGGGCAATTACAATCTGCCCTGAGTCGTGTACTATGGCAAACGGCTTTAATTTTTCCCTTTCTAAAACCGTTTGCATTCACTTTTGCTGCCAAAGGGGTATATCATCCTGATCCTGAACTCTGTACAGGTGAAGGTTTGCTGCCAGTAGTCCCTCAGACCAAGTTCTTGGGGTTTATCTTTGACCATAAGCTGACCTTTAAACCATACTTAAAGTAGCTACCAGTCAAATGCACAAGAGCACTAAACATCCTCCGTGTCCTCTCTACTGCCAGTTGGGGAGCGGATCTATGTTCTATGATAAAGATGTTTCGTGCTTTTATTCATTCAAAACTCGATTATGGATCAATGGTCTATGGCTCTGCCAGGCCCTCGGCCTTAAAGAGACTGGACCCCATTCATCATCAAGGACTTCGACTCTGCATTGGGGCTTTCTGCACCTACCCAGTTCAAAGCTTATACGTGGAATCTCACGAACTTTTTCTGCACCTTCGCCGTTTGCAACTATCTTTACTGTATTCTTCGAAACTTCGTTCCTTACCTAAGCATCCCACTTGAGAATGTGTTTTCCTTCCTTGGTGGGCCTTACTTTATCAAAACAGACGATCTGTCATTGGTCATTTTGGACTTCGCATCCAGGAGCAATTGGATGAATTGGGTCTATCCTTGGATAACATAGCAGAATCCATCGGTCAACCCACCTTCCCCATGGCTTATAATAGCCCCCAAATGTAACCTTTCTTTAATTCATCTAAAAAATGCAGATACTCCCAATTGGAAGTACCATCTTTTATTTACTGAACGTTTTTGAACAATGATTCCATTCCAATTTATACGGATGGTTTCAAATCAGGTAATTCTGTGGGCTCTGCCATGGTTTATTGCAGTTCGGTGGTTGCGCGCAAAATTCCCACTACAGTTTCTGTGTTCACTTGCTGAACTGTATGCCATATCTCTTGCTCTAAATCATATTGAAGCTGAGCAGTATCCTACTGCACTATTTATGGACTGCCTCAGTTCTCTGCTGGCCTCGGAATCACTTCACGTTGGCTCACACCCTGTTCTTGCTGATATTCAAAACCGACTGGCCCATTTCTCATTAATATCTACTTCTATCCAGTTTTACTGGATACCAGGTCACGTTGGTATTCGCGGGAATGCGCTTGCAGACACGGCAGCTGAATCTATCTGCTCTGGCACTATCACCACTGTGCCTATTCCATACATGGACTATGGTTCTGTATTCACAGCTCGGCTCCGTGCCAGCTGGCAGTTCACTTGGAGTGAGCAACGTAATAACAAGCTTTTTCAAATAAAACCATATATTGGGCTTTTGCCGTCTAGCTTCCGTAAGGTTTGAAAGAAGGAAGTTCTAACTTGACTATGCATTGGTCACAGTTTTTTAACTCATTGTTTTCTTTTATCTGGAACTGATGCACCAGTATGTAATTTGTGTAACACAAATCACTGTAAGCCACATTTTACTTTCTTGCCATCGTTACGACTTTCAACGATGGCATTTTTTAAAACATGTTCTGTCCCAGGGTTTGTCTGTAACATTGAGCAGTGTTATTGGTGATGATTATACTGTCACCATGATAAAATTTTTAGTTTTTCAATGACCATTAATCTTTTTGACCTCATTTAAGTGTTTGATATTTATTCATTGCATCTTTTTAATTGTGGTTCCCTTTTCAGAATCTCAATCTCTCTAGTTCAATTTGAAATTGGAAAATGGCCAGAACACTAAATAACTCGAAACCAGGACTGGAAATTCCAACTTTAGGTGACTAACGCTCCTGTTTGAACTACCCGTTAGTCGTCCTGGCAAGTTGTTATTATAATTTTGCTGCATGTCTTTTAATACTTTTCTTATTTTACCTTTTGATAATGGCTGTTATGACAACATAACCTGGAACCAGGACTGGACAGGCCAACTTCAAGTGACTGATGGTGGTTCTTATACTTACCTGTTAGTCTTCCTGGCGGGTTATAATCATTACCATTTTGCTAGAGAAAGTCCTTTACAACTTCTCTTACTCTGCTTTCTCTCTTAGCATTGTAAACTAGGTGTTTACATTGATTTTATGCTTTTGCTGTTTTTCAATGATGTTTTGTTTTACCTTCATTTCCTTTCATGTATTTTACTACATTTAATTTATTTTTACCTTTTTACTGGACGTTTGGCGCAGAAAGCCGAGTTGCTTTGTGCCATAAAACACTAAATCAATCAATCAACCAATTCAGTTGCCCAAGAGCTGGTAATGGGTGGTGTTGACTGTCTTTCTTCTACTCAATACTTCTAAATTAAGGACGGTTAACGCATATTGTCCTCAGAAAACTTTGTTTAAAATTCAGCAAAGAACATTCGAACTACCTTTTTTAACCTGTTGACTGCTAAGTATTTCAGCTGCTACAATACAACTCTAATGCTTCTTCATTTTTTAATATTTTTCGTGACGCCATTTTGGTTCGAAAGTGAAACAATTTGTAAGTAGGTCAAATGCATATATGGTGCTGACATCTAGCGTTTAAGTTAGGTATTATTGAGAACGAATTAATTCGTCCGTGGCACTGTGTTACCGATCGGTTATCTCGTCTACGGCACTTAACAGGTTAAATATTTTTATTTATTTTTAATACTAGAAAACCAAAAGACGTGTTGGCTTTCTCAGTAATTACTGAAATAATCGAGGCCATCTGTTCCTATTCCAATATAATTTCAGCATTAATTCTCTTTGTCTTATTTACCTTTGCTTTGTGTGTGTATGTGTGTTGTCAAATATCAGGGTCACAATTCATTAACGTGAATTTAAAAATAATTAAACGTTGCTAAGGTTTGTTGATATCGGGAATTTCTCAATTAACTTTCTTTATCCAACTTTAATAAACCCAGTTTTTAAAAAATATATCTGGTTTATATAACATAATATAATTAAAAATATAGTAATCGAATCTCATGTCAAGTGTTTATATGAACTTTCCAAAATGTAGCTATAGCTCACAGTGAAAAACAAACAGGAACCGATATATATTTTTCTTGAGATGTGAGTGATGTTTCAGTGCTTCTTGTCAGCTGTAAACGTATTTTGGCAAGCTAAATTTATTACAGCACAATGTGAACTTTTGGCGATTCGCTTCTTCTTTATGTTAATATTAACGATGACCCTTCATAAATTATTGCAATATCATTGATGGCACTTTTTGTGACTTTTATGTTATTAGAGGCATTATAATCAACAAAAAAATCACGGACACACAAAGCAATCTGTGGCAAAAATAGTTTAAAGGAATGTATGTAAGAAGATAGTGAAGTTTATTGGAACCTCATAGATAACTACAGATTTAAAGTATCTAGTATATTTTTTTTCATTATCACTATATACGTATACATAGTTTGCATTATATTTTGTCACCTTGAGTTTAATTTGTAATAGGACACTAAACTCATGCTCATATCGTCTGGTCTGATAACTATACTGAACTACTTCGAGCCTTTTTTTGGTTCTATTGGACCTATTTTCGTTTTGATTATTGATAATGCTTATCTCCCCTATACACACACCAATGTTGTTTTCCTTAATTAAAGATAAATATATTTTAAAAATGGACTGACATATTTGTTTTTGTCTCCATTGGGCCTGGCATGGCCAAGCGCCTAAGGCGTGCGATTCGTAATCCGAGGGTCGCGGGTTTGCGCCCGCGTCGCACTGAACATGCTCGCCCTCCCAACCGTGGGAGTGAAAAAGTGACGGTCAATCCCACTATTCGTTGGTAACAGAGTAGCCCAAGAGCTGGCGGTGGGTGGTGATGACTAGCTGCCTTCCCTCTAGTCTTACACTGCAAAATTAGGGACGGCTAGCACAGATAGTCCTCGAGTAGCTGTGTGCGAAATTACAAAACAAACAAAATCGTCTCCATTGGTAAAGAGCAACTTACTTCATCCGCTAAACGTATTTGTTTATTTATTTTTAAATATTCATACAAAGATATTCAAGGACTACCTGTTTTAGCTGTTGTTGTTGTTGTTGTTTTGAATTAAGCACAAAGCTACACAATGGGCTATCTGTGCTCTGCCCACCACGGGTATCGAAACCCGGATTTTAGCGTGTAAGTCCACAGACATACCGCTGAGCCACTGGGGGGCACCTGTTTTAGCAGCTCCCAATTTTGAACTGATGATCCAGAAGGGCGTCAGATAGTAAATAGTATACATCGCAAACTCTTAGACTATCTTCGACTGGCTGAATAGTAGAATTTGACCATTGCTCCTAGAGTGCAGAGCCTGATCAGTTAATGGGACGTGAATGCATTCGAGCAGCTTACTATTCTTAACCTATGGTTTATATTTCTGAGCCACGGTGTTGCTGATGACACTTCAAAACTAAAAGGTTTAACATGTCTAGAGCCTGTTGCAAACTGGCTAAGCAATTACCATACTTCACAGTTTTGGAAATATTATAATTTTACTTTTAAGTGACAATGCATTTCACTTTCCTTAATAGTCTGCAATTTATCATTTAGTGACTCGTAACTATGTTTGTTTTACAAAGCTGCAGTTTGAACTTCCTGCATTCTGTCCATCATGATGAATCGAATCCAGAATTTTTGTGTTGTAAGCCCGTAAGTTCAACATTGACTAAACATGGATATAGTTTATGTTATACAGTATATATAAGGATCACGAGTTATATCCTCATTCTTAAACGTTTTCGTCCTTTCAGCTATGGAAGTGTTATAATGTCACAGTCCATCTGACTGTTTGTTGGTAAAGGTTAATTCAAAAGTTGGGAATGAGTGGTATTGAGTGTATCACTTCAAAGCTAGGGATGAGTAACTTTATATGAAATTAGCAGCATGTGAAAACCAATGGTGTTTTAAATCAGCGTCTGTGTATCACGATACTTCATTTTAATATCATATTATGTAAAAATATGATAGAATTTAGAGAATGAAAACTCCAAGTAGCAGTAAAAATGAGAAAAGTCATATCTGATGTTACAGGTATAATAATCACCATATATATTCAGTAGCGGTAGAGGAAGATCTACAAGATAGTGGTTAATACTGACTTTAAGAGACTAGCGAGTGAAGCTGAAAGTAATATAAATCTATCATAATAAGAAAGCATGTCTGTGTGTATGACTACCATTGATTCAAGATGAAAGAACTTATAAATTTGAAATTTTGCACCCATACTAAGTTGACCCAAAGGAGTTGCACCTGGGTATTGTTATTTCTTTTGTGGACGCGCAATTCCATATACATCTTAAATGATGCAAACTAGCGAGAAACACGTAAAAAGAAGTGGTTTCTTATATTACAAATAGAAATCACTGATAGACACATTATTATTGCAGAGTTGCGTATAGCCTGTCGAAAACCAGGAGAAAAATAACACCATCCTAGAGTATACTTTGTAACATGCCAATTAGATTAACAACTTTTAATATATATCGAAAAGCCAGTAAGCTTTTGGTTACATTAAGTTCCAACAATGGCTTTTATGTCATGTTTATTAGCAAAAAACAAACAAAAAAACCAATACTCTTGTTACTTCACGTACCAAAGTATAAAACGAAATGTATAAATAACAAAACTGGAAAAATACGATTTCTTAAATTAGATTCTGTTTATTAAATAGATTTTTATATATATTGGAAACGGTGGTAATATAACAGAAAAAATCTTAATTCAGTAACAATTTAAGTTTAAAATTGAATCGATATTTTTGATTTCATGATAGGTTTTGTACACTTGGTTTTAGGACAAATTATTTTAAAATATTCCTTTACCATAGGCTTGCTTATTATTATTTTTTTAAATCATACCAACATTCACCATATCTGCAAGGTTTCATGACAACTCCATTTAAAGCCCCCTTACATCCCTTTGATAAATTAAGTTTAGAATGCACACATAGTCATCTACAACATATCGACTTTATAACCCGAGCAAAGCCAGTTTTGTTTGTTTATAAATTTCACTCAAAGCTACACGAGGACTATCTGTGTTAGCCGTCCTTAATTTAGCAGTAAAAGAGCATAGGGAAGGTAGCTAGTCATCAACACCTACCGTTAGGTCTTTGGCTACTCTTCTACCAACGAATAGTGGAATTGACCGTAAATTACAACGTCCCCTAACCTGAAAGTAGTAGCATGTTTGGTGTAACGGGGATTCGAATTTGTGACTCTCAAATAGGCCTGGCATGGCCGAGCGCGTTAAGGCGTGCGCTCGTAATCCGAGGGTCGCGGGTTCGCGCCCACGTCGCGCTAAACATGCTCGCCCTCCCAGCCGTGGGGGTGTATAATGTGACGGTCAATCCCACTTTTCGTTGGTAAAAAGAGTAGCCCAAGAGTTGGCGGTGGGTGGTGATGACTAGCTGCCTTCCCTCTAGTCTTACACTGCTAAATTAGGGACGGCTAGCACAGATAGCCCTCGAATAGCTTTGTGCGAAATTCCAAAACAAACAAACAAACAGACTCTCAAATTACGAGCCAAGCGCCTTAACCACCTGGCCATGCCCAGCCTCTATAAAATTTACAATGAGAAGTCATTAACTGATAAGTTTGTAATTTAAATTTCCTAGTTGCAATCTTAATAACGCTTTATGGGGTCCATTTGGTTTAATCATTATCTGCATCAGTATTTTTATTCAATAAAGTAATGAATAAGTGGATTGAGTAATACAATGTGGAATTTTTGTAAGGCTTTGTAATTTAACTGATATACATTAAATAAATAAATATTACTGACACAGCAGGGATAACACTCTGATATTAAGCATCTTGCACAATTTACACAATGTACTATCTGTACTGTGCTCAATACGGGTATCAAAACCCGATATTTAGCGTAATAAGCGTTTAGATTTACCGCCGAGCCACTGGGAGGGGATATCTTCTGTGTTCGATTGTTTTAAGACACATTGAGAACATGCGTCCATATCTGGTTCATATTGCAATTTTTGTGTACTTGAACTTTACGCCTGTGAGAATAATATTTTCTTACTTGAACTTGGATGTCATTTCACGTGTAAATGTAATACTTTGAGGAATATCTTTGTAATATTTGCAATTCATTTTAGTAATTGCGAAATATAAATATCGTCCCTAATAAAATCATACATTTGACGTTTAGCACGTCTTCACCCTCTCTTAGGAAAACATCTGTTGTGTTTAATAGTCAAGTATGATAATTGTTAATGTTAGGTCTTAGTGTAGTTGTGTCAGGCTTATGTTTATATACACATATTTATCTTTTAGTAAATTATTAAGTGTTTGAAAGTTTAATGAATTTGTATCAGTATTCAGTTGCATTTATAAACTTTAATATTTTTGTCATAAAGCTGCTTAAAAATTCTTTAAAAATAGGTAAAATCAAAATTTATTTTCAAGTTTCTCTTATCTGTTTAGTTTTTTAGGATAGTTTCTTATGTTTTATGAATAAATAGAAATCTGATAATATTAACATCTGTAGTATAGGTATACTGGTTAGGTCTATTTCCACTCCAGCAGTTATTTTTGGTCATAAATTCAGACTACTTAGAAAAGCGTATTGAATTTGTTGTGTGGAATTTCGAGAAGAAATATGAACCTTCAAAACCTTTTTCAAGATTTTAATCCAAGGTAAGATTTACATAACAGTTTACAGTTACATATGGTAACATTTTTCATATATCACCTACCATATAGAATTAGCTAAAATTATTTACAACAATTAATATAAACTATTGTTCAAATATTTCGGTTTCAGGCGTAAGTTTCTTAATGTATGATGTTTAGCGTATAATTTAAATGAGTAAACTGAAAACATTTTTTGTCAAAAATTGAAATTATATATAATTTGTATATGATACAGAAGAATACTTGTATTTCCTTATTGTAGTGCACTTCATTGCGTGTGTTTTGTGTTACTGTTAGAGCGCTAATATGTTACAAAGTGTAATAACTGAAGTACCATTGTGGGCAAACAGTATTGTTAAGGTACTCAAATTGATGATTAAATGCATCTAAACATTATGCTTGCAGGTTTTACTTTTTAGTTTTTATGTATATTATTTTATGAATTCGGGTTCTATGTTTGTAGATTTCTTGTATATCAATTTATGATAGCAATTATTGTCTGTTATATAGAATTAGTTTCAGTGGTTTGCAAGTTACATTTTAATTTTAATCTACATAGTTGTTGTATTTTTCTTATCAGAGTTGATTATAAGTAATAGATGATTTGTTTGTAAGAAATTAAAAAATGTATTTTACAAAAAACATGTTTTTTGTCATTATAACCTGTATAAAGCAATTGTGTGTCACACTTTATTTCTTGAAACACAAGGAGTCATAAAGTGAAAATGCATTTATCCCGATAGAATAGTTTGATTAATATCTGCCCATTATGATTCAAGTGACAGGTGAAAAGGAGGCCCATGAAGGTGTGTGTGTGCCATGAAACCTTAAAGTGTACTGAGCATTAGT
Organism: Carcinoscorpius rotundicauda; assembly: GCA_011833715.1. Lineage (NCBI taxonomy): Eukaryota > Metazoa > Arthropoda > Merostomata > Xiphosura > Limulidae > Carcinoscorpius > Carcinoscorpius rotundicauda. The sequence goes on from CM022400.1 coordinate 20,753,312, forward strand.
AGAATTGCCAAATGTAGACCTTGTGTGGGAATCACCATGTACATAAAATTTATCACTTAAGTGAAAAATAGTGATTCAATTATAAGCCTTAAACTATTTCTGAATTAAGCTGTTTTCATTATAACACTAATGGTTTTAATAAAAGCAAATCTCTTTAATGAGTGGAGATGCTAAATTAAGAAGTATTTTATCCAATTTTTTTGTCTTTGAATTTTATTTTACACTTTCAGACATAAACTAACAACATTACATGAAAACTATTGTTGGAATGTACTGTTACTAAAACATACTGAATTTGCTGTATATTAAAAGTTGTTAATCAAATTTAATTTTACCAATAATTATTCTATGAATATGCCATGAATTCATTTCATGATAATCTTAATTTTGATTAGCTCACAAGAAATGCACTGATGTTTGACTGCTACAACTCTACTTTTCTGCCACTTTGTTGGTTGAGCTTGATTTTGTAAAATATTTTTGTTTCAGTTAGCTATGAAATGTGAGTTTATGGTGCACTATGATGTGGAGAGGTGGTAGTACTTGCCCTGTCATTTTGGATGGACTATACACTTGTAATTTATATAATTATTAGGATCTAATTTAATCTACTGCATGTTACTGTTTTAATGTTTATATGTCAGAGCCACATAAAAATGTGTGTATCATTTGTAATTGGATTATGATTCAATATGTGATTTTGCATAATTTAGGGAAATTTAGAAAATGAAATTACTATTAATTCATGGTAAAGCTAACAAAATGATAAAACCTAATTGCTTATTAAAGATACAAAGGACAAATTTTGAGATAAATGCTATAAGCTTTAAAACTTTTAATTTGACAAACCCTTTGGAAGATTTAGAGAAGGAAAATTAGGTACTTTGTTAAAAAAAAAAATTAGGAAATCCAAAAGGGTCTATGGAAACAGGTAAAAGAAAGCATTAAAATTAATGGGATGATTGTTTTTACATGTTTACATATCCAAAAGGTAAGCAAAATGTTAAGATTGGAATTAGTCATTTAAAGGATGATGATGGCCAAGTAAGTTAAAATGTTTTTTAATGTTCTGCTTTTATAAGAGAAGATATTGCAAACTAATGCTTGTGGCTTACAAGTCTTGAAGTCTTACATTATCCAGAGTATTTGTGCTTTCACCTCTCTTATCTGGCTTCCAAGTGAAACTATCCAGTAGTCCAATGTTGAAAATGAATTTTAAGAGTGATTGAAACTTTAAACAGCAGAACCACCTTTCAGGATTGATGCTCAAATTGTCAAGATGTCTTGGAAGCAAACCTGAGTACATACATTTTTCACTTTAAGATTCATAACACAAGGTGCTCTCCTAGCACATAACATTATGTTTATTTTTAGTTGTATGGCTCAAGAGCACTTAATTGTCAAAACCAAAATTTTATGACACCCAGTATTTATTGTATTGAGTCAAGTACTCTATGTTAAGTAAAATTGTAGTGTATAATATGGTATAGATAAACATATAATATTTGTAATTTTTGTTCTAGGAAGTTGCTAAAATGTTAAAAAAATTGCTTGGAAAACCTCTCATTCAATAGATGTTCACAGATGTGTAGATTATGTTAAGCATTTGAAATCCAGTTAAAAGGATTAATTTTTACCTTTATAGCAATGGGATTTGGACTTTTGTTCTGCAGCAGTTTTTCTAAATCATTAGTACAACGTAAAACTGGTTTTGATTATCATTTTATTTGCTAATATGGTACTTAAAAACAGTTTAAACATTCACTGATATATAGGACAAATCAAGCATGTTTTTGTACATTTGAGGAAGAAAAAAAAAGTGTTGACAACAAGTTGTCATTGTTGAGCCAGTTTATCTATTTTAAGATGTAATATGCAAAGTATTTAGATTAAAATAACTATTATTTTTGTATCCAAAGGAAATCAAAGTAAAGGCAACCAAAATATGAATTCCAAAAGTATTTACTATAAATAAATGCATTTAATTACTTTTAAGGCAGTTATTGTCTTGTAATCATTATTTTAATAATTTCAATTTAAATCATACTTGCGCGCGCACACACACACACATTTTAACTTTACAGCTTTACTTTAATGTATTGTTTGTAGCAGTGGATCGACTGTAGTTTAAAAGACATACTATCAAATTAATAGTGTAGGATTTGTTTGCTTAAATACTTTTCATTTTTTATTTTGCATTTACTGATTAATTCTTTATATCATTTAAAACTTCAATGAACTATGCATATGAACATCTTCTCCACTGTCAACATGTTAATTGGTTGTAGTAGGAGAATAATAATCAGTTAACCAGCATCCACATATAAAACTGGTAGTGCCCTAGAGACCCTAGTGTATTTATCATACTTTGTATCCGCTTTAAGTTATCATTTATTCTGTTATCTGTTTTCATAATATTTTACAGATTCCAATATTATACAACATCAGCCAGTGTTCTTGATATTTTGTTTTGATTGAATAGACCAAGTGTACAGAAGTCATCAGTATTTTAATTAATGCATTTGAAGTTTTTGTGACTACTGTTAAAGTTCAAAGGAACATGACCCACTTGAGACTGTTAGTTTAATTTTGTGAATAATACCTAATAAGTACATTTGGCTTGCTCATAGATTATTATTAACTTTCTATTGCAGAAATTCTTGCATACAAAGTATCTTATCAATTGCATCACAAACCTGAGATTTTTGTTACCTTCAGCTAGTGGGAATCCTGCTAATAGAGCTAGGCAGTTTGGTGGAATTTGTTAATCACTTAATTTTAAGGCTCATTAATGTATTGTATTCAACTAAACCATTATTTTTACATGAGACTTGGGTAGTTGTAATGATCAAAAATAGTAGTAATTAACACCACTTTTGATTAGTTGACTTTTTTATTGTATGATACTGACGAATTCTGATTGATCCCCTTTCATTCTGGTTTGGATCTTTTGCTCATTTCAAAACTTTTCAGTGTCACATTTAAAACCTAAACAACTTTATTGTTATTGTATGTCGATAAACTTGGCATGAAAATATAATTTATAACTCAAATTCATAAATAATCTAAGCTTTAATTTAAAAAAGAAATGTATTCAAAGTATTTTTATTTTTTATTTTTCTGTGTGCACATGACATGTTTGAGCTTCTGTTTCTCAACTTCAGAATTTTTTTGACTAAAACAATAGATTTGTACAGTTTCCAACCAGCTAGAGCACAAGATGTTCATAATAACAAGTAAGAATCTAAAATTGAAATCTTCTTGATGTGCCGAGATAAATTTGTCAAACCCTCCTCTCAGTTTCTCCTGAGATTGCTAGTCAACCTTACATGGGTCACAGACAAGTTTCAAACCAATACAAAGAACAGTAAAGTTATAGTTAGTGGAATTGTTTTATTGTTGAGAATTTTACTTGCTAAGAAAGTGGCATAAATTACTGTAGTTTTTGAACATTATGTTTTAGTGAATAATACATTTTTTTTTTTAAATGCATGTCAAAAGTTATGACTTGTCTTTGTACATCTTAACTTGTAAGTCTTAGAAAAACTTACAGAAGAATATCAATTTGAGTGCAAACTGTGTGGAATATGAAGTGGTTAATATAATTTCTTATCTGTGTTACTTATTTATTGTTATGTTTTATTTATTATGAAAGTAACTGAAATGTAAAAGTTTTAAACTTCTCAGTCTAACAAAACTCAAGAAGAAATGTGTGAAATTAGACAAGTTCAAGTCTTGTTGTGAAAACAGTTGGATTACTTAGTTTTAGACTACATAAAACCATAAAATTGAAAGAAAGTAAATGTGAAAGGTTAGAAGTTGTAGCTGTTAAAATAATGAATTTGGTTAATTTTGCCCAATAGCTGAGTCAGTGCAGAGTAAAAAAAAAAACTATTTATTTTATTTCATATCTTTTAATTTTTTCTCTTACTATGCTTTGTGATTTCAATACAGTTTGCATTTGAGAAGTGAAGAGATGAAAAATAGTTATACCAAAAAAAATTTGATCTTTGTTTAGAAGTTTCTAGACTATGTAAAAACTGTAAGGTGAAAAGAAGTATTTTTATTTTTTCGTATTAAAATGACCTTTCTTTCAGACTAACTAAATAAAAGCTATGAAAATTTGCAAACAAATATTTAATAAAAATACTTTATTCATAAATGACATTTTTTGTGTATAGCCAGATTGTAATATTTACTAAATGTTAACTTCTGTTACAATACACAAATTAGATTCAGTTATAGGAAATGACTTCACAAATACAGGATTAGTCAGTTTGAAAGAGTGCTAATCAAAAGTAATAATGGGAAATCATAATGACGATATTACAATTAATAGAAAATCTAAATAATTGATAACAGAAGTAATAGGAAACACTAAATTCACTTCATTAATCGATGTTATGTTCCTGTGTAACTAATTATGAGTTAATTGCCCGACACTTCCTCATATTACACTTTTTAGAAACAAAACAGACTTTTAATCTATATGATGTCATGGTAACTTTATAGATCTTTGTGTTTCCAATATTAATTATTTTTCTCAACCATTTAGCAAAATAAATGTATTTTATTGGGGAGCATAAACAGTGTTTATGTCCAGTTCTATATTCTTGTGCATTTTTTTGCATAAATTTTATGTCAGCAAAAGCTATAATGATCAGTTGTGAACCACACCATAGGTTCACTATCAGTCCAAAGCATTTTTTTGGACTGTGTAATTTAATGGGCTCTCTTTATGTGTCAGTGATTATTATTTGAAACTAAAAGTGCTCATGTTTAACTTTTGGTTATGCTGAAACAAGAAAAATATTAAGCGAAACTACTGAAATCAGGGATATTTGGAAAGAAATCCCCAAATATGATTTCACTGATTTGACTATTTGTACATTTTTTTAAACTTGCATCTGTTTTCTTGTTATATGCAAAGCTACATTGTAGACTATCTTTGTTCTGCCAACTGTGTGTTTCAAAGCTGAATCTTAGTGATATAAAATCTGACTTTCCACTGAGCAACTAAGGATATCATTTGTGGTCAACCACAACTGCTTGGACATGTCATGGTCAAAAGTATATTGTTAAAGTGACACATAATTCAGTTTCAAAGTGACCTGCTCACTCCAATTTTTCTGTGTAGGTATTTTCTAGTTAAGTTGAATTTTATGCAGTATATTTTAAGTAAAGAAATATTAAGTTTCATTGGGAATTGTTGTGAGAAAATTTGTAATTTTGTGGCTGAATGTATAAGTGTGTGTAACAAAGAATACATATATTAATTAATACAAAGAAACTTTAATTAGGCCTAAGTATACCTTTTTTTTTTCATTAATGCAGTCATTTGAAAGTTTTTCTGTATGTGATTCCCATAACTGTATATTAAAATCTCTGGTTACTAATAAATTTTAGTTATACATATTTTGCAGTTATGACAGGTAGAAACAAATCCTTTCTGAACATCTAAGTACCAATAGTTAATTTTTTAGTAACAGTTTCTTTTACTACTTTTTTTCAATGAAATATTATATTTTTCTATTTTCAGTAAGTTCGTTGTGTACATGTGTCTACTGGTGTTCACTTTGATGTTTGCATTGCGCCTAGATGGTACCATACAGTGGAATTATTGGGCAATTTTTTTACCTCTTTGGATCTGGAAGGGATTGGTCATTGCAGGAGCCAGTATGGGAAGCTATGTATGGTGGAGACACCCTCAATACAGGTAGATAAAAGAAGAAATGTATGATGTTTTTGTCTTTGTTATTGAAGACTCGCACTCGACATGTGACAAATTTTGGAAACCAGTTTTTGCCTGGTTTTATGGAACCTTGATTTTAGTTATTTTATCCCACATTTCTGAAACCTTGATTCCAGTTATTTGACCTTGCTTGCATGAAGCCTTGATTTACATATTAACAAAATTTAATGGCTTATGATAACTATATATGTCACAAGCTACACATTTTGAAAATATACCTGTAACAAAAGTATAAAATATCAAAATAATTTGCTGGCTTACTTTTAAGAAGTGAGATTTGAGTTTTTTAAGCATGCTGATTATGAGGTTTGTTTGGTAAACAGTGTTTTGATTTTATTTTGAGATGAATTAACTTTAACTTTTTTGCGACAGTTCAGGGTTCAAAGGCCATATCAGCATGTTTGTTGACTTGCATTCAAAATTTTATTGAACTACTATTTTATGAATTTATATTGAAGCTTGAAATCAAATTGTAGATTATAATTCAAACTTTATATATGAGTTAATTTCTTAATTTATTAGTAAATATTAAAACAACACATCTAAATACAGATTTTAGTGAGTTACAGGGTATGTTGAAGTCAGTACTGTTTAAAATTAGACGTTTGTAATGTTAAAATACAAAATTTATTGTTTCATACAAATTAATCAGGAACTTAACTTAGTAATATTGATAAACTGGAATATAAAATAAGAAACTCGTATCTTTTTTTTTTTTTGCTTAGAAATGGTTTATATACTTAATCAAACATGGTTGGCCTGTTCAACTCTTTATAATTTTTTGAAACAAAACAGCCCTTTACATATAAACATGTATTTATTTTGATATGAATAACCAATCAACAGCTTAGAATGTTCCTAGAGTGGTTTTCTCTGCCATTTTAATCTTTTGAAGAGACTTCTACACTCTTTTGATCCAAGATTTCAATTAGGTAGTTGTGTCTTTTGTCTTTTTATAAAATCTAAATAAATCTTAGTTAGTAAATGTAATAAATCATAGTGGAATTCTGGAATATTAATGCTGTTATTTGAGATTTTTTGTTTATTCAACTGTATATATACCCCCCCCCCCAATAAAAACATGATATCCTCCACATGCAAAATTTTGAATGGCTGAGCAACCTGTGTCCAGCAATGATTGAGTACAAAGGTCATAGCAAGAAGAGATAATTGTTTGCTTTAGTTCTTGATTTATTGTTCTATATTAAAAAAAATTAAGTTTAATAATTTATTTCAAAATAGTAATAATCTATACACATGTGTATAATAATTGAAATGTAATTGTATATTACAAAATTCTAGTTCACTAAAACTCAGCTAAAACAGGGAAGATTAAAAGTCAATTTTATATTATTGGATATGTGACCTAAGAAGTGCACACGCACTATGCCAGTGTAAGTTATGTAATGTTAGGTAGGCATGTCTGGAAGGTAAAGATAATAAAAAATAATAAATATCTGTTCATATATAGCATTGTGAGACTTAAGCTACTTAGACTAAACACTTGTATTTTCTTGTTTTAATATGTAGTCACTGTAGCATAAAAAAGCATAATTTATATTTATTTCCTAATTTTTTTTGTGATGATTACAAGGCTGGTTAAGTGATAAACACCATAGGGTTAGAGTATAGATAAAAAATAACACAAAATATAAGGTCTTACTGAAAACAAACATTTAAATTATAATTTGGAGGTTTTAAAGATTATGCAAATATTATTTGAGATTTTTGGGATAAAGAATAGTTTTTAATCATAACATGAAATCATTCTGCACTCAGATTTGTAACGAAACAAACTATATTTTTACAAACAGATCATCAGTAAAAATATTTCATTAACAAATCTGGTTGTTTGTATACAGAATACTTGTAATCTTTAAAAGTTTACCAAAGCTTGTGAAGATACACATGCTCTATCAAAAGTCATAATGGAAATTAAGTATTTGCATGTGTGCAAGTGTGTTGACAAATTCATGGATATTATACTAAGCCTTATGAGAGAGATTTAAACTATACTTAACATATGGTCAGCTTCTGGTCAGGTACCTTTTTCATTCTTTGTGAACCTGACGATGTCCGAAGAAGGTCAGAACATTGTTCACTCCTCTATGTAAAAAATTTTCTCAACCCAAACAAGGCATTTTTACATGTATATTTTTCTATACAAGTGAGTTTTCTCAGCATCACTGTTTATTACAGTATGTTTCTAATATCCTCCATAATCTGTAAGCTAGGAGGTTCTTAATTTGTTTTGTCAAATTTTGAGCATTAAATTACACAAAAATGACGAGATAATGTGTATGAATTTTTGAAAAATATGATATTTTGTAAATGAGATTGTTCTTCAGGATTTTATCCTGATTGCAAATATTGCATATTTTTGTGTGGTGTTTCATGTGCAGTTTTTGTAGGAGTTTTATTTTTCATGCTAAATATTAATTTAAAACTGCAACAACAGAGCAATAAAGCCTATATGTTGAATCAGGGAATTAGATATAAAAATAAAGGGACAGGAGGTTACTTGGTTCATTAAGGTCACCCTGATTCATCGGAGAAAGCAATATACTAACCTTTCATATTAATAAATATTACAGGGAATTGGTGAAATCTTTAAGCAGATTATTAGCATACACCATCTCAGATAAACCACCCCTCAGTGTGGATTTCTGTATGTGGTGAGGGGACCTCACAGGAAAGGTTCTGTTCTTTTAGTTTACCTCCTCTGGAATTAAACATCCAGCCACGTGTTTGCCATGCTTAGCAACCCGTGAAGGGGAGGAGAGGATCCTGGTGGTTTAAGGGTACAACCCTAACACACCACTTTGGCCTTGAATTCCTGTAGACGGGCAGCCTAGGGGTGGGCCCCTCTTGGGTCAGTTGGCTGGTTCATTCGGGCTAGGGTCAACTAAGTACCAATGTTGGATGTTCTCAACAGATGTTGTGGAGATTTATATCTGATGCTGGTGTTTAGGTGTAGTGCTCATGAAACCCTGGAGTTGTTGCAGTGTCCTTGTTTGATATTGTAGTGCATCCCATTGTAGGGCTCCATGCTGGGTGGGGTCAGTGAGCACCGAAATTTCCCCTTCTTCTTATAGAAAATCTAATTAAAAATCTTAATAAAATAGTGAAAAAAGAGTCTGTAGGTAAGTGACCACATCTTGAAGATTTTGAACAGTAATCCTCACCATTAGTACCACCTGTTGTGCTTCATATTCTTATATTGTACTCACTTTCAGACAATTCTTTAGGGCAAATGTCTACCTTTTTCATTCAGAAGGGACCAAAGGGATTTGCTAGCTCTTGGTAAAAAAGCTTCAATTTAGTGATATATTGGTGGAAACATCCACATCTCAACATAGTGAACTCCTGTTGCATTCAAAGGCAATTGAGGATATACCTATAGAGGTTACACATCATGCTAGTTTGAATTCATCATGAGCAGTTCTTGTTGAGAGGGATTTGAAGAACATCCTGGAGTTGGAGATTCTTGCTGGTTTCTCCATCCAAGGAGTTTCTGCAGTGAGGCATATCTACACTAGCAAACATGAAACTATGGTACCAACCAGTCTCCTCATTCTGACATTTACATTACCACATCTGCCTGCCACGATCAAGGCAGGTTTTCTTAATTGCAGAGTATGACCTTACATTCCAAACCCTCTCTGATGTTTCCAGTGTCAACTGTTCAGTCACTCAAAGACATCATGTCGTGGTCCCTTGATGTGTGCTCGTTGCATTGGCAAGAACCAGTATGCCTACGAGTGTGAAATGGACCCTCATTGCATCAGTTGTAATGGATCTCACCCACCCTACTTTTGTCCTTGCCCTAAATGGTTGGAAGAAAAAGAGGTGCAACATTTGAAAACTATTCATAACATTACCTGTCCTGAGGCTCAAATTGCTGTCCAGCACCTCATCTCGGACGTATGTTGCTGCACTTTGTTTCACATCTACTGTGGGAATGCAGACAGATCTCTCTGTGCCTCCTAAAGAATCATTTTCCAAACAAATAAAAACATTTTTTTACCTCCACGGTTAAAAAAAGTTTTTGAATCAACTTCAACACTTATCTCTGTCCCTTGTATATGTTCCACCAAACTCCAAGATTCATATCATTTGGTTCCAGGTACTAGCATTTCCTCAGATCCATCTTCCTTTCTCACCCCAAGATGCAAAACAATGCTTTGTTCACGTCCTCAGTCTCTGGAATTTCCTTCCAATGGTAAAGACCTGCTTAAACGGCCCAGGGCAGGATCCATGGAGGTCGATAGACCTCTCTTGAATGAGGAAAGTAAGGAAAAAGACATGTTCATAAACAGAAGATTTCTCTGCTCAATTTGCCTATGTGTAAATAAAAATGGCCACCCTGATATAATGGAACAGTTGAGGATTACGTTCCAATATGCATGACATTAAAACACTGATTGCTTCCTTCCATCCTTTTTGTCTCTCCTTACAGGAAATATTTCTGAAACCTGCTGATACAGTCACCTTTCAGTGGTTTTCTTTAAACAGAAATGATAGGCTGTGTGATGGACAAGTGAATGGAGGGTTGGTACTGTTGGTTGATCAACATGTGCCCACCCTGTCTTTGCCACTCGACACATCCTTTAAAGCCACACCAATCTGTGTTTACTTGGGTCATACTGTCACTGTTTGTTCTCTCTCTCTGTCTGTCATGTGAAGAGACATATGATCAATCAGACCTTGATGCTCTCATTAAACAGTTGCGGTCTCCCTTTTTCATCCTGGGGGACTTTAATAGGCATCATCCCCTCTGGGGAAGTGTTGGTATTGATAGGAGGGGTCGCTCTGTAGAGCGTATGCTCTCTGATCATAACCTTTCTCTTTTCAATACTGGTTTTTCTACTTATTTCCATGTGGCTAGTCAGTCCTTTACTGCTATATATCTCTCAGTTTGCTCCCTTTCATAATTTTCCCATTTTTTATAGAGGGATGACAATAATCCACTAGGCAGTGATCATTTTCCTATACTTTTGAGAGAAACTGGCCATGGTCGATGCCACTCTACCCGCATGCATCGGTGGAAGCTGGATCAGGCAGACTGGTCCACTTTCACTGCTCTTGCAGAACTTGATCCTGCCATCGTGAATCAGCCATCAATAAATGACTGCGTGGTAGAGGTAACTGACTGTATTTTTGCCAAGCAGCTGCTCAGTGTATTCCTAAAACCTTGACACATTTTCCATGATATCCTCGTCCATGGTGGAATCCTGCTTGCCACATGGTATCTAAGGCTCAAACACGAGCCTGGGATACTTTCCGTAGATATTCCACACTCTCAAAGTGCATTGCTTTCCAGTGGGCCTGTGCACATGCTCGATGGGTAAGACGTCAAAGCCAGAAGGAATTCTGGATTAAGTTCACAACTATCATATTCTTTACCACCAGTTCCAAAGTCATTTCGGACAAGATTCGTAAGGTCAGTGGGCAATACCACTCTGTCCACTCTCGATATTGCTCTCTCATGGCCAGGAAGTAACTGATACCCAGAGCATTGCTGATACTCTAGGTGAAAGCTTTTGCTGGGTATCTTGCACTTCTGCCTCTTTTTCCACCTTCTTGGCCATCAAGACTCGGGCACAGCAATCACCTCTTTTTTTTTGAGCCGATTGTCTCTATGACTATAATTGTCCCTTTTCACTAGTGGAACTCAAACTGGCCCTTCATTGGTCTTGCAGTACATCGGTTGGACCTGATGATGTACACTATAACATGCTGCGCTATCTTTCTCCTGGTTCTCTTAATATTCTTCTAATTGTTTTTAACTGGATCTGGCAGGAGAATGCTTTTTCTGATGTCTGGCACCAGGCTATTATCTTACCTTTCTCTAAACCTGAGAAAGATACCAAGATTCTATCAAACTACTGTCCAATTGCTTTCACAAGCTGTCTCTGTAAGACCTTAGAGAGGATGGTTAATGCTCATTTTGTTTGGTTCCTAGAATCAAATAACCTTGTCTTGCCCACCCAATGTGGGTTCCAATGATGGTGATCTACCATGGACCACCTTATTTGACTTGAAATAACATCTTGTGTCAATATTCTTTGACATTGAGAAGGCTTATGATACAACAATGGAGGTATGGCATTTTGTGAGACCTCCATATAAATGGGGTACATGGTCATTTGCCAATTTTTGTTAAAAAATTTTTATGGGCAGAAGATTACATTTCCTGTTCTTTTCGACATGAACTTGGAGTTCCTCAGGGCTGTGTTCTGAGTGTCATACTTTTCAGTATAAATATTAATGCCATCACTGAACAACTCCCTCTCACTGTTGCAAACAGGCTTTAAGTCGATGACTTTCACATCTCGTGTCATTTGTCAAACTTGAGGTATATTGAGTGGCAGCTACAGAATGCCCTCAGTTGTTTACTGAAGTGGACTACAGCAAACAGCTTTATCTTCTCTCTCTCTGAAACTGCATGCACTTTTGCTTCCAATGGGGTATTCACTCTGATCCTGAACTCTGTATCAATGAAGTTGTGCTGCCTGTAGTCCCTGAGACAAAGTTCTTGAGGCTTATCTTTGACCGTAAGCTATCCTTTATACCACACATCAAGCGGCTACGGGTCAAATGTACAAGCGCACTGAACATTCTGTGTCCTCTCTACTACTACTTGGAGAGTGGATTGATGTTCTATGCTGAAGATATATTGTGCTCTTATTTGATCAAAACTTGACTGTAGATCATTGGTCTATGGCTCTGCCACGACCTTGGTCTTAAAGATTCTGGACCCCATTCACTATCAAGGACTTTTACTCTGCACTTTGGCTTTCCACATTTCCCCAGTTTAGAGTTTATACACAGTCTCGTGAACCTTCTTTGCACTTCTGCTTTTTGCAACTGTCTTTACCCTATGCTTTGAAACCTTTTCCTACCAAAGCATCCCACCTAGGGTTGTTTTCCTTCCTCAATGGGCCATACTTTTTCAGACCAGATGGCTGATAAAACCTTATACTGATGCACCAGTGTGTAGTTTGTGTAACATTCAGATCACAATAAGCCACATTTTACTTGTTATTATTATGATTCACAATGGTGGCACCATTTTAAACATCTTCTGTCCCAAGGTTTGTCCATAATGTTAGTGTTATTGGTGATGGGGATGCTGTCCATCTTAGTAATGTTTTTAGTTTTTAAAGACCATTAATCTTTTTAATGCCATTTAAGTTGTTTAATATATATTTTACACCTTTTTTATGTGGCCCCCTTTTAAAAATCACAGTTTATCTAGTTCAATTTGAAATTAGAAACTGGCCGTAACATTAAGTAACTCAATACCAGGACTGGAAAGGCCAACTTCAGGTGACTGATAGCGGTATTCGTACTTACCTGTTAGTCTTTCTGGGGAGTTATGATTATTACAGTCATGCTACAGAAAGTCCTTTACAACTTGAATTACCATAGTTTTTCTCTTGACACTGTAGACAAGATGTAAACATTGGTTTTATGCTATATATTTATTTTTTAACTTTGTTTTTGGTTTACCTTAATTTACTTTTATGAATTTTACTAAATTTATTTTTACCTTTTTACCGGATGTTTAATGCAGACAGCGTAGCTGCTTTGTGCCATAAAACACTAAATCAACCAACCAATTAGATAAACCGTTTCACAGATAAATAATTCTGAGAAGTGATATGACCTAAGAAGAAATTTTCAAAGCTTGAACTTGTTATCACTGGTGTGTATCATCTTTACTCACTTTACATTTACCTATTTAGAAGTAGAAAAAAACTTTGATTTATTTGCTGAAGACATATAAAAAAGTGATAAAATCTTGTTTAATTTTTAATTATCTTATACTAGTATAATTGTCTATTATATATATATTAATTATTTTGAGAAAATTATTACTGTAGGCTTTTCATGCATCTCTTTCAGTGGATAACTGTCTTTGTAATAAGATAGAGAAATAAACAACTTCAAATGTAGATTGTGTTATAGAAAGTGACAATGTATGCTTTGAAACCTGAAACTTCAGTCATCAGAATCTGGGCATTTGCATTTGCCACAGTTAGGAAAAGCTTTTATGATAAAGTTGGTCAGAGCAGAAAATGTGCCCTACTTTTCACACAAGTTAAGTTTTAACTACATTTGACTAAAAACATTTTCCATGTATTCATAGCCTGGCCATGGACAGGTAGTTAGGGTGCTTGAATTGTAATATGAGGGTCACAAGTTTGAATCCCTGTCACATTGACAATGCCCACCCTTTCAGTCATAGGGCATTATTAAATAACAGTGAATTTCACTATTCATTGGTAAAAGAGTAGCCATTGAGTTCGTGGTGGATGGTGATGACCAGCTGCCTTCCTTCTGGTCTTACATTGCTAAATTAGGAATAGATAGCACAGATAGTCCTCATGTAGCTTCATGAAACAAACTGTATTCGTTTACCTTATTTTTCTCAGTATCTGCATTTTCCAGTACTTTTCAGTCATTACAAATTTTAATAATTTGCAACTAATTGAGATCTCGGTATAATCTACTTAAATAATGAATAACAAAAGTTCTGAAAGTGATCTTTTAGGATTCTTCTGGCTTCATGCATTCAGAAGAAAACTATGTTTGTTATTGTTCTGTTATCTGCTTCTTAGCTAATTCTGAAATCAATTTTTAGTTTTTCACCATGCTATGAATGAGCTGTTTTCTTTTTGTACAATTTGTATTAATTAATTAAGTAGCAGTATCAACAATAAGAAGCTTTATCCAAAACAGAAAAAGCTTTCACTTGTCAAATAATTCAAGCAAGTTGGTATGACAGGAAAAAACAGGTCCTGTTGCTATTTATTAGGATGAAGTTTTTCCTTTTTCTTTTTTTTTTTTCATAATTTAAATATAGATATTAACACTTTTTCAATGACAGAAGCCAGTCTGGTAGGCCTTCAATTTCTCAGCTTTTTAATTGTCATCTGTGAAATAATTAATAAAGGTATCAACAACTTTTCATTCAATTTTATTTAAAGATTTAAAACAAACCGTATTAAAAGCAAGAGCCTTACAATCATGAATTTGTTTCTCAAATACCATTTTTAAAGTAAAATTAATACAATCATTATTTGATTTTGCACTAACATAATATTTGTAAAAGCTTCAGTGAATTGTTTAGTTTATACTGTTGTGATGTTTTGTCTTTCCGCTGTCAGTTTCCAATTTTTTATTCTGAAGAATACTTACTCTGATAAGTTTCTCTCCTATTAAATAGTATATAATGGAACTGTAATTCAATTTTTGACAGTAAAAACACCAAGTGTTTAGAAATTAAAAGATGTATGTTTCTGAGATAGAGTCAAGAAATAATTGTCGTTGTAAACTTTAACTTTTGGTATAGATAAGTTGTGTATTGTTTTGGTATCATTAGAATAATTGTCTTGGCATTATTTTTAGTTAGATTGGTGTAGGAATAAATTAAATGTCAGAAGTGAGTTATGTTTTACAAAATTGTTTGCTTGGTACCAACAAACTTTCTCTTTTCATAGTGCATGTAGGAAAAAATGATATTGGAAACTGTAAATCATGAGAGCTGTTTAATTAATATAAATTACTCCTACAGAGATTTAGGGATATTAATGTACATGAATGTTTTGAGAGTATTTCTTTGTGATAGGTATGTGAGTGAATTATTTAGTGGAATTCAAGGCTTAAGTGAAAGATTATTGGTGACATGCTTAGTGGAATAGGTGGGCTAGTTAGACCTGTAGGACAGTTTTTAAAGGTAATGGAGAATCATCTTTCTAGTACATTATTTAGATTTCCTGATTTAGTGCTGCCTTCTCTGTGTAAACATTTACACTTGCTACTAGCCTTAAGGCTTCTACTTATTTTTGTGTTTCTATGCATACAATAACCCTCCAGCAAAAGGAATTTGACAGAATATTCCAGTGGACTTGTCTCCCTCTGTACTTGTATGTCAGTAATATGTTAAGATGTCTTTTTTTTATTATTATTACTTGCATGAGATTTTTCAGCATCAGTGCTTGGTTGTGGTATCTACAAGATCAACTGTGTGGAAATATTTTTTAAAAACTTTTCTTATAGTTCTGCCTCTACAGACTTAGTGGGTCTTATTTTTCACACTGGCGAGTGTTGGACATCTGGACTTTTTTCACTCGAGACAGACTACCATAATTATGTTTGCCAGGGGATGTGATGGTTGTTGTGCAGCAACTGGTGAAGTCTTGCATATGGTCTGGGCCTTGACACAGACTTCTCACCTCTTTTAATTCCTGTTCTGAAGACCTGAATTTTAAGCAGTTTTTTGCCACTGCTTTAATTTGCAAACAATTATTCCACTGTACACATCAGTCTACCTCAACACTTTGTGTACTGTGATATTCTTCTTATTCACTCTACCTTCTTTCATTCTCTTGTTTCTTATTATTTCTATACTTTTTACATTTGGACTCGTCTTAAAATTATTTTTCTTCTTCCTTCCCCAGATATCTGAGTCCACACTGAAAATTTTTTATCTCAACTTCAATCTTGTGCTGGTTTGTCTCATTGTATTCATCTGGTTACTCATATGCTTTGTTTTAAAATTGAGTTGAAGTCATTTTTTGGTCACATACTCTGGAGTCTCTTGTTCAGGCTGAGGGTTCTGATTCATTGTCTTCTGGTAGTCTTTCTCAAACTTGGTTATCTATCCTCCATCCATCTCCTTTTGGAAGCAATCCATTGTTTCCCTTTTTTTTCTGTATTGGTGTGTTCTTTTTCCTTATTTTTGTCCCTTTTCTCTTGGTTACTCTGTTGGTGGAATTTGTTGGGGAAGGACACCCTTCTTTCCAAATTATACTTACCTCCTTCCTCTGGTTCTTTCCACTGCCAATGGAATATTTTAGGTTACCTGATTCTTTATGGTGATATACAGACCATGTAACACCATTTTTTGTTGTTGACTACCCTTGTGTCCCATCTTTTCCAAGCTCCTTCTCTGATTCTGTTCTGCTCCCTGTTCCTCTTCTCCCATTACATGCTTCTACTTCAGTTTCATCAGTTATTATTTTCACAGCATAGGTACAGTGGGAGTCCTGTTTGGTTCAATTTATTGATATATGGATTCTGTGTTTGGTTAACTTATGGGATTTGTCTGTAGGCTTTACTCTTAATTTTTTCTTTCCTTCTCTCTTATTCCAATTCCTTTTTCTCCTTCAGGATATTCTATTTCCCACTGGGTATCTCCAAGGCAATGTCAGACCTGTTAGATAAGGGTACTATTGAAAAGGTTTCTCATAGATAGTTACTACTTATAAGTTTTTTCTTGTAATCTCTGTTGTGAAAGTATTAAATTTTTTTTAAGATTTATATTTTTATACTCTTCAGTTAATTATCTCTCATTAAGAGTGGTTACATTGCTAATAAAAAAACCCAGAAAAAAAACAACTAATGTTTTTCTTCTGAAATTGTGTTACAGAGAAGGGAAAATATAGCTTATTTGTGCTTATTTTCTTGTTACTGTTGTTGACATGTAAACATCATTTTTAAATTTAAGTTTCAGGAATTTTCACCGAAAGTAATTTCAACTCTAACTAGTCTTGAATGAAGCAGCTTAGCAATATGCTTAAGTGCAACTTACACAATTACTTCTTAACCATAAAACACATGAAAGAAGAAGAACCTAACTAAGGATGTAATTATTTTAGAAAGATAACCTATACATCTACAAAATGTGTGACAGCAACTTCTCTGAGCTGAATCTACTATAAACCCTTTAAGTGGGTGTATCTTTCTACCAATTTAGACAATGGAAATGAGATTCAGATAAATTAGCTTGTTACATATAATCATATACGTTTTTTGTTTGTTTGTAAAATAATTGTTATCAATTTAAATGTTAGGGATTAGCTCATGACTGTTCATTATGGCTATTAATTTATTCTTGTTTTTTCCCTAGACTGGAAGGGGAAGGCTACGTTCATTATAAAGCTATGTTGATCAGTTTAGCTCTTCAGCTTCTCCTCCTGATGTTTGAACTCCTTGTGTGTGACAATCTCGAAAACCACAGACACTTATGGACTTTGATTTTCATACCCCTTATCTTCATATCTGTAGTGTCCATAGGGGTGTGCATCTGGGCCGTCAAACATGACCGATCGTTTGAGGCGAGTTTTTTTTTGTTTTTTTTATTTGTTGAAAGACGGGGTCAGTAGAAACATTTTCTTTTTTGAGATCAAATTTATACTGGAACATTTTGTTGTTAATATATTTCTGGTTAAAATTATAAGATGCTAATTTTATCTTTAAATGTATTTGCATATTTTTTATGAATAGGGTGTAAAGAATGTGTTTTATCTGCATATATTAGATAATGATGAGTGATTAGTGGAATTTAGTAATTAGGCTTGAGAATTGATTTTCATTAATTGACTCATTTATTCTCACTTGAAACTTGAATAGTTTGCATAACTGGAAATACTAATTTCAATTTGTTGATAATTTTTGTTAATTCTGACTAATGGATTAAGTTGAACGACAACCTTTTAATTAGTTAATAGTAATAATGAAAAATCATAATAACAATATTTTGATTAGTTTGAATAAGTGCAAATAGTAATAAGACACTTATTTCAATTAATTAAATATTTTTACAACATAATAAATTGAACTTTAATTTTGATTAATTATTTATATTATGTGACACTAATCAATGCTTACAGGTAGATGATTATATCAGTTAATTGCTTAACTTTAATGTGTGTATTTATGGTACAGCTAAAGAGTTGTGAAGTTTTGAATGTTGATACTATGAAATCCATTAGTATTGTGTGTTTTGTGAAGTTTATCATTTTAAACACATGTAAGTTGTAATTCCAAAAAAAAATATTTGTGTAATGTCAGTTTGTGTGTTAACGTTTGTCTTAAGACTCCGTTGATTGTAACCTGTTGTCACATTACAAAGTACTATGTTTGCATTCATAAATTATTCATCCATATGTTACATGACATTTTCCAGAGTTATTTATATTATTGCTAGGTTTTACTAAGAGTTGGCAGTGTAGATATAAGGTTTAAGGAATTGTATGTTTTTTTTATGTTTTTATTTATAGAAGTAAGTTGAAAAGTAGTGAAGATAATTTCTGAATATGTATAAAATTTGAACAATGATTATTTAACCAGCTGTACATTTGTTTAATGAGAAGAACAATGTGAAATAAAAATAATTATTTTTATAGAAAAAAGAAATGAAAAACCTACCACTCTGTCCCATTGTGTTTATGCATAATTAGATCATAGGAGGAATAGATGTTTATTAAATAAAAGTATGGAGATGGCTTGGCTCGGCAGTGACAAAAACTTAGTTATGAGTGTATGACACTTCAAGAAGATAGAGATATCCTCAGATACCTGTGTGTGACACAATCTTCCTGAAATATCATACATTTATTATAGTATTCTTCATTGCCCAGTCAAACTTTCTCTAAACTTATTTTTTATAAAGTGGGTTTTTTATAATCAAATTTTCTATGTTCAGTAAGCTGACATTTCATGTACATATTCATGAAATATATTTTTTTAATTTTATCTGTGAAATATAATTCTTGTCACCAATTTGTTTATGTAAGTTTAAAAACATTGTTTTTAATGAAAGAGTTTTGTATTATATGACCACAAATTAATCTTAATGTATCTTAAGTCAGGTTTTTTCCTTGTTTATGCAAAGCTGAATTTTCATAGCTCGTCTTTGTAAAATTCTCTTTAATGCAAATGTTCATATAAAACTGTCTAATTTATATAAAAACTTTTTTGAAAGTAACCTTTCTTGTGATGAAGTTGTTGATTTTAATGTTCTGTTTATTCTGGTTGATAACATCTTTATGAATTAAATGTAAACATTATTGTTTAAATTGCATTATTTACTTGCAAGAAAAGTTATGTAGCTTAAAATACTGTCATTGTTGCAGTGAAACTTTTAGATTATCCTTTGAAAAAGATTTGTTTGAATTACTATATGCCCTTTCCACATAATTGAATAAAAATACTTACCTCCCATTAAACTGTTAGTGGTAGAGAGAAGTAAGGTGAAAAAACTTTATTTGTAAGAAACTGTATTGTTTACTTCAAGTTGGATATGGTGCTCAATTCACAATCTGTAGGTTGCAGGCTCAAATCCTGTTACCAGAATTGGTGGTGAGTGGTGTTGACTAGTTGCCTTCTGTCTCTTTTAGTATATCATTTTTAAATTAGGGATGACTCGTGCAGATATCTCCAATGTGGTTTTTGAACTAATCTCAACAAATGAACAAAATTTCAAAAAAGACCTAAAACTTGAACAGTTTTAGATAGTTGACTGTTGTTCTTGTGGGAAGTAAGCAAACACTTGATTTGATTTCATGAATTAAACCTTATCTATATTTAGTAAACATTTCAATTAAATCTGAGTAACATGCATTTTACTATATATATATATGTATAATCTTCAGTTTTTTTAATTAGCTTTTGTTTTATTTCTTTACCTACAGATGGAGCTGTTTTGTTCAGTGAATGTTTTACAGTTCATATTTTTGGCACTACAACTGGATGGATTTATTTCTTGGAGTTGGGTTGTAAGTGGGATTATTTTTTTTTTTTATTGTTAGCATATTTAATCAAATATTTTGTCATCTGAAGTTACCACAATGCCTCTCTTTTGTTGAATTTTTTTTTATCAGTCTGGGATAAAACTGTCTCAGGGAAGTAGTTCTTGATAATGAGAAACCCACTTGAAATAAAAATATATCTCAGAATGGCTGGCACGGGTATTAACCCTTTTACTGATGAGAAGAGAACAATGTTTCAACCTCCCTAGGTCACTTTCAGGTTAAGAAAGAGAGAGTAGTAATTTGCTTGAAGCAGCTGGAGAATGAAACAGGTATTCATGCTATTTAGTATAAAGGAATACTGGTCAATTTGCTGGATGCAGAATTTATAGATTTCTTTGTCGTCAGACTATTGAAATGACAGATTATGAAATGTAAACTGGAGGAAGTGATGTACTTTGAGCATGAGCCTTACAAGGAACCTTTTTTGTGATAGAAACTATGTTGCAAAGCTACTGTAAAAATGTATGGTCACCACACAGTGCATGACCAGACATGGCAAGATGAACTCTAATGATGTTGTGGTGAGGTTCCAAAATTATTTTAACATAACTTACTCGGCCCTCTATAAAAGTGTTTGTACCTTTTATTAAATTCTTATTGACAAAATGTTTAGTTAACACAGCAAAATATTCAATTTCATGAAATACAAATAGTTTCATGAGACTTCAAATTATTCTGACCTATCATTTTCTCCTTTTATATGTGTAATTATTTCTTTTATGATGCTTTGTTAATTTGATATGCTTTGTTTTTTGTTTATTGAAACTTCTGTGTTACATTTCAATATTACATTATATAGGTCGGCATTTTGGTTTTTCAAGTTTTGTTAACCAACTTTTAAGTAAATTAAAAATACCAGTTTTATAACATAAGTATTTAAGGGTTGAATTTTTTGTCACCTTTAAATTTATTAATTTCCATGTTGTAAGTTGCCCTTGTTGCTGTGCATCATTTCCACCTAATTTGGAAGATAAAGTAATTAGTGTTTTATCATATTTGCATCTTGTGTTAACTTATGAACGTAGTTGTAATATTTAAAATTAGGAATGTCAAATGTTCTCTTGTACAATTGACAGAAAACTGATTAAATCATTAACAAAATGTTGAAAAGTAGATTGATTTAAGAGTTTTGTTTTAGATTGTGAAAAATGTAAAAGAGTTGAATTGATTTTGGTGATTTTTGAAGAAGTAATGTGAGGTTCCAATATTTGTGGCTTTTAGGTTGTCTTTGTGCCTTTATGGATAGTGATGTGTTTGGCTGTGATTGGTGTCTTGTATGCGATCATTTTTGCTAGCATCTTACTTAGGACACCAGAAGTAAGCCCTGAGCAGCGAAGATCTAGTCTTCACTCTGCAATCTCTTACAGTTTGATAGTTGTCCCGTTATTAGTGTTTTTGGTAAGTTCCACTTGCATATATCATATAACCATAGTGTCATTTTAATGATGAATACTTTCTGCTTTATTGCTACCTCTCTGCTGTTGGTTTTTTATGATAATTCTAATTGAAAATTATTCCTTTGTAGCAATAATTTTTTGTTATATTTTGCCATAGTATTTACATTTATTTTACAATATTTTCCTATACAAATGTGACTTATTCCTAATTACTTTTGTAGATTTTTTAAAGTAATTTTGTTAGGCCTTTTGCTTTTCCAAATGTTAAATGATTTGTTGTATTTTTCGTAGTTATTTCTTTCACATAAATTGAAGTAGTTGATAAACATAAGTAGACTTGAAAAGCAAAAGTTTGTTGCCATTCACTAACTGTAACACCTGTTACTGTATATATTGAGAAATTTTGTTTTTGTGTTTACTTTTATCACTTTCAAACATTTTAATTCAACAAAATTCAACTTTATTACTTTACATCAGTGGTTCTCAAACTTTGTTTCACTGATAACACTAACCAACTTCCTTTTGTGCAACATCTTTGCTTCCACATGAAAACTTTTTGTTCTTAATTAGCATTTGCTGATTTACACTGCTAGAAATTTGGTTTTGATATTTGTAATGGGCAGAGCACAGATAGCTTATTGTGTAGCTGTGGGCTTAATTATAAACAAACAATATTCTTTGAATCTCTTGACACCCCCGGCAACATGCTATGACAAACAGTTTGGAAACCATTTTTCTGCACAGTGTAATTTTATGGTTGATTTATAGTTTTCGATTATTGGCTTTTTTGATTAATACTCTTAATACATAAATGCTGACCTCTTGTTAAATAACTAAAAATGTTTTTAAGTTTTAACAATGTACTTGGGTCATTTGTTTATAAATGTTAATGACATTGATATATGGATTATTTTATGGCTAGACCATTGGTATTCTCAGTTCTTTGTCATTGCCAACTTTATGGCAAGTGTTTAAAGATTTTAAGTAGAGATATTTAAAGTTTAATAATTATTACACCAAGTTTTCTGCAAATATTATGAAAGTTTTTTATGTTTGACTTTATATGCCAGTAATTCATGCAACTTTTTTGAACTACAGTTTAGTATGGTTGCTTTAAAATTTTATCATATTTAATGTGGAATTAATTTATTCCTATTGAAGTAAAATTTGTATATTTTTAAGTTAATTTTATTGTTATTTCATGTTACATTATATCTTGTACATATACAGGTGCTCTTGTCAAATAAATTGGACAATGACAGTGTGTTAAGTTTCATAGCAACATGTATACCATTGTACTTCACTTTTCTGGTTCTAATTCTGTTATCATTTGGTTCAAAGGGAAGCAACCACTGTAAGTTGTTGATTTAGTTTATTGCTTTTATTTAACTCTTAGTTATCTTAACTGTTATATAGTTATGAACTTAAGGCATCAAAAACTATATAGAAAGTGTCACAATTGACAGGGTAAAGAACCATTAGATGCTTTATTTTGATTTTAATTTTTTTGTATTGAAACAAAGTTCAAACTGAACCCTCTAAATTAAAGTATTTTTAAAGCATAGATCAAGACATGTATATATATCAGGTTCCTGAAGCATCCATCAGTCCTCCTTGCTGGTTCAGCGGAATGTTCGAGTAGTTACGTGGTGGCCATTGTGCAAGATAGTCCATGTTGTGGCTTTATGCATTAAAAAGAAAACAAGAAACATACTAAAGCATTAGTTTATTAAACATGAACTACTTGGTAAAAAAAAAAAAAAAATTAAACCCTGTGAGCAAGTAAAAAAAACAACAAAAAATAATGCTTATTCCATGGTAGTTAGTTAATAATCTTGGCAGATTATTCATCAAAGATAAATCTACATGTGCCTGAAAAGTTACAGCTGTGAATCAAGGTTAATTCATATTTTAACTTGCTTTTTTCTCTGTTGGTTTGACATTTGTTAGTGATTATTAGTTCTACTTTAAAATAGTAATAGTATAAGATTAAACACATTTAAGAATTCAGGAAATCCCTAATTTTTCTACTTATAAATCCTGAATCTAAGGCTAATTCACATTATATTTAAAATCCAGTATAAACAAATTATTAGTTGGCCCTTGTTGGGCAAAGCATAAGCAGCCCATCATTCAACTTTTATGCTTTAAGACAAACGTTATTTATTATTTATATCTGAAGGCAAAATTTCTGACTTGTAATTTACAACTTCATTAGATTTAGATGATTTGGTCAAAATAATGTTTAATTTGTGCCATAACATGATGGTCAGTTTTAAAACTTGTTTACCTTTATTTTACATATGTAGGGTGGTTTGGAATCAGAAAAGATTTCTGCCAATTTATTCTTGGAGTGTGTCCTCTCCTTCAGGAGTATGGGAACATTTCATACAGTTTACACAGTAATGAAACAGAAGACTCTAGTCGGTCAGAGGGTAGCACTTCCCAAAGGAAACCTCCCAGTGGAAATTCCAAACGAGGTGCTAACACTGGTCAGACTGAACCTCGACCTGTTGTACCTGCTTTATCTATTGAGACTCCAGATTGATAAGAGACAAGAGGAAGCTGTTTGTTTTCTGGTCTATCGCTCTTTGTTCTTTAAACAGTGGAGGCTTCATGAAGAATTATGATGCTCCATTGAAGAATGGTATAATCAAACTTCTGGTTGGCAGAAGTGCACTTGTCTCAAAGATACAGTTACCTTGGGTCTAATATACAGGTTTCTTTTTCCTCAGGTTAGGTTTATGAAATTTGCATAACCTGTATATCTTATGTACTACTACTTCGAATAATGAATGAAACTTTTGTCTGTTATCACTGTAAATTTCTGTTGTTAAGAGCAATTTGAGTGTATAATTTATAGCACTAACATGTCTATGAAAGTCTTAATCTAGCTGGTTCTAGTGAAGGTTTTACTGCATTTTTGGAGGGGTAAAATCCACAAGTTTTTAGCTTTATATAGTGCATGTGATAATCCACCCCTTGGTTAATAGCTTTCAGAAATAAAAATTCTGTTTGATTTCTTCTCTAAATGACATTTTTTTGGTATTCAGAGTTTTAACATTTCATTTCAACAGCCCTTTATCAAAATATTCAGTGCTCTTCAAAAAAATTAACTTAGTACAAGATTGGTATACAAAACATGTGCATTTGTTGGTGATGCATTTTTGTGTAATTTATCCAATTAACCTTACAGTAGTTTTTAGCCAGTTGTCAGGTTTATTTATCTTAAAGATATAACAGTAGTGATAGCTCTGCTCTGAATAGAGTAGAGAAAGTTAGAGTTGCCAATTACATGGTTCATGTTTGTTACAAGTTTTTTGTGTCTTAATTATAAATACATATTTTGAACAAAAACTTTGGTAGTTTTATATAATTTTATACTTGTATGGTTTGAACATTTTTTCTTTCATTGAGGGTAACAACAAATGTTATGATTACACCCTAGGAAAACATTTTAAGTCTAGAATGTTTTGTTTTGCGTATGATGTTTTTATCGGAACCATAATAAGTGACAGTTAAGTTACTTCTAGATTTTACGAGGATGTAGTTTGTGATGCATAATGTGTAGATACAATTGTTATTTTATAGTATACATGGAAGGTTCAAAGCCAGTTTTTTAAAGTCAGCTTTATCTGTGAATATGTTTCTGGGCAGGATCCCAGATACAATACTGATAGCAACTTTTCTTGTTCTGATGGAAAATAAAAAAATTGGAAATTATGAATTTTTATGACAGTTGAAACCACATGTTCTATTCAGTATTTTTTAAAAAATTTGCAGAAAGTGTCAAAGAAGGTTGGAGTTAACTCATTTTCTCAGACTGTAATTCTGGAATCCCCAGTGCTACTAGAATAGTTCTTTTCTAACCTAATTGATTCAGTGCTGTAGTAGAAATTTAGTTTACTACAAGCTTTTATGAAAAGAAACTTTGCATTTCTCAGTTATAACTTAAATACAAATGGGATGCAAGTGTAAAGATTTTCATACATGCAGTGTTTAAATTTGTAACAGTAAGATATTTGTAATATTATCAGAATTAAAAAAATGAAATGTACAGTAGAAGATGGTTTCTGTTAAATACTGTTGAAAATTAAGGAACACGACACAAATTAACACATTTATAAATAAGTTTTATTTCTTAAGAATGAATATTTTAAACATATTCTACATTTAGAGAATTTGCAACACATTATTAAAACTAGTTATAAAGCTGAATTAACTCGTACCTGTAAGTTTAGCCACACTTATAAAGATGTCCAATAAACAATTTATGCCTAAATAAGCAAAATAATTTGCTCCTAAAATGTAAGATTTTGTTTTTATACTTGTTTTTCTAAATTGATAAACATATTGTTTTCTTATGTAATTAACATAAAATAACAAATCGGCAATGTAAAAAGAATTCAAGGCACAACAGTAAAGATTTCTGTTTTAATTAAATATGAGCATACCATAAGAAAGTTGTGAAGACCACATTAGCACCACATAATATAAGCAAATCTATAATAGTTAATCACATGATCAATGTTCATTTCCACATGTACAATCTTACACTAATTATGAAAACTTGTTTGGTTGATTTTTGAAGAGAGTTGAAACATTTTCTCAACTGTACTTTAGAAATGTTATTAAACTTATTGAATTAATCATTTTTACAAGGAATTTTGATACTTTTTTTGAGGGATAATAATGGCCACATTTTAATATAATGTTATTGAAACTTTTGTTTTGTGTTAACAGGTTTTGCACTTTTTTATTAATTTAGAAGCTTCACTGGTGACTTTACTGTGTTATGTTCAGTATGTTTTTTTTTTTCTTTTCTTTTTAACCAATGGTGACACTAAAATTTTACCAATAAAGATTATCTCAGACTTGGCATAAGTACATAGGACAGTTCCCAGCTGGATTATTTATTGCATACTTATGTTTCACTCAGTCTCTTACTTCAACAAATATCAGTATTTGTAAGAATTACCAACTTTGTTATACATCGCTGTCATAGGTGAAGCAGTAAGAGGAGAAAGAACTCCTCCCTACCTCAACAAATATATTCTTGTTATGACACTGGTTACAGTTTGTCAGTAAACTGGGCCATAGTACTCGATACTTTTCACTGTTTTTGTTGAATGTTTCACCACACACTTTTATTTACTATTGTACTATTTTAAGTATAAATTTTCAGTTGCATTTTGCAACGTGTGCGAGTTTAAGTTAAAGTGCTTTGAATATGTTTTGAGGTGCCACAGGTTATAAACTCTTTGCATGTGATTTAAAGCTCTATGCCCATATTTTAAAGTCTTCCTTACTATCTGGCTTTAGATTGTTGCTCTTTAGTTATTAAAAACAAACAAAAGTCTGCATTTTCCCAAGTGGTTAATATTAATGTAATTTAACCGTAGTGTGTGCCTGGTAAGTCAGGCTTCATGGTAAGTTTGTGATTTATATACTTATTTTGACAGTATCTTCTGAATAAGGAATAAAAACTGAGTTTTGTCAAAAAAGTAATATAGAATTTGAAAATGTTTGACTGTTAACAAGCTTTCACTATTTTTCCTTTTTTTTGTTTTAAACCCCAGATGTATTTTTTAAAACAGCTGAAGTTTGTTAAACCTGTTACTATTGTCACTGGGAGATATTGTGCACAACCAACATCAATATTAACGGTGAAAATTAAAATTACATCTACATGTGTACTGTATATGGGGAATTGGAGTGTACTTGCTTCTTGTGGAACAATAAAACAATAGCCTGGACAAAAATAGCAAAACAATTTGACTTGTTAAATAGTTTACAAATGTACACTTGATTATGTCTACAATAGGTTTATAAAAGATATACTGATATTAAAATTTATTTTTCAGAAATGGAATCCAGTATAAGTACTTATCATGCAATGTTACTTTTAAATGCATGTCAATTTGTGACTTTTACCTCAATTTTAGCTGTTCACATCCAGCTGAGATGTAAATTTTTCAGTTTGTTCACTTTTTTGACCATGTAATTTTTAAATTCCTTTGGTGATAACTTGTATATGAATTTCTTTTTTCTTAAAATATACATAGCCATTTCTGCTACATCCTAAGTGGTAGTTTTCTCATAATACCAGTTATAATACAATCTCATAATACAATTATAATTTCCATCATAAATTTGACAAACAGTAAAAATATTTTTTATCTATAAATATAAATGTAGTTAAAATATTATTTTATTTTTTTAACAAGTACATTAGTAATGCTTCTAACATAGTGGAAATGAAATCTTAAATTCATGTATGTGGTTTATGACACATGGGACGTCTGTCAGTGGATTTTGTTTTAGGTTTAGCACAAGGTGGTGACAGACATGGAAAATCTTAGAAGTGCTAGGGAAACTGAAGTCATGCAGAAAATATTGGGGGAGTCTTTTTAAAAAAATTGAAAAAAAAAACACCTGAAAATATCAGAAAATAATTTTTTGAGTGTTAATATTTGCACTAAACTGGAATTTCAACCAAGAATTGTGAATTGTATTCAGGAATTTATCTCTGGGTGTTCCAATGATTAAATTTAACTTTTTTTTATTCTATAAATGTAAGTTTTCATACTGCTTGGAAAATGGCATTTTTCATCTGGAGAAGTTGAGGAATAAGAAATTTTGTTTTTGTGGCCAATTTGGTAACTGACTTAAAACAACTGTGTAATCGTTAAATTCTGTCCCATCTTACACTTTTTTAAATCATTCAATACCATTTGGTATTCTAGAACTAAAAAAATTATACAAACATGAATATCACTTTCAGTTTGAAGTACACAAAAAGTTTTGTTAATGAACTGTTTACATGAAGAAGAGGAAATATCCCGTGGAGGTGGCCAGTCCTAAAAATGATACAAAACAAACAAGGGTTAAAAATATACAGGATTTTAAATAAAAAAAACATTTTATTTATATTAGCATAAGGTTTTTATTTCAACATACCTTTGCAGCTGAAGTATAGTACAAACAGAAAGAGAAATTAATAAAAGAAATTTTTTAATGCTTAACATTCATGGTCAGTTCCTCTATGTTCTCACATTGGAAGATGTAGTGGCAATTATCACATCTGGTTAAAAGCTTAATGGGAAGAGATTCTTGCATGCTGAGGTGAAATCTTCTCCAGGATTAAAGGATGATATAGAAGATATCTGGTTATAGGTGATTGGTAATGCCACTACTGTTATACATTTTAAGTGTTACAGTGTATCATTTAGCTGCAGAATTGTCTTTTCAGTATATCATTGGCTGCAACTTAAGTAGTTGAAGTAACATACCATTAGCGAGATGCTGATTTTATTAAGACTGTGTTTTAAATAAACATTTAACTGAACTTGTGGATATAGCTATTGTATAATTTTCTTCTTAATTATGTATGAAATAATGTCCAAGTAGAGTAGGGTTAACATTATTTTATTAAAAAATCCAGTTTTTGTAAGGCTGTATTAATTGATGTGTAGTTCGAATGACGTAATGCGCAAGCCTTCTGTTTTGTGTGCTTGAATTCAGAACTTAAAATGGTATCAGTATCTAGTAAAAAATAATAAGTTACATTTGTGGGGTAAAATTTCCCTTTAATGACTCACAGACACACCACATTGTTGCTTAGGTTGAATTTTAAGTTTCCTAAGTTAGTTATTGTATGAATTTAATTATCGACAGGAAGTAATTTAATGTTTTGATCATCATATATCTCGGATATCATTCAGATAATACTATTTTTTATGTGTGTTGAAGTAGAATAAATATATTTGTTATTACCTACCCATCTTCGGTGACAGACCTGTTTCATATCGACAAGTATCTGCACACTAAAACGTCCTCTACAATTAAAATGTTTAACTTTTCTGCTAGTGAAAAATGAAACACGATTTGCTGTGATCTGTTATATTCATCACATTACAAAAAACAAGAAGCAGCAGACGCTTTAAAAATATCGTAAACTTTTGGGGTACTAACTGATGAAACAATGCTACATTGTTAACTTTGTAAGTAAGAAATTAAAGCATATTTCAGGTAGCTGGGAAGGATTTACTATCATATACCTATTTTAATACCAAAATTTGTCTAAGTTAAATGTATATTCAGAAATGTACAAAACTGCTACTGTTAACTTTCTATTACGAAATTCCCGACTATTCCCTAAAATTGTAGAATATTCCCGAGCATAAAAAACAACAAGGTACGTGTGTACATAAACACTGGTTTATAATTTGTATTGTTGGGCAGACTGAAATTTCTAGACACTTACGTCTATAAATAAAACCGTTGGACCCGGCATGGCCATGCGTGTGACGCGTAATCTGAGGGTCGCGGGTTCGGATCCCTATTGCGCCAGACATGCTTGTACTTTCACCCGTGGGGACGTTATAATGTTACGGTCAATCCCACTATTTGTTGGTAAAAATGTAGCCCATGAGTTGGCGGTGGGTGGTGATGACTAGCTGCTTTCCCTCTTATCTTACACTGCTAAATTAGGGACGGCTAGCACAGATATACCTCGAGGAGCTTTGTGCGAAATTTAAAAAAACAAAAATAAAACCAACGCGACGCGCCAAGAAACCGTATATATTATTGGTTTCCCATAGCAGGAGTTCTGTAAACCTCGAGAGCTATAACTGTGATAGATTTGACGCTTATTAATCAGAAACTTCAGCTATTTAGCCAGGAACATTTACAGATTTCGATTATTACAAATTATTTAACTGCAGCCTGTTCCGTGTTGAGCCAATTGTACATACATTAGCTCAGAATTACGTTGCTAATCGTGAACCCTTGATAAAATGCCAAGAAAGTCGCGGATCAGATAGATGACTCAATATTTTTGTGTACTTGAACATAAATCATTTTAAGCGTGGCAATAAATAAAGAAAGCTGATACTGATCTAAGTTTTTAATAAAATGGTCATTAGAACAAATCAGATCAAATGTAATAGTGTTAATAGAAGTTTTATTTTTTCGTAAATGATACAAAACGAGTTTATTATATATAAAAGCTGAAATTAATGTCATCAATATGCTTGGATTATTTTTAGGTGGCTGAACCACAATACCCTCATCCAACCCCGCCTACGCCTCTGTATACAACTCACTTACATTATAATATTGAAGTCTGTTAGCAATTTACACGTCTTACATCAATTTTACTATGAGGTTCGTAAGTAATCAATGTACGGCTGATTTATGTTATTGATCGTTTGTTTTGAATTTTGCGAAAAGCTACACGAGGGCTATCTGCGCTAGCCGTCCCTAATTTAGTAGTCTAAGACTAGAGGGAAGGCAGCTAGTCATCACCACATACTGCCAGCTCTTGGGCTACTATTTTACCAACGAATAGTGTGATTGACCGTAACATTGTAACGACCCAATGGCTGAAAGGGCGAGTATGTTTGGTGCGATGGGAAAGAACGGAGATTTGTTAGTAAGTTATTTATAGGGTTGTCGTAAAAGATAGCATTTAAGTAAGTTAGTACTTTATAAGCGACTCGTATCAGGTATACTAATAGGCTTGTAACCAATCAGTAGAGGCAATTCGAATATAATGTCTATCAGCTGTATACACGACTTACATTTTAATGTTGTGTTTATTATCTGTAAATAACTGCTGCTTGATTGACAAATCATACAAAAGATATCTTGCTTTAGGTTTAGTTCACATTCAATGTCAAACAATGTCATGAATAATATATTTCTTCTTGTAAGTAGCAACACTGAAAGAAATTTCTTTTAATCCATTCTTTTTATCAAAATCCATACTTGGGTTCTTTTAAGCTTTAAATTATATCTAGTAATTGTTATAAGTTATTCGTTTCGTAATGTTTAAGTATTTTAAAAATATTAATTAAGGTTGTTAATTTGTGACGAAAAGTTTATTTTGTGAGAGAATTACCACAAGAACCTCGATAAAATAAATTGAAAAAAAAATCTCGACTCTCTCATATATCATTCTCCTTTACGCTTCATATGATATTACTTGTTGTTACCTCTGCGAGATTAACACCAAACGAACATTTTTAAATTATCACCCTATATATATTATTTTATTTACCATATAAATAATAATGATACATTTTCAAACATTCCACAAACCAACAGAATTCAAACTCTCAGTAACAAAACTCGTTATTCACACATCTTTGTTAACAAGAATATTTTTAGATATCGAAGTTATTAGTAACTGTAACCGTCGAAGTAAAAATAATGAAAATTTCTGAAGGCGCTATATAAAAAACTAGTTATGTTTTATAATCGAAAAACCCAAACACTACCAGAAACTATAAATTCCTTTATCACTAACTTACACTCACCATTAAGTACTTCACCTTTTTGAAATTGTCTCTCTTTTCGAATTCCATTTTCTCTCTTTATTTTTTTTTAGCTTCGATGTAGAAATTGTTTTACATTTGGAATTCTATTTACTACAAACCTTCCCAAGTCTAATAATTTTGTCTATATTTATCTCAACTCTGTTGATTGAATCATTCCAAACTCCTTAACTGTAAAAGTTGATCATTTTAAAATTTATTATATTTATTTTTAAATCTTAAGAAACTAGCAATATCAGAATAATAAAGAAGCATTTCTGGCAATCGAAATTACATTTAAAGCGACTGCTTTTGATAGATAAAAGATATGTGTTTATGGTTAAGCTCAAAGTTATGCTAAATATTACTTTTGCGTAATACTATACGTTCAGAAGGATACATAATTCTATAGGACGGACTGACCTGTTAAAAGGAGAGCCAGTTCACTGTAAGTATTTATAGACCTTGAAAGAATGATTTCCCGAATCTGACACCACTACAAAACCATCTGTTGTTACTGCTAGTCCTTGAGGACCATAAAGAGGATCTTCGTTAGTATTGACAAAGGACAAAAAAGATCCACTACTGTCGAAAACCTGCAAATAAGTATTGATTCGTTATTTACTGATTCGGTTAGTTTTGAGTTTTTCACGCAAAACTACGCAAGGTTAGCTTTCCATAATTTAATAGCGATAGTCTAGAAGAAATGCGGTTAGCCAACACCACCAAACGCCACCCTATGACTTCTCTTTTACCAGTTGAGTGTTAAATTATAACACACCCACGGCTGAAAGGGTGAGCATGCCTAGTTTGACAATTACGAATCTAATGCTCTAACCACCAAGCCATGCCAGGCCCATAATTTAATGGCTATTTGTTTTTCTGTTTTATAACACGATTTTTAACTTTTCATCGCAAATGACAATCATATTTAGTAAAATTACCGAACATTATGCCAGGTTTATCATTTCAAATGAACAATTTAAAAACAGTTGTGTGTTACTATGATTTCAAGTTAACTCATTTATATCCAAATATATTTCGAATTTGTTAAAATATGGCGGTTTATCTTTGGTAAATTAAAACATATTATTCTTATTATAAGTATAAATGGAAGGTTTAAAAAACTTAGTTATCGACACTTTAAAGCAAAAAACATACAAGAAACAGGGATTTTTGCAATAACTGTTTATTGGTTGATGGATATTTTTATTTTATATTAACGAAGCATATTTTCTTTTCTTTGTTTAAGCCTGATATTACAAATCCATTATGGAATTGAAACAAATCTGGTCCTAGTATTTTACGCAAATAACATAAGTTTTCAAATTATAACCTTTTTTTTTTAATCTGTACTTTTGTATACAACGGCACTAATTAACCAATCTATACTATTCATGGGTCATTTGTAATTAAGCGTTTATTGTGCCTTTGCTGTGAATCCAAAGGTTCGTGTTACGCGTTCCCTTGCCTCAAAAATGCGATCTATACTTTTGGGTCATGGGGACGCCATACGATCACACAAAAGCCGTCCATAAGTTGGCGGTGGGTACTATTTACTAGTCGCCTTCCATCTTGTCTATTGGTTAAAAATCAGAAATGGTTATGCACAGTTATCTCTTATGTAACTTTGCGAGAAAATTCTAAAAAAATACTGAATATAAAAAAATACCATACTTGAATTCTACTGTTTCCCCAGTCAGCTACCAAGATGTTATCTTGTTTATCCACAGCGACACCTGTTGGGGCATTAAACTGTCCATTTCCTTCTCCATTTGAGCCAAAAATTGAAACAAATCCTCCATCAGGATCAAATACTTTGATACAATGATTGTGGAAATCTGACACTATGATCTGATTTTTACTGTTTACGGCTGCATAATGAGGTCCAGCAAATTTAGTTGGACCGCTTCCCCTACTCCCAAACTTGTACAACAATTTTCCATTTTCTTGGAATATTAACACACAGCTTGCTTTGTTATCTACAACAATGATGTGGCCGTTCTTATCCACAGCCACCCCTTTTGGGCCTAAAAGTTTACCTACACCCATTCGGCTAACGTATTTTCCGCTGGGCTCAAATATACTTAATAGTTTATTTTCATAATCTGCTACAACGTAATTGCCATTAGCTGTAACTGCGACACCTGTTGGCCTTTGCATTTGACCAGGTCCTCGACCTCTGATTCCGAAACGTAGCTTGCACTCACCTGTACTATTGAAGACTTGAACGCATTGATTATTACTATCTGCAATCACAAATTTATTGTCTGATGTACAACAAACACCCTGAGGATTAGTGAATTCTCCTCTTCCTCGCCCTCTATTGCCTACTCTCATCACTAAATCATCTTCAAAAGGAAAATTTTTTCGCTGTGATCCGCCGGACCTGCGACTGGATGGGCGTCTGGAGCTACGATGCCTGGCGTCTGCGGTTCTGGGTATCTTGGAACTTGTAGGTCTGTCACTGGAAGAACTCTCTTCTTCGACAAATGCCTTCACTTCAAATGGACTATCTTTGATGTGGTTGCCAAACAACTTAATGGTAAGTTTGTATACACCTTCTTTAGAAATATTGTAAACAAAATCATAGCTACCATTTTTCTGGTAGAATATGTCAGGGATTAAACTGACGGAAAGTTCAGAGGAGCTGATATCTGTTTCAAACAACATATTCCCATCTTTTACAATATCTCCACATCTGTCTTTAGGGACAACATTAATAAGAGTTTGTTTCCCAACAACACACTGTTTTAACCCTTCTCCAGAAGCTGTAGTTTCGTAAGCAACAGCACTATTAGTTAGAATTTTCCCAAAATGGTTTAGTGACTTCTTAAAGTCTGTCAATTCAGTACCTTCAAAGACCATGTAGTCATTTTCTTCCGGCATTTTCTGAACAGACATCTCGGAAAATTCGGAAATCTTCTCGGCCATCTGCTTGTTGACAAGGAAGATTTCAGTATCATTGCCATAGGTTAGCGCATTTTCAGTAAATTCACAGCTGTTTGTAAGATCGCTAATACAAAATTCCAAATATTCTTTCTGTTCCTGCAAAACCTGTTGTTTTAATCTATGGCATTCATCTAGTTCTTTTAATAAAAAAGACTTCCTTAACTGGATAAGTTCCGTAACAGAATCTAAAGTATAGCAGATGTTTTTAGATATTTCAGAGTGCTTGTTAGAAAGAATGTACGTCAAGGTGTTTACAGAGTCCATAGCCTCCTTCAAAGCTGGAATCTGAGAGTATGCTTTTTCCACAAGGTTTTTTAAAACCGCTTTCTGTTCTTCTACAGCCTCGCTAATGCGTGTGGTATCATGTCCACCGTGTTCTATGTCTGTGCAAGTGACGCAAATAGCAGTTTCACATTCACGACAATAGAATCTTAAAGTCTGGCTTTGGTGCTTCGGACACATCAGAGAAGGGTGATCTTTGGACATTTCATGTTCCTCCAGTAGTGCTAATTCGTTCAAGGAAATAACTTTGTGACTCCCGGTGGACATTTCCTTTTGGTGTAACCTGCTACACGTATCACACAGAAATTGATTGCACAAAATACATTTGTAAGTTCCAGGAACTTGACTATCACATATTTGACAAACTGTAGGCTGACCTAAGATCTCCATCAAATTTAAAATAAAGAAATTATTTTGAAGGCCAGATACTCCTTGTTCTGGTAGTATAGATTGCTGTCGACAGAGGGGGCAAGTGAGAGTTAGGCTTTCTGCTGGGATGTAATTCAGTAGACAGTCCTCACAAAAGGTATGCAGACAAGGAAGAACCTATAAAATAATATTTAAGAACATTAATAAGTTGTGATAATGACTGACTAGTGTATACTTTGTTTAACAGCTACTCTCCTGATAATGTTATTCATGGAACAAAAAATAATTTCA
Organism: Carcinoscorpius rotundicauda; assembly: GCA_011833715.1. NCBI lineage: Eukaryota > Metazoa > Arthropoda > Merostomata > Xiphosura > Limulidae > Carcinoscorpius > Carcinoscorpius rotundicauda. Next base: position 20,789,280 of record CM022400.1, read on the forward strand.
ATAGTAAATGCAGCATGCTACAAGTTTAGTTTAGGCTCACTCATATCGTTAATTGTGTCAGAAATCGAATACTTAATATATCAATCATATTTCACAATAAGGTATACCTTAAGTTAAATTTAAAAAGAAACATATTATTAAAGTTCGTATATAATTATATATAATATAATTTTCAAACAACATATTATTATGACGTCAATTACATTATATAATTAAAGGTTTATTTGTGTTTTGAATTTCGCATAAAGCTACTCGAGGGCGAGGGCTATCTGTGCTAGCCGTCCCTAATTTAGCAGTGTAAGACTAGACGGAAGGCAGCTAGTCATCACCACTTACCGCCAGCACGTGGACTACTCTTTTACCAAATAATAGTGGGATTGATTGTCACGTTATAACGCCCCCACGGCTAAAAGGGGCGAGGATGTTTGGCGCGATAGGGATGCGAACCCGCGACCCTCAGAGTACTAGTTTCAAACCTTAACACGCTTCATCATGCCGGGCCAATATATAATGAAAGGACCACAAAAGAAAAACGAAAATTTTACTAAATATTAGTATGTTCTCATAGGTTTTGATTGAGTTTATTCATGCGTTGAATGAGGTTGGTAAATGAAATATGAGAAATTCAACTATTTCCAGGGATATTCACACTAAGTATTATATTATTACTCGGTTATTTATGGCGATGTTTTTGATAATATGAAATTTATTGGCATCTCTCCCATGTGTATGAATGAAATAATTTGATGTTTAAAAAGTAAAATCCAACAAAGTTTCAGCATTTTCTATTATTTCACTGATATTTCTTTTGTTTCATATTTCTTTGCATACTTTTTCTTTTCAAGCTAGCACAGTTTGGCTACTAGCAAATAAACGATATTAAATGATTGTAATAGGATCGCCTTTGATGTAATTGAATTCTTTCACAGATGTTCTTTGGACAAGTAAAAAGTTCACTGAGAAATCTGCAGGTTGGATTAAATTATCACATGTTTTAGAAATATTTAAAAACCACCAACTAGTAAATCTAGAATTGTTAATATTTTTACATCCACACAGATATATCATTAAAATGTGCAGTTTATCTGTAAACTTTGCTTTTTATTTTTAAACCGTCTTATAACTATTGATAAAACAACAGCTTCTGCGTTACTGTTCGAAAGATTAGATTATTCCATTAAGAGCTTTGAAAATAGTTTGTTTTGAATTTCACGTAAAGCTACACGAGGACTATCTACTCTAGCCGTTATTAACTCAGTAGTGAACGACCAGAGGGAAAACATCTAGTCATCATTACTCATCGCCAATTGTTGGGATACTCTTTAACTGAAGAATGGTGGATTGACCGTCACATTTTATGATGCCCCCTCGAGTAAAAGGGCAAATATGCATTTGGTGGGACGGGGTTCGATTCTGGAACCCTCATATTACGAGTCGAGCGCCCCAATCACCTGGTCATGCCAAGACCTTGAAAAGAATAGCGTCAAAATAACAACTCGTTGAAAGTGCCGATGAAATTCCGTTAAGCAAAACGCATATTATTTCAGTTACGTTTTTTTCATTCATCACACCACCAGCCATTTGGGATAACATAATTACTAGGCATCTTTAAATGTAGCACAAGTACTACCTTTGGATTTGTGTATCTGTCCAGACAGATTCCACACTTCAGAAACTGAGAGTCAATCTGACGCGCCACAGGTTGGGCAAGTGCTTCCAAATCCTGTCCAGATGACATGTTCGGCCAAACTTTGGTTTCGAGAATTGGTTCTTCGTATAATGGACTGAAACACTCCAGCTAAACATTCAATTAATAAACGATATACACACGCATATATATACATAAAGAACTGCAAGAAGCCAAAACTTATCTAAAGTGAAGAAGTTTTAACAATAACAAGGTTAAAAATGGTAACCTTTAAATTCCTAATATAAGCAAAAGTGCATAATGCCAACTACTCTTCAAGCAAAATCAACAGAGACATGCCCATTTAACAACAAAAAACACGTTCATCTCTTCTGTTATTAACGTTATTGGTCGTTGGAAATAAATCGTGTCATTTCGAAATACGATAATTCTTAAAAGTTACACTTCTTCCCAAATATTAAAAATAAGTAACTTCTCTACAAACAATCACTTTTCTTATAGGTATAGACTAATTCTGGCTTTATAATTCAAAATAAAAATTTGCGGAACTAGGATTAGTAATAAAGAGCATTATGTGTATGGTAATTTACCATGTCTAATTATTTTATGAGGCTTAAACTGTCTCCAATTATTAAATCGCTTGATATCTAACTTAAAAATGTAGCGCAAATGTTAGGGGTGAATTTTATTCTTACAGAAATTTTAAAAAACACAGTTAAGTGGTTCGAACACATATATAATAACAAAACCTTAAGCTTTATTTGTTTGTTTTGGAATTTCGCACAAAGGGCTTTCTGTTCTAGCCGTCCCTAATTTAGCAGTGTAAGACTAGAGAGAAGATAGCTAGTCATCACCACCCGCCGCCAACTCTTGGGCTACTCTTTTACCAACGAGTAGCCGTTACATAATACGCACCCACGGCTGGGAGGGCGAGCATGTTTAGTGCGACGCGGGCGCAAACCCGCGACCCTCAGATTATGAGTCACACGCCTAACGCGCTTGGCCATGCCAGGCCTTCAATCTTAAACTATAAAACCTATTTATCAAACTTGTACCATTCGTTTAAAAAACCTCAACAAATTAAAAAAAACATACAGTAACTTGAAAAACGTAAAACATATGAAATGCTAATAAATAGCGGCATCTTACCTGTAAAAATTAATATTTTCAAACTATTAAACAAAAAATACGCTGGATAACATGCCGATATTACACGGTAGATAGCAGTTTTTGGCATCGTATTTTTTAAGTTATAAAATTACGAAACATTTGAAATTGTTTCACCTAGAATGCTGTAAGTAGGCAAAATAAATCTGATATAATTTTGCAGTTAAAGAAATTGAGATATTCAGTTATTTTGTTTAAGAACTGTAAACTGTATTTAAGAGCAATCTACTTATCCATTTAATCAATTAATTAAATGTATACCGTGTGCTTCCCAGCAATTTAGTTATCCATTTATTTCTATAAATAAATGTACCGTGTACTTAGAAGCTTTCTACTTATCAATTTATTTATTTAAATAAATGTACCGTATGCTTTACAACAATTTATATATCCAATTATTTCGTTAAAGAACCGTAAACTGTATTTAACAGCAACTTACTTAGCAAACTAGTGGCCTGGCATGGCCAGGTGGGTTAAAGCGTTCGACTTGAAATCTGAGGGTCGCGAGTTTGAATTCGGTCGCACCAAATATGCTCGCCCTTTCAGCCGTGGGGGCGTTATAACGTTCGATCAATTCCACTATTTGTTGGTAAAAGAGTAGCCCAAGAGTTGGCGGTGGGTGGGATGACTAGCTAGCTGACTTCTCTCTCGCCTTACACTGCTAAATTAGGGACGGCTAGCGCAGATAGCCCTCGAATAGCTTTGCACGAAATTTAAAAAAACAAACAAACAAAAACAATCCAACCCATAAAGAGTAAAATATTTGAACAGAATCTGGTCCATGAGAACTCTACTCTCATGCTCTGTTAAAAATTCAAATGTGCAAAAAATCTAATCCGGCTTTCAATCAAATAGAAAAGTGTTGGAAAGCAGGCAGTGCATAACTATAGAAAATAAATATTTATGTTCACTTCAGTTTCACAAATTCGTGAATTCTGAATAACTGTTTTCCATCTAGCCCTACAACACTATCCAAGCTTTCGTATACCTTGGCCCGAAATTAAAAAGAAAGAAACTTATTTAATGTATAGTGTCAGAGAATACCAAGAACGGAAACTACTCTAAAATGTACCTTAGTTTCTCACGTAGACCCCACACCCAACAAACAATGTTTACTGTTAAAGTTAACTTTCTAAACACTGTGGTACGTGTTTACCCACATATATTACAGCCCCTTCAACGGAGAATACAAGATTATTTGTACTTCTTTTCCCCATAAATTATGCTAATTAAAATATATGTAAAAAAAAGGTGATGGTTTTATACGAAATATTCATGTTTTGTTCGAGATGAAAAGCAAAACAAAAAGTTACAATGAGCAGAGCTAACCCTTGGTCACAGACGCTCATGTACATGTAACAAATAATCTTTATTTAAGAATGAATATTGGAAGTTCGAAGATGTCTCAATGTCCATTGTTTTTAAGCGATGTAATAAAAGGTATCATGACACAATTTTTGTAATTTTAAGGTTTTGTTCTTGGTGTATTGTAACATAAAAGTAGAATAAAATATCGAGATTCTATGAATAAAGGTATTTATTTATATAGACTAATCTTAGCTTTGCTCTATTTTTCACCAAGCCAAAATATGTTATCTTCCTATAACATTATAATCAAACATTACCTAGTAATTTGAAATTTATTTTATAAAACACAAAACAACAGCAGTGACAAACCAACGAAACAATAAAACAAAAATTAAGTAACATTAACAAGTATGGAACATAATTCTATCAAAACATCAACAACACATAATTGAGAAGAACGAATGAAAACAAAGAAATATTTATATATATGTGTGTGTATTCGAAATTGGCCAACCAAATGACAGTATATCAATCTGGATCACCAATCGTCATTCTAAAGAAGTTTTTACGATTTGTTTGTTTCTTTTTTATACTTTCGCGCAAAGCTACACGAGAGCTACTTGCGCTAGCCGTCCCTAATTTAGCAGTGTAAGACTACAGGGAGGGCAGATAGACATCATCACCCACCGCCAACTCTTGATCTACTCTTTTCCCAACGAATAGGAGAATGAACGTAACATTATAACATCTTCACCGCTGAAAGGACAAGTCGGATTGGTGTGACCGTCTTTAGAACGCGCAAACTCAGATTACGAGTCGAGCGCCCTGCCAGGGACTCTTTATGAAGAAAGAACAAGAGAAGTATTTTCTTTCTACGACATTCCTACACATTTGCACGAAAGTATATTATTCAAATTTAATGACCAGATGGTTAGAGTGCTCGACGCATAATCTGAGGGTCGCAGGTTCGAATCCCTACCCCACCAAAATAGCCACCCTTTCAGCTGTAGGGATGTTATTGTGTTATAGTCAATTCCACTAAACAGAGTAGCCCAAGACTTAGCAGTAGGTGTTGATGACTAGCTGCCTTCCCTCTTGTCTTTCACAACTAAATTAAAGACTGGAAGCGCAAATAACCCCCATGTAGCTTTGCGCAAATATCCAAACAAATTAAAACAATAATTTCAGTCAAATTTCACCCGTTTTTCAGTCGTTAAAATAGGTTACACTAGCCTATGAGGTGATGGTAGGTGGTGTTGATTAGCTGTTTTCCATTTGGTTTCTTAGTTTGGTTATTCGTAGCTAGTTTGCGAGGAAATTCACGAAACAACACTACCAAACAAGTCACTCGGTAACCTAATACTCCATCTGTCAAAATATTCTTATTTCTTGTACACTTTAGATATTCCAGTTTTTGCTTGTTTTTTTGTTTATAATTAAGCACAAAACTACACAGTGGGCTATCTGTGAATAGCAACAAACTAATTATATGTATATTAAAACTTTTAAGTTTGTGTTACGTACAGTATGACACTTCTGGGTGTTTTCAACCGTTTGTGGATTAAAAATATATATATTTACTGTAATTATACAAATAAAGATGATTTGATACAAAAAATAAAATAAATAAGAGTAATATCTTTCTACAGTGGATTGGGATTCTGTATCAATTGATTATATCTAAATTTCGAGATCATGAAATATTTCGGTAACTATCTTATTAACTTTTGTAGTCTCTGAGTGGTTGGGTTTAGAGCAAAATCGCGCCCCCCAGTGGCTCAGCGGTATGTCTGCGGGCTTACACGCTAAAATCCTGGTTTCGATACCCGTGGTGGGCAGAGCACAGATAGCCCATTGTGTAGCTTTGTGCTTAATTCAAAACAACAACAACAGCAAAATCGTACTTGGCAATCTGTTGTGTCTATCCCAGAGTTTGTTTGGCATTTTGTGCAAAGCTACACGAGGGCTATCTGCGCTAGCCGTCCCTAAATTTACAGTGTAAGGAAAGAGGAAAGGCAGCTGGCTCGTCATCACCATCCACCGCCAACTCTTGGGCTACTCTTTTACCAACGAATAGTGGGATAGACTGATACATTATAACGCCCCCACGGCTAAAATGGTGAACATGTTTGGTGTGACGGGGATTCGAGCCCGACACCCTCGGATTGCGAGTCTAGTGCTTTGACCACCTGGTACGCCGGCCTCTACCCAATAGTTTGTATGGAATTTCGCACAAAGCTACCTGAGGGCTATCTGTGCTACCGTCCCTAATTTAGTAGTAAGACTACAGGGAAGGCAGCTACTCATCATCACCCACCGCCAACTCTTGGGCTACTCTTTTACCAACGAATAGTTGGATTGACCGTCACAGTATAACGCTTCCACGGTTGAAAGGGCGAGCATGTTTGGCGCGAACCCGCGACCCTCAGATTACTAGTCGCACGTCTTAACACGCTTGGCCATGCCGGGCCTTACTCAATAGAATCTAAGAACAGATTTTTGCCTTGTAAATCTATAAACATTCCATTTTTCTACAAAGGGACTTCATTTCTGTAGCTTCTACCGTTAATACGAACGTAAGCTGTGCAGTCATAACACAGTACTCGAATACATAATGTATAGTTGTGTATTATGTATTTAAAATGTAAATAAAATGAACATGTATATTTATTGTTTTGATTGTATTTCTAGTTGTTGAAAAATGTAAAGCAGTTTTGGCAAAATATCATGCCTAAACTTTGTAGTCACATGACTTTTAAATATGTGCAATACTATGATATTTTAGTTGAGTGAAATATTTTTATTTATTAAGTTTATTTTCGTGGACTTTAGACCTCAAACCTAGTAAAGAGCAAGGACAAAGTGCAAGGCCCATTCTTGTATATAAACACACGTTGGTGAACGTTACAAACGCTAATAAAAGATATTATACTGAATACTAATTTGCTGTAAACGTGCGGAAGCGAGAGACATAGACACTAAATAGTCATATTCTGAGAATGATAAAGATGTGTTTTGACAGAATATTCAAACGGAAAATTATTTTATTTTTTATATTCGATGTTAACATACTTAGGAAGTTAATATATTTCCATATGTAGTTAAAGTATTAATGTATGTATATTATTAATCGATGATAAACATTTTACACTTTTAATGAAACCCATAGTTTATTCTTTCCCTCCTTGTTGGCATGACCTGGTGGTTAAAGCAATCGATTCTTAATCTGAGGGTCATAGGTTCGAATCCCCATGCCACCAAACATACTCACCATTTTAGCCATGGGGGCGTTATAATGTGATGGTCAATCCCTCTATTCGTTGGTAAAAGAGTAATCCTAAAGGTGTCGGTGGGTGGTGATGACTAGCTGCCTTCCCTCTAATCTTACATTAGTAAATTCGGGGCGGCTAGTAGAGATAGTCCTCGTGTCATTTTGTGCGAAATTCAAAACAAATCAATATTTGCCTTAGTTTCAGCCCCCCAGTGGCTCAGCGGTATACATGCGGACTTACACGCTAAAATCCGGGTTTCGATACCCGTGGTGGGCAGAGCACAGATAGCCCATTGTGTAGCTTTGTGCTTAATTAAAAACAACAACAATGTTCCCATAGTTTTAATAAGAATATAATTTTTTCAAACATATTTAACTATAAATAGACGTGGTTTTCGATACAAATAATAACAAGAAAGGTCGATACCTACAGGTTTTCATATCTTTATTATTGGATATTTGGATTTATAAATTAAAATTTCTGTGTATGTGAAGTTCCTGTTCGTTTGCTATTATACCAAAATTTATTCAATTTAGAGAAACAGTAATAAACGATAACACATTCATAGTTTTTAAACTTTTCCTGTTTTTGACGTAAAGGACATCTTAATGATACTGCAAAGTGTTGATATTTGTTTTTTGTTTCGTTAATGTATTCACCTTGTGAAGCTATTTATATCCATTTGAAAGTGGAACATGCTAATATTCGGTTTCTTTTTTCTTCTTCCATTGATACACTCAGCCTCGGGAAGATTTTGTATATATTTGCAACTACAACGAATATAAGCCAAAGATCGTGTTTATCAGAAGTGTTTTCTAGAATATTCACACAGCACAGAAGAGTAAATTGTGAAGAGTTGGACGAAACACAACATGAAAAATGTGTATTTAAGAACTTTAATTTTGCATCAAATTCTAATTTGTTTAACGTATGTATTATTCCAAGGACTTACATTACCATTTATGTTTAGTGAAGCAATCAATAACATGCTTTATTTTTTTCAAATACTTTTAAAACTATTATTGTGCCTTCCACCGTTTCTCCCTTGGTATTTTAGACTTTCCCACCTATTCTGATTTGTTATAATTTAACGCTATACATGTCGTCAATGCTTATCGTTTGAGAAATCGTAAAGTCACAGACGTCAAGGGTGATTTGTGTACATTAGTGCAACATTATTACTGATATGCGAAACTTTATTCGTCTCAGCGTCAACTAGTGGAAAATTATTTAAGTTATAGGTCTCTACTTTTTCACTGTTGTGTTCCACGTCAATTTCGCAGAGATATGCAAACTCTTTAATATATTTGCTATTTTTTTTCAAAAACTGTAATTACATCTAAGAAAATGTAACTGAATTCAGAAAGTAGGACGAAAAACTGTAATTGTTAGTTGTAGTATAATTAGCGTGATTAGTCAATATTTATAAAGGGAGAGATTATTTTAAGATATAAACAGGCTAAACCATCTTATTATATTTAAGACATTTTTATGTTTATTTTTTGTTCAGAACACCAAGAAAAAGAGCAGAGTTGCATCCGAAAGTTTAAATTTGGTATCTACGTAAGACACATTTACACAAACACCAGATCTTTTGTCTTCTGGGAATGATGGCCTGCGAGACGGAGTCGGATACCCACAAGATATCGAAACCTGACGTGAAAATCCACTATGTGAATCCTGATGAAGAACGTTTGTATGAAACAGGATGGTCGTCATTATCTGAAACCTCAGAAAGAGAATGGCTTATAGTTGGTTCCAAACCAGTCCCACAAGTTGGTGATCAATCCCAGCCTTCCAATTCAAATAGATTACTGGTAGCCGAAACTGCTACAACCACGAGCACTTTAAGACGTCGACTTGGTATAATCCTTGCGTTACTATGTGCCTTTTTAGGCAGCATCAAGGGTTGGATGGTTAGCGAACTTAAAGACATTGGGCCTGTTGAGATTTTTGGGTTGAGAAGTGTTGGCACTGTTGTCTTTCTCCTACCCGTTATTGTTATTCGCAGCTACCAAGTCTTGTACGACTGGCGTACCAACCTACAACTTACAGTACGCTCTGTGATAGGTAATGTAGCGGTAGCAGGCTATTACTTTGGTTTTACTTACCTTCCTTTAGCTGACGCATCTTTGTTATTCTATAGTATGCCTTTATACACAACCATTATTGGATGCATTTTTTTGAAAGAAAAATGTGGGCTGACAGAAATATGTTGCGTAATTTTTTCTATCGTAGGTGTTGCTTTAGTTTCTTCTCCTGCCATCCTGTATGGACGAGGTGGGTCAGAAAAAGGTGTCTATGGAGACACGGGAGACGTCATAAAAGGCGTTATGGGAGCCTTAATTGGAGCCTTTGCGCAAGCTGTGGCCCTTGTAGTACTTCGAAAACTTAACACTATACCTGCTATGGTAGTTAGTTTCTGGTGGGCAGGAGTGGGTGTTGTGTTAAGTCTTATTATCGTAATATCTTCAAGAAACTTTCATCTCTGGAAGTGTGGAACAGAGAGTGCGATTTTATTTTCCATCACTATCGTAGGATTTGCTAGTGAAGTAATTTTGGTGGTTTCTCTCTACCTAGAGCAGGCTGGAAAGGTGTCTATCGCTCTTACGTCAGAAATTTTATGGGCTTTTATTTTACAGGAATGCTTTCAACGAGAAACTCCAACAGTTCTCAGCGTTCTTGGAGCTACGTTTATTGTAGCTTCGCTCATTTTTTCCAGCGTTCAGGATATCGATCTTAAGCGGCGTGTGCGCCATCTAGGGTCAATGCCAAGCGCTATCCTGATGACTAAAGCAATGTGTTGGTGTTGCCTTGATCCAAGCCAGCGAGAAGAGGAGATGAACACGACGAAACAGAGAGAGAATCTTACTGACAAAGAATTATTTATTAAACAGCCATTTGGAGCGTATGGCACCATAGAAAAGTGAACTTAAAGAGATCTTTATCTGAAAAAAGTTCTCGAAGTGAGGAAGCTCTTTCCCTCTTCTTTTACTACAAGTCATAAAAAAATCAGCTATCATGACAGTTAGAACGAGAGTAAAACGTAATGTTTTAGGTAAATATATATAATATAAGAAAAGTAAAAATTTCAGTGAATTGTATGTTAAATGGTGACTAATATATATACAACTGAACAAATTAGTGACGTCCTAAGAATATTTTAACAAAGAACATAATATTTATTCAGCGCTGATTTGAGGAACCGTAGGTTTAGTAGTTTACTCTACAATTTTGTTTAAACCTTAAAGTTACATTCATGTATTCCTGTTGCATTTTGAACGTTTCCCAAAACATGTACCTCTGTGTGTAATTTTCTTCTAAACCGTTATGTACAATGAATTTATCTCTGTGACGCATTAATATACATTAAAGTTTGAACAGCTTGTAATAAAATAATTTGCAATAAATTAATTATTTTTAAATAATCGGTTTTTGTTTTGTACATTATTTGAGAAAAGCTTGACTGAAAGATGTTTGATTAAATTCTGAAGTCAAAATTAAAACTTTTAGTTGTTGGTAGTTAACGAGACAATACACTAAATATATTTACCTTTATTACCTAATCTTAACAGTTTTAAATGTAAAAAAAAAAACGTTTTTTAGGATCACTGTTTGTTTGTTTTGAATTTCGCGCAAAGCTACTTGAGGGCTATCTGCGCTAATTGTCTCTAATTTAGCAGTGTAAAACTAGAGGGAAGACAGCTACTCATCACTACCCACCGCCATCGAATAGTGAGATTGACCGTCACATTATAACGCCCCCACGGCTGAAAGGACGAGCATGTTTGGTGCGGCCGGGATTAGCTAGGAATTACTACAGGAACTTCTAAACAAATCGTATATCTTTTACGTTTTTTGTAGAAAAATACACTAAAGGGGTGAGTTGTCATTTTCTTAGGAAGGATGTCTGAAAGAAAAGCTGTTGAATAATAGTAAATATACGCTACTAATACGTGGCTTCCAATACCGATGTTTCACGTACTTAAGATATTAATATTTATGGCAAATATGATGCAAAAGGTTTTTATTTGTGCTTTCCTATTACCCGAACAGGACCCATGCCTCCGTCCTGTCCTCTGCAAGTTTTTGAATATGATAAAAGTATTATTATAATACTAATTTACTACGATGTTAATTATTCCTCTGTTACACATAAACTACTTGTTTACGTTTCTTGGAAACATAATCATTTTGGAAGTTATGATTTTGCAGCATGCTAAATCTATTTTATAACGAGACCAATACGGTAAGTTTTACAAATTTAAATTGTGTTTGATACAAACTTAAAGTTACTAACTATTTCCTATCTGTAGATGACAAGAACTTCAGTAAAAACTTATTTAACTGGCAAATCCATGACCTCGTTATCGAACATTATAATTATAAACAAAATGTACTTCGTTTATTTTAATCTTTATGTATATTTCAAATGTTACTAATCAATAAATATGTTCACATAAGTTCCACGCATCTGAATACATAGAATAGTAACATTTGTAAAGCTTAGAACGAATATTAATTGTATATTACCTAATAGGGACAGTTTGAGAGTTTAACATTTCCTGATTTTAATGTATCATTATAAATTTCTACTAGAGGGCACTTGTGAGGGCAATCAATGCAATTTTTCTCAGGAGAGTCAGGTAGCAGCACAAACTGTTAATTGCTCTGCTATATGCCTGTACAATCACACAACTTTAACTACGAAACAGTTAAAAACAAGATATTTTTGTTTTTGTTATCTTTAATAGTTTATCTGCTAAATAATTCGTAAATTGGGAGCATGAATGTTTTACATTCTTTACGTCCAAATACCATACACATACTAAATAGTTATTAGTTGTATTAGTATTATTAGTAATAGATGCTATTTATCAATTAATCCATATCATATGCTTTAACTGCTAGTATGTTACTGACTTTGGAGGAGTCCTGACAAGAGAAGTCCAGGAGCACTACTAATAGCTATAGATAATTTCATTAATTAATAAGTAACTTAATTGCTTTGCCTTTTTAAAATTGTTTTCACAGGTGGTTCAAGGTCTTTTAACAATTAGATTATTTGAAAGAAGAAGAAGTAATTACTTGGTGTGATGGGAACGTCACGTGCTAATAAAAGTTGTATGTGTAAAAGACAGTATGGGTGGGTTTCAACTCATGAAGCTGAAAAATGTTCTCGTGTAGCTGAATAAAAATAACCTCTTGTTGGTTAATTCTACTGGGATATTTCTCAATTTTCTCTCTTTATCCATTAAATATAAAGTTTTGCATAAACAATACAGACCGTTTCTTTGAAAAGTCACTGATTGCTACATATGAGTTGTTTACGACTGACTAGTAACTTTGTTTGTTTTGGAATTTCGCACAAAGCAATTCGAGGGCTATCTGTGCTAGCCGTCCCTAATTTTGCAGTGTAAGACTAGAGAGAAGGCAGCTAGTCATCACCACTCACCGCTAACTCTTGGGCTACTCTTTTACCAACGAATAGTGGGATTGATCGTCACATTATAACGCCCCCACGCCTGGGAGGGCGAGCATGTTTGGCGCGAACCCGCGACCCTCAAATTACGAAAGCGCACGCCTTAACGCGCCAGGCCATGCCAGGCCCTGTAACTTTCTAATTTTTCACATATGATATGTTTAAATGTAATAGTTTTAATATTAAAGATAATGCTATTTGAATGGTTCCTGAAAAAAATCTTTCCAGATTTAGCAGAATAACTGGAAATCCTCTTTACATTTTTTGTTCTTTTGTTATTTTTTGAATTATTAATAGTAAACTGTGGTGGAGTCGTTTGTATGAATTATTCACGCCAATAAATGACTATATTAATACCTAATAAAATTCTGGTCATGAAAGAGTAAGATTAAACATTTTCTTCTCTAAGAAGTTTTAATTCATGCCTGTAATTTCAGATGTTGGGCATATTTAACGTCTTTTTTGTTCTTTTCTAAGCAAGACCGGTAATATGACTGAAGAAGAAAACACTGGTATTATATTATAACAAGGATGTGATGGTGGTTAACTTCTAAAACTTCAGTCAAAAATAAACTGACATCGATTCACAGATATTCACTGATGAAATAAATGGTCAGAAACACTCTTGCAAAACTCAAATAAATTATTACTTACCAATTAAAAAAAAAAAGTCGCACAGTATCATTACTTATCCATTTCTTTCTTTAAATAAGTTTCGTGTACTAACCTTACGCAACTAAAGTTTGTTTAATGAACTAGTTTGCTGTTGGTGCTTTGAATTTCGCGCAAAGCCATATAAGTGCTATTTGCGAGAGCCGTCCCTAATGTAGCAGTGTAAAACTAGAGGGAAGGCAGCTACCCATTACCGCTCACAGCTAACTCTTGAGCTTCCCTTTTACCAACGAATAGTGGGATTTATGGTACGTTATAACGCCCCCACGGCTGAAAGGGCGAGCATATTTGGTGCAACCGGGATTCGAATTCGCGACCTGCAGATTACGAGTCGAACGCCTTAACTAACCTGGCCAGGCCGGGCCATTAGTTTGCTAAGTAAGTTGCTGTCAAATACAGTTAAAAGTTGTTTAACGAAATAATTGGATATATAAATTGTTGTTAAGCATACGATACATTTATTTAAATAAATAAATTGATAAGTAAAAAGCTTGTAAGTACATGGTAAGTTTAAATAAATAGATAAATGGGTCAGTAGATTGCTGGTAAGTACAAAATACATTTAACTTGATATTAACAAGTAATGTAAAGAGGAATTGTAATTGAAAGAAGTTTAGTAACCTTTTATTTTTATAGTCAGAAACATAAATGATAAGTAAATTTCTGGATGGTAAGAAAACAAACCTTATTTGACAAAATTACATGAATAAGTCACAGAACACAATATATTTGACTTGATAAAAATATGTAGATTAGGGTGCGTCAAAAAACAAAAAGTTGTGACACTCAGTCGCTCGCTTATAATTTGATTCCATTCAATGAAAAAAATATGCTAGCGTGAAAATCAATCTAATAAATTAATATTTATGAGTTGCGCAATGCGCACAAAATAACAACGTGCTTCCATACTCTTCTAGTAGCTGAATTGAAGGAAAGTTTTTCTCCAAACGTTCCTTTGACATTACTTTGGGATGGAAAGCTGACGCCTGACTTGGTTGACAGAAAGAAGATCGAACGTTTGGCAATTTTGGTTTCAGGTGAAGGTGTAGAGAAGATTCTTTCAGTGCCCAAGATTGATAGTGGGGATGAAAGTTCAGTAGCTTCTTAGATCGGATCAGATTTAGTAGAATGGAATGTAAAAGACAGAATTAAATCGCTTTGCTTTGACACCACGGCGACCAATACAGGATCCAAATATGGCGTCTGTCTGAGGATTGAAATGTTACTTGAACGTGAGCTGTAGACATCACATTTTGGAGATTCTTCTGAGCGCTGTATTCTCTACTCTCGTGATAGAGACACCAAAAAGTCCAGATATTACTTTGTTTTTAAACTTTAGAGATTGTTGGCCTAAAATTAATAAAACCAAGTACATAACAACAGTAGAAGCAATGGCACTCCGAATACAGCCTTGGAAGGATGATATTACTCAATTTTGTCAGAATTTGCTTCAATCTCATCAACCACGGGACGATTATAAAAAGCTCTTGGAATCAGCTGTCATTTTTCTTGGATCTTTTCCACACGGACGTTCTTCAGTTTCTTTCTGTACTTGGCTTGAGCAATATATTCTATAAACATCTGGATGATTCAAGAGGAGTTTGGTAGACTGCAACCACGGCCTGATTCATATCGTGTTTCATTTGACGCACATTTCTGCTGCAGCAAACTTGGCGATTTGTGTGTCTTTATAACTAAACATTACTTGCTCTCATGGTTTACATCTAAGGATGCTTTCCTGGCAGCTCGAAGGAATCCTTACACTACTCAAGGAACTTGCATTGCATGAAAATCATATGATTAAGGAAGTTGGTACAAAGGCAATGAATCGGCATTTATGGTATTTATCTGAGGTTGCAGTTGGGCTTGCGCTCTTTGATGACGGTGTAACGAATAGCGACAAACTCAAGATGGTCTCAAATATGAATACCGTGAAAAGATCTCC
Source organism: Carcinoscorpius rotundicauda (assembly GCA_011833715.1). NCBI lineage: Eukaryota > Metazoa > Arthropoda > Merostomata > Xiphosura > Limulidae > Carcinoscorpius > Carcinoscorpius rotundicauda. The sequence continues at coordinate 20,804,774 of CM022400.1, forward strand.
TAGGCCAACTCCACGTTTAACAGTTGATGCTGCAAGCAATGCTGTTTCCAGAAAACTTCCAGATTTTTGTACCTCGACAACGAAGAAAATTTTCTACCATCTGGATATTAGTAGTGCATTTTTATCATTACCACCGAAAGAGTGAAGCGCCTCCGAAGAGTACAAACAAAGAAAGGACAGAGTAAAGAAACTTTTTGTGACAAATGACGCAGCTGAAAGAGGAGTAGCTTTAATTCAACAGTTTACGGCAAAGGGCCGCACCAAGAACGAAGATCAATTTCAGTACATGATTCAGGTGGCAGAAGAACATCGGCGAACATAATGCGAAGGGGGCAGACAAGATAAAACTTCAATGAAATAATTTTTTCTTTGAAGTTTTTATGTTTTTGCTAATTGTATAATCAATAAATATTAAATAATTTAATTACCATTAACAATGTAATGTAAGGTAAATTTAAGGAAAATAGTGAACTTTGCGAGGGATGCGCGACCCCTAATTACTTCGCGATTGAAATGAAACTTTGTCTATGTTCTTTTCTCATGCAATGGCACAACTGAGCAAATGAGCAAAAAAATGGGGCATTTTAATTTTTATCCTTTATCTGCTGACGCACCCTAATGTAGATGTTAAGATTACCGCTAGGTGTATGCGCCATTTTACCCGATTAATGTGCATGGATCAGACTCTGAGTGAGTGAAAATAGACGAAAATATATGGAAAAGAAAGTTGCAGAGTAAAACTTCTCTGACGAAAATAAACAGATTTATATTATTGTTAACTTCACAAGAGATCTTACCTGACGAAAATACACTGATAACATCATATTAACTAGTTCGTTTTGCGTAACGGTTTTGAAGAAAAGACAAATTCTGTGTTGTATTTTTAGAATGAGGGAAATGCAATCACAACGTCAATCTCATGGTTGATGACAAGTAGATTCGTTTTTGGATCACCTTTTACTGGACATAAGCTTCTAATTCCTCATACAATCCTATTTAGTCTGTTAGCATTCACTAATTACATTGAGGACTCATTTGACAAGTATCAATGCCTGACACTACAGGTAAGCTGCCAACCACGCTGGGCAGATGGATAGCTATTACAACTGGAGTTTCGCTCCTCCGATTTCTCTTTTCACACACCAGGCTGCTGACTGGAGTCAGTTTTCACTCCGGAAACATTTTTGCACGGCTTGAAGCTTAGCGACTAGGTAAGTAGTTTATGTTTGCAAAATGGAACGTCATTAGCAGTAAAAGGGTAAAGATGAAAAATAATCACGTGATTTGGGTCTACCACAAACTTTTATTTGGCTCTTCACGTGAGATTCAACAGTGCCAACCTATCGACGATCTATGATAAAAGAGAACCGGTTGTGAGCTCTTTAGCCCAGCGGACTAGCATAAAGAACAACATCTCTATTGGAGAATGACTAGATTTAAGGACTAAAAAGGATCTACTGCTCAACTTTGAACTTGCATTGTAGTAATTTTACCTGATTTTTAATTTAACATACAACCAAAGATTTGATACTCGAATATTATATTTCAACTTCTAACAACAGACACACATTTCTTATTTATTATGTTATCAGCAAATTACACTTAATTTGTTTGATTGTTTGTTTTGAATTTCGTGCAAAGCTACTCGAGGGCTATCCGTGTTAGCCGTCCCTAATTTGGCAGTGTAAGACTAGAGGGAAGGCAGCTAGTCATCACCATCCACAGCCAACTCTTGGACTACTCTTTTACCAACGAATAGTTGGATTAATCGTAAGATTATAACGCCCCCATGGCTTAAAGGAGGGGAACGTTTGGTGCAACGGGGATGCGAACCCGCGACACTTGGCCATGCCGGGCCCATTACGCTTAATATGCAGTTCAACTAAGATATGGAATGAAACCTAAATTACTTCAGTTTGCGAAGAAAGTGAAATCATCAGGCTATATCGTTACTTTAAGGTTTCTCGTGTAGAAACAAAGAGCAAAATTAAGGTACTTCTTGGATTTATAAAGAAAAATCAAGTTTGAATAGTCACGGTGAGCAAAACACAGATTCCCGACTGTGTAGTCTCCCTACCCCAATGACACAACGGAATGTTTGCAGGTTTATACCACTAGAAACCAGGGACAGCATAGACAGCTCATTGTGTAACTTTGCGCTTAGCAAGAAACAAGTTACTGTATATTAATCCTTTTTTCGTTTGTGTTAAGTACAATATAACATTTTTGGGTGTTCCAACAACTGCTTATGGATTTAAAAAAAATTAAAAAAACATATACATTTATTTACGATAATTATATAAATAAAGGTGATTTGAAGTGAGAAAAAAAATGTAGTACCTTTCCTACGATGATAGGAATCTTGTTTCGATTGATGTAAATTTCGAGATTATGAAATATTTCGTTACAATTAGTTGTTTCTAGAGCAAAGTTGCATTGGGCTATTTGTTGCGTCTGCCTAAGAGAATTGAACAACGGGTACAACGGACTTTAGCGTTGCAAATCTATAAACATACCATTGTCCTACTGAGGGACTTTGTTTCTGTAGATTCGGGCCCGGCATGGCCAAGCGCGTTAAAGCGTTCGACTCGTAATCCGAGTGTCGCGGGTTTGAATCCCGGTCGCATCAAACATGCTAGCCCTTTCAGCCGTGGGAGTGTTATAATGTTACGGCCAATCCCACTATTCGTTGGTAAAAGAGTAGCCGAAGAGTTGGCGGTGGGTGGTGATGACTAGCTGCCTTCCCTATAGTCTCACACTGCTAAATTAGGGACGGCTAGATCAGATAGCCCTCGAGTAGCTTTGCGCGAAAACAAACAAACAAACAATTGTGTAGATTTTACTTTTAATATTAACGTAGGCTGTACAGCCATAATATAGTTATGTATAAATATTGTTTTAAAAATGTAAAAAACCCAATAAAAACACGTGTATAGTGATCGTATAGATTACATTTCTAGTATTTTGGGCAAAATATCATGCCTGAACTTTGCAGTTACATGACTTCTATGTATGTGCAAGACTACGATATTTTAGTTGAGTGAAATATTTTAAAGATTTATTTTCGTGGACTTTAAATGTCCCCCAGTAGCTCAGCGGCATGTCTGCGGACTTACAATGCTAAAATCCGGGTTTCGATACCCGTGGTGGACAGAGCACAGATAGCCCATTGTGTAGCTTTGTGCTTAATTCAAAATAACAATGGACTTTAGACCGCAAACCTAGTAAAAATGCATTCAGTTTTATAGAAATAAACAATCACACATTCATAGTTTTTAAACTTTTCCTGGCAAAATACATGAACAATTAAATTTGGGCAAAACTTCTAATAATTTGAAAAACATCTGGGGGGCAGATAGAACGGAAGTTGACTATAATGAAAATAGTTTTCAAAGGACAAGCTTTAGACCAAGACGAAACGTTAGCTTATTATAACTAAAAATGTCAGTTCTTAAAGGACAAAAAAAAAAAAAAATTTCCTTCGACCAAAGAAGGAATGGAAGCTTACTTTAATAAAAAAACATGTTGTGAGGAATGGGGGGTACAGGTCTTATCTTAAGATAGAATGTAAGCTGCCTGCAGGGAAAACGTTATTCAAGAACAGTCCTTAGGCGAAAACGGAACTTTATGTTTCTATAATGGATGCAGACTGTTATATGGGGTCAAGCCTTCGTTGTAGATATAGAGGAAGCTTATTAAAATTTAAAAAAAGAATCCTCTAGGAACAGATCTTAAAAGGAAGCTCTGTTAAAAGTTAAATAAAACAAAAAATAATTTTTATAGAAGTTAGACCAATGTTGTAACTAAATGCGAGTTTTTAGTATACATAGATGTTTACCGTTGGCTGAAATGGAACTTGATTGTAACAAGCACGGTAACAGGTTCTCTAGAACAGGCTGTAAGCCTAGATCATGAGGTCACAAAACTACAACTGGCTACTTTATATACAATGTGCAGGTTGCCACGTTTAATGTCGCAGATGTCCATGCAATGAGGACGACTCGTAACCTGACTATTGACAGAGAGATAAATTACACCAGTGTTTGAATACCGGTTATATTCGAATACTTTAAATTCGACAAAACCTTACGTAATTAGATTCCCTGAAAGGGTAATACCTAAATAAATTCGATACAAAGTTTCCTGGGTCACTTGAGTTATTTAACTTTAAACTTGCTTCGACTGAGGCAGAAAGTAGGTCATCGCGGTCTCTGAAATCACGCTTACAGTCTCAAGTTAAATTTTTATTAGAGATGTTTCATCGATTATGGTTATTACTGACCTTTTTTCCCTTCTCTTTAGCGCAAAAGTTACACAATTGGGTACAAACACTCTGTCAAACTAGTGTAAACTAACCCTCGGATATTTACGTTAAGTTCGGTACACCCCCTGGGAGACATTATTATTATTACTAAAATCAAATATTTTTAAACCTTAAACTTTTAATTTCAGAATAACAATAATAAACACTGTTTCGATGGAATTGGAACAGTTAATAAATACACCTCTTTACAGCGTATTCTAAAGTTGGTAAGCCTCATCAAATGAGTAAGAGTGAAATAACCGATTTATTAATACATATCACCAAGAAAACCTATTTTTTTAAACAACGTCTGGAATGTCTCGAAGTCACATCACTTGATGTTTTGTTTTGTTTGTTTTTTTGGAAATTCGCACAAAGCTACTCGAGGGCTATCTGTGCTAGCCGTCCCTAATTTTGCAGTGTAAGACTAGAGGGAAGGCAGCTAGTCATCACCACCCACCGCCAACTCTTGGGCTACTCTTTTACCAACGAAAAGTGGGATTGACCGTCACATAATACACCCCCACGGCTGGGAGGGCGAGCATGTTTAGCGCGATGCGGGCGCGAACCCGCGACCCTCGGATTACGAGTGCACGCCTTAACGCGCTCGGCCATGCCAGGCCACATCACTTGAAAAGAAGGAAGTTTGTTCTTTTTAATTTCGTGCTAGCCATTCCTAATTTAGAAAGATAAGGAAACCAGTCATCACCACAAGCTCTTGTATTACTCCTTTACCAACTTACCAGCGAAGTGGTATTGACCGTAGCATTATAACGGCCCTACGGTTGAAAGGGCAAGCATGTTTGGTGTTACGGAGATTCGAATCCGCGGTCCTCAGATTACGAGTCGAGTGCCTTGACCACTAGATATTTTGATAAAAATAAAAGAGTGTTGAGGCAAAAGTGGAGATTCCGAGGTCATGCCACCTGGATAAAGTCGTGTAATATTTATTGAAAATCGTGCACGTTATAGGAATCTGAGGCTGTTTTACACCTAAATGTTTCACACACACATGGATGCAATGTGCAATGTTAGGGGAGCGATAGCGCACTTTCTACTTACATGTATGCAAAGCTACATAAAAGACTATTTCTGCATGGGTGTTGCTAATCTTGGTCTGATAGACTAGACGAAAGGCAGCTAGTTAAAGATCTGCTGCTAACTTATAGATGCCCGAGTAGTAAGATCTGACTGTCATTCCTAGAGCATACATACAACCCTTAAGTGCAGAGCGCGTTTTTGTAAAATTAGGCTATAAATAATAAACACAACCCGAACATATTATAATAAGTCACACTCAACTTGGCCCGGCATAGTCAGGCTTTTAGGGTGCTCGACTTGTAATCTAAAGGTTACGGGTTTCAATCCCCGTCACACCAAACATATTCGTTCTTTCAGCCGTGCGGGCGTTATAATGTGACGGTCAGTCTCACTATTAGTTGGTAAAAGAGTAGCCCAAGAGCTGACGATGAGTGGTAATGACTAGCTTCCTTCCCTCTAGTCTTACGCTGCGAAATTAGGGACAGAAAGCACAGATACTCCACGTGTATTGTAGCTTGGTGCGAGATTGAAACAAACAAACAAAGACGCTCTGTCGTACCATTATTTGAAACCTAGTGTTTTAGAACTAAAGTAAGGGGTATAATTGAATAATACCAGCATGATATAAATATTGAAATTTGAATAAAGAGATAGATAGACTGGCATACCACTGTTACGCAAAAGACTTGGCCTTTTCTAAGTGTTCGTTCTTCAATATTCTTTGTTGAAAGTTTTCACTGACGAGTAACAGTAGTAGTTTAATTACATACGTGAAAGGAAGTATTTCATGTGATGTTACAAACTTGTTTGCTGCCGTTTTAGATGCCTTTTCACAGTCAACATAAAAATACAATTATTTAATGACTATTTGAGCTATTTTTGCACCACAATGGTGACAAAGCGTCCCAGATTATAACTTCTATATCGTATTTCAAGAAATTATCTGATGTTGATTTAAAGAGGACAATGCGTAAAAGTTCTGACAAAAGTTTATGCCCATTTAGAAATCACAAAATAACCAAATTCCGGAAGAAAAAAAGAGATAAAGTGAGGTTGAAATATAGTAGTGAAAATACTACAATTTAGCTCTTTTTTTATACGGAATCAAAGTTCCGCAAATCTCTTAAAGAGAGCTTCCAAAAACACCATTTCCTTCTCAGCCGAACCCCTACCTAAACATGTAACACCTTTTTTATGGGGGACAACGTTAAAAAACCAAATAAATTAGCTATTAAAATAAGTAAAAGAGCATTAATATAAAATCCTTACAACATATTTATTCACGACCCCTGTTATTATGGACCTGTATTAATTTATATTATTTAGATCCCCTTTTAGTTTGTTGCAATAAAGACCCTGTTTTTTATGTTTTTACGATCCCCCCGTTATATCACTATTGTAAACCATTGTCAGTGGCTCAGCGGTATGTCTGCGGACTTACAATGCTAAAATCTGGGTTTCGATACCCGTGGTGGGCAGAGCACAGATAGCCCGTTGTGTAGCTTTGTGCTTAATTCAAAACAACGTATAACTTTTTTCAACACAGTATTTTAAAAAAAGTGGACTGCGTGCTGTTTGTTTATTGTATTTATCTCCAACAGGTCACAGACACCTACTTTAAAGAATCCTACCCATTCATTCATAAAGTTCTGATACGGATCACGGATAAATGCAACCAAATCATGCATCATCCAATTACCAAAAAATACAAAATGATATACTAACAAAAGCCTCCATAGTACCAGACACAACCAAAATGATATTTTTACATAATTATTCAAACACCCCAGACAGACTTCTAATTGATGCGATCCTATATTTTCAGAAAAAAAGGAACTTAAATAGCTGCTTTACACAGGATAAAACCTAGTTCTAGGTACCCCTAACCCATGAATATATTAAGAAATTATGTTAAAAGTCCACTTAGTGCTAGGTCAAAGAAATTATGTAGTGATTTTTAAATGGAAGTTATCTCAGTCTGTATTGTAAGAACTAAGCAGAGAAAAAAACTTCATCTTGTCAAACTGTGATTAAAAGTAATTAAACTAGCCTGCATGTACTAAAATGTTATTCTCTACATCGCAAGACCTTATGTGTAAGCGTACATCAAGCGAGTGTATGTGAAACTGTACGTTAATGGTAAACCATAAATTGGACATAGTTTGGAAAGGAGTTGTTCTAAAATTCCGTTGTCAATGGTATACAAATAAAAACAAGCAATCTCGAGCAAACCGGCATCTGTAGTAAATATTACCGGGAAAAATTGTGTGAAAATACTATTTGAGCTTGTGAATTACGTCGAGCCATTTAACGGTCTTCATGATTTAGAGATATCAGAATCCAACTTCAAGAGTATAAATCAAATGTTTGGAGGGAAGAAGAGGTCCACTGAGTACTTGATCCTTCCAGACTCAAACATAGGACTTAAAATCGATCTAAATCTTCAGTGTATACCCAATCATCCCGGGTTTCTTAACCAAAAAACGACCAGAAAGTTTCGGTTCCCAGCATATTTGTTTCCTTTGCAAATTTAAACTTCTTAAAAACTTTTTATCTCAACTTAAGGTGATCTTACATTCTCGATTTCCGGGTCTTATTCCTGAAAGTTCGAAAATATTGTCCCATAAAGACTCTTTTGTTTCTTTTTTGTTCACCTATTACAAAGTCTAAAGCAGAAATATATTAGAAATAAACAATTATCGTTAGCTTTAAGTGTAGTGTCGTTGTATAACGACACTGATGCAGTCGCCAGAGCTACGGATTTCAATATTACTTAGAATGTTAAACTGTTCTTTTGTCCTTAGAACAATCACATTCTGGAACAGTTACACTAATCATAAAGTTTATTCAGTACATCTGAACTTATGACAAGTTCGTTACTTTGTTGTTAAGCAGAAGGCAATACAATGAGCTATTTGTGCTATGTCTACTACGGGAATCGAAACCTAAATTTTAATAATAATCAAGCAAACTTACCGCTGAGCCACAGGGAGACATCATGGTAAATACAGGTACAACCTATTATATAACTATTCCTGGATTTTGTTTAAAGAATGTAATCAACTTAATTAATTAAACTTGACATAAAACATTACAATTAAGCTTACTATCTGAACTTTCTCTTATGCAATAGAAATACACAAAACCTCTGTGTATTTTGTAGTTCAATTTAATAACAATTGAAATCAGTGAACGATTATACATAAAATACACACATTTAAGCATATAATACTAAACAACAATGGAAATTTTTCTAATGTTTTGTAAGTTGTAGTCTAAATTTCAGGTCTTTTATCACATTTTAAATAAACAAATTTTAAACAGAATTCATATCCTGAAAATGTTTCAAGGGTGCAGGATAAATAATTGTTTATTTTAGTGGTGTACATGTAACATTCAGAAAAATGGCTTTTATTCAAATTAAGTTTTAAACCAGTGGTGCACAAACTTTTTGAGTCAGGGGCCACATATAGATTTCTCGTAACCGTTGAGGGCCACAAGAAAGTGAAGGTTAAAATTGTCCCACAGTTGTTTCACACACGATAAGCATCATATTTAAGAACAAACAAATAATGATTACATCAAAGAGTTTGCACATTATTCTAAGAAATGTTATGATACGTCAACCATCACAAAGTCAGTGCGATAGATGGTGCTGCATGTCATCTACGAGCTTAGAAATGTCCGGCTTGATGTTTGACGTTGAAAGACGCAAGAGACTGCTTCCAGATGATCATCAGTCAGCTAATTGCGAGTGATGTTTTTGTTCAGTTTCATATACAAGAAAGCCTGTTCGCAGCAGTACGTGGAGCCAAACATGCTGGTGTGGACAAGTACGTTTTCTTTCAGATTAGCAAATGTATCAGGCAACGTTTTGAAGAAGTCAAGCAAACTGTTTTCTTGGTAAATAGCACGCAGTTCATCAGATGCCTGGAGATCAGTAAGTTCGAACTGATATTCTGCTGACAAGTTATTCACTGATACACTGAACAGATCAGCAAAAAGTTTCATCAATACTCTGCATTGGTCAAAGTCATGAACTCATGAGTTGAAGGATTGAATAAAGGTATCTAGCTTCCCAACATAAACTTGTGTGTCAATGTCCTGATTTTTCTGTAGCTGTGACTGAAAAGTAGGAAAGTGCACGAAGTTGCATGATACTGCTTGCTGCCGGAACAACTGCAACTTTGTCCTGAAAGCTGAGACGTGATTTGCAAGCTGACAGACAAGCTGATTTTCGTCTTGCAACTTCAAATTAAGATCATTCAAGTGTTGTGTTATGTCGACCAGAAAGGTCAAATCAGCTTGCCATGCTGGATCAGTCATGGAAACCACTTCTGTATCTTTGCTCTTGCTTCTGAGGGATTTTATCACCTTATCAATTAACTCCCAGAATCTTCTGAGCATCTTCCTCGACTCAGCCAGCGTACTTCACAGTGATACACAAGGTTACCATAGTCTGAATCAATTTCTTCAAGAAAACTTCAAAACTGACGTTGATTGAGCCCTCGTGGTTTGATGAAATTAATGGTTTTCAGGCACTGATGGCATTAGTTTTTACTGCTCAGATTCTGTTGGTGAAAAATACAGTACAACTTCACCAACTGTCTATTCTGCTTTTCTCGATGCTTCATCAATAGTGCGACCAGCCCGCTACTTTCTCCTGTAATGGCTGGTGCTCCATCAGTTGTCACACTTACCAGTTTCGTGAAATCCAATGAAACACTATTACACAGTCGTACGGTCTTCTCGAATAGAGCAGACCCAGTTGTCTGACCCTTCATGGAACCCATGCCGATCAGTTCCTCTGTGATATCAAATGATGACGACACACCAAAAACAAAAACTAGTAGCTGTGCTGTTGAACTGATGCCAGTCGACTCGTCTGCTGCCAAATGGAAGTAGACAAAGTTGGCTGCTTTATTTGCAAGCTGCCTTGCCACGTCTGTTGAAAGGTGAGAAATTCTTCGTTAAACTGTTATATAATTCAAAGCCACCGTCTGTAGCTTGCGAACTGCTTCCAGACATAACTTTTCTGATGCAGTAATCATACATTGCTTCATAAAATCACCATCAGTGAAAGGTCGGCCAGATTTCGCTATCATCAACTATCGAAACTCATCTCACATGCTGCACCTAAATCTGTTGACTGCTGTGAGAAAACGTTCTGCTGGTGATTCAGCGACCGTCACAGAGATTCAATTCGAGCTGTTCGTTCATCACTGACAGCATTGTGGAAATATTTATGTTTCAATTCATAATGACGCTTTATATTGGATACTTTCGCTACTGCTACTGTCAAATGACACAGCAGACAAATCAAGTTCTTCAGTTATTGAATAAAATAGTATTGCGCAGTTCAATCATCACAAAACTGCCGGTTTTCGTCGTCAACTTTTCTTTTACGATTAGTTGCCATTTTTGTTACGAAATAATATCAAAATAGGGCTCGTAAGTAAATCTCGAAGAACAACTGGAACGCAAGAGTTCGTAATTACGGAAATATTACGTCTTTCTGCCAACGATTAAATGCCTATGCATTAACGAGATTTGTTTATTAAATTTTCTTTATTGCTCGACACAAATATGGAATCATCCAGTATCTAATCTAATGCATATTCTTCTGTAGCGCTTGATCTTTGCGCAGGCGCGAACTCTCTATGCTTGACTTTCCCGTTGGACATCGCGTGCCACTCGGCGACTTGTCGCGGATACGAACTTTGTGCACCACTGCTTTAAACCCATTTGCTTAGCAAGCTGTTCCTTACTTACCGTATTTAAATACAGTAAACAGTGGTTTAACATCCAGTGATAACGAAACTGCACAGAGGGAACTATTTATTGTAAAGGGTTTAACTCTGATATAAAAATGACAGAGAATTATATATACTGAGAATAACATTCTCTGTGTTATATATACTGACAGTAAAACACAGAGAATGTTAGTGCGTTAAGACAAATATGGCTTGACATGGCCAATGGTTAAGGTGCTCATCCATAATCTGAGGGCCACAGATTTGAATCTTCATCATACCAAACATGGTCGTCCTTTCAGCCGTGGGGACGTTATAATGTGACGGTTAATCCCACTATTCTTTGGTAAAAGAGTAGCCCAAGAGTTGGCGGTGAAGAGTGATGATTAGCTGCTTTCCTTATAGTCTTTAATTAGATAGCCTTTGTGTAGCTTTGCGAGATATTAAATAAATAAACTAAGATACATAAATCATTCTGAAGAAAATAGGAGTTCTGGAATAGGAAAGCCTTATATCTTCTTTTCGTTATAGAATAAATTCAAACACAGTGTCTGGGCATAACGCGTTCTGCAGCATACGCACCTGCTATCACAACATATCTATTCAGGCTGATGCACCTGCTGCCACGATGTAACCGTGTTGATTGAGTGACGTGCATTATGGTTTTACGTTATTAACATTTACGGTAATTACTGGATGATATTCCAGGAATTATCCAAGTTGTAAAATTCCAACCTCTTCGAAATAAATGAAATGCAATTCAAATGTATGGTCCTCATAAGTGGATAGATTTTATTTGCTAGTGACCAAATGATTTTTGCTCTCTAGAAACTGATTATTTACATACTAGCGAAAGGACAGATTAAATTCTTATTTTAAAATATTCGAATAAAAAGTACTTTTTATGAATAATCTGTTTTCTGTGTCGACATGAATGTTGTCAAATAGCTCACAGTTTTATGTGGCAGAAACACCTTTTCGATAAATTGTTGATTCTACTTTCTTTTGTTTGAAAAACTAAGTGATAAAGAAAACAATATGGAAACATTTTAAACAATATTTAAGTGACACGTATATATTTATTTGAAAATTGTAATGTTCTTGGTCTAATGAAACTAATATCTAGTGTAAGGAATAAGTAACAAATAAAATCAAGTAATGATAGTAAAGCACGTTTTCTTTTTCTACTTTAAAGTAAACCTTAACCAAATAAGAAATAATTACTTTTTGCCAACTAGTTCGTTTGAAATATTAGAGGTTATTAATATAAAATCTTCCTACATTGACTTCTAAGTAGGTAAGAAAGAAGCATTGAAATGTATTAAGATACTATGTTGTCGTGAATTTGAGAGAGGAGAAAACCGTTGAAATTGTTAAAAAATTATTTCATCTTTCTGTTTCTTGGCCACAAACAGTTTACACAGCAATTCAACGTTCAGCCTTGTTGAATACTATGCCCTGTTTGATCACAATGTTCTGTGAAGCCTATGCTTGATTGTTTGCTGTTAAATTTATGAGTGTTTATTCACGAGACGTGATGAAAAAAGCTTGAATAAATGATAATAACGAATAAATTAGTAAAATATTTTGATATTAGGAATAATAAAGTTTTATTATCAAAAATTATTTTTCACCCAATCATTAAAAATAATTTTTGAACAAAAGTAACTTCAACATTGCCGGAAGGTAAAGTATAATATACTAAATTCTATTTAGGCTTATCGACAACTAGCCATGTAATTCTAAAGTTTAATCAGTATGTGCGAGACTGAGATAAATTATGATGTTGATAATGTAAATGAAGTGAACTAGTCCGAAGATTTAATCATGTAATGTATTAGTTTACAAGTTAGGTGAGTTCACTATTACTGGTGTTTTCAGCGGTAATCTTAATAATGCTTCACCATGTCTGGACAGTTTAGCAAATTTAGGTTAGGCCTAAAGCGATATGTATGGTGTCTAGAAATTATGCTAAGAAAACTGTTCACTTGCGTTTTAGAGAGATAAGCCTTTATTTATGTTGTTGCCCTAGGCAATATTTGAAAATGCTGTTCACGACGGAAACCCTGCAACATCATCATCGGTACATAACACATACGCATATAACATTATAATAAACAAAATGGCTAAATATATCGCAAACTTTTACTTCAGCAGGTCTGGTTGTACTGGCTCAATTTATAACAGCATAATATTTTTTTATTTAGCTGCAAACATGTGGAGCACTTCTTTAAAGTTTAATTTTTTTTTGATTTAGTATAAGATTATTTTACACTTAGTTTGATTATGTTGCAATTTTTTTGCAACTATGAGCACAATTTCCAGGCTAGTAAAACATGGTAAAGAACGTGAAGCAAGCACGAGGTGTCATTAATACTGAAAATAGTGGCCCTGTGAATTAGCAGTGTATAAATAGCCCACTGTGTAGCTTGCTCTTAGTAACGAACATTTATAGCTGAAATTTACAGCAAAACATTAATTGATTTTGTTGTTACACTACTTTCATACAATTAAATTCGATCTGATGATGGCTACTATAATTCTACTAAACGGGCGACGAAACATTGCAATGTGCAAGAAAATCATGATAGCAAGACATGGGTGAGTGTTAGGAGTTTCGACACATTCAACATATGTGGTAATAACTTGTTAATCTAAGTTCCGGATATCCGCATTAAGCACCATCGTGAAACAACCAGTTAAGTGACTAAGTTTTTATTATTTAATAACGATACTTATTTTCTGTGATGAAGGATAATTATAGAGAAAAATTAAAAAAAACATATAATATTCTTATGTAATTTGAAAGTAAATGTATAGGAGGCGATTTTTTTCAAACATTCTCGCAACTGTGACGTGAATGGGAGAGTGATGAAAGTAAGGTAGTTTGTTTGTTTGTTTTGGAATTTCGCACAAAGCTACTCGAGGGCTATCTGTGCTAGACGTCCCTAATTTAGCAGTGTAAGACTAGAGGGAAGGCAGCTAGTTATCACCACCCACCGCCAACTCTTGGGCTACTCTTTTACTAACGAATAGTGGGATTGACCGTCACGTTATACACCCCCACGGCTGGGGGGGCGAGCATGTTTAGCGCGACGCGGGCGCGAACCCGCGACCCTCGGATTACGAGTCACACGCCTTACGCGCTCGGCCATGCCAGGCCCCGAACGTAAGGTAGGCTGAAGCCTATCTTCCTGTGGTTCTTTTTCTCTGTTATAAAATTAAAAATTGTCAATATTCGCGAAAAACTTACTACGCGTTATTTTGAACCACAAACAAAAAAGGGACTTCAGCTTTAAATTGAATGTAAAACAGGGTCTTGTACGACTTTATGATAAAAAATGTAACCTGCTATTAAGTGCTAATATGCAAACATTTACTAATCAGTTTCATATCATAAAAGCATTAATAAGAACAACTGAATAGGAATAAAAATGATCCGTACTAACTGTTATAAATTTTAACTCTATGTGTACCAGAGAAGGATCCGTATATATATTTTAACGCTAGGTGTACCAGAGGCAACCTTGATTTACATAGCCTGCGATAATACTTTTTTTTCCCCAGTTAAAAAAAAAAAGGCTTACCTGACGATGCCTGTTATAAATTTTAAAAGCTGTGGCTGTAACCATGTTTTTTACCAGATGTATATAATACTGGCTGAGTATAAACAAGGAGATGCATAAACAGGCAAAAACTTAGGTACTGATATTTATTCTTTAAATAAAACTTTGACTGTTTTGTTTTCAGTTCCAAACTTATTGATGACGGATTAAATATTTTGTATCTTTACAAAAGTGGTGGACAACTCATGATCCTCCTAGTTGTCAGCCAAAGGCCTCTTTATGTCTTAAAACATAGCATATTCATTCAGATGCTTAATTTTAGTTTAGGTCTTGTGGGCCTTAATGGATGTTTGAGGTCTAACGTGTGGGATCCAGAATAGATTATGCTACTTACCGCTGCTCTATAGGAAACTGTAAGCAACACGAGTGAATTTAAGTTATTTGAACTGCGTTCTTTCTCATGTATGAAGCTTAAAACTTTTTTCTGTTAGCTTTAGTTAATGTTTGATTATGAGAAAAACAAGTTTCTAAAATATCTATCTCTGTAATTAGCTTCGATTATTTTAAATATACCCGTAAGCTCAGCCATTTTTTGGAGGTTCTATCAGATCCACGTTATGGTCTACTTTTGTTATAGTAAGTCATATATCCGTATAGATCTGTTTTATTAGGTTCAGTTACATCCACTTATTAGATATTTTCGTCGGGAAAAAACTCGCGTGTGAAGAATAGATCGAGCTAGCATTCCTGTCAAGTGAACTGTATCCGTGTATCAATACAAAAGTAATTTTACATTACAAAGTAATCAGTTCCAGACCTAATAGAATACTCAGAATTGTTTGTTTGTATAGCTTTTGTATATGTTATCATTTGTAGTAACTACTTTTAATAACTGCTATTATAAATTTTAACGTTGTTTGTATATTAAAATATATTCGTGTTAAGAAAGAAAATTGTTGGCAAATATAATAACTTTAATAAATATCGACGTTTAATTAAATTCTAAATTCATATTCAAATTTCCGGCTATCAGTAATTGTAACACATAACGTACGTAACATTATAAATCGGAGACTCGTCCGGAATATAAATTATGACACGTAAGATTTGGTTCAGTCACATCTCTGGTTTGGTGTACTTACGTCATGTTCAATTACATCCACGTGCTGGTCTACTCGAATAAGAGATACACGGATGAGGGCATGTATTCTCAAGACGGTTGGAATGGGTATTAGAACTTTAATTAAAATAAAGTAAAGAACAACGTTTCGACCATCTTAACCTGAAGATGATCTAAGGATGTTAAGAAGGTTGAAACGCTGTTTTGTACTTTATTTTAATTAAAGTTTTAAGACCCATACCAGCCGTCTTATGAATACATTTTTGCTTCAAGTGGGTTTCTCGTCATCACGAGATGTGAACATGCTTTTGATAGGTTCAATCATAACTTTAAGTTGAAATATTACAGCAGCAGTTATCCGCTTCCCAAGAAGATCAGAGAAACCTGAGAGTAAATCACGTTTTTCACTGTGTAATGCAAATCTACATGATCATCCAATGCTATACCAAATGTTATTGTCCAAGGACCGACATCTGTGTGAATCCTACTCACTCAACAAATTAAGTCTTAAATGGCATTGTTGTTTACATCTGTTTCACTATGTTTAGTCAGAGCCATTAAAACAAAATGTTGGCATTTCTAGAAATTATTTCATTATTCTCATGATGCTCGCCTGTAGAAGTTTTCTTTTTTGTTTGTTTTTTTATCAGACTGATTTTATATATCTTAGGAATAATATTGTAAGAGGCCCGGCATGGCCAGGTAAGTTAAGGCGTTTGACTCGTAATCTGAGGGTCGCGGTATCAAATCCCCGTCGCGCCAATCATGCTCGACCGTTCAGCCGTGGGGGCGTTATTATGTGACGGTTAATCCCATTATTTGTTGATAAAAGAGTAGCCCAGGAATTGGCGGTGGGTGGTGATGACTAGCTGTCTTACACTGCTAAATTAGGGACGGCTAGTGCAGATAGCCCTTTTGTAGCTTTGCGCGAAATTCTAAACAAAAATAAAAAGTACTATGAGTAACATTACTTCAATGGAGTTTGTTTTAAGTATTGTTATGGCACTGATCCGATACACTCCACAAATTAACGTTACAGGTAATGCCACTTCGGTGGAGTATATTTTAATTGTTTATATAACATTCATCTGACATATCCCAGCAACAATACTGCAGGTAGTGTCACTTTAGCCAGTTTATTACTTTTTCTCTGGTATAATACTCGATCAAAATAAAGTACCCGTATCAGTCATATTCAAGGAAGTAATTCTGCTTCACTTGTATTCTAAGTAGTCTTTGCTGACACTAGTTTTTGCACCTTCTACTTTATGTGTAAAGTGACTGCGTTTTCTTATAGCAAAGCCACATCGGGCTTTCTGCTGAGTTCACCGAGGGGAATCGAACCCCCTGATTTTAGCATTGTAAATCCATAGACTTACCGCTGTACCAGAGGGGGACTGTCTATAAAGAGTAGTGTTCTGTCGTATTGTTTGTTCTTAAACTGCAACTGTATTTGGTAGTGTGCGTTTTTTTACTCAGTTTTCGTGAACCCCTATTACTGCTCACATTTGAATGGCTTTTGGAAACTTTGTTTTTGTTTTAAATCTGCTTTTCATGTTTAAGTATTAATAGACTTCCTATGTACAAATTTTTCTCTCATTTACGTTACACCAAAAACTTTTCATCTCTATTGATAGTATTAAATTATATTAAGTGAGAAGTTCTGTTAGGATGAGTATATCAAAGTCCCCCCACTAGTACAGGGGTAAGTCTATGGATTTAGAACGCCAAAAATCACAGGTTCGATACCCCTCTGTGGACTGAGCCGATAGCCCGATGTGGCTGTGCTATATAACACACACACACAAGTGTATTAAACTCCACCTAACGTCTAGCTCTTAGACTTCGAGTCTTCTTCGAAGTAAGTGATAAAACAAACACAAATTTAATGATTTTTAAATCTTCAAATGTGACAATGCACATGAAACGTGAATAAGACTGACGAACAAACTGCCCTGTATCACTTTGCCAATAAATATACAGATTCTCGTGAGTCTTGAGATTAAATAGAGTTTCAGAAAAATTCTAATACATAGTTCAACCAGCTCATCGTCTTCAGTCTAGCTATACAAAACCTGAATTTTCTGTCCTTGTTAGATCTATTCAGTTCTAAAAATGTTTTACCTGTTTGGAAATATATATTTTAAAACAAATAATTTAGAATCTTCGTTTATTTAATGATCATATGATTGTAAGATTGTACATACATATAATTATACTACATTCTTATAATAGAAAGCAAACTTTATAAAAACTAGAATGTTGCTCAAAGCATAGTCACCAGGATACACGCTGTAATGTGAGACATAAGAACATAAGATGTGTCTCGGTTTTCGGAGGCAGCTGCGGAAGTAGGGGTAGGGGGATGCACCATTTGTCAGACCTGACCTCGGAAGTAGGGGTAGGGGGATACACCATTTGTCAGACCTGACCTCGGTTCACAAAGTCTTATACGTAGAATAATAAGAAAAAAAAATACAGCGCCCACATCTATATTATCCTTCACTACCTACAGACAGAAGAAATAAATCTATGTTAAGCGCGAATGTCTCTCTCTCTCTCTCCGTGGGTCTGTTCCTTCTGCGTGGCTAAAACTTTAAGCTCCAAACTCCAAAGTCGGAAATCAGACGGAATTTTGTGCAGGAAGCAACTAGTATTCTGTGTTCACAGCCTCAGAGGGCGTTTTGAGGCAGTAATTTGAGACAAAAGTGAGAAATATTATAATTTTTGGCAAACAGAAAGGCCAGTTGGTCTCAAATTGAAAGGGTCGAATTTCTTTGTTAATGTTTGATTAAGAGGGCTATTATTTACGGTTTTTTTCTCTCTGTGAGTACTTCTAATCATTATACCCATGACCAGTTATGTGTTAAAACGACTTCAAAACTTCATGGAACCTTCGTTTGCTTTATTCCCTTTTTTTTTCTTCAACACATACATACCTACTATCTAACTACCTTTAACTGAAAAACACTGGTGCTTTCTCTCGAACATGCTTGTACACTATCTCAACTAAATAGGCTTTGCTTCAGCCATATCTTTTAATTTTTTTGCGTAATCGTAAGAATTAGCTATACGACGACTTTACGAACATAGTTGGTACTGGAAATTTTTCAGTTACCTTGTACTGCAACGAGGAGAGAATAAATAAACCCATCACAATATGGAACGACAGTAAAGCCAGAATAAGTAGTAAGTGACACTTGACCACACAAACAGAAAAGAGGACACCAGGAGATAATTAATTTTATTTCGGTAACTTGAAATTGTCATTAACACATATACAAGAAGGAGCAGCGTGCCCGTTTCTGCTTTAATTTAAATAGCTTCATCAGTTTATTAGGCCCGGCATGGCCAGGTGCTTAAGGCGCTCGACTCGTCATCCGAGGGTCGCGGGTTCGAATCCACAACAAACATGCTCGCCCTTTCAGCCGTGAGGGCGCTGTAAGGTGACGGTCAGTCTCACTATTCGTTGGTGAAAGAGTAGCAAAAGAGTTGGCGACGGGTGGTGATGGCTAGCTGCCTTTCTTCTAGTGTTACACTGATAAATGAGGGATGTCTAGACCAGATAGTCCTCGTGTGACTTTGCGCAAAATTCAAAATCAAACAAATTACTACTATTTTTCGGACATTGTTATTTTTATTGTTTTTAATCTAAATATTTAATTAAGTAAAGATAAATAATTTCTTCTACCATGTTAGTACAATCGTGCTTGGCCTCAATGAAGAAAGCTACGTTTATATATTCATAATCACCAATTTTCTTGTATCAAATACCGTTTCAAATTAACTGAAACTGTTTTTGAGGTTGCTCTTAACGTTTATTTTACGCAAAATTATTGTTAAATCGTAAGTTGGATCAAGTAACGAGATTATTAAACTTACGTGATATAAATATGTATATCAATGTACCAGTTCATTGTACACATTCCTTTCTTTACTCTTAATGGAGTTCCCCTTGTTAAGCAGTTATGATTCGAACACCGCTTATACCGGAATCGAGCTTTTTGATAATTGTTTTGTTGTTTCAAATTAAGAAGAGCGTCATACCCAAAAATTTGTACTAGCAAAATGTTTTATGTGCATTTTAAGCCTATCTATCTTTTACTCTAAAAGTTCACCAAGTGTAAACATCAGAGAATGGTCTCGCACGATTATAATTCAGTCCTTAGCCCCATGTTTCTATGGTGACTTACTATTTTAAAGCTGCATTTGCTTATTTACTTTTATTTAGCAAGAAAAAAACGTGTTGTGAAGTATATGCACAATCAGTTTTGTACGTTGCAATATGTTTTTTCATAGAAGAAATAGGGAATCAGATTATAGTGGAGCAGAAATTATTATAAATTACGTTATCCTCAGAACTGTTAGAACACTTCAAGTGCATGTATAAATTTAAAAAAAAACAACAACATTCGTCTCTACTAAAT
The DNA here is from genome assembly GCA_011833715.1 of Carcinoscorpius rotundicauda. NCBI lineage: Eukaryota > Metazoa > Arthropoda > Merostomata > Xiphosura > Limulidae > Carcinoscorpius > Carcinoscorpius rotundicauda. Next base: position 20,824,984 of record CM022400.1, read on the forward strand.
ATCATCAAAACAATAAACAAAGGTGGCTCTGTATATCAACATTTCCAATATTTATTCTAAATTATTCCAAATAAGAAGCTTATTTTTTAAAAAAAATCAAAACATATTTATATTATTGCCTCTCTCACAACACAGGTTAGCTTATTACATCGACAAAATATACCTATTTCTTTTCATCGTTAATGTACCTAAAGGAAATCTAAATATTCAAACTTATGAGAAAAAAACCCAAAAAACCAGACTGTACGTACCGTAAAATAACAAATAGCATCTTGGTCTCATTTTGACTGTCCTGCATGAGATTCTCGTGAAAAGATATAGGTTCTGATAAATTAAACATTTACATGCTCACATATGTGTATATATAGTTAACTAGGTAAACTGAAATCCGAAAATCTTCTTGGCTGTTAGGTTTACCACTAATTTTTTCTCATTTCGCTGTTGCCCTGCATGGGAATTCCAAATATAGTGACGTGCACATGCAACGGTCCAGAGCTTACTGTTTGTGAAATACCGTGCATTTCCTGTTAGTCGACTCCGTCAACCGTGTATTCTATTTGCATAAATTGTATGTTGTTAGTGACAGAAGTCAACGTAAACAATATGCCTTTGTTTGGCCAGTACGCTGCTTGACAAATAGTTGGGAGTAGTTAAGAATAAGTTCGTCCAACCAGACAGTTAAAAGCAAACGAACAAAAAACAACTAAAGTCTTGGTATCTACTTTAGCGCCATCTTTTGGCAAATGAAAAACACATTTTTCTTTTTTTAATAACCACTACACAATGCGCATCCCTTTTATGAATTCTGTAAAGCTCATCCAATTCATGGTGTTAAGATATAGGTTCTATCCTTTAAGTTGCAGTAAGCATAAGAGAAAGACAAGTTACTATTATGACGTTCATCGAGAGATTATACCTAATCATGCCGACTGATTCTGAAGTACACATACACCCTTGTGCAAATTAATTGAAACAAATGGTCATTTTACAATATTTTCAGCATGGCGGCCGGTGTAGGCTCGCTGGACCCGCTGATTTCCTTTAATAGTCATTTTTTTCACACAGACGGCGTCATTAGCTGTGTTTTGCAGTACGGTCGATCTATTTTTGGGATATATGACGAAATTTTGAGGAATATTACGTCACTTGAAATAGCGTTAGAAGGGCAAGGAGACCAGTCAAAAAACAACTTCTTACCAACTCAGTGGAGAAGAAACAGTATCAATGGGGTCTGAAATACAAGAACTGGACGCAAGAACAATGGACGAAGGTGTTATTCACTGACAAGACTCATTTCTTTGTACAAGGTCAAATAAATCTACGTGTTCGCAGATCTCCAGGTGAGAAACTTCGAGAATCTCACATCAATCAGTTCGTAAAACATCCCTTGAAAGAGGCTTTTTTAGCTACTGTGACCTCGGAGGCTTACACATCGTAGAATGTGTGATGCGAGGACCACAGAACATCGAAGTTTTGCGGAGAAGAGTCGTTCCAGATTTGAAAAATAGATTTCCAGATGGATCTGGCAATTTTTAACAAGATCTGGCTCCGTGCCACACATCGAAACTTGTGAAGAATTTTATTACTACAACGCGAATAAAGGTGCTGAATTGGCTTGGAAACTTTTCAGACTTAAATCCTCTTAAAAATCTTTTGGAGATTTGTAAAGAAACACTTTGGGGAAAAGACTGCACTGTGAAAGATAAGCTAATTGAGGTCATAATTGAGGTGTGGTACCGCGATCTAAAAATTAGTAAATATTGCAGTCAACTCGAGGACTCAATGTCAAAGAGGATTAATGATCTTCTGAAAAAATAAAGGCGGCCATATCATGTATTAATTTGTGTTTGTTTTGAATTAAGCAGAAACTACACAATGGGCTATTTGTGCTCTGCCCACCACGGGTAAATTTATAACGTCCCCACGGCTGAAAGAGCGAGCACGTTTGGCGCGACGCGGATGCGAACCCGCCACCTTCAGATTACCAGTCGCACACCTTAATCCGCTTGGCCATACCGGGCCTTTAATTTGTAAGTGATTTCTGGATTCTCAGAAATAAAACGCAAAAAATTGAAAAAAATCGTAATTTTCCGTCTTGTTTCAATGAATTTGCATAAGGATGTATACTGTCGAATAACTATACCTTCCGATGTTAGAGGGAATTTCGGAAAGAAAATCCTAAATTTTTCAAGTATTAATTGACTAATGATTTTTTTCTCGAGTCATGGTTCCAAAATGAATGTAAATTGTGAGAGAAAGATTCTTTATCAGCCGAATAAAAACAAAAGAAAACAGTAAAGACTGAAAGTACCATATCTGTATATTGCACTGTCAGTCTAGTAAAGCATGAACAACATACAAGAATATTGACTGTAAAGAAAATATTTTATTTAAAAGTGGAGTATGGTGGTATAACACAGGTGTTACTTTGTTGAATTTCAAATAAAACCACAATAGGATTGTCTATGCCGTACCTAATTTTGAAGTTATAGACGAAACAGACTGCGGCTAATCAAAGCCAATTACCCTTGTCAGATCAAACAGTGCATTTATACTGTCACTAGTATAACACACCCACTAGGTGATTTTATTTTTGATTGCGACGTGACGCGAACCAAAAATCCACAGTTGGACGCATTAACCACAGAACCTCTCTCGAACACGTGAAGTAGGAGGCAGTCAAATTACTATTATATACCTTCTTCTAAATTTTGTAGATTCGGAACTTACAACAGAAAATTTGCATTGAAGGTCCAACACACGCAGTAATTGCTATTTTCATAATACATATCCTTATTTCACAGTTAACACCTGTTACATATCCTTATTTCACAGTTAACACCTGTTACATATCATTATTTCACAGTTAACACCTGTTACATATCATTATAGTGCTATACGAATCGATTTAAGGATTTACACGTTAACGATTGTCAGTAAATAACTTTTTATCACCTAAAACTACTACACGTGCTAGATTATTAACGAAGGAACATTTTGTTTTAGCTTCGTCAACAACTAACGAATATTATATTCGAAAGTTCAAGCTCGCTATATCGGTCAATCAAAAGGTTTTATAATGTTTTTGTTTTTTCAGGCGAAATATTTGTAAAAAATATTTAAATAGGCCACTATTTGAGTAGTTATGTGTTGTAGTATTATAGGTGATATACTAGTTACACTAAACAAATATTCGTCGTGGTATCACAGTTGGTATGCCAGTTATAACGAGCAGCTATGTGCTTTGGTATCATATTTGTCATACAAACAAGTACTAGGAAAAGTATTATCGCTAAATAATACAGCTATGTGGAGCTGAATATTGAACTTGTAAAAAAAGGAACCAAAGTGATAGGAATAGAAGTGGACGTAGGACATATCACTTGATCCAGTAATTATCACGGGGCAGACAGACAAAGTCGTCTCGACTTGATCTGGAGAATACAATACCTACATTTCTGGCTTCCTCACTTTATCCATTGAAAGCTAGGTGTTTGGTTGGAATCTCAACTTTCATCATTATATCTTTCCTTCAGTTAACTTTAGAATACTACTCTTGTGACTATTTTACAATAAAATAACATTTTACGATTGGAAATTTTGACTCTATTTGTTTTGCTACTGATGAAGTCAGTAATGTAAAATTTTTTCCCTGTGTTAAACCGACTTGCTTACTCTGTCTGCTAAGTGATCGTTAGCCGGATCAAGCGATATTTCCAGTTCCATCCTTATATAACTTGATTCCTTTTCTCAAGTTCAGAGTCCAGCCCTACATGGCTATGTTATTCATTGAAAAACGGTATTCCTAACACTTGTTCATTAATTTTTTATAAGGTGGCGTATGTCGGTCACTAGGTTATAGAGTGTAATTTATAAAATAATAATAACAATAAAGCAGATAGTCGCATATCATGAAGACTGTTTTACGCTATTAAATGATGATAAAATTATAATTACTGCTAAAATTAGGTAGACGCTAGGCCTGTTGAAGAAAGGTGAAGATGATCGAAAATAATAAATCTTGGTTTTTAGCTATACGCCGGTTTGTCAATTTTGGGAAGTTCTAGACAGCTGAAAAGCGGCATATACAGCGGCAGAAACAAAGGGTCTATGTCATGTAGTTCTTTATATCTGGCTTCTTATGGCCTGTAGAGAGGAAAACTTAAATGACTCTTAATTAGTTTAAAACAGACGTCCGTGCCATCGAGACAAAAAGAGTGCTAGTACACCAGTTCAATTGCAGCAAACTTTTATGTGTTGTAATCTTATTAGTAAATACACTAGTTATAACAAGTACCTATGTGTTGTAACATTATTAGCAGATACACTAGTTATAACAAGTACCTATGTGTTGTAACATTATTAGTAAATACACTAGTTATAACAAGTACCTATGTGTTGTAACATTATTAGTAAATACACTAGTTATAACAAGTACCTATGTGTTGTAACATTATTAGTAGATACACTAGTTATAACAAGTACCTATGTGTTGTAACATTATTAGTAAATACACTAGTTATAACAAGTACCTATGTGTTGTAGTATTATTAGTAGATACACTAGTTATAACAAGTACCTATGTGTTGTAACATTATTAGCAGATACACTAGTTATAACAAGTACCTATGTGTTGTAACATTATTAGTAGATACACTAGTTATAACAAGTACCTATGTGTTGTGATTATTAGCAGATACACTAGTTATAACAAGTACCTATGTGTTGTAACATTATTAGCAGATACACTAGTTATAACAAGTACCTATGTGTTGTAACATTATTAGCAGATACACTAGTTATAACAAGTACCTATGTGTTGTGATATTATTAGTAGATACACGAGTTACAACAAGTACCTATGTGTTGTAGTATTATTAGTAGATACACGAGTTACAACAAGTACCTATGTGTTGTAACATTATTAGTAGATACATTAGTTATAACAAGTACCTATGTGTTGTAACATTATTAGTAGATACATTAGTTATAACAAGTACCTATGTGTTGTAACATTATTAGTAGATACACTAGTTATAACAAGTACCTATGTGTTGTACCATTATTAGTAGATACACTAGTTATAACAAGTACCTATGTGTTGCAACATTATTAGCAGATACACTAGTTATAACAAGTACCTATGTGTTGTAACATTATTAGCAGATACACTAGTTATAACAAGCTTCTGTGTGTTGTAATATTATTAGTAGATACACTAGTTACAACAAGCTTATATGTGTTGTGATTATTAGTAGATACACTAGTTATAACAAGGCTTCTATGTGTTGTGATATTATTAGTAGATACACGAGTTACAACAAGTACCTATGTGTTGTAACATTATTAGTAGATACACTAGTTATAACAAGCTTCTATGTGTTGTAATATTATTAATATATACACCAGTTACAACAAGCTTCTTTGTGTTGTGGTATTATTAGTAGATACACTAGTTATAACAAGCTCCTATGTGTTGTAGTATTATTAGTAGATACACTAGTTATAACAAGTACCTATGTGTTGTACCATTATTAGTAGATACACTAGTTATAACAAGTACCTATGTGTTGCAACATTATTAGCAGATACACTAGTTATAACAAGTACCTATGTGTTGTAACATTATTAGCAGATACACTAGTTATAACAAGCTTCTGTGTGTTGTAATATTATTAGTAGATACACTAGTTACAACAAGCTTATATGTGTTGTGATTATTAGTAGATACACTAGTTATAACAAGGCTTCTATGTGTTGTGATATTATTAGTAGATACACGAGTTACAACAAGTACCTATGTGTTGTAACATTATTAGTAGATACACTAGTTATAACAAGCTTCTATGTGTTGTAATATTATTATTATATACACCAGTTACAACAAGCTTCTTTGTGTTGTGGTATTATTAGTAGATACACTAGTTATAACAAGCTCCTATGTGTTGTAGTATTATTAGTAGATACACTAGTTATAACAAGTACCTATGTGTTGTGATATTATTAGTAGATACACGAGTTACAACAAGTACCTATGTGTTGTAGTATTATTAGTAGATACACTAGTTATAACAAGCTTCTATGTGTTGTAATATTATTAATATATACACCAGTTACAACAAGCTTCTTTGTGTTGTGGTATTATTAGTAGATACACTAGTTATAACAAGCTCCTATGTGTTGTAGTATTATTAGTAGATACACTAGTTATAACAAGCTTCTATGTGTTGTAATATTATTAGTAGATACACTAGTTACAGCAAGCTTGTATGTGGTGTGATATCATTAGTAGATACACTAGTTATAACAAGCTTCTGTGTGTTATAATATTATTAGTAGATACACTAGTTATAACAAGCTTCTATGTGTTGTAATATTATTAGTAGATACACTAGTTACAGCAAGCTTGTATGTGGTGTGATATCATTAGTAGATACACTAGTTATAACAAGCTTCTGTGTGTTGTAATATTATTAGTAGATACACTAGTTATAACAAGTACCTATGTGTTGTGATATTATTAGTAGATACACGAGTTACAACAAGTACCTATGTGTTGTAGTATTATTAGTAGATACACTAGTTACAACAAGCTTCTTTGTGTTGTGGTATTATTAGTAGATACACTAGTTATAACAAGCTTCTATGTGTTGTAATATTATTAGTAGATACACTAGTTACAGCAAGCTTGTATGTGGTGTGATATCATTAGTAGATACACTAGTTATAACAAGCTTCTGTGTGTTGTAATATTATTAGTAGATACACTAGTTACAGCAAGCTTGTATGTGGTGTGATATCATTAGTAGATACACTAGTTATAACAAGCTTCTGTGTGTTGTAATATTATTAGTAGATACACTAGTTATAACAAGCTTCTATGTGTTGTAATATTATTAATAGATACACTAGTTATAACAAGCTTATATGTGTTGTGATTATTAGTAGATACACTAGTTATAACAAGCTTCTGTGTGTTGTAATATTATTAGTAGATACACTAGTTATAACAAGCTTCTATGTGTTGTAATATTATTAGTAGATACACTAGTTATAACAAGCTTCTGTGTGTTGTAATATTATTAGTAGATACACTAGTTATAACAAGTACCTATGTGTTGTGATATTATTAGTAGATACACGAGTTACAACAAGTACCTATGTGTTGTAGTATTATTAGTAGATACACTAGTTATAACAAGCTTCTATGTGTTGTAATATTATTAATATATACACCAGTTACAACAAGCTTCTTTGTGTTGTGGTATTATTAGTAGATACACTAGTTATAACAAGCTCCTATGTGTTGTAGTATTATTAGTAGATACACTAGTTATAACAAGCTTCTATGTGTTGTAATATTATTAGTAGATACACTAGTTACAGCAAGCTTCTATGTGTTGTAATATTATTAGTAGATACACTAGTTACAGCAAGCTTGTATGTGGTGTGATATCATTAGTAGATACACTAGTTATAACAAGCTTCTGTGTGTTGTAATATTATTAGTAGATACACTAGTTATAACAAGCTTCTATGTGTTGTAATATTATTAGTAGATACACTAGTTACAGCAAGCTTGTATGTGGTGTGATATCATTAGTAGATACACTAGTTATAACAAGCTTCTGTGTGTTGTAATATTATTAGTAGATACACTAGTTATAACAAGTACCTATGTGTTGTGATATTATTAGTAGATACACGAGTTACAACAAGTACCTATGTGTTGTAGTATTATTAGTAGATACACTAGTTACAACAAGCTTCTTTGTGTTGTGGTATTATTAGTAGATACACTAGTTATAACAAGCTCCTATGTGTTGTAGTATTATTAGTAGATACACTAGTTAAAACAAGCTTCTATGTGTTGTAATATTATTAGTAGATACACTAGTTACAGCAAGCTTGTATGTGGTGTGATATCATTAGTAGATACACTAGTTATAACAAGCTTCTGTGTGTTGTAATTTATTAGTAGATACACTAGTTACAGCAAGCTTGTATGTGGTGTGATATCATTAGTAGATACACTAGTTATAACAAGCTTCTGTGTGTTGTAATATTATTAGTAGATACACTAGTTATAACAAGCTTCTATGTGTTGTAATATTATTAATAGATACACTAGTTATAACAAGCTTATATGTGTTGTGATTATTAGTAGATACACTAGTTATAACAAGCTTCTGTGTGTTGTAATATTATTAGTAGATACACTAGTTATAACAAGCTTCTATGTGTTGTAATATTATTAGTAGATACACTAGTTATAACAAGGCTTCTATGTGTTGTAATATTATTAGTAGATACACCAGTTACAACAAGCTTCTTTGTGTTGTGGTATTATTAGTAAATACACTAGTTATAACAAGCTTCTATGTGTTGTAATATTATTAGTAGATACACTAGTTACAACAAGCTTCTATGTGTTGTAATATTATTAGTAGATACACTAGTTACAGCAAGCTTGTATGTGGTGTGATATCATTAGTAGATACACTAATTATAACAAGCTTCTGTGTGTTGTAATATTATTAGTAGATACACTAGTTACAACAAGCTTCTATGTGTTGTAATATTATTAGTAGATACACCAGTTACAATAAGCTTCTATGTGTTGTAATATTATTAGTAGATACACCAGTTACAACAAGCTTCTTTGTGTTGTGGTACGGTTGATGCCTCCTAGTGGCCAAGCAGTATGTATACAGACTTCTACTGCTAGTAACCAGGTTCTGACGTCCGTGGTGAGTAAAGCACAGAGAGTCTACTTTTTTAGTTTTGTGCTTAACTGCAAACAATTATTAAGTTAACGTTAGAGCACTATTGTAATTTTGACAATCATATTCAAGGGAAGAACCGTGACGAACGCTGGCCTTCTGCTGACGTCATTGTACGAAGTGTATAGACACGACTTTGAAACAGGTGGACAATGTTCAAGCTTTTTGGTTGCGAAGAACATCCCAAATATGCAGCAGTCAATCTGGTTATTAAGCGTCTCAAACATGCAGGATTCAGTGTGGTTATTAAGGAAGTTAGGTGTATCGTGTCATTTAAGTAACTTATCACTGTAATGCCATTATATTTTTCAATAACGAGGTGTTATAATGCGTTAAATTTTTTATGCGGTTATAATAACATTTTCACCAAAAACAAAACAACTTCGTCTCGTTACCCGAACTGTGCTGTTAATATTCTGTTATTTTTTATTACCCAACAGTATTCTAACCAAACTGTGTTTCAAATATGAGTTTTCCTTGAGTAACTTTCATGATAAATTTTAGAAAGCAGCTCCAAAGTGACTTTTATTTAAGATTTTTCGACACAGACGCGTTATTAGTTTCGTTTTTAAATCTTCCAGACTGTGCGCATGCACATTGTGCAGCTAAATTAACTGGTTACATACAGAGCGTGTATTTGTTTGTTTGTGTTTTCTTATACCAAAGCCACACCAGGCTATTTGCTCTGTCCTCCGAGGGGAATCGAACCCCTGATTTTAGCGTTTAAAATCCGTAGACTTACTGCTGTCCCAACGGGAGACAAGTGTATATGAGGCATAACAAAAATCGTTTTGTTTGTTTGTTGTTAGCACGAAGCTACACAATGGACTATCGGTGCTGCACCCACCACTGATATCTTTAAGGCTTAGCGCTGAGCATAACAGAGATTGATAAATAAATTTACGAACGTATAGTTAAGAAAAAATAGAGACAAAACGATACGGACTAACATGAATAGTCACTGCTTTCTTCAGTTATCGTTGTCTAATACTTATGGTTTTCCCTTCTTCACACATTATATGCAAAATAACAGTAATAAAAAGTCGCGCGTTTATAATATTTACTTAATGTTTTCGTGACTTCGTTAACAATAGTATATAATTCGCTATTAAAAGAAATTCTCGAGTAACCTACGAAAAGATGTTAAAATATCGTTTACATGGTATTACACCATGTGCTTTGAATAAAAAAGCACATTTCGATGAAAATCAACACAGAAAATAGCCTTTCCAATTTACAAACGACAAGGAGATGAAAAGTAGGTGAACGAGAGTTGATATAAAGCAGTTAGCGTTCTTGGCAAACATTGCACGTAGTAAGAGACAGTTTAAAACATTGGAATAATTACGGTGTAATCTTATTCAATGAAACGTACAGATAACAAACAATGCACTTACAATGTATTTAATATATATCTAGTTATTGGTGTCATATTAAGTTCGTTTTGTTCAAATCTTTATAAGATCTGTGACGTTTTAAATTTTAAAATTGCAAGTCTATTATTTAAAGTGGAACAATCAATGTGTTTTATCTTATTTTCTTTCCAAGGACTAACAATGAGTCATGCTAATTTTGGCGACATCTATACGCTTGTTTAGGAAGTAGATCAATTAAAGATAATCACGTGGAGAGCGTATTTTATATGTTAAAATATCATGACACAAAGAAAGTAGTATAATTTTGTGCCTCACAACAGTTATATATACATATATACAAAGATAGCTATAGCAGTATCATTGATATATATAAACATATTCCAAATAATCACATAAATGTGCATAATTGTTAAGATTATATAGTCATGTATATATCAATTTTGCTTACGTCACACAGATGTCCACTCGGTAATATGAAGGGATGCTACACGTCATTATAGATCAAGTAAAGCCATGGATAGTCAAATAACTCATTCAGTTGCTAAGAATAAGATCTTAATGCAATGTGAAATATTTATTAATACACAGAAATGGCCATACGAGCGCGTGAAATATATATATATATAAATTATATCTATACAAAGTAATATTACCATTAAGACTCGAAGGGAAATAAATCTTACCTTAATAATAAGATGCCCACTAACTGTGTTTAGAGAAGTGTTGTAATCTTACTCTTGGATGGTTGTATTTTATCCACAACTTTATTCCCACCTGTGATTTTATCTCACTGCTTTTTACTTTGTGGTGGAACACGAAATGACTAATATTATTTTACCTACTCAGCGGCGAACGCAGTATCTTTGGTGCTTGCGTTGTCATGACAACTGACGTCATATTTACGGCAGTGCTTCAGCAGACAGAAAAATCAATACAGTCTACTATTTTGCGTTGGGTGGGGTTTCATTATACAAAATGAGCCAAAATATTAGGATAATGACAATTAGCCAGACATGTATGTTGGATTAAATACCTGTTTTTATCATTTTAAATCACCATTTCAAGGTTCTCATAAACTGTTTTAATAACAAATAATTCAACTTAGATTCCAGTTACAGTTGTGTAAGGATGTGTTTTCTTATAGCAAAGTCACGTCAGGTTATTTGCTGAGCCCACCGCAGGGAATCGAACCCCTGATTTTAGCGTTGTAAATACATTGACATACCGCTGTACTAGCAGGGGGCAGTTGGGTAACACAGCAGCCGTAAACTTCAAACACACATGACCCCCTTGGTGGTCCAGCGACAACACTGAGAGGTTAAAAGTGCTAAAATGGGTTTCAGTACTCGTGTTGGTTATAACACAGATAACCCATTTTATAGCTTTGCACTCAACAACAAAGAAACAGACAAACGCACTACCATATTGCGGTATCTAGAATTTCATCTTTCATATTACAGAAATAAAAACAATACTAAATAAGTAATAACACAGAGAAGAGGGACAGTAATATTCAAATAATATTAATATAATAATAATAATAATAATAAAATTAAACTTGATACACTAGTGGCGTCGTTTCTTATCTTAATGTAACCCGGAGAAAATGTTTACAGAAAACGGTCAAAATGAAGGTTTCTATTGGAACACAATTGTGAAAATAACTGAAAACCGAAATGGAATATAAAACTATGAAGTTTGTAAGTCTGTTTTAATATGTAGCAGGTGATTATTGGACTAAACCAACATTTCTCTTTCAAACCATAAAGAAGAAACTGTATTTTTTCTGTATAGCCAGTGACAATTGTTGGATAAAACCGACAGTTTTTATTAGTTTACAAACCAGACACGCAGTGCGTTGTTCTAATTATATACTTACAATCCACTTCGGTAGAACCTACGTAACCTTTCAGACTTGGGCCCGACCTGAGCTAAAGATACAAATTAGATAGAACACATGACGTGTCCGATTGTCGCATCAGCGATATAAGTAATTTAGTAGGTTCCAAAAAGAGGCACGTGCCTATTAGATGCTACAATAATCAAGACAGTTTCGTTGGTCATTCGAGGTTCTCATCAATGAGAAAAAGGTAAACGAAATGCGTGCTGTGAGGTGGATTTATGGCTGTGGAAATAGCGACAGTTAATAAAGTCCAGATAATAGACTAACTGACAGATATTCAGTGCATGGTATCCATACCCATCAATAACAATGTCTTCCAAAGAACGTTACAAAAATGAATTATGGGAAGATAAAGTTGCTTAAACCACTGTACTTGGTTACCAACAATAAAACTACTTTAAGTGTGTAAAGAGTGTAGAATTTGGGTTAATAAGGAGTGTTGACAAGTGGTGTGGTGCAATAAATAATGCTTTACTCACCTCCTTTTTTTCCCACACATATTAGAGAAGAAGATTTTTGGAAAAAAGCCACAAAAATAATTTTACCTTCTTGTGTAGCCCCAATTATCTATACCTCAGTGGTAGATGAGGTATCTTAAGCTCAATCAGAAAACAGAATGAATGCCAAAATTTGCCTTTGCATAATTCCTAATTAAATTCATTCTGATAGAGATGACTGCTTTCACTCGCTATACCCAACTTGTGCATACAATGTTTGAAGTACATGACTTAATTTATCCATTTATCTCTCGTAGATGCCAAGAGTTCCGGAATTTGGGCATTTATGGGATGAACGTGGAAGACACCTTGCTCCATGAATAACGAACAACATTAATGACTGACTTTTATTTTTTTTTTTGGGGGGGGGGATCGATTCTAAACACTTTCAAGCACCTTGTGAATTTTTTGCCACGCCATCTCTTGGCTGGTGTTCTGACAAAAAGGTAAATCAATCATTTATCAGGTTTAGACCATAATAAATACGTAAATAGTCAGTTATCGTTGGCCCAAACTAGCAGGCAGTCGTTTTTCAAAATGCATACACACACACACACAGTATTGTAAATTATATTAAAAATATAGGTTATAATAAATTCAGCAGAATACGAGACAATGGTAGAAAAATGTTTTAATAATAGCGAAATATTAAAATTGAAACTCAAAATCAGTTCTCAAGAAAATTTTTAATTATCAAAACAAATAAAATAAACACATTAACGCGCTAGTTAAATATGCCTAACAATAACAAAAAACAACAACAAATATTATACAACCTGCTAGTAAATACGCTATACATGTGAATCAGTAAAGTAAGACGTCGTCTTAAACTTGCATCCCTTTGATAAGGCGCTATGATATCTGTAAATACAATACACGCGTAAATAGACTTGCAGTGCAATATATTTAAGTTGCATCGATTTGCTAAGGCGCCATATTAATTGTAAACACATTAACTTTTTGAACGTAATATTCGGGTTGTTATGGTTCTGATGCTTTATATCCCGAGAAACCCGTGCTAACCGATCAGTCGTAAACTGCAGTACCGAACCTCATTAGATTACTCTTCAGAAGAGAATAAGTCGCGAGTTTTTTCCAAATATCTTTTTATTAGTAATATGTTGGAGATTTTCTTGTCCCAAACGTCGTATGTCTGATGAATCAGTACCCTAAAACATTTGGTGATTATTCAACCAAGATCTGTTTTTCACGATTTTTTATTTCGATATTTTTGGAAAGGTTTGTTTTTTTGTTTTGTTTTTTGAATTTCGCACAAAGCTACTTGAGGGCTATCTGCGCTAGCCATCACTAATTTAATAGTGTAAGAATAGAGGAAAGGCAGCTAGTCATCGCTACCCACCGCCAACTCTTGGACTACTCTTTTACCAACGAATAGTGGGATTGATCGTCACATTATATCACCTCCACGGCTGAAAGGGCGAGCATGTTTGGTGTGAACTGGATTCGAACCCGTGACCATTTGATTACGAGTCGAACGTCTTAACACACTTATCCATGCTAGGCCTTTTTTGGAAAGAACTGTTTATTTTGTTTTTTGAAATTTCGCACAAAGCTACAGGAGGGCTATTTGAGCTAGCCGTCCCTAACTTAGCAGTGTAAGACTAGAGGGAAGACAGCTAGTCATTACTACCCACCGCCAACGCTTGGGTTACTATTTTATAAACGAATAGTGGGATTAACCGTCGCATAATAACGTACTCACAGCTGAAAAGGTGAGCGTGTTTGGTGCAACGAGGATAGGAACCTGCAACCATCGGATTAAGAGTCAATAGCCTTAACCACGTGGCATTAGCGGGCCTTTTTGGAAAGGACATTCGTCCGTAACTTGCACTAGTAGTAGGGGTGTTGAAAGGACAAGTATGTTTCGTGAACAAGACACGACTTCCTCTCTAAAATTACTCCTTTTTGAACAGAAAGGACTTCCGTATTTGTTTAAATCGTTATATATGTACGTTAAGGATGTTTGAATATCTTAATATTTTTGAGAGGTTAATAATGTGTAGGGAGAGTCAGGTGCAGGAGTTCAAGGGGAAGCAGGGTATTCAAACGTATTGCATTGTTAGAGACAAGTCGTGCGGCTATAATAGCTTTGAAATTATCCAAGATGTTAAGCCTACGTCATTGTTACTTTTACCATGAAAATAATGACTTTCCAATTTTAGGAAAACGTGCCATGCGAACTCTTAATTGCTCTGTTTGAGTTTCTCCATCCGTTCCTAAAACAATCATCAGGTGTTTAGTGAGGACAGCTACGTGTTTAAACTAACCAATCAGCTACCAAAATTATAAAATAACGAAATTAGTTTTAACTCCTGCCGCAGTTGCGGTGGGACGGAGGAAGGGAGGCGAAGGGTCTGATAAACTTAATTGCCAACAAGGAGAATATAAGTATGAGGCTGAATTGCTGTTAAAAGCAAGGGGGCATTTCTGTAGTTACATCATTGCATCAGTAAAACGCGTAACAAAAATAATAACAAAATCTTATTTCACTTGACGAAAGGTGAACTTTTTGTCACACACGATAAGACAAATCAAGTTGTATCTAACTTCGCACAACCATATAGAATACCCTTTCTGTGAAGGCCTGCATGGCCAGGTAGGTAAGGCGTTCGTCGCGTAATCTGAGGGTCCAGGGGTCGAATCGCCGTCGCACCAAACATGATCACGCTTTCAGCTGTGGGGGTGTTATAATGTTAAGGTCAATCTTATTATTCTTTGGTAAAAGAACGTCTTAACACACTTAGCCATGCTGGGCCTTTTTTGGAAAAAACTGTTTATTTTGTTTTCTGAAATTTCGCTACCCAGAGGTAGCGGTGGGTGGTGATGACTAGCTGACTTCCCTCTAGTCTTACACTACTAAAATATTATGGACGGCTAGCGCACATAGTCCTCGTGTAGCTTTGGGCGAAATTAAAAAAACAAACTAACATTTGTGTTAGTAAACTAAGTTGGTTCAATATGATTATTTCTAATGTGTCAGTCATTATTATTTTATCAAATGTCTCTGCAAGTAAGCTATTTGCATGTAGAAAAAATTTAATATTTCCGCTTTTTAAGTGCATGACAATGAATGGGTTCATTGTACTGTTTGGCCTGTATAGTTAACCACACCCACAGTGAAGAATGGTGTTGTGTAAATTCCGGAAGAGATATCATTTTCGAAACAATTACCACGGTCGTTTTCGTGCACCAGGACAGGCGTCTGTATGTGTCACATAGCCCGTAACTAAAGCCCACACAATGGTCAGCTAGAAGTTGTTATTGACAGGGGCGTAGATCCTGGAGAAGATGGGGAATACATCCTCCCTTCATTTTAAGTGAAGGGATATAAAGGGAAGTGAAGGGGGATATGGTGTTCACAATCATTTCCGATACAGTTTGGTCTGTTGAATTGTTTGATTGCATCACAAGCCTACAACTTGTGTGTTTGTTCTTGTGATTCTTGTGTTCTTAGGAATCGATTAACATAACTAGGCCTTGATGTAGGATTTTTCAGTAGCCGAAATATACATCTTTAGTATAGGCGTTCTTCTAAGCTTTTCATTCCAAGCGATAGTTCGTAAGTATCACTCAGTAGGCCCAAGTTTACTTGCAAGGTTTGAAAGCAGTATCGCAGAATCTACCTACGTCTTGTACGTAGTGTAAGATTAAGTAAAATTATCATACGAACAGATTGAAGAGATCGTAAAATTCGAAAATATTACCCCCAAGCGAAAACTCCTGTTATCAAGATGTGGCACGCGATCTGCAGCTTGTAGCTGCATGAATCTTATGTTTATATTGTGCGGTTTTTCTACACTATTTGTTCTTATGCATGTCAAGGCGATTTTATTGTCGAACGCCTTACTTTCCTCAGCTGCCGAAAGTGCTGACAATAGTGTATATTTATTGTACAGTTAACGACAGGTTAAGGCCGCTCGAATCCAAAGAGGCCCTACATCGTTCCTCTCCGCTCCCTTTAGTTTGAGTCTCGATTTTACAACAGGGCTCATATCATCCAGACGCACGTCTAATACCACGATAGGAAGCGAAATCTCAAAATATCAACTTCAAGGACAAGTGGTTTGATGAGATCCAATGGCTGCACTTCGACAATCAATCAGACTCAGTTCTGCAGTTAATGAAGCTCCTGGAAGAGGAAGAACCAGAGTTGACGGCCTACTTATCATTCACATCACACCAGGATCAGAATGAAATAATGGATACGTTCAGCCATCAAATGCTGAGGAACATAGCACACAAAGTGCAGCAAAGTAAAATCTTTGCATTAACGGTTAATGGCACTCAAGATGTTACAGGTGCCGAAGAGGAAGCAATATGCGTACGATACGTAGATGAAAATCTTGAAGTCCAAGAGAAATTTCTTGGTTTGTACAGTGTTTCCAATACAACTGGTGAAACAATATCCTCGACCATACTTGATGTACTGACTAGACTCAATTTACCACTGTCACGATTGAGAGCACAAACTTATGATAGAGCCGCTAACATGAATGGTGCGTATAGTGGATGCCAGGCAAAAGTAAAAGAGAAGCAACCGTCACCTTTATTTTTTCACTGCGGAGCACACAAGGCAAATTTAATAACGCAACATGCAGTTGAAGCTTTTGAATGTGTTCGAGATTCTATCCAGTGAATCTTTGCGCGAATTTCAAAACAAATCGTTTCGGAAATATGCCCTTGATATATCTCTACCATATTTATGTTATAAAACCTGTGTTTTATCTATATGTGTTAAAAGTTATGATTTCTCGTGTCGCTGCTGCACTTTTATCCGTTGCGACTCCTTTGTTTGGTTTGTACAAAGCGTATAAAATAACTGTTGTGTGAAACAAATATAAGTATTGTGTGGGTGGTTTCTAATGTGATGTTTGCTGGAAAATGTCTTGATCCTCGTATACACTAAACATCCTCTCCATTTGAGTCGTGGGGACGTTATAATGGGACGGTCAGTTGCAATATTAGTTGATAAAAGAGTAGCCAACAGTGGGCGGTGGGTGGAGACGAATTGCAGCTTTCCTTCTTGTGTGTGTGTGCGTGTTTTCTTTAGCAAAGCCACATTGGTCTCTCATCTGAGTCTACCGAAGGATATCGAACCGATGATTTTAACGTCGTAAATCCGTAAACTTTCCGGTGTATTAGCCGAGGACTTTCCCTTAAGTCATACACTACGAAATGATTGACGGCTAGCGCGAAAAGCCCTCGGGTAGCTCTGCGCGAAATTCAAAAACAAACATATTTTAAATATTTTTCATCTTAACTGACGTTTTTCCTTTGCAGTTTCGTCAGGGTTAATATACACAACCGTTTATTATTAGGATATTCGTTAATTTATTAACACTCTATTATTATAATACAGTTATAACACTAGCCATAGAGCTGTACTAACATATTACGTATACGACTATTTTATAAGATATAAACATAAAAACATTGACAATATATTTTATGATTAGTTAAAAACACATGAACAGAAAATACACGTTCTTAAGGAAGAGAAGTAAGTTGAAAGGATATAAAGTATACTTAAGGGTTAAAAACGAATTGTGAGACTGTGTGATATTCCACAGCATGCAAGTGTTAATCTGAAAGAAATGGTGACAAGTGTATCGGTGTAATGTATTGTTTTTAAATGGTGGTTTTGCTACATATGCCATCAAGTGTCTCTGTTCATCTACGGATTATATTCTTTAATAAGTACGGTTTCCATATTATTTTCTTTTTAAAATCCTTCGTATTTTGTAAGGTAGAAATTTAAAATGGGTTTTCAGTGTTTGATGTTCCCTGTCTATACAACAAGTGTTTCTGTTGAAGTGGTTTTGTTTTAGCCATACGTGCGTAACATGCCGATGTGTTGTGAGACACGTGTGTCTAAAGCACTTCCAGCTTCTCTTACATATGCATCTCCACATATGTTACAAAGATGTAATAAACCAAGTTCTTCGAGTAACACGTTTGTTCTACGGCGTTTTCTCTGGCGTTTCACGTTTTAGCTGTTTCTTACGTTATGTTGTTTGTCAGTTGATAGTGTCTAATGACTTTACGAATCTCGGTTGTAATTACGTTGTTATTGAAAGGAATGTTCAATGGGGATGTTTGCGCATGTTTGTTGCTGTTGTTGCAGAGTTATTGTTTTCTGTGGTTTGAAAACGTTGGCACTGTAATATTCGGTGTAAGAGTTTCACAGTAGTAATGCATTAAAGTCATTTTGTGCTGTTTGAATGGCATTCTGAGTGGAATAATTTCGATTTATTATATTTAATTCTGCTGTTATTGTTTCCATTTTTATTGGCGAACGCCTTACTCTCCTTAGCTCCTGAAGGTGCTGACCATAGTGTATATTTACTGTACAGTTAACGACAGTTTAAGGCCGCTCGAATCCAGACAGGCCCTACATCGTCCCCCTCCGCTCCCTTTAGTCTGAGTCTCGATTTTACAACAGGGCTCATATCATCCAGACGCACGTCTAATACCACGATAGGAAGCGAAATCTCAAAATATCAACTTCAAGGACCAGTGGTTTGATAAGTTTCCATGGCTGCACTTCGACAATCAGACACAAAAAGTCATATGCTTTCGTTCTGCCAAGGCGGAAGGTAGAGGTCTTTTTACAGGGAAAGTGGAGAGGCGAGTGAAGTATTCCTTCATATTTACCGGTTTTTGCAACTGGAAAAAAAGGCAAAAGAGAAATTCAACGAACACCAATCCTCCTCTCAACACAGATACGCTATATCTCCAGAAGGCTCACATGATGTAACTCTAGTTATTCTCTAGCCACGTGATGGAAAAAACAAGGAGCAAGAAGAATGCAAAAGAAGCCTAGCGAAAATATTGAGAAGTTTACGTTTCTTACTGCGTCAAGGTTCAGCATTACGTGGACGTACTGATACGGAGGGTAACGTTCTGCAGTTAATGAAGCTCATGGAAGAGGAAAAACCTGAGTTGACGGCCTGCTTATCATTCACATCACCCCAGGCTCAGAATGAAATAATGAAGACGTTCAGCCATGAATTCTTTGCATTAACGGTTAATGGCACTCGAGGTGTTACAGGTGCCGAAGAGGAAGTAATAAGCTTACGATACGTAGATGGAAATCTTGACGTCAAAGAGAAATGTTTTGGTTTGTACAGTGTTTCCAATACAACTGGTGAAACAATATCCTCGACCATACTTGATGTACTGACTAGACTCAATTTACCACTGTCACGATTGAGAGCGCAAACGTATGATGGAGCCGCTAACATGAATGGTGCGTACAGTGTATGCAAGGCAAAAGTAAAAGAGAAACAACCGTCAGCTTTGTTTTTTTACTGCGGAGCACACAAGGCAAATTTAATAATGCAACATGCAGTTGAAGCTTGTGAATGTGTTCGAGATTCTACCCAGTGGGCACATAAACTTGGTGTCTTACTTCAGAGGTCAGGTAAATAGAAGACAATCTTTGAAAATATTTTTCGTCAGACAGCCACAATGGTCCAGTTAAATACATCCGCCCACTGTGTTCAAGACGCTGGTTGTGCCGCCTATCTGCAACTACATGTGCTAATGATCACTACAGTGACATTGTTGATTCTTTGTCTGAATTAGCAAATGAAAAATGAGAAGTATCAGTGAAAGAACGAGGTCTGCTGGACAGATTTGACAAAGGAAAGACAGTTTTAGGATTGTTGATGTCTCAGCATCCATTAGAGGAACTAAACCGTGTATTCCAAGCAAAATCAGCGACAGTATCTGACATGATTGAAGCATCTGCAATGACAGTTGAGCAATTGCGGGTATTGCGAACAGGGGAAAATTACAACAAGATATTTCATGAAGCTGAGAAAAAGGTAACTTCCCTAGATCTGGTGCCTATTGGAATACCACGCATTCGCAGACTCCCCAGAAGGATCACAGGTAATGGCTCAGCACACCATTCTGCAACAGCTAGAAATTACTACAGAAGCCAATATATTGAATTTGTGGACACAGTCGTAGAACATCAGACTACTAGATTCGATGCAGACAACAATGACAAGAGGCAATACTCGGCACTGGAGAACATGATCAAATCTGGCAAGATTGACAACTCGGTTATAAACTTCTATCGAGAAATCTCTGCACAACGGCTCGCGTTTCAGTTGCCCAAGTTCAAAGGAACAACAAAAGCAGTATCTCTGAAAGGTGCGAAGGTACAAGCCATCAGATGTTAAACGAAGTGTTTCTTCTCAAGAATACTTTGCTTGTGTGTCCAGTATCCAGCTATAAACGTGAACGTAACTTTTCTCATTCAGACGGTTGAAGACGTGTCTAGGGTCAACTATGTCTCAGTGCCGCCTCAACCATGTGGCAATTTGCCACAATCACAAAGACGAGGTGCCAAGATAAATATAGAAGAGCTTATGAAAGAATGCACAAACAGATCATCACAAAGGAGGTCTACGTTTCGGAACATGTAGACTAGAGGACTAATGAATAATTATGTGCTACATTGTATTGATGTGTAATTTTCAAGAGTTCGCAAAGACATTTTAATTATTTTTGTGGAACAACATTTTCGGCAGATATAAACTTATCAAGGGTAATTACTAATTTTATTAATATTTGAAACCGTAATTCAAGCATTGAAAGTTATAAGTCACCTTGTCAAGTATTATGTCCATCTTTTATGCTGTGCAGGAATAAATTCATGTGGCAGCTAATTTGTGACACGTTTGTCTTTATTCTGTTAACATTTTGGAAACTGTTCACAACACCTCACTTACAAAAACCTACATGGAAACCTTGAAATATCGTGGAAACACGATTACTCTGTGACTGTATGTTTACAGCTTTCAGGTTCTCGTAATTAGAGATTACCAATTTGCAAATTGAACAGTCCACATAAGTTGTTGCAAAAATCATACCCATCCCCATCAGGAGTGAGTACTCTACGCCCCAGGAATCTTTGTTATGTATGAAGCTTCGTTATTGTCTGTCTTGGATTTTTATTGCTACGTCTAAGAATGTTAAGTATCCTTCTGGGTTGCGTAGTTTAAGTGTTAACTTGGCGAATAAAGTTTTTTAGGAAATAGTGCAGCATTCTAGTGCTTCCATTGGAGTTGTTATCGTATCCCCAGTGGCGCAATTGGTTAGCGCACGGTACTTATAAGACAGTACTTGTGGGATATGCCGGGGTTGTGAGTTCGAGCCTCACCTGGGGAATAAACATTTTGTTCTCTGTCACGTTGGCAAAGCATTTCAATTAATATTCACGATCTGATACTTTGGCCCGGCACAATCAGGTGTTTAAGACACTCGACTCGTAATCCGAGAGTCGCGGCTTCGAATTCCCTTCACACCAAACATACCCGCCCTTTGAGTCGTGGAGCGGCTAATAAGGAGACTATCAATCCCAATATTCGTTGTTAAAAGACTAGCACATGAGTTATTGTGGACTGTGATACCAAATTAAAGACGGCCAGAGCAAATAACCCTCGTGAATCTTTGCGCGAATTTCAAAACAAATCGTTTCGGAAATATGCCCTCGATATTTCTCTACCATATTTATGTTATAAAACCTGTGTTTTATCTATATGTGTTAAGAGTTATGATTTCTCGTGTCGCTGCTGCACTTTTATCCATTGCGACTCCTTTGTTTGGTTTGTACAAAGCGTATAAAATAACTGTTGTGTGAAACAAATATAAGTATTGTGTGGGTGGTTTCTAATGTGATGTTTGCTGGAAAATGTCTTGATCCTCGTATACACTAAACATCCTCTCCATTTGAGTCGTGGGGACGTTATAATGGGACGGTCAGTTGCAATATTAGTTGATAAAAGAGTAGCCAACAGTGGGCGGTGGGTGGAGACGAATTGCAGCTTTCCTTCTTGTGTGTGTGTGCGTGTTTTCTTTAGCAAAGCCACATTGGTCTCTCATCTGAGTCTACCGAAGGATATCGAACCGATGATTTTAACGTCGTAAATCCGTAAACTTTCCGGTGTATTAGCCGAGGACTTTCCCTTAAGTCATACACTACGAAATGATTGACGGCTAGCGCGAAAAGCCCTCGGGTAGCTCTGCGCGAAATTCAAAAACAAACATATTTTAAATATTTTTCATCTTAACTGACGTTTTTCCTTTGCAGTTTCGTCAGGGTTAATATACACAACCGTTTATTATTAGGATATTCGTTAATTTATTAACACTCTATTATTATAATACAGTTATAACACTAGCCATAGAGCTGTACTAACATATTACGTATACGACTATTTTATAAGATATAAACATAAAAACATTGACAATATATTTTATGATTAGTTAAAAACACACATGAACAGAAAATACACGTTCTTAAGGAAGAGAAGTAAGTTGAAAGGATATAAAGTATACTTAAGGGTTAAAAACGAATTGTGAGACTGTGTGATATTCCACAGCATGCAAGTGTTAATCTGAAAGAAATGGTGACAAGTGTATCGGTGTAATGTATTGTTTTTAAATGGTGGTTTTGCTACATATGCCATCAAGTGTCTCTGTTCATCTACGGATTATATTCTTTAATAAGTACGGTTTCCATATTATTTTCTTTTTAAAATCCTTCGTATTTTGTAAGGTAGAAATTTAAAATGGGTTTTCAGTGTTTGATGTTCCCTGTCTATACAACAAGTGTTTCTGTTGAAGTGGTTTTGTTTTAGCCATACGTGCGTAACATGCCGATGTGTTGTGAGACACGTGTGTCTAAAGCACTTCCAGCTTCTCTTACATATGCATCTCCACATATGTTACAAAGATGTAATAAACCAAGTTCTTCGAGTAACACGTTTGTTCTACGGCGTTTTCTCTGGCGTTTCACGTTTTAGCTGTTTCTTACGTTATGTTGTTTGTCAGTTGATAGTGTCTAATGACTTTACGAATCTCGGTTGTAATTACGTTGTTATTGAAAGGAATGTTCAATGGGGATGTTTGCGCATGTTTGTTGCTGTTGTTGCAGAGTTATTGTTTTCTGTGGTTTGAAAACGTTGGCACTGTAATATTCGGTGTAAGAGTTTCACAGTAGTAATGCATTAAAGTCATTTTGTGCTGTTTGAATGGCATTCTGAGTGGAATAATTTCGATTTATTATATTTAATTGTGCTGTTATTGTTTCCATTTTTATTGGCGAACGCCTTACTCTCCTTAGCTCCTGAAGGTGCTGACCATAGTGTATATTTACTGTACAGTTAACGACAGTTTAAGGCCGTCGAAACCTGACAGGCCCTACATCGTCCCTCTCCGCTCCCTTTAGTCTGAGTCTCGATTTTACAACAGGGCTCATATCAACCAGACGCACGTCTAATACCACGATAGGAAGCGAAATCTCAAAATATCAACTTCAAGGACCAGTGGTTTGATAAGTTTCCATGGCTGCACTTCGACAATCAGACACAAAAAGTCATATGCTTTCGTTCTGCCAAGGCGGAAGGTAGAGGTCTTTTTACAGGGAAAGTGGAGAGGCGAGTGAAGTATTCCTTCACATTTACCGGTTTTTGCAACTGGAAAAAAAGGCAAAAGAGAAATTCAACGAACACCAATCCTCCTCTCAACACAGATACGCTATATCTCCAGAAGGCTCACATGATGTAACTCTAGTTATTCTCTAGCCACGTGATGGATAAAACAAGGAGCAAGAAGAATGCAAAAGAAGTCTAGCGAAAATATTGAGAAGTTTACGTTTCTTACTGCGTCAAGGTTCAGCATTACGTGGACGTACTGATACGGAGGGTAACGTTCTGCAGTTAATGAAGCTCATGGAAGAGGAAAAACCTGAGTTGACGGCCTGCTTATCATTCACATTACCCCAGGCTCAGAATGAAATAATGAAGACGTTCAGCCATGGATTCTTTGCAATAACGGTTAATGGCACTCGAGGTGTTACAGGTGCCGAAGAGGAAGTAATAAGCTTACGATACGTAGATGGAAATCTTGACGTCAACGAGAAATGTTTTGGTTTGTACAGTGTTTCCAATACAACTGGTGAAACAATATCCTCGACCATACTTGATGTACTGACTAGACTCAATTTACCACTGTCACGATTGAGAGCGCAAACGTATGATGGAGCCGCTAACATGAATGGTGCGTACAGTGTATGCAAGGCAAAAGTAAAAGAGAAACAACCGTCAGCTTTGTTTTTTTACTGCGGAGCACACAAGGCAAATTTAATAATGCAACATGCAGTTGAAGCTTGTGAATGTGTTCGAGATTCTACCCAGTGGGCACATAAACTTGGTGTCTTACTTCAGAGGTCAGGTAAATAGAAGATAATCTTTGAAAATATTTTTCGTCAGACAGCCACAATGGTCCAGTTAAATACATCCGCCCACTGTGTTCAAGACGCTGGTTGTGCCGCCTATCTGCAACTACATGTGCTAATGATCACTACAGTGACATTGTTCATTCTTTGTCTGAATTAGCAAATGAAAAATGAGAAGTATCAGTTAAAGAACGAGGTCTGCTGGACAGATTTGACAAAGGAAAGACAGTTTTAGGATTGTTGATGTCTCAGCATCCATTAGAGGAACTAAACCGTGTATTCCAAGCAAAATCAGCGACAGTATCTGACATGATTGAAGCATCTGCAATGACAGTTGAGCAATTGCGGGTATTGCGAACAGGGGAAAATTACAACAAGATATTTCATGAAGCTGAGAAAAAGGTAACTTCCCTAGATCTGGTGCCTATTGGAATACCACGCATTCGCAGACTCCCCAGAAGGATCACAGGTAATGGCTCAGCACACCATTCTGCAACAGCTAGAAATTACTACAGAAGCCAATATATTGAATTTGTGGACACAGTCGTAGAACATCAGATTACTAGATTCGATGCAGACAACAATGACAAGAGGCAATACTCGGCACTTGAGAACATGATCAAATCTGGCAAGATTGACAACTCGGTTATAAACTTCTATCGAGAAATCTCTGCACAACGGCTCGCGTTTCAGTTGCCCAAGTTCAAAGGAACAACAAAAGCAGTATCTCTGAAAGGTGCGAAGGTACAAGCCATCAGATGTTAAACGAAGTGTTTCTTCTCAAGAATACTTTGCTTGTGTGTCCAGTATCCAGCTATAAACGTGAACGTAACTTTTCTCATTCAGACGGTTGAAGACGTGTCTAGGGTCAACTATGTCTCAGTGCCGCCTCAACCATGTGGCAATTTGCCACAATCACAAAGACGAGGTGCCAAGATAAATATAGAAGAGCTTATGAAAGAATTCACAAACAGATCATCACAAAGGAGGTCTACGTTTCGGAACATGTAGACTAGAGGACTAATGAATAATTATGTGCTAGATTGTATTGATGTGTAATTTTCAAGAGTTCGCAAAGACATTTTAATTATTTTTGTGGAACAACATTTTCGGCAGATATAAACTTATCAAGGGTAATTACTAATTTTATTAATATTTGAAACCGTAATTCAAGCATTGAAAGTTATAAGTCACCTTGTCAAGTATTATGTCCATCTTTTATGCTGTGCAGGAATAAATTCATGTGGCAGCTAATTTGTGACACGTTTGTCTTTATTCTGTTAACATTTTGGAAACTGTTCACAACACCTCACTTACAAAAACCTACATGGAAACCTTGAAATATCGTGGAAACACGATTACTCTGTGACTGTATGTTTACAGCTTTCAGGTTCTCGTAATTAGAGATTACCAATTTGCAAATTGAACAGTCCACATAAGTTGTTGCAAAAATCATACCCATCCCCATCAGGAGTGAGTACTCTACGCCCCAGGAATCTTTGTTATGTATGAAGCTTCGTTATTGTCTGTCTTGGATTTTTATTGCTACGTCTAAGAATGTTAAGTATCCTTCTGGGTTGCGTAGTTTAAGTGTTAACTTGGCGAATAAAGTTTTTTAGGAAATAGTGCAGCATTCTAGTGCTTCCATTGGAGTTGTTATCGTATCCCCAGTGGCGCAATTGGTTAGCGCACGGTACTTATAAGACAGTACTTGTGGGATATGCCGGGGTTGTGAGTTCGAGCCTCACCTGGGGAATAAACATTTTGTTCTCTGTCACGTTGGCAAAGCATTTCAATTAATATTCACGATCTGATACTTTGGCCCGGCACAATCAGGTGTTTAAGACACTCGACTCGTAATCCGAGAGTCGCGGCTTCGAATTCCCTTCACACCAAACATACCCACCCTTTGAGTCGTGGAGCGGCTTATAAGGAGACTATCAATCCCAATATTCGTTGTTAAAAGACTAGCACATGAGTTATTGTGGACTGTGATACCAAATTAAAGACGGCCAGAGCAAATAACCCTCGTGAATCTTTGCGCGAATTTCAAAACAAATCGTTTCGGAAATATGCCCTCGATATATCTCTACCATATTTATGTTATAAAACCTGTGTTTTATCTATATGTGTTAAGAGTTATGATTTCTCGTGTCGCTGCTGCACTTTTATCCATTGCGACTCCTTTGTTTGGTTTGTACAAAGCGTATAAAATAACTGTTGTGTGAAACAAATATAAGTATTGTGTGGGTGGTTTCTAATGTGATGTTTGCTGGAAAATGTCTTGATCCTCGTATACACTAAACATCCTCTCCATTTGAGTCGTGGGGACGTTATAATGGGACGGTCAGTTGCAATATTAGTTGATAAAAGAGTAGCCAACAGTGGGCGGTGGGTGGAGACGAATTGCAGCTTTCCTTCTTGTGTGTGTGTGCGTGTTTTCTTTAGCAAAGCCACATTGGTCTCTCATCTGAGTCTACCGAAGGATATCGAACCGATGATTTTAACGTCGTAAATCCGTAAACTTTCCGGTGTATTAGCCGAGGACTTTCCCTTAAGTCATACACTACGAAATGATTGACGGCTAGCGCGAAAAGCCCTCGGGTAGCTCTGCGCGAAATTCAAAAACAAACATATTTTAAATATTTTTCATCTTAACTGACGTTTTTCCTTTGCAGTTTCGTCAGGGTTAATATACACAACCGTTTATTATTAGGATATTCGTTAATTTATTAACACTCTATTATTATAATACAGTTATAACACTAGCCATAGAGCTGTACTAACATATTACGTATACGACTATTTTATAAGATATAAACATAAAAACATTGACAATATATTTTATGATTAGTTAAAAACACATGAACAGAAAATACACGTTCTTAAGGAAGAGAAGTAAGTTGAAAGGATATAAAGTATACTTAAGGGTTAAAAACGAATTGTGAGACTGTGTGATATTCCACAGCATGCAAGTGTTAATCTGAAAGAAATGGTGACAAGTGTATCGGTGTAATCTAAATGGTGGTTTTGCTACATATGCCATCAAGTGTCTCTGTTCATCTACTGATTATATTCTTTAATAAGTACGGTTTCCATATTATTTTCTTTTTAAAATCCTTCGTATTTTGTAAGGTAGAAATTTAAAATGGGTTTTCAGTGTTTGATGTTCCCTGTCTATACAACAAGTGTTTCTGTTGAAGTGGTTTTGTTTTAGCCATACGTGCGTAACATGCCGATGTGTTGTGAGACACGTGTGTCTAAAGCACTTCCAGCTTCTCTTACATATGCATCTCCGCATATATTACAAAGATGTAATAAACCAAGTTCTTCGAGCAACACGTTTGTTCTACGGCGTTTTCTCTGGCGTTTCACGTTTTATCTGTTTCTTACGTTATGTTGTTTGTCAGTTGATAGTGTCTAATGACTTTACGAATCTCGGTTGTAATTACGTTGTTATTGAAAGGAATGTTCAATGGGGATATTTGCGCATGTTTGTTGCTGTTGTTGCAGAGTTATTGTTTTCTGTGGTTTGAAAACGTTGGCACTGTAATATTCGGTGTAAGAGTTTCACAGTAGTAATGCATTAAAGTCATTTTGTGCTGTTTGAATGGCATTCTGAGTGGAATAATTTCGATTTATTATATTTAATTGTGCTGTTATTGTTTCCATTTTTATTGGCGAACGCCTTACTCTCCTTAGCTCCTGAAGGTGCTGACCATAGTGTATATTTACTGTACAGTTAACGACAGTTTAAGGCCGTCGAAACCTGACAGGCCCTACATCGTCCCTCTCCGCTCCCTTTAGTCTGAGTCTCGATTTTACAACAGGGCTCATATCAACCAGACGCACGTCTAATACCACGATAGGAAGCGAAATCTCAAAATATCAACTTCAAGGACCAGTGGTTTGATAAGTTTCCATGGCTGCACTTCGACAATCAGACACAAAAAGTCATATGCTTTCGTTCTGCCAAGGCGGAAGGTAGAGGTCTTTTTACAGGGAAAGTGGAGAGGCGAGTGAAGTATTCCTTCACATTTACCGGTTTTTGCAACTGGAAAAAAAGGCAAAAGAGAAATTCAACGAACACCAATCCTCCTCTCAACACAGATACGCTATATCTCCAGAAGGCTCACATGATGTAACTCTAGTTATTCTCTAGCCACGTGATGGATAAAACAAGGAGCAAGAAGAATGCAAAAGAAGTCTAGCGAAAATATTGAGAAGTTTACGTTTCTTACTGCGTCAAGGTTCAGCATTACGTGGACGTACTGATACGGAGGGTAACGTTCTGCAGTTAATGAAGCTCATGGAAGAGGAAAAACCTGAGTTGACGGCCTGCTTATCATTCACATTACCCCAGGCTCAGAATGAAATAATGAAGACGTTCAGCCATGGATTCTTTGCAATAACGGTTAATGGCACTCGAGGTGTTACAGGTGCCGAAGAGGAAGTAATAAGCTTACGATACGTAGATGGAAATCTTGACGTCAACGAGAAATGTTTTGGTTTGTACAGTGTTTCCAATACAACTGGTGAAACAATATCCTCGACCATACTTGATGTACTGACTAGACTCAATTTACCACTGTCACG
The DNA here is from genome assembly GCA_011833715.1 of Carcinoscorpius rotundicauda. NCBI lineage: Eukaryota > Metazoa > Arthropoda > Merostomata > Xiphosura > Limulidae > Carcinoscorpius > Carcinoscorpius rotundicauda. The sequence continues at coordinate 20,854,413 of CM022400.1, forward strand.
ATTGAGAGCGCAAACGTATGATGGAGCCGCTAACATGAATGGTGCGTACAGTGTATGCAAGGCAAAAGTAAAAGAGAAACAACCGTCAGCTTTGTTTTTTTACTGCGGAGCACACAAGGCAAATTTAATAATGCAACATGCAGTTGAAGCTTGTGAATGTGTTCGAGATTCTACCCAGTGGGCACATAAACTTGGTGTCTTACTTCAGAGGTCAGGTAAATAGAAGACAATCTTTGAAAATATTTTTCGTCAGACAGCCACAATGGTCCAGTTAAATACATCCGCCCACTGTGTTCAAGACGCTGGTTGTGCCGCCTATCTGCAACTACATGTGCTAATGATCACTACAGTGACATTGTTGATTCTTTGTCTGAATTAGCAAATGAAAAATGAGAAGTATCAGTGAAAGAACGAGGTCTGCTGGACAGATTTGACAAAGGAAAGACAGTTTTAGGATTGTTGATGTCTCAGCATCCATTAGAGGAACTAAACCGTGTATTCCAAGCAAAATCAGCGACAGTATCTGACATGATTGAAGCATCTGCAATGACAGTTGAGCAATTGCGGGTATTGCGAACAGGGGAAAATTACAACAAGATATTTGATGAAGCTGAGAAAAAGGTAACTTCCCTAGATCTGGTGCCTATTGGAATACCACGCATTCGCAGACTCCCCAGAAGGATCACAGGTAATGGCTCAGCACACCATTCTGCAACAGCTAGAAATTACTACAGAAGCCAATATATTGAATTTGTGGACACAGTCGTAGAACATCAGACTACTAGATTCGATGCAGACAACAATGACAAGAGGCAATACTCGGCACTGGAGAACATGATGAAATCTGGCAAGATTGACAACTCGGTTATAAACTTCTATCGAGAAATCTCTGCACAACGGCTCGCGTTTCAGTTGCCCAAGTTCAAAGGAACAACAAAAGCAGTATCTCTGAAAGGTGCGAAAGTACAAGCCAGCAGATGTTAAACGAAGTGTTTCTTCTCAAGAATACTTTGCTTGTGTGTCCAGTATCCAGCTATAAACGTGAACGTAACTTTTCTCATTCAGACGGTTGAAGACGTGTCTAGGGTCAACTATGTCTCAGTGCCGCCTCAACCATGTGGCAATTTGCCACAATCACAAAGACGAGGTGCCAAGATAAATATAGAAGAGCTTATGAAAGAATGCACAAACAGATCATCACAAAGGAGGTCTACGTTTCGGAACATGTAGACTAGAGGACTAATGAATAATTATGTGCTACATTGTATTGATGTGTAATTTTCAAGAGTTCGCAAAGACATTTTAATTATTTTTGTGGAACAACATTTTCGGCAGATATAAACTTATCAAGGGTAATTACTAATTTTATTAATATTTGAAACCGTAATTCAAGCATTGAAAGTTATAAGTCACCTTGTCAAGTATTATGTCCATCTTTTATGCTGTGCAGGAATAAATTCATGTGGCAGCTAATTTGTGACACGTTTGTCTTTATTCTGTTAACATTTTGGAAACTGTTCACAACACCTCACTTACAAAAACCTACATGGAAACCTTGAAATATCGTGGAAACACGATTACTCTGTGACTGTATGTTTACAGCTTTCAGGTTCTCGTAATTAGAGATTACCAATTTGCAAATTGAACAGTCCACATAAGTTGTTGCAAAAATCATACCCATCCCCATCAGGAGTGAGTACTCTACGCCCCAGGAATCTTTGTTATGTATGAAGCTTCGTTATTGTCTGTCTTGGATTTTTATTGCTACGTCTAAGAATGTTAAGTATCCTTCTGGGTTGCGTAGTTTAAGTGTTAACTTGGCGAATAAAGTTTTTTAGGAAATAGTGCAGCATTCTAGTGCTTCCATTGGAGTTGTTATCGTATCCCCAGTGGCGCAATTGGTTAGCGCACGGTACTTATAAGACAGTACTTGTGGGATATGCCGGGGTTGTGAGTTCGAGCCTCACCTGGGGAATAAACATTTTGTTCTCTGTCACGTTGGCAAAGCATTTCAATTAATATTCACGATCTGATACTTTGGCCCGGCACAATCAGGTGTTTAAGACACTCGACTCGTAATCCGAGAGTCGCGGCTTCGAATTCCCTTCACACCAAACATACCCACCCTTTGAGTCGTGGAGCGGCTTATAAGGAGACTATCAATCCCAATATTCGTTGTTAAAAGACTAGCACATGAGTTATTGTGGACTGTGATACCAAATTAAAGACGGCCAGAGCAAATAACCCTCGTGAATCTTTGCGCGAATTTCAAAACAAATCGTTTCGGAAATATGCCCTCGATATATCTCTACCATATTTATGTTATAAAACCTGTGTTTTATCTATATGTGTTAAGAGTTATGATTTCTCGTGTCGCTGCTGCACTTTTATCCATTGCGACTCCTTTGTTTGGTTTGTACAAAGCGTATAAAATAACTGTTGTGTGAAACAAATATAAGTATTGTGTGGGTGGTTTCTAATGTGATGTTTGCTGGAAAATGTCTTGATCCTCGTATACACTAAACATCCTCTCCATTTGAGTCGTGGGGACGTTATAATGGGACGGTCAGTTGCAATATTAGTTGATAAAAGAGTAGCCAACAGTGGGCGGTGGGTGGAGACGAATTGCAGCTTTCCTTCTTGTGTGTGTGTGCGTGTTTTCTTTAGCAAAGCCACATTGGTCTCTCATCTGAGTCTACCGAAGGATATCGAACCGATGATTTTAACGTCGTAAATCCGTAAACTTTCCGGTGTATTAGCCGAGGACTTTCCCTTAAGTCATACACTACGAAATGATTGACGGCTAGCGCGAAAAGCCCTCGGGTAGCTCTGCGCGAAATTCAAAAACAAACATATTTTAAATATTTTTCATCTTAACTGACGTTTTTCCTTTGCAGTTTCGTCAGGGTTAATATACACAACCGTTTATTATTAGGATATTCGTTAATTTATTAACACTCTATTATTATAATACAGTTATAACACTAGCCATAGAGCTGTACTAACATATTACGTATACGACTATTTTATAAGATATAACATAAAAACATTGACAATATATTTTATGATTAGTTAAAAACACACATGAACAGAAAATACACGTTCTTAAGGAAGAGAAGTAAGTTGAAAGGATATAAAGTATACTTAAGGGTTAAAAACGAATTGTGAGACTGTGTGATATTCCACAGCATGCAAGTGTTAATCTGAAAGAAATGGTGACAAGTGTATCGGTGTAATGTATTGTTTTTAAATGGTGGTTTTGCTACATATGCCATCAAGTGTCTCTGTTCATCTACGGATTATATTCTTTAATAAGTACGGTTTCCATATTATTTTCTTTTTAAAATCCTTCGTATTTTGTAAGGTAGAAATTTAAAATGGGTTTTCAGTGTTTGATGTTCCCTGTCTATACAACAAGTGTTTCTGTTGAAGTGGTTTTGTTTTAGCCATACGTGCGTAACATGCCGATGTGTTGTGAGACACGTGTGTCTAAAGCACTTCCAGCTTCTCTTACATATGCATCTCCGCATATATTACAAAGATGTAATAAACCAAGTTCTTCGAGTAACACGTTTGTTCTACGGCGTTTTCTCTGGCGTTTCACGTTTTAGCTGTTTCTTACGTTATGTTGTTTGTCAGTTGATAGTGTCTAATGACTTTACGAATCTCGGTTGTAATTACGTTGTTATTGAAAGGAATGTTCAATGGGGATATTTGCGCATGTTTGTTGCTGTTGTTGCAGAGTTATTGTTTTCTGTGGTTTGAAAACGTTGGCACTGTAATATTCGGTGTAAGAGTTTCACAGTAGTAATGCATTAAAGTCATTTTGTGCTGTTTGAATGGCATTCTGAGTGGAATAATTTCGATTTATTATATTTAATTCTGTTATTGTTTCCATTTTTATTGGCGAACGCCTTACTCTCCTTAGCTCCTGAAGGTGCTGACCATAGTGTATATTTACTGTACAGTTAACGACAGTTTAAGGCCGTCGAATCCAGACAGGCCCTACATCGTCCCTCTCCGCTCCCTTTAGTCTGAGTCTCGATTTTACAACAGGGCTCATATCATCCAGACGCACGTCTAATACCACGATAGGAAGCGAAATCTCAAAATATCAACTTCAAGGACCAGTGGTTTGATAAGTTTCCATGGCTGCACTTCGACAATCAGACACAAAAAGTCATATGCTTTCGTTCTGCCAAGGCGGAAGGTAGAGGTCTTTTTACAGGGAAAGTGGAGAGGCGAGTGAAGTATTCCTTCACATTTACCGGTTTTTGCAACTGGAAAAAAAGGCAAAAGAGAAATTCAACGAACACCAATCCTCCTCTCAACACAGATACGCTATATCTCCAGAAGGCTCACATGATGTAACTCTAGTTATTCTCTAGCCACGTGATGGAAAAAAACAAGGAGCAAGAAGAATGCAAAAGAAGCCTAGCGAAAATATTGAGAAGTTTACGTTTCTTACTGCGTCAAGGTTCAGCATTACGTGGACGTACTGATACGGAGGGTAACGTTCTGCAGTTAATGAAGCTCATGGAAGAGGAAAAACCTGAGTTGACGGCCTGCTTATCATTCACATCACCTCAGGCACAGAATGAAATAATGAAGACGTTCAGCCATGGATTCTTTGCATTAACGGTTAATGGCACTCGAGGTGTTACAGGTGCCGAAGAGGAAGTAATAAGCTTACGATACGTAGATGGAAATCTTGACGTCAAAGAGAAATGTTTTGGTTTGTACAGTGTTTCCATTACAACTGGTGAAACAATATCCTCGACCATACTTGATGTACTGACTAGACTCAATTTACCACTGTCACGATTGAGAGCGCAAACGTATGATGGAGCCGCTAACATGAATGGTGCGTACAGTGTATGCAAGGCAAAAGTAAAAGAGAAACAACCGTCAGCTTTGTTTTTTTACTGCGGAGCACACAAGGCAAATTTAATAATGCAACATGCAGTTGAAGCTTGTGAATGTGTTCGAGATTCTACCCAGTGGGCACATAAACTTGGTGTCTTACTTCAGAGGTCAGGTAAATAGAAGATAATCTTTGAAAATATTTTTCGTCAGACAGCCACAATGGTCCAGTTAAATACATCCGCCCACTGTGTTCAAGACGCTGGTTGTGCCGCCTATCTGCAACTACATGTGCTAATGATCACTACAGTGACATTGTTCATTCTTTGTCTGAATTAGCAAATGAAAAATGAGAAGTATCAGTGAAAGAACGAGGTCTGCTGGACAGATTTGACAAAGGAAAGACAGGTTTAGGATTGTTGATGTCTCAGCATCCATTAGCTGCATTAGAGGAACTAAACCGTGTATTCCAAGCCAAATCAGCGACAGTATCTGACATGATTGAAGCATCTGCAATGACAGTTGAGCAATTGCGGGTATTGCGAACAGGGGAAAATTACAACAAGATATTTCATGAAGCTGAGAACAAGGTAACTTCCCTAGATCTGGTGCCTATTGAAATACCACGCATTCGCAGACTCCCCAGAAGGATCACAGGTGATGGCTCAGCACACCATTCTGCAACAGCTAGAAATTACTACAGAAGCCAATATATTGAATTTGTGGACACAGTCGTAGAACATCAGATTACTAGATTCGATGCAGACAACAATGACAAGAGGCAATACTCGGCACTTGAGAACATGATCAAATCTGGCAAGATTGACAACTCGGTTATAAACTTCTATCGAGAAATCTCTGCACAACGGCTCGCGTTTCAGTTGCCCAAGTTCAAAGGAACAACAAAAGCAGTATCTCTGAAAGGTGCGAAGGTACAAGCCAGCAGATGTTAAACGAAGTGTTTCTTCTCAAGAATACTTTGCTTGTGTGTCCAGTATCCAGCTATAAACGTGAACGTAAGTTTTTTCTTTCATTTGTTTCACACTTTTATTAATCCATTTGTAAAGTGAACATTTACCATGGGATTAAATATGATCCACCTGAAAGAAAACATGATTGGATTTTTTATAAAGTTTTGTAAAAATTAAGGTATGTAGGAGACTGTTATTCTTATATTCTCTTCTTATTTTTGATTACTTAGCCTAATATTGGGCATAAATGCTCTGAACAATGACAATCAGCGAAGAGAATGAATACCAAACATTTAACCTTATGCTCGCTGATCGTTAAATTCGGAAAATTAGTATTATCTCTTTTAATTGATCTCATGAAAGTCGAACCTTTTCAACACTTGAGTAAAAACCTGACCCACACTTGTCCATTACGGTACCATTAGGTCTATTGTTCTTTTCATTGAAGGGTACACGGTTCTGCTAAAAAGATCTATAGTATTAACATGGCCATGACTTTTTGTTGGACTACCGAGTAAGTAGAGAGTCCATGGCTCGATGGAGTCCCTGGAGAAGACATAAGGGAAAACTGATTAAGAGAAGAGGTTTCGTATACCAATTCTTTTAGATGGTTTGTTTATTTGTTTTTGAATTTCGCGCAACACTACACGAGGGCTATCTGCTTTAGCTGTCCCTAATTTAACAGTGTAAGTCTAGACAGAAGGTAGCTAGTTATCATCACTCACGCCAACTTTTACCAACAAATGGTGCGATTGATTGTCGTCACATAATAACGCCCTCACGGCTGAAAGGGCAAGCATGTTTGATGTGATGGGAATTCGAACCTGCAACCCTCAGATTACGCGTCGAGCGCCCTAACCACATAGTTATGCCGGGCCATTTTGAAGGATCTCGTGAAAGCTTTTCACCGTTCCTGATTCTGTTAAACAAAAACAAAAATTCGTGGTAGATGTTTAGTTCTTGAAGGAGAGATTCTTTGCTGTCTAAAACTGGGGTGTTCGAGTATAATGTTATTCCCATTCGCGCCGCCGGCGTAAATGGTGTTAAAAGATAGTGGATTAGTAATTACAATTTGAGCGATTGTTGATGGTTGTTAACCAAAGGATTTGGCGAATGTTTGGTAGATGTAGAGATAGAGAGAAGATCAAAGCAAGTGGCTTCGGTGATGATGACGGCTTTGATGATGTGGAGTTGATGGGAATAAGAAAGTCTATAGTATTCGAACAAATATGTCCCAGTGGTCGGCCTTTTAACAGGACTACTTGGTGATTTGGATTCATAAATCCAATGTCATGGCTGGAATCACAACATTTAAGAGTGCCAGGAAAATATATGTGGCGGAGAACCCCGAGAAAACCCACTTTCAGAGGAGAGGCGCTGAATAGTCTGCCTGTCCTGTGCCACAAAATGAAAAGGAAACGTCATGGATTGATTAGTAATGTTTGTTAAGTGTGCTTAGATGTCTTTCGAGGCTAGGCATTCATTGTACGGAGATATTTTGTACAACGCTTGTTTTTGTTTGTTTTGAATTTCGCACGAAGCTACACGAGGGCTATCTACGCTATCCGTTTCTAATTTAGCAGTGTAAGACTAGAAGGAAGGCAGCTAGTCATCAAAACCCACTGTCATATCTTGGGTTGCTCACTAACCAACGAATTGTGAGGTTGACTGCCACATTATAACAAATCCACAGCTGAAAGGACGAGCATGTTTGGTTGAACGGGTCTCTAACCGGTGGCCCGCAGATTGTGAATCGAAAAGTCCAATCATCTGACCCTGCCGAGTCGCAGAACTACCGCATGGGTTTAGTTTTGTTGTTGATGCATCATTCTTGAGTTTGTATTATTAAAGTAAAATGTACAGGACTTTCGTATTAATTTACTCTAATTGTGATTACATTCTCCTTATCTTTATTAGCATTATTGACGTAAAATGTGCAAGCTTGTAGTGTTAATCTAATAGCGGAGAAATATTTTGACTTAGGGAAATTTTAGTGAATGTGAATGTTTTACAAAACCGACAAATTACACTCAGTAGAACATAAAAAAAACTCCTAACGGAAGATCTTGAAATGTAGGAATTATTATAATTAGTCCTTTATTAACCTCATCTCCTTGTCAGCCATCAGAAGTTAAATCACAGGCGTGTTTATTCTGTTATATGAGTTTAAGACTCGAAGTAAAATTAACGTATCTGTAAATATCAAATCAGTACAATGTGATTTGAAAAGGTAACATCCGGTTTCAAGTGTTCCAAATTGTATATATTATCCGGAAGTGAACTGCAATAGAAGCTAGGGGACGTTACTCCCTATTATTCAACAAGGTGGCGAATATTAGCATTGACTTCCTAATTATTTAATCTGTTTTTTTATATTTTATTTGAATGCTGGGACTTCTTAGGTGTCATTTTATTTGAAATGTATCATTATGTAATTGAACGAAACATGTTGTATCGGAGACCGTTCAGAGGAGGTTTTTGTTGTATAATTATACAATGCGAAACACAGAATTAAAGAATGTATTTAGAAAATTAATTCTAACGTCTGTCGTATAACCAACCAGTGATAAAACACGAGACGATGTTGTTACTAATACAAGTACGGACGACTCTGCTACCTGTGGGTAGGATTTTAGGCTGTGTCCACCGAATAATTGACTCTATTGAGAAGCGAACAGTAAACCTATGGACTACGTTATGGAGCTTTATTTATAAAAAATGACGCATCCATGCTCACTTAAAAACACGGTAGGTGTGTTTCGTGCACTTCGTTAGTAATCCAATACAGGGGTAACGAAGTACAAGAAAACGTTGTGTAGTGCTTTGAACAACTATTTCGTTTGGTGTTGTAACAAGCACCCAGCGACAACCTTTGGATATAACACCTGATGGGCAAAGCACAGACAAGACTGAATATGTAATACCACATAGAAAGCAAGCATAATCTGAAATTATATCATATTTAAGCATTATCTACTGTTTTAGTTGCTGTTTTTTTGTCCAAAAAAATTTATTGAGTGTGTTATTTCATATCCTTAAATCATAATTAGTTAGTGAAGTGTATGAACAAGCACTAAATATGGTCAGTAGTTTACTGACAGACATGTTTCAAAATGCACGTAGTATAAGGAGACGTATAGGCACAAGTATATTTTACTATCTACTGTTATGTTCATATTTACACTCAAGGAAAAAACTGTACAAATGTTTGTATGTAATAGAATAAACAGCTTTACTAACGTACACACTTTTAGTATGCTGAACAGTTAGTATGAAAGACAGTTGTGTATGTCTATTAACAATTCATAACCGTTTTTGTCACAATCTATATTATATATGTATATATCAGTATGTGTTATATTACTCTTTCGTTCCTTGGTTCCCCCCACGTGGCACAGCGGAATGCCTTCAGAGTTACTCCACCAGAAACTGGGTTTCGATCCTCCAGATAGCCCATTGTTTAGCTTTTCTACTAATAACACAGTGTAAACATAGATTTATTTATTATTATTATTATTGCATTTCAGCTTCAACTATTTGAAACCTGGGAAAGTCAACATTAATTATGGTAAAGAAAGTCACTGCTGTGGTAAAATCTTTGTTAACTTTACTTGCTTATTACAGGTGAGCAGTGTTTAATAAATCACGGCATCATTACACGATCTTCACACGAGTAATATTTATTGGAGAATGAGTCTTTGGTGGAACTTTTGATTTTGGACAAGAGCCACGTTATAAATCCGAGTGATACCATAAAATATTCTCCACTTCTAATTAGCTGCTTTCCATTTAATTGATTTGTTTAGTATTAACCACAAAGTTGCACAAATGGGCTATCTGTGCTCTAGCCGCCACGGGTATCGAAACCCAGCTTCTAGTGTCGTGAGTCTACAAACATACCATTGTGTCACTGGGGGGCCATTGAATTAGTAGTTCAGGATTAAAGACGGCATGCAAATACAAAATTTACTACAATAAATTTCAGCATGTTTTTTTAATGCCTGTTTCAACAATATGGCTTTAAAATGTTTTGATCTTGGTTACTCTGCACATTTTCTTTCGTGAAGTGTATCGGTAATTAAGCCTACAGATATGTTGCTCTTGAAATTTACTATGTTATAAATTTGAAGGCGATATACATAATCACTGATATAAGTTGAGGTGCTCTTCAGTTTACAACAAGTGCTTATCGCTGGTAACACATTTTAGTTATTATAGCGATCATCTAAAAACTGCAAATATCGCTAAATTTGCGTTATCATGAAATAGCAGAAACGTTAATAACATTTGGACTGTATTTTTTTATTGAATTTTCCTACTTTGTTTGTTTAATTCTGACACAAAGTTTCAGATGACTCATGTTGATCCTATCAACATATTTCCAACTAAAACCTAATACAAAGATTGAAGTCCGTAAAAGAATATTGTTCACGTGCCAAATATTTCTCTAAACATGCTTTTATCTGTTTGTAATTATTATAGAAATTTTTAAACAGCTCGTATATTTATTTCCTATGCAAAGTTAGTGTTAGAATGTGGCCCAGTAGGTTACTGAGATTGTCTTTTACTAGTTACTTCATTTAGTTCTTTCTTGTGGTAGATAATGTCTATTCTGGCTGATAAGGTACAAAAACAAAATAGTGTCTGTGTTCGATGGATATGCGACTGCAATACCCTATCTGACTAAATTTACAATGCCTTTATGTTACAGCCAAATAATGTTATGAGAGAATTATGGTCGTAAGGTAACACTATCAACTGGAGAGAGAAATCAAGTCTACTTGTACAATTGAACTGCGTTATTTGGAGTTCACGGTATTTTGACCAAATGTAGACCAAACTCATTCAAATGAAAGTTGTAGGACTAAACGCAGCCTGGTAGAAGCACTGACAGTGACTTTGTCTATGGAAATGTGTACATTTTTTTCTCTCTGTTTTAGTGTAGGAATAAAGATTTTGCTCATTTCGTCCGGTATCCTTATTTCACATACACTAAGAAATTTAGTCAGTTTTTAAAAGTAGTTATCCATATTCTTCGCGATCAAATCAACATTATTAGCAAGCCTAACTGAGCGATGCTTGTAAGTTTACCTGTCAAAATGAATTTTCAGAAAGTAAGACAATTCTCTGTTATAAGATTATGTTTAATATTTATCAAGCAGATTATTACAGAATATCAACTGTGGTTGAATCAGTTATGATCTAATAAAAATCTAACTCCTCAAGCAAGACAGTTTCGCTCAAGGTGCTTAAGAGAAACTCAGTAAAGAACATTCGTTAACCTGAAGATAACCTAAAGAAGGTTGAAACTTTCTTCTCTACTTTATTTTAATAAGTTTTAATGCCCGTATCAGTCGTCTTGAGATTCATCACTCAAGAACAAATAGGCATGTTAGATTGTTTTGGATTAACAAAAAAGAGACAATTTTTTATTTATAAAAAGTCCCTGAATAACACTCATGCTTATAATAAATTACTCAATTATTAAGCCCATGATGCTTATGCTCTATATTTTAAACGCGCAAAATAAAGGTACCGATAATATGTGTACATTTAGTGTATTGTGCTGCCATCTGTAGTTATAAGAGTGAACGTAAGGATAATACTTTCTCTTTTTTTTTTTTACCTGCAGATGGGAACTCCTCTTTGTTCGGTATTTGTAAACATTTTCCCTGTTATGTCGTTCTAGCTCAAAGTAATTTGCAACCATAAAACAACAAAGATGTTTTAAATTAAAACCACTTCAAAATTTAGTGTTTCAATATTTTATGACAAATATAAATACATATTTAAATAAAAGTTATATTTTAATATTACACACTTTGATGACTCTTTGTGTGTGTGTGTTTTTTGTATTGCAAAGTCACAAATGTGTGCAGGTCACCAAGGGGAATTGAACCGCTGATTTTAGTATTGTAAATCCGGAGACATAACGCTGTACTAGAGGGGGCTATTTTGATGACGATGTTTAAAGTAGCAATGCACACCTTTATGTTGTATTATTATGTATACATACATTTATAGACGCTATTTTCTTTAAAATTGTGCAGCGAGATTTCTTTATATTTAATTTAACAAAATCTAAGGGCAGTTACAGTTAATTATATAAGAAAAAGTTCTATATAATTAATTACTTTGGTTTTTGTATAAGAATATAAACAAAGGATTCTAAAAAAGCTATCGAGCTATCGATTTTAACTGACTATTTTGTTGATGGGGAGGTAAAGTGCATTTTAATGAGTCAAATGCGAATTTCAAACGAAACTAATAATAATGTAAGTCGGTGCTTGAATTTGCTCTGTCTGTCAAGAACCTCATTGTGAGTACATGTATTTGTGAATAGATTTTAGGACCCCTTTCTAGCTTCTTTTTAGAATTCAGGAGCTACATTAAGCTATATATATATATTAAAGAATATCAATACAATATTAAAAAGTGACCAAAGCTTTTTAAATAAGAATCTACATAAGTATAATAATAAGCCTCGTATTACGGGGTGAAAAATGAAGAATAACTGATACATTGAAAATCATAAAGTTGTAAATTTATAAAAGAACTTTCAATTTCATAATTGATTGTGAAGTTTTTCTTTTTACTGTTTCTCCTTCCTTTTGATTTGAGTTCCTTTCAGTCTTATTATTATGAGGTGCAAAAATTCACGAGTTAATTTCACACTTGACGATTTCTTATCTTCTAAACGATCCACGCATGGCCAGGGGGTTAGGATGCTAGACTCATAACGTGAGGGTCGAAGGTTTCGAATATCCGTCACACCAAGTATGCTTACCTTTTCAACTGTAGGTGCATTACAATGTAGCGATTTATCCCACTATTCGTTGTTAAAAGACTATTCCAAGAGATGTCGATGAGTGGTGATGACTAGGTGTCTTCTCTCTAGTCTTATGCTGCTAAATTAAGGACTGCTAGTGCAGCTAGCCATCGTTTAGCTTTGCGCGAAATTCCAAACAAATAAAACCTTCTGAAAGCTTTATGCGGCTATTTTAAATTAACGAAATTGGGCTTTAACCAGTGTGATGTAGCATTATAAGGTTTTAACTTGTTGCTAATGCCTCGCTTACAATTATCGAATCAACTCAATTACTTTTCTTTTATAAATATTCCGCTATATGGTTAACATTAAGGTTTGGTTTCAATCAGGTGTGGTAATGTCAAAGCATTATCATATACTCACTTGTGTGTCTTTGGGGTGACAGAGGTTGACTTGAAGTCATACAGCACTCATTATCAAATCAGTTGCTAATCTAAAAGTATTTCATACTTTATTTACTTTTTACAATATATTTATGTTCTACTCTACATATTATGGGATATTTTATAGTTGCAAATGCTCCTTGCAAATTCACGGGGAAAAAATAACTGTGCAAGAAACGTTTTCGCGCCTTTATTTGAGCAACCATTCACACTTTCCTGTTAGTTTTCCAGTAAACCTGTACAGTCAATCGTGACAGTTGCTTTATCTCTCTTGTGCTTCCTTCTGACTTCATTATTATTCAAATTTCTGGAATTTAAATACAGATGCTCATTTTAAAACGCCTATGCATGGCTGTGTAAATTTGCATCTAAATTCAAAGAGCTAGTTTTCAGACATCACCGAGCATCATGACATCAGGATGGAGGGCTCCAACTTCAAAGTTCCTTAAACATATTAGTCAGTTCAGTCAAACCTGGAAGCTCCATAAGTCCCTTAATCTCCCATTTTTGGGAAATCCCTAAACGGCTCTTTCGAGATAGTTTCATTTGTGTTTTCTACAAGCTAAGAGTCTATATAATACTTTTCCGATAGCTTTACTAAAGTTCTTGTAAAAAACATATGTAGATACGCAAGGGTAATTTACAGGGAAGGGATATGTTTACCATTTTTGAAGCGTGGCGTATTATCCCCTCACTTTTTGAAATATAGAGATATGCTATTTTTCGAGTTAAATATTTTCCTTTCACTTACTTTTGCGTAAAACCATTTGTTATGACAAACGAATTCTGCACTCTGACCGTACAAAAACTCACGAAACATTACATCTGCCGAAATCTTGGCACAACATGCGAAGGGTTTTGAAATACAAATAGGCAGTTGGCCATTGGCGACTAAGAAAAGGAAATAAAGAATCGTGTATCTAGCAAGCTGTTTGTTTTTTTTTAAATTCCTGTGAAGTTATATTAATTATGTGCATTATTTCACTTCAGTGGCAGAGCTGTATGTGTGCGGACTTACAGTGCTAGAAACCTGGTTTCGATACATCTCGTGAGCAGAGCACAAATAACTCATTATGTAGTTTTTTTTCTGAACTTGAAACAAACAAAATGATTTCACTTCTGTAAATAATACGTAATATATATGTAGACAAGAGGCTCAAATGGTAAAAAGTGGTTGTTCGCACTGTTAGTGTAAGACAACGAATTAGAATTAAGGACATTTTAAAAACTCATTAGAAAATTTACTGCAGGAACTGAATTATAGTTTTTAAAAGACATGTTTGTATTTTTATTTTCTATATTTTAAAAGACAACAGCGTTATCCAGCATTAGCTTTTTTTCTTATTTCGATTTAGTTTATTGTCACTCAATTCATTATGGTGAGAACGTGTTTACAGTCGGAAAGCAACTAAAGATATTAATCATTGAGACATAAAAAGAAAAAGATAACAGAAGTGGAAAGGTATATATTTAGTAATTTTTGTTTGTTTTGAATTTCGCACAAAGATTTTCGAGGGTTATCTGTGCAAGCTAATAACCTAATTTTGCAGTGTAAAACCAGAGGAAAGGCTTTTTACTGTCATGTTTATTGTGGGAGGAGGTACAACAACAAACAGGTTTGAGCAGCAATGTTACAGAGAATGTGAAGGCAGGAAGCCTGATGATAAAGAAATAGAACAACAACGTTTGTCCAGTTCAGTGGTATTTGAGACAGAAATTATAGAGTTAGGAAGTCGGAAAGAGATGACCTTAAAAATACTCTACATCAGTCAAACCAAAGGTTCGTTATGGGGAAAAAGTTCGGTAGTTCTTTGGCATCACAGCACTTTGTCTACTGAAGGTTGGCTTTTAGAGGTTACGAGGAAACAGAAGTGGATTTAAGTCAATTGTTGGAGTCAGAGGGTGATCCTAAACTTTTTATGTGGTTGACGTATATTTAGGATTATGTCTTCCATAAAATTCAAAATGAGGTCCTGAGTTTAACGGACAATATAGAGATATTGCAAAGCATATAATTTTCTGCCACTTTTCCAAGATTATCTTAGAAAAGAGCAGCCATTAGTCTTTCATGTTCATTGTGGTCTTTATTGTGTAAACCTCATTACTCAGCCAACTCGTAAAGAATCTTACGGGATTTGTGATTCTTTGCAGTGGGTTTATGAGTCTGGATGCTTGTTTGGGAAACTCAATATAATTTGTGAGACAATAACAAAATCTGAAACTCAATTTTACACTACTTTGAAATCGTTTTGCTCTACAAAGTGGACTCTTTATACCCCACCATTTGGTCAGTGCTTAACCAGTACGAGCCAATGTTACTTAGTTTGAATGAAATGGCTTCATCTAGGCCATCAGATTCAGCAAACAAAATAAATTGAGTCCTGGAAATACTCCAGAAGCGGAAAACAGTCCTAGGATTAGTCCTAGCCAGTGAAATGATAGAGGAAATGGAGAACCTGAACAACTCCTTAAAAAGAGAACACAAACCATTGCTGGGACACCTTTCTGCAATGGAGTATGTCAATACCAGTCTTAAAAGAGAAAGAACAAAGGAAAGCTTTAGAAAAGCATATGAGAAAACAACTGGATTAATCTACTCTTTTAATATCCGTCTAATTCAAATATGACATATGAAAAGACCACTCAAACGATTTACTGGTGAGGCTGTTACACGTGCACCAACACCTTTTTAGGAGTATTACAAACTGATATATACTGTAGACATGTAGTTTAGTAAGTTTTCCTCATTGGAGAGACTGACAATATTTTGGGACTAAAATTTAGAGTTGACAAGCAAATCATGATATGTGCAATTAGCCATGATCATCTGAAAAATAAATCTTCAGTTCCAACACTGAAGCTACAAACATTTTGAGGGACATTCTGTTAGTTGTCCCTACTTCTCTATTGAAACCGTGAAGAGTTTCAGTGTTCTTATAACGTTGAAGACTTGGCTTTGTTGATTTATGAAACAAAGACGACTTAATAAATTAGCCATTTGCCACATTCTTGAAGAACAACTTAATTATTTGCAAAGAAAAAAAACTCGTTACTACAACTGACCAACGTAAGAATTTTTTTCTTTCGAGAACTAGGAAGTTCTTGCTATCCACTGATTGGAAAGAGCAATTTGAAAGTTAACTATACGTTAGTTTAAGTTACTGCGAAATAAAAAAATAGAGGTTTTGTCAAAATTGTATTATAATGTCTTTCTTCCAAAAACGAGTAAAAATTGTATTATTATTGTATTATATTACTAACATTATTATTACCATATTTATTTTATACCACAAGAGGGAATTTTTTTTTTTTTTTGTTGTTGTTTTGAATTAAGCACAAAGCTACACAATGGGCTATCTGTGCTCTGCCCACCACGGGTATCGAAACCCGGATTTTAGCGTGTAAGCCCGCAGACATACCGCTGAGCCATTGGGGGGAATTTTAAAGGTTTCGAAACGCTCAATAAATGCTTTATGTTATTACGTTGGGGTTTATTTTATTACTAAAAAATTCAGCTGTGATTTTAAGTGTTTTTTTAACTATGTTAATTCTGGCTATTTTATTTGTGTATCAAAACAAAAAATTAGGGACGGGCGGACTAGATACCTCTCGAGTTGCTTATTGTTTGCTTGTTTGTTTTTGAATTTCGCACAAAGCTACTGGAGGGCTATATCTACAAGCCCTCCCTAGTTCAGCAGTGTAAGACTAGAGGGAAGGCAGCTAGTCATCACCACCCACCCCCGACTCTTGGGCTACTCTTTTACCAACAAATAGTGGGATTGACCGTAATATTATAACGCCCCCACGGCTGAAAGGGCGAGCGTATTTGGCGCGACGGGGATGCGAGCCCGCGACCCTCAGACTGCGAGTCACACCCCGTGGCCCGAGTTGCTCATACGCGAAATTTAACAAACAAACAAAATAATCAGTTTGTTACATTTATTGTTAACAAACCGTTGCTATTCCGGAAACGCTTAAACAATCAAACTCTGGTTTACGTGTACCTTAAATTATGCCACACTGTTTTATTAAAAAGTACCTCACCATACTTAAACGTAATTGCATGTTGAAAAACCTGTCAGTGTATCTACACAAACCAGCAAGAGGTAAATGATTTGCTAGTGGCTTCTCCATTCTCGTGTTAAAAAGCGCTAACATTTATAATTTGTCTCATGAAATATGCAAACCTACAACCTTTACGTGTTTGTGTTCTTATTGGTCATTCAAAGCGGAGAAACTACTTGAACTTACATTTAACCACAAACAGGGTGCGCCTGAATTCTTTGAAACCACGTGTTTAGTGACGACTGTCACAATGAAGATATTTTCCTTATTGGGAGTTCTTTTGTACTGGGTAAAATCCATTAAAAACACTTCTCTATTTCTTAACAACTTGAAGTATCCGATGTTTGTGAAAGCCAAAAACTACCTGAACTAATTAAATTTATGTGTATTTAAGAGTGAACAAAAATCATGAATAATATAATATTAAAACTTTTACTTAGCGTGAAGCATCACAATATAGAACATACTCTCTTCCAGCTCATGCTGTCGGTTATGCTTTTATTGTCGTAAACCTAAATAAAAAAACACAAGTTTTGTATCTTTCAAAATTTTGACGAAAGCTACGTAACGGCTATCTGTTCATAGTTTTATCTAATTCTGAAACGAAAGGTTAAAGAAAAGGCAGCTTGTTAGTCAATATCAATCACCGCCAACCCTCGAGCTACTCTTATTGAGTCGAATAGAGGGATTTGATTGTCACTTCTTTAGGGTACTCCAACTTCTCAGAGTGCGGAGTGCGTTTATGCAGTAATAGTTTGGAGATAATGAATCTTTGGTTTCACGGTTCGGGCAAGCTAAACATTTAACTATTTCTGGTATTTCTCTGTGATTGTAAAACTTATAAATCCAATAGATTTTGAAAACAGAGAATTTAGTGCTATTGATGTACAAAGAGACTAGAAAAAAGAATGTTTGCTTTTTATCGCTAAGTGGTCGCTTAGTTAACCTGCAATACAGGCAAGGCTGTTGTTGTTGTTTTGAATTAAGCCCAAGGCTACACAATGGGCTATCTGTGCTCTGCTCACCACGGGTATCGAAACCCGTATTTTAGCATGTAAGTCCGCAGACATACCGCTGAGCCACTGGGGGGCACAAGCAAGGCAATAACTGACAATTTGAGTTTTATATTAATGTTGTTAAATTATTTATATTATTGTTGTTAATATTATTTATATTATTGTTGTTAAATTATTTATATTATTGTTGTTAATATTATTTGGTGAAAATTAGATAAACTGCTGATTGATCAGCTACGTGAATCAATTATTCTTCTTACAATTTTTTGGAACTGGCCCGACGTGGCCAAGTGGGTTAAGGCGTTTGCCTCGTAATCTGAGGGTTGCGGGTTCGAATCCCCTTCGCGTCAAACATGCTTGCCCTTTAAGCCATGGGGGCGTTATAATGTGACGGTTAATCCCACTGTTAGTTGGTAAAAGAGTAGCCCAAGAGTTGGCGGTATGGGTGATGACTAGCTGCTTTCCCTCCGGTCTTACACTGCTAAATTAGGGACTGCTAGCGCAAATAATCCACGTGCAGTTTTGCGTGAAATTCAAACAAACAAACAATCTTTTGGAACTATGACACGAACAAAAAAATCTGCGCAAGTTTTTAATCAATAGTATGATTACTGATGGGACGAGTTGTTGTATTTCATTAATGATAATAAACATTTAAATTATAATTTATTGGTCTGTTAAAGTTTGAGTTAATACTATGAAACCACTGATGGAGCCTCTTGTAGTTCCGAAATAATATTGTATCCTTGGGCCTGAATTAATACTGTAGCACCACTGCTTGTTGTACTTTATGACCAGTTTGTATTTCTGGTTTGTTATACGTTTTAGTTACTGCTGTAATATTACTGTTGGTGGCCTAGTATAGTTCGTGGCTAATGTTGTATCCTGGGTCTGCTGAGTTAATACTGTGACGTAACTGTTAGAGCATGCTGTAGATCAGAATTAAAACTATATTTCAGGTCTGTTGCGTGATATAAAATATTATTTAGTTTAGATATTATGAAGTTTCTTTATTTTGTAGGCCAGGTGGGTGAAGGCGTTCGCCTCGTAATCTGAGGGTCGCGGGTTCGAATCCCCGTCGCACCAAACATGCTCGCCCTTTCAGCCGTCGGGGTCAATCCAACTATTTGTTGGTAAAAGAGTTGGCGGTGGGTGGTGATGACTAGCTGCCTTCCCTCTAGTCTTACATTGCTCAATTAGGGACGGCTAGCGCAGATAGCACTTGAGTAACTTTGTACGAAATTCAAAACTTTATTTTGTGAATGAATATTATATGATTGCTTGGTTGTTTAGTCTTCTTTTTCAATATTAGAGAGTCAAAAATAAATTAGTACTGAAAGTTGTATTTGTAACTAACTAATGTCGAAAACATAGTAAGCAGACGATTTGGTAATAAATATATATATATATAGTTAGATATGGGCGGGAAAAAGTAAACAGACTGATCCGTCAAGAAAGTGAAGTTTCAAGAAGGATCTCGGCCAAAGTGAAGGAAAAATGTTTAACGGTTAAAATAGGCTTAACCATTAATATATATTGGAGGAAAACTAACAGTAGAAGAAGAAGGAAACAATATGCGAAAAATAGCTTATTTCGTTGAAAATAGTTCGAAAATAATTGAACTAGTTTTAGTGGACTCTGACAAATAAATAGACGATTCCAGGAAATACGAAAGAAGAAAAAAGATGCAGATGAGTTTAAATGTAACTCAACGATGAAGTAAGTAAGCTGTATTCGGATAGTTTGGCGGTAATTTGGGCTTGTCAACTGAAACTATAAAGTAATTGAATAGGCTTAAATGGACTTTTGACGAGAGAAAGAGAACTTTATATATATATATGGTGTTTAGGATATAAGTATAATCTCTATAGTGTAAAGAATTTGTTGCACATACATTTAACTTGTTTTGAATATAAATATTATATTGAAAAGAAGTGAAATTCGTGTTGTTCATTTATCGTTGAATTTATCGTAAACACGTCACAGACACCGACTGCAGAAAATTCCTCTTCCGAACAACAATAACACATTATATATTTAAATTGTAAAGAAGTATAACTGAATTTAATTTTATTATCAGAAATGAAGGAAAAGAAATTTACTTCTAAATTCGAACAGTATAATATATGTCTGGGTTAATAGTGTGATACCAGTGTTGGTTTCTTGTTGTAGTTCATGGGTAATATTGTATTCTGGGTCTATTATTATGAGTTAATACTGTGACACAACTGTTAGGGCCTGTAACAGGTCGGAGCTAGTGTAATCTTGGGCCTTTTATAGGTTTGATTTAAAACAGTGATACAACTTTTCTCACGTTTGTTGTAACTCGTAACTAATATTGTACATTAATTCGTTGGCCTATTGTAGCGTATTGAAGTCCGTGATGATCACACTACAAAAGCATAGTTACGCTATTCCCACAATATTATTCGCAGAAATACGCTTGTCCATGGACTTCGTGTTTTACTTATGACCAACAGCCGTTTGTATTTGCAAGTGTCTCTTTCATATATATAAAAGTTAAATTTTTTATGAGAGACAGGAAATGACTAGTTCCATAGCACCGGAAGTTTGTGTGCCGGAAGTGTAAACAAACAGTCAACTGAGCTGACATGGGACTTCGATTGTGTTTAATTCCTTAGGTCATTGATTTATGCTAAAGTAGGGAACTTGTGGGAGTAATAATAAATTACTGTAATACGTTCTCTTTCTTACATCTCTAACTTCAGGGGACGCTGTTTCTGGTGAAAACGTATCTTACGAGGAAATGTGAAAACCCTTGAAACGTGTAACGTGTTATCAGTTTTAGAACGAGGTGGACAGAAAGAAGATAGATACAAGGTTGTGGCTGGCTAAGTAGCTGCCTAGTTCCGTATATATCATGACGTACAAAGGACAGATTCCGCGAGCTAGAATACTAAAAACATTTTTCGTAACGCTTTTCATCGTGAACCCCATTCACGGATATATGTTCTTAAAGCCGGTCCAAGTCGGCCTTGGTAAGTGCTTTCAAATATTCTGTTTGAGTTCTAAAACGCAAAAAAAACAAAACATAAGCCCGTTACTGTTGGATGAAAGAGTATGTTTTAACAGTCAAACAAGACACGAGCTTACGTTAGCTAATATTTCCATTCAACTTTCATTGAGGTAAAGTAGAATATGATATACTTTACAGGTCAAAGGTTTGGAAGTAAAAAATGTAAAGAACGATACTGGAAGTAAGAATAATATTGTTCATTCTTGATCACTTTAACCGTGGATTACTAAAAATTACATCGTACTCAGCCCTAGACGTCTTCCTACACACCATTAACAAATTTTTATATGGATATATACAGTATGTATTCACATATAAACGTATATTTTAGGGCGTCAAAATGCAGTGCAGCTGTTGAGTCCTGGAATTGGACGAAGTTCTTTCTAAGCAGTGACTTTTGATAGATAAACTGATTTAGACCTACAAGTAAGCTTTACAATCTTATTAAAGAACTGTACTGTTTAATAATAATTTAAGATTGTAAAGTTTACGTAAATCCTTATATTACCCCACAGGTATTGCTTATTATGAATTACCCTACAGTTTGGCTTTAAAACTCACCTAGCAAATTAACAAGATAGTAAATATTTTAACACGTATAACTTCTTTACGTATTTCATTATCTGTTAAGTGTAGAGGGCGCTTTTTGAAAAAAATTCGAGGATCCTTT
Source organism: Carcinoscorpius rotundicauda (assembly GCA_011833715.1). Taxonomy (NCBI): domain Eukaryota; kingdom Metazoa; phylum Arthropoda; class Merostomata; order Xiphosura; family Limulidae; genus Carcinoscorpius; species Carcinoscorpius rotundicauda. Next base: position 20,876,247 of record CM022400.1, read on the forward strand.
ACTTCTTGAAGGCCGTTTTTAATAACGTCTGAGATAACTTTTTACCTGTATTGTAGTTTTTAACCTTAAATTTCATTCATGTTTAATGTATCTCCCAGAATATTCTTATGATGATTTTGAAAAAAAATATTTTGGTCACATGTGTCCTGAAGTAACCAGAACGATCAAGTTCCTTTCAAACGATTTCAAAAATGCTAAAAACTTTTAATGTTTGATTTGTGAAAATTCAGAATCTTTAAGATGGCAAAAGTGCAGAGCAACTTAAATTTAATTTTTATTTTTGGCGGTAAACACGCACTCATGTTATAGCAACAAGCACACGCGGGCACGTCGCACGCACGGAAATGAACAGTTTTAAATCCACGAAAGTGATTGATTCCGTATCTTCAGTGTTATTGACGATAAACATGACACACCTTATTAGTGTTATATTTCAAAATATAGGTTAGTTTAATATAGGTTAACTAAAAACTATACACATTTCGTGCCTTTTTGTATATGACGTTTCTCCTAATTTTTATTTTTATTTAGGCCGCTGTTTGGATGACAATTTTGTTCCTCATATGGTTGGCGACACATGGTACGATGACAAGAAATGTGAAATGCTAACTTGTATGTATATCGAAGGTCTCCTATATATTTCTGGATATGGGTATGTATCTGAAACACCACGTTTAAAAGTAACGCGTATAAACTGTCATATCACAAGGATATTCCAAGGTCTTTATGTTTTATCGTGTGATACATTCTATAGGCTGTTGATAAGTCTTATAAGTTTTTCATAGGAGTTCGTTGTTACTTCCAATATCTTAATATGTTTAGAGTAAAGATAAATTAGGAAGACGTTTGACCAACTTTAAAAATATATATCTAAATATCTGTAGCAATACTTAAACAAACAAGCGAAAAGAACAAAACAAGAAACTTACGAGCTCACACTGGGCAGCCAATCACATAGCTGACAACTTGAGAAATACTAAGGCTCTGGCTATGTCAGTGAAACCTAGTGTGCGTTTTGAAATGCTTAAATGATACTATTCGCAATTATAGTTTTATTCTGATATGAACCCTGGGATAGAACGAAGTAGTATGTTTTTAATACTAGTATAAAACTATGTATATAACTCGTGATTAAGCCTACTTTATGTTAGATTGCCTCCTATCAAATTATCCGCACGAAGAGGTTAGAAGTTCGTAATCAATACATATATATATATTATGTTATAAAGAAACGTATTAGTAGATTGAAGAGAAACTTTACAGAAAGATGGTTTGAATGTTTATAGTAAGAGTCGAATATTCCGAAGTCTCACCACATTGTTGCAATCCATGCCACCACGTCTAGTCACACTATTTGAGGACTGCTATTTTTGAGACTATACTTGTGACGTAGGTTCTATTGCTAAACATTTTGTCATAGGGCAGCCATGTTTAAAGTATGTCACTCTTCAAACTATGCTTTTCATGATCTGTCAAAAGCACGAGGACGACAGAGTTACAGTGCATGCTTGAACAGCTCAGTTACGTAGAAATCCATAGGATTTGCAACTTGTCTGTATAGAACATCATAAATATCCGTTTTCTTCTCGAACTCCTTCAGGTATGCGACAATTAAACATGTAGTATGACTGGAAATTTATTCTATTGTTCCCATATTTTTTTTTCCTCGTTTCCAGATGGAAATCTTACTTAATTATGTTCGCTGATTTTTACTTATTACAAGATGCTGCTCTTTGCTCACTGTTGTTGTGGCATGACTTATTGGAGGTCTCCTTCTGGATGTTCCTGGTACTCTAAGTTGCTTCATATTCCTTTATTTTCCTATGCCATTAAGCAAAAGGAGAAGCCATCTTCTTGGAAGTTCTAAATTCCTCATCTAATCCGATTGTCTGTGTCATTAATCATTAAACTCCAAACAAAGTCAAGAATGGAGTTCTAATACAACCCGTTTCATCAAGGTCACCTACTGATTTACATACCGAAGATAGCTATGATATGCTTCTCTCGACTCCTTGAGAAACTTTGCTAAGTTAAACTTATTTACATGCTTGGCAGTTTTTCAGTTTCTGTAACATATTTAAACGTTACTTTTAAAGTTCAAATGACGCAAGACGTATTAGTTATGCCTTAATTCAGTTTTTTTTAAAACATTCTGTTACGTGGTTCGTATGGAAAAGAAACTAGAAAAAAGCCCGTGCTTTTTCTCGTGGTATGCCCCCAGTAGCTCAGCGGTGTGTCTGCGGACTTGCACGCTAAAATACGGGTTTCGATACCCGTGGTGGGCAGAGCACCAATAACCCATTGTGTAGCTTTGTGCTTAAATCAAAACAACAACAATTCTCGTGGTATAAATAATAATTTATAATAAATTTACAATGCTTGGATAATTATCATGTTAAAGCTATTTATAGATTAATAGTTTAAAACACTCCACAAACACACTTTATAACACAGCGCAGATTTCATTTGGAATAGGTGATTGTTCTCACAAGCGAAGCTATTTTTGAAAATCCTAACCTTTCTTCACAGTTTCTTAAGAGTAGAAAAAAAACGTTGAAAAACATTTACGTAAGATTACGTAATAAAGCAAGACTAAATCTTGAGTTTGTATACATTAAAATCGTTTTACTGTTATTTTCCCAAGCTTTTAAATATTTTAAATACCGTGATTGTGTTTTACAAGATGGTCATTTTCAATAGTGTGTGCTTGGCCATAATTTTAAATACCGTGATTGTGTTTAACAAGATGGTCATTTTCAATACTGTGCTTGGCCATAAACTCACTTCAATGTCGAGGTGAGTCGTGTTGTAATTTCGAGATGACTTGCGTGCAATGGGTTTACATACATAACCAGGTTCATAAGCTCATACTATAAAGAAATGTTCAAAAGTACTTTGAAATCATTTAGAAATAACGTTGATGAATGAGCTAGGATTTATTATTATTTGTTATTTGTTATTTTGAATTAAGCACAAAGCTACACAATGGGCTATCTGTGCTCTGCCCACCACGGGTATCGAAACCCGGATTTTAGCGTGTAAGTCCGCAGACATACCGCTGAGCCACGGGGGGGCGATTTATTATTATCAGATCTATTATTGTTGTTAGAGACCGCTAAGGTTATATTTAACTTTTAAATTCTGTTTTTCCTTTAAATGTTATATAATTTTCGAATTTTGGTAGGAAAATAAAAAACAAAAACGGAGAAAAGATTCTTTTTGTTTTGTTTTTCAGTTGTAAACAAAAATCAGAAACAAGGTACACAATGAATACATCTTTAACTGTTCCGAATTTTATCACAAAATGTAAATGGAAATCACGTTTATTTGACTCTATTATGGGAGTTAACAAACAAACATCGTATTTAAACTAAAATTCAACTGTTAATTGGGTAAGTGTATTTTAACACGTATGAGGTATACAAAAGGTTAGAAATGTAATATTAAAACAATATGCAAATGAGTAAGACACATGACAACCTTAACCACTATTAAGTCGTGGTAGGCGAGATGTATCAGAAATATATTTTATTTGTGACAAAAGCTGTCCATATGCTGTAGACGACAGTAAGCAACGTAATCTGGAAAGATCTCTGTCTGAAAATCAGGCCAACAAAGTATGTTCGTCCGACACTTACCTGAAGGAGTAGGGTAACAAAAGCCCCTCAGTGGCTCAGCAGTATGTCTACGGACTTACACGCTAAAATCCGGGTTTCGATACCCGTGGTGGGCAGAGCACAGATAGCCCATTGTGTAGCTTTGTGCTTAATTTTAAACAACAACAACAGGGTAACAAAATGGCTATTTACAGTCTTCTATACAAAGATATACAAGTAAAATTGCTGTACACAGAACTTGTGGATTCTTGTGCAATCGTACTATTCATATAGACGTTGGGAAATTGTCGTCCTCACGCACAAGATGGCTTATAGATAGCACGCAGAGAGTGGAATTGTGCTTTGAAAACCAGAACTTTATGACGAATAATTTTGGAATATAATCTACGCTGCAGTACTATTGTGAAGATTCACGACCGCTAGATAGAGTATGACTGGACATGGTAACATGCACTATAATGACGTAATGACACTCCAAACGTGTTTTACTATAAAGTGTTTACTCCCTATATAACTACAAAAACAGTGTTGTGGTAACATAAACTGAAAAATATGTTAAATTAAGCTGATACACTCCTTTTGTTTTCAACGCTCCGTAGTTTTTTTTGTTTTTTCAATCTGATAGCTGTAATTATTAATTGGAAAAGTTCATACATTAGTTGGCTTTGGCCAGCGATTAAGTATGCTAGTACACATATTACTTGAGAACTTTTCGTTAGTTAAAATTATCAACTTAATGAGTACATCCGATAAGTATCAAGAATCACTTATAAAAGCAGTTTTTCCGTTGTGAAGAGGAGAAACTAATTGATAGTTTGAGTAGTTAGGAGTACAAATTGCTTTTGTTCTTAAATGCAAATGCTATGCACTGGGCTATGTGTATTTTGTTCATCGCGAGTACCGAAACTTCATTTCAAACATTACTATTTTTTCTCAAGCTTACAGCTGAGGCACAGGAGGTTAAGACTGAAAATGTTTTCTTAACTTGTGGACAGTTATTTTTTCTCAGAACAAAACGTTTTATATGTTGGTGGAGCTTAAATAAATCAGAATGGAAAAAAGCGTCATTGGAATATTTTTTATTTATAGTTTTGATATGACGTTATTAATTTTTTTTTCAGACCATTGTGAGCGTATATTTAATTTTTTTTAAACATGGAGCGTCTGCAAGTAGAGATAAAAACCCGTTACCGCTCCACGGTACAACCAAACGGAACTTAATTTTTAACACCCCTGTTCTATGTTTTATTCAGTGTCCTATTTATTTTTTTCTTTTTTGTTCCTTCCGATGCAGATGTGGAAGAATTGGATATTCTCCAGAGTGCCGTATCATTAAAAGAAACGGACATTATCCCGTCTGTTGTCCAATAGGGAAATGTAATGATTAAAGTGCCAGCTGTCATCTAGTGGCAACAGTTGAAATATTACAAATATTATTATCAAATGATGTGTACGAATTTTAAATTTTCACGTTGTTATAATCAAATTTCCGAAATTATTTATCTTTAAAACGTCATATTATGCTTTATGGTTAACTGCTGGCAGAAGGCTGGTACAATGTTAACAGTATTGTGTTGAATATGCTAAATGTATGTTGGAAACGTTCCATGATTTTTGATTGAGTATTGTGGAAATAATGAAAAAAAAATATTATTAAAGATATTTTCTATTTCTGCATAATTGTCTTATAATTATTTCATTTTTTATAAATTTTTAATATACTGTAAAACAAATGAGAAATTAAAATTTGTTGTATCCAAACTCAATCGAGATAAAAACTTTTATTGTGCACCTTTTGGCTACTGCAGGTAATAATAACACCAGAAAACGAAGTTCTGTAACCCTAGAACACGATGTCAGATTCTCACTCTTTTATGTTGTCAAAATCGTTTCGAATTAGCTCCTTCCAGTTTCTTAGCATAATGAACAAACTTAGAAATATTACTGCATTATCAGATCATTCTTCAAAGTTATTGTATCCTACTCCAAACACGAAACTGGAAATCATTCCTAAATTAAACAAATACTGTTTTGAAAAAAAATGCCTGTAAATTTTAATTCAAACTCAGTTTTCGAAACGCTTTCTAAGTTATTTTGTGACAATAGCTGTTAAACATTTAGTCCTCTCTTTTTACGTAATAGAAATTACCCTAAAATTGTCCAACAGAAGAAATGTAACAAATAGAGAAAAAAGTTTGAAAATTTGAATTTAAACTTCGCATTTTTAATAACCGATTTCAAAATTTGTAATAAATTTCTTCAGAAAAAGGAGCTTTTGTTCTAAGTTGCCAAAACTCTTCTAAAACAAGCTTTTTTAGCATAAGTACAATTTAGGGAAGGGGCGTCCTCAACTCTTCGACAAGTTAGTTATTTTCGGACTTTAGTTTGTTTTTTTATGGCAATAAAACTGTAGCTATAGGCTCGGCATGGCTAGGTAGTTAAGGCACTCGACTCGTAATCTGAGGATCGCTGGTTCGAATTCTCGTCACACCAAACGTGCTCGTCCCCTCAGCCGTGGGGGCGTTATACTGTGACGGTCAATCCCACTATTCGTTCGGAAAACAGTAGCCCAAGAGTTGATGGTGTTGGTGATGCCTAACTGCCTTCTCTCTTGTCGTACACTGCTAAATTAGGGATGGCTAGTGCAGATAACCCTCGAGAGGCTTTGTGCGAAATTCAAAACCAAATCATTGCTATAATTCTGTATGAATTCAGCCATGTTACTTGCCTGCATAGTAAGGTTCTTTTTGAATCCACCAAAAATGGCCACTGCTATCTTCCTTTTTTTGGAGTGAGTAAATGCATAAGAACTGTTCCTGATAAATTCGAAGATTTGAGCTAAAATAATTTCATGTTCTTTCTTAACTTGAACACTTAGCTGGAGAGAAAAATCGATAAACCTCGAAATATTCCATTCTGGTTGTAAACTTAAAATAAATGTTTTTTTTTTTTTTTTACTTATCTTCCCTTTCTTTTATTCACTTATTTAAGAAAACTTTTGGTTGAAATGGGATCGACTAGTTTTCAGCCATAGTTTGGTCGATTTTATATCAATATTCTAAAGTTCACTCTTTTAGTCTAGATTAGCCATCTAATGGTTATGGCTTAAATAACCTTCAAGTTTTGGAAATCGCTCCTTCTGAGATCTCGAACAAATTTTACTATCGCCCCACTGATTACAATAAAAACACTAAAATTGTTAGTGCTATGACTGATAGTGTTCGAGTGCACTATCACAGCTACGCTTATAAGCCTGTCTTTTACATGGGAAAGAATAAGTCCTTCTCAATGATTAATCCACTGAATATCCCATAATAACAATAATAAAACTACTTCTATTGGCAATCTATATGATCTGACTATACGTAATATTCCCATTAGTGTATTTGCTTATTTTAGAAATTACAGTAAAGCTATAGAAGAGTTATTCTGTCCTGAATTTTGAATTAACAGGCTAAAGAAAAAGCAACTATTAACTGATATATTACTAATTAACAGTCTTCAAGGTATTTTATTATTAATTATTGCATACAATCAATAAATAATAGCCCTCTTTGGTATAACCACAATTAAACTTTCCATAATAGATTTATTTCTAAAATATATTTCTTTTTGTTTTAGATATTCGCGTAAAGCTACACAAAGGTTATTTTTTTCCAATTTTGTAGTGATTGCTTCGTTTATTTTTGCTTTTTTTTGTTTGTTTTGGAATTTCGCACAAAGCTACCCAAGGGCTATCTGTGCTAGCCGTCCCTAATTTAGCACTGTAAGACTAGAGGGAAGGAAGCTAGTCATCACCACCCACCGCCAACTCTTGGGCTACTCTTTTACCAACGAATAGTGGGATTGACCGTCACATTATAACGCCCCCACGGTTGGGAGGGCGAGCATGTTTGGCGCGACCCCGCGGCCCTCAGATTACGAAGCGCACGCCTTAACGCGCTAGGCCATGCCGGGCCTTATTTTTGCTAAAAACAAAACTACTCACCAGGCTATCTATGGTCTACGTACTATTACTACTGCAACTTGATCATAGACCAAATTTACACCAGCTTTTGTTCAGATTCATTTATTTGTTCTCGAGAAATCTTACTGACAAACAACTACATACATAGGGGTGAAAACGTAACCTCACTGTTCACCTTCGATGGCGCAGGTAATAACGTTTAGAATATTGGAATGTGGATTTAAACTAATTTGTAATGAGCGAATAAAAAAACAAAATTTCATTTTCACCTTACGAATGCTAAAATAATGCATTTTAATGTGAATACATTTCTAATGTAGCTCATGTAATTACGAGATAAAAAGTTACAATTTTCATCATCTGAATTTAAGTGATTAATATCCATGGACACTTAAAGGAAGCAGCTAACAACAGAAGTGGTTTCATTATTGGAGCTACAGAAGATGTGAGAAAGCGTTTCACAAGAACAATCAGATGTCGAGAAAAACAATAGTTCTCTTGACACGGGCTAGGTCATCTTGACCAACCACGTGACTTCTTTGTGCTCGCCGAAAGTTTTTGTAGATTTAATGCTTCTAGCTTTCAATATAGCATGTATGTCTTCATAAAATGTCCATAAAATCATATTTTGTAGTGCAGTATTTTAATAATCTAAAATAAGGATTTGTCCAAGAATATATTAAGTATATGTCCTAATAAAAGTTCATGATTACCAAGTAACTTCACCGATACTGCCTCTGTGAACCTCTGAAATGTCATTTTATTTCACTCAACCCTCTTTTCTGGCAGTAATACGTCTCAGTGGAAATCCGGCTCATAGCAGCCATCCTTAAGAAAGAAACCAAATCATGAAATCTAAACGACTTTCGTACCATCAGTTTCCTTTCCGGTAATTACCTTTTCCATTGAAAATCCGTTATTATAACGCTCATTTCCTAGAAAAAAACACTCGTGAAATTTAAGCGTCTTTTGTTCCACAAATTTATTTAACTGCGTTGGTAAACTTCCTGAGATGATTACCTTCATAAAATCACTATGGTACATGAAACACAACAACCACAGTGTAGACATTCAAATACGGTTAGTGAACTCAGAGAACCGATATTTTTGTGGTTTTATTTGTAATCATTTCATAGACAACGTCTTTTTTTAGTTGTTGAAAAACTTCATCGATTCTGTCTGACCTAATGAATTTAAATGCACTCTTAAATTTTATAGCATTCCATCTGTGTTTCTCATGTAAGTTTCACGTTTTCTCAAAATCCGCGCTGTCGAAGCCAGCAGTAACAACGCTATACAAACAACTTTCTATTTAAAGCCAGTTTTATATAAATCATGCTAAGTTATTTGATTCAGTTAATATTTACTTTTTATCTCTAACTTATTATGTAGATAACATAGCGCTTTGGAGCATATTCCACACCTCCACTTACAGCCCACACACTTTGTATTTTTTTGAACCAAATCAAAGTATGGTTCAACAAGTTTCGGAGTATTCTTCATAAACTAAAGCATTCTTATTTTTCACAGAAGACTCTGCAAGGAATTTCGTACCATAACATTTACAAAAATAATTAGCTTTCTCAGTTTCTTAATACGTACATTCAGTCATCATTTAACCACGAAAGGCTGTAACTTACACTGAAATTTCTTCAAAACAGACAAACAAAAAATAACAACAACGAAATAACTTAAGAATTAAAAATAACTACCTCCAAAATATAGGATATCACATTAGTGGCTGTAATAAGTTTGCTGTCTTACTTACCCACAAAGTTTTCATTTGGTCATTAACGGAAGCCGGTTCTTTGATGACATGCAATATATAATAATATAAGTATGGAGGTGGTGTGATATGCGTATATCGCAGATTTGAAGGTGCTTGTAGTTTCTGGAAGATTATATAATTACTTTATTTTCAAGCACCCTGGGTATTAAATTCAGAACCCTTACCAACAAAACACTATCCAAATACAAAGAATTTCACTGGTGCTTCGACCAAAAACGTGATTAGTGTGTCTTCATTTGGACAAAAACATGAATATCTGTAAAGATGTGTGAATCACGCAGTGGTTGAAAGGATATTATTTAGAAAAAATCACATGTTGCAGTCAGTTGTGCCACTTTTTGAGACAGGGATCATTATGAATCATCTGAATACAAATTACTATTTTATACTCAACATACTAAGAAACCAGATAAACACAGCCATAAAACTATGCTTACCAGACAAAATAAAACAATACTTCATCAACATCAATAAGTTTCCTCCACAAACCGTAGAAAACATTATACGTACACACCTAGACAGAAAGTAAAATCAACCAACAAAAGTAAATATATCTCACGAATCAAAAATTCACGAAACCATATACTGCTACATACCATATATTCCTGACATCAGCAAACAAATAACCAACATTTGGCAAAAAATAGTAACAAAATACGACATTCAAGTTAATACCAAATTTATTCAAAAACCAGGCACAAAACTGAGGTCTATACTATGTAAAAACTACACTGACAAACACCACACCAACATTATTTATAAAATACAATGTGATAACTGCCACGACTTCTATGTTAGAGAAACAAGTAGAAAAATGGAAATTACTATTTTGTTCTAGAAGGTCTAAGTAGCTTTACTACCTCTTCTATCGATGTTTTACAAAGGTTCAAGCTTCTGTTAAAGTTTTGACGCAAATTATTTTCGTTAAATGTACCCAGATTTAACTTTACAAAATAATAATAGTAATGCCATAATATATATTCCCGATATCGGCAGAAAAAAAACCAACTGTTGGCAAAAACTAATAACAAAATATGACATTGCAGTTAATACCACATTTATTCAAAAACCAGGCACAAAACTAAGGTTTATACTGTGTAGAAACTACACTGACAAACACCACACCAACATTATGTATAAAATACAATGTGATAACTGCCACAATTTCTATATTGGAGAAACAAGCAGAAAAATGAAAACCACATTAAAAGAACATTAAAAGTCACTTTCGCACATTTACGAATACTGGAAATCAAATACACACAACATAACACAGAAAATACCCAAATACTAAATAAACAAACAAACGCAAAATTAAAGAAGCCTTACTTATACAATAACTCAAGCCCAAAATAAACCAATACAAAGGAACACCTTTATACCTATATTAATAAATATAATCCAACATCTAAGCACGCCCTCTACATTCCTACACTCAATAACACAGCCGCCTTCAAGCGTGTGGTCAGCTATCAATCAGTTACTTTTTTCTTTATTTATTAATCTGTCGATGACCGAAGAAGGTCGAAATGTTGTTTGTTCCTCTACGTAAAAATTTTCTCATCCCAAACCAGCCGTTTTTACACGTATATAACACATCCATAATATTATATATTTTATTTGTCTGTTTTTCCCATTATATTTTATTATATTATTATTATCACTTTCACCTGGTGTTGAATCAGTAACCTTCCCCTTAATGGCACAACGGCATATCTATAAATTTACAACGCTAGAATCTTGATTTCGATAGCAATGACAGGAAAAGCACAGATAGTCCATTGTGTATTTCTGTTCTTAATTACAAACAATTACAGTTTAATTAATAATTATTAAAAATTAAATTGCATTTTAACTTCGTTTCGGAACTTAACCGTAAGTTAACCGTAAGCTGATTTGTCATCAATTTGATGAACTTATTACAAGTTTAATGTGATAAATAGCTTCTAATTCCTTGACACTGATTTTAATAGCGCTCCAAATGCTTAAAAAAAAAAAGATTCGCTAAGATACTCGAGAGAATTTAAATCATTAACCTCCCTGTTGAATTTAAACTTTCACCGTTGCCTCTAAATTCCAATCTCAATATAGACAACAAATTTATAGTAGCTATCATGTGTTTCCAAACCTCACTCCAGTATCTTTGATCACTATCCATCTTTTGCATTTCGTTCAATACATACGATATCAGTATAACGCATTGAAAACTTTGATATAACAGATATGTCGTCTTTAGAAATTTCACTTCAGTCAGTTTGTTGTTTACTTTGTTTCAATAACAGTAATCGGTAATCAATTTACTTAGAAGACTTGCTTTCCTATTTGGGAATTCATTTACAAACGTAACAATACATACATATGCTTGCAGGAATATTTTCCTTCTTTATCATTCGACCTTAGGCAATATAACTGTTGTTCTTCTGAAATAACTTCTGCTACGATCTTGATGGTCACATTCTCTCAGGGTTCTGATATTTTCATGTTTATTTATTACATAGTGCTCAATAATTTTGTCAGTAATTATACTTGGTCGTAAATCAATATTCTATGAATTGTTAATTTTGTATTTTAGCTTAATGTTGGATTGAATATTTGCTCCTAATTCAGGCTGTGGTTATTTTACCATCACAAGATTCGAGAACGTCTACTTCGTTTGTTGTTTTCTCAAATGACTTTATTTTGAAATACCGCGCAAAGCTACACGAAGGCTATCTTCGCTAGCTGTCTCTAATTTAACAGTGTAGCATTAGAGGGAAGGCAGATAGTTATCACCACCTATTGTCAACTCTTGGACTACTCTTTTACCAAAGAATAGTGGAATTAACCATACATTATAATGCCCCATGTCTGAAAGGGCGATTATGATTGGTGTGACGAGGATTCTAACCCTCAGGTTATAGATCGATTTCTTTAACCACCTGGCCATGTCGGACCTTATTTATCCTAATGCACTAACATTATCTGTGTTTTATTATCCGTATATACACACAGAAAGTGTTCGTACCCCTGCGTCCCGAGTGATGTTTTGCTCATAACTTAAAAAGTATCACGAGTAGGCTTACAGAAGTATAATATATGATAAATATTATACTAAGACACATACACCTATATTTTTATGTGCATTAAACAACAAATAAACTGTATATAAGCAAATAACAAAAAATATGAGGAGCAGAAAGTGTTCGTACAGTTCAGAACGTGTGAAAAAACTGAGATTCCCGTAAATATTTTGTTTATTTTGGTGAATGAACTACATTATACCATTCAAGAACTAAACACTGGGTTCATAAGTATTGGAATTTAGCCAGCAAAAAGTGTACTTCCGGCAATTTAGCGCCATCTCCGTCATTATCTGTTTGGTTATCATGGCGAACTAGAAACAACTGTCCAGTGATTTAAAAAAGCAAAATATTGTAAAAGACAAGTCTCAAGTGTCTCTTTCCGGTATTGCTACACAACTTAATGTGCCGAAATCTACTGTTCAAAGCATAATTGCCAAGTTCAAGCTTACAGGATCAACTGCTAACATTCCTCGTTCCGAACGCCCCACCAAAATTCCAGAGAGAACCAAGAGGAAGGTTCTCAGAGAAGTTAGTGGGAATCCTCGTATAACACGTAATGACATACTGAAATTGGTAAGGGAAACTGGGGTTGAAGTAAGAATCTCTACAGTTACGAACACATCACGCTCTTCTGAGTTCAAAGCATGCCGTCCTTGTATAACTCCATAATTAAAGCCTGTTCATTTAGAAACACGATTGAGGTATGCAAAAAAAGCATGTAGATAAACCCTTTATCTATTGAAAGAGTATTCTTTGGTCAAACGAGACTATGTATATGTGTGTTAGTATAAAATTTTTAATATACTCTACCTCTTTCATTATTTTAATCGTAATACTTTTTAAGTTATGAGGAAAAAACTACTTACCACGCAGGGGTACGAACACTTTCTGTCGTAACTGTGTATACTGAATTCTCTGTTATTATGATGTCAGAGTTTATATCTCTACAATAGTTCTCTCAGTGCAAATAAGTCAATTCAAAACTCAAATGTTTTAATAATTAGTCAAAAATGGAATGGAAAGTCATGTAAATAGTAATACATTTTACTATAAGAAGTACTGTAATATAAGGAAAGTGTGAAAAGTATGGTATGAGGACCATCTGATGTATGTTCGTTTGTTTTAATTTCACGCAAAGCTACACGAGAGCGACCTGCGCTAGCCGTCTCTAATTCAGCAGTGTAAGACTAGAGGGGTGCAGTTCATAATCACTACTTACCCCAAACTCTTGAACTACTCTTTTACCAATGAATAGTGGGATAGACCATCACATATAACGCCCTCACGGCTCAAAGGGCAAATACGTTGGGTGTGGCTGGGAGTCAAACTCGGGACCGTCGGATTATGAGTCGATGTTTGTTTTGAAATTTTGCACAAAGCTACTCGAGGGCTATCTGTGCTAGCCGCCCCTAATTTAGCAGTGTAAGACTAGAGGGGAGGAAGCTAGTCATCACCACCCACCGCCAACTCTTGGGCTACTCTTTTACTAACGAATAGTGGGCTTGACCGTTACATTATAACGCCCCCATGGCTGGAAGGGCGAGAATGTTTGGCGCGACGCGCGCGTGAACCCGCGACCCTCGGATTACCAGTCGCACGCCTTACGCGCTTGGCCATGCCAGGCCATTATGAGTCGAACGCCTTAACCATCAGATCAAGCTTGGCCATTGTTAAATGAACTTATTCTCCACATTAGGCCTCGTGGTGTTCTAGGAAACGACTATTGAGGTCACTGTATTTCTACAGGCTTCTTTCTTTTTCACCAGACTAGTGTACCCTTTTCATTATTTGTACTACACAATATTTAAAAGAAAAAAACAATATGTTTAAAAAAATCACGGAATGCTTAGATAGCTAAATTTCGCTTCCGTCAAATGCTTGAAGTAATTATTCGCACTTATGGATGATAGTTAGGTCGTATATCGGGACAAAATGCATGTTAGAACTTTAGTTGGCAACATAAAACCTGTTTCCCTTCCCGTACACAACGACGTTGCTCATGTGTGTCGTGTAGGCGTTTTTGTTTTAGAAAAAACAATATATTTGGCAAACCGTCTGGAAAAACGGGAGAACATATGTACGATTCCGGATACGTCTGGTGAAACCGGGAGGATTGGCAAGCCTAGTGTTGTATATTTATTACTGAAATGTAAGAAAATACGCTTTAATAGCTTAATTGAGGGAAAAACAAAACTATATTCTTTCCAACATATTTCATTTCTTACGTCGCCCAAGGGGTACTTTTAAATTTTGTGTACAGAACTGAAAAAAAGCAGAAATAAGATATTTTAATGAATGATAGATCATTTATCAAAAGTTAAAAGGTTAAGGTATAGATATATGTACTGCGTTTGGATGAAATCTCAATCACATACTTTGTTGTCAAGGTATCAGGCAGATTATAACATTGCTTATGTAGGGATTGTTTATCGTGATGGTATTTTAAATATCTCCTCAATAGGTCATCATAATTTCAGAATTTTATACAGTATTTCGTTTTATAATAATGTCTAAGTAATGATTGGGAATGTCTGTAAATGTATTTGCAAAATGTTTGTAGTTCTTGTTTTTTCTTTTGATTCATTTTTATTAAATAAATTACAAGGTAACCCATAAACCAAATCAATTGCTATTTTAGTTAAATACTTAAATAATCGTAATAAAAAGGACGTAACTAGCTATAATGTATACCCGATATAAAATTGTTCATTCTATTGATTATTTTAGTTTGTTATAGTAATAGAATATTAAATTGGCTAGTTGGTTAGGGTGCTTGATTTGGAATCTGAGGGTCACGGGTTCGAATTTTCATTAAATGAAACATATTTGCCTCTTAAGCCATGGGGGCGTTATAAAATGACGGTTATTCCCAAGAGTTAGTGGGGGGTTGTAATGACTAGTTGCCTTCCCTCTAGTCTTACACTGCTAAATTAGGGACAGCTAGCGCCGATAGCCTTCCTATATATTTGCGTGAACGTGAAAAATAAATGTTTGGTATTTTTTAAAAACTTACGGCTGATAAACCAAACTGTTTCTGAAAATAATTACTTGCTACTTAATGCAGCTGCTACATCAAACTGTCTGTTTCACAACGTCCCAGTTATTTTTGTACTAATTTCGTTACATTGTCCAATATTTCAAAAGATAGATGTTTTGTCAATAGTTGTTGAATAAAAACTGCAACAATTGCATCATATTTTTTGTTTAAAATCGGTTTCCGTGAATACATATTTTTAATATAAATTCATCAATTTTCTCGCTTTTATTAATTTCTCATGTATCCTACCAGCTTATTTTATATTTATTATTCCTTGACTCAAGATGCCTGACCTCCAGCGGTACGTATCCGAACTTACAACGCTAGAAATTGGGGGTCGATACTTCTGATTAGTGGAGCCCAGATTGTTCATTACATATGTTTATACTTAACTTCTAACAGTAAAAATACCTACCATGCAAGAAAAAAACCCCACAAAATACGTTCCGGCTGAACACTCTACATTAATTGTATAAAATAATATTTTCGACAAATATACCATGTAGATTGTGTGTTTACTAGAATATTATATATTTCTTTTATTCAATAATCCCTAAGATTTTTTTTGCCTAAATTTTGAAACATTAAACTTTTTCGTGGCTTTCCATTTATTCTTGTTTCATTACTGGTTTTTTCTTCCTATAAAAAAACTTTCATGTCGTCGAGCTTGAATTGTCCCCGCTGGGACAGCGGTAAGTCTTCAGATTTACAACGTTAAAAATCAGCGTTTCGATTTTCCTCGGTGGATTCAGCAGATAGCCGGATGTGATTTCGGTATTAGAAAATACATACACACCAACTTGAATTAAAAACAAAGAAAAAATACCAAGTTTCAAAATTTAGTTCTCTCTCTTTTTTTCATTTAGTAAAAAGAAAAAGAACTATTTAGAAAAGGTGGTCCTTTGTTGCTTCATTTCAAGGGCCTGGCATGGCCGAGCGCGTTAAGGCGTGCGCTCGTAATCCGAGGGTCGCGCTAAACATGCTCGCCCTCCCAGCCGTGGGGGTGTATAATGTGACGGTCAATCCCACTATTCGTTGGTGAAAGAGTAGCCCAAGAGTTGGCGGTGGGTGGTGATGACTAGCTGCCTTCCCTCTAGTCTTACACTGCTAAATTAGGGACGGCTAGCACAGATAGCCCTCGAGTAGCTTTGTGCGAAATTCCAAAACAAACAAACAAACAAAGCTTCATTCTAACGACTTTTGATATAGCAAGTTGTAGTTAGCACGTGTTCAGTAAAAATGTTTAAAATGTGGTGAAGTTTTCAGATAAATGTACACCATTGTATCCTTGCATTACAACAGGAGTTTAAGGCTAGTCAGTTTTCCATTTAAATCTAGGACCTCAGGTTGCTTTTATCTCTCTGGTTTTTAAGTTGAAAATTAAAATATGTAAGATCGTGTTAATTAACAAAACTCATACAGTTAGCAGCGGTGAAAACTCAATGGAGATTTACAATGGAACTTAATGTAGTTTCCCCTGATACAATAACAAGTTCTCTTTTCATTCCGATAAAAAGGCCAGGGGCTTAACAGCTTTTGCTCAACTCAGAATGTGTTAAAGCCTTAACCATTATTCGTAAAGCTCGTTCTTGAGTAGAAACGGTTTTGTTCTTGGAAATATAATTTTCTTTCGTGATGGTAACGTATTAGTTAAGTTTTATATAATTAATTTGATGTACAATTTGACCACTTATAAATACACATACGTAAAAAAACACTTCTATTGGAGCTTAGTCTCTTAAACATAGCCTTAGACAATTACACACACCGACTCATTGCTGACATTACGACCAAAAGCACCGTTATGAAGACGTATCAACCAGCTGATGAATTAATACGCCATAATCAACAAGGAGCATTCAAGCGATGAACCATCATATCATATCAACAAAGAATACACGAGTGATTAATTAATACACCATTATTATTAAAGCTCTCCTAGTTCATAAATCAAGAAGGAGAACTTAAGTGAAGAACCAATATTCAAATATCAAATAGAAGCACCAAACTGATGATTTCATTGTGTTCTCAAAATGCATGAAAACATTATCATTTTGATGAAAAGAGCAGTGGCTCAGCGGCATGTCTGCGGACTTACAACACTAGAAACCGGGTTTCGATACCTGTGGTGGGCAGGGCACAGATAGCCCATAGTGTAGCTTTGTGCCTAATTCAAAACAAGAACAATGACAAAATGAAAGGCATTTTTCATCTGTACGCTGGGTATTCGAAATAGCCCCTCAGTAGCTCAGCGGCTTGTCTGCGGACTTATAACACTAGAAACCGGGTTTCGATACCTGTGGTGGGCAAGGCACAGATAGCCTATAGTGTAGCTTTGTGCCTAATTCAAAACAGGAACAATGACAAAATGAAAGGCATTTCTCATCTGTACGCTGGGTATTCGAAATAGCCCCTCAGTAGCTCAGCGGCATGTCTGCGGACTTATAACGCGAAAATCCGAGTTTCGATACCCGTTATAGGCAGAAAACAGATAGCTCATCGTGTATCTTTGTGCTTAATTCAAAACAACAAAAAGGTATTCGAAATTAGAATTAATAAATGAGAGAAACGTGCACTTTTTTAGGTGAGAACTTGTATTTCATTAAGAAACTTATGTTAACTATCACCACGTTTTTGTTGTTTTTTTATTTAATGCACAACGTTTTGACTCAATTGTCTCAGCCTTTAAACGTTTAACTATCTCGCGCCTGTAGAAGGCTTAGGCAATGGAACCGAAATATTATGTATTAATAAAGAATTAAAAACAAACAAACGTGATTGTGGTTCAGACAAATTATTTAAGAGGAAGGTGCAACTTAGATAAGCAATCATATTCTTTTGTAAAACTAAAACCAAACCACTAAAATTTATTTAATATATTTATTCAGTTAATTACCTGGGTGGGCAGCAACACATAGAAGAATAAATTGAACTGTCTTATCACACGTGCATAATATCACAAATCACAGTTTTCTTTTTCCACATGCAAACCACCTGAAAGGGTCAATATTAAAAAGAAGTAAAACAATCAATTCGCTTTCCATCTAGATTACTATAGGTAATCCCTGTTTCTTAGCATTTTCTTAAGGCCAGACTTTTAGGGCTTCCGTGGACTTGTGGTTAACGTGCTTCAGTCGAAACCTGAGGGTTACAGGTTCAAAACTTCATCATCAAAAATGCTCTCCCTTTCAGCCGTAAGAATGTTATAATGTTTTGGTGAGTCCCATTATTCATTGGTAAAAAAGTAGCTCCAGAGTGGGTGGTACAGACTAACTGCATTTCCTCTGGTCTGCTAACTTCGGAATGGCTAGCGCAGATAATTCTCTTGTAGCTTTTATCGAACTTCAAAACAAGCCTAAAACAATTTATTTTAATGAACATATATGTACCTATGTTGTGTTTTTTTAAAACAAAAGGCAATAAGTGGAGGAAGAAAAGAAAATATTGATTATTTCAAGATATTAATTCATTGTGTTATAAAAAAGATAAACATTTTTTGAGCTATTAGAACGATTTTGAAAGGCAAATGAGTAAACCATTTGATGACTACAGTAACTATATTGTCGTGGTGGAACAGATCGTATCAGAGCTATATTTTGGTATTGCTTGACGTTATGCAATTAATAAGAAGTCACCGAAAATCATTCGTACACTTAAGTCATTATAAAATGCCTTTTCCAGTGGCACAACGGCATGCCTGCGAATGTAGAACGCTAAATACTGGGTTTCGATACCTAAGATGGGCAGAGTACAGCTAGCTCTTGTAGCTTTTTGCTTAATTCAAAACAACAACAACATTATAAAATGTGCTCATACAGGAATTTTGAAGATCCAAGATGAGAATGTGTCTTGTAATTAACCATATTAAAGAACAAAAGAATATGGATCAATTAATGGCGCCAGAACCATCTGAAAATAGAGGTGTAACAAGAGTAATTGAGCGACCTGTTAAGTGGCAAAATGAGGCTACCTCACCAGGGGTTTGTCAAATGAATGAAGATGACCCTTCAGTGGGAAAATGATGCAGCCTCACCAGGGGTTTGTCAAGTGAATGAAGATGACCATTCAGTGGCAAAAAGATGATGCCTCAGCAGGGGTTTGTTAAGTGAATGAAGATGAAAGGATACAAACACCTGAAGATTACACAACTACTGCATAATATGAAGTGATAAGCATTACATAACTGTTATGCTACTTGGGGTTATGCAACTACTGTGCAACAGACAAAGGATTCCACTTGAAAAGTGGCATAACTATTATGTAATATGCAAATTATGCTGACATTCATGGATTACGTAACTAGTGCACAAAACTGAAATTATATTCACACTTGAGGGATGCACACATGTTATGTATTAGGTATCCGAGTGTGACAACGTGGCACTAGAAGACGCTTTGCAAAGGATTATGTTATAATTCCACTGAGTAGCATTACATGGCGATGATGTCTTAGGGGATGGTGGATGACTTCATAGCTTGATATCAAAGGGCTTGTTTTTTTGAGAGATGTATAACGAATTTACTGTTATACATTTATTAAATATCTGTGTTTGTTTTTCTTTTTGATACATGTGACTTGTATTGTTGGACATGCATTGCCCAAGACCCGCTAGATTGTATAAAATTCTCGAGATTAAGAATCAACAATATATGCTGTACGAAAACACTAGTGTATCTTCGAATATTCTTGAACATCCTACAGTCTTGCCTAATTAGTATAAAAGCACCAAGAGACAGTAATAGAATACTGTTTGGTTGCTACAGTTAGTGTATTATACACTTCGAAAATTATAATTGTGACAAATGCTTATTAACTGGAAAACTACAG
This sequence comes from Carcinoscorpius rotundicauda, assembly GCA_011833715.1. Taxonomy (NCBI): domain Eukaryota; kingdom Metazoa; phylum Arthropoda; class Merostomata; order Xiphosura; family Limulidae; genus Carcinoscorpius; species Carcinoscorpius rotundicauda. Next base: position 20,896,547 of record CM022400.1, read on the forward strand.
AATGTGACCAGGAACGTTTACAGATTTGGAACATTGCGAACCATTCAATTTCAGAGAATTAATTTCAGTCGTTAGTATTTTCATGAAGAGATTAAATATCTCGTTGGGAAAAGGTCAGCTTGTAAGTGGTGTGAGGCCAACCAAGAGAAGACAACTAACTAGTTTAAATGAGGTATAACAATATCAACTAAGAATTAATTTGCTCGTCGTGAACCTAGGCCGTCGACAAAATACGTAGTTCCAGACCAAATATAAACCTTAGTCTTATTTGTAAGTTTATAAAACTTAAAAACTACGTTTGTTTCAGTTTGATGCATGTGACGTATATTATTGAATATGTATTGTGCTGATCCCACCTGTTCCTTAGATTTGCTGAAGATTCTCAAGTGTATAAAAAGGAATCAACATTATATGTTTTACAAAAACGCTAGCGTATTCTTTAATATTGTTGAACATTCGAGAATCTCCATTTGAAGCATATAAATCGACACACCGAGTGACAGTAATAGATTATTGTTTGGTCTGTTACAGTTAGTACACTATATGCCTTAGAAGCTATAATTGTGATTTACGCTAATTAATTGGAATACTACAGATATTTGACTAGGAACGTTTATAGATTTCAGACATTACAAATCGTTCATTTTCAGTGAATTAACTGACGAGCGTTAATATTTCTACGATGACATTAAACATCTTCGTCGGGTAAAAGGTCATCTTGTAAGCAGTGTGAGACCAGCCAAGAAAAGATAGCTAGCTTGCTTAAGCGAGGTGTAACAATGTCAACTCAGAATTAACTTGATCGTCGGAGACCTGGAGTGTCGATAAAATATTGAATTCTAGATAAGATAGACGGTGTAGTATAATTTGTAAATTTGCAAACCACTACTTGGAATAACTGTTTGTAATAACCATTATTATAAGTTGTATTAGTATTTGTATATTTAAATATATTCGTGTTATAAATAAAATTATGTGTATCAATCTTGTTGACAAATAACCTACATTTGATGCATATTAACAATTTAATTAACTTCTAGATCTAGATTTAAATTTCCAGCTATTTTAAATCTTAATATGTAACGTTTGAAACATAATTAATCGGAGACTCGTCTGAGATAAATTATAATGTATAATAGATCCTGTCATCAAGATTCTCGAAGCAGACAGTGTTTTTAAGGTTCTAAAAGTAGAAGTCTAATTAAGCGTATTAGATGTGTTTTGCTAAAATTGTTGGTGTTTCTGTAGGCAGACAATATTACTTTTGTCCTGTGAGATTTCATACAAATTTCAATTTGCCTCAACTTATTTTTACAGTTTTCATTTATCTATATGTGCTAAGTAGAAGAATCACTTTCTGTATTTGCAGTGAACCTTGGCTCATTGACCTAAAATGAAAGTGTGAATGTAAAATACCGAGTCTCTATAACACTCAGTTTTGTACTATCAGAGCTACTTGTATATAGTGTTAATCGTATGATAACAGAGCTTACTACAGCTCTACACACTGTTAACAAGCACGGAGGATATTATTCACTCTGTGTTCACTCAGATATCGTGGAACCCACTATTGTTGATGATGAATACGAACTGTTGATACAAATTAATCAACTTAAAAGTCAGGATGGAGATAAGATCTCAGAAATATTTACCAATCATCATCTAAAAACCTTTTTTTTTAAATAAAAGAGAGTTATAAAAATATTGAGATCGATATAAAGGACGACATGGGTCGACATACTTCATTTGAATAATGGAGGGTTAATATAACGCTTCATTTCCGTCGTCTGCGATAACAAAGAATTCCATATTATCACAAACTATTCATTCACGGCCCTTATTATGACAACTATCACGTGGATAGAAGTTCATTTTATTATACTGGTAGTCAGTGGCGACGAGGTCATAGGTTGAGAGACATTTACATTAACTTGTTTTTTCCTTTAGCTTTATCATTTCTAGAAGAAAGAAACATTAGCCTTAGGAAAACAAGCTGTTCTGTCACTTATAAATTAAGAATCGTCTGTCGTACAAGGAAAATCTTTTGTTGATGCTGAAAAATGACGAGCAATACAAAGAGCTTAGAGCCTGCCTCGAGATATTGCACAAACTACTCCACCCAGTAATAAGAAGAAACAAAAAGACTAAATAATCAGAATTGTTAAAACAAATAATGTCGACTGCAGATGTTTTTGACAAGTAAATATGCTTTCTTACCACGTGAAAAGTCCAGTCGGGGTACAGAGTCTGAACCAGTGTTATATTCTCTTTCTCACATTCAGTCCGTGATTGAGGAGGATTAATGGATCGAATGTCTATTTTCAGTGACCGACAGAAGACACATTGAATTGTCTTTATACTGAGTTTATTTTGTTTGTTCTTCTAATTTCTTGCAGAGCTACACGAGGGCTATCTGCGCTAGCCGTTTCTAATTTAGCAGTGTAAGACTAGAGAGAAGGAAGCTAGTCATCACTACCTACTGCTAACTCTTGGGCTACGATTTAGCCAGCTGGTAACTAATTACAGTATCTGTAACACCTGGTGTTAATGGTTAAAGTATGCAGCTTACCAACAAGTGAACAAACACCAACTTTTGAAATAATTAGGTGTTATTAAATTAACAAATATTAAAGTATGTAAAGTTAACTTAATGCTCTTCTTGAATGATGATTTTAGATCAACAACAAAGAGAACTGCACTATTTTAACACGTTAATTTGAGTTAGGCGGTTTAGGGAAGGTGAAGTCTGTTTGTTGAATTGCACAGAAAAATATCCGAGAGCTATCAGCCATAACATTAAAAAAATTGAAATGAAAGTTTAAAAGGAAAGCATTTAATAAACACTGCCTACGTCATGTCTTAATTTTCTCATGACAGATCTGATATTTGGATAATGTTGGATGGTATTATGTACTTATGCTACAGTATAGTTGAATGTAGGCTTTTAGATGTTGGCGCCTACACGCTTAATATACTGAATAAGATGACTTTTAAAATACATAGAACTTGGATCTATTTTTCTTTCTTCTATCACCCTGCGGACTTACAACGATAGAAACCGAATGTCGACGATCGTGGTAGGAAGAACACTGTCAGCTAATTTTGTAGCGTTGCGCCTTGTTACAAATAACAACAACAAAATCGAATATACTACACTTATAAGCTCATTAGAAATATATATAATACAATTGTTCGGTATTTAAAGGATCAGTTTTGTGGGCAAAGTGTTTTATTGTGTAAACCCTTCGCTCCATATCATTGTTACACGTTCCTATTTCTTAACTGAGAGATGGCTCCTGCTCTCAGTTATTTTTGTGCGTGTTGAATAATCCTTGATGAATACCTCTGGCTAAAAGTGTCCTGAACTAGTAACTTGATCCCTACAGTTCTTCATTCGTGTCACGGAAGTTATTTGTTTAATGTAAAATGGTAACAGCTACATGACATTAGCTTTTCACATGGGACTAATACGTCACATGTGACTCTTTTAGGAATGCCAAAAAGCTGCTCAACAAGAGAAAAACTAAATAGATCCTACGTTTAATTTTAACAACTAAACTCGGTTTCTAGTATTTTTTGTCTGCTTACAAAAAATAAACACAACCACCAACATCATTATGCATAACGCACAATGACACAAATATGAAATCTTGTATTTTCCCCAAAAGTTCAAAAGTTTTAATTAACACATAATATTTTTTTAGATTTACGAATTAATTCTTAGGATAAAAAATACAGCGTTATTAATATTAATAGCCTAAAACTGAATTAAATTTTAATTTTGAAGTTAATTAAATGTAACAATGTATCAAATTGATGGTATTTGCCAACAAGACTGATACACACAATTTTCTTTTTTGTTCGTTTGAGTGTTTTTGAGTTTCGCACAAAGCTACTCGAGGGCTATCTGTGCTAGCCGCCCTTAATTTATCAATGTAAGACTAGAGGAAAGGCAGCTAGTCATCACCACCCACCGCCATCTCTTGGGATACTCTTTTGCTAACGAATAGTGGAATTGACCATAACATTATAACGCTCCCACAGCTAAAAGGGCGAGCATGTTTGGCGCAATGGGAATGCAAATCCGCGACCCTAAGGTTACGAATCGCACGCCTTAACACGCTTGGCCATGCTGGGGCAATTTTCTTTCTTTTTATTATAACAATTTTGTTATAACGGTTATCACAAATATTTATTACAAGTAGCAATTCACACACACACACAAAAATTAAAAACCTGCAAACAGTGTTGAGTCTTCTACCTGATCTGGAACAGAATATGTTATCGACGGTTCACGATGAGCAAATGAATTTCGAGTTGATATTAGTATAGTTCGATTAACAGCTAGTTAGCTTACTTTCTATTCTTTGCTGGTCTCATGCCATTCATAAGCTGACAAATGCCCTCGTAGAAATATTTACGTCTGAAGTTAATTTACTATCGTAAAACAGTTTGTAATGTTGAAAATCTATAAACGTTCCTGGTCAAATATCTGTAGTTTCCCGATTGATAAGCGTTTATCACAGTTATAGCTTTCGAGGTTTATAGTGTAGTAACTGTAGCAAACCAACACAATATATTTTACTGTCTTTTAGTACTTCGATTTATAAACTTTAGGTAAAGTTCTCGAAAATTAGTTTGACAATAATACTTGAAGATACTCTAGTTCTTTCGTAGAATACATATTGTTAATTTTTATACTTCTTTTACAAATTTAGGGAATATTCGGGAATTTCACATTACATATTTAACAATATAAGTTACACACATTTCCAAATAAATATTTAACTAAACGAAACATCAATATTAAAATAAATTTATATTAGTAGATTAATAAGACTTCCCTTTTTATAGAATCAAAAATTGGCATTACACAATTTTAATCTAAGATATTATATATATATATTTATAATACATTAAATATAATATATTGCCAAAAATTATACAACTTCAATAATCGTGACAATACGTAACAAAAGCAATACAGATAACCTTATGGCCATAAAAGTACATAACACATAAAAGTACATCAACACAATTGTTATATTTTATAAAAAGACCTAACAGGATAAATAATCACATGACAGATGGTTCTTTAAAAGCTGAAATATGTTTCAAACGAGCAACAGGAATTTTTGGTTAGGTTTTCCAATCAATTGACATGTATAAGTTTTACAAAATTGAGAAATATGTTGCCTAATTCGTTTGACCGAACAAAATGGTTCATACTTTTTGTCCTTTATCTTGTTAACATCTAAATGACCTTCCAAAAGGATTTCATGGACAACTTTAAATATTTTAGAATTATATACTTCTAGGACAACAATTTGATAAACAACAGCTCATTTTTCTGAAGCTGGTACATTTTTCGCAACATTGTTTCAAATGGTTATTATTTCAAGTTCGTTTTTTTGGAATTAATATTTAAATAGTGAGGAGATCTGCGGACCCTTTTTGTTATCATGGATCAGTTTACTTCTAGCAAATGGAACTTCACCAGGTGAACTAGATCCTCCACGTTCATCATTGTCACTCAGAAAGGAATTTTTAGTAAGAAAGTTACTCATAAAATCACTGTCAGATCAAACAAATATCTGAAACAAATCTATAATATCATACTCTGAATACACATCCATCATTTGATTTTGGTTTAAATTCTTAGCCTGAGCTTGAGTCACAGCACACGAGAGAAACACGTTGGGATTCACCTCAACAACAACATCATCCAAGGCTCGACAACAACTTTTTCCTCAGCTAAATTGTTTCCCCCAGTAATAATTCACCCTTAATTGGCAGAGTGGGTCTTATTCAAACCACAACTAGTGTGCAAACAACGTCTGATGCCAAACAAATGTTACGAAGAGGAATATTAACAAAGCTACTCACAAGGCTCTAAGCAACAACAGACTCATCAGTGGAAGAACTCGAACTTAAAAGCAGTATGGCTTCTAACAGCAATGACAAAGTCGTTCTAATATCACGTTAAATACGTATTGGTATGGGATTAGAAGCGCCATTTGTCAGTGACACAGACCCAACAGACAGAAAAGGTCTAAATTCCTCCAAAACTACGTCAGCCAGTGGCCAGATCAACAACATCGGGTGATCTGGTAAAACTACGTCCATATGTGGACATGAACGTGCCAGTTGTTGCCTTGTTTTCTTTTTTCTTTTCAAACACCAACAATCGGACATAAAACTACCATGCTTTTACATAAAATGGCAGAAAGTATAAATGACTAAATGGTCAGATGAAATATTTACAATTCAAAGAAATTGGAGAGAAGCCATCCCATCCTGGTGTACAAACTGCAAGACTGTTTCAGAAAATATTTAGATGGAATATTTTAAGAATTTGGATAAAAGTATGTTGTCAAGTCCTCAAGCAATGTATATGCTGTGTGAGAATTATTATGTGAACGAAGAAGGGGTAAAACAAATGGTATTTTATTAAATTGAAAAGATAAGATTAGTAGCTGGATCCTTCTAGCTGACCTGAAGCAGCGACTATCATAAATTATTATGTGTAATTCTATTACTTATTATTCAACATGGATCAATTATACGTGATGTTGCTTAGCAATAATTCTATGAATTATTTTGCCAACAATAAACTATATGACACTATTTCCGATATATATTAATCTCAAGGGCTTGTGGCAAGTGGCGTTGACACAGTAACATTTTATTTGTTTATTTGGAATTAAGCACAAAGCTACACACAATGGACTGTTTGTTCTCTGTACATCACGGGTATCGAAATCCAGGTTTCTAACAGTGTGAGTCAGCAGACATACCTCTGTGCCTCTTGGTGTATCCACACAGTTAGTATGGCGGAATAGGAAAGACAACTTTCCTTCCTCGTTCTGATGGTTTCAATAAAACAACTTATATTAGACTAAGTTATTACAAAGAGCCTGAAGACATAATTAGAAAAATAAATCAGTTAGAACAGTTAGCTCTTGAATCCGACATACACCTCGAATTTGACTGCGATTCATTTACCATAAAAGTAAGTGTCAAAGTAAAAAAGGAATCCTCAACTGTACTTGATTCTGTGTTATCTGTACTACTCAGATTTGAGAATAATCATTTAATATCAGAACCAGCTATAGCTCTGCATTCTATTAATATACTGTTCTATCACGCACAAAAGCTTTTTAGAAATGAAGTGTTAAATATTCTTTGAAGTATATGAAGTCCAAATAATTTTCAACTTTGGGAATTTTAAAAGCTTCTGTTGATAATATTTCTTTTTAGGATGACGTATCTACGTGTATTGTTGTAGAATGTAGTGAGAATGATGCATGTGATGTATCTTGGAAGAAAAACCAATAAAATTTCAAGCATTACCGCATCGATTTTGTGACAATCAATGTGAATGGAAAACTAATTCATGCTCCACCTTTATAAATCGATTTTAATGATGATCGGTGTGCACAAAGTTACGAAAAATTATTTTGTGGAATGAAAAAAATAGTTTCAAGATGATGAAAGTGATACAGAATGAAGAATATCTAGAAGGTTATAGACTCTATGTGTTTGATCTTACACACGACCTATCAGCTGGTGATTCCCATTGTAACCTGATGGAACAAGAAACGTTATGAACAGAAATACAATTTGTTAAAGCTTCATTTAACAATTTAAAAGTTCTAACCTATGAAGAATTTCAGTCTGTTTTAGAAGTTTACCAGTTCAGAAGTATCATTGGTGATATTTAAAAGGTAATGAACGCTGTGAAGACTTATTCTATACTCAAACAATATTTGTTTATGAGAAAGAAGCTTGGAGGTAATAAGCTACCTAATTATGGGGAAGAACAACTGTAAATAGTTAACTTAGATCATAAACATGGAAGTCGGTATATCTGGATCCACTTTAGATTAAATGTAAAAAAAGAATATTTTGTTAACTCTGACTTTGGCTCCATCATCTCACAACACAATAACGTTTGTTAAAAGGAAATGCCAATTCTACACTTATAATAATAAGAAAGAGTGTGAAAGGACCTTATTCAACAGCATGTGGAAAATATTGTATGTGCTTTGTTTTGAATTTCGCGTAAAGCTACTCGAGGGCTATCTGCACAAGCCTCCCATAATTTAGGAATGGTGTACTTGAGAGAAGATAGTTAGTCATCACCACCCACAGCCAACTCTTGGAATACTCTTTTATCAACGAATAATGGGATTAACTGTAACATTATAACACATCCACGGCTGAGAGGAGGGCGAGCATGTTGAGTGCGACCAGGACCCTCAGATTACAAGTCGAATGTCTTAACCCATCGGATTAGAACACACTTGGCCATGCCGAGCAATTTTGAGAAAGAATTACAAATATTGCTATTACAGTTTAGCGAGTTTTTATGTACTTTGTAACTCAATTTTCAGTAAACTAAATTAATTTAAGAAAATGAATAATAAATGAATATTGTGCCTAATTTATTATTTGGTATTATAAAGCAGATAAACTATTCAATTATAGTCAGGATTTATTTTGTTTTTACGAAAAGTAAAATCGAAAATATAAAATGTGACGCATAGGCTTAATATGTTTTCTCACTTTACCCTCAGAGACTGCTTAAAACATTTGACCACTGCAGGCATATGCTGTTTTTGGCACCTCTTTAGACTATATGTATATACAGTCCCCTGCTTGAATTGTCGAGCGGGCTTTGCACACCGTCTGCAATGGAATGTAGTTTTGCCAGTTCAAAAATTAGTAACGCAGTTTGGATCAGACCCGGCATGGCCAGGTGGATGAGACGCTCGATTCGAAATCTGAGGGTCGCAGGTTTGAATCCCCGTCACACCAAACATGTACGCCTTTTCAGCTGTGGGAGCGTTATAATGTGACGGTCAGTCCCACTGTTCGTTGTTTAAAGAGTAGCCCAGCGTTGACAGTGGGTGGTGATGACTAGCTGCCTTTCCTCTAGTCTTACACTACTAAATTAGGGACGGCCAGCGTAGATAGCCCTCGAGTAACTTTGCGCAAAATTTAAAACAAACCCAACCAGTTTGGATCAGCAAATATAATAAATACAATGAGGCATCTTATAATAGTGGTGTATATATAATAATCATAAAATTTATGAGTTCTTTATAACTGACTTCTTTGTAACCTTGATTATTTTAAGCGTGTGAATAATATTTTCCAATTGACCCTAATACATTTTTCAGTATTTCACAACGAAAAAACTGTTTAATGATAATATTACAAGTTTCTCTTCGTGCCACTGAAGGTAAAATTAAAATATGAATAGGCGGCACTGCAGTTCACAGCAAATGATTTGTTTGTTTGTTTTTGAATTTCGCACAAAGCTACTCGAGGGCTTTCTGTGCTAGCCGTCCGTAATTTAGCAGTTTAAGACTAGAGGGAAGGCAGCTAGTCATTACCATCCACCGACAACTGTTGGGCTACTCCTTTACCAACGAACAGTGGGATTGACTGTAACATTATAACGCCCCCACGGCTGAAAGGGCGAGTATGTTTGGCGCGACCGGGATGCCAACTTATCTGTTACTCGCGACCCTCAGATTACGAGTCGCACGCCTTAACACGCTCGGCCATGCCGGGCCCAGCAAATGATAGATATAATCAAATAATGTGTCCGGAATTTGTAAAATAAAGTATGCACGACTGCACGTGTAGTTTTTTTTCTCGGTTCTTGACCTAATGCTATAATCTGTATATCGTAAAGAGATCTGCAAAATTGAAGGAAAGTTTTGTTGTTTTGAAGCTTTTGAAGATGAATAAATCCTAAAGTTTTCTAAAGCAGCATCAGAAAACTTGTCACTTGTTTTCATCTTGTTGCCTGTAGTTTTACTGAACTTAAGATATACAAATGTTACAGAAATAGTCAATATAAAAGTAAAAGCTGTAAATGGTTTTTATTACAAAGCCAAGTCATACACCGACAGAGCTCAGCCTTATAGACTTTTTAAATACATTTCGATGAGATATTTGTACAATAGTATTCCCATGTTCCATGATTTATCATATAAATCACAAATATGTAAATCATAAAAAATGAAAACATACCATAAAAACCCCTACTAGTTACAACGGAAGATTTTTGTTTTCATAAAAATAAATGAATGCATTTATTTGACTTTGGTCTTTCTTTTCTATATTTTCACACAGTGTGTTACAACAGATAAAAACATAAAATAGCTCTGTGTGATGGAACGTGTGGATCTCTTGTGGTAGTGAAGTGTATACAAATATTAATAGATATTTTAATGTTAAGAACAATAATAATTAAAAAAGGGACACTTCAAAGTCCTCCATAAAATTAAATTATTGTAATTTATACAAAATACATAGAAGTAACATTTAACTTATATGGTGATTTTAGTAAAAGCCGAGTAATTTTAACGTACACTTTAATTGCTCTTTGATGACCTTACAACAAACTAGCATGAACTATGGGATGGGATATATAAACTCATCAGATTTGAAGACTTTAAGGTTGAATGAGTGAAGAAATGTCCGTCTTACCAGATGTATTTTACAAAGTGCTGTGAGAAACAAGTACTTCATAAACGTAAAATGAACAAGTACTACTATCTGGCAGTATTGGTTTTATATGAATTACTCCTGTCATTAAATAACACAAATAACTTATTTGTAATCGTTCTAAAGAAAGAACAAGAGGGACTCTTCAATAGCCACGGCAATTGAAATTATTTTGGTGGGATCAGAATAAATGAATCTATAAAACCATAGGCATGGCTAGATACATAAATCGAAAAGGTTTGACTCCCCGAGTCCAAAACTGTAATTAGATTTCAAATCGGTCAAGAAATGAGTTGTGCTTGAAAAACTCAGAGCCATTCTATGAGCCGATTTGCCGAGGCTTATAAATCAGAGCTTTGGTTTTAAACATCTCTACGATAATTCTAAATATTTCCCCCTAGTGGTACGGCAGCAAGTATATAGAATTACAACGTTAAAAACTGAGTTTTGATACCGTTGGTCATCAGAGCACAAACAACCAATTGTGTAAATTTAGCTTTATGAGATAAACAAACAAATATAATATACAAATGTGTGTGTGCATAGCTTTATCTCGTGGCAATGAAGTGAATTGTGAGAAACTAGTCCTTTGCCACGTACGTCTGCGAATCTAATAGCTATGCTAATACTATAAGCGATGGAAAGTTAAGCCACTTAGAAACTGCTTTTTAAGTTTTACCAGTGCGTTAGAGTCTTGAAGATTGTTTTACTGACTGAACTGCAAATAGAAGTGTATAATTTGAAATAATACTGAACACCATTTACTGACCGACAGTGCTGTTAAGTTTTTTACTTTTGTTTTGATGAAAATGAAAGTAATTCTCTTAAACACACTATGAAATGACACATTAATAATATTTACTGTAACGATAACAAATAATGAATTCTTATAAGTATTCCATTACCTTCTCTCTCACGAATTAATGGCATTTTCCCTTCTCTTCCTCACAAGAAGTTATTATTAATAATTATTTTTTTAAAATATGTGTAAAAGTACAACAACTGGCACACCACACACGCACTACATACAATATTACCACGTTTTATACGTTTATATATTGAAAAGATGCTTTAATGGAAATAATTATAGAGTTACGAATACAAACAAACATAAATTGTAAAACACGGATTAGAAACTAGGACTAAATATGCTCAAAATGAATAGACTAATACCATTAACTTCAGATATTACTTTAAACCAACATGTCATGGAAAAACATACACGATATACACATAAAATAAAATATAAAAATTAGATTCAAAACGTTATATCTCAGCATGCTAGCACTCAGCTGAAGATGACAACCAATCGTTCCGTATTTGAAAACATAAAAAAATTAGCTAGATATCTGAATTCATGAATTCAAAGTACTTATTTTGTAAGACAACCTGCTTGTTATTGCTTCATTGGGGGAGTGCTTTTAAGAACCACTATTTTCGGGTTTAAAAAACAGTTCTGAAAAAATAAATTAGAACTGCTTTTCAATTAAGTAAAGAACGAACTCTTGGTAAGTAAATTTCACTTCTTACAGCTTTGCAATAAAAACTGATTACTTTCCTTTCAAGTGCTCAACACAACTTTCTCGTGTTTTTTTTTTCCAGAGTTATCTCAATTCGTACAAAGGTTAATAGTAAGTACATCGTCTTACACTGGATATTTTTTCCTTCCCTGAAATCATAATAATAAACAACATAAAAAGGAAGAATATTATTTGTACAATGCGTAACATCGTCGGTTTTATTTTACTGTAAAATTCTTGCTTAAGTCGGACGAATACAGATGGCTCTGATAGAATGTTTTTTTTTTGTTTTTTTTTTTGAAATTCGCACAAAGCTACTCGAGGGCTATCTGTGCTAGCCGTCCCTAATTTTGCAGTGTAAGACTAGAGGGAAGGCACCTAGTCATCACCACCCACCGCCAACTCTTGGGCTACTCTTTTACCAACGAATAGTGGGATTGACCGTCACATTATACACCCCCACGGCTGAGAGGGCGAGCATGTTTTAGCGCGACGCAGGCGCGAACCCGCGACCCTCGGATTACGAGTGCACGCCTTAACGCGCTCGGCCATGCCAGGCCTGATAGAATGTTGAAATCATTTTTCACTTCTGTTGTTGTTTTGAATTAAGCACAAAACTACACAATGGGCTATCTGTGCTCTGCCCACCACGGGTATCGAAACCCGGATTTTAGCGCATAAGTTTGCAGACATACGGCTGAGCCACTGGGGGGCTTTTCACTTCTAACAAAACACCAAAGTTACTTCTCTTTGGTCACTTTTTATGTGATATATTCTATCCGTGACGTCATAAACAATGAAAAAGTAGATTAACTCTAAATAGACTGAAATAGAACCTCATCAGATTATCATTTTGAATGCTGCAAACCAGAGTTTACATGATGCTAATTTAATCCTATAATCTCTTTGCTATTGAAACTATATTTTTCGATATAGTTTAATCATGTTTTTACTCCAATGTTTAGTTTCAAAAATTTCATTTGTAGTTAATTCTATTTCAATGGATTCAATAAGTTTTTAATTTCGTTTTTTTTTCATATTACTCTGTTTTCTCTTAAGTCTTTACTTTACTTACTGTAATTGTCATTCTTTAGTTTACTATTTGCCACTGCATTCATTTAATCACAAATCCAACTTACGCAAGTATGTGTTATTAATTGAGTTGCGAATCACAAACCACTGCTTTCTCTGAAGTGAACGAGGGTTACTTGATTAGTTAGACGTTATTGTAAGGCTGCCATGTCCAAACCAAATCACTCCTCAATGTATGTTTTACGTAGTTCATCTAGTATACGAGGATGACAGTTTCCTACCTCCTGTTTGAGAAGTTTACTCATGTAGAAATTCACGAGAAGTGCATCAGGCAACTTGAAGAGTATGGTGTCGTACGGAATAAAACAAACACCGGTTTCACGTTCCAGCTGCTTTGCTTGAGGTATGCGATGTTTGAATGGTAATGTCATGGAAACAAATTTTGTGAGCGTGACTTTATTTTCAGACATAGATCTTTCTTGATTATAATAATTATGTTACTTTCTAGTCTATATTAAATATTAAGTGAGTAATTTTTACATTCGGAAACACACGGGGTTCTTTATCTTTGACGTATAACCACTAAGTTTATGTACATTTACGTTTGTTTTTTTGTTTGTTTGTTTGTTTTTGGAATTTCGCACAAAGCTACTCGAGGGCTATCTGTGCTAGCCGTCCCTAATTTAGCAGTGTAAGACTAGAGGGAAGGCAGCTAGTCATCACCACCTACCGCCAACTCTTGGGCTACTCTTTTACCAACGAATAGTGGGATTGACCGTCACATTATACACCCCCACGGCTTGGAGGGCGAGCATGTTTAGCGCGAACCCGCGACCCTCGGATTACGAGTCGCACGCCTTATGCGCATGGCCATGCCAGGCCACTAGTTTGCTAAGTAAGTTGCTGTTAAATACAGTTTACGGTTCTTTAACGAAATAATTGGATATATAAATTTACGTACGACAAATGCTAATTTTTTAACCATGTGATATGTAATCTCGTGGTCTGCTCAGGAAATAAAACCATCTTTACTGTGAAAATAAATGATGTTTGAGAGTGCAGGTAGACTGAGTGATACGTAAGATACATCTGCTGGTTATTTAAAGTTATAAGATATTTGCAGATACTGGTGTGACTATTACTTGTCATTGGACGTTTAATATTTTTAATCATTCCTTTGCGTAATTGTACAAATAAGATTTTTTTCATTCCACGTTTTGTTCCATATTTTTTTAAATATCAAGTGCTTTGATATTTTTTGTTTGTTTTTTAATTTTGCGCAAAGCTATATGAGGGCCATCTGCGCTAGCCGTCTCTAATTTATCAGTGTAGGACTAGAAAGAAGGTAACTAGTCATCACCACCCAGCGCCAACTCTTGGGCTACTCTTTTACCAACGAATAATAGGATTGACCGTCACAATATAACGCCCTCACTGCTAAAAGGGGCAAGCATCTTTGGTGTTATGGGGATTCGAACCCGCGACCCTAAAATATTATCCATAACAGACTGCGTTAAGTTCGCCTCTCATTTTCGTCTTTCCATTAAAATCGAAATATCTCTTACTATCTATTTAAGTCATGTTGACTGCAGAGAGTTGTACTTGAAAATTAATTTATACTGATTTTAATATATAGCACATATTTTAAATTACTATTTATATAATATATTGTCATATATACACACCACGTATAACCAGTGGATCTCCAGGTAGTCGGACGATATAACCACTATTATAATGTACGATAACTGACTTTCATGTACAAAGTAAAAACACCATTGAGGACTAATTTGTAGTTAATACAGTTGGTTAGCACTGTTTGCTAAATTAGGGACGGCTAGAGCAGATAGTCCTCGTGTAGCTTTGCGCAAAATAAAAAAATAAAAAATAAAGAAACGATAAACAGAGCTTCCCACCAGAAAGGCTTAATATAATTCTGCTATTAAATCAAAAGAAGTGAAGTTTTGAAGTGTGTCAGAGAAATCAGAGTCTCTGGATTAGTATCCACTAAATGTCTAGCACTTCAGCTATTTGGAACTGCTATGTTTCTGTATTCGTTTTGAGCAGAAGATACTGAGAGCTTTTGAATTGATGAGATGTATTCACCTCTTATTCGAATAACAAACAAATAATTTTAGTTTCGTTGCATTAGAGCTGGAAGGGAAATCGAAAGAACGACTAAATGAGGAGTAAAGAAAAATTCTATATATCAAACTAATAAGTAAAATATCGGAAGATAATACCATACGTAATTTAAGTATGAAAGGAGAAAAGAAAATATAAATGCTATTTTTAAACAGTAGCTTATCAAAAACTTATATATATCAGTGTATTTTTCATCAAATCGTACTTTTGTAAGTCTGTGTTACATGACGTTTATGTATGAGAAAAAGGTTTGGCATCAACAACTCTATTCCTGCTAGAGAGAACCACTTTTATTACTCAATAGTCTGGTACTAATACTATAACGTTGCTTACACATATACACATACTAGCTATAGAAATATACATTGTTATAAGTTGTACGTGATGCCAGCAAGGCCCAAGTGAGCTCAAGAATGACAACACAAACATTAATGCTCACTTTACAAATTACTGAAAGAGAGTATGTGTTTGTTGTTCTTATCAGCTGAACTATGAGGTAACTTTTACACCAGATGCACTTATTTAATTTTTTTATTAGTGTCTCCTGGTGATTCAACCGTAATCATGAGAACTTGTAATGTTGAGTTTGGGTGTTTGATTCCTACGGCGGTCTCAACTCGTACAGCCACACAAATGACAATGTCTTGCACTGTTTCAGAAATCAAGTATTTGTAAACTCACAACCGCGCAAACTCCATAAAATAAGTATCTATCTTCCATGTATATAAAAAAGAGACTAGTTTCTACAAAGTTTCTTCATGAAAAATCAGTATCCATTATGAGCGAAATTCTGTAGCAGAAACATTGTTCACCTCATAGAGAAAGAAAAATGTTTGCAGAGAGAATTGTTCAATTGCTTGTTTGAGAATTTCGCGCTAGCAGTTCCTAATTTAGTAGGTTGGTTTGTTTTGAATTTCGCGCAAAGCTACACAAGGGCTATTTGCGCTAGCCGTTCCTAATTTAGCAGTATAAGACTAGAGGAAAGCTAGCTAGTCATCGCCACCCACTGCCAACTCTTGGGCTACTCTTTTAACAACGAATAGTGGGATTTACTGTCACATTATAATACCCTTACGATTAAAAGGGCGAACATGTTTGGTGTGACGGGGATTCGAACACGAGACCCTGAGAAAACGAGTCTAGTTCTTTAACCACCTACCCATGCTGGGCCATGTAACTCTTATCTAAGCTTGCAAAAATGTTCGTAAATGTTGTATCATTCTAACTCTAGAGCGATTATGGCTATGAGACATTTATGAGTGAACAATTTGTATACATGTTACTCCTGCTACGTCATAAAGGTGTAGGAAAAGAGGACGTAGAAAATTGAAGGATATCAGTAAGAGTAAATCATATTATCCAACTTATGAAGGTGATCCTATTGGTAACAATGATGTAAAAATTAAGTAAAAAGTGTTGATACTGTGATGTTTGTGGTGTGCAAAAAAGAAATGACCATAGCAGGAAAAGTTAAACAGATGGTAATAGGTCATCGCTTAAATTACTAACAGGTAGACCAGTTCAACAAACTGAAAAAAAAGACGTTTATCGTAATAATTTACTCCATTAAGTAAGATGATAAGTTATCAGAATAATTGAAATTATATTTTAAAGTTTACTATTTATGTAATTGCACGAAACTAGAAACAGTGAAGACCGCAAATAATTACTTCGTAAGTCTTACCTGGTGTTACTACACGATATTACAGGAGTGATGAATTAATAACATCAAAATTTGTTTATTCTAAAGGTCGCTGTTATTTTGTTTTAGAAGTGTGTTTTTTTTCTGCCCGCAGCAAACGACTCGTGACGCTTTCAGGTTTGTAAAAAAATATTTAATTAATAGAATAAATACTCTTAAAATGTATTTTCAAGATAGCACTAATAAAATTTTGTGTAGTATACGCACAGAAATTTATCAAAGAAAATAATTTGTTTAACATTTGTTGACTTAAGTTTTTAAAATAGATATATGTGTATCGAAGATGAGAGGTTTGTTTGATCATACATTTATTTAGCAAAGCAACTGTTTCCCAGGGGAGATAGAAACTTTCTCAAAATAATTTTTCTTCAACAGACTCCAGTTTCTCCTAAACAGAGAATAAAAATGTTTTTTGCATTCATTCTGTCAAAAGTTTTAATTGATTTTGAGAAGTAACTTTACTTTAACAAAACAAACTTCTCTTGATTCTCCCCCCCCTCAGTGACAAAACAACTTACAACTCTAGAAACTGGTTTCGATACCTTGGTGGGCAAAACTCAGATAATCCATTGTTTAGTTTGTACTTGGCTACAAACATAAGCTTATATTTGGAGAAATAATGTTTTTTTTGTATAAATTACAGTTAGATAATGAGTTATACGTAGAAAGAGAGAAATATTGTTTGTTTGTTTGTTTTTTTGGAATTTCGCATAAAGCTACTGGAGGGCTATCTGTGCTAGCCGTCTCTAATTTAGCAGTGTAAGACTAGAGGGAAGGCAGCTAGTCATCACCACCCACCGCCAACTTTTGGGCTACTCTTTTACCAACGAATAGTGGGACTGACCGTCACATTATAACACCCCCACAGCTGAAAAGGCGAGAATGTTTGGCGCGACCGAGATGCGAACCCATGACCCTCAGATTACGAGTCGCACGCCTTAACACGCTTGGCCATGCCGGGCCAAAGAGAAAGATGCCAACACAAGAGATAGACGAAAAAAAAACAACAATAAAAATTAGCGTGGTGTATGTGTATATATATATGATATAAATTTGACCGCAGATAGTTTGTGGGTTATATTACTTTGTATGTAAAATACTCTGAGAAATGTCTGCTTCTATCTGAATGTTTGACACACAGAATCGATTAAACTGCAAGATATCTTCAGTATTCGTCTAAGAACACTAAAAATTTACTGTTGTTGTTTTGAATTAAACACCAAGCTACACAATGGGCTATCTGTGCTCTGCCAATTACGGGTATCGAAACCCGTTTTTAGCGTTGTGAGTCCGCAGACATACCACTGAGCCACTAAGGGGCGCGAAGTTTGCCTATAGGCAGAAGGTACATTAATGTTGCAGTATCGCCAACATATTATGCGAGGTTCTTCTTTAATGTTAGTTAAACCTATTTTCGAAAAATAGGTATGTTTATTTGTAGTACAATAATTCTCACAATAATTATCAAATGTATCTCCGGATTGTAAGTCTATATTTTATAATTTAGTGAGCAACAGTTTGCTTAGGCCAGCACTTGTTTCATTATTATCTATCATATAGATATCATGATGAATGGTATTCCTGAAACAGCACTTGTTTCTTTATTATCTATCATATAGATATCATGATGAATGGTATTCCTGAAACAGCACTTGTTTCTTTATTATCTATCATATAGATATCATGATGAATGGTATTCCTGAAACAGCACTTGTTTCATTATTATCTATCATATAGATATCATGATATCACGGTATTCCTGAAACAGCACTTGTTTCTTTATTATCTATCATATATATATCATGATGAAATATTTATATTTTCTCCACTCTTGTGATTTGATAAGGGTCCAACGTCATATTCTAGAGTACATTCTTTTACACCTTTCACTTATCACATGACAGCGTCACGCACATAAACGAAATCCAGTCGTAAGCAGACACAACAGGAACAAAAAAGAAGTAGACGTTATTCAAGAAAAAGAAACAGAAAAACAATAGCAGCTGATTTCTTCAGGAATGGAGTTGGGAAATAGAAAATAAATCCTGTACTTAGTAACGTAAAAACATGTGTTATTCTATCTTAATGCGTAAACGTACAGGTGGTATTTAATTAATTTGTCTCAAACTTGCAAATAGAAATTCAGGTTTATTTGATGACAAGAAGGTTTAGAAAACCTAATTAATTTGTCTCAAACCTGCAAATAGAAATTCAGGTTTATTTGATGACAAGAAGGTTTAGAAAACATAATATGCATACGAATTATCACGAAATAAATGGTAAAAAGAATGAGTATAAATTCACTTTTTGTTGTTTTTTTGTTCCAATTTGACCGTGTCGTCAAAATCGTAATTTTTGACAATGGCCAACGTAAATACATAAAGAAATGGAAGAGAAATTAGCCTTAAATGTTTAGAATAAACGACGAAAATGGCTGTTCTAGATCATAAGTACTCATTTGTGATATTTTAATGAAAGCTTAAAAGGTTTTAGCCAAATGAGAAAAACCGAGGTGGGATGTGTTTTGTTTTTAACAACGACTTGACAGATTTTAGTGAAATTAGTATTTAGAAAGAAGTACATATAGTGTTCTAGACATATTTCGAAGGTTTTAATTGGCTGTGAAGCATTTCAGTTACAATTTATATAATATTAAGATACTATGCATCGCACTCTCATAACGGTAAAATAAAGAAAACACAATGCAGAAGCACACGTCTGTTACACGCTACCTGGCGGGAAGCTTTATATTACTTGTTTTCTCTATTTTTATTTTTATTAACATTGTCACACTGCTTTCAGCCAAATTTTTCATAATGTTTACCGTTCATCACTTTTAACTTATGTCATTCTATCAAATGAAACGTGCAAATTCTATTTAATATTTTAGTCCATTTATTTACTCACGAATGGTGCAAACACACTCATTCCAGGGCATCCAGAAAAACAGTGAACAGGAGACTGACCAAACACGGCTATTTTGCAACAAAGACTATCTGTAAACCGATAGCAACCAGAATTTACCACCGTCATCGTGTTACGTGGACAAGACAGGTTGCTGACTTCTATAAAAGACATTAACAACATGCCATCTTTCAGATGAGTCCTGTTTCCGGCTTGTTAAACCTGGTTGTAGGGATTTGTATTCGTCGTTTGCTGGGAGAACAGATGAAGGAAGACTTTTTCTCACAGGGAACACACAAGAAGTGGTACATTACATGTTTGGGAAACATGATGTTGGAAAAACTGCTCTTATTATTCTCATGCGAAAAGTCAATAGCGCCTTCTACATGTATCACATGGAGACGATATTTCTGCCAAATGTTATGGTAAGAGTTGGCAGTAGTTCTGTATTTCAGAACGACAATGCCACATTACGCATATTGTATGGGATTATTTCGAACACAAGGACGTAAAAAGATTGATAACAAAGTATTTAGATTGTAATCCCTTTGAAAACCGTTGGGCAGAACTGTGTCGAAAAATTGCTAAAGACAACTCAGAACCAACTATTGTAGTTGAGTTGCAGCGTCTTCTAGTAATAAGTTGAGACGAAATCTCGTTGGACTTCATCGATAGCATGCCACGTCGCCTTGCAGAAGTTATTACAGTACGAAGAGGACCAACCAACTGAATATTTAACATGAACTGATTTAATATTATTCCTTGTCACTATACGTGCTTTAGTAAGGTTTTGTTGTGATTGGTGAAACACTGAGTTGCACATATTTCTAGAAATGTATCATAAAATTGTTTGCTGTTCTAATAAATCGTTTCTGCCCCGGCATAGCCAAGTGGGTTAAGGTGTTGGACTCGTAATCTAAGGGTCAGAGGTTCGAATCCAAGTCGCACCAAACATGCTCTTTCTTTCAGCTGTGGGGGAGTTATAATGTGATGGTCAGTTCTACTGTTCATTGGTAAAAGAGTAGTCCAAGAGTTGGCAATGGGTGGCAATGACTAGCTTCCTTCCCTCTAGTCTTACACTGCTAAATTAGAGAAGGCTAGCGCAGATAGCACTCGAGTAGTTTTGCGCGAAATTCAAAAAACGAACAAAAAATAAATCGTCCCTATTGGCAATAGACTCTGTCTTGTTATACAAACATATGTAAATGTTTAATATAATATGCATTTCTCAGTTTAACTTTGCACGTTTATTCTATCTAAATAGCAATAGTTGCATTTGTTTCAAAATATGTAAATATTGTGGCTAAAGCTCTATAACTAACTGAAGGTTTGCAAAATTTTAATTTATAGTAAAAGCCTTGCCAGTTTTAACAAAGGCGAAAATACTCCTTTCATTTTGTATTGTAGACAAAAGCAAACGGTTTCAGAAAGATGTTATATACATATAAGCAATCCTCCTGCTAAGTATTTTAGTAATAACCTGAGCTGGTGTGACCAAATAAAAACCATTTCGATGATTATTTTTCGTATTTTTATTATTACTCAACGTTTTTGTCAGATCAGAAGTATCAAGATAAATGTAAAAAAAAAATCATATTTCAGTTAGAATTCAATAATTTTGACCAACACTAAAGTAATATTTGTTTTTGTTTTTGGAAGTACTAGCTTAATTTACGAAAATACAAGTTTTAGAAACTTATATCTTGGATCTTTAAAGTAGTAAGAAGAGAAAGTTGTTTACTGTGAAGCTATTTTTAAAATAAAGTAGATTTATAAAAAAAACAAATGGCAAAAAATGTTAGATATCTGAAATTCAGTATAAGTTCGAGAATCTAGGGGATACATATAAAAGCTTTAATATTCCTAAAGTAAAATGTAAGAAGGTAGAACATGCATTTTAGAGTAATTATAAAAACTAATACATCTTATTTTCTAGAAAAAACAGAAATGTTGAAACAAATATTTTACGTTTTGCTTTCTGACGTAAGAGTCCTACAACAGACTAATTTGTTAAGTCATGTTTAAAAGGCATATGTATTGGGGAGTGCGTTTATTGAAGGGCATAAACATTGAGGATTCTGCGTTTATTCTTTACTTGCTAAAATATCTGGTTCGAGAAACCTTTTAGCAATAACTACATGCTGGACTGCACATAAAACTTAAATAGCTGTAGAGTGAAATGCGTTTTTTATTTATTTTGAAGTAAAGTGAATTTTAATGTTTTTATAAATTTCTGTTGTGATAACGTCTGCTAGCCGTTGTAATTTCAACAGTACAAATACACATACACGATTAAATCTAAAAGGGATGAAAAGTTGAACAGACGTGATGCAAGGATACCACACATTCACTAGTCAAATCCAATGAAATCGAATGAGCACCAACTCTTATGATGAGTCAGTCCATTTTATTGGTGGAAAACGAAGACTATTGAAACCTTGAAGTAAACCTAAATGGCTGGGACAAGACTGCTTGTTTGTTACAGAAGCTAGAATCACTTTATGCTCGCCTTGAGCTTGGAACTTAAATAAAAAATTAGAAGAATATTGACAACTTACCGTTGTTATTTATTTCTGTACACTTGCTTTTTTTATCTTTTTTATTCCATGAAACAGACATAACATGAAATTGTACAATATTAGGATTTGGTTTGTTTTGAATTTCGCGCAAAGCTACACGAGGGCTTATCTGCACAAGCCGTCTCTAATTTAGCAGCGTAAGACTATAGAGAAGGCAGCTAGTTATCATCACCCACAGCGATTTCTTGGGTTACTATTTTACCAACGAATAGTGGGACCAATTTAACATTTAACACCCCCACGGCTGAAAGGGCGAGCATGTTTGGTGTGATGAAGATTCAAACCCGCGAGCCTCGAATTACGAGTCGAGTACCTTAATCACCTGGTCATGCCGCCCCAATATTAAAGAGAAACTTATAACGCGGTGATATTGAAAATAATATTAAAAACAAATATTTTTATAAAAATGAAAAATAAAATGATTATTAAAGAAAGGGGCTGGAAAAGTATTAAAAATGTGTTTGCCTAATAAAAGAAGTTTAAAATAAGTAAGAAAGAGAGGTACATGTTTCCACTTCAAATTCAGAAGTTGAAAACTAATGGTTATCTAACAGAATAACTTGAAGGTATCAGGTAACTGAGGTCAGAATGAAGATAAATGCCTCGTGGATTAACAGTATTGATACTGGTCATCTGATCATCAGCCTTAGATCAGCATCAAGTTTTGATTTATAAACAGAATCGTGTGATTGATAACACGATTGAGTTGGCTCAGGTGTTTATTAATAAGGGTTTTTAGGGTGTTAAAACTTTCACTAAAGGTTTTTGGATTTGTACAAATGCTGATAATCACAACTTTTACAGCGTATAAGATTGATGATGGCAGTAACAAGTAATCAGACTCTTGTTTTTGTTTTGGTTGTATTTTTGTTGGTTAGAAAAACATGTCACTGGATTTTATAAAGTTGTTGGGCTCAGAAGGTTCTCTTCTAGTGTTTGGCGGGCATGAGAAGAATAGAATAGCAATACAAAGGAAATAGGAATACTAAGAAACGTACTTAATAAGATTGGTTGATTCAGAAGATTCATTTCTAGTGACTGGTAGCTACAGCAAGAAACACAGAGAAATGTTAAGGAGCGTAAAAGAACATGCCGAACTAAAACAATTTGTGATTTATTTCATGAAATGGCCTTTCTTATATCCAACAATACAGTAGCTCACGTTACCACTTTAACATATAATTTAGCAATTAGCATGTTTACACTCTATATCATCTTTGACAGCAGATAGTTAAGAACTAAAAACTTAGGGTTACCAACGCATTTCCTTTCATAGTTATAAGGATAAAAGACAAAGTAGTAAATGAGTTACAATGCCACATCAGAATAAGCGTATTAAATTAAATGTAAAGTTTAATATGGTTCTTACATTGGAAAAACTAGCCGACAGCGTTTAACAAGATTAAAAGAATCTTTGAAATATACCTTTCACTATTTAATTTGAGTTTAAGATGATGGAGTAATTTACAAAGAAAAGAACATAAACTTTAGGAAAACCAAAAGAGCTCTCTGTACCAAAAAATAAAAATGT
This sequence comes from Carcinoscorpius rotundicauda, assembly GCA_011833715.1. NCBI lineage: Eukaryota > Metazoa > Arthropoda > Merostomata > Xiphosura > Limulidae > Carcinoscorpius > Carcinoscorpius rotundicauda. Next base: position 20,920,484 of record CM022400.1, read on the forward strand.
AACATTAATAAACAAGCTGAGTCACCCGTTCTTTTTTTTCAGGTTACGAACTTAAAAAAATATGGGAGTGGAAGCTATGACAAATAATTTTCACACAATCTATTTATAATATTACATATTATTACAGTATTCATTGTCACCTTGCCAAAAGTTTTAAGAACAATATGTATATACGAAAAGAACATGGTAAACACTGTGCAAAGGGAAGAGTCCACAACCGTCTCTTAATGTCCTTAGAAAGTGTTTCACGTGGTTAATAAATTGATGCTCATTGGCTGCAGAATTGTCTTACACAAGCTACTGGTCAAAGTTAGAAGAGGATACAACTCAAGAAACAATTCTTCATATTTGCCTTATCGTGGCTGTTGAAATAGAATCTTCAACTGAGTTTATGTATTATTTCAATAATGGTGGCCATTTTTCCTTGCATTTTTCCATAGAGAAAGCCAATACATTATTTGAAACATATAAGACGTTTGTGTAGCCACCGTCTCCACTGTGTGTTTTGTGATATGGTACATTTAATACTTTGTGTGTGTGTGTGTGAGAATTTACTACAATTTAAAAATGTAGTTAACGTTAACTTACGTAGAAAATAATAAATGATTAATAACAGTAATAATGGAGTGGAAAGGTTGTGAGTCCCATTGACATGCTCCTAGTTCCAAATTATCATACAACAAACTTTTGTTGAGATTGGCCCAGTGACCTGGGAGTAACGAGATAACGGACAAACAGACAGATACACAGATGTTTGTGCTTTATGTATATATATATAATTATAGAAATGCACAATTATATTTCCTTTAATTCCTCTTATTTGATTTTTGTTGAATTCTTTTGATTAAAATGTTTTACATTAGAGTTCGGTCCATGCCATTGATACAGAGCAGACACCGCAGTGTGCAGTTTTACACTTGAAAACAAACAAACATCGTATTACAGATCTTTCAGCTGGTGAACAGAGTTTATGTAACTCATTATTTGATTTTGTGCTTAACAAAAAGAAGCTTTCTTAATAAACTACTAAAAACCCCGTCACACGTTACTTTAGAATATATGAAGACTGCTAAGCCTAATTCACAATGATCTCCAGCGCTTTTTAAGTTATATTACGGTATTTTGTAATCGACTCATTTTTCGCAAAACCTAGTTTTACGACAAAGTAAAATAAGAAAGCAATAATACGAAACAGTTATTAAACGTTTAGAAATCCTCATAATTTCACCATAGACTTTTGTTTATCGTAATAACATATTTACTGGCCCCTTCATTCAGTTTAACAACTTTATCCCATTCTCTTAGTGACGTAATATTTTTCTGTGTGTAATAAATAGTCTACAAACTTTCCTAACCATAACGAACCCTTCTCAAAGAAATTACTTTCGTAGAAAACACCCCTATCGAAACGGCTACTCTCTACATTTCTTGGAGAAAATAACGTATTCCTAACTAATTTGTTTGTCAAACTACCAGAGATATCTACTGTACAAAAACTTCCTTTATTATTCTGTTTGATTTTTCTTATAGCAAAGCCACATCAAACTATATACTGAGCACACCGAGGGAAATCGAACCCCTGAGTTTAGCGTTGAAACTTCCTTTATATTGTCCCTTATGACAAAACAGCTGAAAAATTTATGTGGTATTTAATGTCCCCAAATTTGTCTGAAAGTTTTATAAAACCCAATTTCAGACTGAAGAACATTCACCACAAAGATCGTTTGTTCACAACTCGTCTACTTACAAACGTACAGATGCTGTTTTATCGTATATCAAAGCCACATAAGACTATCTGCTGAGTCCACAGAGGGGAATCGAACTGCTGATTTTAGAGTTCTAAACTTACCGCTGTACTAGCGGGGGACTTGAATGTTTATGAACTTTTTTTCCCCGCTAATTCTCATCACATGGAAGCGTCAGTTAAGTAATCTTCAGGTTTATTTCTACTGCTAAAGAATATTAACATATTTCGATATTGGAGTGTGATCCTAAAATTTAATGTTAGTGCTAACAACTAAAAGTCTTACAATGATATTTTTTAAGAAACTGGAATGATTTGTTAAGAAGAATTTCCTAAAACTTAATGTCGTCCCTAAGCCTCTCTAGTGCAAAGGTTTTTGGAGGCTGTTTTAATCCATAAACAAAACTCCTCAAATAAGATAAAAAAGACAGTTACGTGGTTGCCATTTAGTATTGCCAGCGTACATCATTAAAATTCTCTTCAAAAGTAGAATAAAGTTTTTCTAATATAAATAATTTAATTCGAAAGGGAATTGTATATTAAATAATTATAAAATATTTTCCGCCTTACTACTGATGTTTAATTCGTGCAAAATTGGTTTTGCATTATTTACTTACACTAACTGCCCACCTCAATAAAGCACAGATAAAATCTGGGTTGGACTATCTTTTACTATAATAATAGCCTAGACATTTTGTTGGAAACGCAGGCAAAGTATAACTTTGGCAAAAGCGAAGATGGGTTGCTTTATTTCTGATCACCTCATCATTTATCTATTAAGCTTAAATACCTAAGAAGAAAAAAAGGAAAAGAAAGAATGGAATACCGCAACAAATACGACACAGCTTCAACCGAAAGATACAGTAGAAAACTGTACGGTTTGAAGACAAACAACTCTGGCCATTATCCGGAGAACTGATCAACTGAGACACAGTATCAAGTTTGATTTACTCTGTAATTCTCACAAATACTATTCCGTTTTGATATGTCACCTATTTTATTTTATCTGCCTTTACTGTAATTTTTGACGAGATTTCTCGAAAAACTGGTCAGGTATAACCAGACTACCGTTATCGGAGTACTCACTATCACACCTTTTAAAAGGTAGAAAAATCCTTATATTTAAATAAGTGTATATTGGTGAATTAGGTAATCATTTCACATACGTAATACGTAATGAATCTGTTTTATAAATACAAATAAGTTGAAACTTCGTAGAATGGACCGCAACTGCCTGTTGCGGAGACACAAGTGTAGAGGACGACGTTTCGAAAGTCTTCCGCCTTTTCTTTTAACTGCCTTTACTGATAATTTCTGATGAGAATTCTTGAAAAACCGGTCAGTTATAACTAATCCACCGCTATAGGAGTACTCACTGTCATACCTTTTGAAAGCCAGAGAAACTCTTACACTTAAATTAGTGTATATTGGTGAAGACGAAAGGCGGAAGACTTTCGAAACGTCGTCCTCTACACTTGTGTCTCCGCAACAGGCAGTTGCCGTCCATTCTACGAAGTTCCATCATGAATACTCTGCCTTAACAATCTATCAAAGAATACAAATGATGTGATTACCTCTGGTAAGGTCAAAGTTAAATGGTCAATCAGGACACATTCTACAGTATTATCACGCTAAAATGGCATACATATATTTTATATATGTAATATTTTAAAGTAAAAAAGCACAAAATGCGATTAGTAATATTTCTGTTGGATGTAATATACAACAAATTAATGTCAACCATGATTTGCTTTAACGTATTCTTTTTTCAAGCTCTTAAATTAATTTCTATGGCCTTTAACTGTAACACAAACAAATGTACAGTACTTGATTTCTTGTGTTACAGTTAAAGACCATTGGAGCGTTATAATGTAACGGGTTAATCCCACTATTCATTGGTAAAAAAATAATCCAAGAACTGGCGATGGGTGGTGATGACTAATTGCCTTTTCTTTAGTTTTATACTGGTAAACTAGAGACGGCAGAAAGGGCGAGCATGTTTGGTAGGACGGGGATTCAAACCCGTAACCCTCAGATACGAGTCGAGTACCTTATCCACCTGGACATGCCGGGCGTGACCGTAAAGTTAAAGGACAAATAGTTTTATCGTACTCTTAGTTAGTTTGCTTGTAGTAGTATATCACAAAGCTACACAATGAGTTTCCTGTGCTCGGCCCACAATAGGTATTAAAACCTGGATTTTAGCGTTGGAATTCCACAGACACGCTTTTGCGCCACTGGGGAGCCGTATTCCTAGTAATGGCATCCGTAGTGACTGTTGTTTATACATTATAGTCAAATGATGAGATGTATTCCTAATGGGTCTGTTGAGCGTCGCTATCCGATGATATTACTGTGCATCTAATTATTAAAACAAATCTGGGTTTTTGATGAACTTAAGTTGTTGCCCAAACCTTTACTGTTTAAGTAACCACTGAAATAACTAGCTGTTTCTTTTATTATCGCTGCTGTTAAAGCTGTTTATGTTTAAATAACCACTGTAAAAAAAATTTGGTTTGCCAACAGAATAAAAATTTTCATTTACTTTAACCTTTAAGTTTCAGCCATGTCTGTGTGTAACAAAACAGATAATTTGTGTTTCCTCTTTACTTTCATCCCGGTTGTAAATATCAAGAGAACTTTCGAAATAGCGAACAACGAAAGGATACCACATACCAAACCATGATGTTTATTTTTAAAGGCCGCTCAATATATTTCTCAAAGTTTCGCGTAAAACTTTGTATTTTGTTATCCTTTCTTAAGATATTTTTTTCTTTCATAAGCTCATGATACTCGATGGTACTATGAGTTTTCGAAAGACCTAAACAAAACATTCAAACAAACAACAACAGATAATAAAGAACGCGCCTTATTCTAAGTAATACAGAGTGGATGTGGCCTTTCGTAGCGTTCTTTGACATTTCCTGCCATTCCTACTTAAAAGGGAATGTTCTTGAATCACCAGAAAGTTAGAGATTTTGATACAATTTTTACTCTCTAAAGTTTTTGATAATACCAGTATCATGCACATAAGGTAAAAATTGCTAACTTATTCGATAAGGCTAGTGAAAATTTGAAGCTAATAATTCATAAAGACCAAACTTAAAACTTTATTTGTCCCCATTGGTTCGTGAGAAGCGGAGACAGTAACTTGGTGTAGAAAAAAATACGACAACCTTTTTGTTTTACGAATGATATATAAATTCGCGCAGATATACACCGTAGGTATACGGAGTTTACGTTAGCTGTTACTCTAAGGCGAAAACGCCTTCCTTGATATTTCATAGTTGTTTCCAGAGTAAAGTTATATTTAGTGAAATATTAATAACCAATAAAAATTTTCACTGATCTCATGAACGTTTAGGTTCTTAACAAACAACGCGAGATTTTAACTGTTTGCTAGTTTTACCGAAAGCTGTACGAGGGCTCTCAATGCTAGTCGTCCCTAATTTAGCGGTGTAAGACTAGAGGGAAGGCAGCTAGTTATCACCATTCAATCCACCTCTTGGGCTACTCTTTTACTAACGAATAACTTGATTGACCGTGACATTATAACGTTTGGTGTGATGGAAATTCGAACCTGTGACATTCAGATTACGAGCCGACCGCCTTCACCACCTGATTATGCTGATCCTCGCGAGATTATAAATAACTGTACATTGGTTTGAATTCCGCACAAAGCTACACTTAGGCTATCTGCTCTGTCTTGTTTTTTCAAAATAAAGCCACAGTAGGTGTTTGTGCTCTGTCCGTCATGGGTATCTAAGCCTGGATTCTAGCATTGGAAGTTCGCAGACATGCTGTTGTGCTGCTGGGGAGAGTAATGTACCCATTTGGTTTGTTTTCAATTTTGCGCAAAGCTACACGAAGGCTATCTGCGCTAACCGTCCCTAATTTAACAGTGTAAGACTAGAGGGAAGACAGCTATTCAGCACCACTCACCGCCAACTCCTGGGCTACTCTTTTACCAAAGAAAAGTGAGATTGACTGTCACATTTAACTCTCCCACGGCTGAAAAGGCGAGTATGTTTGGTGTGATGAGGGTTTAAACCCACAACACTCGGATTACGAGTCGAGTACCTCAACCACTTGGCCATGCCGGACCAAATGTACCAGTTATATGTGCAGGAGTAACTGTTATTTATAAAAATAATGTATTTTACTTGTTTTCAACGTAGAGTTCTGGTGATAAAAGTCATATTTAATGTATTAAATGTATTGTTAAGTTATTCTATCACAACTTATATATGTTTAAGATAAAGACAACTTGTGCAAGAAGATCAGGTAAGTAATACATATAATTTATCGAAGGACAATTGTTTGTTACTTGTCAGAAAGGACAATTTTTACTGAGCTGGTTACTCTCAAAAAGGACTTTTTCCTCACCTGCAGAACCTTCTATTTCTACCGTGTTATTCTATTGAATATTTCATCTAAATTCAAAATGATTTATTCGGTAACAAAGTCCTCCAATGTGTCAAATGTAAGTTTCAAAGCTCACAACGCAAGTTCGGCCTTTTAATTTCGCGGTTATCATAGTACAGGTATTTCTTTATGAAGGTTTTAGCTGAAACAGACAAACGGTATCCAGGATTATATCACTTCAATATAACTTTTTGAACAAAGTTTTAATGTCCAGCACAAAAAGATATTATTCAGTTAAGAAATAACTCAAAGTATACATTAAGGTTACAAAAAGCCGCAATATGGGTTAAGCCCAATAGAGTTTTTGTAGGGAACGTCATTGCGGTAAATTATAATAGAACTGAAAGATACTTTGCTAAGCCTAAATAACAACAATGTAGTATCAGATATTTATCTGGAGGCACGCAGTGGAATTTTTTCAGTGAATGACGAAATCCTTTGAAAAATTATAAATATTTATTAGATGCATTAGAGTAGGCAATTCGTCAAGGGCTACGTGCTTTTTGAATGTTTATATTTGAGGAATGTACTACAAATTATTATGTATTTTCAGTACCGAAGACTTTCAATAATGCTTATGGTTATTTGGTTACATAAATCCATTTATCATAAAATCTAAACAAACAGACTCATTAATGATCTTGTTAGATTTTGTCAATATTATCATAATTTTAAAGAAGGAATAGGGAATCATGATAAGAAATTCTATAACTGCATTAAATTATATTTGTTTATTTTTAAATTCGAGAGTTGTCTTCGCTATTTGTCCATAATTTTGCATGATAGACTAAAGCAGTGGTTCCCAAACTTTTTCAGCTTGTTACCCAATTTAACATGCCATATTAAGCATGTTACCCCTTTCACAAAATGTTTTCAACATTGATATATATGGCTAAATTAAACTAGAGATATATTGCACTTTATTTATTTACAATTTATTTATATAATTTATTTACACTGAATTACACTTTTAATTATTGTATTTGATCATTGTGCATTTTTAATGAATATTGCCAAAGATGTCATGAACATCAGTGGGATGGATGGAGTTGCATACTTGAAGCTAGTTTAGGAATTCTTGGCTTTGTGATTGAAAGTGCCAGCCTGGCATCGTTTGCAACATTCAAGCGAGTCCTCTTTTTTGTTTTCATCCCCTGCACGGTTGAGAACCCCTTCTCGCACAGATACGTTGTTGAGAATGATACCAACAACTTTAAGGCTCTCTTGGACAGAGTTGGCGAGTCAGCTAGTTGTGAGATCCAAAAGGAATCTGCATTTTGGTTTTGGAATTTGACTTTCAAGGCTTCATTTGCTCACATTGTGATCCACTCCTCATTTTCAGGGAAATCATCATCATGAATGGCCTTATCAGGTACAGAAAAGGGATGAATGATCCACTGAAGACTGGCTGTTTTTAGGTCACTCTCTGGAAAGTAGTGCTGCATGCTTGTTTCAAGCCCCTTCAAATGGTCGCTCATCTCTTTGTTGATGGTCTGTAAAAGTGATCCAGTATCATAACTATTCTCCTCAACAAACTGGTCTAGGGTGAGAAACTGAGCGATCACTCCTTTCTCCAAGCGTCGAATCCAGAGTCTCAGTTTTCCCAGAAATGCAGTCACAGTGTGATGGGCATCAATGACAGTCGTGTTTTGGCCCTGGAGTTGCGGATTATCACTGTTCAGCTCCGCAAATATGTCAGCCAAGTAACAAAGTCGAGCAAGCCACTCCTTATCAGTGAACATGGTAGCAAAAGGAGATTCTTCTTGTTTCACAAATTCCTGAAGAGCCGTTCGGAGCTGAACGACTCGACGTACAACCTTGTCTCGTGACAACCAGCGAACATCGGTGTGGTAGAGCAGAACTTGATACTGCTCTCCCATTTCCTTGCACAGCGCCCTGAATATGCGCGAATTAACATCCCTGGACTTGATGAAATTGATGATTTTCAACACATCTTCAAACACTAAATTCAGATTACCAGGCAGGCTTTTTGATCCCAAAAAGTACCGATGAATGATGCAATGATCTACAGACATTTCTGGATTCACAGCTTGTATGACGCCCTGCAATCCACGATTACGACCCATCATCGACGGAGACCTAGATTAAAAAAAACACACTATTATAGATTGCGTCAGTTAGTCATTCTTACTTATCTTTTGCGTTATAATTATATGGTTTTAATTTAATTTAGATTATTTTGGTACTTTAGTATTTCAGTACGACAGGCACGATACTTTTTTGTGAATTATGTATAAAATATTAGCTACACTACAGCTAATTGTACAATAAATAAAACTATATGACTATATGCCATGTACTTTATTGTATTTATACTAATCTAGACTTTATATAAACATCTCTCCCTACCTGTTGAACGCTGTTCCAATCCAATCCATTCGTGGTAAAGAAACTGTTGATGATATTGAAAATATCTTCTCCCTTCGTGGTTGTCAGCAGATCTTCGCATAATAGGAACTCTTCTTTTATCTTGTCCTGGTGGACGTAACGAACGAACCCAAGGAGAACAGCACAACTGGCTACGTCACACGATTCATCAAATTGCAAGGAGAATTTGCTATATGAGCTTTCCTTGATCTCTGTTGTAACTTGGGACAGAATATCTGATGCCATGTCATCGACTCGTCGGCGGATTGTGTTGTTTGATAGAGATATGACATTCAGTTTCTTCGCTTAATCCTCCCCACACACCTTGCTTATCAGCTCGTATGCACAAGGCATAATCAGATTCTCTGCAATGGTGTGGCATTTTTGTTGTTCGGCAACTTTATATGCAACAAAGTAAGATGCTTCGACCGCAGCTTGAAGCTTTTGGGCTTGAATTCCAGATGAACCGAACTGGATATTCTTTAGTGCTACAGCCCGGCGCTGAAAATAAGCCTGATCCTCATTTTGAAGATTTGGATGTCACTTCTGGAGGTGAGCTGAGAGTTTTGATGGCTTGAGGCTTTCATTTGTCAACACTTTGCGACATACTACACATTGTGGCCGATCCTCTCCACCAGAAGGTAAATTCACAAAGCCATAGCGAAGAAAGGCGTCAGAGACTTTTTAGACATTTTATTGTTTAATCTGCAGAAAAAGAAAAACTGCATAAAAAGTGTGAACAATGTGAACTTATTATTTATTTTTTCATGGCATTCTAGATAGCATTAAAAGAGCTTATTCAGCATAGAAATGATGTAATAGTAGGTAAATACTAACTATACTGTACAGGGCAGTACACATACATACCAGGTTTTGTCTACCTCGGCTGATGCTCACATAGAAACTGACAGTGTGAAATAGAGGCAAACTCAGGCAGTGAATGACGCGTACTGGACACGTCGATGAGTCATCAGGGTTTCTGAGTGACTTGTGTTCTGAAGCATAGTTGTCAAAATACTTTTAGGTTACCACACACTTAGATACATATTTTTTCTTTTATCCTACTGCATATTAGTTTTTGATGTTTATTGTTATTTGGTTTAACTTTATTACATACTTAAAATAGGTTTAATTTACAACTTTACATACTAAGACTAAGTTAACCTTAATCCTAATACCAGCTACCTCAATGTTTTCTTGATTTTCAGAATTTTAACTTTTTTTCTGTCACCCCTCCATTACCCCGATAAATTGTTAAATTACCCCCAGTTTGGGAACCACTGGACTAAAGGAAGGGCAGCTAGTCAACATAAATCACCGCCATCTTTTGGGCTACTCTTTTACCAACGAACAATGGGATTATCCCTTTCACTGTGATGTTTCCACGACTGAAAACACGAACATGATCAGTGAAAGTATTCGAACCCGCGATCTTCAGATTGCAAGCCGAGAACTAAATCATGTGTTTTATACGTTCATGAAAATCACCGTACTGTTGTGTTACATAAACTGAAGATTGAACATCGTGGAAACTTATCGAGTTTAGAGAAATACTAGTTTTCTTATATATACTTATATTATCCGTATATTTATAACAGTGAAATGTAAAAGTATTTATTATTCTTCAATTACACTCTTTTAATCAGAAACAAATCCTTCAAGTGAATTTATGACTATTTAACAGTTCAGTGCTACTACAGATGACTTTTGGTTAAATCATGTTATCGTCAATCTTTCCAAGTGAGGGTTTATATCCAAGAATGTTTTAAAAAGTACCACAGCCGAAAGACAAAACATCTCGAAGAAGACATTTTAATGTTCCGTGTGAATGGAAAGAAACTCGTGCAAAAGAACGTTTAAGAAAACAAGGGACTATAAAATGTAACCCTAATACAATGACGAACTGCTTTTTATTCGTTAAGATAAAGTTTAACGTTATGAAAGAGAAATTTCCAAACCAAAGTAATATTGTTTTGAAGTTTAAAATACCCCCTGGCAAAGATAAAATTTCAATAAATAAGAATTTTAAGTTGGTGAGGCCTCAAAAGATTTGAACTCAACGGCTTTTGTTTTGATGAGAAATATGACAAAAAAAATTGGAATTGTACCAATCGAATTTGATCATGCACCAATGAGATTCAGGACGTTAATACTAACTGTGAATATGTATTAAGATTTTCATCGTTATTAAAATTTTAAGCTATACAACGTTGCATGTTTAAATAAGGTTTTGTCATATTTAAAATGCTAGGAAAAACGCCATTTTGAAGTATGAGCTGAAAGTTTGCCATTTCTAAAACTCAAACAAAGTGGAACTGTGTGAGATCTTTTTTAGCTTGTAGAAATATTTTAAATTTGTCTAGAGAAGAAAAATGGATGACATTTCAGATTTTGTGTTAAAGTCACAAACTAACATAGGATGCTGTCTTATAAAACGTTTGTGAATTGGGTGTTGAAACTTTTATTTTGAAAAAATGGCCAGGTTAATGGCATCTTATACAGAAGTTTGATGCTGCTCAGAGCAATGAAGTTGATGACATTTCGGAATCTATTGTGAAGTTTCATTACGTTTAGTTTGGAAAGGTTAACATTTTAGACTTACACTCAACTATTTCAACCTCGTATACAAAAAAAGTTTATAAAATCTTTACTTATGAAATGCCAAATTCTTATTTTAATTTTCTCTTTGTCTTAAGAGTGCGATGAAATTATGATGATCTGCAAAATTGTTCTCCAATAAAAAAAAAAAACTTTACTTTTAAACTTGTATTGCAATTTTACAATATTAATAAACATCATGTGAGAAATATTGGTTAAACCACATAGTTTTTGATGTGTATTCAGAAAATAAATGTAAAAATATAAACAGCAGCGCATTAACAAAAAGGTACATTAAGAGAAAAAAACGATCCCCGTTTTGGCTAAAACCATATAAAATGACACGAACTGGAGTAACTGTATTTCGAAGTAGAAAAACATATCTTGAAGTTCCATTTTTATTAAAAATAAATTACATACGTTGACTTGAAAACTGAGTTAGACGAGTGACAGTTCAAATTGGATAGTAAGGTTTTCATTTTGAACAAAGTATTACAAATTCACGGAAACGAAAATAAACAACTATTTAAAAAAAGAAAATAAACTAGAAGACTGAAAATAGGTCGTTTTTTCTTGTGCGGTTAGTTTTACTGTAGAGAAACGAACAGAACTGCTGTTGTTCGCGCTTGTTTGTTTTTGAATTTCATGCAAAGCAACTCGAGGGCTATCTGCGCTAGTCGTCCCTAATTTAGCAGTGTAAAAATTAGAGGGAAGGCAGCTAGTCATCACCACTCACCGCTCGCCAATTCTTTTACCAACGAATAGTAAGATTGACCGTCACATAACGCCCCCACGGCTGAACGGGCGAGCATGTTTGGTGCGATGGGAAAGAACGGAGACTTGTCAGTAAGCTAGTTATACGGTTGTCGTAAAGGGTAGCATTTAATTATGTCAGTACTTTATAAGCGACTTGTATCAAGTATACTAATGGGCTTGTAAGGAATCCGTAAAGGATATAATGTCTATCAGCTGTATACACGACTTATATTTTAATGTTGTGGTTATTATCTGTGAATAAGTACTGCTTGATTGACAAATCATACAAAAGATATCTTACTTTAGGTTTAGTTCACATTCAGTGGGAAGCAATGTTATAAATAGACGCGTTCCATGTTGAACGGACGAAGACTTAATAAAACTGTGAATACTTCATTTTTTGTTATTGTTACAAGTTCAATATCTAGAAATCAGCCTTAGAAGATATTCAACAATAGAAACTGTTGAACAATAACTTAACGAATCCCTTTCGAATTTAGATAAATGTGACCTAAGCTAGAAAAACGACAGGGGGAGCTAACAAGAAATCTGTAATATCATAATTGAAATCAGAAAGGAAATTTTCTTACCAGTAAACAATAACCTAAATGTTATACATTCTCAAGAATTTCCCGTACCTTCCGTAACGACAACGACTAATTGATCCGACTCACATTAGTAGTGCATATTTATGTTTTAATTTGCACGTCTCCACATGAAACGTGCAATACTTCACGGTTCTTACAACCCTCCATGTCTCCGGCATGGCCAGGTGGTTAAGACACCTGACTCGTAATCTCAGTGCTTGACAGAGAAAGCTTTTAATAAGAGACAAATCAGCATGTTTTCTCTAAAAAAACGTTTGAAACGTAGTACTTCTCAGAGATTTGGTTGGTTGGTTTAGTGTTTTATGGCACAAAGCAACGAGGCTATCTGCGCCACTTCTCAGAGAAGACTTAATCTTACGCTAAGCACATAAATGACGTTTTCAGAATATCGAGTGAAAATACGAGAGTTGTTTAGGAAACTTTTTAAAATGTTTGTAGCAAGAAAATATAACGTAAAGAAAATGAAAGGAAAGTGGGAGAAACAAACAAAGAACCGGAGAGTTAACCCTTTTTTAGCTCTCTTTCTATATATCTTCAATTATCGGCCTATGTTCCAGAGGTTACCAAGTACCGTATCATGAACAATGGCTTAATATAATTTGGTGTAAATAAAAGTAGCCCGAAAATTTCCTCTGTTGAAGTACATGCCACGGTCACGCATTGCAGTTTAAATTAACAGTATCACTCGCCAAATAGATCAATCATCAATCTACTTAAGTCATGACTCACTTGGCAAACAACAAGAAGCCCAGAGGACGAACACGCGGCTGTTGTATTGAAGTTAACGATGGATAAATGTAGGGAAAGTAAGGTATATAAAGAAACAATTATTCCTAATTCACAAAAGTTAGGCACCTCTAGATTAAAAATACTTCACCATTAATAAAAGTAAAGTACCGCGGGAGAATAATTAATAATTATTTACAATTATTCTACAGGTTTTAAACAGAACCAAACATGTCCTCGTATTATTGCACAGAACCAGAAATAACTGCTGGGTTCATAATTACCTCTAATCCTGTGAATAATTCTTGTTTATCATTAACACTTTCTAGCATTTTAAACAATAAGTTGTTGTGTCTCGTAAAAAAAACAACACTGAATGGTCTATTCAAGAGCTTTGTTGCTTGAGTCAGTCATAAAAAAATTATGTCAAGAGTTTTCTTCTACACGAATAAATAAAGAAATAGCACGTTTATCAATTTTATGAAAATGGGTTATTTAATATAGTGTAATACATCTACTCTTATACTATTTAATATTTATACGTAGAAGGTAAACGACAATGTTGTATAATTCCTATACACAGTCAGTTTGTTTTAGGCTATTGAAAAATTTAAATTTTATTCCCCTCATTTCTAATAAACCGAAGTAGTCACGCAGTAAAGTAGTTTGACATAGGCTTATATTAGTGATAAATATTTGTCTCTAACGTGTGTTTCGTAATGTAATGACCTCTTTTATGAACTTTAACGTTTGTTTGTTTTTTGAAATTCGCACAAAGCTACTCAAGGGCTATCTGTGCTAGCCGTCCCTAATTTAACAGTGTAAGATTAGAGGGAAGACAACTAGTCATCACCACCCACCGCCAACTTTTGGGCTACTCTATTACCAACAAATAGTGGGATTGACCGTCACGTTATAACGCCCCCACGGCTGGGAGGGCGAGCATGTTTTGTGCGACCGGGATTCGAACCCGCGACCCTCGGATTACGAACACCTTAATACACTTGACCATGCCGGACCCCACAAGTATGAAAACATTTATTAACAAAGCTGTAAGAATTAAATATACCGAAATTTTATTCTGGAAAATTACAAGCATCAGAGTTTGTTAAATACTGACTGCTGACAGTGTAATAATATATGTAGTATATTCCGGTTCTAGCATGTGATTAACCAAAAAAACAAATCACCATAACCAAAATATTTGAGGCATTCCCCAAACTGATTCAAACTAATTTGATCATAGAAATTTTCTTAATTTAGAAACACTACAAAACAGATTATAATCTGAAATAAATAATTAATTTGACTACCACTGTTTTGTTGAAATTTCGGATGAAAAATATTTTGGCCCTCACATCATTAATCCCATGTTGTTTAAAACTGATGTGATATGATCAATATATGTAAGCAAACTGATTGATTGTTTGGAATTAAGCACAAGGTTTACAATGGGCTATCTGTGTTCTGCCTACCACGGTATCGAAACCCAGTTTTTGGTGGTGTGAGTCCTCGGATATACCGCCCGCCTTTGGATATGCAAAATTCGTGACTTGACAAGTATCACACACACCAAAACATTTATTATAAACACTTTCACTTAGAAATGGAAAACTTTGTCCAAAGTTTATTAAAAATAGTTTATATGCATTTTATGTTTAATGATTATAAACAAATAATAACTGCAAAATAATTGTATTAAGAATAAAAATATTTTAATCTTTCAACTCTATTTGTCATAGTTTTCCTTATGTTAAAATATGATCTAAAAAGATATTTTTCTTTCTTTTCATATTTTTTAAATCCATTACGTTAACAGTACAATGTTTTTCATTGCGGAATATGTTTTTTTTATCAGTATTTTACAAATTTTGTATTGTTCTTATAATCTTCAAGACGTTATTCTTAATATATCTTAGATAAAGGTGTATTTTTAACCTGAAGTTTTGGTAAGAAATGTTTCAGTATGTGGGATACTTCTAAAGTCTGTACTTAAATATGTTAATGATTTCGGTTTGAAACATAATGAGCTATGGTGAAACAAGATTTTATATAAGACAATGTAAATAGAGACTCATATTGCTTGTTAAAAGCTAAAACGATTAAAGTCCTATAATCTGATTATTTTCGATAGGTGTATTTTTCTTTTTCAGGAGTAAACTCTTAGAAGCTATACTAATAGGGTGCAATGTATCACTAAAGAACAAGCTAGATGTATAATTATCTGACATTTGATCTTTAGAGTAGAACTAACATATTTTTAATAATGAATTATTAGCGTAAGATCATTTCAATAATTTATTATTACTTACATATTAATTTGCATATCAGTTACATATTAATAATCTGATCAATAAGTTAATTTTATTATTATTACAATTTGTATGTGATTTACATATGCATATTAATCACACATGACATAATCCTTTCTTTCACTTCCACCTCCATAGTGACCTTAAGTTACTGTCCTTGGTAAAAGAGTAGCCCAAGAGTTGGAGGTGTGTAGTATTAATTAGTGGTCGACTCTTGAGTCTACCACTTTTAAATTATGAAAAGCTAGTGCGTATATCCCTCGTGTAGCTTTGCACAGAATTCAAAACTAAACAAATTAAGGATTATTTCGGTTCAATGGTCAGATATCTTATGTTTTAGTGCTGAGGTTAAGACAGTATTTTCTTCTTTGAAGTTTAAGTCGTTTGGTTCATCCAGAGATTTTGAGCTTGGATATGGGGAATAATTTCTGCAGCTGGCTTAATATGTAGGCTGGGCAGCTCGGAAATATTTTTTTAAATGAGTTCTGGTCTTAGAAATGAAAATATTCCAAGAAACAACCACAATTGCGTATTTGCTCGTCTTCTCGACGGAAATTAACTATTACCTTCACGAAGTGGATAATCCTTACTATTTCTTTGGACGCAATCCTACGCATGATGTGAATTTTGGATGTTTTGTTTTTTCCAGGGTTTATTTGTTTTACAAAGTAGAAATGAAAATTACTACATTCTTCAGTTAAACTCTGAAAAAACAAACAAAAAACGGTAAGTATTGCTTGATGACGGACCGCTCACTGGCAGAGGTTCGAAGTTCCATAGGGAATTCAGATATGCGAGGTCTTCGGGTGATCGTGGTTAGATGAAAATTCCATCTTGATCAAGCCTTTTGGATTTTTTCAGCAAGTTTGTTGTTGGGCTTGTACTTATTGACGAAGCTACGTCGCATACTTGCCTACAGGGGAAGGTGCTAGGGCAGCTGAGGAGACTGTCAATTACCACTGACGTCGTCAGGTTGTCTCTGCTTAGATTAAACAAACAAGTTCAAGGATAGCTCAATCATTGTTTGATACGCACTAGGTAAACATTATGTACTCCTATTCTTAACAAAATGTTGAAAGTAATTGTTAAAGCTGAAGACGAGAGTGATCTATTGGCAAAGAAGACAACGTTAGCAATCACTAAAGTGCTGTCAAACCTTTGTTAATAATTTAAAGAATTAAAAATTAATTGTATAGTCATTTATATTTTATTTACGATCAATCCACGACATTTCTGGAGAGAGTTCATCAAGTAACAGGCTATACTCGTTAACCAAATTCCCCCTTTCCTTAAGCTTGCTAAATACCGGGAAAAATAA
This sequence comes from Carcinoscorpius rotundicauda, assembly GCA_011833715.1. NCBI lineage: Eukaryota > Metazoa > Arthropoda > Merostomata > Xiphosura > Limulidae > Carcinoscorpius > Carcinoscorpius rotundicauda. The sequence continues at coordinate 20,937,359 of CM022400.1, forward strand.
TTAAAATATTATACTTTTAGAATAATATAAATTTAAAATAATTAGCCATTATAATGATCAGTCCTCCTTTCCTATAAGGCCCGGCAGTTAAGGCACTAGACTCGTAATCCGAAGGTCGAGGGTTCAAATCTCTGTCACACAAAAAATGCTCGTACTTTCAGCCGTCTAGACGTTACAATGTGATGGTTAGTCCCACTATTAGTTGGTAAAAGAGTAGTTCAAGAGTTGGCAGTAGGCGTTGATGACTAGCTGTCTTTCTTCTAGTCTTGCACTGCTAAACTAGGGACAGCTAGCGCAGATAACCCTCGTGTAGCTTTGCGCGAAATTTATACCAAACCTTTCCTATAATTAATTGTAATATTATTTCTTTTCATACAACTTACATTTAGAGTCTTTCTTCAGTCATTTTCTGTTTTGTTACGTCTTGTTTGTTTGATTTGAATTTCGTGCAAAGCTACTCGAGGGCTATCTGTGCTAGCCGTTCCTAATTTAGCAGTGTAAGACTAAAGGGATGGCAGCTAGTCATCACCACCCACTGCCAACTCTTGTGTTACTCTTTTACCAACGAATAGTAGGATTGATTGTCACATTATAACGCCACCACGGCTGAAAGGGCGAGAATGTTTGGTGCGAGCGGGATTCGAACCTACGACCCTCGGATTACGAGTCGAACACCTTAACACGCTTGGCCATACCGGGCCCTTGTTACGTCTTATACCAATTATTCTACCTCCTACAAACTTACCCTTCTTCCTTTTATAACATGTAATCGTCCCGAAGTCACTCGCATCTTCATAAACAGGAAGTTGAATTGTTCAGGCGGGAACGGTAAGCTATTCAATAAAGAAATAATTGATTTTAACTTCAGTAAAATGAAAATTAAACAACGTTATTCACTATGACCAGTCGTCTGTAAACCTTATCAACAAAGTTTAAGGCCATTTTTTTCACTGAATTGCAATTTTTTTCCCAGTATACTGAAATTTAGTTCGTTATTATTAGGTTAACCCTTGTTTTTAATTTACATTTCAGACACGCGTGTAATTCAATGAACAGGCTAACTAGTCTGAGTTTCAAGCGTGTTGCGATGTAATGATGCCCTCCAGCTACTTAACGTAATGACCAGACACTTTTACTGGATTTCATTTCCGCTCGTTATTGATAACAGTTCTTAGTTTCTGCTGACAAATAACATCCATTGAAATTCAAACACATTTTACGCTATTTATGTACGTCTAACTATGCATATCTATAATGAAGTAACAATAGTTTTCTCAGTAAGATTAATCCAGTATGACATAACGACTAGAAATACTTAATGTTGTAAATAAATACGATCGTAAACTTACAATGAATAAATTATACTAAATACAAATTAGTCATCATTACCCTCAATGTTCGACCATAATCTCGATAATATCTGATGAGATTTGGCCAAATTAGTCATCATTATCCTCAATGTTCGACCATAATCTTGATAATATCTGATGAGATTTGGCCAGCTTAGGATATTTAGATTAGTGCTAAACCAATAAAAAAACCTTCATAAGGGTTACTATGACAAATAAGTCATTAATAAGTATTTTAAGCATTATAATTAATAAATTTAATGAAACTAACTACAAAAAAAATGAAATATACCATTAATTATACATAAAAACACCAGTAGTTTGCTGCTTAGATCCGCAAAACTCTCCAAGAAATGAAACATGAGAAAATTACCTATATATAAACACACTAGTCGTTGCTGTTTAGATCCACAATTCTGACTAAGACACAAAGCATGAGGACCATCATTTGTATACGAACATATCAGTTTTTGCTGTTTAGATCCATAAACGTCTCTAAGAAATGAAACATGGGGACCATTACTTACATACAAACACACCAGTCGTTGTTTTTACGGTTAACAAAATTCACCAAGACAAAAAAATCGAGGACAATTACTTACATACAAACACACCAGTCATTGTTGTTGCGATTAACAAAATTCACTGAGACAAAAAACGTGAGAACCATTACTTTCACACCAGTCTTTATTGTTTAGAACCACAGAACTCACCAATATACAAAACATGAAGTTACTTATAAAATTTGAAAGCTCATAATACTAATACTGCAAAAGTACACATACAATATTACAAATTGATTACTTTTTTTTTAAATACACACTAAACACTAAAGCGGAAAGATATATGAATGTTATTATACTAACTCCTTAAATTGACACCAACTAATATTATATATAAATGTTAGCACTTCCGAAAGAAGTTTCATATTTTAAGAAATATAACCCACATTCTTTACGCTTATATTATTCATTATCGTTAAACTAAGCCTTTTCCGATTTAAACTGACATTTTTTTTTGGAAACAGGATATCTATAACGCAGTACCGATAATACAAATATTGTCGCCAAGTTTAAACATCTCTAGTCTTATTTCAAATGAAAGATAATACAAAATCCATAATTTTATTTCTTATATCTTATATAAGTCAAAATATCAATTTTGCTAATACACAATCGACGGTCTCACTTATTATATCTTGTATGGTTAAAGATCTCAAATTTTTAAATGTCTTTTAATATTTTCTCTTATGTTAATTTATTGGACTTGGTTTGTTTTGAATTTCGCGCAAAGTTACACGAGGGCTACCTGCGCTAGCCGTCCCTAATTTTGCAGAGTAAGACTAGAGGGAAGGCAGCTAGTTATCACCTCTCACCATCAACTCTTGGGCTACTCTTTTACCAACGAATAGTGGGATTGACCGTAACATTATAACGCCCCACGGTGAGCATGTTTGGTGTGACGAGGATTCGAACCCGTGGATTACTACGAGTCGAGTGCCTTAACCACCTGGCCATGCCGGGTGATTTATTTGGATATCTGAGTTAAGAAATACAAATGATTAAACGAAACTGTTAGGTTTTGCCAATGAAACAGTACGGTGTGTATCCCAAAGGTTGCATGAAATTAAAAAGTTGAAAATAAAATTCCATAGATAAAATTTGAAACTACACATCCAATATTGAACAGCTAAATCTAACTGTATCAACATCTCTTCCATGTATTTTGTTTTTCCCTTACCTAAATCAAATAAAGTTTTTCGTTGTCGGTTTGTGTTCCGATAAAGTAACTGTATATGTTGAGTTTTGCTAGAAAGTACTACAGGCAAGATGAATGTTGTTGGACCTCCACTTGTTTTCACAAAGATGTAATAGGAACTGCTGACTGACTGTTCAGTAGAGAGTCTACACCAATAAAACATTTTACCGAGTAAAGGTTGGAAAGGACATTTCAGAAGAAAATATTATTACATATAAAACCTAGTTTCATTGAGTCTGACACTTCCAAGCTCTTTTTCTAAAGATTAAAAACACATGTTCATTTATTATTTTCTTAGAGTGAGTCAGGTTTGGTTTGAATTTTGTTAAAAGCTACATAAGAGCGATCTGAGCTAGCCGTCCCTAATTTAGCAGTATAAGCTGCTGGTTTTTACCACCCATCGCCAACTCTTGGGCTACTCTTTTACCAACTAATAGTTGGATTGATCGTAATATTATAACGCCCCACGGCTGAAAGGACGACCATCTTTGGTATGACGGGGATTCGAACCAGAGACCCTTGAATTACGACTCGAGATGCCTAAACCACCTGACCTTGCTAGGCCAGAGTTATTCAGTTGTATGTTTATATCATTTTTAAGAAGAAATAGTTGAAAAAGTGGTTTTTCAATATAATATTGCAAACGTTTCAACTTATTTACTTAAGTGGTTTTAACATAAATATTTCACATCTGATGTAACAATTGTTACAAACAAATTTCATGAAAAAAAATTCACTATAGTGTAAAATAATGTCAGTTTGCAGTATCAGTTGTTAATTAACTTACTAAATTAAGTCTTATTCAAAAAAGTGGTGTTTAATTAGGACAAAACACGTTTTGAAGCAATACCTTTGAATTAATTTACTTGTAAAAGGTTCTTATTACAAAGAGTTGAGTAACACTAAACGATTTTATCATCGGTTATAATGTCGCGACGTGGTAATAACATGAGCTAAATGTTTAAATTGTTTGGCATAATATATTTTACGTGTACTCATCAAACGTTATGTAGGGTATACAATAGTCATTTCCGACTCAAAATACTCATATACGCACATCCGGAAGATTTGTTCAGATCGGAAAGTGATCATCTTGAAAGCGATTATATCCTTTTTACTTAATGGCATTGGAATGTGGATCAAATTAAAAGCCACGACCAACACGGAAGAGACGTGTGACAAATAGTACCCCAGTCGTGGTAAGCAAAGTGTGGCATCTTGTAACAAGTGGGAATCCTGGAACATAAAAGTGTAATGAAATCAAAAGCCCTCAAGATGCTCAGACAATATTAAGTAATTTATTTAAGAAGGATTTCAGCCTGAAAATGTTGCTTCTTCTCTATATTAATTCAATAGTCGTATGCCTAACGGAGCTAGAGGATGAATCAAATACTCATACTATTTCACAGGACTACAACGTATAGACCAAGTCACATACAGACTTCTATACATTCAGAATGTTCACTGATCTGGTACTTTATACAGCCTATGAAAATTTTCGGTAAGTTCTGGTGTTTTTTTGGCTTCTACAAGGAGTCTTTTATGATGGAAAATGTGCTACAAGTTTTTTTTCAGGATGCATAAACGTCAGACAGAGGATGAATTTGTGTGGCGACATGAATTGTTACGATGTGGTGAGATACCAGAATTTATTAAGACCCCAATTTTAGGAAATAAAACGTCAGAGCAAGAAAGACAGATTGGAGATGCCAGACAACGTAATGGTAATCCAATAATAGAATCCAAAACAAAAGTTTCTTCATATGATGGCCCGACATGGCCAAGTGTGTTAAGGCGTTTGACTCGTAATCCGAGGGTCGCGAGTTTGAATTCCGGTTGCACCAAACATGCTCGCCCTTTCAGCCGTGGGGGCGTTATAATGTTACGGTCAATCCCACTATTCGTTTGTAAAAGAGTAGCCTTAGAGTTGGAGTGGGTGGTGATGACCAGCTATTTTCCCTCTAGTCTTATACTGCTAATTTAGGGACTGCTAGCGCAGATAGTCCTCGAATAGCATCGCGCGAAATTCAAAACAAACAAACAAAGAAATTTTCACATGATTAAAAAATATATACTCATAAGTGAAATCTGTAAAATATTCTTGCCAGGAACATAAACATGGTGTTTGTAGGTTCTGCTTACCTTTGGATTTATGCTCGAATAAAGCAAATCGGCCCCCCAGTGGCTCAGCGGTATGTCTGCGGACTTACACGCTAAAATCCAGGTTTCGATACCCGTGGTGGGCAGAGCACAGATAGCCCTTTGTGTTGCTTTGTGCTTAATTCTAAACAGCAACAGCAACAGCAAAGCAAATCATGTTAACTGGAAGTGAAGAAACATTGCTGAAAGTAGACAGAAGGACAAGTGCTCTGAGGGGTAAAAACCAAATTATATTAGAAGAAATCAAGGCTTATAATAGTGATTCTGGAGAAGATGAAAACAATACACCGTCTGAAACTACTACTCCTATGTACAGCTGTATCTATTTTCATACTTCATGAATTTCAACTCTGAAAATATATATTGAATAGTAGAGCCTGGTAGTTTATTTATACTAATTTTGGGACATAATAATTCAAAATCTACCTAAATAGATCGGTTTTTGGCGAAAGAGGGTTAGTTCTTAATATAATCTTTTCACAACATACAATTCCCTAAAAGTAAATCTTCATGCCTGAACAGCCTGAAAACAGCTGCAAATACTTTCTATCTTTAAGGGTTATAGTACTAATGCTAAAACGTGGGCGCTTTTAACTGTGTAAAGCCAATTTCCCTTTCTAGATTCATTAAATAAACTTGAGGACTTGTAACGCTAAAATTGAGGTGAGGTCCATGTGACGAGCGCATTGTAGATAACTTGATACAGCTCTTTGTTCTCAGACATATCACACAAGTCCCTTCAACTTTCTTGTTGTTTGACTTCTTCCTGATATTTTTAACCAGATTGGTTTGTTTGTTTCACTAGAGGGAAGGCAGCTAGTCATCGCCACCCAGAGCCAACTCTTGGACTACTCTTTTTTACCAACGAACAGTGGGATTGACCGTAACATTATAACGCCTCCACAGCTGAAAGGGGCGAGCATATTTTGTGAGATGAGGATTTGAACTTTTAATCCTCAGATTCGGAGTTAAGCATCATAACCGCCTGACCATGCCGAGCTCACCAGGCTGGCTTTACACAATAGCAATAAAGTAAAAAAACGTAACTTTTGTGCGAAGCTACTGAAACAATGTTACGTTTCTTAAGTTATGTTATGCAGTTATATAAAACAGAAATTAATAAACCAATGACTTATTTTTCTTTGAAATATTTTGAAATGTTTAATATTGTTTCGAGATTATTGCTATCATAACGATTTGACTCGTTAGCACCTGCTCACGCGCACAACGATGCGCGCTCAAGCACAATTCTGTCACACCTGAGACCTGATATCAGAACTCGAGCGTTATTCACTCTGTTCAGACGAGTTACAGATAAGTCCAGCTTGAAGAAGTAATCAAAGCAGGCAATCATTTTTATGAAAGAAGTTTCTATTCTCTATCTGTAAAGCTTTTCAAATATCTACCGTTTGTTCGATTCTCTTAAAATAAATTCTATTTAACGGATCGGTATTAATAAATAATTTCTAAATTAGACTCTAAGTAATTTTAACGTTTAACAATGGCAGATTTATTCACTTATTTACTGGAGCTCAACTCGACAGTTTTAGAGACCAATTTCAGCAGAGAAGATTGGTTTTTTCTACAGGAAGAACTAGGACTTATTACCATAGCAAATGCTACAGAGAAAAACGTTTCCCTCCAATCCAAGCATTCCATTGCATTCTACTCAGATTTCGTCTGGACAGTGTCTGCCACAACACTTGTTTGTCTCTATTCTATTATCTTTATTGCTGCTATTTTGGGAAACGTTATGGTCATTACTATCCTACTCCACAACAAACGAATGCGGACGGTAACAAACACATTTCTTCTGAATCTAGCCATCAGCGATCTTCTTCTTGGTGTCTTCTGCATGCCATTCACTCTTGTTGGAAGTCTGCTGAGAAACTTTATCTTTGGTGACGTTATGTGCCGACTCATTCCTTACCTTCAAGGTGAGTTTTTCTCCGTTGAATTACACGTTCTCATCCGATTTGTGTTGATGTTTAGAATGTGTTATTTGTAACAGCAACAAAGCTTTAATGTTTCATGAACGACAATATTCCTGTTGATTTTGCTAAAACATTTTTTTTGAAATTCTTAAAGTTATTTGTACGTTGTGGGAAGAGCACATACTGCTCTTTGTAAAGCTTTGTGCTTAATAAAAAATAATACTTTATATGTTTACTTGTCAGTATCATTAATAGTTGCAAACAATATCTCCCAAATAAGGAGAAAATAACCCCGATGCTTACAATGATTATACAATAAACACAACTTGTCATAGACAGAGACCGTTAGAAACACTTAGTAAAACATTTGTTTTATACAAAAGTGTTTGAATATGAGCAAGTGTGTTTCAAAACCAAATTATACTCCATACTCTAAGTACCTTTTTTGAAAACTACCATATTTTTCATTTGGATAAAATGTGTGCTAGTATACAGGGTGTTGCGTAAATCAACGAACACAGTTTAATATGGTTAAAGTTTTCATACACTGATTGCGAATTGAGAAAAAAAAACATGTCGAACACTTTCTGAAGAAATTTTGAAATGCCTGAAATTAGAATTAATGTTTTTTTAACCTTCCTGAACGATTAGTTTGTTTTCAATTTCGCGCAGAGCTAAACGAAAGCAATCTGCGCTGACCGTTATAAATTTAGCATTGTAAAAGTAGAGGAAAGGTAGCTAGTCACCACCACTCATTGTAAACTCTTGGGCTACTAAATAAAGTGAAATACCAGTGTACGAACTATTTGTACTCAAATAACGAAAAATACCTCTAAATTCTACTAGCCCTGAAAAAGAGAAGAAGTTAAACCAGTGTTTTGCGTTAGAATACTATCAGTAGCGTCTGACAGTTATTCAATGACCAATTCAGGAGAGAAAAAAAAAGCGGTCATATATGTACCTGACCGTCCCAGGTCCTTAACGAATTAAAACCCAGGTGCCAAACGCGAATAAAGTCAATAATTAATTCCTTTATTTCATTATAAAAGACCGAGAAACATTCCTTGAAGTGTTCTTCCAGTTCCCCAACATGATTCTTCGACATAAATACCAAGATGATAAGCCTAATCAAAAGTATTTGTATAGTTTCCAATTTCCATGTTGCGGTCCAAATCTTCAGCGGTTCTAAAGTAACAAGTTTTATATTGAGAAAGTGATACAGCTACACTAATCCACCTACAAAAGTTACAGAAACGTGCAGATAAGCAATTCTATTCATTTATATTCCCACGAATAAGTTATTTTTATCCTATATATTATAATTTTATTTATATTATTATTTTCAAAGTTATATAAATACTTTTATCTTTACTACAAAATATTTTTAAGCATTTAATGAAGTTTTTCATCCAGGACCCTGAAACATCAATTTTAGGTGTTTAAAACTGAATACTGCTACAAATTTAACAAAATCAAAGAAGATGCGAATTTATAATACTCTGTATGGAATGTATTTGAACATTATTATTTAGTTAAGAACATTCACTTATCTGAATTGTAAAATTCAGATTTAAACTAACACAATATACTTTAGTATTTGATAAAGAGATATATTCAATTTCTAGAACTGCAAGATAAATGAAACGGGCAATACCTGATCGTTAGGGCGCTCGACTTGCAATCTGAGGATCCCGGATTAGTCACCAAACATAGTCGTCCATCCAGGTGTTAGGGCGTTATTATGTAAGGTCAACCGCACTATTCGTTGATGAGAGAGTAGCCTAAAAGCTGGCGGTGGATGGTATTGACTATCTACCTGTCACTGGTAAATTATGGACAGCTAGTTTTATTTAATCTCGCACGAAGTTAATAACAAACCAAGTTACCACTTTAATTGTTACTGGATTAATAATAGGCCTGGCATGGCCGAGCGCGTTAAGGCGTGCGCTCGTAATCCGAGGGTCGCGGGTTCGCGCCCGCGTCGCGCTAAACATGCTCGCCCTCCCAGCCGTGGGGGTGTATAAAGTGACGGTCAATCCCACTATTCGTTGGTAAAAGAGTAGCCCAAGAGTTGGCGGTTGGTGGTGATGACTAGCTGCCTTCCCTCTAGTCTTACACTGCTAAATTAGGGACGGCTAGCACAGATAGCCCTCGAGCAGCTTTGTACGAAATTCCAAAACAAACAAACAAACAAACAAGGATTAATAATACTAAATAAATAATCTATCTCCCTATATGTGTTAAGGAAATTAATTCCGGAGTTGCAAAATTATATATATATATAAATTTGTTTTCTTACTAACTCTTTGTTTTGAAGTTAAGCACAAGGCCACACAATAGACTATATATATTCTTACCACCATGTTTACCGAAACTAGTGTTACAAGTTAGCAGTCATATCGTTTGGCTACTGGGGATGTGTCATAATAATAAAAATATAAATTAACAAAACAACTTGAATAACCAGACTCACTCGGTATATTCACTATTTATTTATAAATATATTTATCAAAACTCATATAATTAGTATATAAGGAAAACTGAATGTTTTTACTATCATAAACCTCTCAAAGTATAATACTCTACTTTTATAGATAGATAAATATATTGATATATATTAATGAATTTATCATCAGTATCAAATGGTATAGTTCTAAATAATTCAGTGAAATCTTCTGTTTGAATTATATTTGCTATTTTTGTTCGATTGAAATTTTTTATACTGGTTTACTTCGTTTGATTATTCAAACATTATGTTTATTATTTAGATTTTGTTCAATTTTAACAAACAATTGATTCAGTGATTTATTTAATAAAGCTGCGGGTTGCTTCACTATAGTTTTTATCAAACTAGAAATAATACGAATAGGCGGTCCTATATATAATTACTAATATAAGTGTATATTGATATATACTTCTGTACACATGCAAATACTTTTTAGATATTTCAACTAAAAGAAAAGTATAACATCCTTTACCGTAACAAATACGCTCACATGTCATTAATTTACGTTATGATTAATGTTCATCCAACCATTAAAAAGTTCCGCCTACAAAACACAAATAGTCATACAATGTTTAGCTGTTGAAGTTGAATCTAGTCATGCCCTTGCGATTGAAATATGCAAGGCAAACAGGACTAAATCAGAGTTCGGGCTATTCAAGGATATTCTCAAATCGCAGTTTAGGCTGTTCAGGAACACTTACAAAACAAATTTGGGGCTGTTAAGAGACACTTCCAAATTAAAGTTTGGGTTCTTCAGGGATTTACTTCTTTGAATATTTTTTTAAGATTAATTATTTTAAAGATGGACAACTGTCGGGTATAGATCTAGCTAGTAACCATTTTGTAAATACAGCTGTGAATGGTGCATTGAGAATAGTAGCCTACACGATAGCAACAGGTTGTTTCATTAGAACTGCGGCTACTCGAAGAAAACTACTGCTGAGAAGTCGTAATCAGACTTGAAAGTTCATGTGGGCGTAGGACCACAAACAATAGTTTTTACAGATAATTTCCAGTTATTCGGTAAGAATCAAAAAGAGCTTACTGTACGATCGGCGACGCACAGAATAACAATATCAGAGTTAATGTGTAACACCTACAGTGAAACAAGGTGCAGAATCGAAAGAAGGTTTGAGCTGCATCACAGCCAATAAAATTTATGGTGTCGCAGATTCTGACAAGTAGGTGTAGATTCTGATACGTCACGCCTTCCTTTGGGAACACGGCTCATCAACTGAAGATTGATCTTGTCGGAAGAAAATGACCCAAATAATACAGCAAATATAGTGAAATGATATCTTGACATTAAAGAGACGGAGGAAACGTTGACAATCCTGACGTAACGTGACCAAAGTCCTGATATGAACGCGATTTAGACTATATGTGTTTAAGTAAAGATGATTTCTTTTTAAAAATTTCGCGCAAAGCTATACGAAGCCTATATGAGCTAGCCGTCCCTGTATGATCAGTGTAAGATAAGAGAGAAAGCAACTTGTCATAAACATCCCCTGCCAACTCTTAAACTATTTTTTTAAACCAATGACTATTGCGATTGACCGTCACTTAGAATGCCCCAACAACTATAAGGGCGAGCAGATAAACAAATGAAACTTATACTCATCTCTAATCGACTAAGGCAAAATGACAACTTTGAACTTATTGGATATGTTAAAGTACCACCATTTGATAAAAATAAAGTTGATAAATATTTCGAATATTTTGAGAAGGTTTTCCAGACCATGGAATGGCACACCAAAATATGAACATTATTATTGCCAAGAGGTTTAATTTATAAAACACAAGAATCTTATGCTACTTTTCATCTAAAAGATTGTGAAAATTATGATAAATTAGTTTGGGTTTTCTTACTGTAATGCCACATTGGCTGAGCCCGCCGCGGAAAATCAAACGCCTCATCCGTATCTGTTATGACCTCCGGACACATACCGCTGTACTGGTGGTGGTGGGGGGTGATTATGGTAAAAATAAAACAGCTCTGTTATGACCTCCGGACACATACCGCTGTACTGGTGTGGAGGGGGTGATTATGGTTAAAATAAAACAGCTCTGTTATGACCTCCGGACACATACCGCTGTACTGGTGGGGGGTGATTATGGTAAAAATAAAATAGCTCTGTTATGACCTCCGGACACATACCGCTGTACTGGTGAGGGGTGATTATGGTAAAAATAAAACAGCTCTGTTATGAATTCCGGACACATACCGCTGTACTGGTGAGGGGTGATTATGGTAAAAATAAAACAGCTCTGTTATGACCTCCGGACACATACCGCTGTACTGGTGAGGGGTGATTATGGTAAAAATAAAACAGCTCTGTTATGACCTCCGGACACATACCGCTGTACTGGTGAGGGGTGATTATGGTAAAAATAAAACAGCTCTGTTATGACCTCCGGACACATATCGCTGTACTGGTTGGGGGTGATTATGGTAAAAATAAAACAGCTCTGTTATGACCTCCGGACACATACCGCTGTACTGGTGTGTGTGGGGGGGGGTGATTATGGTTAAAATAAAACAGCTCTGTTATGACCTCCGGACACATACCGCTGTACTGGTGTGTGTGGGGGGGGTGATTATGGTTAAAATAAAACAGCTCTGTTATGACCTCCGGACACATACCGCTGTACTGGTGGGGGGGTGATTATGGTTAAAATAAAACAGCTCTGTTATGACCTCCGGACACATACCGCTGTACTGGTGTGTGTGGGGGGGTGATTATGGTTAAAATAAAACAGCTCTGTTATGACCTCCGGACACATACCGCTGTACTGGTGTGTGTGGGGGGGTGATTATGGTTAAAATAAAACAGCTCTGTTATGACCTCCGGACACATACCGCTGTACTGGTGGGGGGGGTGATTATGGTTAAAATAAAACAGCTCTGTTATGACCTCCGGACACATACCGCTGTACTGGTGTGTGTGGGGGGGGGTGATTATGGTTAAAATAAAACAGCTCTGTTATGACCTCCGGACACATACCGCTGTACTGGTGGGGGGGGTGATTATGGTTAAAATAAAACAGCTCTGTTATGACCTCCGGACACATACCGCTGTACTGGTGGGGGGGTGATTATGGTTAAAATAAAACAGCTCTGTTATGACCTCCGGACACATACCGCTGTACTGGTGTGTGTGGGGGGGTGATTATGGTTAAAATAAAACAGCTCTGTTATGACCTCCGGACACATACCGCTGTACTGGTGTGTGGGGGGGTGATTATGGTTAAAATAAAACAGCTCTGTTATGACCTCCGGACACATACCGCTGTACTGGTGGGGGGGTGATTATGGTTAAAATAAAACAGCTCTGTTATGACCTCCGGACACATACCGCTGTACTGGTGTGTGTGGGGGGGTGATTATGGTTAAAATAAAACAGCTCTGTTATGACCTCCGGACACATACCGCTGTACTGGTGTGTGTGGGGGGGTGATTATGGTTAAAATAAAACAGCTCTGTTATGACCTCCGGACACATACCGCTGTACTGGTGGGGGGGTGATTATGGTTAAAATAAAACAGCTCTGTTATGACCTCCGGACACATACCGCTGTACTGGTGTGTGTGGGGGGTGATTATGGTTAAAATAAAACAGCTCTGTTATGACCTCCGGACACATACCGCTGTACTGGTGGGGGGTGATTATGGTAAAAATAAAACAGCTCTGTTATGACCTCCGGACACATACCGCTGTACTGGTGTGTGGAGGGGGGTGATTATGGTTAAAATAAAACAGCTCTGTTATGACCTCCGGACACATACCGCTGTACTGGTGGGGGGTGATTATGGTTAAAATAAAACAGCTCTGTTATGACCTCCGGACACATACCGCTGTACTGGTGTGTGTGGGGGGGTGATTATGGTTAAAATAAAACAGCTATACTCAGTGCAGTATGATGTTAGTGCCGAAGGCTTATAGTCAAATGTTTCGAGATTATTGCAAGTAAAGTATCAATTTTTGTGGGATTTATTCAGAAAAGGAGGTTTCTTTTGAACGATGATGTAATTCTATGCATGTTGGCTATAGTTTTAATAAGCTAAGACAATTATATCTAATCCAGAAATTTAAACATCGTGCGCTCGACGACCAAAAAACTTACTTATACGAACACAAAATCAAAAAGGTTCAGGAAGCATCCGATATTTCTGATAATTACACTTTAACAAATAAAACCATTTTCATTAGAAGAAATTCCTACCATCTTAGCCAAAACATGTATCTGTTCAATCCAGTAACGATGAGGAATCTTCTAAAAATCTAACTGTTCTATTTCGACATCTTCTGAGAGACGGGATAAAACTTTATCAAAACAATTAAGATGTCTTTTTGCCGTTTTCGTACAAAATGTGATAATGTGATACCTGATTGCTAGTGTTTGAAAAGGAGGCAACACCCAGTACGTTTGTGTCCACAATTTGACTTAGTTTCACTAGTTCACCAGATGTTGTTTATTCGGCCAGTGAAATAAAGGCTGATGTAGCCATAGGTGGAAATATATACCTTTTGTGTCCGTCGAATCTGTGTTTTTGACAAATGACACTCCCAACCCACAGTTATACATGTCCTACATGAAACTGAAACGATTCAATCACTTTTGTTAAAAGGTATATTGCTTTTAGGTTCAAGTTCTGCCAGTGACTAATCAGTTATTGCTCAGAGCATAGAAAGTGGCTTTGTTATTGTGCTGTTTATCCCATTTATTTAGCATTACAACTAGTTTTAGAATTAGCTGTAGTTGAAATAAGATCTACTCTACCAATTAAGGGCGTGTCATTATTGTTAGGAAATGATTTGGCTGGGGGGAAATCGTTGTCGAACTCGAAAAGATTAGTGAGACAATCATTGTTTGATCTAAAAATGATGTTGTTGTTGATAAGAACTCCAATGAGTTTCCCTTGTGTGCTGCAACTCGAGCTCAGAATAAAAAAATTAAGCCCAAAGCAAATAAAAGACGCTATTCAGAGGAAAATATTATAAATTTATCTCAGATTCGGAAAGGACCTTGTGGATGATTGTCCTACTGGCGATTTTTTGGTGAGTGACAGTGATGAAAGTGGATATGGCTTATCCTGTGAAGTTCTGTTTGCTAGAAGTAAACTGACCGAAAAACGATCCACAGATTTCTTCACCATTTAAATATTTTCTCCCAAAAAATAAGCTGGAAAAGTTTGAAATAGTTTTTTTTTTCAAATATTGTGTAATTATGAGGATACGGAGGTTATCATATGCGCCAGCTTCAAAGGAGTGGGTTGTAATTTGTCAAATTGTTGCTTCGTATGCACGTCATTTTGAAAGTTTGAAAGTTGCCCATGAACTCCCTATGGGAGTTGATTTTGGTATCAGTAAGACATGTGACAAAATTATGAGATATTTTGTTTGGTCAAAAATTAAACGAGATGTTTCTCAGTTTTGTGAAACTTGTCATACATGTTACTTGGTCGGAAAACCAAAAGAAAATTCCTGTTGCACCTTTAAAACTTATCCCAGCTTTCAAAGAGCCTTTCAGTCGTTTGATTGTGGATTATGTTAGTCCTTTACTTATAACTCGATCAATGAACCAGTATTTGTTGGTTATCAAATGTTCATCCACTCGATTCCCTGAAGTCATCCCTTTGAGAAACATTGCAGCACGAGAAATTTCAAAGTATTTGATTAATTTTTTCTTTACTTTTATTGGCTTGTCTAAAGAAATTAAGTCTGGCTCTGGATGAAATTTTGTGTTTAGGTTGTTTCAACAGGTTGTTTACCAGCTCGGTGCTAAACAGTTTAAACATAGTGTGTATCATCTATAATCGCAAGGCACTTTTGAAAAATTCCACTCTACCTTGAAAACTATGATATGTACTTACTGTCTTGATAATAAGAAGGACTGAGATGAAGAAATTAACTTATTATTATTTGTTATTCGTGAGTCAGTTCAGGAGTCATTAGGATTTAGCAAGTTCGAGTTGGTGATTTGCACTTCAGTGCGTGGTCCTTAATAGTTGATGAAGGAACAATGGTTAGAAGAAGACTCAAAAGAAATGCACTTACTGAATTAAGTTTCAAAGTTATGGTCCAGACCCTTATGTGCTTGTGAATTGTCTCGAGAAAATTTTAAGTTATCCCAAGCTAAAATGAAAAATGGCTTCAGAGCGTACGTCCATCTTGATCACATGGTCTTAGTATCGTTACCTATTATAAGACATGCAGCACTCAAAGCTAGGTATCACGGTCTTTATGAGATTGTTCGAAGCCTTACTGGTACGAACGGTGCTGTAAAACACCTGACTGATGAAAGGCTACCCTGTTGTGTCATATTAATATGTTGAAGCGCTTTCACATCCGAGATGCTTCCGAAATATTTTAGACATTGAGTGCTTTTCTGATAATAATGACAGTTGCTTTTGCTCAAACACCCGGAGATTTGGAAACATCGAAGATGATTGTAACATCAAACTTGTTTGGTTTGTTTTGAATTTTGCGCAAAGCTACACGAGGTCTACTCGTGCTAACCTTCTCTAGTTTAGCATTGTAAGACTAGAGAGAGGGCAACTAGTCGTCACAACAAATGTCAACTCTTGAGCTATTCATTTACTAACGATTACTGGGATTGATCGCCACATTATAATGCACCTACAGCTAAAGAGCGAGCATTCTTGTTGTGACAGGAATTTAAATCCATGATCCTCAGAGTGCTAACCGAACGCACTTACCACCAGGTCATGCTGGGCCAACATAAAACTGAGCAATTCTGACATTCTGGCTAATTTTCTTTCAAAACTCTATCACACGTCTCCTGGAGAAAAAATTCAAATAGCTAGTTTATTGATTAGGTACGAATGTATATTTATAAATATTCCTGATTAAACCGACATCACTGATCACGATGTAAATATTTATGACGATTTCCTGTGAAACTAAATCCAACTAAGACCGATAAAATGCCTAAAGAAGTATCTTATATGCTGAAAACAACAAAAGTGGTTGGTCTTCACCTTGTGTTCTTGGTCTAAAATCTAATGGCTCGTTTAAATTCTATACAGACTTTCGAAAAGTAAAGGATTTGGCAAAGACAGATTCCCTTCCCATTCCAAGAATGCAGAATTATATTGATATAATTGGAAAAGCCAGATATATCACAAAATTCAATATACCAAAGACAAACTGGGTTGTTCCTCTAACTGCCAAAGCAAAATAAATCTCTCTTTTTGTTACTCCTGATGGATTATATAAGTACAATGTAATGCCTTTCGGGATAAAAAATCCTAAGGCATCTCTTCAGTGAGTGATGAATCAATGTCTCAACAATCTATCAGATGTTGGAATTTATAGTGATGATATTGTGGTTTACAGTGGTACCTGGGAAAAGCATCAGCATTTACTATATGCTGTTTTTGATAAACTTAAGAAAGCCAATCTTACTGTAAATTTGGCCAAAAGTAACTTTTGCAAAGACAATATTGTTTACTTGAGTCATGTATTAGGCCATGGTCAAACTTCTTTAATTTAAGCTAAAGTTGATTGTCTTGTGAAACTTCTAACTCCTACAAACAAGATAAGTTTGATGAGAGTTTTCGAAATGGATGTTATTACAGGAAGTAGTGTGAATTTTTTTCTGAGATCACCGTAACATTAACAAAGGTAATGAAGAAAAATCAGAAGTTCGAGTTGTTGAAACATGTCAGTTTGCATATCTTTATGGTGTACTTACCCTGTATTTATGGCATCTGACTTGGACAAGCCTATCACATTAGCTATTGATGCCATGCCAAAGGGTTTGATAACATTGGTGCTGGTGCACTTTCACGTGCTATGTCATAGTTGTTGACATGTTATAATATTTATAACCTGAATATATGAATATTTTATATTGGAAAGGGATGTTACATTCCCTTTCTAAATAGATCAGTTTTCGATCGCATTACACTATTTACGAAATGCCAAATTATATAAAATATTATTTTGGTAACTGTATATATATACATTTCCACTGACAAGTTATATTAGCACTTAGTTTTCTGATTTGCATACTCAGTATTATTCTAATATAACTTTCTCAACCTTCTTCAGTAGAATATCTGATCAGCAACAAGATATTTTCAAATGAAGATCCACTACCAGATTTATTGTGATATAATGAATGGTACGTATTTATTAAACATTATCGGTTCAAAAAGAAAGTATGATATGCTAAACGGTGACCAGTAACTACAATTATTAGGACAACTATCAATAATGATTTAGAATTAATAATTAGTGAGCTACAATGACTGCCGTATTTAAGAAAACGGTCAGTAATAAATCGTTATCATTAAAATAGTGGTCGTAATGAATTACTATCACCAAGAAAGTGACCAATGAGAATCTCCGTCAGAGGGAAAGATAATAACAAGTGTGCTTTACAGTATCTTTGTTTGTTTCTTTAAAGCTAAGCACTAATGGGCTGTCCGTGTTCTGCTCGCCACAGCTATCTAAATTCAGTTTTTGGCGTTGTAAGTCTAAAGACTTATCGCTGTCCCACTAGGGGCTTTACAATATCTTAATCACTCTAACTATTAATGAAACGCTTTTAATTAGAGAAAACGTTTTATATACTTTTACAATCAATAACCTATAACTGAAATAGATTAAGTGAACTGAAGAGTAATGTAATTACTTTGTTACGAAACAACATTTTTTAATTACTTACATAAAAATAAAACTTTACTGACAGAACTTGGCCTGGCATGGCCGATTTTTTTATTTTCTTTTTTTTTGGAATTTCGCACAAAGCTACTCGAGGGCTATCTGTGCTAGCCGTCCCTAATTTTGCAGTGTAAGACTAGAGGGAAGGCAGCTAGTCATCACCACCCACCGCCAACTCTTGGGCTACTCTTTTACAAACGAATAGTGGGATTGACCGTCACATTATACACCCCCACGGCTGGGAGGGCGAGCATGTTTAGCGCGACGCGGGCGCGAACCCGCGACCCTCGGATTACGAACACCTTAATACACTTGACCAGGGCCTGGCATGGCCGAGCGCGTTAAGGAGTGCACTCGTAATCCGAGGGTCGCGGGTTCGCGCCCGCGTCGCGCTAAACATGCTCGCCCTCCCAGCCGTGGGGGTGTATAATGTGACGGTCAATCCCACTATTCGTTTGTAAAAGAGTAGCCCAAGAGTTGGCGGTGGGTGGTGATGACTAGCTGCCTTCCCTCTAGTCTTACACTGCAAAATTAGGGACGGCTAGCACAGATAGCCCTCGAGTAGCTTTGTGCGAATTTCCAAAAAACAAACAAACAGACAGGACTTATACGTTCAAATACTTTCCTGGTAAAGAAAATTCGGCAAAATACTACCAGTTGATAGGAAGCTAAGAATATTTACTCTCAGAATAATAAAAAATGAAATTAATTGAAGTGAAAGTTAGTGTATTTTTCTGTTACCATAACAGGTTATTCATTTGTATAACATATTATAATAAATATTTACTGCGAGATTGTCATTAACTTTTAACTTAATCAATGTAACATACATAAACTTGTATCTTATCGATGATTACCTATGCGTACGGGCACGGCATGGCCAAGCGTGTTAAGGCGTTTGACTCGTAATCCGAGGGTTGTAGGTTCGAATCCCGGCCGCACCAAAATTCACGACCTTTTAGCCGTGGTGGCGTTATAATGTGACGATCAATCCCACTATTCGTTGGTAAAAGAGTAACACAAGAACTGGCGGTGGGTGGAGATGAATAGCTGCCTTCCCTCTAGTCTTACACTGCTAAATTAGGTGCAGCTAACACGGATAGACCTCGAGTAACTTTGTCCGAAATTCCAAAATAAACAAACCTACACGTGTAAATTATCTATACATTGTTTCACTTTTGGAAAATTTTTAGCAGTCATATAACATCAAAAAAGTTTCATATGACAATCTTTAATACTGACGAATTTTGTTTTCTAAGACCTTATAAACACTATTCCGAAGAGGTTTATTACTCAGTTAATTATATTACTGAGTTACCTGATCTCATTAGTTGGGTCAATTAGCACTAGTCGTCTCGATAAAATTATTATTAAGCGTCGTAACTTATATTTACGCAACTTACTTAAATTTTTTGACACTAGTTAATGACAAGTACTATATATTTTTACACGCTCTTATCCGGACTTTATAAAGTCCTTAGAGTATCATTCAATATAATTTTATCTTTTTTATGAAACTCATTTAATGAAAACCGTGGATAATAATTCCTAGATATCCACTTTTGTCTACATGTTAACGATAATACATTAGACTGATAGGGTGTACATTGCATCGTATCATATGCTGGTGGTAATTTAGACAGATTTTAGCCATTTTTTTTTACTTTTTATTTTAATATCCGTCTGTAATATCATCCGACTGTTCTGAGTCTTTGGAAGAAAACCCTAATGCTGAAATGTCACATTATTTGCATTAACTTCAGTTAGCTTGATCTCTCTTTTTCTTCTTCTTTAGAGCTATGCTATCGGTGTCTCACGAGTCGTAATTTTCTCACTCTTCGTTTTTAGATAAAAGGTGTATTTTTATTAGGTTCATTTAATTTCTTATATAGATTTTTTACTTATTTTCACTATCTAAAGCCCCCTTCCCAGAAAAGATCAAACTGTTAAATTCTTCAGCGCGGTTCATAAACATACCAAGCATGTAACACAAACATATCATGTAATTCAGAGATGCCCCCCGCTAGTACAGTGATAAGTCTACGGATTTACAACGCAAAGATCAGGGGTTCGATTCTTCTCGGTGGGCTCAACAGATAGCCTTATGTGGCTCTGCTACAAGAAAACACACACACACACAATTCAGAGGTTTCCAAAATGTGGTGGCCTGGCATGGCCGAGCGTGTAAGGCGTGTGACTCGTAATCCGAGGGTCGCGGGTTCGCGCCCGCGTCGCACTAAACATGCTCGCCCTCCCAGCCGTGGGGGCGTATAATGCGACGATCAATCCCACTATTCGTTGGTAAAAGAATAGCCCAAGAGTTGGCGGTGGGTGGTGATGACTAGCTGCCTTCCCTCTAGTCTTACACTGCTAAATTAGGGACGGCTAGCGCAGATAGCCCTCGAGTAGCTTTGTGCGAAATTCCAAAACAAACAAACCAAAATGTTGTTCGTGGTCTCCTGGACTTTAGCGTTTGTACTAAAGATGGTCCGTAGTAATATATCAAATTTATGAAATTATTATTTACTGGAAGAATAACGAATAAAATAAAAGACGTCATAAGACTAATATATTATCAATTTCAAGTTAATAATTGAACTGACATAAATTGTGTTGTGTTCGTTGTGCACCTGACACTGTTTCCTGTAAAAAATTCAAGACAGTTAATTTCAATTTGCATTGATACAAATAAAATTGAAGTGTAGAAACAAGATAAATGTGAAGCCAGATTTTCCTTTGAAATTTTTAGATACTTACCCAAATATTCACGATTGTTTCAGTAAAGCAGTATCATCCTTGACGTTAAAATAGGTCGTAAGATTATTTTCAATTTTCTATTTTTAAATATATTTTCATTGTTCTTTTTCTCAAACTAGAAATAACTGAAAAAAGTAGTAAAACACGCATATGGTACACCAGTTAAATACGATAAAAAGTATTTTAAAGGTAAATGGTCCATCCATACAATCGGGTCCGCCGACTCGGACGATTTGGAAACTTCCAAACTTCTTTAGAAGAAAATATAACTGTTATTTCACGAATATTTATAACAGGCTTATCTACAACTAACTGATCCTGAGAAACTGAAATATTAGTTTTTAGTTTTCTTTCTAATCCAACTTTATATTTTCAATACCTTAAAAAAAATTAAACTCAAAGATTTTTATATCATTCAGTCAGTATTATTTTCATTTTAGGTAGGTTTTGTTTGTTTGATGTACAACATACAGTTGCACAAGGAGCTATCTGCATTTTGCCCAGCACGTGTTGCGAAATCTGGATGGTAGCGTTCTAAGCGGTCAGAATTTACCGCTAAGCCACGTAGAGGGTATTTATACAGAACTTCATAATTTGTGAATCATAAAGATAACAATAATTAAACATTTCCATTTAGATGCTTAAAAGCAGAATTTTTGCTTTCATTTTAAGTTTAAAAATTAGTCTATTTAAGTGTTGTATAAAGCAATACAACGCTGGTAGTTTAGCATATATTTGTTTGTTTTTGAAATTCGCACAAAGCTACTCGAGGGCTATCTGTGCTAGACGTCCCTAATTTAGCAGTGTAAGACTAGAGGGAAGGCAGCTAGTCATCACCACCCACCGCCAACTCTTGGGCTACTCTTTTACCAACGAAAAGTGGGATTGACCGTCACATTATAACGCCCCCACGGCTGGGAGGGCAAGCATGTTTGGCGCGACTTGGGCGCGAACCGGCGACCCTCAGATTACGAAGCGCACGCCTTAACGCGCTCGGCCATGCCAGGCCTGTAGCATATACAGAAAACACGTTTTCCGCTTTGTTGTGTGTATGCGTTGATCCTCTGTTGTATTCTACGTTTATATTTTCTTTCTAATACGTCCGCGTTTTTCCATTATTTATTTATATTGTTTCGTTATTCACAATGACATATTCAATTCGTCCAGTCAAATACCATCACGATATAGGTGTAGTGTATTCAGCTGTGGAGGAGATATAACTGTGATAGTCAGTCCCGCTATTCAGTTTAGACTATACCCTTTCATACTGTAGATGCTACTAAATAATTGCCCTCGGTCACAATTATAATTTAAGGATATTTGTGCATGAATCCTGAGGTTTATGACTAACATGTTTAGTCTATCCACCATTGTGTATCACTAAGTTTAAAATTACCAAGTATCTTCTTAAAAAGATCGCTTCTCGCAGAATTAAATATCGTATTGTAAAGTTTCGCTTAACATCGACTTACTTTGAGTTTCTACATTTTTCCCTCAACCCTTTTAAAATTCTTTATAATCTTGTTATTTTCCAATAAAATTCCGTTATTTATTTACTTAGTCTAAAAATGTCTACATATATCAACAACACGTGGAACGTCCGGGTTTCGGAGAGACCCCACCACGGGGATCGAAACTAAATTCTTAGCCTCATACGTTTATAGACTTACCAATGAGCTACTAGGGGGTAGGGAGTGATGGAGATTAAACGTCATATTCCTGTCACGTATTTTTAAGGTAAACGAGTTTCCTCAGCATGAGTTATATAAGCTTTTGTGTCTTGGCGAAGCCAAAGATGTGGCTGTAAGTGGGGATGCCTAGCTGCCTTCCCTCTAGTCTTACTCAGCTGCCTTAGTGACGACTAACACATCTCGTCCTCCTGCAGCTTTGCGCGAAATAAAGAAAACTAACAAACAAATACCTAAATTTTATATTTTCTTGAAAAAAAGATTTTACTTGTTTTAGTTTTACTTGTTTTATAATAGTTTTTATTTCCAGTATTTGATCTTTCCTTATTCATTGTTCTCTTTCCACCGAAACGTTTTCTATGAAAACTACCATTCTAATGATAGTTGGCCCGGCAGGGCCAGGTGGTTAAAATACTCGACTCGTAATCTGAGGGTCGCGGGTTCTAATCTCCGTCGCACCAAACACGCTTGCTCTTTTAGCCGTGGAACGTTATAATGTGACGGTCAATCCAACTATTCGTTGGTTAAAGAGTGGCCCAAGATTTGGCAGGGGGTGGTGATGACTAGCTGCCTACCCTCTAATCTTGCACCGCAAAATTAGGGGCGGCTAGCGCAAATAACCATCGTGTAGCTTTGAGAGAAATTCAAAACAAACTAAACTAAATGATAGTTATATTGTGTAACAATTTACACAACGAATACTTCAGTACGAAAGACAAGAACTTGTAAATGACGTCGTAAATACATTATTATTTACGTGGGAAAACGTCTCATTTGATGTTAAACCTATTAGCTCTGTTATAATTCGGTAATGAGAATTTATTGATTAATAGACCTATCAACAATATATACCACAATAAAAGTTATTTGTGTTCAGCAGAAAATGGTGTAGCAGACAATTGTTGCTACAAAATTTTCCCCGCTGGTACAGCGGTAAGTCTGTGGATTTACAACGCTAAAATCAGCATTTCGATTCCTCTCGAGAGACTCATCAGATAGCTCGCTGTGTCTTCATTTTAAAAAAAACACACACTTGCCTTCTACATAACATAAGTGTATTTAACAATTCTTTACAATGTTTATTGTATTTTTAGCTACTCATAACAAAGTTTTCATAACGACGAAAATAAGGAAACGTTTCCAAAAAAGTTTGTTTGTTCTGAAATTCGCACAAATCTACTCGAGGGCTATCTGTGCTAGCCGTCCCTAATTTTGCAGTGTAAGACCAGAGGGAAGGCAGCTAGTTGTCACCACCCACCGTCAACTCTTGGGCTACTCTTTTACCGACGAAAAGTGGGATTGACCGTCACATTATAACGCCCCCACGGCTGGCGTGGTGAGCATGTTTAACGCGACTCGGATGCGAACCCGCGACCCTCAGATTACGAGCGCATGCTTTATCGCGCTCGGCCATGCCAGGCTGTTTTCAAAGAAAGTGAATGGCATTAACATCTATTGTTTGTTTTGTTCTCGTGTTTTATAAGTTGTTTGTAGTTACTTATTAAGAAGACATATTTATAGTCGATAAAAGACGCTAAGAGAAAAAGCAGAAAATAGTTTTATAAAACGTAACACTTCTATTGGTTGCCTAGCTTGTGTGATTTGAATTTCTTTAGTGTCAGTTAGCACGCTTCACATTGCATATCATCTCTTTCTGGTTTAATTACTGCTCGAGTGTTTGGGCATATTTCATGTTTCAAGTCTTTACGTTTCTAACTTCATTTATAAGGACGTTAATTAAATACTGCTCTTGAAACACAAGCCGGGACAATTCCTTTGAAACATCACTACTCCACACCAGATAAGAAACGGAAACGATAAGCCAATTAGAATACGAGAATTAGGCTGTTGTGATATACAAGAAAATTAAAATAGACAAGTAAACATAATCATCGATCGACTAATAGTTACAATGGTTAACAGAAAGTCAGTTAAATGAACATTTGTATACATTATTTTTATTTTATTTTGAACGCCTGTTTTATCTAGATTACAAAGGCTTAATCTAAATTCTAACTTAAAAGGACCTACTAATAAGGATTTGACTTCGAATAGATAAAGATAAGTAAAGAGAAAAATGATACGATTAGACACACGAGTAAATCAACGACAAAATGATATTAGAAATAAAAGAGAAAAACAGGTTAGTTGCTAGACAGGTAAAGAGGTTAAAAGAGAAATGCAGGCTAGTTAATAGAGAAGTAAATGTTGATAATAGAGAAATACAAGTGTAGTTAGTAAACAAACATATCAAGTTTCCCAGAAAAACAGTGGTGAGTTAGGAGACAGGCAAATAAATCTAAACAGAGAGATAGTAGATCGGTTAGTAGACAGATAGACCTTAACGGAAAGATACAGGATGAGTTAGAGCACAAATTAAGAGTTTAATAAAGAGATAGAAATTAGATAGTAGACAGATAGATTTTTAGATTAACAGATAAGTAAAATTTCTTAATAAACAAAGAGATAAAGGGGCTGACCGAGAGAAACAGTCCAGCTAGTATATAACGGGATGCAATTTAACGGGTTAATTAGTAGACAAGCAGATTGTGCTATCATCAGATAGAGATACACGTTAGTTTGTAGATAGGCAGAAAAAGAGGTTAACAAATGGAACATATCATATAGAATACAGATAAATCGCTCAATAAAGAGGCACATACTAATAAATAGATAGGGAGAAAACTGATTAATACAGAGATACATACCAAATAGTAGATAGGTAGAAAAAGAGGTTAAGTGGAAAACATATGCTAGACAGTATAGAAGGAAAAAAAGAGGTTAAGTGTGAAACATATGCTCGGCAGTATGGAAGTAGCAAAAGAGGTTTAGTGGGAAACAGATTGTTGGCAGTACAGGTGCAGTAAAAGAGGTTAAGTGGGAAACAACTGCTAGGAAGTATGGAAAAAGAAAAAGAGGTTGGCAGAAAGACAAGGGATAAAAGATCAACTATATGTAAATATGTTAAGAAAGAAGTATAATCAGTAAACAGATATAAACATAGACGTTAAGAGGCACTAATGAAATTAATTATCGCTAAACAGGTAAATACACAGATTACACAGATAAAAGATAAATTTATGAATAGAAAATATACAATTGATGTAAAACGCTGCTAATTAACGTACACATGTTAGGTCATAAAGAAGAAAGTCTAAAATTCTCCCTGTCGTATTTTACATACTCGCCCTTTCAGCCGGTGTGGCGTCATAATGTTACGGTCAAACCTACAATTTGTTGGTAAAAGAGTATCCAAAGAGTTGGCGGTGGGTATTGATGACTAGATGACTTCCAACTAGTCTTACACTGCTAAATTAGGAATGGCTAACGCAGACAGTCTTCGTTTAGCTTTTCGCGAAATTCAAAAACAAACAAACAAATAAACAGAATTTATAAAATGAAACATTACGCATGATAAATACGTTTCAGATAAATATTAATTAGAAAAGCGAAAACTACAGAACTAATAAATTATTGAAGTGTTTTATACATAAAGCTATGGATCCACTACCCTTTGTAACAGAATCGGTTTATGTAACCATGGTTACAGCATCCCAGATTTAATTTTTTATTTATAAAGCAAAACCGTAGCTGTGACGAAAAAAAAAATCAGAACTGATAATTGTAAACACAGCATTATGCAAATTAGATAGATTATTAATCTTGATTTTTGATTGTGACCATGAAGTTGATAACTTGTTGAGTTGTTGTTCTACAACATTTTCTGTCAATGCGCCCTCTGGTGCAGCTTTGCGAAAATATTGCATTACTCTTCTTAAGACAGTTTCAACCGCTAGTATGAATTCGCAGACATCTTAGTCCTCTGGTAATCGTTATGTAACTATCGGCTAACGGCATTCTTTGTGTATTACATAATAATTATTTGCCCCTGATGTGTTGGTTGCATATTTTCGATAGCTACTAACACCTAGCGCCGATAGCCATCGAGAGTTTTGTATAGAACTGTACAATAATAATAAAAGGTTCTTAAAAGAGAAATAGAAAGTAAGTAATTAAATCAGGAGCATAGAATATGCATTAACGCGCACGAACTTTAATCCAATGTTTAATTTAGTTCACAATTAAAAATCTGCAGTTACCATTAGCTGCTAACTTTAAAACTTAACAGTTTATAAGCTGCTTAATGGAGTTCAAAAGTTGCACCAATAACTATATATAAGATGCGCAAGCTTGTTCTGCCTTGTGATCCTTTATGTTCTTTAATTGCCTCTTCTATCGACGTTCTTCACAAACAAGCATCTTTTCAACCCGTATCTGCAGAACAGTGCTTCGAGCGGATGCTGATACATTTGGGGCAAAGTTTGTACTGTCGGAAACACTGGATCTCTTTCATCTTGAAAACAGTTGAGTAGCTACGAAGCGCCTGTTGGAACGTTCGCTTGCTTATTTTACAGATTAGGTTGAAGATATCATCTATGCATGCATCATAGCGTTAATCCCTGGCCTGACATGTCCTGATGGTTAAGTTACTCACTTCGCTCCATCTAATAGGCCTTGCCCTTTCAACCGTAATAGTCTTATACTGTGACTGCCAATTCCATTATTTGTTAGTCAAGTTAGTCTTACAAGTTGTTTACTAGCTGCCTTCTCTCAAGTCTTTCTATCAATAATAAATAAGGGACAACTAGAACAGATAGCCCTGAGGCTGCCTCACATAAAGTTTGTGCATACCAACTTTTACCTCTATCAGAAACCTGTAATCAGCGTAAGAACAAATGTATGTGGTTAATTTACATTTTAATTCATATGTAATAATACTAGGTATAGAAACAAAAATGTTGTCAGTTTCTTGAAACTTGTTTATCGCAAATTTATATTCTGATTATATCAGACCTTGTTTTCCTTTAATGTGTTGACAGCGCATGTTATAAATGTTTTTATCCAATCTAAATTCAGACTGCATGACTTCAAACACCACATCAAACAATTTCAAACGAAACAAATTATCATTGATATTAGAAAAAAAGAGTTGTATTTCTAATAATCAGTCATAATATAATGTTTCCCTTGTTCAAATCTCGCTTCTTGGAATCTTCAAAAGCAGACAACGTATGAAGCTTTTAATGTCGTAATAAATACATTTTAAGCGTCTGCTCTTGTTAGTAAATTTTTATGTTTTTTCTTTTAATATTTACTTTTTCATTAATTTTAAGAAATACACTGGAAAGGGTTTTATCGCAGTTTAGACAAAAAATTTCATTCTCGAAACACTGAAATTTTTGAGTGATTTATTTAAAAAAACAACTAAAATTGTTAAAAGCAAAATATTTGACGTTCTTAACTAAGTTACAGAACCTACAAAGTCGTCCCACGTTAGTACAGCGATAAGTATACGGATTTACAACGCTAAAATCAGGGGTTCGATTTCCCTCGCTGGGGTCGGTAGATAACCCGATGGCTTCGTTATAAGAAAAACACAATCACGCAAGCCTACGAACTTCTGACTTGTATTATGAGTTCAGATACAATCGTTAAAGCTAAACTTTTCCTCGAAACCTTGTCATATGAGTAACATATGATGTTGTTTGAAAATAAGGAACCAGAAGCTGGAGTTTGGATAAATTAAGCCATAGAATATGCTTTGGATAAATTGAACTGGAGACTCCGGTTTCAAAGTACGAAGTTAAGGTTTGGATAAGCTAAAACCGTACCTATGGTTTGGGAATATAAAGCTAAAATTTTAATTAACTGATTTAGAATGTTATTTAACCATTGTAGAAGCTTAGCCAAAAAAAGTAAAAGTAAACACTTTCAGTGCATTTTTACGAAAGAGTTACCAAATATTGATGTTTCTATGTATTTCTCCTAAATAAAATATGATCGTTAAAAATATTAGAGGGATTATTAAGTCAAATCATTCTATTAATATTTAAGTTGAGGGATTATTCCTTTCTCGTTCAGCCCTATTTGAAAAGTAGGTATAAATATATTTTTCAATCTAAGTTTATTTTAATGTTTCTAAAACGTTTTAGTCTTCACTGCAAACCTCTTTTCTCGTCAGTTCTCAGTTTTGTGAACTTGTTTCTAAATTATTTGTTTCTCTGAAACGCATACAAATCTCTGGAAGGGCAGGTTGACATTGATTAGTAATGTTAACTTAAAATAGCCGGTTTTGCGTTTAACAACTTTCCAAACAGGCTAACCAAAACAAGGTATATGACAAATAGCATGTGTTGATAAGACATTAAATTAAAGCCTGTTGATAATCAGGATAATTTGATATAGGCTTACATTGATTTTCACATATTGATGAAAATTTTCCACATTTATTATTTAACTAATTAAGCTTTATGAGATATAACATTCTTTTTGTGTTTTGTTTTTCGTGGCAAATAGCTCCGGTCTGTTGTCTTACATCAGAACTTTAACTATAAACGTGATTCAATCCAATAAATCAGTGTTTTACCTTTTCTGGTTATCAGTTGAGATGCAATTGTTTCTTTTAATTGTACGTTAATTTGTTAAAATGTTTTTGTTATCTATGCATGAACAACTGTGAATCAAAGGGTTTCTGGTTCACGACGTCCTGCTGCTCCAAAAACACGGCCCGGCATGAGCAGGTGTTTAAAGCGCTCAACTCGTAATCTGAGGCACGCGAATTCGAATCCCCGTCATACTAAACATTGCTTGCTCTTTCAGCCGTGTAGGCCTTATAATGTGACGGACAATCCCCCTAGTCGTTAGTAAAAGAGTAGCCCAAGATTTGGCGGTAAGTGATAATGACTCGCTCCTTCCCTCTAGTCTTACATTGCTAAATTATGGACGGCTAGCGCAGATAGCCCTCGTATAGTTTTGCACGAAATTCAAAAACAAACAATACTTTTATGTCGTGGTTCACGTGAAATAATACATGTTCTGATGTATAGTTTCATGAGCAAAAGAAGAAAAAATAAAAAATATCGAATAATCTGCCTTCCTGTGCTTCGTCTTTCATATCGTGGGTATTTCAAAAAATCAAACTCAGAAGAAAATAAATCGATGACAGTTTTATTGACAAAAATAGCAAAGATTGGTTTCAGTTGTTTTCAAGTAGCAGATTTTATTCAAAATTAGTTCTACTATCAGCTATTTTATTAAAAGTGCCACCAAAGATTGGAGACTTCATTAAAAACACAACTCAAAACCAGAATTCTTTTCAAAACACAATCCAAATTAGAGATGTTATTTAAAACACGACCTAAAATCGGAAATTTGATTCAATATACGACCCTAAATGAGAGACTTAATTCGGGATGCTAAAGTGTTGTTCGTGACTTACAATCAAAGATTTTGTTTAAGAAACTTAAGATACCTCAGTTTGAGTCTATAATCCGAAAAAAAATATTCCACTAATGTTTCATTTGGCTTAGATCCCATATTCCTTCTTATTTCTTGTAGTTTCTGGTCTTTAAACTAATATTTTTCTATACATTTTCCTTTGTTGTTAGTGAGCAAGAGGTAAGCTAATATATATGTTTATTACTTCGTATTAAAAACCACTCATAATACTGTACATATGGAGGACATGCTGTTGAGTTTCTCCATATAAATTTCACACAGTTAATTCCAACAAAGTATTAAGTATAGAATAAAAGGAACTTTCCTACTTCTGGCAATATTTCAAGAGTTACGAATAACACAAAGGTTCTTGATTTTAAAGAACTCAAATATTTTTTTTTCAGAATGAAGATCAAAGAACCCTAAATTTTTTAACTCCACTTGAATTTAACGTTATCATACCAACATAAGTGTTTTTTTTGTTTTGAAATTTATTCCGTATATAACCAAATGTATCATGACAAACTTACAGTTACGACAGAAAGTGTTCGTACCCTTGCGTCCCGAGTGGTTTCTTTGCTCATAACTTAAAAAGTATCACAAGTAGGCTAATAGAGGTATAATATATGACAAAAATTATACTAACACACATCTACATATTTTTTATGTAAGTTAAACGACAAATAAACTGTTTATAAATAAATAACCAAAAATATGAGAAGCAGAAAGTGTTCGTACAGTCCAGAACATGTGAGAACACTAACATTCCCGTAACAATTTCGTTTAGTTTCGCGAATAAACTACATTATACCATTCCAGAACTAGACACTTGGTTCATAATAAATAGAATTTAGCCAGCAAAAAAAAATGTAATTACGGCAATTTAACGCCATCTCCGTCATTATCTGCTTGGTCATTATGGCGAACAGGAAACAACTGACCAGTGATTTAAAAAACCGAATGATTGTAAAATACAAGTCTCGTGTGTCTCTTTCCGGTATTGCTACACAACTTAATGTGTCGAAATCTACTGTTCAAAGCATAATTGCCAAGTTTAAGCTTACAGGATCAACTGCTAACATTCCTCGTTCCCGGACGCCCCACCAAAATTCCAGAGAGAACCAAGAGGAAGATTCTCAGAGAAGTTAGTAGGAACCCTCGTTTAAAACATAATGACATACAGAAATTGGTAAGGGAAACTGGGGTTGAAGTAAGCATCTCTACAGTTACGAACACATTACGCTCTTCTGAGTTCAAAGCATGCCGTCCTTGTATAACTCTATAATTAAAGCCTGTTCATTTAAAAGCACGATTGAGGTATGCAAGAAAGCATGTTGATAAACTCTGTACCTAAAGGAAGAGTATTCTTTGGTCAGACGAGACTAAAATCGAGCTTTTTGGCCACAATGATGTTCGCTATATTTTCCGTAAGAAGAAACAACGAAATCTTCCAAAGAACACCGTCCATACATTTAAATACAAAGGTGGCTCGATCATGCTATTGGGTTCCTTCAGCTCTTCTGGTGTAAGCAGTCGTCACCGCGTCAACGGAATCATGAAAAAAGAAGAGTACGTTGATATATTAAGCACTTATATGAAGAATGATGCTCGGAACTTGCGGCTTGTGCGTAGTTGGATCTTCCAGCACGACAATAACCCTGAGCACACATCGAAATACGTGCAATCCAGAGCGTTCTGGAGTGGTCATCGCAATCATCCGATCTCTACTGAATTGAAAACTTTTGGCATGAGTTGAAGACCAGGGTTCATCAGCGTCATTCAAAATCTTGCGAGAGTTAAAGGCCTTCTGCAAAGAAGATGGGTTGTTGTTGTTTTGAATTAAGCACAAAGCTACACAATGGGCTATCTGTGCTCTGCCCACCACGGGTATCGAAACCCGGATTTTAGCGTGTAAGTCCGTAGACATACCGCTGAGCCACTGGGGGGCAAAGAAGAAGGGAAGAAAATACCAGTCGAGTACTGTCAAATGACCATGGAGGGTTATGAAGAGAGATTTCGCTAAGTAATTCACCTGAAAGACTACACAAATTACCATTAAAGTAGATGCATGAACACTTTCTTATGTTTGGTTATTTGTTTATAAACAGTTTATTTGTCGTTCAATTTACATAAAACTTTGTGTAGATGTGTGTTAGTGTATATTTATAATATTTTATACTTTTATTAATTGATACTTTTTAATTATAAGCAAAACACCACTCGGTTCCCAGGGGTACGAACACTTTCTGTCGTAACTGTATAATCGGAACGAGACTGTTAGCTTTTGAAATACGTAAACGAGAAACTACCAATTTAATAATTTATATTTTCTTAAGTTTTTCGAAATGAATAGAAACAGTTTTAATAACAATCATGGGTTATAAACTGCTTCTATACACAAGTCCCCGTTCCCTTGGCTCTTCAAAACAAATTCGATTACTTATAATGGACACATTATGTAGCTTTGTGCTTAGCAAATAAACATATATTTTATGAAACAAATATGGATTTGCTATGTATATCATTTGGTTCTACATGGACATCACTAAGCGTGACTGAATGTACTAGTGGTAGTAACACCAGATTACTGTAGAGAGCTTACCTCAGCTTGTGATTTGTCAGATATTTAATTATGTAGAGCCATGTTTAAGCCTCAAAACAAATGCAAGATATAATAATAAGTACAGTTCTAAGAACCTGAAATTAAAGCGAGTCTATAGTAATCATATAGCTCAAAAAATCTCAAAGTAAAACCAGGCTACAGTAATTACTACAGCTTTAAGGACTTTCATGTAGAACTTGGCTATAGCTACAAGTGTGGCTTTAAGGATTTTGAAGTAAAACTTGGCTATAGTTATTAATATAGCTTTAAGGGCCTTAAAGTAAAACTTGGCTATAGTTATCAGTATAGCTTTAAGGGCCTTAATGTAAAACTTGGCTATAGTTATTAATATAGCTTTAAGGGCCTTAAAGTAAAACTTGGCTATAGTTATTAATATAGCTTTAAGGGCCTTAAAGTAAAACTTGGCTATAGTTATTAATATAGCTTTAAGGGCCTTAAAGTAAAACTTGGCTATAGTTATCAGTATAGCTTTAAGGGCATTAAAGTAAAATTTGGCTATAGTTATTAGTATAACTTTAAGGGCCTTAAAGTAAAACTTGTCTCTAGTAATTAGTACGATTTGAATAATTTTCGTTTATAATGCTAGGTTAAAGTTTATAACGCTCAGTCCATGAATATTAACACTGCTGCTGACAACCAGTAACTGTTTAAAACTACGAGATTCCACTACAACTGTTCATAAGTCAGAATATCCCATTTTTGAAGAACAGCTTCTATCAGCAGGTAAATAAAATCATCCGTATGTATCAAATGCAAGTATGAATGCATCTTGTGAGAAAGACTTACTTTTGTGTATATTGCAAAACAATATGATAAGAAAACATATATGATAAGAAAACATATATAATAAAAAAATACAACTTCTTCGTCGATTATATTTGTTTTGAATTTCGTGCAAAGCTACAAGAGTGCTATCTGAGCTAGCTGTCCCTAATTTAACAGCTTAAGACTACATACAGTGAAGGCGGGTAGTCATTACCACCCACCAATAACTCCTAAGACACTCTTTTACCAATGAATAGTGGAACTGACCGTCACATAATAACGCCCCACCGCTGAAAAAGTGTTTGGTGTGACGGGGATTCGAACCCGTGACCCTCAAATTAGAAGTCGAGTTCCTTAACTACATGGCCATACCGAGCCGCGTTGGTTATTTAGCTTTATGTTAAGAATACATACGTTTTAAATAAAGCCTAATTATTTATTTGTTTTGTAGCATTATTTTGAGAATACCTAACTTTCGTGTTGGTATATAAATATGTCGTTGTCGGATTTACCTTTAGAAAATACAAATTTTAAATAATTACTCTGTATCGATTCCCAAAACTATTTAGTTCAGTTATAACAAAATAGCCGTTTTCCCCAAATATTATGTGGTTTCAATAGACTATTATTCACAAAATATTACCAGTGGGAGGAGTTTGGCGTGATCATCTGTGAATATCTCTTCAGACGAACTGTTATGATTACAAGCCGTGTCTGTGAAACTTATTTATCGCACGCACACGTGAGATGCATTAACATGAAGTAATTCCCCATGCAGTCACTTAAACTAAAGGTCACTAATATGAACGTTATTCCTTTTCATTTGGCTTGGCATGACCAGGCGATTAGGGCACTCCACTCGTAATCACTCATGCTCCCCTTTCAGCCGTGTGGACGTTATAAAGTGACGGTTACTCCAACTATTTATTGATAAAAAGTAGCCCAATAGTTGGCAGAGTATGAAGATGACCAGCTGCCTTTCCTTAAGTTTTTTTCTGCTAAGCTAGGGACGGCTAACGCAGATAAACCTTGTGTAGCTTTGCGCAAAATTTCAAACAAACCAAAATCTTTTTATTTTTTCTTGTACTGTTACTTGATTAAGCCTAAAAATTAAAGCATTCGTTGTACTAGCGGGGATCGTATTGCTAATAAACATAAAATCTGTGTAGAGTAATATTATTTCCAAAGCTAGTAGGCATAAAATCAATAAAAATCACAAACTGAGAGAAAGTAAAACATATGAATGACGAACTAGGTTTTTAACTTTATCAAGAAATATAATAGAACAAATTTCACAAAGTAGTACAAAAATGTTTAGTAAATTTCTGATGTAATACCCCTCCTCACAAGTTCTCGAACATTTTTGAAAGCTACAACTTGTCGTGGGGTAAATATTATGACTTTCTCAAACTAAGCTAGTCTTTCACCAAATGTAACCAATTTGTGCTTCGTAAACAGGCGTTTCATTTGATCTTTATCAAATAAGAAGCTTCGAACTGACGACTGGCAAATAAAGGGGAAATACGTGAGGGAACTTCCGATAAGTAAACACATTTGTTCCTTTGCTATTTTCCTTTTAAAGAGAAAGATGATAACAAAAACAGTCGCCATTTGTAGACATTTCATAACATATGTTTCGGATAAGACAAGAAATGTTGAAAGATAGAGCAAACAATAAATATTATTAAATAAGACACCAAAATTTCCAGATATCGTGCTTACAAAACTTCATTTCAAATTTTTAATGTTTGTTTTAGTTCATAGCGGAATATTAAAAGAGTTGTCTTTTTTAACGATGTTGTTGTTTTGTAGCACAAAGCTACACAATGGGCTATCTGTGCTCTGCCCACCACGAGTATCGACACCCGGATTTTAGCGTGTAAGTCCGCAGACATACCGCTGAGCCACTGGGGGCCTTTTTTAACGACAAAGCTACTTAAAGGTTTATCTGTGCTTTGCCTTCCGTTGGTATTATCGAATCAGTCTCCTGGAAGGACAGCGTTATGCTTACGGATGGAAAAACAACCCGTGGCTGTGCTTCAAAACGAACAAAGATATAAATTATCGAAACCCGATTTTTATCGTTATAATCCCTCATATTTACAGCTTAGCCATCGGAACCAAATTTATGAGATAATTCCACATTCTTTATGTTTCTGTGCAACACTACTGAACAAGTTTTGTTATGATCTTATATTTTAGTTTACAAAACTCCAACAGTCATCTCAGGTGAACAATAACTGCTGAAAAGCTGACAACGAACAGAGCTGGCAAATACATCGTGTTTGTTAACTATACGTTTTACAACAATGTTTAACGTTTTCAATTATAACGAGCACATTGTGTTGTTTGTTTTTAAATTCGCACAAAGCTACTCGAGGGCTATATATGCTAGCAGTCCCTAATTTAACAATGTAAGACTAGAGAGAAGGCAGCTAGCCACCAACACCCACCGCCAACTCTTGAGCTACTCTTTTACCAACAAAAAGTGGGATTGATCGTCATATTATAACGCCCCCACGGCTGGGAGGGCGAGCATGTTTAGCGCGACTCGGATGCGAACACGCGACCCTCAGATTACGATCGCATGCCTTAACACGCTCGGCTATGCCAGGCCCATTGTGTTGAGAGACGGCTGAACAAATTCCGTTCTCTACAATAATGTTCATGATTATTCACGTGCGGTTAACGCACGAGATATTTGCTGTTTCACAGTAATGACTTAATATCTTAATATGTTTCCTTTTTTTAAAATCGCCCCGCCCTGACAAGGTGGGTTAAGACATTCGACTAGTAATCTGAGGGTCGCGGCTTCGAATTCCAGTCACACCAAACATGCTCGCTCTCTCAGCCGTGAGGCCGTTATAAAGTAACGATAGATCTCATTATTCGTTGGGAAAAAAGTAGCCCAAGAGTTGGCGGTGGGTGGTGATGACTAGTTGCCTTTCCTCTGGTCTTACATTGCTAAATTCGGGGCGGCTAGCGCAGATAGCCCTCGTGTAGCTTTACGCGAAATTTCAACCAAGCCTTTTTTAAATCACTTTCCATGAAATTAAAAAAAAAAACAATAAATAAAAAGTTCTTAAAAACCATTAAAATGCTGTAAAATAACGCTTGTTTTTGGAATTCTCATACTATTGTATCTATAACGAAATAGTTGTGCAACAAATAACTACAACCGTCTAATATTTCAGGTTCATTGATGGGACAAACACATTGTTGATGTTCTGTGTGTATAACAAGCGTATTACTTTTGCGTTAATACATTATGGATACATTTCTCACTGTGCATGTTTACAGGACAGAGATATTTATTGGGAATATAGCTGTTAAGCTATGTGCTGTTTTGTTTGCTTATGTTACAAACTTGTATTCTTTATGAGTGTGCGTTCTTAATATTTTTGTGATTTGTGTCTCTACAGAGAACATATTTTATATATTTATAAGTACTATGGAAATGTTTACTTGATGAGTATACATTATGAACATATTTTAAATTTCTAATATCATAAGCATATTTACGCTACAGATATACTACCATTAGGCGAGTATATTATTAAGATACTTACACTATGTATATACAACAAAATATTGTGGACAAAAACAAAATCATAATGATGGAAATTAGAAAAGAAGGAATATCAATAAGAAAAAAACAAGGGTTAATACATTTAATCTAAAGAAGGTTTCAGGACAAAAAATTATCAAATAACATTTGAGAGAAGAGTCATATTTTATTAACGTAGCATTTTATTAGGAGATCTGAATCTATTTTTTTCTTAAATGAATTTAGAAACGAAACGAAACTCTGATGTTTGGAGTTCTTCGCATAATAGTTTTTACGAGTGTGTGTGTGTGTGAGTTTCATAGCGAAACAACATCTGGCTATCTGCTGTATTCCCTGTAATGAACTAAGCCTCTTATGTGATTTTATAAATCCAAAGACTTACCGATCCTCCATCGGGAGAGTATTTATTATTAAATACTAAACCTTAAAGAGGCATTACAAATCTTAAGGAACGTTTCCCGCTGCTTAGTTTCGTTTTTGCTGGAGGTAGATACACAGTCACTACAGATGTATTTAAATTACAAACGAGTGTTTGTTTCTTTGTTTTTGAATTACGTGCCAAGCTACGCGAGAGCTATCTACACTAGTCCTCCATAATTTAATAGTTTAAGACTAGAAAAAAAGCCATCACAACCTACCGCCAACTTTTGGGCTACTGTTTTATTATAGAATAGTAGGATTAGCTGCCACATCATAACACATAGACGGCTGAAAGAGAGAGCATACTCGATTGATCGACGCTCAGATTTCAAATCTGAGCTCCCTCACCCTCTGGCTATGCTGGGCCGAATTACGAATGAAAGATGGCGTGTTTAGGATGAAAAACAAGGATGTTTAACCTTAGAAATATCTTTGAAATATTAAATTTTGACGGAAAGTTTTATATACAGTTTTATTATTGTGATATTTTGATGCCTATTTTAATATTGATGTTTGTTTAAGTTAAATATATATTTAGAAATGTAAATAACTTATATTGTTAAGCATATATTGCGAAATTCCTGCCTATTTATTAAAGTTGTAGATATTTCTCTAATATAAGAATCAAAATATATGTGTGTGTACGTAAACACAGTTTGTTGTTCATACTGTTGCGTAAACTGAAGTTTGTAGAGACTCTTCTTTGACCTGGTCCGGCATGGCCAGGTCGTTAAGGCACTCGGCTCGTAATTTGATGGTTGCGGGTTCGAGTCCCCCTCACACCAAACATGCTCGCCCTTTCAGCCGTGGGGGCGTTATAATCTCACAGTCAATCCTACTATTCGTTGGCAAAAAGTAGCTCAAAAGTTGGCGGTGGGTGGTGACGACTAGCTGCCTTGCTTTTAGTTGGAAGCTATAGCTATGATTAACGCTAATTAATTGGGAACTTCCGATATTTCATCTGGAACGTTGAAAAATTTGGAGTATTATAAACCATTTAACTCCAACGGATTCACATTGAACATTAGTATTTTTATGAAAACATTATATAACTTCAGCGGTGGAAAACTCGGCGTTTGACTGGCGAAGAAGGAAGAACAAAAGGCTGCCTAGCTCTCTGTTAAATGAATTGCATCTGCATCAATGCAGAATTAATTTGCTCATCGTGAGCCCTTGATAAGATATCATGGAAGTTCCAGACCGGTTAGAAGTCTCAATATTGTTTATAAGTTTGTAATTTTTTTGTGTATAGATCATTATTTGTAATAATCATCATTGCAAAATGTATTATTGTTTGCATATTAAAATACATTTGTTTTCAAAAAGGCAAACTGTGTGTATCAATCTTGTTGGCAAGTGTCATAAACTGGTTGCATATTGACATTTATTTAACTTCTAAATCTAAATTATCATTCAACTCAGTTTCAACCCGTTTGAAATTATTACGTTACATAATAATACACAAATGTATTTCATTTGCTATCAATATATATAGATTTTTTTTCTTCTCTAGCTAACATAGATTTGTGTTTTCTCACTACGGGTAGTTATATACCACATTAATGTGATTATGCTATTGCGTAACAAAGAATGCGTAAAACGCATCCAAACAAAAATTATTCACGATTTACATAAAATATTTTGATTTACCAAAATCGTGCGGATGATACTATATTTAGTTACATGTACAGTATTGGAAATAGTTATAGAAACCGTGAATAAGATGGGTATAAAATCAGAATATTATGGGATTGCTTCACTGTTCTGTACCAAAATATACTTTGTATGAGTTCAGTCACGTGTTGAGAGTTTGCATTATATTAGCCATCATTAAATTAATCTTACAGTCTTATATCAGTAGGGGGTTTAAGGAAAAATCAAACAAAAGTGTGTGAAATTAATATTGCTAGTAATAGAAGTGGCTCAGAAAGAAAACTCAGACTCTTCGATATACTCAGGATATACTTTCTATTGGATGCATAAAAATCCAGTAGAAATCTTGTTAGTGTCCTAACTGTAGATACAGATGTGAATGCTATCTTTAAAATAGTAAGATACGTAAAATTAAAGGAGAATTCTGTTGGTGTGTTGCTGCTAAAAAAATCAATGACTTTCAGAATAAATACAACAAAATTAAATGTCAAAATTGACAATAAACTTGAAACATTGGGATGAGCAGAGTTGAAGGTTAATGATCTTAACAGATGGGATGAGCAGAGCTGAAGGTTAGTGATCTTAACAGATGAGTGAACACAGGCGAAGGTTAGTAATCTTTACAGATGGGGTAAATGGAGCTGAAGATCAGTGATTTTAACAGATGGGACGAACAGAGTTGAAGGTTAGTGATCTTTACAGATGGGACAAACAGAGTTGAAGGTTAGTGATTTTAATAGATGGGCCCCCAGTGGCTCAGCGGTATGTCTGTGGACTTACAATGCTGAAAACCGGGTTTCGATACCCGTGGTGGGCAAAGCACAGATAGCCCCTTGTGTAGCTTAGTGCTTAATTGGAAACAACAATAACAACTTAACAGATGGGATAAACAGGGGTGAAGGTTAGTGATCTTAACAGCTGGAATGAATAGAACTAAAGAATAGTGATCTTTACAGATGAGCCCAAATTAAAATTAATTTCCAAAAATCAATAATAGTACTTTTGGTGGCAACATACGTCATCTACAGTGGATAATTGTGAAAATTTTGTGAAAAATAAACATTCGTTCAAGTAGTAAACAGAAAAGAGGAATGCTTTCCAGCGTTAGCAATCATTACTTTAGACAATGTTTATACAATTTAAAGCACTTTAGGAATATGCTTAAAATACAGAAGGAA
Organism: Carcinoscorpius rotundicauda; assembly: GCA_011833715.1. Classification (NCBI taxonomy): domain Eukaryota; kingdom Metazoa; phylum Arthropoda; class Merostomata; order Xiphosura; family Limulidae; genus Carcinoscorpius; species Carcinoscorpius rotundicauda. The sequence goes on from CM022400.1 coordinate 20,977,688, forward strand.
AATTAATTGTTTGGTTATATTCGAAGATCATTCTTTTAACTGAACTCTCGGATGTGAAGAACACAGAAAAACTTGATTCATTTAAACTGTTTTTGCTTGTTTGTATTTAAGCATAAAGTTACACAATGTGCTCAACGCGGGTATCGAAACCTGGTTGCTAACGTTATAAGTCCGCAGATTATCGCTGTTATAATTAAACTGTTAACACTCAGTATTAAAAACGGCTATTAGATGTATCCCTAAGTCGATGGGAAGAAATTGGCCTTTGACTTCAAAATAATATATAATATACGAATCTCTTCGCAATGCCCCCCAGTGGCTCAGCGGTATGTCTGCGGACTTATACGCTAAAATCTGGGTTTCGATACCCGTGGTAGGCAGAGCACAGACAGCCCATAGTGTAGCTTTGTGCTTAATTCAAAACAACAACAACTCTTCGCAATCGAACAGTTAAGTTCAAACTCCAATGCTACAGGTAATAATTTCTGTTGAAGAATAAGAGTCAGTAATTTATATTTACAAAAAAGAACGAATTTTAAACGCTGGCATATGCCAGACGTACTTAGATTTTATACTGATTAGAGCGATAAACAGATTTCAGTTTCTGCAGACAAAACCATATTAAGATGTTTATCTCGTATCTAATACTCTGCAAGTGGAGACTGCTTGTTTCGGATCTAATGAAAAGAACAACAACATTGAAATACTTCGAATAAGATCAAATATGATCATATAAAAGGATAGCAGCTGTATGATATTGATCCATGAGTTTTCATTTAGTCAATGTTTGACTTTATTACCTCATTTTGTGTTAATGCTTTATATTATAGTATAAGCGTATTAGATGTAATGGACAATATTTCTCTGAAAGGTGTCCCACTTTTATAATATAACATATCAATATACAACGCAATTATTATGATGTTAGAAAAAAAAAGAACGTAGATACAAGAATTACTGACAGAAATCCTATAATCCGAGCACAATCGAAAGGTCGGCTTTTCTTCTTCTGCACACATTTGCATGCCATATATAACACTTAATTAAGTTTGATTTATAACAGTGCATTTTATCAAACATGACGCATCGTTATGCCAGGATATGCCGCACCTCAGTGTTATTGAGGAAAAATAAACAAATAATATTGTTATAATCCCATAAACGTTGTCTCACAAAAAGTATTAATTCAAGTAATTTACCAGTTATTTGTATAGAGATATAGATTTTCGTGGAATTAAAAAGATTTATGTTCTATTCTATAAGCAGTAGGAGAATCAGCGTGAATTAGTTAAAAACTAGACATCATGAAGTCAGAATTCCACTGAGTTTGAACGTTATTTGTTGACATTCGTGACGCTAACCACAGCAATAATTATTTTGCTTCTTTCTCTTTCATCAATAATATTTGACGCCCGCGTCGCGCCAAACATGCTTGCCCTCCTAGCCGTAGGGGCGTTATAATGTGACGATCAATCCCACTATTCGTTGGTAAAATAGTAGCCCAAGAGTTGGCGGTGGGTGGTGATGACTAGCTGCCTTCCCTCTAGTCTTACACTGCTAAATTAGGGACGGCTAGCACAGACAGCCCTCAAGTAGCTTTGAGCAAAATTCCAAAACAAACGAACAAACAAATCGACATTGTAGAAGAAAGTCCTGCATGTATGTAATACCAATGTGAAATGTGCACATAAACCGAACACCAACATATGCGTATTCAAACTTGATCCTCTGTTTATGAGTTATTTCAGTTAATGCTCCTATCTTCAAAAACTTTCTGTCAATAAATCGACAGAGGAACTCTTGTTTTTTATGAAGTTACGATTTAAACGCCTAAATATTAGAAACTGTTAGACTTACGAGTTGCTATGAAAAGAAGTTTAAGTTTTTTATATATTCCTCTTAATTTATTTATACTTTGTTCGTAAACCTTTTCCTTCACAACATAGTTCACATGCTTTATATCAGTTCTTCGTAAATCTCGTCACACAATTTAATAGAAGATTCTTATACTAATATGATATTTTGGGTTGAAACCAGGTACCTTACAAGTTGGGACTCATTAACGGTAATTCATTTGCACAATGAATCCAAACCGTGACGAGCCATTACTGAAGATCTGGACCGCCAATTTAACTCTTTTTTTTTTTTTTTTATAAATAGTCATATTTTATCTCTCATTTGTTCTATTATCACTCGGTACAGACAAGACCGATTTCACCGACCTCGTAATCACTATACAAAAACACAGAATGAATCTAAATTACCACTTTTTTTTTTTTAAGAATCACTTCGAATGGCAGGAAATATTTATTTACATTAAGTAGTTTATAACTTCTTAACCTTATACAACTACTCCTGTGCTTAAATGTCCTTTGTTTCTTCACAATAGGAAATGAATTGCTTAGGCAATCAAATTATTAAGATGTAGTTAAAGATTTTGCTTTTGTAAAGAAAGGAAAAACAATTTTATGGTAACATTTTGGCATACTTCCATAATATTGTTCAAACTATTTTTTTTATATGTCAATTCATTCTTACCATACATGTTGTACAAGAAAATTATGATTATTACTATCATTTAAATTTAATACATTATTGTTATCAGTTAGATGCATTATATTCTTAGTTACTTCAAATAACCAGTTCATATTGTGTAAGTAGCTTCAAATTTACTTGAACTCTATTGAAGTGGCCTAAAAAAAAGTTTACCAGAGCCTCAAACTACCTTAATCCAGACTTGTGGGCCCACCATGGTCAAGCGTGTTAAGGCGTGCGACTCGTAAACAAAGGGTCGCGGGTTCGCATCTCCTTCGCGCCAAACATGCTCGCCCTCCCAGCCGTGGAGGCGTTATAATGTGACGGTCAATCCCACTATTCGTTGGTAAAAGAGTAGCCCAAGAGTTGGCGGTGGGTGGTGATGACTAGCTGCCTTCCCTCTAGTCTTACACTGCTAAATTAGAGACGGCTAGCACTGATAGCCCTCCAGTAGCTTTGTGCGAAATTCCAAAACAAATAAACAAACAAAACAATAATATTATGACTATTCTGAGGTCTACAATAAATCAAATACCGTTCAAAAACTTTTCAAAGCACCAATCAGAGAAGAAACTTTAAATGAGTCGTTTCTTCGAGTTTTCTTCTATAAGTTAGAACAACAGTTTTGACAAATGCCACATTTTCGTTAATTCATTCAATAATATTATTCTATTAGAGTCAATACGTTTTTATTTACTAGACTTATCCGTAACATTGAATGAAAGCTTATCTTGGAATTTTTCAAACAAATATTATAACTGGATTATTATTTTATGAACCTGACAGCAACGAAAAGTGACAATCACTTAAGCAAATGCTGAACGACTAAGAAAGCTCGATATCAAACGTCACGTTTGAGACATTTGCAGCCAGCGCAAAACTGTATAACTTTTTTATACAAAGACTTGCAGTTGATCGGGATTCATTAACCCGCCACGTTCTTCTGTGGTGTTATGCAGTCGCCAAAGAATAGATGTTAAAAAGATTTAATAAACAAACAGCGTCTCTTTCACTTGAGACAACTATTCTGATAACATTGATTACATTGTTAGCTGTCGTGGTAACCAGTGCTTGTCGATCAATATCCGTTCTTTATTAGCTCTATCGTGTTCTTTGATGCATTGATTATTTTTAATATACGGTTTTATAGACAATGATTATTGTGAAAACGTTAAATATAAAAAAAAACTATAAAATTATTATAAACAAAACGAATTACACTATGTAACACAAATTTTGTTCATGGATAGTATGTGTTACTTGTTTATTGCTTATCTTGTAAAAGTACAGAAAATGTCCCGTTATATACGTATGTACAAACGGCTGGTATGAGTAGAGAAAACTCTATGCAAAGGAGCGAACAACGTTTTGAACTTCAGACGTCGTAATTGTAAACCTTTCTCTACCCATACCATGGACGACTAGATAGGTACAGGCAGTTTTAAATAAGTTCTCTATTGCTAATTTTACGTTTAGAACTTAATAATGATAAACACGCTGAGCTTGATAGAAAGAACAGAATTTTTTAACTTTCTAGAAAGCACTTATTTAGAAACAAATTTAGGTGTTGACTAATATACAAGAGCGCAACTGAAGTGTTATAACTTGGAGGTAACATATCAAAATAGAAGCAACGGTATGTTGACACTTCATCTTTAAGAGTAATGTTGGTGAATTAAACTAGGCCCAACATGACCAGGTGGTTAGGGCGCTAGACTCGTAATTCGAGGTTCGCGAATTCAAATGTACGTAGCGCCAAACATGCTCGCCCTTTCAGCCGTGAGGGCATTATAATGTGTCGGTCAATCCAACTATTCGTTGGTAAAAGAGTAGCCCAAGAGTTGGCGGTGGGTAGTGATGACTACCTGCCTTACAATGTAAAATTAGGGATGGCTAGCGCAGATAGCCCTCCCGTAGTTTGCAGAAATTAATAAAAAGACGAACCAAACTTATTCTATCTAAAGTGTAGCATGTTATTTCTATACCGAATGACTTATTGCTTACTTAACGTGTATAATATTTTTTCAATGCAGAAAGAAAATCTTACAGGATAGTAAAGAGCAATTTGAAAATTTTTTAAGTTATTTTGTTATTGACTGAAAACAGTGTTATCAACCAAAATCATGCAAAAAAGTATCTCGAGATACCTTGAATTTTAAAAGTAGTGGCATTTTTTTTTACAAAGTAAGACATTATCAGTTTATTTTGCATACTCTCTTACTCTCTCTAGAAAGAAAAAAATAAACATGAAAGTTTTCAGTGCTTTTTATGGCTCATAAAAAGTAGATCACTTTAATAAATTAAAAAAATTATTTTGCATCTTACCAACTTGAGAACTTTGACGGATTAAAAGCTACTTCTTATGCGTTGTTAAAAACTAAACCACTTCATAGGGATAAAAAGAAATTATGAGAAGAGAAACCAGACATGTGCAAAATAATGAAAATGCAAAAAACAAGATAGAAGATGCTAATATTGACGGGTATCTTGCACTGACATCAAAAATCACATTGCCTGTAGCTTTCTCTTCCACATATGATGTAAAGTGCTTACATTAATCCAAGGTGTAAAATGACAATTTTGTCTTCTAATATACAGGGTGGTCGCTAGAAAAGCGGAAAATTTGACGGCACGATATCTCACAAGTTACCCTTCAAAACGCTACACGAGCTTGGATTTCTAGGTTAAGACGCTGCTCTGAAGTGCACGGACGACATTTTGAGCATCTATGAGTGTAATATAACATATGCCTTTAAAAAACCTTGTGAAAGTTATTCTTTGTAAAAAATAAATAGCTGTTTGACAAATTTTCCGCTTTTCTAGCGACCACCCTGTAATTCGAAACTGAAAATCGCATGTGAATAAATAAATACATATATAGAAACTGAAAGCAGTGGAGGTTTGGAACCGTATCTTTGCCATAGACAATGTCTATGGCACTGACAAATTGAGTTTCAGTATCCGCTGTGGGCAAGCCACAGATAGCCCATTTTGTAGCTTTGTGCTTTACTACATCCGAACCAAATTTATTTAAATGGGCTATATTTTTATAAAGTGAAAGAACTTTTTCAACACATTTAATTGCTAGATTCCTAAACTTTTACAGATATTTTATTACCTTTATATATTTCTACCATATTTATATATGTGTGTGTGTGTGTGTGTGTACGTAATCCAACTTCATCTCTTAAATTACAAAAATATCACAATACATAACTTGAAATTTTAAAAATATGAAGTTGTTGTCATCAGGTAAGAAAAGGTTCCGTTGTTTAATTAACCGTTTGGTTATGATTACACAAAGTAATTTCAAAATATATGTAGTTTAAAACATTTCAAATATCGCTGCTAGATAGCACTTAGCTACAGTTGATTGCATTAGCGATTATTTCAGTTTTAATGTAGAACCGCTTGCTTTAGTGAATTAAGTTTTCAGTTATATAAAATGAATTACGTACAAATTTCTATTTTCTCAACGCATTTTATTTCATACATCATTCAAGATTACAACATGTAACAATATCTATTTCTAATAAACCACGCATTTTTTTTTGCAGTATTGTCTTGTTACTAATGGGTTTTAAATAAAACTTCGTGATCTCTCCATTAAATTGTAGTCTTGCTGTTCGAAACAAGACTTGTTTTTTATTTCAAGGCCAATAAAACAAGATTGAATATTTTAAATATATTATACAGACAATTTAAAAAACAAAATACACGTGTCTTTACTAGTTTTAAGAATAATAATGTTATTATTTTGTCCAAAGATTGTTACTAATGTCTTTCTTCACGGGTTCCAAGAGAAAAAATTAAACTTTAAATGTATCATTAATTTATGAGCAATATTTTGAAGGCCAATTCAAATTTATAAATAAAAATGAAAATAATCGTACGCAAGAATCTATAAGTACTTTTATAATTATATTTTTAAACTGTGTTTTAGAATATTCCTGTATCGTGGATTTATTTATCCGATAAAATAAGGAAGAAGTGTATCAATTTTACATGGCCAGGTTTCTTTTATAGTAGCAGTCTGTAACTTGTTGGCGATCAATTAGAATAATAAACAGACAGCACACGAACCACTTGTTTTAAAACGTATGTTCCAATTTATTTTACGCTATAGCCTATAGAATATCACAGTTTTATTTAACACTACAAATAATTTTCATTTTTTTCAAAAGTTCAGACTGGTTAGTTTAGTTACTTTAGAACTAAACTGGCAAAACGAAGTAGTTTCTCTATCTCTGTTTCTCGCTATACAATTTGCAATAAATTCACTTACGTTGACAAGACAAATTCTTCTCTTCATGTCCGTTACACTCTGAAACTCACTTTAAAATATTGACCGATACTGGTAAACTAACATTCTCGCAGTTTAACCTTACTTTCACTAATTTATTTTTTTCTAACTGGACTTACGGTCACTTGGTCGCCTACATGTATTTATTACCCAGCTGAGACCTTGAACTTTCGACAATCTACAAAACACAATGATGTAAAAATACTCACACAAGGCAACAAGAAAAAATAGGTTTGAATAAAGTGACGTCAATTTACAACAATTGAAATATACGTATGACGTACGACTCTTAACGAGTTACCTTACGAAATATGCCACAAGTATTGCCTTTAAAATAATTACTTTTAACACTTTTGTTATGAAAGCTAATTAATTCTTAAATATTACCTCAATAACTGAAGTGAGTGATAAATCTTACTTCAAAATGTATCATTAATTTATGAAGAGTGTAAAGTTTTATACTGTTTTGTATATCCAAGAACATTAAAAGTTGTGTAAGAAAGAGCTCACGTAGAGATGAGTTCAACTGATGTTTAATGTAGATTTAGTATTATATGTAGATATATGTGTATATATATGTATTATACGTCTTTACTTGTTTATGTATTGCCAGTTATTTGTAAACTTCTTTTCTAGCTGTTTCCGTGTCTGTCAGCGTATGGACACTAGTGTTTATTTCCCTGGAGCGGTACTTCGCCATCTGCCGGCCGTTATTGTCTCGACAGTGGCAGACGATCTCCCACGCCTACAAAATGATTATACTGGTATGGGGAGGGTCATTGATAACTATGTCGCCGATCGCTTTTTTGAACCGGCTCATTCATACCACTACTCCAGGTGAATAAAAACATTCATTTTAATATTATAATAATTATTTTAAAAAATACGAATCACATTTAATATGTTAATATTTTTAAGACGTCCTCGTTTGGTTAAAATGGACTGGATGGACTACGTTTACAATTATGTGAAGTTATTGTAGCACTAAGTAGCACACAGCAAACAGTTTAACTTTAAAAAAAAAAGAGCCGTCTTACAATTTCTTCAAAAAAATAACAACTAGGAGTGAAAGTTCTTGAAATAGATCTAACTCAACAACAAATGGCGAAGCAGATGATAAACTAAACCTCATATTTAATTCTCGTGTGGGACTGGCATGGCCCTTTTAGCCGTGAAGCGTTATAACGTAACGGTCAACCTCACTAATCGTTGGTAAAAGAGTAGCCCAATAATTGGGGATAGTGGGTGGTGGTGGCTACCTGCTTTTCTTCTAGTCTTACACTGCTAAATTAGGAAAGACTAGTACAGATAGCCCTTGTGTAGCTTTGCGCGAAATTCAAACAAACTAAACCAATATCTTGTTGATGACATAAAACACACACACACACACACATATTCGTATCATGAACAATTTACTTGATGAAGAATAATCACTAGGTAGCATTAATACCGCATATTATTCATGAAACACCTCTATAAATGTAGTTTCGCTGTGGTGAATAAATCGCTGTATACAAGTATTATTGTTTCATTTTCATTCTTCTGATTTTAGAACATTTAAACTGTATGAACACAACTGATTTAAAACTAACTGGTTTTGTAGTTACTCTTGTATACCATCTTTATGAGGTTAAAGTTCTTATATAATCAGGTTCTTACACTATTGGTGAATCAAGAGTAGCCTAGAGACTAGTATGTAAAGATTGTGATCCTGAGGGCTCATGGTTTGCGACCCGTTGCTGCAGAAACGCCTCCGCACTTTGACGTCATGAATGCAGTGCAAGAGAAACGGCTAAATCATATTATTTGATTAGGCAAGGGTTGTCCGAAAGTTGGAAGTAAATGTTGCAGACCAGCAGCGTTCCCTCTAGTCTAATATTTCAAATTTATAAATTTTCGCAAAGATTCTATAAAAAGTATAAACAACACATGTATACTTTGTGTGACATATGGACATCAGCTAAAGTATTCTTGTTACCTTGATGCTTGTTTGTTTCTTTGTTTTTGAATTTCGCGCAAAGCTACTCAAGGAATACCTACGCTAGCCGTCCATAATTTAGCAGTGCAAGACTAGACGGCAGCTAGTCGTCACTACCCACCGCCAACTTTTGGGCTACTCATTTAACAAAAGAACATTGGGAATAACCGTCACATTATAACACCCCACGGCTGAAAAGGCGAGCATGTTTGGTGCGATTAAGATGCGAACCTGCGACCCGCACGCCCTTAATCCACCTGGCCATGCCGGGCCTAACTTGATGCTATGGGATGTTATTGTAAGAATGACTCCAAATACTGTTAATCATAATAAAAGTTATTTTGCTTTAAATATTGTGGTTGGCAAATATGTTAATAAATAAACAATGACTTTTTTAATTACATTCAACTATGTTACTATTCAGCTTGAAAATCTTGCTTTATTAACAAAATTAAGTCAAAGTTTATTTATCATTTAATATTACATCTGAGCATATATTTAACTTTGTAATATTTTAATCTTTTGACTCGTATCTTTTTATCAATGATAAAGAATATTTGTAGTAGCGTTTTATTGTTATTACTTATTGTTTGATGTGTCTTTCAAACGTATGTTTATTCGTATCAACAGGGAAGTACAAATGCAGAGAGGTGTGGCCTACAACAGGAATAGAAAGAGCATTTAATTTTTTTCTGGATTTCCTTTTGTTGGTTGTTCCTGTTTTTGTCATGTCTGTGACTTATTTCTGCATTATTCGAGGACTACAGCCAGGAACCACTAACGTGTTGTCCTATGGTAAGAATATGGTTTTTATCATTAGACCTGATGATAGATCTAATATAGTTACTGACTTTTACAAGGTAGAACTTGAAAGTTTAAATAAAATTACGGGGAAAACTCAGTAGTATTTTGTTGATATACCAGATATTAAAAAAAAATCCATGAAAGTTAAATATATTTGTCTATAAAAAAAAACTTTCCGTGCTTTCAATGTGAAGGAAAAAATATCAGAATTGCAGATTTTATTTCTCGCGTATTCCTCAATCTCCTTGAAATGTGGTTTGTGAAGTAACGGCCTAGGAAAGAACATTCTCTGAAAATGTGTGATAGTTTGGGTTTCTACAATCTGAAAAACGGAGGGTGACAAATTGCTAAGCTGTTACTCATGTCAATGACACACAGTGTGCTTGCAGGTGATTTTGGTCGCACTACACGCTACCGCGTGTTTGTGAATTCTACATTAATACAAAAATATTATTTAAAGATATTTAATCATATATAATACTCTTAGTAGACTGTTGAATGTTTACTACTGGGGAGAGTATCCCAATAAATTAAAGTTCTCTAGTTTTCACTGAAGACAATTGTAATCAGCCAATGTGCGGATTTAGATGCAAATCACATTTGAAAATGGGAAGCTGAGAAATGAGTTATTTCAACGATGTTATTTCACCAATAAATGAGTCAAATTGAGCTCACTTTGACATTTATGGTTTTGAATTGCTGTTAATATTAGATAATTATTCAGTTACGAAACCAATTAGGCTAACGACAATCCCTAATTAAATATTTTTGTGCATTTACTGTATATATTTTGTTATAGCAGCAAAATAAAAGTAACGAATCGGCATTCATTTACTTATTTAAAAAAAATATTTTGAAACACGATTAATTAATGAAAATGTGTTTTTATTGTACACTTTAAGTCTTTCTTCTAATTGGTTTGTTTGTTTTTTGTTTTGCATTTTTCGCGAAACTACACGAGGGTTATTTGCGCTAGTCGCCCCTATTTTAGCAATGTAAGACTGGAAGAGAGAAGGCAGCTAGTCATCAACACTTACAGCTTGGTCTTGGGATATTATTTTACCAACGAATAGTAGGATTGACTGTCACATTATAATGCTCCCACGGCTGAAAGAACGAGCATACTTGGGTTGACGGGGATTCAAATTCATTACCCTCAAATTAAGAGTCGAGCGCCTTAACCATCTGACCATGCTTCGAACCAAAATTCAAACCAAAATAAACTTTTAATTAATAATCCAGACAATTTTTTGTGTTTAAATTTAAATAAGTATAAGTCAACAATAATACTTTATGTTGGTAGAAAAAGAGATATATGTGTATCACATGAGTAGTTACATTGAATATGTAAATATTATGTTACATATTTCTTCCATTAACTCTAACCGATATTCAGTTGGCCAATCTCTCAATGCTCTTCTCCCCAGCGGCACAGCAATATGTTTTCGGACTTATGCCGTTAGAAACCGAGTTTCGATATCTTTGGTAGGCAGAGCCAAGAAGGTCAATGTGAAGTTTTGTGTTTAATTACAATAAAAGAAAATCGTATTAGCAAAATCCATTTCCACATCTTATAAAATATTCTGGAAAAGGCTGATGAAGGAAATTCCAAAAACAGATATTTTGGCAGTACTTTCCAGCTACGCAAAATTTGATTGAGGCGTACAAAACCTAAGTCCAGAATTCGAAATCCTAAGTGGAACACAAACACAAAATATGATGGATAGACCTTTATTAGACTTAATTTAAATACACAGATAAATCTTCTTCAAAAAGATATCTTAGATACCGAGTTTAATAAGCAAAATTTTGAGAAACCTTTAGCAAATTACCTCAGATACCGAGTTTAGCATCAAGTCTCGCAGTAACACAGCGGTTTGTCTGTAGAGTTAATAACACTAGAAACCGGGTTTCGATACCTGTAGTGGGAAGAACACAAATAGCCCCTGTGTAAAGCCTGGATAAACCTATAACAATATATCTTAGATATGAAGTTTAATAAGCAAAGCCTGGATAAATTTTCATCAAACAACTCCAGATACAAATTTTCATACACCAAGCCTGGATAAATTTTCATCAAGCTACTTTAGACAGAAATATTAAATGGTGGATTGATATCATATGAGGTACTTTGTGTTGAATTTTCATATATTTCATAGTGTTTCAGGTAGACTTAATAGAATAGACTGAAGTGAAATCGCTAATGGTTTATGTACGTTAACAATAATTATGGTTGTAAAGTCATGATTTTCTAAGTCAGTTAATGAAAGCAATCAAGTTAAACGTATTTTTTCCTCTTTTTTTCGTTTAAATATAGTCCGCACAAAAAAAAATGAACAGACACATTTATAACGTCAATGTTTGTTGTCTTTTCTTATCATTTACATTTCTTAACCCCAGGCTTTCTTCAAACGATTGTTCTAAAGGAATTTATATTTTAAACTCGTTGTTATTTTAAAAACACTTGCTAGTGAATAGTACTTAATGTGTCATACTGAATGACAAGTCAAATTCCATGCTTGACTCGAGCAGGGCAGAAATTTGATCATGTATAAGAAGGATCAGCGATAATAAATGTAGTGCCCCCTTCCCTTGCTCTTCGTTTTGGGGGGGTGAAATGTTTCGTAACCCTAGTCTGGCGAAAAGCTATATTTACAATCACTGTTCCATGCTCATTTTTCGTAATTAGGGACAAATTGATCTGTTTGTTGTCGAAATCATTCAAGTACAATCTGATCTCGTCAAGAGTTTCAACAAACATCCTGGATAAGGTATTTTTCCCAGAATTTTTTCCACTTAGTCTTTCTCTAATTTCTGGTTTAAGCTACTCTTCATGGCGGTAGATTGTTTATGAAGTACGTTGCACACAGTTCACTTGGATAAATGTAGCTTGATATTAATATCTTTCTTGGTGCATGGGGATAAAGTGATTCATGGATGAGCAGTGTAAACCCGTTACTTTCTTGGTGCTTGATAAAGCGGAATTACTGGACGATCACTTTTTACAATAACTACAGCAGTCCTGATGTAATGAATCCCATTAGACGAATTTATATCGCTCTGTGTTTGTTTGTTTTGGAATTTCGCACAAAACTACTCGAGAGCTATCTGTGCTAGCCGTCCCTAATTTAACAGTGTAAGGCTAGAGGAAAGGCAGCTAGCCACCACCACCCACCGCCAACTCTTGGGCTACTCTTTTACCAAAGAATAGTTGGATTTACCGTTACATTATAATGCCCCCATGGCTGGGAGGGCGAGCATGTTTAGCGCGACTCGGGCGCGAACCCGCAACCCTCAGATTACGAAGCGCACGCCTTAACGCGCTAGACCGTGCTGAGCCCATCGCCCTATAAAAATGTTAATTACCTTTTTTTTCTGGTCATGAAGTTATTTGAACTGAGAAATTGTCGTAAATTATTCATTAACGCCAAATAAATAGGTGACAGAAACATCAAGACAACAACGTATCACCTTATGCAAATCATTCTCACAAAATATGATCACCCGTTTCGAAGATGTTACGTGTTAGTTAACTTGTGTGGTTTTGTACATTGAAATGAATTCGCTATTTCGTTTATATATATATATATATTTACATTTGATCAACGCGTAAACCTAAATACAAGAGTTGACACTTCAAGGATAAAATTGTCTTTGACACTAATGCTATTTAGAAAACCCTTTTATGATTTACGTGTTAAAAATCATCATAAATAAAAAAGGCTGAAAAATATGTTACAAAAAAATAGAAAGTAGTCAAGTCATCTCAAATAAAAGTAATATATCTTGAAAATAATGTTAAAAAACCCAAAAACTTATATAATTAATGAAAAAAATCACAAAACAAACTTAATGGTATTTCATCTTGTGAGAAAAAAGGTTCCGAAAATGTACTGAATCATAGTGACTGGATGAACACTCCAGAAAGGTGCGATGAAAGAAGAAGTTGATAACAATAACAGGATGTCGTTGTACAAAATGAAACATATCGAACTTGGCGTTTTTAGGCGTTCATCGATAATGGACTGAAAAGCTTTATTGAAAGCCCCAAATTAGTCGAAGATAGATAATAAGTACGATTTATTTATCAGTTTTTTTTTTACTATTTGTGTTTTGTACGTTAATTAAGTATTGGAGAAACATAATTTTCGGTCCTGCTCGTAAACACGCGCCCGGCCCGGCATGGCCAGGTGGTTAAGGCACTCAACTCGTAATCCGAAGGTCGCGGGTTCGAACTCCCGTCACACTAGACATGCTCGCCCTTTTAGCCGTGGGGACGTTATAATAGTATGGTCAATCCCACTATTCGTTGGTAAAAAACCGTAAATTCGCACCATGAATTGGTTTGGTTTAACGATGGAGAATATATACTTGAAATAAGCTTTATAGAGTTTTTAGTAAAACACTGTGCATTCCACAAGACAAACATTCTTCACGTATTTTATTAAAAAACAAGCATTATATTACTAGAGTGTAAGCATTTTTGTTGCTTTCCTTTTGTTTGGTATCATGAAGAAAGCTACAAAAATGGTTATCTGTGCTCTGTCCGCCAAGGGTATCGAAACCAGATTTTTAGCAGTATATGTTCTCAGACATACAACTGCTGTGCCTGAAAGTACATTCTTTTTAATACGTTCATTGCGAAGCTCAAATCAGAATATAAACAGTCTTTCATATTTATTTGTATTTATAGAAAAACTAAAGTTATTTGCTATCGCCTTTAAACTACTGACTTTTCCTATCCACGATAAGGGATTGACTGTCACGCTTATAACACATTTACGGCTTAAAGCTACAGAAAAGTTATATTGTAGTATCGCACAGATTCGAATCCGATGTCTACCAAAAAGTCATCTTCCATCCCAAATATTATAACATAACTTGAAACTTATTTTTCGTTTGTATTAATCATTGCACCAAATTCCTTATGCTCAAAACTGAAATACGTCAGCTTAGTTGGACAAGAGGTAGTGAAAAACATATTTGCAAATAAAATGACATTTTAAATAAACTTTTCACTTTTATCAAACACAGTTCAGCTAATGAACCCTGGTATTGAGGGCCAAGCCTTCTGGGAACTGACTTATAGCAAATAAAACAATTCAAGTTTTATTTATTTGTACTTCTTGATATGAAATCGATAATGAACAAACCAAGAAGAATATGGAAAATAAACAACGAAAAACACGTGCAGTCTTGTAATTGTATTGCTGGTAGTCGTCCTGTTTTTCCATGTCCTGATCAGTTGCAAACGTTGAATACCATGTGCATCATCGAACTAATGTTTCTATATAACCAATAATATTATGTTATAGTTTGCTAAGTAAGACATATTTTAAAAACTGGATAGCTTCAAAAACTCTTTTTTTCTGCAATGACATTATGGAAAATCGTTCAGACAATAAGAATTTTAATTGGGATTTGTTTGTTTTTGTGTTTTTTCGTACTCCTTGGAAACAATAGTACGGGTTAAGACACATTTTTATTTGGATACTTTATTTATTTGTCTGTAATTCTATGTTCTCTTAAAGGTAAGTCATAAGTTAGTTTAATTAGGTTATAATGATACGATATCTATGGCATCATTAGTTGTTCATTTGATAATTACGAACTTTTTATCAGACATGATAAATTCATAAAGTACGTACATAATATTACGAAAGTACATTTGTGAACCTTTTGATCCTTAAGATCAATAAAAGTGAACCAAAACAGTATAAAAATACTTTATAATTTATTTTTTTACATATTTTATTTATTTTATTCAATAAAGAGCCTCGTAGCAACAAAAGAAACGTCAACTCTGCAGAAAATCTGGATCTGACAGCATCTGATGACCATTGGAGGAAACGCCCCATCTACCGACGAACACCTGAGTCAGTGACCAATAATACACAAACTGCAGCCCATCCATTGATTGTCCGAGGAAACACAGAAAAAAATCGAGTTGCCAAACGTAGGGTAATCCGAATGTTATTTGTTCTAGTAGTAGAGTTCGTAGTATGCTGGACACCTCTTTATATTGTAAACACATGGGTTCTTTATGACAAACAAGAATTTTATATTAAAGTTGGACCCACTGGTATTTCCGTCATTCATTTGCTGGCCTACTGCTCATCGTGTTGTAATCCGATTACATATTGTTTCATGTACAACAAGTTCCGCAAGGCTTTCCTCACATTGTTTGGCTGCCGAAGAAAAAATACATGGCAATCTAATTTCGGAAGCGATCTTCAAACTGTGAACAGTGCATTCAGCGCACGGAATACTATCAGAATAGGTAAGTGAATCATGTGAACTAGTTTAATTACATCACATGAGGTACACGGTTTTAAAAGTCGGCGCAAGTCAGTTATTTAATTTTTATTATTTTTTGTGATAAAAAATTGCGGTACTTGTATTCGACAGGACACTTATATTTGCTTGAAATGGCTACTTTGAAAATTTTTTTTTTCGGCTAATAAGATATCGCCCCCGCTAGTACAGCCATAAGTCTACCGATTTGCAATATTAAAATCAGGGGGTTCCGTTCCCCTCGGTGGGTTCAGCAAATATTCCGATGTGGCTTTGTTATAAGAAAAATACCGAAGCAGAAATGAAATCTAACACAAAAATAAACTTGCTTGTTTTTATTTTTTTTCAACCGTATCCAGCGCCAGGATTGAGCTCTTAAACTCTAGCGTTATAAACCATTATAACCAGAATGGGACGAAATAAAATATTAAACGAATATATTTACAATTTTCTCTATAACGAAAATGATCAAAGCACACTTCAAAAGTTTGTGATGTGTAATGACGTCAGAGCTAAAGAGAAATGTTGACAAAAATATTTTAAAATATATATTGATCTTCTAATTACTTGTTTCTTAATACACAAATAGGTAGACAGTTGTTTCATCGGATAGCGCTAACGATGTTATCGATTTTAAAATTAGATTGTAATATCATGCTAGTGGAACATAACGAGTTCATCACTGAGTTTTGAAACTATCACGTAGTTATCTTTCTTGACTCTATCTATGTGTCGATTATTTATTTTAAAAAAAAATTTATGAAAAAAAACGTGTAAAATAAAAGCTTTAAAATAGGAGAGTTAAAAACTGAAAATTCGATGAATTCATTTAGATTATAACTACGGTACCGACAAGAATCCATCTGTAGCTTCAAATAGCTTTATGTTATTATTTCTTTTACTAATGAATGTATGTATGTATAAATTGCAATTAAATTCAAAATATTTAAACTAAATAAAAAATATACAGAGAGCTCAATTAACAAGAATATATTTTGTGCAAAGCCATTAGGTGCAAAATCTTATATAATCAGTCAGATGTGTTGAAAGCCACTACCACATATATTCCAAGAATATAATTTAATATTAAAGAGTACACGATTTTGATTGCCTTCTATACATCTAGTTCTAGAAGAAAAGCTGTGTAAAGTATCATTGATATTTTAGCTTACAAAGAAACCTAAATCTTAAACCGTTTTTAGACAAAATACTGAAAACAGACGAGATAGTTATAATGAATAACCATTTAAGATGTTAACTCTGTAATCTAGATTATAGTTCTATTATTGAAAATACAGATATTTTTCTTGCTGTTTTGAAATCAAGCACAAAGCTTCACAAAGAGCTAGCTATGTTCCTCTCACCAAGAGTATCGTAAAAAGTTTTCTCGTGTTGTATGGCAGCAGGCACACCACAGTGCCATTGGAGGTGCCATTCTATGAACTCTATTTATATGTTAAAACATACAAGATGTAGTGAAATAAAGGCTGGCCAAGCTGGAGATTTAAGTTACCCATGATGTATCGAATTTTGGTTTATACTAATGAACATAGATGTCATTTAATGAACATTTTATTATTTAAAAAGCCTGCCACGCTCGACTTGTAATCTGAGGGTCGCGTGTTTGAATCCCAGTCACATCAAACATGTTCGCCTTTTCAACTGTGGAAGCATTATAATGCGATGGTCAATCTCAATAATCGTTGGTAAAAGAGTAGCCCAAGAGGTAACGGTGGGTGGTGATGACATTCTGCCTTCTCTGGTAAATTAGGGACGGCTAGAGCAGATAGCTCTCGTGTAGCTTTGCTTGAAATTCAAAGAGAAACTTATTTGAAAAGCTTATGATTGTTTTAAGTTTTCAAATTATATTTATTTTATTTATAAGTTTTAATTACTTATGGATTTTACACAATGTGCAATAATTATTTATATTGATTTTTAGAATACTTTTAGAGAGATGTTTATATTTATTTTAAGTTTATTAAATTTTATACGTTTCTATGTAATATATGTTATTTTTAATTAAATAGGATGAAGAGGAAAGTTAAAGCTACGAAAGCGCCACCAATCAAAAAGATTCTAAATAAATATAATAAACGATATTTCGAACCATCTGATGCTTTGAATATTTATATATGAGATACTTTCAAAATTATCACACACACACACGTATAAAATATATCTATGCTTAATCTTTTTCTATTTTCTGCATTATTATTATTTTGTGGATTGAAGTTTTTTCTTGTTATTTTCAGAGGTTCTTGGACGTAGTGAAGACATCAGACTTTAGATTAATATGACACTGTGTTACCTGATCAAAACGTTTTACCATCCAACTAGTGTACAACTAGGAGTTTTCAGCCAAATGGAAATGGCCTGATCTTCAACACGATGGAACCTCGGGAGTGAAAATGTATCTCAGAACGGTTAGTGTGGGTATTAACACTTTTACTGATAAGCATACCAGCCGTTCTGAGGTGTATTTTTATTTCAAGTGGGTTTGTCGTCGTCAAGAAACCTCGGAAATAGTTTATAAACTTAAGACATACAAGAACAATTTATGATCTCTTTAGAATTTTATAAAGAATATATACTCGCTAATTGAGAAGTACAGACAAAACTAATAAACTAGCAATCTCTTACAAAATGCCGTTACAGTATTAATTACAACACAAAATAGAATAAAAAATCACGATAAATTTATCTGCATTGCATTTTAAGTACACAGTTGATAATAAAAATGTTAACTTAATGGATTAACAAACATTCATATGGGGTTATCAAAACGTATAAAGTATAATCCCCAAACTGATGGAAGTGGAATTTTTAGAAGAGGTTTGGTGAAGTATTCTAACACGGCCGTTGAGTTCCAATCATTGGTAAGTATTTTGAACAAATCCCCTTCAGTCACCAGTAGGAGTTCCTTCTAAATGTGTATACAGAAACACCAAACTCTATAACAGAGCACTTTTGAAAGGTCAATTTACCTTCATCACTTTTTATCCTCATTTTCCAGTTTTTGTCTATAAGTGATTCTACGAATGTTCCTCGCATCACGAATAATTAAAATAATGTCAAGTTAAACTTTTTAAGTGCTCTGTACTGAACTAACTGAGGTTAAAATACATGTTCAGTTCTGTTCTTCTCGTGGTTATATTGTGGGTAAAGTTAGAGTAATCAAAGCGAAAAACTCATTTTTTTAGCGGCTTACAATAAATAAACGAATTGAAATTATATTAATACTTTATGTTAAATAGAAACCTGGAACGGAAACGTTAAAGCAGAACTCTTAACACTATTTAAAAAAAAAATATTTATCATAAATTTCACCCTAAAGCGCGTTTGTAAATTCGTAAAGAGCACTTACGTAAAATATCACAAAATATGTTATCCTCCGCCGTTGAGAACTGGTTAACATTTTTCCAGCGCAAACGTGATTAAAAAAAAAACAACTATTGTGGCTTACATAGCTTTTTGAAAAATAATCTTATAGAATTAGTTTTAAGCATAGAAAACATTAAATTTTTAATTCTTTTTTTTTCTCTCACCGTAAATTATTGATAATTTCAGTATTTAGGCATTTGTATAGCACGTAAAAACATTTTCCCTACCAGAAAACGATCAAATTCGATATCATTGTTTATTGGATCCTATAAATTTGAATCTCTTTCTCACTAGCAATTATTGAAGAAAATATCTCTAGTGTTTACAGGTTTGTTGTAAAGGGCTCTGCAGTGCTTAAAGACTGTTTACGTTATTAAGTTTGTTTGTTTTGTTTTTGGTATTTCGCACAAAGCTACTCGAGAGCTATCTGTGCTAGCCGTCCCTAATTTAGCAGTGTAAGACTAGAGGGAAGGCAGCTAGTCATCACCACCCACCACCAACTCTTGGGCTACTCTTTTACCAACGAATAGTGGGATTGACCGTCACATTATACACCCCCACGGCTGGGAGGGCGAGCATGTTTAGCGCGACGCGGGCGCGAACCCGGGACCCGCGGATTACGAGTCCACGCCTTAACGCGCTCGGCCATGCCAGGCCCACGTTATTAAGATATTGTTAACAAAACGCCACCATTGTTTACAGTTGTTTATTGTAAGCTGGTCTACAGTGTTTATTGACTTCTTTTTTCCCCCCAGAAATCAACCAAGAAAATGTCCACACTGTTGTAAATTATTATAAAAGTAAAAAATATTTGTTCTGAATCTCAAAAATAAAACATGGACTACCTGCAATGATTTTCACAGCAGATGTCGCTTGGTTTTCTAAGGTTACTGTTGAGCTGCACGGGAATATGAGGTCGTAAAAGAAACAGTAATTTAAAATCGATGTTCGTTAAAGACGACAATTCTAAGGTGTTTAATATTTTTCTCTCATTGGGAATTGTTAAAAAGTTGGCATCGATGTTTTAAAGTTTTGTTGTGAATGTTTATACATTGTTTGTTGTACATTGTTGAAATTGTGCCAAAGTATTTTGTTTCGACAAATATTTTTGTGCTGTATAAGTGTTTGTTGTTGATGGTTACACATTGTTGAAATTGTGCCAAAGTATTTTGTTTCGACAAATATTTTTGTGCTGTATAAGTGTTTGTTGTTGATGGTTACACATTGTTGAAATTGTGCCAAAGTATTTTGTTTCGACAAATATTTTTGTGCTGTATAAGTGTTTGTTGTTGATGGTTACACATTGTTGAAATTGTGCCAAAGTATTTTGTTTCGACGAGTTCTTTGTGCTGTATAAGTGTTTGTTGTTGATGGTTACACATTTTTGAGAGAATATATTGTATATATACAACTTTTACAAAAGACAGTTTTCCGTGATAAAGAAGAACTGTAGAAACAACCCAACAAGATAATGTTGTAGATGTTAAAAGCCTGACGAAGACAAGTTTGCGTAATAACGAAAAACACTTGATTGGAAAGTTTGCACTAAGCAAGCACCACAACATCGTGTACAGAGCTGATGTATCAAATAATCAAAGTTGAATGAAGCAACGTAATAAAACTTATATAGCGAATAATTTAAGTACTGAGCTTGAATAAAAATAAACAACACAATGTACTTGGAATACTTCAGTATTATGAATGAAATAACAAATGTTACAAAAAAATTTAGCGAAATTAAATTGATAAAACAATGTAAAAATACCAGAATATAGTTTACAGAATGAAAATTTAGCTACGTAATAGATCGTCATAAAGTTCCAAAATGGAAATCTACGTTAGTTTTAAAACTTAGTAGATTAGTAAGACTTTCATAAACGTGTTTGAAATGCAGAAAATGAAAAGGATATAAGTAAATAATTTTTATGTTAGGCAACTGAGATTTTTGTTTATATATTATTTTTGTGGTATCAGTTTAATACACTGTTTTTAATATCGTTTTTATAGTCCTGTTGTAATAACGCAGAATAATGTTCGAAATAAAATTATTTGATTGTGTTCGTAATACTTAAGAAAATCTAATATATATATATATATAAATCATGTTATAAGAGAATCATAATCAAACTTTTGGAAATGGTAGAGAAGTTTCATCTTCCATAAAGCTTCAGCTTATGAATGTTTATTTATTGTGCTAAATTGAATATTTTCAATAAAATTCGAAATGTATAGTTTTTTGGTAGATACATTTAATTAAAAAAAGTGTAGAAAAATTAATTTTATTTGAGACTATACTGAAGTTAAGTGCAGTGAGAATAAGTTGTCTTATTTTAAGAACAGCTACAAATTAAGAAGACAGCAAATTAATTTTGACTGAGGATGTATTGAACTGAAGTGAGTAATAATTGTTTAAGTTTTAGAATACATTGAATTGGATTGAAAAACAGTTGGTCGTGTTTGAACACATATATCTAATCTAAGTAAAGAAACTACAACTGGTCCTGTTTGAACATATATCCGAATGAAATGTGTAGTAATTATTTTGTCACAACGTATGTCAAAGTGGAGTGAATAATGAGCTAATTTGATTCCACATCCGTCGAAAAAGTTTCTGCATACAGCTAACCTTGCATACAGGGGTGGAGATCCTGGGGGAGGGGGATGGTGCATACAATCATCCTCCCTACAGTTTGGTCTGTTGAATTGTTTTATTGCATTACAGGCCTACAAATTGTGTATTTATTCTTGTGATTCTCGTGTTCTTACCAATCGAATTACATAATTAGGCCTAGATGTAGGCTTTTTCAGTAGCCGAAATGTACATCTTTAATTTAATAGACGCGTGCTTCTAAGCTTTTCAATCTAAGCGATAGTTCGTAAGTATCAGTCAGTAGGCCTAAGTATACATGCAAATATGGTGGTAACAAGATTACTTTGTGACTGCATGTTTACAGCTTTCAGGCTGACGTAGTAAGAAATTACCAATTTGCAAATTGAACTGTCCACATAAGTGGTTGCAAAAATCTTTCCCTCCATCGGGTGTGAAAAATCTACGCCCCTGCTTGCATAAGAACTTAAATTCGAATTACAAATAATTAGCCTTAGTTAAACGTGAGCATTATTGATGAAAGATGGTAACATCCAAGCCACAAGTGGAAAGGAAAGTATTTAAGTTAAAAGTTATTAAATTTAACTTCTCTATAGTTTTGGATGAAACTCAGTAAGCAAATAAAACTATTTTTGGTTAAGTGCAAGTTTAAATGTTTTCACAAAATCTTTCTAATGAAAGGGAATTTCAAAGCGACTGTTATTAGCCCTATATCACCAAAGGAGTAAGGCAGCTTTACCTTGATCTTATATTTTGGTTCGAAGAGAATAAACTTTATATTTCTTACTGGAGCAGGTAATTGTTTAGAAAAATTATTTTTTGTTGTTTTATAAAATCGCAGTAACAGTAAAAAAAAAAAAAATGCTTTACACAACTCTGTAACAGGGTAACGTATTCCTAGCTTTACAAGAATTATATCCTTTCTAATAAGCAAATCCAGAATACTGAATAACATTATATCCTAGTCTTGTGAATGGTCTTGGTTAAATAAAGCACTTAAGAAAACACTTACTCACTTGTTACGTTTGAGTCCAAAAGAATAGGTGCATTATTTCCATTCCTTTGTAAGTTCAAAATACCTGTTAAACTTACTTCTGACTCCGGATAACTGAAGGAAAGCAGATACAATTATAAATATGTTTTCAAATGGAGCAAGTGAAACTATTTTGAATGAGTTGAAATTAATGGCAATAATATCTTTAGTCTTGAAAATTATTTCTAGTCAGTGAAAACAGAAAAAACAAACCCTAAATCACTACTGGTTGTGTATGATACGAAATAAAATAGATATATTATCAAGTGTTTTATATAAGCCCAAACGATAGGATGAACATGCGCTGTATATTCTTAAGGATACAGAATCTTTCTTTGTATATTGATATATATAAATGTTCAATAATGCGTATTTTTAAT
This sequence comes from Carcinoscorpius rotundicauda, assembly GCA_011833715.1. Lineage (NCBI taxonomy): Eukaryota > Metazoa > Arthropoda > Merostomata > Xiphosura > Limulidae > Carcinoscorpius > Carcinoscorpius rotundicauda. The sequence continues at coordinate 21,001,007 of CM022400.1, forward strand.
CCTAACTTTTAGAATATCTAAAGAGATATGTCAAACTATCGTCTATCCTGTAATAATCAAAATAACCAAGTGATACTATCATTAGTTATGTATAAATCAAAAACAGTGAGTAAAATTTTAATTGGTACTTTAGAGTCCTAAATATGTAGATGGCGTTAATTGTAACTTTACGTTTCCGTAGTGCACCATAAACACTGGACATGAAACGAAATTAGCTTTCAATAAAGTGCCTAATAAAGAGTGGGTAGGATCAAAGATGATTATTCGCATTTTATAAGATAAGAGTTGAATGTGTTGAGCAATAGTGCGTAACCATGGTCGTCAGAATGAACAGGTGCAAAAATGAATGTAGTAGTTCTCAAAGAACGTCGTACTTACAAAGTGTGATTAACTATCAGTAGGCTTATACTTACATAAGTTTTGATATCGAAATAGAATTGATCAATGAAAATAGCTTGGTTTTTACACAGATAGCAAAGTCACTGACTTAATCACGCGTGTCACCAGGAATTTCTTAGAAAGATTCGTTTTACTTCATTCTGTTCGCAAAGCATTTTTTTTTTTTTGAATAAACTGCAAGCATTATAAGATATGATGAGCACGTTACGTTAAAATAATTTTTGTGTAAGAGTTGAAAATGAGTCGACAGTAAGAAGCTCAAGTGAAGTTCAGGTGTACGCTACAATTAAACATGTAAAAACCTTTGTAATAACTATTCCGCCATAAGGTAAGCGTACTATAATTTGAATTCTTCGGGTTTAGCGCTGTATCGTACTGTACATATGAATACAATCTTCCGAAGCATATTTTGTTGCACAATCGTGTTTGAAAATTTAATCCGTTAATTTCCTTTTCTGTCAGTCGCAAAGTTACAAAATGGGCTATCTGTACTGTGCCCACCACTGATACCTAAATCCGGCTTTGAGAGTTACAAATCTTAAGACTTACCGCTGGGTCACCAGGAGGCATGAAAATATGAATAATTTAAACTAGCTGGAATGTTTTTACAGTGCAGGTTTTGCTTGGCGTAAACAGTGTAAAATAGTGTTTATTTGTTTACTCATATGTTCACTCATCAGAAACGTAGCTACTAGTCATTCAGTGCGATTATATTATGGTTGTACTAGGGAAGTGTTGATTTTACAAATATGACTGCTCCGTGAATTAGAGTTTGCTTGCTGTCCAACAGTGATTGCATATCTTCATCACATGACGTTGCTGTAGATATGGTTGGAGTAATGTGTAACGATTGGAAAAATGAAAAATTGTAGGTTTTTTATCTCTAAAACGATCCTTATAATGTACACTTTTTAAATATTTTATGTAAATAATTTTACTCTAACAAGTAATGATTGTAACTTGTAAACTTGTAAGCTCTGTTTTTGTGATGTTTTAAATAAAAAGTATAATTAATATGTGTTTATTTTGGTTTTAACTATAAATGTTTGTATATTTGTCAAAAAAGTAATAAAATATGATACTTATTCTTCAAATGTTAGATGAAAAAATTATTTATTGCATAAGAAATGCCACGTTGCTAAAAGTCACTTTACATTAACTTTTTACAAGATTATGAGAAGCAATAGCGGTAGTTAGGTGAAGAATCTAAGCCTAAAGAGATATGGTATTTTCGTTCTGAACACATCGTTCGATAGTTAGGCTAAGCGACCTCGTGGAGATCCATAAGGCTCAGATAAAACTCGAAAAGTTTGAAAACTTCCAAGAGGTAAGATATCCATTCAGTATTCCCGCTTAGATAGGGTTTTGAACCTAAAAACGCTATTCGTTATCATTTCTATAGATCACATTAAGCAACACAGCTGAAAGTGTTAAGAGTGTTTAGCAACATTGCAGCTAAACTTTAGATCTTTGCCATACGAAGCAGCTCAGTTTTTTCTTTATCTTTCTTATACCTTACAAATTAGCTCCTAGAAATGTTCCGGTTTTCAGTAACAGAAAATATAAGGATAAACTAGCAATGAGCATAAATACTGACGTATGCGAGAAAAAGCGTATGAAAAATAAATATCTTTGTCAGATATACCATCTATGAAGGATTAATATGAAACTTAGATTTGTAGGCCAGTTTTCGTGAAAATGAGACTTGATTTAGTGCAATCTGGAAATTACATCTTTCGATGTTACTAGAGCAATGATAACTGATAAAACTGAATGTTTTGTTTTAGAAACCATTGAACATTTGATAAATTTCATTGTATTCATGCCAACACAATATCTCCAGTGAAAGCACGAATTTTAATTATGCTTTATGAATACTAAATAGTAAAATGTGCTGGAGCGAAAAGATAAGTCATGCGAGCCCGATACACTAATGGTATTAATGTTACTAAAGCCATTAGTATAACGTTTAATTCAATCAGAAGCCATTCCTTAGAGATACGGTTGCTCGTAGTATTAACAAGATAGGTGTCGCACAAGTTCCCTGGAAGAAAAGATAAATTTTATTAATTTATCACACACGTGCTTTCTCTGACTACCTTTATAAAACTATTAACGATTTTGATATTTTCATTCGAAAATAATATATAAAATATATCAGCCTATGAATTTTTATTCCAGTAATATGTTTTCGATATCAGACTTCTCACAGGAATAACTTAAATCTCTGAAACTTAACGTTTCTAGTGACTCGCGAATCATGATATAGCTCAATGGAAACGTATCTAGAATTGTCACTATCCTAATACTACGGTTTTATTTTTAATACAAAGCTACAGCAGCCTATCTGCTGTGCCCACCGTGGGGAATCGAACCCTGAATTTTAGTGTTATAACTTGCCGTTAACCCATCGTGGGAGCAGTAATGAAATAATTGTTTTTTAAATAATAAACAACAAACTTTTTCTTAATAACCTCAGAAAGAGTAAGAATGTTTATTTATTATTCAATGTTCAAAATATTATTAATGTATTAATAGGATTAATAATTAGAAATAAATGAAAACTACTGTTGCAACGTGGGCAACAAGTTACATTTGAACTGAGGTGCCTAATTTGTAGCCTTCTCCAAGTCGAAAAAAAGACCCTCATTTATGTGCAATCATTGTTCGTCATTGTTTATTGTTAAAATAATTTTAACGGACCACTGCGTCACGCTCACTCAAAAGTTCGTTTGTTCTCTTTAAATTTCGCTTATAGGTTCTCAAGGACAATCGACGTCTGTCATTTCTAATTTTGAAATGTTCGCTGTTAAACACAAAGCTACCAAAAAGGGCTATCTCTGCTTTGCCCACGACGAGTATCGAAATCCGACTTCTAGTGTTATAACACTTAGTTCCCATGCATATCCCGTGCGAGGCACTTTTGAAGTGATAGACTAAAGTAAAAACAGCCAATCAACGCCACTCGCCCGCCATATTCATGAGCTGTTTCTTACCAAAGAATAGTGGATTGACCGTCACATTATAATTCACTTTATTAGTTCGTATTTTTAAATTTGAACTTAGTTGTCCATTCAAATTAAATAATTAGAATTTTTATCTATTGAATCAATCTATTTATTTCATTATAAAATTACATTCCCTCACCTAAGAACGAATTCAGTGAAGCACGAAAGCGTTGTTATGTTTGTGTTTCTATTCCAGGAAAATAGTTATTTCTGTCACGACGAGAAAACCCACTTGTAGAGAACGTGACGATGACCGAGAAAGGTGAAAACGTTGTTCCTCTATGTAGAGCTTTCTCTACCTATATCAGCCATTTTTATACATATAGTTTTAGTTTATTATTATTGTTGTTAAGTATATTTCCAGTTGTTTTGTTTGTGTTTATTTTTTTGGAATTTTGCGCAAAACTGCTAGAGATCTATTTGTGCCAGCCGTCCTTAATTTAGCTAGTGTACCCCACTCACTTCCAGCTCTTTACCTTTTAACAGTGCGGTTGACAGTCATCTCATGACGCCTGAACCGTTACCAAGTCGAGCATGTGTTCGGCGACTCGTTTCAATCCTCCAACCCACAAATTAGCACAATAACAGGTTTGGTTTCGATGTTTTTGAGCAAGAAGCTAAACAATGGGTTATGCTTACCACAGGTACCGAAACCAGATTTGTTATCGTCTGTTACGTATTTTTTATGTTTTATGTTCTTCGTAGTCTAAACGTAACAGAAAAACGCAGATAACAGCTTGTATAATTTATTACACTAAACTATTAACAAATATAACAGATATAACATAAATTATATAATAACAGTGACAGATATTAAGTTACAACATTCGAAATTAATTACAAAACAAAATAATACTAGTTTCAAACTTCAAAATTAATCACAATACAAAACGGTACTGGCCTGTATCTAATATAATGATCTAAAATGAAAGTCTCAAATTCCAGTCTAGGGTGTGAATTTGGTCCCACAAAGAAATTCCGAAGCTTAAATGAAGAAGTTCAGAAACAGTTCACAGTTCAATAAATTCGCCGACTCTCAGCACAAGCAGTAATTCAGATGAATCGTAGAGATTGACGAAATAAAATCACAGCTTCTGTAGATCTAACTTTAGTCACAAATCCAAGTTGAATAATCACAGCAAACACTTAATCTTTCTCAAATAACTGACTCTCTTCTTTTCTTCGAATAATAACTGATGTCTGAATCTCTCTCTTCTTCGAATAAAAACTGATGTCTGAATCTCTCTCTTGTCTCTCGCATCTTCGTCTGTTTATATATATTGTAGGCCTAAACACCTCGAAAGACCGCGAAAATTCTACAGGTCTCCAGAGCAATCCGCGCATGTCCGTTCTTGCACGAGACTACACGTCTAGACACGTAGTCACCAGCACTTCATTTACAAACATATGATTGGTCTGCTTAATTCAAGAAAATTCTAAATGTTACCCTAAATGAATAACAAAATATTAGTTTAAACTTCGAAACAATAATATCAATATGGAAAAATGAATAATAGAAATGAAAATTTAAACACAACACGACATGTTGTCGTTTACAAAATATTTACGCATATACATAACATCGTCCTAATTCTCCAGACTTACCATTGAGTCGCTTGGAGAAGTACAGTAATACATTTTATAATGGGGCTTAACTACATTACATGGTAAATAGTTCTTCATTTGAAAAAAAAAAACTATTATTCATTCGAGATTTTCGTAGAAAGGTGGGACAGAAGTGAGCGTACGTACTTGCGACAGTAACATTCGATGTTCGATTCCCATGTAATTTTATGTTAAAAACAAACAAACCAAAGAGAGAATATTTGCTAATATTGTTTTAGGATAAATCTACCTTATTTAAATTTTAAAAAGCTATGAAAATTAATTTTTATATGTTTTAAGAAAAGGCTACACATAAGATGTTTTAAACGGATGACAAATCTCTAATGTAATGGCAACATTTCTTTTTTAATTTTAACCTTTCTATGATTCAGCTCTATTATTATGAATAATGTTACAAACTTTAAAAATGTCTGTTAGGTTTTAAAATTAAACAATTGCTATTTTAGGTCTAAAATTTGTGATAAATGAAAATTACCTAAAGTGCAAATGTCTTTTCCAAATGTATCTAAATTTGTTCATCACAGATTCAAGACAAGAAGAATATAAAATACTGTTTTACATCTATCTTCTGTTTATCATAAGTCACTGGCCGAGAAGCATTTCTGTATAATACCAGAACTCGTCATTTAGGCTGGACGATAAGGAAAGGAGTCTTTACAACAATAGTTAATAGATCTAGGCTTCAGATTAATAGAAATGTGAGGAAAGCATGTGCAGTTAATATAATGTTTATTACAAATTTTAGGCCTACTGGTTTTCAATGCTTCGCTAGCTTTCGACGTTTCAAAAAATACCTTTAAAGTATTATACTCCATATATAACCAGTGTTTCAGAGAATCTTTTGTTTCTCGTCATCCAAAACAACTAACTACTTATGGTATTGTACGAAAGACCTCTTAGGCAGTGATTTGTGAAAGACAGAAGACTGATATAAAATGCTTCTTGTATAACAAATATACAGCAGATAAATTGTAGTTAACGTGACTTTTTTATCCTAATTTTAAACATTTCAGTTTTTAATACATCATTGAAACCGTAACTTCTAAAATCCTCCTTTCTTTAAATCCTTACCTTGTCAATGTGTAGAGAATTCTGATTTATTCAAACAAGAATTTAATAGATTAGATTTTCTATCCCGTAATTTCGCAAGCGCAAAAAATAAGAATTTGTTTATACTATGCATGACTATATATTTGATTAATTGAACGGATCTAAGACGACATCATGTTAAAAACTTGTTTATAGAACATGATACCTTACTAGTTTGGAATTGAGTGAAACTAAAAAAAACTCTTTGTTCATGGTTTAAAATTTAGTATACACGAGAAGCTAAAATTTGAAGATTCATTCTTTTACAATTCTACACAGCTTTTACGACCATCTTCGAAAATCCTACTTGGTCAAAAATTGGAGTCTTTGGGTAACTAAGATTTGAGTGATAACAGCGATAGATATTGAAAACAATTTTCTGCATTTAGGAGTTTTTTTCAGTTATGCAGTAAGAAAATTTCACGTTAAAGAATTCTTAAGCCTTGCAAAATAATACTGCATTATAAATTAGTAAGTTTATCGATAGCGGATTTTCAATAGTGAAAAACAAAAACACACATTCTGTGTATTGTGGTTTCTTTCGCTTCTTATGGGTCCGGCATGGCCAAACGTGTTAAGGCGTGCGTCACGTAATCTGAGGGTCGCTGTTTCGAAACCCTATCGTGCCAAACATGCTCGCCCTTTCAGCTGTGGGGGCGTTATAATGTGACGGTAAATCCCACTATTCGTTGGTAGAAGAGTAGCCCAAGAGTTGGCGGTGGGTGGTGATGACTAGCTGCCTTCCCTCTTGTCTTACACTGCTAAATTAGGGACGGCTAGCACAGATAGCCCTCGAGTATCTTTGTACGAAATTCAAAAACAAACAATCGCTTCTTATGAATCTATAGCATGCATTCAAATTATCTATTTTTTTCTTCACACAGTTTGGACATATTTAAAAAAAAAGCTGATTTTCCTGAAAAGTTTGTTTTACCGAAAGATAATTAATGATTCGTGTGAAAAATAACATATACGTTGTTATTTTCCGTATCAAACACAGGGAAAATTTAAATAATTTATGTTTCATGTAACGCGAAGGATGTGTGCTAGCTGCTTATAAACTTTTATATAATGCTCATGTGTAAGTAAAATGGATCTTTACACACGCCTTTAAAAATACGTAACAACACATTTTTTTCCCAAAGAGTTTTCCTTTAAAGTTTTCTTTTACTAATGAAAACGTTTTTTTTTTCACAAAATATTGCTTTTCTTTTTCGTCTCATCGAATGCTTTGCTTGAAATATAAATATCTGAGGTGTTTTAATCAGTTATATTCTTGTATTCTTACATTTGTTTTGATCCACAGATTATTAAGGTAATAGCGTATGTTTTTCTTATAGCAAAGCAACATCGTACTATCTGCTGAGCACACCGAGGGGAATCAAACTCCTGATTTTAGTGTTGTAAATCTATAGACCTACCACACTACTAGCGGGGTGAAGGTAGTAGCATCCAGCAACTTTTTCTGCTTTCTCAGACAACAATGACGTCTCACGTAATTTACTCACTTCAGGGTCATTTTCCTGCTCGGCAATAAACTTTGACCGGTTTAATGGTTCAACTTCGGAATACATATCAGGTATAGGCAGAGACATCTTTGTCTTACATGAAATATCCTTTTTGAGCCATGAGAAAAGTGAACTCATCTTCTTTTTTATATGCAAAAAACGGCTCCTTTGGGCCCAGAAAACACTTCAAACAGAAGAGCGAACAACGTTTCGACCTTCTTCGGTCATCGTCACCGAAGAAGGTCGAAACGTTGTTCGCTCTTCTGTTTGAAGTGTTTTCTGGGCCCAAAGGAGCCGTTTTTTGCATATAAAATTCTCAACAAGTGGGTTTCTCGACATCACTGATTGAACTCATCTTCATTGAACTTCAAAAGATATCTTATAGATTTTCATTTAAATCAAATTTTGTGGTAAATAGGTTTGACATCATCAAGTCTCTTCAGTTGAGAACCTTTTGTTCATATTTGCCCTGAAGTTTTTTTCCTCACAATCATCCTCTTTGCAGGCGTCCAAGGACACAATAGGGTTCGTGATGACTTTGGTCATTTCCTTGTTATAACCAAATTCCCTCCACTGGAGAAATGAATCGGACACCCACTGTAATAGATTCGAAAACAATGCCTGACTTCAACTTCCCAAACTGGAGGGGAACATTCACAAGGCCTAACTTTACATCCTTAATAAGTACATTGGCTTCAGCTGAAGACAAAATATTCTCTAGCAACAAAGACTGAGAGATTCTGGTATCTCTAAAAATTTTATTGGGTTGTAAGATCACATCGTTATCTACTAGTAACACAACTTTGAGCTAAAGATTTTATGTTCCTCCATAAATTCTGGATCTAATCTTCTCACTTTTACTGAACTTTTAGCACTCAAGGGCTTAACAGAGCCTTTCGCTTTGGTAAAGTCCACTTTCTTTCCTTTGTTTTTCTGAAGAACCCAACATTCAGATATGATGTACCATTTTCTCTTACAGTAGCTACACAAAAGAACATCCTTTGTTGGATCTAATTTGCTTGATCCAGAACTAAAAGGCTTATTGGAATTCTTTAAGTCTGGGTCCTCTAATAAAATATTGGTCACTCGCTGGAATCCTACTTGTAAGTATGTTATAATTTTTGAGTACCTTTTCCTGAACTCAGTTTGTATGTATCATCCGCCATTATTGCTGCTTGACTTAAATTTTCGAACTTGTGCTCTTCCAAGGGGATTCTTATTTCTGGGTGGATACACTGTCAAAATTTTTCTATCAAAATAAGCTGTCTTAGACAGTCAACATTTTTATCTATTTTTGTAAGTAATAGTAACCTATCAGACAGTTGTTCCCTCTCTACAACAAATTAAACATATGTTTGGTCTTCTATTTCTTGGATTTTCTAACTCTACCTATAGACTTCTGGCAACAACTCATAGCCTTCACAATTGTTTGTTTAATAATGCCATAGACACTCTTTCGTTCTGGTAAAAATGGTAAAAATATTTCCCAGGCTTTACCAATCAGCACACTCTATAATAAAGAATACAAATATCGTTTGACCGTTTCAGACTAGTAGCAACATTTACAGAATGTAAGAAGAATGCATCGGTCTCTTTTCCCTAAAATTTTGGCTCACATCTTTGGCTGCAACAAAACTGCTACTTTTAGATGATTCCGTCAATGGGCCAGCTGTGCCCTGCTTATCACGGTGTGAGTTTGCAGAAATTTCGCACTGGATGGGAGGGGTAGAGTTTGACTTATTAGCTAATTTCAATTCCTTCAATTTAGTCTACATTTAATTTTTTTGGTTATTCTGGTTCTAACTCCACTAATCACTTCTTCTTTACATAAACATTTAACCACTGATCTCCTGATTTACTTCTTTCTAATCAAAATCGTAACATTTAACTGATAGTGCTTAACTAATAACATTAAGTCAGATTTTAAATTGTCATACTTTTCTAGGGTGAGATTTTATAAAACTTTACCAACTCTAAACACCACATTGGCTGCTTGATGGTTTCACTTAAAAATTTAAATCAAAAGTCCAATTCACTTTAGTTTATTTACAACTTATAAATAAACAATGACTGGTTTGTATTAATTTCAGATCCCAGACGGGACCTCAGATTTTGTTACCATGGAAATTAACAATCGGGAGCCAACAAACAAGAAGAGCAAATTTACAGTAATAATTATTCCATATTTATTAGTTCACAATAATAAACTTTTAATGTGACAATAATCATACTGTTATTAATTTTACAATATTTACATTATTATAAAGCAATATTAACACAATCACAAAAATACTGAAACTTAACTGACCTTGTCAAGAATCAAAATTTCAAAGCATAATATGCCTTAACAAGTCCAATTTCGTCGTCATATACAGTTCTATGTTGTTTTTTTCTTTTAACCGTCATATACAATTCTAGATATTATAGAAGCTCGAATGTAGTAACTTTCGGCAATAGATTAGGTCTCTGCAGAAAGTACTAACTTCACACAACCCTGAGGGACATTTATATACTACTACAGAGCTCTAGCAACTTTAAGACTGTGTAAAACTTCCGCACGTGAATGTCATCACATACTCTCTGGAAAGTTCCAATCTAGTAAGTTCGCTGATCTCCAAACTGCATTCCAGAAAGTTTCAGCACTTTACAGATTTCTAAACCAAAGTCACGAGCGTTCCAGAATACTCAATATTTTTTTTTTTTGTAGTTCAAGAATATTCAATGAAGATCAATCGTGTTAATTATGCTAAGGATTCTGCCCAGGTTTATTTGGCTTTTAAATTCTGATCAGGTATTAAGTTCAATATTAGAAATAATAAAAGTTACGTTTGTTTTTGAATTTCGCACAAAACTACTCGAGGGCTATCTGTGCTAGCCGTCCCTAATTTAGCAGTGTAAGACAAGAGAGGAGGCAGCTAGTCATCACCACCCACCGCCAACTCTTGGGCTACTCTTTTACCAACGAATAGTGGGATTGACCGCCACATTATAACGCCTCCACGGCTGAAAGGGCGAGCATGTTTTGGAGTGACGGAGATGCGAACTCGCGACCCTGAGATTACGAGTCGCACGCCTTAACGCGCTTGGCCATTAAAAGTTACGTCTAATCATTACAGTATTATTAACACTTCTATGTAACAGGTACTCAACCGAAGACTTAATACATTCTAACCTCTTATGGTTCTAGTCTAGTTGTATGTTAATTTATAACATTAAATGCCTCTATGCAAACTGACATACAGAGAATTAGTCTGAGTAATTTGTTACTGTTTAGTTTTGACCTATATGGTTGATGTTATTGGATCCTAAATCATTAAGAATATAAGGAATTATTTTATTTTATCTTTATACCTTACCCCGTGATTAAATAGGTGCTAAAATAGACTGTCCAACTTTTTGGCGCTTGGAATTTATGAAGCATTAATCATATTTAAATATTAGGTATTTTTCATTAAGTGCATCGGAAAATTTGATTCAGGAGAAGTGAAACTTTGTTTTGTGTTTGGAATTTCGCACAAAGCTACTCGAGGGCTATCTGTGCTAGTCGTCCCTAATTTAGCAGTGTAATACTAGAGGGAAGGCAGCTAGTCATCACCACCCACCGCCAACTCTTGGGCTACTCTTCTACCAACGAATAGTGGGATTGACTGTCACATTATAACGCCCCCACGGCTGGGAGGGCGAGCATGTTTGGCACGACTCGGGCGCGAACTCGCGACCCGCAGATTACGGAGTGCACGCCTTAACGCGCTAGGCCATGCCAGGCCCGAAGTGAAAGATCAATGTGTTGACTTTAGGATTTCTCAGATGGTTTCTATTTAAAAACTACACGAAAAGTAGACAGCTAGAAACAAAAACATTTTCTCGTTTTTCACAAGCGATACTAAATGGAACGTTTATACGCAAATAACACCCAACAGCCATATTTTGACAGTACTGAACTTCAAATAAATTTTTAAAATATTAAAATGGATAAACAAATATCTAATTTTCGTGTAAACGTAAGCTTATATTGATATTAAAAATATAATAATTTAAGACTTTTCTTTCCGACCTCATTTCGTATGTGAGACATGTGTACAATATTTTCGGTATTTTGTTTTTGTAGTTGTTTAAAATTATATATCGTTAGATACTTTTTCAGTACCTCTTATTATAAGGTAAATGTTAATGCCCCGCTTTATATTTGCTATACATATGCTTTGATATTTCAATAGAGTTTGAATACAAGTATGAAATAAATAGGAAAGCAAAATTCAAATTTCAATTTTTGTTTCCAAAATTGTAAATCTATGCAAATATAATAATACATCCTGTTGTATGTCCATAGAGTACGTTCCTAGGGTATGGATGGATTTTCACTAAAATTGGTATGGAGGCCAATAGGGAAATACAAATTTACAGTTTTGTATTTTGCGTTTTGTAGTTGAGGCCTGGCATGGCCGAGCGCGTTAAGGCGTGCACTCGTAATCCGAGGGTCGCGGGTTCGCGCCCGCGTCGCGCTAAACATGCTCGCCCTCCCAGCCGTGGGGGTGTATAATGTGACGGTCAATCCCACTATTCGTTTGTAAAAGAGTAGCCCAAGAGTTGGCGGTGGGTGGTGATGACTAGCTGCCTTCCCTCTAGTCTTACACTGCTAAATTAGGGACGGCTAGCACAGATAGCCCTCGAGTAGCTTTGTGCGAATTCCCAAAAAACAAACAAACAAACGTTTTGCAGTTTTAATGGGCATTTCTGCATCTGTTATCACTATCTTAACTCCTATGAATGAATTTTCACCAAATTCAGTGTAAAGATTTACTGCAATCGTATGATACGTGCAAACTTACAGTTTTAATGGGTGCTTTTTACAATACCATATAAGGGAAGCATCTCTTCATACCTTACAATAACATTTCGTTAAGAATGAATCTATATAACTTACGTCCAGGGGGGGAGGGCGATATTAACTTCAATTTCCGGTATTTTAAAATGATGTTCTATCTATATAATACATTTTAAAACATCAACTTTGAACAAATGGAATGCAGTTACATTTTATAAGTACTTGTTATATATAATTTATTTTAAATAGATATTTGGACTGCTATAACTTTGCGGATTTACAACATTGAAATCCGGGCAAAATTTTCCGTCGTGGACACATTTCCATTTGGCTTTGCTCTAAAAGTAAAACACGCAAATGTGACCGTTTTCTTCTTCAAAGGTGGAGCCACTACTTCTAAAACAATTAATAATTTGCTGTTTGTTGGTAAGCACACAGCTATACTGTGGACTGTCAGTACTTTGTGCATCACGGGTGTTGAAACCCAGTTATTAGTGTTATAGATCTTAGTGTTATTATAACACTTCAACAGTTCCAGTGCAAGATTTTACAGCTATGAACGAGAAGCTATGCCTAATACTTATTATCTTTTAGTCTGGCATGATTTGTCGGAGTCTTTATAAAATCACTTATACTTTCGACTGTTCTTAGGTACAAAGCTATACGATGGACACCTCAACTCCATTTTTAGTTATTAGAATTCAAATTTACGTTGAGACCCTGAAATACCACTGTAAAACAAACTCAGATTTAAAGGTAATATAACAATAGGCAAAAAAAAAACTTTAATTATTTGAAACACAACGAAATTTAAATGAAAAGAGAATGAAAGTATTCTGTGTGGCGATTTTAAAACGTAAGACTTTAGTTAAAATATTCAAGAACGAATAAAATTGTATTCAATTTAGAAAAAAAAAAGTTTTTATTAAGGGATTGATTAAAATATACGTTATTTACGTTAAATTAATTTTTTTAGAAACGTTAAACTGACATCCATTTGAAAGTGATTACCAGAAGGCTACGTTTAAAAGAAGACATCATTTTGTTTAAATTTGTATTGTACCATTAATTGTTTGTTTATTTTGAGGTTTGCGTAAACCTACACTAGGGTATCTGTGCTAGCCATCCCAAAATTAGCAGTGTAAGACCAGAGGAAAGGCAGCTAGTCATCATCACCCTCCGCCAATTCTTGGGCTACTCTTTTATCAACGAATAGTACGATTGATCGTCACATAGTAATGCCTCAACCGCTGAAAGGGCGAGAATGTTTGATCGACCGGGATTCGAACCCGCGACCTTCAGTTTACAGTTTTCAGTGCTTTAGCAACCTGGCCATGCCGGGCCGTAAAATTAAAGCATTGGATATTTTTAGAATATGTATGTGTCTCTTGTAATAGCAGGATTTCACTTGGGGTTTGAGTCGTAATGGAATAAAAAAATATTCCACTTTGTATTCTATGCTGATTCCTTCGCACAGTTTCTTTTAAAAAAAGCAAAAGTCACGTTTTAAAAAAAATTCTAATAAAATTTTCTATTCATTTTAGATCTAGAGTTTTGACAACAAAAGATATATGTGATATCTAATTTAGCAGTGTAAGACTGGAGGGAAAGCAGCTCGTCATCACCACCCACCGCCAACTATTGGGCTACTCTTTTACCAACGAATAGTGGAAGTGATGGTCACAGTATAACGCCCCCATGGCTGAAAGGGCGAGTATGTTTGGCGCGACGGGGTTGCGAACCCGCGACCCTCAGATTACGAGTCGTACGTCTTAACACGCTTGGCCATGCCGGGCCATTAAACCAATGGAACACATTCGTAATGTTGACAAAACCCACTTGAAGTAAAAACGTGTGTGTGTTTTTTCATAGCAAATCCACATCGGGCTATCTGCAGAGCCCACCGAGGGAATCTAACCCCTAATTTTAGAGTTGTAACTCCATAGACATATCGCTGTACTAGCAGGGAAGAAGTAAAAGTGTATTCTCAAGACGACTAGTATAGGTATTAGTACTTTAGTTAAAATCAACTGTAGAACAACGTTTCGACCTCCTTAAGTCACCTTCAGGTTAACACCTTTCTTTAAAGGTCGACACGTTGTTCTGTACTTGATTTTAATTAAAGTACTAATACCTATACTAGCTGTCTTGATAATACAATGGAACACTTTGTCAGCGTGTTATAAACCAATAGAACACCTCGTCAATGCATTCTGTATTAGCTTTACCATAAAGAACGAATTTCAGTTTAAATTTATATTGAAATTTTGTTTCCGGTTTAAAAAGTTACCATTTGTTTGTTTTGTGTTTTTTGGAATTTCGCACAAAGCTACTCGAGGGCTATCTGTGCTAGCCGTCCCTAATTTTGCAGTGTAAGACTAGAGGGAAGGCAGCTAGTCATCACCACCCACCGCCAACTCTTGGGCTACTCTTTTACCAACGAATAGTGGGATTGACCGTCACATTATACACCCCCACGGCTGGGAGGGCGAGCATGTTTTAGCGCGACGCGGGCGCGAACCCGCGACCCTCGGATTACTAAAAAGTTACCAAGGAAAAGAAAAAGAGCCAGTGTTGAAATATTGTCAGATAAAATGCTTGTTTCCTCAGGTCACTTTTTCTCGATTATTATATTTCCAATAGATAAACAGTGTAAAGTGGGATAAAATACATGATCCAAAATTAAGGTAAAAAGAGTTCAGTGTAAAATATGGTAAAAATTCGCCTCATAATTTCTATCAAAGAAACTTTATGTCATTAAATTTAATCATCACGCTGTATTTTTATTCAGTCATCAGTCAACTTTATAATGTTTTCGTAACGTTAATTTCATTAAAAATTATCATAAAAAATACGTGTTGACATGATTATTGATGCGTTGCTGTAATACTCTTGATTTTCTTTCATTAGATGCTGAAATCGTGAAAATGTAACCTTCTATGAGACGGATTTTTGTTTTTCTACAATTTATAAAGTCTGAGGTTAACTACCATTATCATGAAAATCTACTATAATCTGAGCAATACTTTCTGACCATCGAACAGAGATGCTTGTTGCCCAAGGAACTATCTCTTCAATTATCGACCTTGCTCATTCCGACGGATATAGTTACGCACTATTGCCCGCTCGACACCACAATGCCTATTGTAACAAATATTTGCAAAGGACAAAGGGGTCAGTCTCAGGTCACGCACATTGACATACTTTTCACAGTACGTAAGGGTTACCTTCCAACATCACGTTTAAGTGTATCAAATGCGCTAAAATCCACTGGAACTGAAGCGAGGACTTGACGGATACGTGGCCGAGCGGAATATTTATGATTCCAGTTTTCCGGTCATCTTCCTAATGAAAACCACCATTAATTTCTGGTGTGGCTGAAACTATCCATTCTCATTGCGATGTCATTTCTTAACTATAGCCTAACTTGCAGATGAGACGTTTGTTTTTCATTGATTTGAGGAGAGGTTCTGAAACCCATTCTTTCCTATAAACTCTGTATTATGTGGGCTTATCTGTTTTCGTGGGGAACAGGCAGGTTACTTTCTTTGAAATGCTGTTATTTTAGCTCGAAAAAAACTGCCACATGTCCTCCAATGGTAAGTCTACTCTTTTTGAAACTACACTGTCGAACAGTAGGTAATTCGCCGTGAGCTAATTAAACAGATGCTAATGATGGTGTCTCGGACTGCCCTCTTCTACAACACTCGATACTTTGATAAAGTGTGGTTAAAAAATAAACAAAGAGGAATTCCATTCTCGTCTTCTTACTAGTTTATTTATAAACTAAGTTGGAAATTTTGCCAACTCTTTACATTTTGTGAAGATTTGTCGGTACTTGAGCATTAACGAGAGACAATTAATTTATTAATTATTATTTTTTGTCAGATTTAATATAAGTGTAATGTGACTAAAACCAAGGTGAGTTGCAAACTGTATTCCATTTTTAATACTATTAAAAATATTTGGCCTCCAGAAACAATTGGTTCTTTTGTGTAGTATTATGCGTCTAATGCTTTATTATTATTTTTTGTTGTTGTTGTCAAAAGAAAAAACAACATAAATTAGTGTAAATAAACCGTATACGTTTAATATTGTATTTTTATGTTTTAACTTTCTCATGCATTCAAGTAATTTTAATGGTCCCACGATAATACGCAAGTACCGATTATTCTGTCATCACTGAAAATTTTTCTTTGATTTTTCACGAGAATATATAGTAATTTGAACAATTGCTTGACATTATATCCTGCATCTAGTGTCACATTAGAAAAAGATTCTGATCAGTTACACTATCATCTACAGTTGTAAGGTAACTAATTTTTAATGAACTTATTCTACATGGTTCCTTGAGTGTGTGTTATTTCTTATAACAAAACAACATCAGGTTATCTGCTGAACCACCGAGGGGAATCGAACTCCTGATTTTAGCGTTGTAAATCCGTAGACTTACTGCTGTACTAGCGGGAGCATAGAATTTTTGAGTGAGGGCCCAGCATGGCAAGGTAGATTAAGGCGTGCGACTCGTAGTCTGAGGGTATCGGGTTCGAATCTCATTCACACCAAACATTCTCGCCCTTTCAGCTATGGGAGCATTATAATGTGCCGATCAATCCCACTATTCGTTGTTAAAAGAGTATTCCGAGAGTTGGCGGTGACTGGTGATGACAAGCTGCCTTCCCTCTAGTCTAACACTGCTAAATAGAAACGGCTAGCGTAAATAGCCCTGTTGTAGCTTTGCGCGAAATTCAAAACAAACCAAACAAACAAATGACTCAGATAAAGTTTTTGGAATTAATTCTAAAGTGTTTTTACTTTTAACTACTTAATACCGTTTGGTTGATAAAAGAAAATCGAAATATGCAATGTAAAGAAGTGTTAATTGCTTCAGCCAAAGTATTCTCGCAAGTTAACGCAAAATGTTAGAGTCTACTATTTCGTAAATAAAATATATGTATGTATGTGTACAGGTGCATGTATGTACATCTGTAGATACACGAATACAGATATACATGTAGATATATATGTATATACACACAGAGAGAGAAAGGAATTGTATTTAGGCAGAGAAAGCAGCGTCTTTGTGCCTACTTTACGTTTGTACTTCTCGATTCAACAATATGTTATCACTGATTCCAATTTATCATACGAAGTTTAGAACAAGAAAAGGGCGGGAATGAAGAATAGTTAAATGGGTTGAAATTTATAAATCTGAACCAGAAACGTAAGCATGAAGACACTGCACCCAAATAAATGAAAATCTGCTTACAATTGCTGATAGAAGACGATTGGAAAGTGGGCGTGGACGAGAATAAGCGAGAAAGTATTTAACTTCCAAAAGTATAAAAAAAGATAAATAGTATATTTTAAATTGCAGCAAAAACTAAATTTAAAGAAGATGATAGTTACGTCGGCCTTTTGTTTCCTGGTTTTCCTTAACAAAAATACAGAATGTATTTCTTTTATTCTATCTTGTTTCAGTTACTGAACATCTCTTCAATATTATTAAATGATTGTCTTATATAATCAGTTATCCATCATTTCTAAACTAATAATATAACTAAAAAGATCTTTGAATTAATTGCCTATCCATTTCTCCTCGAATAAATAGTTTTTGAGATAAATAATGAGTCGAGAAATCCATTTTCAAGATTATTTTCCTAAAAATAATCCGCTGTTTGCTGTGTAATCAGACAGTAACCGAGTTTCTATTCCTCTGTATTTCAAGTTACTGGAAACAAAATAGAGACTTAAATTATTCCAATAAACCTGCTTTTTATTTTTAATTTCCTACTGCAACAGTAAAGGGTAAACAATTCCAAAAAAAAACTTTAGACAACAACTCTGAGCAGTAAGGTGTGTGTGTTTTCTTTTAGACAACAACTCTGAGCAGTAAGTTGTGTGTGTTTTCTTTTAGACAACAACTCTGAGCAGTAAGTTGTGTGTGTTTTCTTTTAGACAACAACTCTGAGCAGTAAGTTGTGTGTGTTTTCTTTTAGACAACAACTCTGAGCAGTAAGTTGTGTGTGTTTTCTTTTAGACAACAACTCTGAGCAGTAAGTTGTGTGTGTTTTCTTTTAGACAACAACTCTGAGCAGTAAGTTGTGTGTGTTTTCTTTTAGACAACAACTCTGAGCAGTAAGTTGTGTGTGTTTTCTTTTAGACAACAACTCTGAGCAGTAAGTTGTGTGTGTTTTCTTTTAGACAACAACTCTGAGTAGTAAGGTGTGTGTGTTTTCTTTTAAACAACAACTCTGAGCAGTAAGGTGTGTGTGTTTTCTTTTAGACAACAACTCTGAGCAGTAAGGTGTGTGTGTTTTCTTTTAGACAACAACCCTGAGCAGTAAGTTGTGTGTGTTTTCTTTTAGACAACAACTCTGAGCAGTAAGTTGTGTGTGTTTTCTTTTAGACAACAACTCTGAGCAGTAAGTTGTGTGTGTTTTCTTTTAGACAACAACTCTGAGCAGTAAGGTGTGTGTGTTTTCTTTTAGACAACAACTCTGAGCAGTAAGTTGTGTGTGTTTTCTTTTAGACAACAACTCTGAGCAGTAAGGTGTGTGTGTTTTCTTTTAGACAACAACTCTGAGCAGTAAGGTGTGTGTGTTTTCTTTTAGACAACAACTCTGAGCAGTAAGTTGTGTGTGTTTTCTTTTAGACAACAACTCTGAGTAGTAAGGTGTGTGTGTTTTCTTTTAAACAACAACTCTGAGCAGTAAGGTGTGTGTGTTTTCTTTTAGACAACAACTCTGAGCAGTAAGGTGTGTGTGTTTTCTTTTAGACAACAACTCTGAGCAGTAAGGTGTGTGTGTTTTCTTTTAGACAACAACTCTGAGCAGTAAGGTGTGTGTGTTTTCTTTTGCTGAGCCCACCGAGGAAAATCGAACCCCTGATTTTAGCGTTGTAAATCCGGAGACGTATTGCTGCCGAGCAGTAAGACTACATTTCAAAGAATCGAATACTTAATTTAATAAAAGAAAAGTTACATTAAAATTTGAATATTTCTTTAAACCACATGTTCTCACGTTTTTTTTATTGTCTCAAGTGACGTTTATTTACATATTATTTTCAGATACTCAGTTTCCTAATCTCATTATTTATTTTTAAAAAGTTTAAAATTTAGTTAACATAAAAAATCTTGTATGACAGTGTTTGTGTAACTGATACGTAATCCTCTTTAGTTGTACTAAATTATTAAAATAATAGCCTCTTCTGCAAAGTTGTTTGTTTTTAATGGCTGAAAATAATACATCATTTATCATGATTTATTTAAATAATAACTATATTAATACAAAGTAACAAAATTTTTGAAAAAAAAAAACGATTGATGAGTCTCTTTTTGCTTGATAATTATCAATTAATTACTAATTTCTGTTATTTGTATTCCATATTTTTTATTTTATTTTATAACTACAGAGTTATTGCTGTTTCTTTCTCGTGTGCTCACAGCGGCCAGAATTTTTTTGATGACGAGAAATTCAATTGAAATAAAAATGCATCTCAGAACTGCTGGTAAGGGGATTAACACTTTTAATACTAAAGCAGAGAACAACGTTTCGACCTTCTTAAGTCATCTCCAGGTTAAGAGAGAGAGAGTTTGGAAAAAACTTATAACAAAACACAGCATTCCAGTAAACACAAAATTTATTCAAAAACTAGACACAAAACTGAAGTTCATACTATGTAAAACTACACTGACGAACACAACACCAATGTAATTTATAAAATACAATGCAACAACTGCTAAGACTTTTATATTGGAGAAACAAGCAGAAAAATGGAAAGTTGATCCGAAGAAAACAAAAAAGAAAAACACCTTCACACGTTTTTAAACACTGCAAACCAAATAAACACATCATAACCATAGAAACTCGCCCTCCCAGCCGTGGGGGCGTTATAATGTGACGGTCAATCCCACTATTCGTTGGTAAAATAGTAGCCCAAGAGTTGGCGATGGGTGGTGATGACTAGCTACCTTCCCTCTAGTCTTACACTACTAAATTAGGGACGGCTCGGTGCAGTGGGCTAACAACCTACTCACTTAAAAAAACTTGTTGAAGAATCCACAAGTGATTGTGGCCATATGTTCCTTGATGGAATCGAGTGGTGAATGAATGAGTGAACCATAGAAAACACCCAAATACTAAGGAGGGAAGCAAATATAAACAAATGCAAAATTAAAGAAAACCTACTTATATAATAACTAAAACCAAAATTAAACTAACATAAAGGAACATCTTTATACCTATACTAATTAACAACCTAACATCCAACTGCAACGCCCTCTACAATCCCGTTTCTGTTTGTACTCTCGTCCCTATAACATGTACTCGGCAACGATCAGTTGCAAACTCTCTCTTTGTTGACCTGAAGATGACTTAGGAAGGTCGAAACATTGTTTTCTGCTTTAATATTAAAAGTTTTAATACTCATACCAGCTGGCCGGTGTTTTATTCTGTTGTTTTTTTTATTCAATATAGGAAAGAGTGGTGCGTTATCTATCTAACTTCGGTCAGTCCGATCGGAATTTGAATCAACTATATTAACAAATGGTGTCCAGATTTTGCTTACTTCAATGCTAGGTTAATTGGGCGTACTATTAGTTCGATTGGTGTACAAGGATTTTCTCATTTATATGTATTTTGTGTGCCGTTCATATTTGTTCAATTGTGCTATTTCAAGATAACGCATGATCGCCTCTATAATTTTGTGTCACTAAGGCTTTCATGTTTTTTATGCTTTCGAATTCTAACTTTTGTTGACCCTTTTGTTTCTCTAGTGCAGTGGTTCCCAACATTTGTTATGTCCCGCACCTCTAAAAAATGTTAATATGTTCTCGTACCCCTCACAGTAATTATTTATTTAAGAATAAAGGTGAAGGTGGCCAAATCAAATTTTTATAATTAGTTTTTAATGATATATAAACAAAAACGAAACATTTGGAAAAGAAAAAATATTACAACAAACTAAAAGTTGCATAAATCCTACATGGTCTTCAAAAAAAAATGTTATCTTGCACCCCGTGGGACGCTATCTTGCACCACTGGTTGGAAATCACTGCTCTAGTGTCTTGGTATCTCGGAGAACAAAACCGGTGTTTTTATTTTCTGTTGGATATTGAATAGTTTGGTATATGCTAACTGACATCGCATATTGTTGTAGCGTCTGATTAGTGATCTGAGTTAACATTGTTCATACACGTTTTGTATATCTTTTTTTATGAAATATCTGACGTAGAAAGAATATATCTGTACGTCTGTTGTTTTCCTCTTTATGTTTGTGCTCTTACTGAGGTCGAATTTAAATAATCTATCATGGCGGAGTATACGATTTATTTTCGATCATTTTATTTAAATCCAAATTCGTTTCTGTTTTCAGAACTCGATTAAAAACCGTTAATAATAAACAACTGTTATCAGCTAAGCAGCATCACATTAAACTTTTTATAATCGTTTTAAAATATATAAAAAACATTATTTAAATAAGTAAGCTTGTTCATTTTAGCTTCTATCTTCAAGACCTTTTTAAACTCACTAGTTATTTCAAATATTAATATTTCGTTCATTATATGTTTATTTGGTTAATCTTCCAAACGACATTTTTGTTCCTGATCTAGGATGATACTTTTAATTACTAAATAAATATTAAGTGCGCTAGATGGCGCTATAAAAACTTTCCTATTATACTACCATTGTTCATAAATATGTTGTGTCATTACTTGATTCGTAATGACTGCAGACGAAAAGAAGTTTACTTAAGCTTTAAGACGCAGAAGTTAACCAGCAGCGCCTCAATTCTTTGGTGCGGGGTTAGAACATTGTTTATCTGGAGTCAAAAATTCATTCGAAATTTCGGATACTGGCATTCAAGATTTTTTTCCTTTGGCTCATAGGTCGTTCATCGCTTCATTTTGCTGCTATGAAGGCAGTAATATCTATAAGTAATGAAAGCAACTTGTAGTATAAAAAGCTTGTTGTAAATGGAAATAGGGTTTTTAATCTGAACATTTCTTTATGTGTAAATGGGTTAAACACTCATAACAGTCAGTCCTAGCCGACCTTAATGTGAAGTATTGACGAAGGAGGACATCCAGCCAGCATCACCCATCGTCACAATAACTTTATCTGTCTATCTATTCTTGATGACGAGTAACCTCCTTGAAATAAAAATGTATCTTACAACGGCTGGTATGGGTATTAACACTTTTATTGATAAGCAGAAAACAACTTTTCAACCTTCCTAAGTCATCTTCAGGTTAACAAGAGGGAGTTTGCAACTGACCGTTGCTGGGAACATGTTTTAAAGACGCGAGTATAAACGGGAATTGGATTGTAGAGGGCGTTCCAGTAGATGTTAAGTTATTAATTACTATAGGTCAAAAGTCTTCCTTTATCTTGGTGTCATTTTGTTTTTAGTTGCTGTATAAGTAGGGCTTCTTTGATTTTGCTTTTGTTTATATTTGTTTCTCTACTTAGTAAGTGAGTGTTTTTTATGATTATGTTGTGTTTGTTTGAATTGCAGTATTTAAAAACGTGTGAAGATGCTGTTTTGTGCTCTTTGAATCAAGTTTCTATTTTTCTGTTTGTTTCTCCAATATAAAAGTTGTGGCAGTTGTTGCATTGTATTTTATAAATAATGTTGGTGTTGTGTTTGTCAGTGTAGTTTTTACATAGTATAGACTTTAATTTTGCATCTGGTTTTTGAGTAAATTTGGTGTTTACTGGAATGTTGTATTTTGTTTTTTTTCAAAATGTTGTTTATTTTTTCACTGATGTTTGGAACATATGGTATTCAGCAATGTAAGGTTTTGTAGTTTGTTGTGTCTTGGGATTTATTGTTGTTTGTTTGTTGTTGGTCTGGGTGTGGGCGTATAGTTTTTCCCACGGTTTTTTGAGGAAATTTGTTGATGTTGATGAAATGTTGTTTCATTTTGTTGATTTTATCATTAATTTTATCGGGTGAGCATAGTTTTGTGGCTGTCTTTATTTGGTTTCTTAATATCTTGAGTTTTTGTTTTGTTTCATGTGCTGAGTCTCAGGGAATGTATAATCAGTTTGGGTGATTTTTCTGTGGATTTCTGTTTTGAATTGTGTATCGGTTCTTGTGATTTTGTGGTTAAGAAATGCTATTTGATTAGTGTGTTTTCTTTCCTTTCACAGGTGAACTTAATGTTGAGGTGTATCGGATTAACGTGATTGAAAAAACTAAATGTGTATTCTGTAAATGTGAATCCTGTAATTCTATCATGATCATACCTGTTGTTCAATTTTTAAATGTATTCATTTGTCTTCATTATAACTATGGTATTGCCTTTATCCGCTTTTAGAATTTTGATGTTATTGTCTTATTTATAGAATTAATATTTTTTCGTGTGAGATTGTTTTTAATTTTCTTTTCTGTAAAATTATGTTTATAATTTTGTGTGAAAATTCTTTACGATACTGTGTGAGGCGTTTCAGGGAAATAGTTGTTTTCAGTTTTACCTGGAAAGATATGTTGTTGGTTGACGGTGGAATTTTTGTCGAAATTATTTTCTTTCTGGTGGATGTTTTCCATTATTTTGTTGGTCTTTTCAGTTTGTGTAGAATGGATCACCATTCTTCTATCTTGGTCTTCCAGACAGGCTTTCATTTCGATAGATGAATAGTTTTATGTGTTACTGCGAAGTTCAGTCCTTGGTTGAGTAGATATGTCTTTCTCTTCATTGTTTAATTTTCTGTCGGATTTGTTAACTACGAAGTTTGTTGGTGGTTCCACGTGTTGGCATCTTTTTTGTTGTGGCAGACTTTCTTTCCATTGTCACTCTTATTATTGATTTAACTGATGTTGTGTTATATAAGTCCATAAATGTCTGGTTGAATGCAGCAGACCTGATGATGGCCAATATTCATTTTCTATGAAAAACTAATCCTTAGTTTTGTGAAGATAAAACTATCAAATAATTTTAATCAATGTTCAAACATTATCGATAATTACAAAAAAAATCTATTAAAGACCATTGTAAGCTTAAAATATAAAAAAACCTGCGGGTCTGGCATGGCCAAGCGTATTAAGGGATGTGACTCGTAATCTGAGGGTCGCGGGTTCGCATCCCCGTCGGGCCAAACATGCTCGCTCTCCCAGCCAGTGAGGGCGTTATAATGTGTCGGTCAATCCCACTATTCGTTGGTAAAAGAGTAGCCCAAGAGTTGGCGGTGGGTGGTGATGACTAGCTGCCTTCTTTTTAGTCTTACACTGCTAAATTAGGAACGGCTAGCGCAGATAGCCCTCGAGTAGCTTTGTGCGAAATTCAAAAACAAACAAAAAACTTGCAGAAACAAAAAAATGAATTTAGACTTTTAACTTACTTCTAATACAAAATGAATTTGTAATACTTAGAAAGAAGGAACATTAACAACATCCCACTACTACTAAACAGTGGCACTAGTTTCCTCGACAGCATATTTCACATTCCAATACCTGTTGTTTATTTTAGACTATCATTGTTAAGGCTTAGCTTTGAGTAATATTCTTAAAGCGTGTATTATCAAGGAATTGTAACATAGGTATCTTGTTCATGGTTGTTAACGTTGTTATACTGAAGCAAGACTCTGATCTGCAGAATTCGAAACTTTCTAGTTAACCAAAGCGCCAAACTGTCAATCGGTCAGTAACCTATTACCATCATCAATCACTAAAGACGTTACCGTGTCTTACTCTTTGGTTTTCTGCACTTTCGAGACTGCCTCGTGAGCTATTTCGTGAGGCATGTATGTGCCATCTTTTATTATTGTCTGAAAGTCATCCGAACTGAAACAAATAATAACAGTTTTATGACTCTCATTTCGTTATGCCTCATTGGGGATTTGTCAAAGAAGAGAAATAAAACTCAATATTACTTTTGATTTCAAGCGTTTCGTTCTTATTACACAATTGACCGAGAAATGCAAGTGAACTATAGAAACTATTTTAGTCTAAGGGCTAGCCAGTTATTATATGTTTACTTATTTGTTTTGAATTTTGTGCAAAGCCACAGGAGGGCTATCTGAGCCAGCCGTCACTAAGCCCAGATAAAGGCAGCTAGTCATTGCTCATCCTTGAGTTACTATTTTACCAGCAAATAACGCCCCTACGCTTAAAATAGTAAGTATGTTTTGTGCGACGGGTATTCGAACCCGCGACCCTCAGGTTACAAGTCGAGCACCCTGACCACCTTGACATGCCAGGTCCGAGATAGATGCGATGCATTGAATCTGAAAGTGTATATTTAACATTTGCAGTACTGTTAAATGTCCAAATTGATTAGTCCATTAAATCTATTAATTTATTCAAATGAAGTACCAAAATTCTAATTCGCCAATTGTAAAGATGGAAAAAACCCTATAGTCTGAGGAATACGCAATACTTTGAAACTGGAACTACGCCATGGTTTGATTCAACTCTGTTTCTTTTGACCTACTATAGAATCGCGTAAGATATTAACAGCAAGAAGACCCTAAGGAATGAAGTTTTCCAGAGATACAATTAGCAAAACTACATAACTTAAAAAAAATAAGAAATCAAATAATAAGTGAAATAATTTTACAAACACTTTTTGAAATCACATTTTATAGAAACATCAATAAATTATTCATGTACTTAGAAGCCAGAAAGCTTCAAGAAAACATGAGACAAATTAATTGTTAAGTTTGTTTTAATAATAATAACATTTATTTTGTATTGATCCGAGAATGGCCCAGGGGACAGCTTGCCGGACTGTGGAGCTGAGTATCTTAGGGTCACGTTTCGCTATCGCAAAATAATAATGACAGTACTTCTAACTCTGGGGGCTGTTAATGTGCTATAAAAGAGATAATAAAATCCCCCGCCCGACATGGCCAGATGGGTTGAAGCGTTCGACTCGCAACTCTGCACAACAATTTTTTGAAAAGTTTTACTTCCTGAAAAGTTTTTGCTGATTGTGACAGGTACCTGGTGGGTATGCACAAACATATTTTTGGATTTGCTTCATCACGTAGGAACTCTGAGAAGTAGACAGTTAACCTTTTACCGGCAATAAGGTATTTAATTGCGTTTATGTTTTTGATACGCTATTAAGTTCAACATAATTAAAAGTGTTTTGCTCCTGATTTTTCTTTGTATTCAATGTTCGGTGCATCACGTTGCAGTGTCCAACAGTAGTCAGCAAGCATTGATTGATTCCAGTTGCCCTAATATTGTTTTACCATTGTAGTAATGTCCTGGTGAAACCGATGAGCAGTTCATGCACCACATTTTTCTGTCCTGGAACTAACATTTTACGGAGTGGTCAGCTCTGTTTAGAATAATGTGATTCTCTGACACGACTGTCCCATTCACAGATGAATCAACAGTACTTTCTGTAGCTGAGCTGCAGTCCCAGTAACAGAGCAAAGACTTTCAGATCTCCACAGATATGTCAGTTGTACTTCCTGTACTGGATGTGTTTCAGCATCATTTTTATGTTCTCTTAGGTTTCTCTCATGTGTGCTGCATACCTAACAGGTATTGAGGGTGAACATTGTCATTGTGTAACAGAACCTCTTTGAGGCTCAACATTGATTAATCAAAAAAGAGACGCCACTCTTGCGGGTCATGGTCACAATCCAAAGCATAAAACAATCCTTCGATGTCAACACAGAAACAGAGACTGTCAACTTGAGCAAAGAATTTGGGTATATCATCTTGGCGACTTCAATAAACAGAAATTTTCGTACCTGGTGACAGCAAACACCGTTCCTGCAGTCTCGAACCCAGCAATTCATCTTTTGCTTTTGACAGAGCCAAATCTCTGACCAGATTGTTTAATTCTGACTGTGTTATGAGATGTGGATCGCCTGAGAAACACGGTTCAAAATCTGGATCAATGTCACTGCCAGTTCCTTGCATTGCAGTTTCTTCATCTGGTTCGTCTGAGGTCCATTCCTCTGGTGGCTTTGGAATTGGAAGACTGTCGTCATGTGGCACGGGTCTCATTGCTGAAGCCAGATTAGAGAACTCAATTGACTTCTTGTTTTGGGTAGAGAAACCAAAAACATTAGTCAAACAGAAGAAACAGTCTGTCACATGGTCTTTCTGTTCTCGCCATGTCATCGGGACAGCAAACGGCATTGTCTTTCGAGTGCCTCTGAACCAATCTCTCAGACAGACAGCACATATCACACAACAAATGTGAGGCACCCACTACTGGTCTTAATCACCAATTTTACAGCCAAAGTACAGATGATATGCTTTCTTCACAAGAGCAGTCATTGAGCGTCTTTGATGAACAAATGTATACTCGCCACAAATATAGCAGAACGTATCACGGCTGTTACAACACTGACAAGACATACTGACCAACACCAATCATCCTGTAAAATGTCTGTAACATCTCACTTACTTGTTACAATGCTATGTTCTGAAATTATACGTACAAACTATAACATCTATATTAATTGAATGAGCAGCATCTATGTATGCAAGCCACTTTTATAGCCTGCTGAGACATGTCAAGCTGGCTCCGATCTGCCCAGGCACGTCCGGGCTGCATACTTCCACAAAACAGCTTCCAACCTGACCTTATTTCATGCCTGGACATGCCAAGATTACACAAAATATTGTTCATAGGTCTCTTACAGAAACGAAAATTTTTGGACACAAATATAAGAAAAAACGTGACAAAACTGAAGATTTCGATGAAACAGTACGTGACGGGCAAATTTGAGTGTTATTTTCGTGATCAGCAGTCAAAAGTCTATAAGAAACACCAAACAATGTTCAAGAAGCGAAACCTTTGTTGTGCAGTGTAATCTGAGGGTTAGTGGTTCGAATCCCGGTCGCACCAAATATGCTAGCCCTTTTAGCCGTGGGGGCGTTATAATGTGACGGTCAATCTCGTTATTCGTTGGTAAAAGAGTATTCCAAGAGTTGGCAGTGGGTGGTGATGACTAGCTGCCTTTCCTCTGGTATTACTCTGCTAAATTAGGGACGACTAGCGCAGATAGCCCTCGAGTAGCTTTGCGCGAAATAAAAAAAATAAAATCTCACTATTAGGTTAATATTACTCAACACTTGGTACTGGCTTTTGTGGGTTAGCTTACTCCCACTTCGTTTATCAGAGACGGTTAATGCACGTAGTTCTTAAATACAGTGGTGTCGTTAGGTGTTTGAAATATTCGGAGCTCGGGCGCATATGCGCAGGAATTTTCGACAATTCAATATGCTTTCTGTCATGGTTTTCTATTCTGGTTTTTCAAGACACTGAGGATATGAACTAGTGAGTCAGTGCCTAACGGTACTGCCCCACAGTGGGTCAGTGGTATGTTTGCGGACTTACACGCCAAAACCCCGGTTTCGATACCCGTGGGGGGCAGAGCACAGATGGCCCATTTTGTAGCTTTGTGCTTAATTCAAAACAACAACTTAACGGTACTTTGTTTAGCTTAGTACGAAACAAAACGATTCAAGCTTCTGTTTTGTCCCTCATATCATTTACTTTTATTTCATATACTACCACTTGAGTCCACATGTTGTGAATTATTACGACTACTTTTACGTTTCTAACTTTTCGTGTGACCCATTTGTTTTTCACCACAACGTCATGGTTCACATGGTGCATAAAAAGCTTAGATTGCCTATATTTATTTCAAAACTTTCGCGCAAGATGTTTAAACTGACACACAACAGAGAAGCAGCTAGTCACAAACATCCGTATCTCAAAAATACGAAGCAACATCTTGTACCAAGCATGACCCCTCGTATTCAGTTCCTTTTGCAAATTTCGTTTAAGACAAAACTTGGGTTTGGTTTGAAATTCGCGCAAAGCTAGACGAGGGCTATCTACGCAGGCCGTCCGTAATTTATTAGTGTAAGACTAGTGAAGGTAGGCAGCTAGTCATCACCAACAACCCTAGGGCTACTCTTTTACCACCGAATAGTGGGATTGAACGTGACATTATAACTACACCACTGCTGAAAGGGCGAGCATGTTTTGTGTGACAGGAATTCGAACCCGCAACCCTCAGATTATGAGTCGAATGTTTTAACTACCTAGTCATGGGAAACTTGGTGATTATAACAATAAGTTAAGGCATATTTTAGGCCTTTCTTGTTCCTACGCGAAAAGTAACATTTATAATTGTATGATTAACTAATGTTTTTACGTTTGTGTACAAATTTAATTAATAAAATGTTGACTGCAACACACCTAAGTTTGCTTAATTAATTGTGATGGATGGGACAAATATAACTAGAATATACAGTATTCAAAAACTCTACTGTCTTTAAGCAGTGCGAGAGGTTTAGCAGGGAAAGATCGAGTGATCTAACAAAAAAGTATGTTTATTATTAAGTACAATTATAAGCAATGGGCTGTCTGAGCTATGCCCACCACGAGTATTGAAAATCGATTTTCAGCGTTATAAGCTTTCACGATTACCACTGAGTCATCAAGGGCTGTAAAGAAGGGATATTGTCTCTTTAATAGGAACATACATGGTCACGATATGTTACTGACTTCTTTAATACTTATTTAAATCCTTACCGAAATAGAATTACAGTTATGTTATTCAAAACCATTTCTTAATCGAAATACAACTTTAAAAAGTTCCCCAAAATAAAAGGATGGGCAACGTTTGGTAATTCGTAAAATATTAGAATAAAACAACAAAAAAAATATTAACTTCAAAAAAGCAGTGGCGTAGCTAGGGGGCCAAAGGGGTACATCTGTCTCCAGGCGCAGCATCGAGGGTAGGTGGGGGCGCCAAACTGATATTACATAATTAGGAATTATGGCTTACATTTTGTCACAAGTGGCGCGAAAGATACATCGAAGATTTAATTCATTATTATTTAATTAAGTTTAGTCATTTTTCTTGTGATTAATTTTACGACTCTTCTTTTTGTTTTGTGCGTATTTGTTTGCATGAAATGTTGTGTCACATTAAAACATGTCCTCTGGGACTTACAAAAAGTCCACAGTCTAAATATTAATAAATCCTAACCTTTAATTGTTAAAAATGGACTCACTTATGTTTGAATTAGTAGTGTATAGTCCAATGGTCAGTTTGTCGGATTTTGTTTATTTTGTTGAATTTTAAGCAAAAATATCTGCTTTAGTTATCCATACTTTTCAAATTAAAGAATATGGAGAAGGCAGTTTGTCAACACAAACTCGTGGGCCATTCTAATTAAATACTGGGATCTGAAAGTTACTTTTATAACTCATTCACTGAGACAAATCGTTTAGTGGAAAATGTTTTAACGGTTAAAAGGCGCGAACCAAGGTGCCTCTGATTTACAGCCCGGCACCTCAATCACCACTGGCCCACATTCGGTCCTACCGTGTCGGACTTTGTATCTGGCATTCGGCGGCTTGTGCCCCATTATCACAAATAGGCTTTGGACAGCTTTCAGTGAAATGTTAAGGGAATAATACACAACAAAACTTATGCAAGTGCTACTCGATACATTAAGTGCTTTACTTTTCAACGTTTACAAACACTGAATGAATTGGAATTCAGCAGAAGAAAGAAGTTTAATTAATCACACAGTATTATGCGAACAAACTATAAGCGGTACATTTTGATTTTACAGAGGACGTAATACATTAATTTAAAATCGTTTTTGAGTCTTAATATATCATTACAGTCCATTTCGTCATGTCTTGTCATGTTCTGTCTGATGGCAATGTCTCTTGACCTGCAGCATTGTCTTTATTGTTAAAAGGTCCTTCGTTAGGCTTTCGTGTTCAACATACTCACTATTTCTCACTGCAGGCTTTCAATAATTCATCTAATGCACGAGAATTTTAGTTTTCTAGCATCCATTTCAAAATACAATCGAACAGAAATCCGTGGGCGAAATGATCAGTATATTCTTGTATGGACTCGTTACTAGCACGAATATTCATTTTACCCTCCAGCTACTTGAAACATGTGACAGTTGAACTGCGATACTGATTTGTTGCAGAAGCAAATTGTGCACAAGTTACTTGTGCTACTTTTCTAGACATAAATCTTTCTTGATTATGATGAGTGCTATTGCTTAGAATAGATGAGCAGCTTTTGTCACTTACCTTCGTATTCAAAGATTTTCATATATTGTTGTTTAGTAATAACTTTGTACAGGTCTTTTTCTGAATAGTCTTGGTGCCCCAAGTCGACCCTTATTTCCTTCATTTTATAATACCATTAAGTATAAAGTATACCTCCGTCTTGAAAGCTCTAATTCCTCAACCTAAACACATATATATCATCTGAATAGATAAATATTTTATGTTGAAAAAGGTTCTCACGTGTCATTTGCAATATAATAGTGATCTATTTTTTGTGGCTTTACTTTACTAAACAATATCAAAACGCAGTTACGATGCATTCTGTTCCACTGCGACTTTATCTTAGTTGTGGTTATCACGTGATAAACTGCTCTGCTTATCTAAAATCATTTTAATATAACATACGCAACCCTCTGTGTATTACAAAAAAGACAAACGTTAGTATAAATATTGTACCGTAGGATACTAAAACTATTATACATAGTACGTGTTATAATATAATGTGATACACGAAGGTAAACCTATTCCACGTATGTGTAATAAGATGCCACATTTAAATAAAACTATTACCCGCATGCATCTTGTACTTACTGACTACAATCACGTGGTGCTAAAGTGTAACGTAAATATTGTATTGTAAAGTAATAATACTGAACTAACACTATTCCCTAACATAGGGTAAAGTAAGATACTTCACGAATCTGAATCTGCTTATGGTACCAATGGTAATTCAGTTGTACGTAGTTTGTAAAATGAATCATGGATTTGAAACAGTTCCACGCATCCGTAGAACTCTAAGATAATGCGTGTTTATAGAGCTGAATGTAACACAAATATATGGAACTTCAAAATAATACATAGTTTTAGAGCTATAACACACACATATGAAACTTATGGCAACATGTAAATTTTGTTTTGTTTGTTTGTTTTGGAATTTCGCACAAAGCTGCTCGAGGGCTATCTGTGCTAGCCGTCCCTAATTTAGCAGTGTAAGACCAGAGGGAAGGCAGCTAGTCATCACCACCCACAGCCAACTCTTGGGCTACTCTTTTACTAACGAATAGTGGGATTGACCGTAACATTATAACGCCACCACGGCTGAAAGGGCTAACATATTTGGCGTTACGGGGATGCAAACCTGCGACTCTCAGATTACGCGTCGCACGCCTTAACACGCTTGGCCACGCCGGGCCTAAGTAATTGCTAAGATGCTTCTATGTGAAACTTCTGGATTTCTGTTAACAATTGTAGAAAATAAAGAGTGTTATATTTTCTACGTTACCTGTTTCTAAATATAGTTTATTACTCAAAATGCAAAGTGACATTTTCTGGATCAGATGTATAATATGTTAAAATGTTTAAAAGTTAGTTTTGCTCAGTAGTTTCCTTTATAATGTCATATTATTCTGGCATATTATAAATGTGTTTTGTGACATATTTACTATTATTTATCTACATTAAAATCTATTTTTTTAATTAATTATATGTTTAAAAACTGCATGTAACTTACTCTGCTAAATGTGTACTTTGAAAGACCCACCTGTTCTCTAAAATTGTAGATTCTCCAATATTAAAATCAACGATGTAAGCGTGTATGTGAAGGCTAGTGTATTGTTGTACAAGTTGAAATTTCTAAAAATTCTCCTCTCAAACCTATACAAGTAACCAACGCAACACATCAAGAGACAGTATATATTGTTGGTTTGCTGCAGCTGGTATTCTACAAATCTCTGAAGCTATAGGTGTGATCAACGCTTACGAGAACATTAGATTTCCAATATTGCAAACTGTTTAACTTTAACAGATTAACATCCAAAACGTTTTTTTACGAAAACATTATATAACTTCAGCTGTTAAAAAACTCACTTATGATTAGCGAAGAGCTAGCTAGTTCCTCGTTAAGTGAAATGTATCTGTATCAATTAGAAATTAATTCACTTATCGTGAACTCTTAATACGATATCAAATAAGTTTCGGATCAGATGGAAGACAGAATATTGTTTATAAGCTTGTAAAACTTTTGTATATAAAACATTATCTGTAATAACCGTTATTATAAAACGTGTTACTGTCAGTATGCTGAAATATATTTCTGTTAAAAAACTTGTTGGCAAATATCATAACTTTGATATACATCGATATTTAATTAACTTATAATATGTTATAACATTTAATTTAATTTTATGCTACTTCAACTTGTAATACGTTACAGTTTTTGGATCGTATATGTTTTTTTAATTATTCCAGATAAGACATTTAGAAATATAAAACAATAATCAAATGAATATTAAACATTTTTAAATACCTAGAAAAAATAACGAAAAATGCATGGTGAGATTAAGTGTCGAACCCGGAATCATGGTGTCATGGCATTCAACTTAATGCTCAGTAACCGAGGTTTGTTAAATTAACTACGAAATACACACATACGTAAATGATAAATACGTAGTATCAAAACTTTGAATTAAATCATAACACTTCGGGATATAATTAAACAGATCCAACCTGGATTTGGCCCGGTTTGCCAGATAGTTAAGGCATTCATCTAATGTTCTGAATCCTCCTCACACCAAACATGCTCGTTCTCTCAATCACGAGAGCGTTATAGTATGACGGTTAATTCCACAATTCGTACAGTAGATGGTGATGACTAGCTGCCTTCCCTCTAGTTTTACATTGCTAAATTAGGTACGGCTAGCACAGATAGCCCTTGAGTAGCTTTGTGTGAAATTTAAAACAAACAAATAAACAAACCTGGATTAAATTTAAGGGCCGAATACAACGCAAGACCGATGACCGAGAACATATAGTGGCCATAGAAGGTTTTGTGGCTTGGCTGTTACTCATATTTAATACAATTTATTATTTATTGGAATTGTTACTATATATTTAACAGTCCTCCATGCATCTGTATGCAAAGCTTTGTTATAAAGTGAACAAACTACTAGTCACCTAATTACTTTGTTATAAAGTCAACAAACTGTTAGTAACCTAATTATTTCGTGGTTTGAAAAACAATAGCGGATATTTATACTTTGTTTCAAGAAGTAGTGCATAAAAGTAGTAGTAATTTTATCAGTCAAAACAGACACTTAATGAATCTATACACTTCTGCCAACGAGTGACAAGACTTTTTATTCCATCTCGATAAAATTCTGAAGTTCTGGAACTTAAAACTTCCTTGAAGGTATTCACTGCTACTTCTCGGTTGTGGAAGTGTTTTCCTTTCAATAAATTGTCCAAATATTTTTTTAAAAATTGTAGTCTGTAGGTGAAAGATCGGGTAAATAGGGTAGACGAGGCAACACCTCATAATCCAATTCATTAAGCTTCTGGCCGATTATTTGTACAACTTCTGGTCGAGAATTGTCGTGAAGCAAGATTGGTCCCTTACCTTGGATTAACGCTGTCAATTTTTCACACAACTTCTTATGCATTTCTTCCAATTGTTGAGAGTAAAGTTCTGCACAAATGCTCTTACCTTGTTCAAGGATGTTGTAATGGATGATGCCTTTTGCAAACCACCGTACTTTGACCATAATTGTTTCGATGCAACTGAAGCTTTGGGAAGTGTTTAGGGGGCTCATAACAATCAACCCAATGAGCAGATCGCTTTATATTATAATAAAATATCCACTTTTCATCAGAAGTGGTTAAACGATCAAAAAATGGGTCGTTTTTGTTGCGTGAAAGAAATGTCTCTCGCAATGCAAAGCAGAACTTTTTCTGCTCTTCACTGAGTTCATGTGGAACCTATTTTTATAGTTTTTTTTTACATTTTCAATTTCCTTGAGATGATTTGATATTGTGGAAATTGAAACACTCAATTTCTCTGCCATTTCTCGAATAGTAAGTTGTAAATTTTCTTATACCAACACCTTAAAGTTTTCGTTGTCAACAGCAGAATTGCTGCCTATCTCCTCCTTGAAGTATCCTTTTCTGAACTTTGAAAACCAACCCTGAAGTGTTCTTTTAGAAGTGGCTTCATCTTCCAACGCTTGCTTTATATTACGAGTTTCATGGGCAGCACTGTGACCAAGTTTGAATTCATATAGAAAAATTACTTTTAAAAGCATTTTTCCATCTTGATAAAATGGCTCTCTTTGTTTGTTTTGGAATTTCGCACAAAACTACTCGAGGGCTATCTGTGCTAGCCGTCCCTAATTTAGCAGTGTAGGACTAGAGGAAAGGCAGCTAGTCATCACCACACACCGCCAACTCTTGGGCTACTCTTTTACCTACGAAAAGTGGGATTGACCGTAACATTATAATGCCCCCCACGGCTGGGAGGGCGAGGATGTTTAGCGCGACCCTCAGATTACGAGTCGCACGCCTTACGCGCTGAGCCATGCCAGGCCGTGACAAAATGGCTCTAATACATTGATAATGAAAACCGTAAAAAATTAATAACTGTTGAATAGATGATACATTCAAGTTTCCCATAATTTGTAAGTCATGGCATAAAGCATTCCCTCTTTGCTACGATGTGCACGTTAATTACAAAAGTGAAATCTGCTATTATTTTCTGAGCCGCCTAATACTTTATTATAAAGTTAACAAAGTACTAGGCACCTAATTACTTTGTTATTAAGTCGATTAACTGCTAGACTCTTGATAATTAACTTTGTACCTTCCCCTATAGTCTTCACCTGAGAATAAACAGTTTACGCATGAATACATTTTCTTTTACTTTTAGTAATGATATCTTCATGAAGCGACATTACTGGCGATGTCTTTCCGTTGTTTTCTCATAACAAACACGAACTTTAAAGAATTCGACGATGATCACTTCTTCTTTATTTGTTATGTAATTATTTATTTTATTAAATAGTTTTAGTTTGTTAGTTTTTATTTTACAGAGTATTTACATGAAATTTGGTTCTCAACGGAGATGGAGAAAGATTGTGTAATTAAATTTGCGTCTCGTGTGTTAATGACACCTCAGGTGCCCCAGCAGTATGTCTGAAAGCTTATGACGATAAAAGCTCGATTCCTGATTTCACTATTCACGGTGGGCAAAGTACGGGTAGCCCATTATATAATTCATTACTTAACAACAAAAATGAAACCGTTAAGAACTATTCAGGCTTTTAAGTTTGAATGTTGACTTTTAAATTGCCCAGAAGTTGTAAGCACTTTAGATATAGTTTTACACGTTTCATAAAACTTACTACTTTTAAAAATCTATGACCATTTCTAAAGTCATACTTTTAAAATATTTGTTTCAAATGCGTAAATACTAGTCCCACAAATTAAGCAATAAGCATTTTTTAGAATTTTTAACATGATTGTACTTCGTAACATTAAGTTTATACGTGTCTACAACTTTCACGATAACGCAACTTTATAGTTTCTTAACACTATTCTCATACTTCAAAATAACGCTATTTTTTCAACATTTTAATTTATACGCAGTAGTTTAACTTCATCATTTCCCAAACAAAGCTACCAATTTTTATAAAGCTTTCACACCGCGCTAGCTCAGATCGTTTGTTATTGTTTTGTCGAATGTTCGCAAAAAGTTACGAAAGAGCTATATGCGTAAGCCAACTCTATTAACGGGCTGATAGACTAGAAAAAATGCAGTCAGGCGAAAGCGCCAGCCGCCAACCCTTGCCGTCATCCACGGTCCTCAAAGTGCGAGGGTAATTTGTAGGTAAGGAAACGCGAGCATCAGTCTTTGAATTCAAATAACGGTTCAAATATTTTCACTATTCGTCGTTTGTGTTTTCAGACAAACATTGGGCTTGTTCCTTTAGTAAGTAGAAATAAATAAACAAGAAAGTTACTTTGATCTTGTAGCTCGGAACTTGTGTATAATTATTGTTTTCTTTTCATCCTTTTCAGTGAATGTTTGTTACAACTCTTTAGAAATCAGTTTAACAATAGTAGTTTATTTAGTGTATAAATATTTATGTAGCCACTGTGTTAACACAGTTGTTTAACAACTAAGTATGTAGGTGTAGGAAAGACGATCATGCGTGAACTGATGTACAGAAATTGTGATAATAAAGTTAAATTTCAGTATTCTAAAAATAAAAGAAACCATTTTGAATATCTTCCACATATATTGTTGTTGTTGTTTTTACGTTGATGCTTCTAGTTTTTCAAATCCAGAATACGGGCTTTAAAACACTTGAAATATGCGATATAACTTAATTAATAAATTCAAAACTTACCAAAATAGTTTATCAAATAGAAATATATTTTCATTTATTATAAGTTTATTTTTAATAACTCTATAAAGGTTTGACGTTATTTTGTGATCTAGTATTTTCGAGCCTTAATAAATTAATGTTTGCTTTATTTATTACAATTCATTCTTCTATTCATCTGCATTTTTTAGCACAAAACTACATGATGGTCCAGCTGTGTTTTGCTCACCGTAAAGAATCGAGCCCGTGATTTTAGTACCGTTACACTGTGGGACTTTTTAATTTATTTAGGTATGGCTAATAAAAGAAAAACCACGGTGGAAATATTACAAAAAACTGAATATTTATTTGTACTTACGATAAGGCTACTGATACTGTCTGTCACTGTCCCTAAACTTGTGTTATTGATCAAAACACGTTAAGGATTTGAATATCACTCTCATAAGGCACTCACAACTTAAAGCATCATCTCCAATATCCAGAGCTAGAGAAAAAGGCTAAATAAATTTACGTTTATTGAAATAAGGAATCAAAAATGAAACACAAATTTTTAGAAAGAACCTTAAATTGATGTTAATTTTAGTTAATAATAATAATATCTCAGGACGCTTTTAACTGAGTTCAGATTGAGGCAGTGTTTACCAAGACCGTTTTTAACTGAGTTCAGATTGAGGCAGTGTTTAGCAAGACATTTTTAACTGAGTTCAGGTTGAGGCAGTGTTTAGCATGTCCAGACTGAGGTTCGGAAGTTTCTTTGCTGTGCAATGTGAAGTGAGAGTTCGTTGCAGCACTGACGGTAAAAGTCCATTATTTGATCAGACGGAAAGCTTTAATTTCTCGTAGATAAGCTGGATGTGTTCCCAGCTTCAATGAAATGACTGTTTTTTTCTTGTATTTTTTTAATAAGGGGGATTTTTTTCGAAAGTTTTTCCGGTGAAACTATTTCTCCAGATTTACTCGAGATACAATTTATAGGATTTTTTTCTGTCTTAAACGCTTTACTATGTGAATATTTCCACTTTCGTAGCCCAGTATGGCCAGGAGATTAAGACATTCATCTAGTGTTCTGAAGGCCGTGGGTTCGAATCCCAATAACACCAAATATGCTCGTCCTCTCAGCCGTGAGAGCGTTATAATGTGACGGTTAATCCCACAATTAGTGCGGTGGATGGTGGTGACTAGCTTCCTTCCCTCGAGTCTTAAACTGCTAAATTAGGGACGGCTAGCTCAGATAGCCCTCGTGTAGCTTTGCGCGAAATTCAAGCAAACAATTTCCACTTTTATACGGAACATTAAAAGTTTCTAACCCTAAAACAGAGATGACATGCCTCTACTTCATTTAACGACCTCTCTATACGAATATTCTACCTTGGAAAAACCGTGACGTAATTCTGCAGCATTAAATTTGTTGGTGAATATATTCCACCGTCGAATTTCGAGTCATGGGTATGAACCAAATATATGGGTGATAAGAATATCGTCTGTGGCCTCAGTATTTGCATTAAAGTATACAAATAATTTATGTGAACAAAAAGTACATTCTGGGATAGCTTTTGCCTTTTGTTTGACTTGCAAAAAATACTCGGAAATTTGTATAATTCTTCGATTGTTTTCTTAATTCTTTAACCACCATTACAGTGTTGATGTGATGTCGCAATTTTTTATAAGTTTGCACGAAGTACTTTTGTTTTTTAAATGACCAGATGTGAGGTTTAAACTTCGTCAACAATGATATGTATATCTGGATATCTTATACATGGACATTTATAGTTTTGCCTATTTCTAAGTCGTATTAGGCAAACAGTAATAATGTATTTGTATATTTAAAGTAATTACATACAAAGGATAATTTTTTTACCATTTATGTTGTCTATTTAGTAAATTTATGCATACACTGCGTTAGTCCATTTGGTACAAAGTAACAACAAGAAGATAAAAAATAAAAGCAACAGCATTTTCTGTCGGTTTCTCAAGGTTTACTTCTCTTACTCTATAACATCCTAATGGTAACTAAGTGAATTTATAATGCTAGAAAACGGGCATCCATGAACGTTTTGGGCACAGCATAGATTGCAAGTTCTATTGTTTTCTTCTTGTCTGTTCGTTTTAGAATTTTGCGCAAAGCCACTCAAGGGCTATCTGCGCTAACCATCCCTAATTTAGCAGTGTAAGACTAGAGGGAAGGCAGCTAGTCATCACCACCCACCGCCAACTCTTGGGCTACTCTTTTACCAACGAATAATGGGATTGACTGAAAACTTATAACGCCCCCATGGTGGAAAGGGCATTCATGTATGGTGTGACTGGGATTTGAACCAGCGACCTTCGAATTATGAGTCGAACGCCTTTACACACTTGGCCATGCCGAGCCTACTTTGTTCTTAACTACAAACCAACAAAATCAATTTAACCTGTAACAAATATAATGCTGTTGTTGTTTTGAATTAAGCACAAAGCTACACAATGGGCTATCTGTGCTCTGCCCACCACGGGTATCGAAACCTGGATTTTAGTGTGTAAGTACGCAAACATACCGCTGAGCCACTGGGGGGCGCAAATATAATGCATTGTAATGTATTTTAAGTTAATCTAATATTT
Source organism: Carcinoscorpius rotundicauda (assembly GCA_011833715.1). Classification (NCBI taxonomy): domain Eukaryota; kingdom Metazoa; phylum Arthropoda; class Merostomata; order Xiphosura; family Limulidae; genus Carcinoscorpius; species Carcinoscorpius rotundicauda. The sequence goes on from CM022400.1 coordinate 21,041,245, forward strand.
TTAGGTACACAATAGGCTATTTGAACTGTACCCACCAAACAATTAATTTACAAAAACCCAACAGATTCTACGTTAAGGGGATTCGAATGTCTGAAGAAGTTATAAACATCAAGACATCCTTTCAAACGACTGTTTTATTCTATGATTCCGAATGGCCGCTTCCTCCTGAGCTCTCAAGCCATCAATTTTAACCCGGTGGCTGTGAAGAGCTTATCGAGATTAAAAGCTACCAAATCAATATTCATACAAAACGTTTTTATTTACGTGTTGTTCAAACAAACATCTAACACTAGAGATTATTACGTGATAGTTTTTTGTTTTATTACTTGCTTGTTTCTTCAACACGGATAAGAATAAAAAAAACAACAACAACAATACGTCGCCAAATATTGATTACCTGTCTATCTTAATTGTTTTCTTAAGAGCAAAGTTACTCTAAGGTATTTGATGTGTCTACCGCAGGAATTCAAGTTTCGTATACTTCCGTAATAAGTCCGTAAACGTACAACTTATAACTGTCAACCGAAGATAATTTAGTTTAATCTAAAAGAGATACTAAACTACTGTTTTTAATGTTTTTTTTGTTTCTTAAATTTTGCGTAAAACTACACGAGGGCTATCTGCGCTAGCCGTCCCTAATTTAGCAGTGTAAGACTACAGGGAAGGCAACCACTCATCATCACCCACCGCCAACTCTTGGGCTACTCTTTTACCAACGAATAATGGAATTGGCGGTCACATTATAACGCCCTCACAGCTGAAAGGGCGAGCATGTTTGGTGTGCTGGGGATTCGAACCCGCTACCGTCAGATTAGAATTCGAACGCCTTAACCCACCAGGTCATGCCGGGCCGTTTTTAATATAATGTAGGAGTCTTTAGTTCGATTTACAACCAAAACAATATTAGAATTCCAGCAACTGGGACAACTGTGACATTATATCAGATTTGATCAAAACTTCGGTGGTTTGTAAAGAGTTACAGCAGTGTTACCTATCCTTGTAAATTGGTTAGAGTCAATCCGTGCATCGAACCGAAATAAATATTACTGCTTTTAAAATACTCAGCAATAAAATCACATTTACTGGATATTACAACTTTTACTTTTTTACTTTACATTTCTTTAAGCGACTTTGTGGTAAAAGCAATTCGCTTCAAAATCAAAGCAGAGATGATAGTAAACTGAATTTAGAAATATTATTCTTGTTTGCTTATATTTCTTGTATGATGCGGTGTTTTTTTACTTAATAAATAAGTAACAAAATGCGTGAGAATATATACTCATTACAATAGAAAAACAGGAGTTATATTTTGCTCACTAAAAATGTCTTCCAGTGAGTCAGTTTAAAAACACGAATCGTCAACATCCGGAATTCGATTTCCTATTATGAACAGAACGCAGATGGGCCTAGCATGACCATGTGGTTAGGGCCCTCGACCCTCAATCTGAAGATTACAGGTTCAATCTCCTGTCACATCAAACATGCTCCCCCTCCCAGCCGTGGGGTCGTTATAATGTGACGGTCAATCCCATTATTCGTTGGTAAAAGAATAGCCCAAGAGTTGGCGGAGGGTGGTGATGACTAGCTGCCTTCTCTCTGGTCTTACATGTGTTATGTATAAAGCATTTGGAATGCCATGTCGTGTTGTGTTTGGATTTCCATATCTATTATTTATATTTCCATGTTTATATTATTGTTTTGAAATTTAAACCAATAAAATACGTTGTTATTCATTTAAAATAACATTTAGAAATTTCTAGAATTAGGTAGATCAATCATATGTTTATAAATATAATGTGTATGTCGGCCTTGGTGTCTAGACGACGAGTCTCGTGCAAAAACAGACATGCGCGGATTGCTCTGGATTTCTGTGAAAGTTACGCGATTGTTCGAGAAAACAGTAGGCCTACTGGTATAAAAACAGACGGTGACGCGAGAAAGAAGAAGAAGGTCAGTCATTTGTTTGAGAATTTTTCAATGTTTGCTGTGTGTTTATTCAACTTGAATTTGTGACTGAAGCTTGATCTACAGAAGCTGTGATTTTATTTCAACAATCTTTACGATTCATGTTATTGGTTATACTGAAAGTCAACACGTATAGAACTGTTTAGGGTAGACCGGGAAAGTTGGAAGGTGACAAGTTTGAGTCGTTCATCCGAGGCATCGTAAAAAGAACTTCGTCATTCTCCATTCAAACTTCGGAATTTCTTCGTGGGACCAAATGCACAACCTAGACCGGAATTTTGGATTTTTGATCTAGACTTTTAGACTTTCATTCAAGATCATTATATTGGACACAGGCCAGTACCATTTTCTATTGTAATTAATTTTGAAGGTTGAAACTGAATATCTGTCATTGTTATAATATAATTTATGTTATATCTGTTACATATATAATAGTTTATTGTAATAAATTATATAACCTGTCATCTGTGTCTTTCTGTTGCGTTCAGTCTACAAAAAAAAAGAATTCGTAACACACTGCTAAATTGGAGACGGCTAGCGAAGGTAGCTTTCCAGTAAAAATAGTGCAAGAAGATCATTACAGATAAGTTTGTCTTTTTATAGCAAGCTAGTTCCCTACAACTGACAGGACAGAAACAGTTTTTGTTCCAATTAAGCAGCAGCAATCCTCTAACCATAGAATACATATATACATGACAATGTAAATAACCCAAGTTGACTGAAAATATTTTTTTTTTTGTAGGATAGCTCGGACAGTACGATTTTCACCAAAATCGCCCCAGACGCTATTTTTTTAAATTTTTCTTGCTTTCTCTCAGCAACATAAAGCACATTTAGTTCTTCTTATAACAGATTATGCTTGCAATATTTTCGTTTAAGAATGATTTTCATCGCCTGAGCGAATATTATACAAAACAAACTCAACATTTGTGACAGTTTTTGGAGCATTTGTGTTGTGTCTAAGCCTTCCTGAATAAACCTATCTTTGACAAGGTACCGTTGGCTAGACTTTCGTATTCTAGCACAACACGGATATGATAATTTAAAACATGGAATTTTCTTTTCACTTTAAGTCTTCGTTTCCTAATATCTTCAGAAATTTCTTCGTATGTCGCTGTTTATCAATCTAAATAATTTATATCAGTGGTAAACACTTAGGTGTTAAATGAAATAATAATTTTGAATTTTATTCTCAAATGCTTTCAGTGTATGTCTATATAGATAGATACTTGCAACTTTAAAATAGTTCCTTTTTTCCACAATCTTATACGCCTTTCTTTTCTCAAAAATTAGGATAAGGGCAATCTCAAACTTTGATTAGCAATTAATCTAAGAAAGAAAAACTGATTCAATGTTATATCAATAGTTTTGATTAAGATGAATAACTTGGATATAATTGCCGAGTCTCACAAGTCAAACCTAAGAATGCCTCAAAGTCCTTAATCTAATCCCCTACTTTTATCGGTGAACTCTTCATGATTCTTTCAAAATGTTACTTCTTTATTTTTAACTTTTGAGAGATTCAAGAGTTAATTCGAACTAGTATTTGTATATATAGTAAAGTTGTTCAAGTCGCCGTCCCTGATTTTAAATTACCAGTCAAAGATAAGGCATCCAGGACACTTCCACTCATCATCCAAGCTAAGGAAATGACTGTGACTCTTATGGTGCACCCACAACTTAAAGTGCGAGAAGTATTTTCTGGTATCGCATGGTTTTGGAGGAGAACTTGTCAGTTCTGAAATATGCAGCCTTCAGAAAATGGAGCAATGATACATAAACATATAAATACAATCCTTATAGAGATATATTAATGCAATATTCAGCTCCTGTGTTGAAAAATCTACTACTGTTTTGGATTTTAAAGTAACTCTTTTTTATACGTTTTTATTTAATATTTTCTAAAATATTTTATTCCCAGTACTTAATGTCTACGCAACGTCTAAACGTTGCTAATTTACTTTTAAAAAATCGTTCATGTAATTTAGATTGCAAGAAAATAACTTGTGTTTGAAGACAGAATTATTATATTTAGTTAACATTCAGGTTGGAATTTGCTTTCTCTCTCGCTTTTCACAATAATCGTTCAGCCAAATACATGTTTTGATAATTAAATTCCTAGTCGTTATATCTATCAGAAATGTGAATTATTGTTATTCAGGTTCAGGTTTTAATATAGCATTAATGTCACCCAGTGGGTGCTTTAGAATGTTATCATCAGATAGTAATTAATTCGGTACTAATTTTCTGCTTTGTCTCTCACCCAAGAATACTAATTTTAACCAGAAGTCTTATCAGGTCATCCCGTAAGTTATGTCCGATTTTAGGTTCAGAATAAAGGAAAGGATATTAAACGCTTTTAATGTATTTAATCAATAATGTATGTTCCATCATTATTAATTACTTCATGCCAACGATTCACAAGCTTCTGAATGCCACTTCTATAAAATTCTTAGGGTTTGGACGAAAAAAAATGTAGAAATGCAGTTTTAATATCTTCCAAGATATTTTCCATCAAGATAGTTTTGCAAACTTCGAAATATATGGTAATTAGATGGAGCAAGGTCTGGAGAACAAGGAGGATGTGGAAGTTTTACCCAGTTTAGTTCTTCAATCTTTGCAGATGTGATCCTTACTGTATGAGGTCGTGCATTATCCTGGTGTAACACAACACCTTTACAATTGATCAAAGCAGGCCTCTTTTTCTTCAGTGCAACATTCAAGCACTCTAACTGTTCACAATAGAAGTTTGATGTAATTGTAGCATTGAGTGGCAGCATTGCAAAGTGGATCACATCAACAATATCCCACCAAACATTTAACAAGATTTTCCTAGGTTGGAAGTCCATTTTGGGCTGCGCTTTAGCCAGTTTACCTGCACTGAACCATTGTCTGCGGCGCTTAACATTTTTATAATATATCCATCTTTCATCTCTTGTCACTAGCCTGACAAGAAAGGTGAGTTAAGTTCACGAGAGTGCAGAGAAGTGCAAATGTCCACTCTTACTGTAAGGTTGGCTTCTGTCAAATAATCTATTTTCCAAATTTTGACACCTTTCCAAACTGTTCCAGATGATGGTAAACTGTTGAATGGGTTGAAACAAGCTCCTGTGCTAGTTCTCCAACTGCTACAACATAATCTTCATCAAGTGCAGTCAGAGCAAGTCATCATTAAACTCAACAGAAAAACCTGAACGTGGCGCATCACTTAAGCTGTAGTCTTCTGAAACCACTTTAGAAATTTTCTTTCATTGAAAGACTTCGCGCCATAAACACCTTGAACGTTTTGTATAATTTCTGATGCACTATTGCCTTTTTTCAAATTCATGAAGCATTATATGCCTAATGTGCTCCTCAGACACATCCATCTTCATAAGGGTTTATTTGATTAATGATCTGAAAAATGGAGTTGGGTTAGTTTCTTTTATTTGTCTGAACATTTTTATACACGTCCTACTAGTTATTAAAACTTCTACAAAAACATAAATGATGATGCACTTTCTGTATTACATTTTCGGACATTACGTATGGGATGACCTGACATAATAACATCGCCGTAAAAATGTTTTGTTTATTCGTATTCGAATATACCTAATTTGATCTCCTTCCTACACGCCCCCAGTGGCTCAGCGGTATGTCTGCGGACTTGCACGCTAAAATCCGGGTTTCGATACCCGTGGTGGGCAGAGCATAGATAACCCATTGTGTAGCTTTGTGCTTAATTCAAAACAACAACTGACCAAATAGTTCGACTTCACTGTCAAACTGTATAATGCACTTACGGTCCGAATTGCGGAGCTCGATTTTCGTTTGGTTGGAATGTAAAATAAAATGGATACAGCAGATCCATAGTCAGGCAGCCTACTCAATGGGTCATGCCGACCTCTTGTAGAAACTCAGGTCATTTATATTGACTGTTCATTCTTCGTAAAGCCATGAATAGCTGTGTTCGCTATTCATTAATTGTATATAAAATAATAATCAAAATAAAAGCTTTTCTTTTTTATCATTTTACAGCAACATTAAATTAACGTACAGTATTAAGTCTAAGGATTTTAATTAGGTGGATCATAGCAAGTAATTTAATCCTTAATAATAATTTATATCTAGCTTAAGGTTTCAATTGAGTGTTTTAAGTCACACGCTTGGACAGCGGTAAGTCTAAGGATTTACAACGATAAAATCAGCGGTTCGATTTATCTCGGTGAACACAGCAGATAGCTCGATGTGGCTTTGCGATAGAAATAAACCTAACGTTTTACCACTTTTAATAAATTATAAAGAAGGTAAATTTTAATCTCAAATTAATAAATTATTCGAGTAGGATTCTCAGTATTTATATAGCTAATACCTGTTTATTTTAATAGTAGTATGGACTAGACCTTATGTTGTTGTTTTTCTTTTTGATGAAACTCAGCGTACAAAATATTGTAGAGAAATTTAATACGTCGTTTCTTCCTTGGATGGAAACTACTAACAACCAAACATTTTACAAAATTAAGTTGAAAGAAATATTATGACTGTTTCAAAATATGATTCCTTGGAGTAATGTTTCCAAATTAATTATTATTTTCAATGCTTGGTTCAACATTAACACATTCTTCCTATAAATTAGTTTTACAAGAAAGACGCGTTAACAATTGTTTGGTTTTAAAATAATTATTAGTATTTAATGTTAAATTTCAGTATGAGAATGTTTGACGTGATGAAAGTTTCAAAAGTGATATTAAGCCCAGGATACTTATTTATTACGAAAATTTATTTATTTGGGGATGTAACAGAGAATAGCAGATAAAAGCATCCCATAATACAAATAATAAAATATTTATTTTTCCTCGGGAAGTCGTTTCTGAGTAATTAATTTTTTAACATGTTTTGGATTTAAAAAATGTTTGTTTGTTCTTTGCTAATCTTACTCTTCCCACCAAGAGTGTCAACACTATGTGTTAACGTAGGTCATTTCTTACCAACTTTGACGACAGTACGTTAACGAAGTCACGATGTGTTAACGTAGGTTGCTTTTAACCAACTTTGACGACAGTATGTAAACGAAGTCACTTCTAAAGAATTTTGACAACTGTGTGTTAACGAAGTTATATGTAGCTAATATAGACAACTGTTTCAACGAAATTACTTTTAACGACCGTGTATTGAAGAAATTACTTCTAGCCAAGTTTGACGACTATGTGTTAACGAAGTGACTTTTGACCAATTTTAATAAATATGTGTTAAACTGGGCTGGTTTTACTGTTTTTGATAGACTCTTCTAAAAGGCATGAGCTTAGTATAGGAATCACAAATATTAATGTCCCTTGTATGATGGAATCGAAATTCCAAATCTGAGTTTAAAATAGCGAACAAAGGAATCCATAAAGTTCCACGTTTAATGCCTGTAACAATAATGAACAAATACAAAAATGAATAAATGTTCTTAATTTATCTTTAACGTAACTAACCTTCCCCAAAAATTACTAAACCGAATATTCAGAGTTCAGTGAGACACAGTTTATGTTCTCAGAGTTTTTCTTAGACATGCTTAACCGTGATTAACTTATGATAAATCACTAAATATACGTGGTGATATCTTATTAAAGTAATTAATGTGTCAGTGCATCTGTTTCACCAATTTCTAAGATACTTTATAGCTGGTTTTTGTCATTCTACTAGCAAGCTGTAATTATCTCTTGCACTAATACATGGTTTCCACTAATATTGATTATTATCCTAGCCTGACCAAGAACAACACTCGCGTTTGCTTTGTTATTGTCTCTACTTTAAATTCTGAAGAAACATAAGCTCAGTAGAAAGTTTCCTGAAATGTTCATTGTGTCATTTGCAGTATTTTCTCTTCAGAACATTCGTCCTTCATTTTGCTTTATGAAACACCTTAAAAGCTTTAGATTGGCATGTTGTTTTGACTAATGCATTCGTATTTGTTGAAATGTAAGCAGTGATCAGTTTTATTTGTTCAAATTTATTTTCTAATTGTAAATGCCTAAAGAGAGTGAAATTATTACATTATGTTTAACAAAGTGAGTCAGAAATTCATTAATAAGAGAATTATTCAGACATAGAGATTTGCAGTAAAATAACTGTTATTGTTATATAACTAAGTGCGAGCATACCCTGTACAATATTGTGAAGGTTATTCAATGTGATACATATTTCGGAATAATATTTAATAAGATGCACTGTAAACCTAAAATACCAGCATCGAAGTAAACACAGTAACAAAAAAGCTACCAAAATCGTCCTCAAAAAAATTTATCGATATAACCTCTGGAGCTGTGTCACACGTAAAAAAGAAAATAAATCTGACTATTATAGCACATAAACCTATATTTGATGTCCAAGATCGGATGTTAGTCATCGCACCTTCTAAAGGCTCAAAAAGTTAAAAAATCGTATTAACATAAGAGCCCCCTTAATAAAAATATCATATAAACATCGTGGTTCAGTAATAATAGTACCCCTAGTGGTACAGCGGTATGTCTGCGGACTTAACCCGCTAGACACTGGGTTTCGATACCCGTAGTGGGCGGAGCACAAATAGCGCATTGTATAGCTCTTGTGCTTAATTGCAAACAAACAAAGTAACTACCGTATTCGGTGGGAGATATTTTTGACTTGAACCTACTGTATGAAGAGTTGATACCAAAATGGAGAATCTACTTCCAGGTTGTATACCAAACGGTTCCTAAATGAACATTCAGATTGTGAGAAATGTGTCTTCGGGCTGTATGCTATCTTCACATTTACAACAAGATGCCAAACACCAAGTCGCAATAACAGCATCCAATATTGACAACGCAGTCGTCATATTGGAATTTTTTTTCTTAGACAGTACTTTTAACTCAGATTTCGATTGCTTGCTACCATTTCATAATAATATTAAGGAGTTTACTTCACTTAGATTTATGCTTAGAGCTATTCTTCTTGTAAATATATTTTTTAATATTTTTAATGTTTAATTTATTACTAGGTAAGTTATGCATACCAATATACATTTCAAAGTAGATTACCTTGAAAATGAATTTATTTGATTCAGCTGTATTATTACAGAGTTAGTCTACATTTTATTCCATATCAGTGTGTGCTATTTGCCTATATTTCTCCATTTCTGAATTATTTTCCTGGACTTTTGAATCAATCGATATGTAGGTAAATGTATATAACAATTATATATCCACTGAAACAGTTTTTGGACTTTGTATTCAATATGTTCGTCAATCGCAAAATAGGTTACCATTATTAAAATTTCTAAATAGCAGTTGCAGAATTTTATTCAAAATGAGTACGCGTAAATTGCAAGACAAATGAGTATGCGCTTTTCTTTTTACAAAATTCTTGTGTGGTTGAGTTCGAAATTTATACTTAATAAAAACAGACAAACTGTGTTTTTCGTTATGAACCTTAGGCTTACTTGACTATGTAGGATAAAGTCTACAAATGAAAAACTTTTATTAAGTAGTGTCCATAAAGGCATACATTAAAACAAATGTTTTATAAACGTACTTGCGGGGCTGAATTTTAGTGGTGCACATGAAGGTCCGCATTAAAACAAATGTATTTCAATAGTGCACATGCAGAGAAAGAACATTTCTACCTGTGTATATTTTAGTTTCCGTCCACCTTTACGGAAATGAATAATCTTATGCTACAGAACAAAGCTTCTTAATGATTGTTAGGCTTAGCTGGAATTTAAGAATGTCCGTTGCATAATGTTTTTTATATGATCCAAAATATATATTCTTATTGCTTGTTTTTGCATAAATATAACTCATTTTATGCATTAGGCTTTCACTATTAATAGCAACCTTAATCCTTAAGTTATTTTTACTGTCTGAACGCCAGCTACTCATTAAAACCAACTAATCACTACAATCTAAGGTTTATTATACATCCAAAAGTAGAAATATGAAAAGTCTTATAGCTACAAAGTAATTAGGTTTATTGCTGTGAATCAGTCCAGTTATAATTGATCTATGGTACATTATGTGTTTTTTGATGGAACAAGTCTCTATAATGGAGTGAGCCAGATATTTTTCTTGAAACTTTACTTCTTCTATTTCTATGTTTCCAGTGAAGCACAAAGCTACACAAGGCCATTTATACCGTATTCGTCATGTGTATCGAAACATGTTTGATAGCATTATAAGTCTGCATATTTAACTCTGAGACTCCGTAGAGATCAGTATATGTGTAGAAAGGAGAGATAATATTGGCCTGCGATTTAGAATTTTTTCTTCTAAACGAATCAATAACTTAGCTTTACGAACAATAATTTTTAGTTTTAATTTAGGCAGTGAAATGGAAGCTATTAATATAAGTATCAGTAGTTCGTAACCGTTCACTAAAATGAAAATTCTAAAAACGAACAAAATATCTCACACTGTTTTAATTTTGTAGAAGGAGTCATGTTAGCGCACACTTTACGTTGTGAAATTATTTCATTTATTTCGTACATTCATTTTCAGCTGTCTTAACAAACTAATTAAAAGAAACAACAACTTAAAACTTGTTACGTATTCTATGCTCGAATGATATCTATAATATCCTTATTAGTTAGGTCAATACATTTAAAATAAAACCTGTTCTGGGAAGACTCAAGCAAAAGTAAAAATACTTTAATATTTTGAAAACATCTACTTATGTTTGGTTTAAAAGTTAACAATATAAACCAAAATATATTATTTTTTGTCATGGAATAGAACTTTCCTATAGGTTACAGAGTGATTGCTAGTTTCGTGATATAAAATGAAAACAAACAATAAATGAGTTGAAAGAAGTTGTAAACGAAGAATAATAGTTTTCTGTTAAAAACAAAAGTTTGTTAGACTGAGAATCCACTTTTTTCACTTAAAGGCTAATTTTAACCCTAATAAGAATAATAGTTTCCTGTTAAAAACAAAAGTTTGTTAGACTGAGAATCCACTTTTTTCACTTTTTTTTAAAAGCTTATTTTAACCCTAATAAACAGTGTTCAATGACGTTTAAAAAACCAATTTGATGTAAATACAAAACGCATTTCTAAAGCTGTAAATATATGAGATTTTCAAAATCTTTAGAAACAAAACTCGTCATAGTTTAAGTTATAAAACACGTGTTTTTATAAAATAATTTGAGAAATCCTGCATTTAATCGAAAATGTTTGTGGTCAGTGACCTTTGTGTCACATCTTTGAAGGCTGACTCTATTATGTTTGTGAAATTATGTGAAAAATAAAATATTTTGGTGTATATGAAATCAATGGTATCATTTAAAGAACACTAAACCTGCATCGAAACCTTTTTGCACATTAACATGCAGTCTCTGACTCAAACGCAAAAACGTTTGGTAGCAGTGTTGTATCCCTTCAGACTAGGACCCCGCATAGCTAGGTGATTGAGGTGCTCGACTCGCAGCCTGAGGGATGCGGTTTCGAATTCCTATCACACCAAACATACTTGCCCTTTCAACTATGGAGGCGTTAGAATGTAACGGTTAATTCCACTATTCGTTGATAAAAGAGTAACTCAAGAGTTGAAAGTGGGTGGTGATGAATAGCTTCCTTCCCTCTAGTCTTACATTGCTAATTTAGGAATGGCTAGTGCATATAGACCTCGTGTAGCTTTGCGCGAAACTGAAAACAAACCCATCAGATCCAGAAATCCGGAAGCTTAAGCATGATACACATAAATCTCTAGAACTGATCCAGTTATCATTCTACTGTGGTGGTGTTTTGATCCTACCAAAGTGAATCATTTGTATGATATGATCATGTTATTTTGCCATTTCTTCTGTCCTTGTAATGTTCTTGTGTTCAACTTAGAAAAAATATGTTCGTATTCCTCTTTCCTTACCTGATCTTTAGTCATTCTACACATTCCAGTCTGAAGGCAAGGTGTAAGAAATACTTTAACGGTAGTTTCCACAGACGATCGGGTTCGCATCTCCGTTGCGTCAAACATGCTCGCCCTTTCAGCCGTGGGGGCGTTATAATGTGACGGTCAATCCCACTATTCGTTGGTAAAAGAGTAGCCCAAAAGTTGGCGGTGGGTGGTGATGTCTAGTTGCCTTCCCTCTAGTCTTACAATGCTAAATTAGGGACGGCTAGCGCAGATAGCCCTCGAGTAACTTTACGCGAAATTCAAAAACAAAAAAATCCACAGACGACTTCTCAGATGGTGTTTAATAGCACCTGTACCCCGTCGAAACTTCTCTAACAGCTCTTACCGCTAACTTTTTGGGGCAACTGTTGTGCCATCGTAATCACATCTACGCTTGCTACACTTGTAACATTTCGGAAATTTTATCGCTTTTCCTTTTTCAAGCTAGATTTGGATACAATCTTCCTCCTACAGCGACAAGAACAAACAAACGCTCATAAATAGGTGTGGTTTGTTGTGAATTTCGAGCAAAGGTACACGACAGTTATCTGCACCAGCCATCCCTAATTTAGTGATAGTGGACTAGATGGAAAGAAGCTAGTGTACACCATCCAAGTAATACCGAAGAACAGTGAAATTAACCATCACCTTATCACATTCTCACGCTGAAACGTCCAGGTTGTTCGATAGCAGGGATTCTAATCCGCGACTCTCAGATTGCTGGTTGAGAGCCTTAAGTACCTTGCCACTAAGCGATTCTGGCTTCTTGTTTCATCTATTCCTCAAAGACTTCACAGAAAATCCAAGAATGATAAGAGACTACCAGATTATGTACTACAACAATCCATTGACTGAATTAACTTGAAAATCACCCCAACAATATTGAACAAAACAATCAAGACTTCTTTGGATACTATCTGGCTATGGGTGGACGTACATCACTGAATTTGTCATAAAATATTGAATATTTCTTTGGATTTTCTGAAGAAAAAATAATAAATGATCTGTTATTTCTATTGCAAAAACTGCTCGTTATAATTTGAACACCAATTTCAAATCATGCGTTCTCAATGGTCGAGCATGTTTGGTGTCACGGGCATTAGAACCCGCGACTCGGGAATTAGGAATCGAGTGCCTTAACCACCAGGCCAATGTAAGAAAGAATATTTATTTCACAAGCACCCACACACATATTAGAGCAAAAAGTCCAATTCACCAATACCATTATCTCATATACATACTTTTCTTATTAATTATTATTCTTCACAGTATAGTTTTGATACTCACCACATAAAAAATTCGCTAAATTATAAAAGAAGTTGTATATGCTTTATTTATATATCGGAAGAACGAAATAATTCAGTTTTTGCATAATAATTAAGCTATTTTCGGATGGGAAGACATGTGAGTGAAAAACGTGTCTTTATAATATGATTTTACGTATTTTTGCGTTGCGCATCAGTTATTTTTTAAGGATGAGACGGTCACGAAACCTATTACACGTAAGTTTTCCTTGTCTTTGTAATATTATTTTAGCTACCTTTGTCTTGAACATCAATTCTTTCACGAATGAGGCCCGCATACAATTTATTGCACATATGTTTTCCTTTCCTCAATCATTATTCCAAAAATTTTTCTTTGATGCGACGCATTCTCCCACGGTTTAACACATGCGCATTAAGTTCTGTTTCCAGTCTCAGTTACCAGTGGCTTTACTAGGCAGTCTCCTCTATCGATACATCCTGTTACCACCGGCTATCAATGGTTCTACTGTTCATCTCCAGCAGTTTATCACAATTAAAGGACTGTTTATTATCAGAGAAGGATTTTATAAAATCTAGCCAAAGTGTACTATAAACGTATATTCATTATGTAAGTACTTTAAAAAATTCTCTTACATGTTTCTTTTCAATTTCGAGGTTTTATTCACTCTACTGTAATATAGTAGATATCCATCATTAAGAATACCAAAATAAGGTCTTGATTAAACTATGAAATTAATACTCAAAAAAGTAGAACTGTTAGCTTTCTGTTCCTTATGAATACTTCAGTTTGTCACGAAATTATTGAAGCCACACTCCTGAAAGAACGTTGTTAAAAAACACACAAGTTTACTTTAGATTATTTAAATTTGGTACTTGTCAAAATGCTGTATTTTAAATTGTTTGATATACTGGCATATTATACTTCAATAGTTTAAGCAAGTATGTACTCTCGAAATGTTTACTTATCACCAAGCTGGCGAGAAAAACGATTTCTTTCTGGAAAACCTGTAAAATAATGCTCATAGCCTGCAACCATACTAACCTAAAAAAATGAGTCAATTTGCCAAATATCACTGGTTACAAATTAATGAGCTGTATTAGTGTTGAGTTAAATTTATTTGATGTGCCTTTGGAAATAATTAATAACGTTTCGTTAAAAGTGCAGCTGAAAAACACGAACTTCAGATTGAATTTTTTTATTAGAATCAAAACATAACTTTAAGGCAAATAGAACCATTCGTTCTTTACAATAAACCAAATTATACTTTAATAACAGTCAAATGTGAAACTAAATGAGGTTCGTGAAAGCTGAATTACCAAGCCTAATGAAAAAATATAGATTAGGCTGGATATCATCCTTTATTAAGTACAAACATTATCAAAGAACTTATATATTATAAGTATTCTAATGGACTAAAAACGTAGTATTGAAAACTTTAAGAATGAGAGAAAGTATGAGAGCAAATGTTTATCATTCATTATATATTACGAATATATAATGAAACTCTGTTTTAATATCTTTAAAGTTAAACTATTTATTTTCTAACAGAATTGACCAAACTAACCGTTTCATTATCTCATAAAGGGCAGATAAGGTGAACTTTTGATGAGTGTAATTTTCTCAGTGAAAAGCTACACAACTGGCTGTCCAGTGGTTGATGGTGATGGATCATATTTAATGATGTTTTTTTGATAATTACTGAAACATTGCACAAAATTCAAGTATCTTATTCAGGAAATAAAAGAATGTTGCAAATAAAGAATGCATTTTTGGTTGCGACTAAAATATTCCATTTAATGGTTATTCTTTCAAAGATGACTAAAATATTACATACGACTTAAAATGTCAACAGTCACAGAAGCATTACACATGATTTCTATTTTCAATAGTGACTGAAAATTATAAGTGATTTTTTTTTCAGTCAGTGGTTGAGATCTTGCTCGTGGTTTATATTTTCAACAGTGACTGAATTATTGGACATAATTTATGTTTTCAAAAGTTATTTAATTATAACACGTGGTTTGTATTTCCTGTAGTAAATGAAACAATAAATGTGGTTTATGATATTTACTAACTTGTGTTGCACGTAATTAATGTCACTCGAATTTATTTAAAGTATTTAGGTCAATCTCTAATCATGAATGTACTTCCTTCTAAATATATTGAATCAACTACTCATAATTATAAACTTATTGTTCTTAACAACAAGTTATTTGTCATTGTAAGAGTGCTGTTCTTGATAACTAGTTACTTGTATTTATAAACCTACTCCACTTGACAACGAGTAACTTGTCATTATAAACTTACCGTGCTTGACAACAAACGATTTGTCATTTGTCGTTATAAAAGTACTGTACTTTGTAATGCTTTTCAATATGAACGTATTTATAAATATTGTATGACTGTGTAATGCAACAATAAAATATTGCATTGTTCAATGTACATAAGAATTATAAGCCTCTTTTGAGAGAAAATAGTACGTGTGTGTGTTTTGCTTAGAGCATAGCCACATCCGGCTATCTGCTGAGCCCACCGAGTGAAATCGAACTCCTGATTTTAGCGTTGTAAATCCGTACACTTACCGCTGTACTAACAGGGGATTTATAGTACGAACATATATTGAAAGTAAAAGTCTAAATATGTGTAAAATAAAAATCTATCACATTATTAAAACAGATTTTGGAGTTTTCACCAAACAAAAAACAACCTTCATTTAAATATTTTACAAGACAGAAAAGTTTTATCTTTGTGGTCAAGATATTGCCTGGCTTTTCTAAAACTTATTGAGGTTTAATGATTTTAAGGTTTTAATACACGTGTTTTTGGCTTTATCCGCAATGCGTTTTTCTATGAAAGTACATTATAATTCAATACTATCGATTTCGACGTGAACTTAGTTAAAATGTTGTTATGCATTATTATTTATCCCGGACAAGCCCCCAATTTATTATTGTTATGCATTATAATTGACCCCCCTGTTAGTACAGCGGTATGTCTCCGGATTTACAATGCTAAAATCACGAGTTCGATTCCCCTCGCTGGGCTCAGCAGATAGCCGGATGTGGCTTTACTATGAGAAAACACAAACACACTTAAACCTCTCCAACATCCTCTTCCTTCCTATCAGCTCCATCTAGAAATGAAACGATAATTTTAAAAACCCGGCATGTGTTAAGGCGTTCGACTCGTAATCCAAGGGTCGCTGGTTCGAATCCCGGTCGCATCAAACATGCTCGCCCTTTCAGCCATGGGGGCATAATGATGTGATGGTCTTTTCCACTATTCTTTGGTAAAAGAGTAGCCCAAGAGTTGACGGTGGGTGGTGATGACTAGCTGCCTTCCCTCTAGTCTTACACTGCTAAATTAGGAACGGCTAGCACAGATAGCCCTCGAGTAGCTTTGTGCGAAATTCCGAACAAACAAACTCTTAACAAACATTTTGCTTCTCCTTCACAGTTATTTTATGCTTCTATTGATTATTAACTTTTAATTTTGTTCATATTGTACGTATTTATACCCATCTCTTAAAGATTTGTATTCCAAATAATTTGTTCACTTTTTAAAACCGATCAACAGTGAAACGATCTGTGTTGCTAGTATGACTATTTTGATTACCTATTATCTACCTGTCGTTTGATTCTGATTGAATATAGTTTCTTGATAGTGAAATTTTTCAAGTAACAGCAGTATTTTTGACACGAAATTTTAATGTTATTTTATTCACCAATATAGGTAGTTCTCCAGCTAGGAAATGCATGTGACTTTTAGATCAGTTGCTTATAAATACCGGTCTTTATAATATATTTACTTAAATTGGTAGGTCTCCTTTTGTGATATACAACCAATGCTTAGAGTTCCACTGTTTACAAATATAAGTCTTAAATTACCATGGGTAATTCTACTCCATTACATTGATTGTTACGTATCGAGCATAGTCGAAGCTTTTTGTTATAAGATCAGTCATTGTGATTTGTTCTGGGGCTGAGTATAGAAGATTGAAATCCAGACTTTAACATTGTTTAGCCTCTGTTTTTAGCACCAACACTTAAGGGGCAAGGGAGACAGTGATTCAAGACATCATGAACTTATTCTCTTATTAAAAAATTACAGTACTCTGTTTTTAATTAATTAACTACGTACTGAATATAAACATTGCTGTTTGGTGTTTTTGAATTAAACACAAAGATACACAATGGGTTATCTGTACTCTGCCCACCACGGGTATCAAAACCGCGGTTTTTAGCGGTTTGAGTTCGAAGATGTACCATTGTGCCACTGACGGGCAATTAAACACGTAAAAAGAGGTTTACAACAATGGTATCATCATCATCACGTGTCATCCGTAGGTTGGTCGTTCGTCTTTATCTGTCCCTTGTTTTTGTGAAATGTCGAACTACATGTTCTTCTGAGACAAATCTCTCATGAATATTGACCAACAACTTACTATTTTTTTCTTTCTGTCTTTCTTTAGATCTTTTTTCTCTGAGTCTTATAGTGATGCCCAAATTCTTTAGGCCTTCTTATACCACTACATGACCCAGAACCTTTGTCATCCTCATTTTGGATACAAGGTAGATTAATGACTAGATGTAGATTCGCAGGGTCTAAAAAAGTGTTCTGTTTTAACAGCAAATAAAAGTAAAAGAGTATTGAATATTTTTTTTATTTCTTATTTTAGAAGTTCACATCTCATACTACGTTGTAGCACACAGTGTGCATAGTTATTCTCGTGATTAATGGTAAGCGCACATTTCTATGACGTCAATACGGTACAAATTCAAACACTAAGCGTTTTTTACGTGACGTTATTTTGATGTCTACTGACTGGCTAATAGACGACAAACTATTGTATAATTTTATATGCAAAAAACGGCTCTTTTGGGCTCAGAAAACACTTCAAATAGAAGAGCGAACAACGTTTCGACCTTCTTCGGTCATCGTCAGGTTCACAAAGAAAGAGGTAACTGGCCGGAAGCTGACCACATGTTTGGAAGGGGTTGTATAACTGAGTGTCGCAATGTAGAGGGCGCGGTTTGATGTTTGACTATATAATTTTATCTATAATATTAATATAGGTATAATGGTGTTCCTTTATATTGGTTTATTTTGGGTTTAAGTTGTTGTATAAGTAAGGCTTCCTTAATTTTTCGTTTGTTTATGTTTGTTTCTTTATTTAGTATTTTAGTGTTTTCTATGGTTATGTTGTGTCCATTTGACTTGCAGTGTTCGAAAACGTGTGAAGGTGACTTTTTATGTTCTTTGAATCTGGTTTCCATTTTTCTACTTGTTTCTCCTATATAGAAGTCGTGGCAGTTATCACATTGTATTTTATAAATAATGTTGGTGTGGTGTTTGTCAGTGTAGTTCTTACATAGTATAGACCTCAGTTTTGTGCCTGGTTTTTGAATAAATTTAGTGTTAACTGGAATGTTATATTTTGTTACTAGTTTTTGCCAAATGTTGGTTATTTGTTTGCTGATGTCAGGAATATATGGTATACAGCAGTATATGGTTTCGTGATTTTTTGATTCGTGAGATATATTTACTTTTGTTGGTTGATTTTGCTTTCTGTCTAGGTGTGTGCGTATAATGTTTTCTACGGTTTGTGGAGGAAACTTATTGATGTTGATGAAGTATTGTTTTATTTTATCTAATTCATCGTTAATTTTATCTGGTGAGCATAGTTTTATGGCTGTGTTTATCTGGTTTCTTAGTATGTTGAGTTTTTGTTTTGTTTCATGTGCTGAGTCCCAAGGAATGTATAGTCCAGTATGGGTGATTTTTCGGTGGATTTCTGTTTTGAATTGTGTGTCGGTTCTTATAATTTTGAGGTTAAGAAATGATTTTTGATTGCTTTCTTCCTGTTCACATGTGAAGTTAATGTTGGGATGTATAGAGTTAATGTGAGTGAAAAAGTTAAGTATGTGTTCTGTAGATTCGAATCCCGCAACCGTGTCATCTACATATCTGTACCAGTATAGTGGTGGATGTAATGCTGTATTAATTGCTTGTGTTTCAATTTGTGTCATAAAAATATTGGCTAGAACTGGCGATACTGGGTTGCCCATGCTTAGGCCATTTGTTTGTATATAGTTTTGGTTGTTGAACATGAAGTTTGTCTTTATTGTGGTGAATTCTATGAGGGTTGCTAACTGGTTACTGGGAATGTCTATAATCGGGTTAGGGTCTCGAATATATAGTTCTAAGGCTATCTTGCAGGCTTCTGCTGTTGGAACTTCTGTGAAGAGGGATATAACATCGAAACTGGCTGATTAAGTTGATTTAGATTGGACTTGAAATTAAAAGAGTCTTTGATGAATGAGCTGGCTGATGTTGCATATTTGGAGAATGCCCATGCTATGTATTTACCAAGATTGTAGTTAAACGATTCATATGTTGACATTATTGGTCGTAATGGACAATCTGGTTTATGAGGTTTGGGGATGCCGTATATTTGCGGTGTGCGTAAGTCGGTTTTACGTAGGTAGGAATAAAGTGTTTGTGAAATTGTGTTGGCTTTTTTCATTTGTAGTAGTAATTTGTTTAGTTGCGTCTCATGTGTCTTTGTTGGATTTGTGTGTATTGGTTTAAATTTGTTCGTGTCTGATAGGACATTTTTTGTATGTATTCATTCGTGTTCATTATTACTATAGCGTTACCTTTATCTGCTTTTAGAATTTTTATTCAAAAACCAGGCACAAAACTAAGGTCTATACTATGTAAGAACTACACTGACAAACACCACACCAACATTATTTATAAAATACAATGTGATAACTGCCACGACTTCTATATAGGAGAAACAAGTAGAAAAATGGAAACCAGATTCAAAGAACATAAAAAGTCACCTTCACACGTTTTCGAACACTGCAAGTCAAATGGACACAACATAACCATAGAAAACACTAAAATACTAAATAAAGAAACAAACATAAACAAACGAAAAATTAAAGAAGCCTTACTTATACAACAACTTAAACCCAAAATAAACCAATATAAAGGAACACCATTATACCTATATTAATATTATAGATAAAATTATATAGTCAAACATCAAACCGCGCCCTCTACATTGCGACACTCAGTTATACAACCCCTTCCAAACATGTGGTCAGCTTCCGGCCAGTTACCTCTTTCTTTGTGAACCTGACGATGACCGAAGAAGGTCGAAACGTTGTTCGCTCTTCTATTTGAAGTGTTTTCTGAGCCCAAAAGAGCCGTTTTTTGCATATAAAATTCTCAACAAGTGGGTTTCTCGACATCACTAATTACTATTGTATAATGGTACGAGAGGTTAAAACAGGTGAAGCCTCCAGGCGGTATTTAGCCCATTTTCAAGGAAATAAATGGAATTCACGTGATGGACTTCTATAATCTTTACAAGCAGCTTATTTATAAGAGAAAAACGTCCACTTCCTAAATGCTAATTAGAAAACTTTGAAACATTTAATGTAGAACTCTCAAAGATATAGAATCAGACCAATGCACATGCGCAGTCACATGACCTGAAATATCTGCGTATCTAAAACAACATGTTGATGCAACAAAACATGAAGAATGTAAGTAAACTCCACGAAATACATGTTACATCTTATCACTGGACTTAGAAAAAAGAAAAACCTTGAACTTTAAAGGTCTTTAAAGGTTTAAAGAAAATTACTTTGGGGGTTTCTATGAAATTTATGAAGCATTTACAAGATTTACAAGTATTTAGCCTTCTAAGCTAAATGTTTTTTATGCAAAACAGCCTGACGATCGAAAAACATTTCGGTCTAAATGGAAGCATTAATGTACAATAAGTAACTAAGGCCAGGATTTAGCGATTTAGAATTTGGAAACTGACATAGTGAATTTTTGTTTGGAGACAGTAATTAAATCTATAAGAATTCTCAGGACACAAAACTCGCTTTCTTTACAGTTTCTAAACTAACTCTTCTCTGTCATCAATCTAGCTGTGAAGGCTGAACTAAACAGTTGTTTCATCTTATTTGTTCAATTTTTCTTCTAGTTTTGGCGTTAAAATGAGAAATTAGAAATTTTAAATAATCAAACTAAATTATTAAGGACGTGTTAATTATCGGAAATCGCTCTATTTAGGTACTGATTTAACTGCTATTTGAACACATTATTCTGTTAATTTTAACACTTGTTGTTTTATTCAGGTATTAGCTTCACCCTTTACTGCTACATAAATACATTCATTCTTGTGTTAAATTTTGCATATGGAATGTTTTGTCTAGTTACCAACTTCGCCGGTTACTACTATATTAACCCATTATTCTATTAATTTTATCATGCATTTTGTTCTGTTTGAGCAGTAAGTTCACCTGTTACTGCTAGATAAACATTTTTCCGTTGATTTCAACATATCCATTGTTTTGTTTGTGCTACTGTTATATAAACACATTCTTCTAATAATTTTTTCATTAATAGAATTAGCTCATTAAATTATGTTTCATTGTATTATGTTTCACGTACTTCCACAACTTCGGTAACTAGTCCTAGGTAATCCATTATGCAGTTATTTTAAAAGTGTAAGCAATATAACAAATTTCAATTCCTTACAGTGAGTGTTCTAACAGTGGTTAACTATCAATTATATGCTGTTGTTATTGTAAATGGGGGCGTTATAAAGCTACGGTCAATTCCACTAGTTATTGGTAAAAGAGTAGCCTAAGAGTTTGCGGTGGGTAGTGATGAGTAGCTGCTTTCCCTCTAGTTTTACTCTGCTAAACTAAAAATGACTAGCGCAGATAGCCCCATGTAGCTTTGCATAAAATTCAAAAACAAACAAACGAGATTCGTGATGATTTGTTTCCTTACTCCATTTTCGCAGAGAAACATATTGTTTTTCTGTTTCGTTTTTGAAACACTTTTCAATCGATTGCTATTCCTTCATTTCTTGTCGGTTTGGCTTGAAAACTGATAAGGATCATCTTATTCAAATATGTCCAAAACCTTTTTCCAGGGTTTTTGAGAGGTTTTATGGGGTCAAAGGTTAAATAACTCAAAAAATATTTATTTGGGCTTTTGTGTGGTCCTGTTTACAGCAATCAAGTTGAAAATTACGAGAGATGCAAATTTTCACGGGCTCAACACACTGACGTAAAAAAGTTAAATTTACCCCTGAAGAGATTTTTAGTGGGGTAGAAGCTCACAAACGCACAGTTTTGAGCTTTTTTATCAGTTACTCGGCCATGTTTTGATCATTTTGCATTATATTTAGAATAAGAATACTTTTTTTTACAGGCCCGACAGGCCAACAAACAAAAATGATAGACTTATCCATTTATAACAATTAATGGGAAGGAGTGTTAAGATACTACGAAAAGCAGAATTTTAGAGTTTATTTTGTTAATTTTTCCCCCTTATTTTGACCAATTAATATAGAATTTTGTACAAATATATTTTTTACAAGTCCTGAACAGAGATTTAAACAGTTTTGGAATTTGTATTTTGCTCAATTTTTCAGCGAGTAAAGCACAATTTGAAGTTTTCGTGAACAGTTCATGTGTATATCAACCACCTTACACAGGATTTGGTGTAGAGAAACCTTCTTACAGATCTCAAGCACTGTTAGAGACAGATTTGGATTTCTTCTATGTTTTCAAAACTTTTCTGGTGTCAAAATTGGCCATGGTGGGATTGCGTGGAGGAAATATTTTGCTTTTGCTTGCGAATGGTGAAGTCTTTAATAAGTCCCTTTACATTAGAATAAAAAACTACTTCTAAATAAAACAAGTAATTTATTAATAATCCATTTCTACTTTACATTTAATCTTTCCACATCAACCCTATAAATTACGACTTTTACATTTATAACCATTTCACTCCTACAATATCGAAAACAAAGAGAAAAATCAACAGATTCTGTGGTCGTGTTAAATCTATTTGTATGATACGTAGACTTTCATCGCAAAGTTTCCAACAGTGAATGTTTTCAATTCTAGGATTTATTATTATTTTACACAAGGAAGAAGAGAAGACGTTATGGCGAATATTCAGAGACTATAAAAGAGAATGTATTCAAATTGCTATTAGTTGAAACCATTAACAACAGCGACTTCTTAACACTAAAACAGTAGTGCATTGGTTAAATACTTTCTGAAGGTCATTCTAAAGAAACCTTAGATGTCACAGCTACAATTGGAAAATCCCAGTTCTCTAGCAACCTAACAGCTTGATCACTTTCAACAATGATACCACAGAAATGACATTCAGCTGAGGCAAAATTTTTTCTGGCATCCTTGTGGGGCCACTAAAGATTTGCCTAGAAGGACCTCCATCAATTTACCGATGAGAATCACCTCACACTTCTAATGCCATATTAGGGTAAGCTAATGAAGACATTACAAATTACCAAATAAACAAACATACTACGATGTAACATTCAGAGTAAAATTCCTAAGTCTTATAAAATACAACAACACTAATTAGCTAATTAATTAATTGCTGAGATTAGAGAAATGTATTATTTTACTTGTTAATTTCTACTATACTATAGATATAGATATGAATGCTGTTGTTTCTCTCAGTTGGAATACAGAACTACAAATAAAATCACAAGAAACTCTCAACTTCTTATCCACAAAACATTTTTACTGCGTCTTATGAATTGCTTAACAAAAAAGTACGCATTTTTACCAATTCATTTGCAGTTTAATGTTGTTAACGAAACTCTTCTGAAATAAAAACATTTTCACTGACTTTCAAAACTAGCATTCTTAGTATCTAGATTGATTTTCATTCATCGATTTCTTCTTTACTGGAATGAGTGAATGGAGATAATGTATTTCTAAAGTACCAATAAACAACGTCACATATTATACCTAGAATAATACTTTAAATCAACTTAAATACATAACAAAAGCCAGACAGTCGACCCTCACAACGTATTCAGGCGGCGTGTGATATAACCTCAAAATTCACAGAAATGTTTTTGTGTTTTTTTTTGGAATTTCGCACAAAGCTACTCGAGCGCTATCTGTGCTAGCCGTTCCTAATTTAGTAGTGTAAGACTAGAGGGAAGGAAGCTAGTCAACACCACCCACCGCCAATTCTAGGGCTACTTTTTTACCAACCAATAGTGGGATTGACGGTAACATTATAACACCCCACAGCTGGGAGGGCAACCATATTTGGTGTGACGAGGATTCGAACCCGCAATCCTCATATTACGAGTTGAGTGCTCTAGAAACCTGACCATGCCCGACCTGACATAAAATGACTTCTTTGTCATGTAGATCTGGTAACATAATAATTTTAAAAAGTTTAGTTGCGAACATAACACACTTTTAGTTTGAAAGCATTATCGAAAGTAAAATGAATCAAGAATGTTACAAAACGTAATAAATTAAAAAAACAACAACCAACAGAATTAACACAATGAGATCATGTTTAAATTTAAAGATATGTAACATATTGCTGTTTTCCTAAAATTGAATGTTATTGGAATTTTAATACATTCTTGTTAAGAAAACATTTATTTATCTAGTTTTAAATTGTCTTATCGGTACAAAGTGAACACATAGAAACTAATAAGAACAAATTTAAAAAGAATAATATAGCTTGTATTACTTTTCTTTATTAGATTATGTCTTGTCAATGCTAATTTGGAGACAGGTAAATTATAAACGCTAATCCATACAACATATTAGGTAAGAGTTATGAATTATAAGTTAGTTATAGGTCAATTATAGCCCGAGCGTGATAGTTTCAACAAGTATTTAAAAATAAATATATATATTAATCTTACAGTCTTATGTAGACGTCAGAAATCAACTTTTAATGAAATATCTACAAACTAATTGAAGCACATACGTGTATTACAAAACTTTTGTATAACGTTCCAGCTCTCTAGGAAAGTTGTCGTAAGAAGTAATGACAAACACACTATTACCAATATTAGGTTAATTAAGGAAATACGCGAAAATATTTGCTTTCTTAAATATATTAGAGAAATCAAAATGTATTTTATATCCTGACAAAATATGAAACCAAAAGCGTTATTGCGTCATAACTAATACACTTATTAATTGGATAAATGGAAAAACCAAGATCAAATCAGTTCTTTGTTTTCAACCCGCGAATTTCTACGTTCTTAAAGCGGCCCAATTAGAGAGCTGCACGATGCTTCCCAGACAGCACTCGTCACACATAGAACTTTCAGCTTCCTTTAACATGTCATCAAAGATTTAAATGCTTCTTGTCCATGAATCATAGCTCGAATACATTCAAAATTTAATTTCGCACCTGGTTACGCAAATACTTTTTTAAACCATTGTTTAAGTATATAGAATATCCAAATGTTAAATGTGTACGAAACACTTTGAAAGAAGTAATTGGATTTCGTAACTCTGCTGTACTGAATAGATTATATTTCAAGAAAGAATAAGGATTGCTGGAAGAACTACTATTATTGTAAAGTTAAATATCAAACATTAATTATAAGCTAAAGCTATTGGAGTTTCAAACTAATTGCAAACTGCCTCTAGAAGAAAGTTATTTTCTAGTCTGTAGCACAAAATCCATGGCGTCAATATATATCACAATATGCTTGTTTAGAATTTTTTTTCTCAAAGCTACAAAATGGCTGCTTGCCTAGGCCGTTCCTTAATCAATAGTCTTCATATCTAACGTTTGGGCTTCTCTTGCCTAGGCCAAGCATGGCCGAGCGCGTTAAGGCGTGCACTCGTAATTCGAGGGTCGCGGGTTCGCGCCCGCGTCGCGCTAAACATGCTCGGCCTCCCAGCCGTGGGGGTGTATAATGTGACGGTCAATCCCACTATTCGTTGGTAAAATAGTAGCCCAAGAGTTGGCGGTGGGTGGTGATGACTAGCTGCCTTATCTCTAGTCTTACACTACTAAATTAGGGACGGCTAGCACAGATAGCCCTCGAGAAGCTTTGTGCAAAAAACAAAAACAATCTCTGCCTAACAGAATAACTGGATCTGACTTTTACTCTTACACTGCACATGTGAGCTCAAACGTAAGGAGCTTGTTTGTTTGTATTTTTAATTTCGCGCAAAGCTAAACGAGGGCTCGCTATTCTACCTGTCCCTAATTTAACGGTGTAAGATTAGAGGGAAAGCAGCTGGTCATTACCACCGACCGCTAATTCTTGGGCTACTCTTTCACCAACGAATAGTAAAATTGACCATCACGTTATAACTCCCAGGGCTGAATGGACGAGTATGTTTGGTATGATGGGGATTCGAACCCGCGACTCTTGGAATACGAGTTGAGTGCCTTAACTACCTGGTCATTCCGGGCCTATGAATCTCCTACAACTAAACGTTATACATGGGGTTTTAGATTAAGATGGCTCATGTATTGGACACGGAACTTTGGTTAAAATATGTTATTTTTTATTAACCTCATTTATATCAGTTAAAAATAAAGAAGTTGCGTCGGGTGAACGTAAAATTACGTCATAGTGATTTTGAGCAAAACTAAAATTACATGTCTCGCAAATGAAAAACTTAAAATATCGGTATAATTTACACTTAGTTGCATTGTTAACATCTATGGTTGTTTCAAGCATTTGTTTTTATGCTTAATGGTTGATAGATAAATCATTTAGTGTTGTATTTGCATATAAAGGATGGATAGCAATAAAGGCCTGAATTGATCCAAAATAGATCTGGCCCCAAATGTGCAAAAATACAGTAATAGCTATGATCGAGGCCTGGCATGGCCGAACGCGTGAGGCGTGTGACTCGTAATCCGAGGATCGCGGGTTCGCGCCCGCGTCGCGCTAAACATGCTCGCCCTCCCAGCCGTGGGGGTGTATAATCTGACGGTCAATCCCACTATTCATTGGTAAAAAAGTAGCCCAAGAGTTGGCGGTGGGTGGTGATGACTAGCTGTCTCCCCTCTAGTCTTACACTGCAAAATTAGGGACAGCTAGCACAGATAGCCCTCGAGTAGTTTTGGGCGAAATTCCAAAACAAACAAACAAAAGTTATGATCGATGGTTATACATTCGAATCCTAAGATGCCGGCAGTAAAACATACGAATCCTTACGTAATCAGAGCATATTTACATATATATATGCTACGTTAATTATTTCTGAAGTAATTACACCAGAGATTATATTCTAATTGCCAAATCCGACAATACATACCAAATAATACGATTAGGTACTTACATTACATATTTCGTTAATACGACTCGCAAGCAAAAAAAATTAGCAAACGCGACCTTTCATTCATAACTCCGTTTTAAACTAATTACTTTAATCTGTCCAGCGCTTGAAGGAAGCTACGTCGATGTCATTTAGTTATTTGCGTCACTCTCAAACAGGATCAAGATATCATATATGTTGGTGTTGGAAACCTGACGCTGAAAATGTGGATACTATAGCAAAAAAAAAAAAAATGCAACACGAGAACAGCATTTGTGTTTCTTTGTTTCTGAATTGCACTGTTTGATCCACTGAGTGAGGACTAGATCACGTGCCGTGATTGGGTTTTCACGTTACTCTCGCGACCATTAGTGTATGAATGGTTTTGCAGAATGTAATTTTTCATTGTCTTAGTGACATTACTGGATATAATTTTTCAGTGTCTAAGTGGCATTGTTGAAAGCAGGTTTGTAGTTTCTATATGGCATTACTAATGTAATTTTTCAGTTTTAAGTGGCATTACTGAATGCAATGTTTTCATGTCTAATTGGCATTACTGAGTGTAATTTTTCATCGTCTGTGTGGTATAAGTACATTTAATATTTCAATGTTTAATTGGCATTGGCCATGTGGTTAAGACACTTATCTCCAAGTCTGAGGGTGATGGGTTCCAATCCCTGTTACACCAAACATACTCGTCTTTCAACCCTACTATTTGTTAGTGAAAGAGTAGCCCAAGAGTTGGCGGTGGGTAGTGATGACTAGCTGCATTTCCTCGGCTAGCGCAAATAACCTTCATGTAGCTTTCCGCGAAGTTCATAAAGAAACAAACTGAATGACATTGCTTAATGTAATGTTCGACACTTTCCCATTCTAACATACCTTTTGCGCATTGCAAGATATCAGGTGTTTACTATAGAACAGACACTTACAGATACTATCTGCCCAAATTCTCTGCAAGTATCATTTTCGTTCTTTCCAGAAACCCTTTTTACATCAGGCTATTCTAATTTTCTATATCTTCTTGGGATATGGAGGACATTTTAGACCCATATTTTTCGGAAGCCCTTTATGAAAAAGTAAGAACAAGAAACATTTATTGTTTCAAATTTATGAAATAAAAAAGTTATCAAATAAAGAGTCAAGCCTATAGGCAAATATCTATAAAACACTAACGCATATATTTTATTGGTGCTTCTGGTGTTCTAATGAACTAGTAATAATATTTGCTTAGTAAGTTTGTAGCTTTTGTCATTCGGAAAAAAACATTCAGGCTCGACGAACCAGACAGAAACGTCCATTTCAATAATCTAGAATTTATTCTGTGCTTTGTCAGTGGATGAAGTAATTAACATGGTTTTAGAGCCACAAGTTAAGATACTTCTACAGTAGGTAAAGCCTAGTTTTAAAGCTTATGAACGTATTAACACGTTTCTTGTATAGTCAAAGCTGATAAGCAGATAAAATAAAATTGATATTTGTAATAAAACCGTATATATATTTTTAAAAAGGTCTTTATTCAATAACGAGTTAGACAAACTAGTACCTTTTGATACATTTTCACACTCAACTGTCTTATTAGAAATTGAACAGTGTGAAATTATTGAAAGACAAACGGGTTGAAAAGTCACTTCCAACACAATTGCTTGCATTATGGTGTTATTTCTTTATAGGTAAAAACAACTATCAAGCAATGTTGTATTGAAAGCTTAGTAATGCTACGAGTTTAAAGCATGTGTTAATTAATGTCAAATAACACTGAGTTAGTAATATGCTTTACATAAAATACGGTCTTTCTAGAAATAAACTGATAAATTTATACAACAGTCTACATTGAAGCGAGGACGAACGCGTTTTAGTAATGATGCGTTCTGCGCGAAATATAAATAAATAAATTCTCTTTTGGGAAACTTAACTCGAAAATTAGGTTCAAGCTGTTCTCGTAAATAATTTAAGACCATAAATACCTAGCTTCGTACCTTTTAGCTTGATACATTCTGTTCTAAACAACGCATTTGAATTATACAAGTGCTATTATAAGCTATAATAGATTACTATTGTGGCTGCATTCGCAACGTTAGACAAGTTTCCGCCTGTATCTCCTGACATCTGTTTATCCTAAACGCTGGTGAGAAATATTCATTTGATATATTAAAGAAGTGGAGTTAGTAGCACCGTGAAAGTTCTAATAACAGGCATAATGTAAGGATCATTAGTTATAAGGTAGAAACGAGTTATTAGCGTGTAACACTTAAAAGGGTTCGTATATTAATTGGTACTTAGAATGTTTTAGCTTTAGTCACTACATTTTCTATTGTAATAAAGTTACGTTTCTCCAGTACATTCAAGCTGCACACTTGTCCTTCAGTCGGTCAGCGATAAGTTTATGGACTTACAACGCTAAAACCTCGGGATTGTTACCCCATGATAAACGCAGCAGATAGTTTAGTAAGATTTTACTTTAAAATAAAGAAGTTACATGTTTGTTACTGAAATTTTGACTTAATGTGACAGACTTTCTCACTAAATTTGGGCTTTGATCAATAGAAGCTCTGACGTACAGAAACATAGATCGTTAACAAGCAAAACGACGACACATAACTCTCCAAGGAAAGATCCATCTGGGAAATATTCAGGACACTTAGAATGGAAGAACAAAACAGATGATTTTTTTCTTCCATTCTCGTGTTTTCCAAACAGTCTGATGTATTCCAAAAGATCGATCAGAAGTTTCGAGAGACTATATAACAACTTTCAGATTGTGGGCGGGTAAGACAACAACTTAACCGTGTAGGTACCACGGGAATCTAATGGCACAGAAACTGTTATTCATTATTTGCTGGACGTCTCTGTGGAGTAAAGAATGTACGTTTAGTTCAGGTTGGATATGTTTGTGCACTGGTAGAATAAAGCCTTCAAGGCGTAAGAATCATTACCAAAAGCGGTTGTCATATTTTTCTAACTTTCGACAAACAAACCATGGATCAATCCGTGACTTGACGAGAAAGAACTCTCGCTGTTAAGATTACCTAAAAGCCCGTTTTTTTTGGTTTACTGATTATTGGACATGAGTTTACTTACTCATTTATAGTAGTAAGAGGAAAGTAAGTAAGTCCTTCTAGTCAAAACATAAAACACAAGGAAAGAGAAACGGTAATGCATTGGGGCTTGGATTGTAAAGCTTGAGGCCCTAATGGTGCGCCTATCTTTCATTAAGAATGATAAAATAGCTTTGATTAGCTGTTTAATAATGAATTAGTATAAATGTAGGAAAGCAAAAATTTAATGTTAATAAGTTAAGCGACTATTTCAGTCTTATCTCTTGCACAAGCAACTGGTGTAGTATATTTTACGAATATGGAAGTTAATGTTTAAACATGCGCATTGTTGTAATCCTTCTAAATGAATGTCATCGCAGTGCAGTGCCATTTCAAGTGTGTTAAAATACTTCTAAATGAATGTCATCGCAGTGCAGTGCCATTTCAAGTGTGTTAAAATACTTCTAAATGAATGTCATTGCAGTGCAGTGCCATTTCAAGTGTGTTAAAATACTTCTAAATGAATGTCATCGCAGTGCAGTGCCATTTCAAGTGTGTTAAAATACTTCTAAATGAATGTCATCGCAGTGCAGTGCCATTTCAAGTGTGTTAACATGCTTCTAAATTAATGTCATCGCATTGCAGTGCCATATCATGTGGGTTAACATGCTTCTGAGTTTCTGAGTACAAATAGTTATTGCTTTAGATACATATTTGAACCTTTGTAATAAATCTAATTTCCTTGACCTACATTAGTTAATGATATAAAAGACTAAATCACTACAGAATTGTTTAACTTAAATATTTCGAGATGGTTTGAATGAGTAATGAAGAAAACTGTATTTAAAATATACGACATTTCAACGATTCATCCTCGGGTACATTTTTACATTTAAATACTCAATGGAATTTCTTTACAGGGTCAAAGCAAAAGTCAAGCGAATACTAAGTGGATGTGAACTTCAACTGATGACGAGAAAACCAACTTGTGGAGAAAATCGTATATTTAAAAACGGTTGGTAAGGACGCTTTCTCTTCCCATACCAGCTGTTTTTATATTTTTAATTCAGAAGAAAGACGTTACTTTTTATGGAATTCATTTAATATGTTAAGATGGTTTTTCAAAGTTTTTTTCAAGTTCAGTAATAAGTAATATTATTTTACGTTTTTAATGGTTAACATTACTCTTATTGTTTTAACGAATTTATTTATATTGTTATGAAGTTATTGGAATTATTTTTGTTTAGAAAATACCAGTGTAAAACTATAAAAAATGATAATACTAAACAAACATTATGTTACGTAATATAATGAGAGATTTCCTTTCCTATTCAACGAAGCCTACCATTTGACTTGAAGAGGTAGACGGTATAACAACCAGAAATCTCATAAGCCTGTTTATGAAGTTAAGGAGCTTATTGTGTTTGTACGAAAGACACTTCACTTTAATACATCTGGTGCTAAACCAGCTTAACCGAGACTATCTCTGTATCACTAATTTGAGAAAATAGTTTCACTTCAGATAAATATGGCGAACTATTCGGATAGTTTGAAATGGGCAAATTATGCCTACTATTATGATTTCCTCAACTTCTCAGTCTGGGAAGTTCAGTTTTATGAATATTCAAACTTCACATCGGAACGTCCTGCATATTCGAGCGACAGTTCAACAGGAACTGTGGAAGAAAAAATTCGCCTGATCCTTCCTTATACCTTCATTCTACTGCTGGCGGTAGTGGGCAATGTCCTTGTTATTGTGACCCTAGCAGTCAACAAGAGAATGAGAACCGTAACTAATGTCTTCTTGCTAAACCTGTCTGTAAGCGATTTGCTTCTGGGAGTTTTCTGCATGCCTTTTACGCTTATCGGTGTTCTAATGCGAGAATTCATTTTTGGAGACGTCATGTGCCGACTCATCCCGTATCTTCAAGGTAAATCATTTATTTATTTATGAGTTGAAATAAGGTCAAACACAGAAATTAAAACAATTCAGACATTTTAGTGTGGTTTTATTCATTTAATTTTACAAACAAACTAAAGAAGTGCCCGATGAAATACTTGCTCAAATATAAAAGTTAAAGTTGTCTATAATAATTAATGTTTTATATTTAAGACCCGGGGTGGTCAGGTGGTTAAGGCACTCGACACGTTCTCCGTTTATCGCGGGTTTGAATCCCCGTCTCACCAAACATGTTTGCCTTTTCAGCCGTGGGGGCGTTTATAATATGTCGTTGAATCCCATTATTTGTTGGTAAAGGAGTAGCCCAAGAATTAGCTGTGAGTGGTGATGATCAGCTGCCTTCCCTCTCGTCTTACACTGTTAAATTATGGACGGTTAGCTTTGCGTGAAATTCAAAATAAACAAAGGATGTTTTTCTGGTGTAGAACGCGCTTTTTAAAACATTTCTTGAATATTGTTTACGATATATATTAAATTTTAAACAATTATGAGAATAAATTGCAGATGATATATTAGCATTTTTAACATTTAAAATACGCAACTCAGTGCCTTAGTATCGCCTTTGTCTAGAAATCGCTAAAATGTTTTGTTTTTTGTAGTTTAACGCCGAATCACATAATATTTTATTTGTACCCTGCAACACCGTAGCTATTAAAACTCGAATTTTAGCATTGTAAGGCATCAGACTTGCCGGTGAGACAACCACGGTGAAGAACCACGAGAGTATAGATGTGTATACAAGTTTGTATAACTAAAATTACATGTAACTGTTTGTTTGTTGCTATGCACAAAGCTATGGAAAAACCTATATGTATCTTTCCTGTCACGGGTATCGAAACCTGGTTTCTAGCGAAGTAACTCCGCAGTAACTGTGCCAATGGAGAGAATAGAGGTAAATAAAATAGTGAAAACAATATTGTCAAAGTTGGTATATATGTACATGCACGCACACATACACACAAAGATAGAGAGATAAATTGTAATTTTATTTAAAACTCGTAATTTATACTGTAAAAATCATTTTGATTCAGGCATGGAAAATTTTAAACAAAATAAATTTCTCCTAACTCTAAAAATCTGAACCTAGAAAAGTTTAAATAAGCCGAACTTATGAGATTTTATCATTGATTATTTCCATTTCGCTGTAGATTATGACTGCTCCCTCGATATCCTAAGCTAAGAATCGTATTTGTTTGTTTTGGAAATTCGCACAAAGCTACTCGAGGGCTATCTGTGCTAACCGTCTCTAATTTTGCAGTGTAAGACTAGAGGGAAGGCAGCTAGTCATCACCACCCACCGCCAACTCTTGGGCTACTCTTTCAACAGCGAATAGTGGGATTGACCGTCACATTATACACCCCCACGGCTGGGAGGGCGAGCATGTTTAGCACGACGCGGGCGCGAACCCGCGACTCTCGGATTACGAGTGCACGCCTTAACGCGCTCGGCCATGCCAGGCCAAGAATCGTATAGTAGACTTTCCGTAACAAATATTTTACAAAATGTATGTCCATACATACATACTAGCAACATCGTATTTTATTTAAATGTTCTTTTTAAATTAACCGCCAGGGGCAGAGCAGTAGGTCTGCGGAGTTATACCGTTAGAAACTGGATTTCGATACCCGTGATGGGAAGAGTACAGAGAGCTTATTGCGTAGCTTAACTAAAAACAACCAAATATTTCTAAAATGTCTGAAATGGACAAACAAGAAGTAATCATTGGGTTGAAAATGTGATTTAAGTTAATTATCTAATTAATGCATTACTTACCATAACCCACCCAGTGGTACAGCGGTAAGCCTGAGGACTTACAACATCAGCAACCGGGTTTTGATACTCGTGATGGGCAAAACACAAATAATCCATTATGTTACTTCATGCATAATAAACAAACAAACCTTTACTAAAGAAAGGTAACTGTTGGATTGAAAGTGTGATTTAAGATAATTATCCAGTGGTTTACTTTCTAAAACAAAGTGATTCTTGGGTTGAAAATGCGATTTAGAATAATTATATAAGAGCTTATTTACTAAAAAATAGGGCGTTTGATTCAATGTGAACAAAACTCCCTCTGTTATGGAATTATTCGTACCGTTGTTATCTTGACGACTCTTCGTAATTACAACCCCCACGAGGCTGACTCTGCAAGCTTGTAGATAAATTGGACACAAAATTCCTTCTTTGTACCTCGAAACTGTTGCTCTAGTTACCCGAGATATCAGTTTTTGTTCCCTTTAGAAAAGTTGTTCATGTATGAACGTAGTTAGAAAAAATGGCTTAACAGAAGGTGCTTCTGCTGTCTAAAATACGAGTCTTTGTCGTCCTGATAAACGTTGTTCCCGTACACCAGTAGTTAAGAGAAAAACCTTAAAAGAAGACGCTTTGGCTGTCTTTGTTCTCCGAAGAAAAAACACTTCTTATATACTTTCAATTAAATGGCTTAACAAAGGGTTCATTACATAGCATAATCGTTACATTTTGTTTGTTAAATAAAAAACTGTAGATTTTCAGAAAAGAATCTATATGTCTGGCGGTTCATTTCTCTATAGTTTTGTTTTCATATCAATAGTCGAAGTACCATACATACGATACTCTTGTACTGATTATACGAACATTTAGAAAACATAAAATATGATTCCGCTCATTTGCTCTACTTAATAACATACTCTCACTTACGCGAGGTCCCGGCATGGCCAGGTGGTTAAGGCACTCGACTCGGAATCTAAAAATCACCTGTTCGAATTTCCGTTACATCAAACATGCTCACCCTTTCCGCCATGTGGGCTTTATAATGTGAAGATCAATCCCACTATTCGTTGGTAAAGAGTAGCCCAAGAGTTGGCGGTGGGTGGTGATGATTATCTGCCTTCCCCCTAGTCTTACACTATTAAATTAGGGATGGCTAGTACAGATAGCCCTGGAGTAGCTTTGTGCGAAATTCAAAACAAACCAACCTACTAAATTAGGGACGACTAGTGCAGATAGCCCTCGTGTAGCTTTGCAAGAAATTCAAAACAAACCAAATACGCATTTCATACATTTTTCGTTTAATTTAGCAGCTAATATACAATGAATTGTGTATTTTACGCCTTATTGGCTCATGACACAAATTTATTTAAAAAAATACAATCGACGTTTCATAGTGCACAGTGGATACTTAAAATGAGATTGCCCCAGTATCAAAATACAACAAAATTTTTACTTAATAATTTCATTAAATAAAAAGACAAATGAGATAAAGTACTGTAAGAAGGAAGACAAACTTATACACTTCACGCTTCTCTATTTCCCTGGGTCATCAATAGAAGTGCAATATTTCATACGAGTTAAGAGTGATGTAATATTTTACTGACGGTGTCGGAGATATTACCGACTAATAAAATAATGTCGAGAAAATCACTTTTTGACATTCCACTAGTTTCAACAGGGGAAAAACCTTATTTTAATACAAACTGCAAACTCTATTGATAACAATGTCTATGAGTCTGCTGTCATAATCAAATGTATTAAATTATTATACAAAGATGAACGCCAACAAGAAAATGCTAATAGATGGCGCGATCTTCTTAAATTGTATCTGAATTTATCTAAATTTAACCATGTGATTTTTTAAAAAATTTGTATTCATATTTTATCTCAGGTGAAATACTGCACTCCTGATGATGACGTAATAAGACGTCGGAACACTGTATACCACTGTTTCCAGTTAACATTGTTTTATCTTATACAGTGTATACAGTAAAATTATTAAGTAAAACCATTGTTAACGTATTATGAGACTAAGAACAGCCTGATCTGAAATATTTATTTTGTTCATTTAAAGGATGGCTTTATTTCTTTCATACATCTGTGTATAAACTTACATGAGTGTCGCCCTAATCCTTATTAGTGGCTTATGTTTGGACAACTGAGACAACATTTATATAATAAAGGCACGCCTTTCTTCTCATGTTATTCCCTAACCTTACTTGTTTCATGAAAAAACAAAACAGAACTAAAAGTACTTCCGTTTATCAATGTCTTGTACAATTTCAGAGTCATCTGATTCGAAACTTGATAATTATCAGTGAAAGTGGTTTAGGAAAGCTGAAATACTTGAAACAAAACTGTTGCCACTTCCAGAGGCCTGGAGCTAGCTATCAGCTGTGATAAGTCAGAGTTCAAAACGTACTAGAAGAAATAATTTCCAGTAACAATGTTTTTTGTTGTGTTTTTGTGATGAACGGGAAAAAATAGAAGGGAATTTTTTTTCTCTCTGTGAAATGTCTCGGAGAGGTTCAGCGATAAGTAAGGAGGCCGAATCGCTAAAATTTGGACTTCGATACCTTTCCTGGGCACAGTACAGATAGACCCTTATGTAGGCTTACACTGAGAAATAAATAACAAAAAAATTCGATAATGACAATAAAGAGATACTTTGTCTGATGTTGCTCATATTTTTCAACAATATTTTTTACGTCAATGTATTGTTGTTGTTTTGAATTAAGCACAAAGCTACACAATGGGCTATCTGTGCTCTGCCCACCACGGGTATCGAAACCCGGATGGTAGCGTGTAAGTCCGTAGACATACCGCTGAGCCACTGGGGGCACGTCAATGTATATATGACGTGAAATAAAAAGGCAGGGAGATATTGCCGACTAATAGAACAATGTCAAGAAAATCACTTTTTGACATGATTATAAAAACTGATTTCTAAAAATCTGTTGTTTAATTTGCAGCACTCATGTTTAAAGTGAACAAAAAGTAACTTTGTTTGTTTAATTTTTAACAGGTAGATTCAGTGATCGCTGAAAAATAGTGAGTAATTAATTCTGACAATATATTTACATTGTACTCAAACACCTCATTATTTATCGCTACTGGTATCGAATTAAAGACTTTATACCAATTCCTACAAACCGTGTTCCATATTTACTTACTTTGATCACCCATTACGTGAAGTTTCATTTATTTATGGATTCTCTGCAAAATTTGTTTGAAATATTTGAAATACCAAATACTTTTTGATTGTTGTCTTGGAATTCTGCGTGAAATGACAAGCAATCCGGTACATCTGACACTGTGACTCCTATCAACAGCTCTGTGTTTCCACTGTTGACTGTAGAGGATATTCTATGTTTCGTATTCACCACATTATACAATATTCATCTCTATTTAGCTACTTTGTTGTCTGATAATATTATTTTTACTTTTACAAATTGTTTATGAAACGATACGAAGGCTATCTCTTCTTTAAACACTTTTTTTTTCGACTATTCTTGACACATGGGGATTCAGCTCAGCCTCCGAACAGATTGTAGATTTTTTTTTTCCTAAATACTCATTTTCTTAAAGCCAACAAACAAATACCGAAGCTATTATTGCTTCACAAATCTACTAATTGTGTATTCTTTAGTAAGACCTTGTTTGAGCCAACATTGCTTAAAACCGGAGTGATAATCCACAAGGAATAGTTCGGACAGCTTGCATTAACCTTCATTACCTGCTCCACTTCAGTTGGATTTTCAGTTAGTTTTTTACACATTCTAACTGTTCATCAGAGTCCACCTAAACCTACTTTATCATGTGTGGCTATTTTCTTGATGCACTGATTTCATGTTTACCTTCAAGAACTTCAGTATATCAAGATGTCTGGAACTAACTACTTGTAATGGTGGGTAACATGAACCTAACTGAAAAGTTTTTCTTATCCCTCTCGAAATAAGCATCAGTTTAAATGTTAACTAGTGAACTAAACTTTCCTAATTATTTGTTTATTACATCACTTCTACTTTCTCGTTAGAAAAAGTCAATGTCTGCTATTTTTGGAGCAAATTTTAAATAATATTTTTCACTCTTTTCACATAGATATCACACTGAAAATTTCCCATCTTACCAACGCTCACCTTTCAGAATTTATTCCAATTTTTTCGCGTAATATGAATTATGTTGTTGTTGTTTTTAACAACCTCTATTTCTATATAATATCCATGCTTTACATAACCAAGGAAATACAGAACCTACATTAAACACACTTGTATACTCTCAACTGCAGAATGCTTCTGACGAGATCTATCTACTGCTATTTACCCCATAGTGGCAATGCGATAATTCGTACGTCCACAGTTTCCTATATGTGATTACTTCTTTTGTATCTCATACCTCACTGGCTCAAGGGTATCTCTGAAGGCTTATAACACTAAAATCTTGATTTCAATACCTGTAATGGATGCAACGCGGATAGTTCATTGTGCAGATTTGTGCTTAAGAATAAAACAAACAAATTTTCCCCGTCGTATAGAAGAAGCAACCTTATGCTGCTTATCATTTTTAACACTAATACCGAAATGAAATGAAACTGGAAAAAAATATCTAATTACCTCTTGTAAGTGGTACTGATAAACCGTGAATTCGGCGAAACTTTACTGTAAAGGGAGTAGCGTATCGGGGAATATGTTAGGTTTTTACGTTATTCACGGATTCTTTTTTTTCTCTTCACTAAAAATACACGTGTTGAGGAAATAAATAAAAATTCACAAATACGTTTAATTTTATATTTTATAC
The DNA here is from genome assembly GCA_011833715.1 of Carcinoscorpius rotundicauda. NCBI lineage: Eukaryota > Metazoa > Arthropoda > Merostomata > Xiphosura > Limulidae > Carcinoscorpius > Carcinoscorpius rotundicauda. The sequence goes on from CM022400.1 coordinate 21,080,019, forward strand.
GAAACGATAACAACATTATTAATTGAAAATAAGTTATTGTTGTACTTCTCCATGTAAAAAAGATTTTCCCAAGTTGGCTTCATAGAGAAACATAGGTATTGACGTTTGGGTTGTAATTAACTTCCACCACTATATCTTAACCTCTTTACATAATTATCCTCTAACATATGAAAGAAAATAACATAAAGAATATAACATAAAATTGTTATAATTCTTTGATATTACCTAGATATATTATTGTACTTTTGAAATTATTACTAGGTCCAACGTTAATGGCAAGCTTTAAAATATTGTTGTTGTCTTTTTTAAATTTCGCGCAAAGCTACGCGAGGACTATCTGTGCTAGCCGTCCCTAATTTAGCAGTTTAAGACTAGAGGGAAGGCAGCTAGTCATCACCACCCACCGCCAACTTTTTGGCTACTCTTTTACTAAAGAAGAGTGGGATTGACCGACACATTATAACGCCGCCACGTTTGATGCGACCGGGATTGGAACCCGCAATCCTCGAATTACGAGTCGAACGCCTTAACACACTTGGCCATGCCGTGTCTTTAAAATATTTATTTTAATAATTGTTGGAAAAAAGAAAATTTAGTTGAAAGCTCAGTTTTTTTGATTAAATTAAAGTACAAGTGTTAACTTTCAACTATTATAAACACTTTGAATGGGTTGATCAGTGCATTTAACTATATGGTGTATCGCATTTTCAAGTTACATGTTTAATAAATAAGCCTACATTTTGAACCGAAGATTTTTTTTCGGTTTCTTAGGTACTTTAAAGATAACATAATCCAGAGAAAAGTCTATCCAATAAACTAATTTAGAAATATTTGTTTTGCCAACAACATAAGCAATATGTCTGTCTTCTGAATTATAATTGGACAGCATCTAACTACTTCTTATCCAATAAAATTAATTTAGAAAACTTTATTTTACCTACAACCTAAGCAATTTGTCTTCTGAGTTATAGTTGGACAGCATCTTACTGCTCCTTATCCAATAAACTAACTAACAAAACTTTATTTTACCTAGAACCTAAGAAATTTATCTGTCTTCTGAGTTATAATTGGACAACGTCTTTCCAATTATTATATGATTTCAATTTTTCCAGAAATTTGGATATCACTTGTAGATCAACACCAATTTTGACAGAAAAAATAAGAATGGAAATTATCCTATTTTAATAAACTCGGCAAATTAGCTGGATAAACCATTGTTTTAAATGTTGTTTTTTTAAAAAAAAAAACTTAAATCATCTTTACCATTCAATTCAACAGAGTTCACAAACCAAAATTCAATTAGACATACGTTAATGACTGGGTTAGTATTTATACCGTATTTACCAATTGTACTCCTGACAAGGACAAGAAGTGTAGTGTATGAAAGTAAGTGAAACTTCTTCAGAACTGCAGTTAATTGTTGAAAGAAGACCGTAATTAAATCTTTAAGTCAGTGGAAAAGTAGTTAATTAAAATTTTCGCTTAGTTACTAAAATATGAAAAATAAATTAACCTGAGAAAGAAAACATCTTTCGAGCCATATATTTCTAATAGCTCTTTTTTTTTTCAAATTATAACAGTAAGAGTTATATAGCGATTGTCCTAGTGATTTTCATGGTCCATTGAAAAATTCGCTTTAAAAACACTGTACTGATTCATTCACTTCTTTTCCCAGCTGTTTCAGTCAGTGTGAGTGCTTGGACTTTAGTTTCGATGTCGGTGGAACGCTATTATGCCATCTGCCATCCATTAAAATCTCGAGAATGGCAGACCCTGTCTCATGCTTACCGGATGATCGGAGCTGTCTGGGTGGGATCGATTTTGTGCATGCTTCCCATCGCTGTCCTCAGTGAGCTGCAGCCGCTCCGTGGGATTGGTAAGAGATCTTACTTCCTTTTTTTGTAATCTTTCAAGAGTTTCAATTGCTTCTAAGAGGTAAAGTCCACTATATTTTCTATCCTTTCTACATTTACAATCCAAACACTTCGCTCGAGAAATTAAACTAATACTCGTGTTGTTGTTTTTCAAAACACAACAATATGGAAAGACACACACATACATGTATATATACTGAATTGTAATTTCGATGAATAAAATAAATAAACATGTTTACCTGGTTCACTTGACATTTTTTTCAAAAAATTTAGCCAACTTGGTTTATAAGTAACATGATAATGACCGAAGCTACAGAACACATTTTACTAGCACCTACTTAACAAGACGAATCAAAGGGTGTTTGTTTTACTAATAATTACTTGCACAACATTTCAGGGATTATCTCTTTACTAATGCCTTCTGACATATTCAAAACTATAGTTTTTACTAACATATACTGAAACAGCACATCCCTTACTAAAAGTACTAAAAGATAACATATCACATAATATATATTTTACTAATAACACTGACACAATATATCAAGGCCCCCCAGTAGCACAGCGATATTTCTGCGGACTAACATTGCTAGAAAACGGGTTTCGATTCCCGTGGTGGGCAGAACACAGATAGACCATTGTGAAGCTTATGCTTAATTCAGAAGAAATAAACCAACAATACATCAAAGAGTATCTCTTCATTAAGATCTACTGATGTATCACATTATATATCTTCCTTTTAACAACACCTAATTATGGAGCATATCACAGAATATCTTTTTAGTAAAATTTAATCGTAGAACATACTACAACATATCATTTTACCAACACGTGCTACATTAATAATACCGAGACTGGAATTTTCCTTAAGTATTATCATATAAGTGTAAGATTGATCATGTTGACTTTGCTTTAAATATTAGGGCTAAGCACAGCCTTAAATATCACTAGATATACGATTTATCGTGTTCCGGACTCCCCTCGGACCTAATTGTACTTAAATCCAACACTAACTTTTTGTGTGTTCTGTAAGAAAGTTATACAACGTTATTTCTTGATTGTAACTTGCATCAAATGTATTTAGAATGTTTAATCTATCTAATGTTAATATTTTTCATTTTGTCAATATGTTTTTATAAAATAGATTATTTTAAATAGCTAGCTCAATATTCAGGACTAGATATTCTATTGTGTGGCTTTATATTCAAATAAACATTTTTTTACGAACACTGTATTAGTATTCTCTTTACTTTTTCAAAAGAACAAAAGAAGTTTTTATGAAAATATGATAACAAACCTATAAGACTCATACAAATATTCCGTTTATTTTTTCAGTATCCATACATGTTGTGTATCTATTGTTACTTTCTTTTGAAATAAAAATATCTTTGTGTTTCCAAATGTTGAATTGTACGAGCAATACGCATTATAAAGAAGGATACTGAATTTTAAAACGAACCATTTTGATCGTTTTTCTTCTATTTGAATATGCACTGACTAGTTTTCCTTCATTCTCAGTAGTACACGGTACTAGTTTGGTCCTGAACGTGTAGCTATTAAACATACACGCAGATATGTATGTAGCAGCAGAAACATATTATTTGTTACCATTCTCTCTTCAATACACTCAGTTTGAACTGTTTGTCTTTATTTGATATACACACACTCCAAGAGATTACTTAGAATTTGCCCGGCATGGCCAAGGGTGTTAAGGTGTTCGACTCGTAATCCGTGGGTCGCAGATTCGAATCCCCGTCGCACCAAAACTTGCTCGCCCTTTCAGCCGTGGGGCGTTATAAAGTTACGGTCAATCCCACTATTCGTTGGTAAAAGAGTAGTCCAAGAGTTGGCGGTGGGTTGGTGATGACTAGCTGCCTTCCTTCTAGTTTTACACTGCTAAATTAGAGATGACTAGCAAAGATAATTCTCGAGTAGCTTTGCGCGAAATTCAAAACAAACAAACAAATTACTTAGAATTACTTTTTTAAATGCACGCACTCACACACATTACTTAAAATTATTATTTTTTTCTTCAATACTCTCACTTTGACACGTTACTTAGAGGTGTTTATTTTGTTCAATACGTTCTTTTTGATTCACTACTTAAACTTAAAATTATTATTTTCTGTTAAATAAATACACTCATAATTATTCTTCTCTGTTCAATACACTCTTTTCAATTCATCGTTTAGAATTATTCTTTATGATGAATACGCAAACTTTGATACATTACTTATACTTATCTTTTGTTCAATACACTCTCTTTAAGACTTTATTTAGAGCTGTTTTTTATGTTCAATACACTTTCTTTGACACGTTACTTAGAGGTGTTTTTTATGTTCAATAAACTCTGTTCGATTTACTACTTAGAATTATTTTGTCAGTTGTATAGACACACTTTTATACATTACTTAGAATATTTTTTTATTTTTAGTACACCCACGTTAACATGTTACTTAGAGCTTTAGTGAATTAGCTCTGATATTTTAACATAGACCTAATAGTCTTAGTACATGATAGTTGCTGTATCCTTGTAATAAGTAGTTGTAGAAGAAACTGGGTTTTCTAAACATGACATATGTTTTATGTCTATACAGTAAATTAAAAGTTTCAGAGCATTATTTAAATTAATAAAGAAAAAATCATCTGTTTTTAGAGATGCTTTCGAGATTCAGAAAAAAGCGTATTTACCTAAACGAGTGGGTAGCGTTACACAAGAATTATTTTTACGTGTGTGTTTTTCTTCAGATTTACTGATTTCCTTCTTGTAATCCTCATGCATTGAAATTCACATTTTAGCATGATTTGTTTTGTTTTCTTTCACGAACGACACTCACGTAAATTTTTAAAGTTGCTAATATTGTGTAATGATATTATTACACACGTGTGCGTTTATACTTCAAAGGTACTGCACATCACAGTTATTAAATTCAATCATCATAGATCATTATTAATTTGAAGCAAACTAATAAAGGTAAAAGTAAACGTAAGGGGATATTGTAGAGTATTTATCGGGCTGGAAACAATAACCACGTTCTTTTGGAAATTAACACACCTTTAACAAGTATATTTCTTTCAGTAATATAAATAATCACTTTAATACATTACATGTAGAGATTAATTCAGTATTACCAGAAATAATTTAAATATTTTAGTACATTTTATAATCTGATTATCACAGAGAAACTAGCAAAGACGGTTTTCTTTGTAACCTTCAACGTCAAGTAAACGATAAAATTATTTCATTTATCCACATTTTTTTCACTCTTCAATCAATTTCATTTCTTTGATTTAGCACATTGAACGAATTTAAAAAAAATAATAATTGTAGAATTGAAGCTACACGGCACTTTTCATGATCACTGATATTACATATTTTGTGAAACCGAAACATTGTGGCTGTGCCAAACAATTACAATATTACATGCTGATAACAATGAAACGTTCAACAACTACAATAGTTAATGCCGCAGTTTTGTTTGGACTCAAATGTCCCCTAGCGTGAGGTAGTGAAAATGTTCTACGAAATTTCACGTACGTTAGAAAAACTTATTTTTTTAGTTGTAACTAAGTTAAACCTTATCCATTAATCCTATATTGTCTTCACAACTTAATTTGAAAGACTATCTTACCAGAAGTAGGTAACGTTGTCGTATTGTATTATTTATACAAGAGCTATTTTTACGACTGTATTCTCTGATATTATTTGTACAAAAGCTATTTACACCACCGTACACCGTACTCGCTGATATTATTTGTACAATAGACCGTAATTTTACCCCCAGTGGCACAGCGGTATGTCTGCTAAAAACCGGGTTTCGATACTCGTGATGAGCAGAGCACAGATAGTTTATTGTGTAGCTTTGTGTTTGATTCCAAACAAACGAACAAACCGTATTTTCTTGCAATATACAATAGCTATTTCTACAATCGTACACCATAATTTCTGATATTATTTCTTTCCCATTCATTTACACAATATTGTAATACTTACCACAATAATTTTATGTTGCACCAAGTTCAAAAAATGAAAACAATTTATCTTTATAAGATCAGTGAACTGAAGAGACAGAATGAATGTATTTGATCTTATTGACGTTGGTTTCTTAATGCAAAGGTACAAATAGGCTATTTGCACTTTGTCCACAACAGGAAATCGAGATTCCGACTTCAGCTATGTTAGTGCCAAGTCGATTACAAGTAAGTGTAACTGCCAAAGAGCCGAACTGTTAATGTTTTAAACTAAACGACTCTCTTTATCATTACTATCACTTTATTTAATAATATTCTTACTTTTAGAGATTTCTTTCCAATAGACGTTTTATCGAGTTGTTTTATTCATTGTAGACGGAAATTTTTTGTCAGTACTAAAGAATTAGATATCTATAGAGAGTTTTAACAGTTGTAATAAACGAGAGAAAGTTAGTGTGTAATTAACTAAGATCTTGTTAGATGAGATGTTTTATGACCTTTAGATTAACACAACTAATCATTTTAGATTAAACTTTTTCCTATTCATAACAGCGTACTTGGTAAACTGTTTTTTAAAGAAATCCACCTTATTAGAGGTTCCCCTTCGGTACAGCAGTAAGTCTTCGGACTTACAACGCTAAAATCAGAGATTCGATTCCCCTCGGTGGACTCAGCGTACAGCCCGATGCTGCTATGCTATAAGAAGACACGCACATACACACCTTCAGTGGTACTAAATTAAAGACCTTTTAACGTGAGACGAAAAGTTATTACAACGTATAACAATAAAAAAAGTGTTACATATTGGCTAAATATGGCATAATTTATAGAGAAGTTGTTTTGGTTTGGTTTGGTTTGAATTTCGCACAAAGCTACTCGATGGCTATCCGCGCTAGCCTTTCCTAATTCAGCAGTGTAAGACTAGAGGGAAGGCAGCTAGTCATCACCACCCACCGTCAACTCTTGGGCTACTCTTTTACCAAAGAAAAGTGGGATTGAGCGTCACTTATAACTCCTTCACGGCTGAAATAACGAGCATTTTTGATGCAACGAGAATTCGAATCCGCGATCCTCAGATTACGAGTCGAGCACCTTAACCTCCTGGCCAAGTCGGGCATTATTCGACAGTACTGATATTATGATATTTTGATACGTTAGCGTAACTATCGTATATCCTTCTTCTCAGCGCCTAACGTCAGTCATAGCTTCTTAATCAAAAACTAATATCAGCTGAGAAGTAATAATAATAAATATTACAAATTTATATTGTTATTCTGCATTCCTTTTTTATAATCACCTCACAGTCCCTCAGTGACACACTGGTTCGTCTGCAAACTTCTAACCCTAGAACCTGACTTTTGATGCCCGTGATGGGCACGGCGCAAATTGCCCATTGTAAAATATCATCGTTTGAATTAATATTTTATGAGATGATGGCCGTAACTTAAATTCTAAGTCTGTTTGTATTCGCTAATATTAAGTGAATTTAAATCTGAACATTTTACATAGGTCAGATGGTTAAGGCACTCTACCACGTAATCTGAGGGTCGCGGATTCGAATCCGCATTACACCAAACATTCTCACCCTTATGGCCGTGGAAGCGTTATAATGCGACGGTTAATTCCAGTATTCGATGATAGAAGAGTAGTCCAAGAGATGGCGATGGATGGTGATGACAAGTTACCTTTCCTCTAATCTTACACTGCTAAATTAGGGGCGGCTATCGCAGATAGTTCTCGTGTAGCATTGTGCGAAAATTCAAAACAAAAAGAAAAGACTCGGTGTGCTGATTAATATTTATTTTTTACCAAAAACATAATGTCTCGCAGCGAATACTTACTTATTTCATAAATATTTAGTCTCCGCTGAGATAGCGGTAAGTCTACGGATTTTCAACGTTCGATTTTCCTCAATATACATGGCAGCTAACCTGATGTAGCTTTGCTATAAGAAAAACAAACACGCAAAAAGCACGTAAATATTTAATATTTTCTTTTAAGAAAGAACTGATACACAGAATGCAAATTGCTTAACCCGAAATTACTTTCACAAATCTTTTTAATGAATAAGTAACCAATGATTTACGTTGTATTCCGATAAGCTTTCCTTATAGGAATTCAACTTTTTTTAAATAAATAAAAATAAAATAAAACGTTAGTAAATATTTCTTACTAACTAATATGTTTTGTATCTTTATTATAGCTACGTGTAAATATACATATATTGCAACGTTTTTTTTCTAACATTTCTTATGTATTAAGACCAATTTAATTTATCTCCATTTATAATAACCAACAACTTAGTTGACGAACATCTTTCATGCTGTACTCTGTTCATACTGTTGATGTTGTATCTCTAGTTTTGTTCCCTTCATTTTACGGTTCCTTTTTACAGATCTTTAAATTGCCAAATGTTTTATTTATTTGGATTCCTGGCTTTTTATATGCTCAACCATGGACAGATGATTATTTATAACGCTAGATAACTTTATACACTGTAATGATAATATACATAGCAAGTAGCTAGAAGATAAGTTCGTGATGATTTACTATAGCTATTGACTACTTGATCTCATTAGTTTGAGATATAAAATGTTAAGCTGCAGCAGGAAATTGTCACGCAGATTTTTTTGAGAATATAGTGAGAATTTAAAGTTTCTGTGTAACAGAAATATATCTAAATATAATGCATATCAGTGGAAAACATAAGCCAAGACAAAGACACAATCCCCAATAAGCTCAAATAAAAATTTACTCGTAGAAAAGCAGCCTTTTTAAATGAAACATATATCGCTTTTAATAAACCTTCGAATATTTTAAAGCAATTATTCTATGAATGTGATTAATAAAACATTGTGTGTATTGATTTTTATTTACTTCTTCACTTGATACATGACCTAGGCGTTAGCTCCCTAAAGACATCGTGTGTATAGTGTACAAATCATTGAGTATGTATGTGTTACACTCATCTAATTTCATCTATTTTTGACTGGTATGTTCTAATAACCCTGTGTTTAAGCATTTTAAAGGAACATCGAATTTTTGTAATGTAAGCATCGCTTACACTAGGATTATGATGAATTTCAGCTTCTGTTAAATATGGATGAAACAGACTTTCCAGTACTTCTAAAAAAAAACTTTTGTGATGCTTTATTTAGTATTCTACAAAACGTTTGGGTGCAATATATCAAACCTTACATGTTGTAATAATAATACAAATTACAAATGGGTAGTTTTAATCGGATTTTCTGTTCCTTATAAGTCTAAAATGCATGCTTTTCTGCGCATTTTTAAATGTATACACTTTAGTAGTCAGTGACAAAGGTTTTAAAGTTTGTTGGTACTGAATCTTTGTTGTTTAAATTGCGTTTTGCCCGCACGTTTTGATATGGTTCTATGTGTTTTCTTGCAATCCTTATTATGAACCACTACCATTTTTCATTATAAATATATTTCCTTACCGTTACCATTTTCTCTAGTATTCTGAAAAGTATAAAGTAAAGTAAAAGTTAAATATATTTAAGAAGGCGATCCTGGATTGTTGATTTGAAAAAAAAAGAAGATATTATGGCTCTTTAACTTCAATAGTAAAATATGTTTTAACATTTTCTGGTAAGTTAAAGCAACAGAGTTTGATACATTATTGAAACTTTTAACTCTGAGTAATTCTATGAAAGTTCGATACATTTAAATGTAACACAGATTTTTTTTCCTATTTCTTTAACTTTTTGTGTTATAATTTAGCTTTTAAAAACGTTTCGCATTAGATTAGCATCGGTTTCATTTTTGGTAAAGGGCTATTGATGCACCGACCTGTTTTCTTTCAACGAAAATGAAATAAATTTTTTTTCGATATATTGAAAAAAACATAGTACGAATCTACTTGAATGCTGCCCATTGATTATTCATTAATGGTTTGACAAGAAACTGCCAACTTATTTCTGGCTCATAGTCAACATTAATCTTACTTACACAATTGTGTTTTAAGGTGAAACTCTTTCTGTACCACATCTCCAAAAAGGATAAAAGTTGACCTAGGTTTAAAAAAAAAGAAATATACTTTATGTTCTAATCCAATCAAACTTTGCTAGAAAGTGCTTTACTGAATTCTTACTAAGAGCCTAAAATTGAGAAATCTACAACATAGATGACTATACACTTACAATTATGAAATTATCTTTTATAGGTACGTGGGTTAATTGGATTGTATATTGGCTCAATCTTTAAGCCGTTTTTGGTGTACTGTCTTCAAGTAGACATTAAGATGTGAAGCCTCTTGATTTAATAATGTCTTATTCATTTCGGTCCAATATTGGACAATTTACTTACCTGAAATAATAATAACAACCATAGAAACTTTAGTGTATTTCTTCTACAATTTAATAAATAGAACTTGATTTTACAGACAGATTCAAGTGTCGAGAAAATTGGCCAAGCAAAGCAACAGAGAAGCTTTTCAACATTTTTCTGGACATTCTCCTGCTGGTCACTCCATTACTAATTATGATAATAACCTATTCGCTTATCACCATCACCCTCTGGCGAGCTATGCGCCCTCTACGCTGTAGGACAGAAGGTATAACGAACCATTTATTACTACAACTGTTGCTTTGTAGAAAAGTGGAATTATATTTTGTTGTTGTAGCCTTACCCTATAACAGTGCGAATAATACTGGCTCACCTTAGAATATTCCATAATGTTGTGAGTAGAAAAAGCTCTGTATTGTGTTTTTTCGTTCTTTTACTACCAGAAGATGGCTTAGTTTTGTTCCCACAGTGATTCACCAAAACAAAAGGTTTAGCGTTTACAAGTTACGTAAGTTACGACCTGTCTTCCTGTTTATCATTAGTCTTATTTGTAAAGTAATTCGTCGAAGGAAAATGGTTTGAAGTTGATGAGTTCTGTAAGCTACGACGTTCTGTTTATTCTCGTTTATCATCAGTCTTGTTTCTTATTAAAAAAAAACAAAGGGCTTAGTGTTTATAAATTGTTAGCGATAGGTTTTATTTTTTAAGATATAATAAGAAAGTTTTTGTAGTAACTCAACAAAGTTTGAAGAAAAAAAAGAATTTTTTTGGTAAGGGAAAACTTTAAAATTAAGCATTTTTCAAGCATTGCGTCCTATTACTTTTCGTGTTCAAGTGATATATATACATATAAGCATAAACAATAATAAGTATACATCTACATAATAATCCAGGCTATATAACATTCATCTATGTTCTTATTTAAATTCTGTTTTCCCAGAGTTAGTTGATTTCCTCAGACTAGCTCATTATAGAAGTCTAATGTTTTTATCTAATTGCTTTTACAAATGGGTTCCTAATAGGAAAAAAATACAATGATCTCAGAGTTGTCTATTTTTCCTATAAAAGCTCTGCCTTTAAGTATATAGTTATCTCGGAGCTGGTTATGTTTGTTTGTTTGTTTTTCTTAAGTCTACAGAAATGTGTTTTATCTCGAAACTATTTGTATTTTGAGTGACATTTTTTCTCAAATAATTTATATGGTAACAATCTTGAGATATTTTACAGTTCTAAACAGGAAACTGTATCTTAACATAAAACATGTTCCTTAACTAGAAACGTGTTAACCACTGATGATATGAAAACTAAGTTGATTATTTTCAGTTATTACGTTATTAAACTGTTCTGAAGTCTTGGTGTTTTTTTCATTATTATACAAGCTAAGTATTTTCTACAGCTTAACAAGTCTATATAAAAATTTAATTTATTTAAAAAAGGGTTTATTTTGTGTGTATTAATAAAACTGTTTCTCAGTCCTGTATTTTTTTTACTCAAAAAACATTAAAAAGGAATAGCCCTTCAAGATGTTGGAAACGTCCAACAACCATTAACAACAAGCTGCACAACTGTTTGTGGAAATCTGCATAGAACCAGTAACAATGCTTCACATTCCAGAGTTCATCAGGACCTGAGTGAAAGAAATCTTTACACCATACACAGTGTGAAAAATCACAAGAAAGCTCTAGCTCAAAAGAAACGAGTGATAAAGATGCTTTTTGTTGTTGTATTGGAATTCTTTATTTGTTGGACTCCAATACATGTCATCAATACAGTTAGCTTTTTTAACCCCACAGCAGTTTACGGAGGTCTTGGCTATCACGGCATTTCTTTCTTTCAGTTACTAGCCTATACATCATCTTGTTGTAATCCAATCACTTACTGCTTCATGAATTCAAATTTTCGTAAAAGCTTCCTAAACATTTTTGGTTGCAAATGTACAGGATGGCACGTACAGTTTTCTGGCAGTATATCTGGTACTTTCAGAACACCAGTTAACCACACCGGAGTGTCCAATCGAGTTCTTTGAAAAAGCTTCTGAAATATTAAACAAAGCAGGTTTTTAAATTTAACAATAGCAATAACCTTTTTATTTAAACACGACAGTAAAAATGTAGTTGTCTTGTGCAAGAATGCTCTGAACACTGTTATAATACAAAAAAACTTAGACAGTCCTGCCCCCTGGAGACAGTATTGGCTTAAACATAAAATAGTTTTATAAAAAGGTTCTTGGCCTTAAAAGAAAAGAACATCACAGAATGAAACTAATCAGATAGCGATAACTGGTAAAGTCATATATATATGTATATCAATACATGTAATAAGTTAAACACCCGACAACGCAACCGCACCCGTGATTACATCTGTAAAACGTGTTAAGGCATGTGTGCTGAGAGATTTCGGTTCACCGTATGAGTTATGTGCGGATAGAAGTAGGTTGTAAGTTTTCATTTTAAAATGTCAATATATAACTTGTAAAAGGTGAAACAGAATGGTTCTAATTGTTGTCGTGTTGCGCAGTTTTTTTTCCATGTTCGTGTAAATAGAAAATTCTTTGCATTAAGTTTTCAGAGATTTAGACTTCAAACTCATAGTTTACGCATTTACAGATATCAGTTTGCTTATTTATATTTGATATGTACAGCCTTCCCCTGAAAGTATTCTTTACTTAATAAGAGATCCGTTGGAGAAAAACTGTTATAAAAAACAATTTACCACTGAACCTGTTCCAAAATATTCGATTATTCGAATAGCTCAGATAGTTTTTAATTCATGTTACCATTACATCTTCCTTCCCTTCTTTCCTTACTCTGTGCGTTAAAACAAAACTTACTGACATCAGAAAATGAATATGTTTATTCTAAAATACGAGAAGTTTTAAAATGGACGACATAATAGGCGAAGTTTCCCAAGAAAAAAGTATCTATATTTGCATACTAATTATGACAAGACACATAATTCAAAGAAAATGATATTTTGTGGGGGAAAAAGACCTCATTAGATGAGGTTTTCAAAAGTAAAGTAATACTAATCTTGAAATTTTGAAAAACAAAACAAGTATTTCAAATGGCACTTAAGGGAAAAGTGACTACCAACTACGTATCTTTAACAACAGAGGAAATAATATATTTTGCCCTAAAATATTTGCATAAAACTGTCTGGTGATTATATAGCAAAACTGATGTGGGTAGTATTTGATAATGAATGCTGTGGAATTCCTGATGTGGGTATTATATAGCAAAACTGATGTGGGTAGTATTTGATAATGAATGCTGTGGAATTCCTGATGTGGGTATTATATAGCAAAACTGATGTGGGTATTATTTGATAATGAATGCTGTGGAATTCCTGGTGTGGGTATTATTTGGTAATGAATGCTGTGGAATTCCTGATGTGGGTATTTGGTAATGAATGCTGTGGAATTCTTAGGAACACAGATTTAACTCAGAGTAACACTAGAACAATTTCACGTTTAAGATACACTTAAAAGCATCAAGATACATTTGTCTGAATTTGATTGTGTTAAATTGAATGAAAAGTGTTATCTGTGTTCTATACAGTCCCTTTCCTTTGCCCCCCAGTGGCTCAGCGGTATGTCTGCGGACTTACACGCTAAAATCCGGGTTTCGATACCCGTGGTGGGCAGAGCACAAATAGCTCATTGTGTAGCTTTGTGCTTAATTCAAAACAACAACCCTTTCCTTTCTTCGACTCAGTTGAGGTCAAGAAATTTAGATTTACTTCATTAAATATGTTCTGACGAAGTTTATGTTACAACCACTAATATTTTGGAGTGAGAGTAACCATCAGTCATGAGGATAGCACCTACGTCCTGAGAATAGTGATATTGCTATGTTTTCTCAATTTTATACAGTAATAGAGGTGAGGGAAATGTAGCATATACTTCAACACATTTAAAATGACCAGTAATGCTGAACTAAGTCTTCATAGTGTATGTGCATACGTGTAGAGAGAGAGTATATATATATATATATCTGTGTGTTTTTATTTCTATTTTAGTCTGATGTCAAGAACAAACTTCACTTTTACCAAGTTATGATATTGGCTTATGTTGATCTTTTTGTCAGCTCAGTTCCTATAGTTAGGAACATGTTGTACTAAATCTTAATATTTTTTTAGTACATGTAATATAACTTGTTGTTGTTGTTGTTTTGGATTAAGCCAAAGCTGCACAATCGGCTATCTGTGCTCTGCCCATCACGAGTATCGAAACCCAGTTCTTAGCGTTGTAAGTCTACAGACATACCGCTGAACCACGGGGGGCGTGTATTATAACTACGTATATATATATATATATATTATTAAATTTATTTATTTAACAACATTATTATTTTAGAATTTTCTGAAGGCCAGAAAAATGTCTTTATGTAGTTTTTCCGTCTATAATATTTGTTTACTTCAGTTTTCAATATTATTTCTTACTAATTGTTACAATGACAAACTGTTTTGTAGGTTTACTAAGCCTTGTCGTATTTACATAAAACGTGCATTAAAGATAATTACGTGTTAATTCAGTTTACCAAATCAGTTATTGTATGACACGTAAATAAAAATATTATCGAAAACATTTTGGCTCTGTGAATGAATTTTTTTGTGAACAATTTTACTAAAACTGTGTCACAATCCAAAATTTAGTGATATGGTACCAACTAGTAATTAATTAAAGATAAAAGCTAGTGAGAATTATTAAAGTAATGGAAAATTTTATAACTGTTCTCCAGTATGTTAATTTATACATCAAAGACAGGTATTATTTCCCTATTCTTTGAATTAAACTCATTACAATATTACTGAAATCCCAAACGGTACATATTAATGAATCAGCAGATGGAATACATAACAATATTTTGTATTTTCGTGGGTTAATGGAATGAAACATTGTTTTCAAGCAAGTTTGGAAACAAATGGATGAAAATTAGTAAAATAATTCTATCAAATTCCAGTCCTTCATCCAAATATTCTTTCCATCACACCAAACATGCTCGCTCTTTAAGCCGTGAGGACGTTATAACGTGACGCTCAATCCCACTATTCCTTGATAAAAGAGTAGCCCCAAAGTTGTCGGTGGGTGGTAATGACTAGTTGCCTTCCGTCTGGTCTTACATTGTAAAATTACGGACGGCTAGCGCAGATAGCTCTCGTGTAGCTTTGCACTAAATTAAAAAAAACAAAGAAAATATTCTGATAAACAACTTTTCTTCTGAATAATGAAATAGCCTTCTATACTCTGAAAACTCGATCTCCGTACGTAATAACTAATCCACATCATTTTATCGAAAATACATTTCCTGTAGAAGTATTAAAAATTAAAAAAACAGTCATAATCATGGATGGAATATTTAACAAAAAGTTTGCAATGACATCATATTTAATACAAATTTTAGGTAGAATTTAGCTGCGCCTTGTGTCGTTTTAATGATACAAATGTGTTTATTCTGGCGAAATGTGATTGTAATTATATGTGACATAAGGCATTGGTAATAAACTTACTGTGTTTTTAAAACGCTACAGCTTTTATGTGGTCCCTAAAGGTTTGCCCCCCAGTGGCTCAGCGGTATGTCTGCGGACTTACCCGCTAAAATCCGGGTTTCGATACCCGTGGTGGGCAGAGCACAGATAGCCCTTTGTGTTGCTTTGTGCTTAATTCTAAACAACAACCCTAAAGGTTTTTAGAAAAGTACGTAATGGCACTGAACCACATTATTTCTATCCAATATCAGAGCTTATCTGACCTATATAATATGATACTAATTAACTGCCCGTTAAGTGGTGGAAATTCTAATTAATGTTTTCTCTGAAAATTAAATTGGAATAAATATCTTATGAACACGCTTTCTAAAAATATAAATTATATTGTAGTTACAATATATGTCTGGTGAACGTGTTTTTAATGTATATTTGGTCATCTTCTGTAAGTTTTTATTGATTAGATATATCACTTATATTAATTTTTATCTTACGTTCAATTTTTCTTTGGTTTAAAAGCCTTATGGGTCAAACCATGCGAAAAATCTGGCTTCCGAAAAAATATTTCTGGACCTTCAAATGTCTAATCTTGTGATATATTAATAGTGATGGCAAAGGCGATGTGTTTTATAGCAAAGAGAAAATTCACAAAGGCATAACTTTTCATAAAAAATACTTGTAAATGTTTTGACTACATTTTAAACAATCTCTTACAGAAAGTGAAACACACCAAATTATGCATTGTGTTGAAAACATAGTTAAGTTGTTTTAGACACATACAGTAACTGGCATTTATTGTGTAATGTGATATTATTCATTATTTAACCTATAATTGTATTCGTGTGTTTCTGAATATGAAAAGTTTGTTGTAAATGTGATAATAAATATATCTAATAAAACTGTTATAATAATAGAAAAGTAACATAAAATACAAATGCTACCTGGATTTGAATTCGAAACTTTCATCTTAGAGTTAAATTACATCCAAAGTTTGTAACAAAATTGTAACACATAATCCAAATTTCTAATGTAAACTATCGTGTTAAAGTGTTTTCCGAATGCTGTAATATCTTGTTCTAAAGATGAGAATTTTATAATTTTTTTTTAAAAAAGCTTTTAAAATTTACGTTAGCTCGTGTATAAACTCGAGACTTCCTCTTAAGACCAACTAGTTAGCCAATTTGAACTTTACCAACAGAGACTCGAGCGTTACCAACAAATATAAACATTTGGAATAGAGAGAAGTTTTATTATATAATTAATATTTCGGAAAGTTAGGCTTTACTTAAGTAGATATCTTGTCTGGTTTATAACATGAAATGAGTCATAGTCATACTGGGCTGTAATACCGGAATTCCTGAATGTGGTTTAGCCCAGTTGTTCATAATATTCTTAACTAATTATCCATATGTCTTTTATAGTTTAGTGAGCCAATGGATTCATTAGCTAACACGTCCTTTCAGTGGTCTGTTATTCAGCTTGAAGGATTATAATATAAAATTCATGATTCAACTACGCAGTTTTATATCAGTTTTAACAGCAAGTACAAAAAGTTCTTGAAAATAGTACAGTTTCTTGAATACTATTTTTGAAAAAAAAACAGATAATATATATGTAACAATAAAAGTATTCAAATGTGTATCTTTGTTCTTGGAAAATGTAATCTGCAGATTGGTTTATTGTAGTTTGTGTGCATAGTTCGCATAGTTGTAACATTAAATTGTTTTCACAGTTAAGCAGTACTTGTTTTTCAAATTTTTATCAAACTTATATAAATGTAACACAACAGATGTAAATTTCCAAACTTTTGTTTAACAAGAACGTGCAATCAGTAAATAATATTTTTTTCTTCTGAAAAGAGGACAAAACCGTTTTTATTAAACACTATTTGAGAAAACAGTGATACTTATCAGCATTACAGATGTGTTTAATAACAAACACAACACCAAAGGTACACAAGTTACTTCTTAAAAATTATACATGAAAATACGAAAAATTATATTTGGGGAATTATTATTGCTATCACTTGTGTTTTATTTAGTTCGGAAAATATTTAAATTGATTTGTAAAACTCACTTTCATTCAAAAACATTATGATTTTGTTAATTTTATTGATATGGAATTATTTTCTAATCCTATGTTACTTTTTGCACTTGGTAACGAGTAATCAGAAAGTTATTTAAAATGCCCAAACAGTTTTTTTTAAATATCACTTTGGGAAAAAAAAATACAATTATAATTAGAGACGAAATACGGAGATGACTGTTGTTGTTACAAGGCTGAAACACTTGAAATAAAAAAAGAAAGTTCTTAACTGCGCCTTCATTCCGCTATGAGATTTGTTGCTCATGGGCCTGATGTACCTCTACCCACTCCACCATGGACCTGATGTACCTCTACCTACTCCACCATGGACCTGATGTACCTCTACCCACTCCACCATGGACCTGATGTACCTCTACCCACTCCACCATGGACCTGATGTACCTCTACCCACTCCACCATGGACCTGATGTACCTCTACCCACTCCACCATGGACCTGATGTACCTCTACCTACTCCAACATGGACCTGATGTACCTCTACCCACTCCACCATGGACCTGATGTACCTCTACCTACTCCAACATGGACCTAATGTACCTCTACCCACTCCACCAAGGACCTGATGTACCTCTACCCACTCCACCATGGACCTGATGTACCTCTACCCACTCCACCATGGACCTGATGTACCTCTACCCACTCCACCATGGACCTGATGTACCTCTACCCACTCCACCATGGACCTGATGTACCTCTACCTACTCCAACATGGACCTAATGTACCTCTACCTACTCCACCATGGACCTGATGTTCCTCTACCTACTCCACCAGAGAATTTAATACAGTTTCATCTGATTCTAAATCTGATGTCAATAGAAATTATGATGCGGTTCGTTTTCAACCTAAAATGTCTAGTGAACCACAACTTTTCACACAAGGTGAACATAATGATCTGGTGAGAAATATTGAACTTTCAAAGGATTCTTCAGAAATCTTGGATCCAGAGTTTTGAATAAGAGCTTATAATTTTTAGGGGCATCATTTTATTGGTACAGAAGTCATGAGAAAGTGTTTGTATCATACTATTCGCAATAAGGGTTCACTGGTTTATTACAACAATATTGATGAATTAACACTAATGCTAAGAGATGCAGTCTATAGACCAAATTAGTGGGAATTGTTCATTGAGTCTTCCAAAAGAAGTAAAAAAGATGTTCTCCTTGACAATAGTAAGATATATGCATCTGTTCCTATTGTTCGTCTGGTTCACTTAAAGGAAAGTGCGAGAATCTCGAACTTCTTCTTAATAAGGTCAAATACAAAGAACATGGTTGGCTTCTCAGGGAAGACTTTAAAAAGCTCTTTGAAAGTTGCTGGGCCAAAAATCCGGTTACATAAATTTTTCATATTTTCTGTGTGAATGGGACATCATTGGTTGAAGAAGCAACAGTCTTGCAGAGTCAGTCTGATACCAGGATCAAAGAACATTAAACATGGAAGTTTGATGGATACAAAAAATTACTATTATCATCACTTTATATGAAATTTGGCCCAATGAAACAGTTTGTATAGGCCTTAGACAAAGATGCGGGTGTTTCAAGTGTCTATATGTGCAATTTCCAGCTTTTTCAAAAGCAAATAACTTAAAGAAGGGATTTTTCTTTGGCCTTAGATTAAGATATTGACTTTGTATGAGCAGTTTGAAAGGATAAATTAGAAAACAAGCGTAGATTTTCGTAAAATATGTTATTGACAAATGTTCATAAAACTGTCCTGGCATGGTCAAGCACGTTAAGGCGTGCGACTCGTAATCTGAGGATCGCGAGTTCGCATCCCCGTCGCGCCAAACATGCTCGCCCTTTTGGCCGTGGAGGCGTTATAATGTGACGGTCAATCCCACTATTCTTTGAAAAAAGAGTAGCCCAAGAGTTGGCTCTTTTCTGAAGTTTAAATTCACAAGCTTGTGTAATTAATTCATTGCTTTGTTTTGACTTCAGCGCAAAGTTATAAGAGGGCTATTTGCGATAGCTGTCCCTAATATGGAAATGTAAGACAAGGGGGAAAGCAGCTAGTCAACATCACCCACCGCCAATTCTTGGGCTACTCTTTTACCAACGAATAGTGAGATTGACCGTCACATTATAACGTCTCCACGGCTGAAAGGGCGAGCATGTTTGGCGCGACGGGGATGCGAACCCGCGACCCGCAGATTACGAGTCGAGTGCCTTAACCACTTGGCTATGCAGAGCCCAATTCATTGTTTCTGCCATTTGGTGTTTATTAGAATCATCTGATACCTCACTCCTCCAGTGTCAAACTAAATTTCTTATTTGCAGTATTTTACAACTTTTTTTATTTGAACAATGCTTTTATATAAGTGAATACTGAAAGTCTTAAAAATAAATATATTTACCGAGTGTAACAAATATAGTTGTTTAGAATTTGATGAACTGAATAATACTTTTTATTAGAATAACTAAAGGTAGCGAACATTCAATTGGAATATTGTATTTTCAATATGGCCGGTATGGGTATTAGTACTTTAATTAAAATACAGTACAGAACAACGTTTAGATCTTCTTAAGTCATCTTCAGGTCAACAAAAACAAACAAGGTTCTCTACTTTATTTTAATTAAAGTACTAATACCCATACCAGCCGTCTTGAGAATGTATTTTTATTTCAAGTGGGTTTCTCGTCATCACGAATTAGAATATCGTTATAATGTTGTTTTTTAACGTTAGAATCTTTTTGTTAGCTAGAGAAAGCTGCAGATAACAATGACGATATCAAAATTAAGTTGGCCTAAAATATCTGGACAATTTTAGAGAATCTCACACGACGTATTTTGGTGCATTGCAGGGTAGGTTCTAAATGCGTGTCAGCGAAGCATCGAAAATTTGAATAAGAGATCTGTTTTTCAACCGGAAGAGTGAATCAGTTAGTATGTTTTTTGTTGTTTTTTGTAAATGAAGCATAATACATCTGCTTAAGCTATCGAACATATAGGGTAATTTTGCATTTTTTTTTTTTTTTTACTTTAGTGTCGTGCTGTTATCCTACTTTGTAGGTCTAACAATTACTTCAGTACTTAAGCTCGTAGAATCTTTAAAAGATAAAATAAACAATCACGCGAATTGAGCATTGAATTATTTCACCAGATAACTTAATAGAACCTGCAGAGGATAGAAAGTTTATTTAGCTAGATGAACAATAAGATATTTAATGACATTATTTTCCAAAATATAAATAATCTTATTGAAAATTATTGAAGTTAAATATTTATTAATGTGAATATAAACCTTAGGTTATATTAAAATACAGAGACGAGGATCAGAATTGAGGATTGGGAAAAGCATACTTAAGAATACATTTATCAATACATATCAAGGACTTATGGACTTATTATTCATTGTTATGTAAATATCATGTAAATGTTGTGTAAACGACAACCATGTCATGTCGTGTTTGCATTTCCATATTTATATTATTTTTTCGAAGTTTAAACCAAAAAATATGTTATTCGTGTAAAATAATATTTAGAATTAATTAGAAATCATTCTAATTATTCATGTAGAAATTTCTAGAACTAGGTAGATTGATCACTTGTATTGGCCTGGTGTTTATACTGTGGAATTCTGGGAAGTTACGCGATTAGTATATAGGCAGGACTTTCGTGGCAGCGAGGAGGGGATCACGTGACATGCTCCATACCATACCTCGATATGGAGCATTCACGTGATCCCCTCCTCGCTGCCACGAAAGTCCAAGCCACATTAGATAGGATTACCACCTGGCGGGTAGAACTTAATGCCTCCAAAACGCAAGCCATAATATTTAAAAGTGAAATTACGTGAAAAACAAATCTCTTCCCAAAGTCAAACTGAAATTGGCGAACACCGAAATTAAATTTTCGTCTACTATTAAATTCCTGGGCCTCATATTTAATAGAAAGCTTACATGGACGAATCATTTTCAATCTGTCTTTCTAAAGTTTATAAACGTATCTTCTACCTTAGACGCATTAGCAGCATAGTCCGTGGTTGTAGATCCAGCACGATTCTCGCCATTTACAGAACCTATATTCGGCCAATAATCGAATACGGTAGCATGATTACGGTAAACGCTCCCTCTTCCCATCTTAAAAAATTACAACAAGCCCAAAATCTTGCCATTCGTCTCGCGCTCCACCTGCCCCGATACACTCCTTTTGCATACATTAATAGAGCGAGCTCCATCCCGCCTCTCAAAAAGAGACTCACCTATCTTGCAGCCAAATACTATAAGAAAGCAAAAAACCGGACACCATTAACAAACCAAATTCCACAATTAGCAGCTACCCCGTGATGCTAATTTTAGAAACAATTCATTTAATTGTGTGAAAGATTATGTATTCCTCTCACAGAAACAGAACAAGCAAAAGTTTTAGAAACAATTCATTTAATTGTGTAAAAGATTACGTATTCCTCTCACAGAAACAGAACAAGCAAAAGTTCTAGAAAATTTTCATTTAATTGTGTGAGAGATTATGTATTCCTCTTACACAAACAGAACAAGCAAAAGTTTTAGAATAATTTCATTTAATTGTGTGAAATATTATATATTTCTCTCACAGAATCAGAACAAGCAGAAGTTCTAGAAGAATTTCCTTTAATTGTGTGAAATATTATGTATTCCTCTCACACAATAAAACGATATTCTTCCAGAACTTTAGCTTTTTCTGTTTCTTTTGTAATGGTGTATGCTAACTTTTCGGCTTGGCTAAGCTAAAAAACACATAGTTTAATGCAAAATGAACTGTTCGATCACCTACAAGTCAAGTAGCAGCTATACCAGACGATCCAATGGCCTGTGCAATTCTCCTTTGTTGATGAAATTTTATCAATAAAATAATGCTGACAAATATCTTTCTCATACTTCGTACGGCATCTAAAAATACTATTCCCCTTCTTAACATTTTGAATTATCTTTCTGTATGCACTTTATTGATCTTCTACCAGAAGATGTTAATTTTAATTGACAATTATTTTCCGTTCTGTTGTAATTGTTCTGAACAGATCTTAGCTGGTTCAAGAAAACTATGTCTCAATGTCTACCTCATGGAAAATCAAAGTCTGATTAAAGATGTCTTCCATACAAGCAAGATTCTCTCTTGTACTTGGTGCAAAATGTTTTCTACAATTTTTTTCCTGATGATTGTCCAATAATAGCACGGGATTTGATAATCCACAAGTGGTTAGCACGATAGAAAACAAATATCTTAAACTGTTTGGTGATTTTATTGCTCTGTATCTTTCAGAGTGTTGTTCTTATGAGAATCATCTTCTAGAAAACCAAGACTTTGGTAAGCTTCTCGAAATGTGGTACATTCTTCTTCATTACTGATTATTAAATAGGCAAAGGAAGTGGGTTCTGATATATTATGCAGCAGACTCTCATGAAGAAAATTCACAGTTATTTGGATGCACGACCAGTAACATCAGATTTTTTAAAAAAATTGAATGTCCATCAATCGGAATGCCTTAAATTCAACACTTAAATTTCTTGGTACTTGTATTCCATGAGTACTGGGAGGGAACTTGGTAAAAAATATTGTTTTGGTAAAGTTATCTTCTTTGCACAACTTAAAGAAAATTATTAAAGTTGTTTTGATAGTTCTGAATCCTTTCTATCACACCTTCCTCTGTAAAATACAATCACTGTCCATTTTCCAAGTGAACACTCAGATGGACTATTGGTGCATATCTCTCATGTATTGGGAAATTGAGAATTTTCCAGACTGCTTCATTACTGCAAATGTATCGAAGTATCTCGTAATTTTATTTAATTTTGGTTCTTTTTAAAACCAAGCCAGCTTGATCATTGTTCTAGTTGTTGTACTTAGATATATACTTTGTGAATTTAACAAAATTGCAAAATTCAACATTGAGATGAGGATTAAAAATCTTGGAGAGCAATGGACCGTAGGGGACAATTATTTATTCTCAAGAGTTATTTCTTTCCCTCTTGACTATAGTAGATACAAATCTTTCATACTCAGATCCACGTCTTCTATAAGGAGATTACCTATTTCCTCCTGTTTTTCATTTCCTTTATTAAACTTCTAGAATATTGTTTTCTGTACTTTCCATCTTTAAGACATAGGGGATCCTTATTTGGTTCTAGCAATTCTTCTCATATTATAGGACCTATTTGGTTTGATCCAATTTTTTCTTTGAGTCAAATCAGTATGTAAGCATGTCGAAGTACACGTTTTTACTATTCAGTTGAATACGTGTGTACTGAACCGAACCAAATCAGTTTCTCTTTTTGATGAGATTCATCAACTTGATTATCTTTTACCTGAAGACTTTTGCCAGAATAACATGTTTTCCTTGTGCAGTTTCTCTATTAAATAATTTTTCAGTGATTTCTGTCCAAAATTAATTATAAGTAAGTGTGATGAACAGGTCAGGTATGCGATAAATTCATACACTTGTCATGGCATCTTGGGTACACTCATTTGTGTATCTAGGATTGACATTTTACAGATTATGGTAGTATTACTAACTGTCCAGCAGTTCTATTGTTCCCATAATTTTCAATGGCATCATGAAAATGAATGTAATCATCTACTCTAAGTTTCTTTTGGTTTGATCGAATATAGGGAAGGTGATCTGTTTCATTTTGAGCAAACTAAAATTGATGAAGGAGTTAACAACAGCTGAGAGTATTTTAAAATATTGTTTCTCCTTACCGTTAATCGTTTTTTCTCTGAGATGGATTGTCTTGTTGTTAGATTTAACCGTTTCATTTTGAAATTATAACTGTCCTGTCATCCTTCAAAGATGTTTGGATATTTTAACGCATAATATGATCTTTGGTTTTCTGATATTCCTTGGAGTTTATTGTTTCTCCAATGAAGAGCTATATTTCATTTCCCAAAGGCCTAACCAGCAATACGAGAGGACAATCTAGTTTATAAATGGTGCATTGAAACGTCTTTGGTATTCTCCAGATGGTGTTTTGTCTACCCTTATAATCACTTTAATTTCTTCATTTGGTATTTGTCCCAAAGTTGACTTGAAGCTGTAGACATAACTGAATTTGGTATGTAACGTGTCTTGGATATTAGACCAAATTTAATTGAACATCTTAAATTTCAATATAGTTGTTCTGTTGTTCATTATGACCATTCATAAAATATATTTACATAAACTTTGATTGCACTCCTGGTAGGAGCAACAGCAAGCTAGCCTGACTGCAGACTTTTCCACAAAGTTTGATTATTCATGCATAGCATCTGGACTTCTTCTGTTCCAGAGGAAGTCATTTCAAAGCATGAACTGTGTTTACAGATGTTTGTAAGAAAATGCTTGGAATTAGCTTACGCTTCATTAGAACCAATGTCTGGATGTTTGGCATTCCCACGTGCACAATACATACCTGGACTTTCCTTTTTCTATTTCTTAGCTTGGCAAAGGAATAAAATCTTGAACGCTTTTCCTAAGCTGGACTTTGGGTAAGAATAATATTCAACAGTTGATTGACAGTTGAATTCAGACTTTGTCCGTTCAATAGATATAGGCCGTTTTACTCGGGTATTCCTTTGTTGGTTTGATTCTAACCTGTCTATGTTTTGTTCTCCACATTGTACTTTTTGAGTTCTTTCAGTTTGAATACTATTTGGTTCTCGACAGGTATCTCTTTTTTCTGTTGGTTCAGCTACTAAAGCTTGTGATTGTCGAAAACAATCATTTTATCTTTATAACTCTTCTTTCTCAAGTGTTTCTTGTTTTTCTTGCCCCTCTTTTCTCTCTCTCTTACCAAATGTTTGAATGTTAAATAATAATAGTGATATTTCAAGTTTAACTACTTTTCAAAGTACTTCCTTTGTTGTGTTAAATTTCTACTGTTTTCACTAAGTTTACTTAATTTCCTATAATTCTGTTGTGAAGTAAAACTTTTTACACTGTAATTATGCACATGTTATACACGAATCTGGAAATTACTTTTAAGGTTGTATTGCAATTCAGCTATAACCATGAGGCAAAATTAAAACTAAAAATATCTTTACGTTTATCAAAATAATAAATAAATAATCTCACCAAAGTCTTGAAGCATGTAACCTAAACGTGGTCATAAGTTTTCTGCTAGTTAGAAGCATAATGTTCCTTCTATGTTATGCTTTTTTATTAATACACGTTACTAAATTAATTATTTTACGGAATGTTGTGCTCACGCAGAAAAACAAAAATTGACTAAGTGTTGTTTTTTTCTTAGTAACGAAGCATACTTACATTATCTTGCTAGAAACTTACGGATCGTAGTGTAAATACATGTTTCGCGTCTTGTTGCCACAAAATCATGCTCTTCATTTTGGGGCTGTGATTGTATTATAAAAGTAACAGTTACATTATTAAAGAAGTCCAAGAGTTGTCGGTGAGTGTTTTATTCAAAATTTGGGAACAGTCAGCGCAGATAACCTTGTGTACCTTTATGAAATTATCCAGAATAAATGTAGTTATTCGCAAAACACCCCCATAAATGTTGAATATGACGAATTAGCCAAATATAGTTCATATACTAATTTGTATAAACTTAAAGCCAAGTGTACTCAGTAAAATTGCTTAAGTTTTACGACAATATAAGTGTTATTACAGTGACATATGTTCCTGATTCTAATAAAAATTGCTCATCTGATCTTAACTTTAAAAGATCTTTCAGGTTGCTGGTTTATCAGGAACGGAAGTTATTTTAATATTTTCCTTATCAATTGTTCTTGCGTTCAGCAATACGTATATGTTTTAGTTGTTTCAGGTTTCTAAGTGTCTATTGTTGATTTTGTAGTTTCACATGTATTTATGTCTGTGTGTATCTCAGAACGGCTGGTAGGGGTATTAACACAATATACTGATAAGCAGAGAACAACGTTTCGACCTTCCTAGGTCATCTTCAGGTTAAGAAAGTGACCGTTGCCGGACACAAGTCTCAGAACGAGATTATGGATACGGTATTGTAGGGTGTGTTGTAGTCGGATGTTAGGTTATTAATTACTATAGGTATAAAAGTATTCCTTTAAATTGATTTAATTTTGGTTTAGTTGCTGTATAAGTAGGGCTTCTTTGATTTTGCGTTTGTTTTTGTATTTGATTCCCTACTTAATATCTGTGTGTTTTATATGATCATGTTGTGTTCATTTGATTTGCAGTGTTCAAAAACGTGTGAAGTTTTTCTTGTTGTTGTTGTTCTTTGAATTTAGTTTCCATTTTTCTGTTTGTTTCTCTAATATAGATGTGGCAGTTGTTGCATTGTATTTTATAAATTATGTTAGTGTTGTGTTTGTCAGTGTAGTTTTTACATAGTATGGACTTTAATTTGAACCTGGTTTTTGAATGAATTTGGTTTTTACTGGAATGTTCTGTTTTGTTATAAGTTTTTTTGCAAATGTTGGTTATTGTTTC
Source organism: Carcinoscorpius rotundicauda (assembly GCA_011833715.1). Classification (NCBI taxonomy): domain Eukaryota; kingdom Metazoa; phylum Arthropoda; class Merostomata; order Xiphosura; family Limulidae; genus Carcinoscorpius; species Carcinoscorpius rotundicauda. Next base: position 21,107,145 of record CM022400.1, read on the forward strand.
GCTGATGTCGGGAACATATGGTATTCAGCAATGTAAGGTTTTGCAGTTTGTTGTATCTTGGAATTTCTTCTCGTTGTTTGTTCTTGATCTAGGTGTATGTGTATAATTTTCCCATTATTTTTTTGAGTAAATTTGTTGATGTTGATGAAGTGTTGTTTATTTTGTTGATTTCATCATTAATCTATCAGGTGAGCATCACTTTGTGGCTGTGTTTATTTGGTTTATTAATGTGTTGAGTTTTTGTTTTGTTTCATGTGCTGAGTCCCAGGGAATGTATAATTCAGTATGGGTGATTTTTCTGTGGATTTTTGTTTTGAATTGTGTATCGGTTCTAGTGATTTTGAGGTTAAGAAATGCTATTTGATTAGTGTGTGTTTTTTTTTCCTTTCACAGGTGAACTTAATGTTGGGGTATATTGGATTAACGTGATTGAAAAAACTAAATGTGTATTCTGTAGATGTAAATTCAGTGATTATATCATCAACATATCTCTACCAGTATAGTGGTGGGTGTAAGGCTGAATTGATCGCTTGAGATTCAGTCTGTGTCATAAAAATGTTGGCTGGAACTGGTGACACAGGATTCCCCATACTTAGGCCATTTATCTGGAGGTAGTCTTGGTAATTGAACATAAAATTAGTTTTGATGGTAGTGAATTTTATAAGGGTTTCTAACTGGTTTCTGTAGATGTGTGTTAATGGTTTGGGATCTTGGACATAAAGGCTTTAGTTGTTGGGACTTCTGTGTAGAGGGAGATTACAGTAAAACTGGCCATTAAGGCTTTATGATTTATTTGATTAAGAATATATTTAAAGTTAAAAGTCTTTGAAAAATAAACCGGCTGATGTTACATATTAAAAAAATGCCCACGCTATATATTTACCGGGATTGTAGTTAAATTATTCATAGGTCGCCATTTTGGGTCGTAGTGGACAATTGGGTTTGTGAGGTTAGGTTTGTGGTGCCATATAGTTGTGGTGTGCGTGATCCAGTCTTTCGTAGGTAAGAATAAATGTTTTCTGAAATTGTGTTGGTTTTTCTCATTTGTAGTAGTATTTTGTTTAATTGGTTTTCATACGTTTTTTTTTTTTGGATTTGTGTTTATTAGTTTAAATTTGTTTGTATCTGATAAGATGTCGTTCATTTCTTGAATGTGTTCATCATAACTATAGCATTGCCTTTATCTGCTTTTGGAATTTTGATGTTATTGTCTTGTTTTAAGTTGTTTGTTGAATTCATATCTTTTTGTGTGAGGTTGCTTTTAGTTTTCTTTTCTGTGAAATTATGTTGATAGTTTTGCATGAAAATTCTTTGAGAAAGTTGTTTAAGATGCTGTTTTAAGATATTTCGGGGAAATAGATGTTTTCAGTTCTACCTGGAAAGATGTGTTGTTGTTTGTTGATGGAATTGTTGTCGAAGCTGTCTTCTTTCTGATGGTTGTTTTCCGTTGTTTTGTTGGTGTTCTCAGTTTGTATATTGTGGACCACCAGTCTTCTAGGTAGGTCTACCAGGCAGGCTTTCATTTCGGTGGATGAAATGTTTCTAGGTGTTACTACAAAGTTGAGTCCTTTGTTGAGTAGATGTATTTCTTCATTGCTTTAATTTAAAGTGTTAATACCCATACCAGCTGTTTTAAGATACATTTTTATTTCAAGTGGGTTTCTCGTCATTTTGTATGTCTATGTGTATATATTAATACACTTTTAGATTTAAAAATTAAAATAATTGATAAGAATATCAATGTAAATATTTTTCCTTTCCAGTTTATGCTTTAACCTCTTTTAATATTAATATACCACACCCTTCTGTTATAAACAATATAACTTCGCAATTATTCAGATATTGTAAAATTTATGGTAAATGACAATATTTTATCAGTAATGATGAAATACAGATACAAAAATTAATAGCTAGTGAATTTAATAAAAACACTTTAAATAAAATAATTAAACTATTATGTAAGAAATATAAGAAGATACTGAATTATTATAAAAAAATAAAAATTAGAGAAATTTTACTTGAAATTTCTAATAACTATTTTTAGTTATAAATAAGTTCATTTAACAGCTTGGCACTACTTTGTGTGGATGTACACCTTGCTGTATATAAAGCCTTGTTTAGAGCATGATAGTCACAGAAGACTTAAAAATGTAGTGGTTGGTAGTTATATTAGTTTATTTAGATAACTGGATGGGACTCTTTATACTAGTATAATTCATTTACTGAGCTACCAATTAGTGCCTCTCTACCATAATGGGATATGGAACGCTAACTTCAAGAGGTAAGTTTCTAACTTACCTACCCGCAAATGGTAGTGTCCTTTTTTATTCTTATTTTTCAATTATTTTTTTTCTTCTTCTTTACTTTGGAGAGCAGTCACCTTTCCCACAACTGTTTGCAGGCAGTAAGGGATGACATAGGTGTGAGATGGTGTGGGCTTGAGTACCCACATTTCACTCTCTTAATTTCTGTATCTGTTGCTACTCCTTTATTTTATTTCTATATATGAGACTGGCGAATGGTTGTTAAGACTGATAGACGGTGTATCCCCACCATAATGTGGGTCCTACTTAATCAGTCGCCTCCAAAACCTAGAGTACATTTCATAATCCCACATTACAGTTTGTACCCTAGGTTATTTTCATTTATTGTAGAGTTTTTGTTTAATTTGTTTTTGTTTTGGTTTATTTTTAATTTATAACAAACTGATATGTGTATATTTATATTTTTAGGGAAAATTAATACTGACAGAGTTAAGTAAATTAAATTAAAACAAAATCAAAAGGAAGGACTGCGTTAAAAACAGAAAATCCACATCTCTGGCAAATTATATTAGTTTGTTATAATAAAGTTATATATGTATATATTTATAAATATATAATATGCATTCTTTGTTATAAAGAAATAACTTCCATATATTGCTGTTAGAGTAAGAGACCTTACGAACAAAGAAGGGAGTGTACAAATCCTATGCCTTATCACTTTTGTATTGCAGTAGTTGTGTGATTTGTTAACACAACCAAACATTCTCATCTAATTGGAGAAAATAATAACTGTTCTGAAGATCAGGGATTTCAAAAATTTATCAGAAACAAATGTAAGCGTATGTGTATTCGTCTGAGCCTAATAGTTTCGACTTATTTGAATTTCGCGCAAAGCTACTCGAAAGTTATCTGTGCTAGCCGTCCCTAATTTTGTAGTGTAAGACTAGAGGGGAGACAGCTAGTCATCACCACCCACCGCCAACTCTTGAGCTACTCTTTTACCACCACATAGTGGGATTGAGTGTCACATTATAATTCCCCGACGGCTGAAAGGGCGAGCATGTTTAGTGCGACCGGGATTCGAACCCGCGACCCTCGGATTATGAGTGGAGTTCCTTAACACGCTTGGCCATGCCGGGCCCTGGCGACCTTATTAGTGTAGATCAAAAGCTAGCTTATGAATAAATGAAGCAAAGATATCAATTAATAGAACATAATACCAAAATTTTATTCGTCTTTTCTGATGGATTTACTCCAGTGTATCCATTCTGCAGCCCCCCAGTGGCTCAGCGGTATGTCTGCGGACTTACACGCTAAAATCCGGGTTTCGATACCCGTGGTGGGCAGAGCACAGATAGCCCATTGTGTAGCTTTGTGCTTAATTCAAAACAACAACAACAACATCCATTCTGCAAAACATACCAGTGAAACATTTTTTTGTAAAAACGCTATAAATGTGATTAAACTAGGTTATTTAATTAAATTGTTAACTCATCATTATCTAAAAATCAAATGAGGGAAACATGAATTTTAGAAACGAAAATCTACTCAGAAGGTTACTCTATTATTTTATATATTTTCTTTAGGAACTGCGAGTTTAATAATGAATAATGGATAGCATTGTGTGTGTGTGTGTGTGTGAAAAGTGAAAGAAACGTTGATAATATTATTACATAAGTGTCAATTTTAGCCTTAAAGGCTTAACCAATTTTTATTTAAAAAAAAAGAAGAAAATTCAGATATAACTTTGACTCTCTCTTTTGTTTTAACTTAAATTATTCATCGCTTCAAGTTTTTCATGAGATAAAGTAAATGAAATCATTATGTTGAAAGAAAAAGTTTTTTTAATAATTAATTACATTGATATCGAATAAAACTAAGCTTGGAAAATTTGAAAAAAAAAACGTTAGAAAAAAGAGAATGTAAAAAATATCTGGAAAAAGAAAAAAATGTAAAGTCATTAGCGAGATATTATATGTATAGGTTCCCACTGTGACATCTTGTATCGTTTACCAATACTCTTACACCTGTTAGGTACAGTAGGTTTGTGGTATATTTGTTATTTTCAAGTAAACAAAAAAGAGAACACGTACGTTTGTTCTTAGAACATTTAAACAAACAAAATTCTTGTGTCAAGCACAAAGTTGATAATGAGAAGTTTTGTTTTTAATATTGATATTAAAACCTTTTATGATCATTTGGATATAAGAACGTATTATAAACCAAAGTATACAGGATTGTTGTTATATATATAAAGCGTTTGAATGCCATGTTGTTGTTTATATTATTGTTTCAAAGTTTAAACCAATAAAATATGTTGTTATTCATTTAAAATAACATTTAGAAATTTCTAGAATTAAGTAGATCGATCATTTGACTGTAAACGAAAATGTATGGCGGCCTAGTGTCTAGACGTCGAATCTCGTGCAAAAACGGACATGCGCGGATTTCTTTGGAACTCTATGGAAGTTACACGATGGTTCGAGAAGAGGAGGCCTACTAATATATAAACAGACGGAGACGCGAGAAATAGAAGAGTCAGACATTAGTTTTATTCAAAACAAGAGATGTTGTTTTTCGTTTGAGAAAGTTTAAACGTTTGCTCTATGTTAATTCAACTTGGATTTGTGACTGAAGTTAGATCTACAGAAGCTGTAATTTTATTTCGTCAATCTTTACGATTCATTCGAATTACTGGTTATACTGAAGGTCAACACGTACAGGACTGTTTAGGGGAGACCGAAGCGGAAAACGACAAGTTGAAACATTCATCGAAAACACCATAAAAAGAACTTCGTCATTCTCCATTCAAACTTCGAAATTTCTTCGTGGGACCAAATTAACACCCTAGACTGGAATTTTGAATTTCTGATCTGGACTTTTGAACTTTCATTGTAGATCATTATATTGGATACAGGCCAGTACCATTTTGTATTGTAATTAATTTTGAAGGTTGAAACTGAATATCTGTCATTGTTATTATATAATTTATGTTATATCTGTTACATATATGATAGTTTGTTGTAATAAATTATACAAGCTGTTATCTGTGTCTTTCTGTTGCGTTCATAAAACATAAAAAAACGTTACAATTGTGTAGTCATGTTGACAGTTTTACGCCTATTAAGAAAAGGTTATGAGGTCAGTTTGATAGATTTCAGTATTTTGCAGAGTTTTTCATATTGCTAACGACTATCTTTATTGGCCCGGCATGGTCATGTGGGTTAGGGCGCTCGACTCGTAATCTGAGGGTCGCGGCTTCGAATCTCCGTCATACCAACCACGCTTGCCCTTTCAGCCGTAGGGGCGTTATAATGTGACGGTCAATCCCACTATTCGTTGGTAAAAAGAGTAGCCCAAGAGTTGGCGGTGGGTGGTGATGACTAGCTACCTTTCCTCTAGTCTAAAACTGCTAAATTTGGGACGGCTAGCGCAGATAGCACTCAAGTAGCTTTGCGCGAAATTAAAAAAACAACAACAAAATTATTTAACAACGCTTCAATACGTCTACAAATCTTTTTGCTGGGATTTTTCGCTCAACTTTTATTCAAGTTATAACAACAAAATTTAAATTATTCTAAAACCTCAATGACCGTAGCCTCAAACTCTGTGTCAAGAACGGAGATTTTTTTCAAATTAATTGAGAAGATTAATAAATATCAACGATCTTAGGATGTTCGTGAATATTTTGTTCTCGATTTTTACGAAAATATATAGAATAAACCACTTGTTCTTCAGACCAGCTTATAAAACACTACTGAAACCCAACTGGGATTTTGTTCACGAAGTATTCCAATTATATCTCTTTAGTCACGAGATTGGTGGAGAGGAATTGTTTATTTCTGAACGTTCCTTGTTCATAGAACCTAAACATCTGCTACGCATAAAAAGGTAAACGATCAAACAAAAGAACTGGAAATTTTTTAAACTTTTTTTTCTACAGATGTCTGGATGCGAAATAGGATAATACTCGAGAGGAAAAGAACATTGAAGTAGTTTGCAGTTTTAACAACGAACAACGCATGAGAATGAAAGAAACTGAAACCAAATTTGTAAATTTCTTGTTCTCTTCGAGAGTCAATTGTTTTGTCATGAATATCTTATTTAATTATCACTATTGTGATGAAACGCAATAACGCTATTTATCTTTCTTTATTTCCAATGCTGTAGAGTTGAATAATAACCATGAAAGACAAACTTTTAAGTGAATATTTAACAATTTGTATGACGTACGGAGATAAGATTTAGCTCTCTATATAAATAAATGTTTATTTAGGTATCATTCTATCGAAATATCTAGTGCCACGCGATTAAATCCAACGACAGGATCTTTGGATTTAGAATGCATCATTTTGGAGGTGACGAAATGGTCTTTGACGTGTTCCTAAAATAAATCTTAGTCCAAGAGTATCTTTAAAGCATTATTGTTAGGTGACGCAATTCAATTAAACCAGACGTGTTTATTTTTATTTTACAAAACAAACGCTAAACAACAGAAAATCACAGAATTAAAGAACTAATGGCACCAGATGTCTCGATACTGACCTACAGCTCTCAAATGCAACGCACCTAATTCAACGTCTAAGGTTGATTTTATTCGTTATTTACTGAAAACTGTACAGAATTTCATTCAGCAAGATAGATTCTCATGGGATTCTTTTAAAAATATATTATTTATTAGAACACCAAAAAAACTACATATTTATGGTCTCTACTGTTTAAAATACTGATTCTATAATTTTCGTGGTGTTCAAATATTGAAGGAGGATGTGTTGATGTAAATGGATACTTGAAGGGCGCTGCGCAATTCTGAAGTTATGCAAAACAGGGCTATCAGGAGTCTTGTTTTGTTTTTGTTTGTTTGTTTTTGGAATTTCGCACAAAGCTACTCGAGGGCTATCTGTGCTAGCCGTCCCTAATTTTGCAGTGTAAGACTAGAGGGAAGGCAGCTAGTCATCACCACCCACCGCCAACTCTTGGGCTACTCTTTTACCAACGAATAGTGGGATTGACCGTCACATTATACACCCCCACGGCTGGGAGGGCGAGCATGTTTAGCGCGACTCGGGCGCGAACCCGCGACCCTCGGATTACGAGTGCACGCCTTAACGCGCTCTATGAACCGCTAATCTAAATAATTAGCGGATACTATACTAAAGATTTGACTTTATAGTGTGTAAGTAACGAAACGCAACACTTAATTTTCACGTCACGAAAATAGTTTTTGTTTGTTGCTCGTTTTCGTGGTAAAATACTTTTCTGACATCTGAACACATCTTGTGTTTGTTTTCCAATTATTCCTAATTATTAACACTTCTCGTGTTTTATTATATTTTATTTGAAGTAAATAATTAAAACCAACAACAAAATAAAATCAAACTAGTTCAGAACTCCACAAACATCAAGCTGTAAACTAATAAGTGGAATGTTTTAAAAATATCGCTTGTTAATGTTTTTCTATTCATTATTATTGCATACAACGTTTTGTAAAAACCAAAAAGTAATATCTATTTCAGGAAACTTGCTTTAGCATTCAGCTCGATGAAATACGACAAATAAACTGAACTAAAAAGCTAGCTTTAGCATGTATCTTGGCCAAACACGATAAATAAACAAAACCAGGAAACTTGCTTCAGTATTTAACTTAGTGAGACAGGATAAAGAAACAAAAACAAGGAAACTTTATTTTACATTTAACGTAACGAGGCAGGGTAGACAAGCAAAACCAGAAACCTTGCTGTAACATTTAACTTAATGAGTTTTTATTTATTTTTTTAGGGCAAAGCTACATAATGAAACACCCGTGTTTTGCCTACCACAGGTATATGAAACTTACGTTATTATAAGCTCACTGCGGGAGACAAGCTAAAGAAACGAAACAAAGGAATTTCTTTCAACTTTAACATTTTATTTAATGAAATAGGATTTATTGATAATTTTTGTTGAGCATCGTGTTGGAGGTGTCAACGCCAGTTTTTCCTAATTATAAAAAATGATAGACTAAATGGAAAGCAGGTAATAAACGCGAGGCAAAGCCAACTTTGAGATTAATTGAATGATGACATTTGACTATTACACTTTTAACGCACCCGCGGCCTCAAAGTGCGGAGTACGTTTTTCTCTGACGGGACGTGACCCATGAATCCTCAGTCTGGCACGCTAGCCACTGGGCGAGATAGTTTAAAGAAACAGTTTCCCTTATTTTAGTAGTTTTCAGTTGTTTACGGTGATTTTCGTCTGCTTTGTGTAAAGCAATTATAACGAATATTTAAAGATTTCCAAAATAATTATTCTAGTTTAAATGTCCCTTCTTTTTCCCAGGCTTGCGTTCAAACAGGCCACTCCTTGTTAAAATTCAAATAATGCACCTAAAAGCCGGATTCAATTATGTAAACATTTAAAGAAAAACTAACTGCCATCTGTTATCCTGTTTGGTTACTAAGCTAACTTACGGTACATTGGAAATGAATTCTTTAATATTGCTTTCTCGCAAATTCAGTGGCTGGGAAGCTACATTATAAGACATAAATAATGTTTCATAATATACTTGATAAGTATTTCCTAAAGTGACTGATTATGACGTAAAATATTTAAACCTCTCTGATTTGTTGATGTTCTCCTGAGGTGTATTTAAATCTGGTTGCTAGATCCGTCTACAGCCACTCCTGCAGTTGCCGAGTGAGTGTTCCGGCAGCTGTATAAACTGTTGGCCGTCGCTGATCTGTCACTCCACCGGTAAGATCTCCTTGATCTTCGCTTCTTGCATCCCACAGCAGTGAAAAAGGCTTTGCGATATTTTTTGTGCATGAAACAGTACGTCATAGGATTACAGCAACACGAAATATAAGCCAAAAGTTGAATAGCTGAAAATCCTGTGCCCCCAAGTTTTCCATAAACTGTGATCGGGTCAAATACTGACCATGTATTAATAACATAAAGAGGTGTCCAGCAAATAAAAAACTCCAACACAACAACGAACAGCATTCTGATGACTCGTTTCTTAGCTGCGTAGCTTTTCTTTATGGTTCCCTTCACAACAAGATGTCTCTGAATGTTAGTCCTTGTGTGAACGATAAATGAGTTATAAGTTCTCTCATTCTGCTCATCAGTTGCCAAGTTTACTTGTCTTCCATTTCCAAGTGGATTCAGACCGAATTCTGTAGATCCAATTGATTTAACCAATTAACTAATTAATCAGTAGTTAAACTTGTTCATTCACACGTCTATCAAAAATAACAACAAACGAACATCCAAATTGACTCTTCATTAAGGAGCTTTTTTACTCATTAAGATAAAATTCTCTCCAATAGTTCATTTTCACATAATACTACCTCATATTCATTAATAAAAGTGAGAAATATTCGAGATGCAACTTAATAATATCACTGTTTACACTTCGCATACACTACGTAAGCAACAAATCTCTCACTGTAGACAGTTCACTCAGTGTCTTACAAACACATAGTGTAAATTACTGTAATCACAAACGGAATTTCGAGCTGTGATGTCCGTAGACGTATCTTTATAATGTAGTATACTTAAATTAAAAGCATAAGACAATTTCTGTATAGATCTAAAACCCTCATTGTGCTATCAGAATGTGACTTTTTTTAAAATACAAAATACTTTATTGAAAGTTAATAAAACAGAAAGTTCACTTTTGAAAATTTCAAAACTTTACGAATTGTACCAAAATTGTGTACTTAATACCATGTACTGTTGATTAACATTACATATGAAGTCAAATATTAAACTTTGTGCAACATTTAACTTTTGTTTGTGTCTCACCTTCACGGTAATACACGCACGTACCTTCATCACCTGTTTGTAGTCCGAGAAAGAGTCTCCGAACGATGATTATATACGCTACAGACATGACGACCAGTGGAATGATCAAAAGTATGACATCTAAGTAGAGGTTAAAGAGCTGTTCCGGCACTTTCTGTGGCCACACCTCCCGACACTTGTAGCGACCTCATGTGGTAGAAATATAATAGGACGTTATCATTTTCTGAACATGCTTTCTGTTTATAATGCTCTAGAAGTAAGTACAAACCTAAACATTTTCATAGTTTAAAGTGAAAAGGAAACTGAGAAAGCATGCATAATCGTACTTTGTTACATGAAATAGATTTCAATGGCATTCGGGTCGTAAGTTGGCCCTCTAGTAGAGTTCTGGATTTCGGAATTGGCGAACGGAATCCGTATCCACGCGATACCAAAAAATATTCATCACACTTAAAGCTATGGCTGTGTAACCACGTGTTATAAGAGTAATAATCAATCCCTTAGCCTGTACGGTGGGTCGGAGCTCAAAATTAGGGAGTCTTTCCCACAGCTATAAATATAGTGACATATTTTTTTGAGTAAATAACTGTGCACATATCTTCAATGAAAAGCACTAGTGAACAGTGGAAGTTGTGAAAGTCAAACATGAAGATATTAGCAAATTAATTTGTTATTCAGCTGAAAATCGTAAACCGTATTTTTTTCTTTTTGTTGTTGCTGTAATATAAGGTTGTAGATGAAAGGCACTTCTATCAATGCTTGAAAATAATGACACCGAGTATAACCATTAAAAAAAAAAAAAGACATGAAAAGAATACCGCCCACTTACCACGTGCACGAACAGCTGGATTTCAAGAACTCTACAAGCTCTTCAATGAGCTTTTGCTGCCATCTACAAATCGCATAACACAAAATAGTACAAACTAAATATTAAGTTTGAAAATGTTTTATAATTAACTATTTCAATAACAACGCACTCTTATCGTCTTCATATATTTTTATTGGTAATTTCCTTCTCCAATATCTGAAAATAACAGTCTATCATAAATGGACATTTTTATATTTCTCTTAAATAATATGAAATAACTACTTTGATAATTATGTAGATTGATAGCCCTATTTTAAAATCAAATTGTAATAAAAGTAACAAAAAATAACTCGTAAAATTTCAAGTCTATACCATTATTATAAAGGATCGTTTTCATAATTTCGTACTTTATATACAGGGTGGTCGCTAGAAAAGCGGAAAATTTGTCAAACAGCTGCCCCAACAGTGGCTCAGCGGTATGTCTGCGGACTTACACGCTAAAATCCGGGTTTCGATACCTGTGGTGGGCAGAGCACAGATAGCCCATTGTGTAGCTTTGTGCTTAATTCAAAACAACAACAAGTCAAACAGCTATTTATTTTTACAAAGTTTTTAAAGGCATATGTTATATTACACTCATAAATGCTCAAAATTATTAAAATCATGCATTTTATTCATGATATAAAGAAATCAAAATAGAAATGAGTAAGCACGCATTTTATTCATGATCTCATGTGACCCTCAAATTTTCCGCTTTTCTAGCGACCACCCTGTATTTATATTTTTGAAATAAAAGAAAGAAACCAATTCTCATAATATTTGTTTAGAAAAATAAATATATATACATAAATCATCTCGTATTCTATAACAACTTTGGTAATAAGCGAACCATTTTCCATGTTATCACAGTTTTGTTAATTTTTTAACAGAAAGAAATAATTAGCATTCACCAAGTCACATTTATGTGGTTCTATTTGAAGGGGGAGTACAGAGGAAGCAGTTTCATGGCTTCTTACAGAATACGTTTAATTTTTCTTAGAACTGAGGAAAAAGTTTAACTCCTACTCCTGTTAATCTTAACAGTTTCGTTTTACAACGAAAGCTGAAAAATAAAAATTTTCGTCACTCTGTAACCTATGTCGACCGTTAGTTTAATGCAAAATGCTAAACTTTCATGATGAATCTGTGTCATAATTTAGCGAAACATGGAAGGAACAAACGTCATAATCTTACATTATTGTTCACGTTGAGACATCTTTTTCTGCAGAAAAGTATGATTCGTATTCAGTAACAACCTTGCTTCATAATATTTGGTTTGTTTTGAATTTCGCGCAAAACTACACGAGGGCTGTCTGCGCTAGCCGTCCCGAATTTTGCAGTGTAAAACTAGAGGGAAGGCAGCTAGTCATCACCGCCCACCGCCAATTTTTGGGCTACTCTTTTGCCAACGAATAGTGGGATTGACCGTCACATTATAACGCCCTCACTGCTGAAAAGGCGAGCATGTTTGGTGTGACGGAGATTCGAACCCATGACCCTCAGGTTACGAGTCGAGTGCCTTAACCACCTGGTCATGCCGGACCGTTTCATAAGAAGCAACAGTCTAGTTTAAAACAATTACTCGTGTTAATCTAGCTCCAAATAGCTCAGGTAACAATGTGACTAACTTCTACGTTTGTTTGTTTATTTCAGAGTGGAGCCACATTGGGTTAGCTGTTGTGGCCGCTGTCGGGTATCGAACCGCCGATTTTAGTGTTTTAATTCCCTAATCCCACCGCTGTCCTAAAGGAAAACCTAATTTTAAGTAAAAGTGGCTGATGCAACAAGCGGACATTTCTATGAAGCTGCTTAACGCTGTACTCGGTGATGTCTACGATGAGGATAAGCTTTAATTGTAAACCACAGAAGTTAAATTAGTTACAGTGTGTCTGTAACAAATTATATGATCCAAAAGGTTTTTTGTTGCAGTCTTAATCCGTTGGAACTTCGCTCTTGTTTTTCATAAAAACCAGTAAGAGCGTGATGGCATAATGATTTTAGGAGCTTGTTTGTAATTAAGTACAAAGCTACACAATAGGTAATTTGTGTTCTTTCTACTACAGGTATCGAAACCTGGTTAATTTTTAGCGGTGTGAGTTCGAAGCCATGTCGCTGTGCCATTGTGGGGTTATGGCATAACAAACAATCATGCAAAGGTCGGAAAGCTACGTTTCTACAAGGCTGAAAGAGTTATTTGTACAAGTTATCAACTTGAGACCCGTAAAAGTAACCTAATTATATTAACAAAGTAGTTTCATAACATATTTTAATTATTCTAATTTTTCCAGTGACTCGCATATTAAATAAAAAATAAGTCCAAGAGCCTCAACATAGAACCAATTCATAATTCATTGACATTTCTCTCCGAGATTATTTATGTAGGATAACTTCAAGCAAACAATGGGTTATTCAGTTTCGTTAAATGTTACACGAAATACCTAAAAACAACTATATATTTGGTTGAGTCTTTACTTGGCTTATATTACTTTCTGGCCAAGCGTGTTAAGTCGTACGACTTGTAATTCGCTGGTTCGCATCCCCTTCGCGCCAAACATGCTCACTTTCCCAGCCGTGGGGGCGTTATAATGTGACGGTCAATCCCACTATTCGTTGGTAAAAGAGTAGCCCAAGAGCTGGCGGAAGGGTAGTGATGACAAGCTGCCTTCTCTCTAGTCTTACACTGCTAAATTAGGGACGGCTACCGCAGATAGCCCTCGAGAAGTTTTGCGCGAATTTCAAAACCAACGATATAACTATCATTTATGCAGTTAAAGTTGTTTCAAAGCTCTTAACGATGTTTAGTACAGTCATTTTCAAATGTCTATAATAGAAACGGAGGCGGCTCAGCATGAGCAGGTGGTTACGTCATCTGAGGGTTGCGAGTTCATATCCCCGTCACACAAAACATGCTCTTCCTTTCAGCCGTGGCGGCGTTATAATGTTACGGTCAATTCTATTATTCGTTGGTAAAAGAATAGTCCAATAGTTGGTGGTGATGACTAACTCCCTTCCGTCTGGTTTTGCACTCCTAAATTAAGAACGGCTAGTGTAGGTAGGCCTAGTGGAGCTTTATATAAAATTGAAAAATTAAACTAATAGAAACAGAAAACAAATGTAGTCGTCAAGTGTAAAGAAGAATTGAGATTGCATAATTACGTTTCACCTTTTGCTGGATACGATGTTAGTAGTAAGCATTAAAAGTGTCTTTAGTGAGGTGTTTAATCATCTGGAACCTTACCACTAGACTTGACCTCTAAGAGTTTACTCAGAACGGCAATTGGAAGCATCGCTAGAAATGACCCCGTCCAAACTAACATGATTATTTTGCAAGCGTGAGATGTTGTCTGCCATTGTCTTGACTTTAATGGCCGACAGATGGCAAAATACCTTTCCAAAGAAATGGACACCAGAGTCCACACGCTAACGGATACTGAAACGGCTGCAAAAAAAAAGAAGAAACATTTAGCCTTCATACTGTTTTTAGAACACTGAATTTTCTTTAATCATAAGAATAAATAAAAAACATTTGTGTTTTGTTTTACTCGCAATAAATAAGTAGAAGGATATTGTACCACACCACTTTAGGATATCTTGAAATTTAAAAAAAGTTTGCACAAATCTTTCTTCAGCCATATTAGTCAATAAAATAATTGCACTTAAATATATTCATTAAACTATCAAGTCATTCTTTAAGTAATGTATGCTTTTAAGTTCAGAAAAGAGAAAGGATTTCAAACGTTTTTAATGTTATTTAATCAATAATGTATGTTCCATTATTATTAATTACTTCTGCCAACGATTCACATGATTCTAAATGCCACTTCTATAAAATTCTTGCGATTTGGAGGAATAGAATTTAAAGAGGGTAGTTTTGACATCTTTACGTGTTCCAAGCTCTTTTCTATCAAGATAGTTCTGCAAACTTTGGAATATATGATAATCAGATGGGACAAGGTCTGGAGAATAAGGAGGATTTGGAAGTTTTTCCCAGTCTAGCTCTTCAGTCTTTGCAGATGTGATCCTTGTTGTATGGGATCGTGCATTATCCTGGTGTAACACAACACCTTTATGACTGATCAAAGCAGGCCTCTTTTCTTTCAGTGCAACATTCAAGTGCTCTAACTATGACAATAGAAGTCTAATGTAATTATTACATTGAGTGGCAGCAACTCAAAGTGGATCACATCAACAATATCCCACCAAACACTTAACAAGATTTTCCTAGGGTGAAGGTCCATTTTGGGCTTTAGCCAGAGTACCTGCACTGAGCCATTATCTGCGGCACTTAACATTTTCATAAAATGCCTATTTTTTTATCTTCGGTCACTAATCTGTCCAAAAAAGGCGAGTTATGTTCACGAGAGTGCAGAGAAGTGCAAATGTCCACTCTTGCTCTAAGGTTGGCTTGTGTCTAATCATTGGTAACTCATTTTTTTAAGTTTTGACACCTTTCCAAGCTGTTTAAGATTATGGTGAACTGTTGAATGGGTTGAATTAAGCTTCTGTGCTAGTTCTTCAACTGTTACAGCACAATCTTCATCAAGTGCAGGCAACAGCAAGTCATCATTAAACTCAACAGAACAACCTAAACGTGACGCATCACTTGAGCTGTAGTTACCTGATCTGAGCTTCTGAAAGCATCTTCGACATTTTTTTTTCATTGAGAGACTCTGCACCATAAACACCTTGAATATTTCATGTAGTTTCGCTGCACTACTGCCTTTCTTAAACTCATAAAGCATTATATGCCTAATGTACTCCTCTGATACATCTATCTTCATAAGGATTGATTTGATTAATGATCTGAAAAATGGAGTTGGGCTTGTTTCTTTTATTTGTCTGAACATTTTTATACACGTCCTACTTCATGTTTGAGTTATTAAAGCCTTTTACAAAGACGGAAATGATTATGCATTTCCTGCATTACATTTTCGGACATTACGTATGGGATGACCTGACAGTATAGAACACAATTGCAGAGAAAAATCAAACGTGCAAGAACACAATCCGTTGCACAATGTCAAATAAAGTAACTGATAAAGCCGAGAGAAAAGGCAGTTATAGCTTTAACTACAATAAAGTAATTACACAACAATGTACCTATGAGTAAAATTAAGGTCATTGTTAATAAGAGCAATTAAAACCACAAAAGAAGATACAGATAGGTTTTTATGGAATATGTTAGAGTAATTGCCCAATGATGTGAATTTCAGTAAAGTTATGGTGATTGTACACTGTTAGTAATAATAATTAAAGCCATACACAATATAGATGGGTTACTGAAACCTAATACAGTAATTACACAATAACGTGAGTCTGGGTAACGTTAGAGCCAATATTCACTGTTAAAAAGAGTAACTGATACAATAAAAATGCTAGAGATCAATTTGACTTCATCTTACAATATAGATAACAATGTAGGTATGATTAAAAAATCAAAGGTCATAAGTCATTGTACGCTTTAATTGGAAGAGACTGCTCAGAGGCATCAATTTCAGTAAATCTTACTACTGTAGTTACACAATTATAAGAGCCTGAATATTTACTCTAAAGTCGTATATATATATATATGGGTGAGGCTTTCTTAAACGTCCACTTTGATGTCGTCAATGGTCTGGAGAAAACGTCTCTGAGTACGTACCTTAAACAAATATAATAATTTATAAAAGATGGACGATGGGCAGAGCCTTCCAGTCATATATAATACGTCGAGTTTTTGTTAAAGTTCTTCCCAACAAACCAAATAAATAAACAATGGTGAAGTGTTAAAAGTAGCATGTCGCCAGCAGAAAAATTAATTTCAAAGCAATAACACAAAAACAAAAATTTTAAGTATGACTCGAGCCTTTTATGTGATTAATTAGTAAACATTTGTGTTTTGAAAATTTGTTATTAGCTAATTGTCTCGTGACTTTTTCACGTATAACGATATCAAAAATAACATGTTGGCGTAATTACATGTTTGCCTTTATGGCTGTTCATTTTCAAGGCAATAATTGCAAACTGAGTAACTAAAGAGATTAGTCTAAAATCAGTCCCTAAACACAGGGTATCAAGAGATGTTAAGGGTATGCCTATTTGTAGCTTGTAATAGAATTCGATTTTTAAACATGCGATTTCGTTTACGTATATATCTAGCGTAAATACTCAAATTCAAGTTATGTCACTTTGTTATATTGTTACATGCAACAGCCAAAGCACATGTTGTTATGAATAACTGTAAGAGTAGAAGTAAATCACATTTTTCAGTAAAATTTACTGAACATGAACTTGATGAGCTCCTTCACGTGCTCTCCTTTACTTCAGTTTTGCTTTAAAATGCATATGGAGTGGATCATGTTTTTCCCGCCATAATGAATTTCCATCATGTGCAGATGATTAGGCTTGAGTTAGTTTGAAGTTCATTAGTCACAAATTAACTCATTTTTCTGCAAAACGTCATTGAAATATTATCACAGAGAAAAAGAAAGATAGCCTTTGCACAATTTGTTTGTTTTTTGAGGTTTATTTCTTGGTAAAACATAATTCGGTAAAGGAGTACAGATGTAATAAAAAGTTGTCAATTTTATTAAGATGTTAAAATATAACAGAATGTAGACAGAATACCAGATGTGTAAACAAGATTTTCCAATAGTTATATGTTTAAAAACTATATAAATCATACTTATAGGAGATTTTTTTTAATAGTTTTCAGTTGAAAAATGGTCACTCAAGATCTTTGGCTCATGTATGTTAGAAAAAAATATAATACTCGATCCAATACAGTAAACGAGATTGCTTAGCTGATTACAAAACAATATATCCGAGTTAACATTGTTATTACGACAGCAACCGACTACATGCAGAGAAAGGAAGCTTAAATAAATGTTATAAAAATATAAGTCCATAAGAGTACACCAGTAATGACAACATTTGACCAGGAAAGTGATTGATAGGTTTGACCTAGACCTGATGAAATTATTACTTGATGACGCGTGAAACCATATATACTTGTGCACGTTAAAATCGAAAAGTTACTTTTCGCGTGTTTTTCTTATAGCAAAGCCACAAAGGGCGATCTGCTCAGCCCACCGAGAGTAATCGAACCCCTGGTTTTAACGTTGTAAATTCGGAGACATACTGCTGTACTAGTGGGGGACATAGGTTAAATTTACTTTTCGATATGAAAAAAACAAAACTTTCTGATTGAACGTTCTTATTCAATTTCAAATAGCCTTGCTTACTAATATTACATTACTGACAATGAGGTAGAATTAAAGTTTAAAATGAATTAAAATAATGTTATAGATGTAAAAAAATTACAGGTTTTTCTTCTTAATAGTAACCAACTTACTGAGTTCTATTTTGAAAAATTCACGATAAAAAGTTTTCACATATAGAAAGCATAATTTGCTTAAGTTTAAAGATCTTAATTTAATTTTATTATTATTATCTCGAAAGGTTTTTTTTTAATTGTGTGCTGTAAATACTGTATTTCGAGACTGGTAAAATAAGTGAAGAATGGGTGCATTTTAAAAGTACAGAATATATGTTTTAGTTAATTTAATTAATTTTTGTTAATCATTTAGCAATGGTTTCCCGTCATTTTTACTAGCTCTTATACCAGTATATAATAATTTGTGACATTGTTTGTTTTTCTATTATGTAACCAGAAACACATAATTCCATTAAACCTATTGATTAACACACACGATTCTTATAGTTTTCTTTAAAGATGAGCATGATTAAAATAAATCTTTGTTTGTTTTTACATCTTCTTTTATGAAAACTTTTCAATTGTAGAGAAAAACATGAATAACATTATGTTAATATTTAAACATATAAAAATATTCGTTACAAGTTTGGTTACAACAGTTGTATCCAAGCTTTGAATAATTGTTTCATTTTTTTATCAAAGTCCACACAGTCCAGTTCAGTTAATTATTAATTATTCTTCTATACTCTGTTATTACAATACAAACTACGATAAATTTATTTTAAAAATCACCACTATTTTACGCAATCATTCAATCTAGATCGTTCCAACTCAAACTACATTTTTTACGCATTATATAAAGACCAAATGAGGCCTAAAACTTTTCACCACACACTATAGGATATTATGATGCAATAAAACTTAATTAAAATAATTATAAATATTTAAAAAGTACTTGCAGTGTGACACAATAATATAAAAAACGCCAATTCACAACTGAACTGTCTGACGTAATTCACACGGTAACGTAAACAAACTTGTGATAAATTATTGCTTGGGATAATAGCTAAATTTAACATTCGCAATACACTTAAACCATCTATATCATAAGCTTTCACTTGCTACTTAATTTGTGTTCGTTTCGCTCTAACTCAAAAACATTTTCCTTTACAATAAATGTTTTACTATTACAGTAGCTTACAATTTTTTTGGTCTCTTGAGTTTAGTTAATATATCATTATTCGATCTTTAGTGATTATATTTTCTGCTCTATATGATTGTTCTATCTTTATGTCATTTTTATCTGATTTATCATATAATAATGTGTTCTGATGTTTACTTTTTATTGTCTACCTTTGTTCAATTTTCTGAGATAACTCGCAATCCTTTAAACATTTGAGTCTATTCTATGGTTTATCATTGTTTTGTTTTCTGTGATACCTTATTATTGTCCTATTCTTTCCCGGTACTTCGTCTATTCTGCATTTGTTGAGTTACATGTAAATGAGTTTTTTTTTGGTTTACTACTATCCGAGTTCGTGTAATTACCTGCTTTGTTCATCGGTGATGCTTCATATATATTCACGGTGAATTTACTTGATTCAAGTAATTTGAGTGTGAATGGGCATCATCTACGAGATTTGTGCAGCGTATTGTGACATGAATATTTTAGAAGATGTACAGATCGAAATGATAATTGTAACCATCGCAAAGCTCACCATCAGAAACATTTTGGCAAGTGGATGCACTTTGAAATGATGAGAGCTACTCAATCCAGGTTATTATGGTGTAAGCTGCATTTTGTGTTTTGGTAATGAGGCAGGTCAGTATACAGTCTTCACATAAATATTAAAGGTTCTTAAGTGAAACATTTTGCAATGTGTTGTTTCAATAAAACAAATACGTTCTTGAAAAAAACAACCTACGACCCATTCTTCGCCTCAAGTGAAAATACTAACCTCTTGAACGACTCATCCAAAGTCTAGAGACTGAGCTTGTATAATATTTTTTAAATATATAGGAGTTATTTTGCAAAGTCTAACCACAGCTTTCTGCTCAGTATCAACTGGTTAAGCTTTTGAGACAATAACGGGGACATGTTTTACCAGATATTTTAAGAACCTAGATGAAAACAAGTATCACATAGCATCAAAAGTATTCAACCAAAGAAGGCTCAACATCATATTATTGAGACCACTAGTACCACCACTATGATTGCATACCTTGAGACTTCTGAGAGAGCAATGTAATTACATTTTTAGGTATTTTTTTTCTACAGGTCATTCCGAATATCTCAGCTGACGACCAATTTCTCAACCTAGCCAGAGGTAACACACTTATGTTAACCAGTTAATCATTATGAAGAGTAAATAGCGTCGTAATTGATGTTTTAATATTTAGAAACTTAGTAGTAATAGAAACATATTTTTGGCTATCTTTTTTTTCACATTTTGAAACAACAGCTTTAGGGAATATTTTGTATGCTTACAGACGTAAAGAACGTAACATTCAAAAATGTATCACTGGTATAAGGTATTTCTAAAAAAATTACAAGTTAACTGTTAGCTGAAATTATCGCGTTCCTTTTCAGGCATTCGAAAATAGTGGTGTAATAGAAAGTGAAAAAAATGTAAATTGTAACTGAGGAATATAGAGTTACCTGGTTTGCCTTAAAACCTACTTACTCCACGACCTGAACCTGATCTAAACCACTATGCTTCTCACTTTTTGTGCCATTCTTAATGAAAAACCTAAATTTAATAATTTAATTTTCAGGATTTTGTAGGTTAAAAACACATCCACAATTATTTGTACTGTACGTGCTCTAGTATAATGCACACGTTTTTTTTTCTTTAAACACCTACCGAAAAACTGAATGCGCACTGTATTCTCGCACGTTCCATTTTATTCGGTATTTTACTCGGAGTTGCCACAGAAAATCCTTAAAACGTCATTAGAGGTTTACAAAATGTTACACATCTAATGAACTGGGTGAGACAGGTGATGGCATGATGTGAGAATCAGGAAAAAGGTGAAGTAAAGGTTCAAAGTAGCAAATTGAAGTAATGACAAAATTTAATGAAATGTCAATGATTAGCTTAATGCATTACTACGTATAAACATTTCAAAAACTTTCGTAAAACTAACACATAAAAAAAATCAATAAAAGATTTCTAAAAATGTTTAATACACCAATAACAGTTTCTTACTATATTTAGAAGTTATTCTACATAATTTGTACAACTAATATGTGAAAAACAAATCTTTAAATATAACCTTTCAGAATTAGGGGCGCATTGTATTGGTCCCCCGCTTGTACAGCGGTAAATCTACATATTTACAACCCTAAAATAGGGGGTTGGATTCCCGTCAGTGTATAGCCTGATGCGGCTTTGCTATAAGAAAACACCCACGGAATGTACTGGAGAAAATACGGCATATGCTCAGTTTAATGGCACGCTTTTTCACTATAAAGGAGAATTAATTATCCAATAAAAATTATCAAAGCATAAAACGATATTTCAATTTGAGTTATCAATAAAGTTGTTAATCGAGCCAGTATACTCCTTTACGAAACTGTTAGTGCTTTAATCGCGCGACGATATAATGATTTGTTTGTTTGTTTTGGAATTTCGCACAAAGCTACTCGAGGGCTATCTGTGCTAGCCGTCCCTAATTTTGCAGTGTAAGACTAGAGGGAAGGCAGCTAGTCATCACCACCCACCGCCAACTCTTGGGCTACTCTTTTACCAACGAATAGTGGGATTGACCGTCACATTATACACCCCCACGGCTAGGAGGGCGAGCATGTTTAGCGCGACGCGGGCGCGAACCCGCGACCCTCGGATTACGAGTGCACGCCTTAGCGCGCTCGGCCATGCCAGGCCACGATATAATGAAGTTACACAAGCTAGTTTTATTTGAAAAGTTGATTCTCACCAAAAAAAACCCAAGTTGTTAAGGTATTTGACTCGTAATCTGAGGGCCGCGGGTTCCAATCTCCGTCGCACCAAACATGCTCGCCCTTTCAGCCGTGGGGGCATTATAATGTGACGGTCAATCCCACTATTCACTGGTAAAAAAGTAGCCCAAGAGTTGGCGTTGAGTGGTAATGACTAGTTGCCTTCCCTCCAGTCTTACACTGCTAAATTAGGCGGCTAGCGCAGGTAGCTCTCGTGAAGCTTTGCGCGAAATTCAAAACAAACCACCAAATTTATTTTTCTTGTTCACATTAATAACAGCTTCGCTTATAATAGTAATAAAACTCATCATGACCTTGAACAATTAAAATTTCATTTTCTATCAATTCTGTTTTGGAAGGCGTTATTAAATATTTCACCAAGTATAATGATCATCAATATTTGTTTGTTGAAAATCGCAAACATCTACCTAAGGACTATCTGCGTCAGCTGTCGTTAAATTTGAAGTAATAGTCTAAAAGGAAGGAAACTAGTCAACATCATCCGTTGTCAACTCTTTTAAGACTGAGTAGCAGGAGTTTACTGTCACTCTCTCTAAACACATACATAGCTTCAAGTGTGCAGCACAATTTGGGAAGAACAAACTTTAACAAGACACAGATGTTAAAGATGCATTGTCCAAACGGGAAGCAATGAGCAGCGCTTGATGCGAACGCTAATGGAATCAATATTATAACTTGATGCAGCTCTATTCTTCCAAAGAAAAAAACGAAATGAAGAAAACTTAGCTCAAAAATGAAAGTATTAAAGAATTTTCAAATTCATCCTCATTGCTATGTGGAATTTAAAAGCGAACTTTAAGTCTGTTAAGATGTCAGTAGATTTCGTTCATATAAAAGAGAAAAAGAGGAAGAAGTGATATCGTTGTGCATACACACGTCGATTAATAAAGAGCGACATAAGGTGAGATTCCATAACTCTTGTCAACATGTTTTGAGTTTAATGTTTTAATAAACAGACTAGCATACATTCAGACTAGTCTCCAAGTCGCCGCGTGATTATGCTCTGTATGACTTAATGCTTGCTGCTTGTATAAACAAAATGTTGGAGTGAATAGACAAACGAATGCGTGGTTGTATGTTTAAAGTACAAAGTGAGTTAATTTATTATTTAGTTTAATTTTTCATTTAAATCGTTGTCATGATTGCTGACACTCTTTCCTGTACACTTAACTAAAAAAATTTTAAGTGCGTCTATAAATACACAGCGTTTCGGACGAACTCCTCAAAGATACAATTTAAATTCTGTCCATTTATTTGTTGATTTACATCAAATTTCAAATTCAGTATGGAAATATTTCTATTCCTTTAGATGTAAAGCAATACGAATCAAGAAAGTAAATAATTCTAATTACCCCATATCTTAATCATAGTTTTAAGTTATTCAGAATAGTCCAGAGGCGACCACAAAATTGCCCAATTGTGAATAAAGCATGAAAATCGGTAGACATGTAATTTGTTTTTCATTAAGCTTCATATAAAAGTAAAACTTCATAGATCTTGGTCCAATCAACAGCTGTCTCTTATTCCAGTACAGCCACCACCAAAAACCAGTATTACTGAACTATATGCTTGACATGCGCGTAGAAATACCACCTAAAATCTAAACTTACCAAAAAAATATGCATTATTATATATAGATTTATACAGAAGCAAGACTTATGGCAATGTTTTTCCAAACAGCCGTCATGTTCAATTCTACCAAGACTACCGTCGAAAATCATTGTAGTGTAAATCTACTATTTTAAGCACAATAGCAATGTCATCTTATTCGCCAAAATCACATCTTTCTGATGTTTGATTACATTATTTGATTCAATACTTGACGATTTCTAGTTTCAATATGGCTACTGGATAACGAAAACTGGCAAAAATCCAAAACGTAAGAAGACAAATTAATATCTTCATTGCAACAATACTTCTTTAACTGCAGAATTTCTAGAATGGTACAAAATAACTCTAATCGCATATACTGAAATCTATAAATCAAGTTCTCTTAGGCCTGACATTAATTAAGTCCTTATTATTTACGGCCTACATTCGATAAAGAGTTAACACTAACTTGTTTACGTTTTTTTTTGGTTGAGTTTAGTTAAGGTTTACTCTACTTCATACTGCCAATAAATGAATTAATAATGTTAATATTAATAGACCGTTTTAAAACTTTAAGCTTCTGGTATTTTGTTGAAAAAAAATGTCGATTAAAATACATTGTTACGTATTTTTTAAATGTTTTAAGTTCTTCGTAGATTAAACACAACAGAAAAACACAGATAACAGCTTGTATAATTTATTACACTAAACTACTAACAAATATAACAGATATAACATAAATTATATGATAACAGTGACAGATATTAAGTTACAACATTCGAAATTAATTACAAAACAAAATAATATTAGTTTTAAACTTCAAAATTAATCACAACACAAAACGGTACTGGCCTGTATCTAATGTAATGATCTAAAATTAAAGTCTCAAATTCCAGTCTAGGGTGTGAATTTGGTCCCACGAAGTAATTCCGAAACAGTTCACAGTTCAATGAAATCGCCGTCTCTCAGCACAAGCAGTAATTCAGATGTATCGTAGAGATTGACGAAATAAAATCACGGCTTCCGTAGATCTAATTTCAATCACAAATCCAAGTTGAATATTCACAGCAAACACTTAATCTTTCTCAAATAACTAACTCTCTTCTTTTGAAATGAAACTGGTGTCTGAATCTCACTCTTTGTCTTCGAATAAAATTAATGACTGAATCTCTCGCCCTCGAATAAAACTGATGACTGAATCTATCTCTCGTCACCGTCTTTTATAACGATAGGCCTATTTCTCGAACAATCTCGCAATTTCCATACAACTCCAGAGCTATCCACGCATATCCGTTCTTGCACGAGACTACACTTCTAGACAGGAAGTCACCAGCACTCATTTACAAACATGTGATTGGTCTACTTAATTCGAGAAAGTTCTAAAACGTTACCCTAAATAAATAACATATTTTAGTTTAAACTTCGAAACAATAATATCAATATGGAAAAATGAATAATACAAATGAAAATTCAAACACAATACGACATGTTGTCGTTTACAAAATATTTATACATATACATAACAACATTTACATCAGTTGAAATGACTTATGCACTTTGATACAATAGCGCACTTGTATTTTCGTGGCATATAAAAACTGAGTACTATTATGACACATAATATTTTATAGTACAGCTAACATTATGAGTCTAGCTGACAGATTACACTGCACAACAATTTTTTGATTGTTTGTTTGTTTTGGAATTTCGCACAAAGCTACTCGAGGGCTATCTGTGCTAGCCGTCCTTAATTTAGCAGTGTAAGACTCGAGGGAAGGCAGCTAGTCATCACCATCCACCGCCAACTCTTGGGCTACTCTTTTACCAACGAATAGTATGATTGACCGTCACATTATAACGCCCCCCACGGCTGGGAGGGCGAGCATGTTTGGCGCGACCCGCAGATTACGAAGTGCACGCCTTAACGCGCTAGGCCATGCCAGGCCCAAATTTTTTGAAACGTTTTACTTCCTGAAAAGTTTTTGCTGATTGTGACAGGCACCTGGTGGGTGTGCACAAATATAGTTTTGGTTTTGCTTCATCACGTAGGAACTCTGAGAAATAGACAGTTAACTGTTTACCGGCAATAACATATTTAGTTGCGTTTATGTTTCTAATACGCTATTAAGTTTAACATAATTAAATGTGTTTTGTTCCTGATTTTCGTTTGTATTCAATGTCCGGTACATCACGTTGCAGTGTCCAACAGTGGTCAGCAAGCATTGACGGATTCCAGTTGCCCTGATATCATTTTTCCATTGTAGCAATGTTTTGATGAAACTGAAGATTTCGATGAAACGAAACCTTATGGGCAAATATGGATGTGACTTTCGTGATCAGCAGCCAAAAATCTATAAGGAACACCTAACAGTGTTCAAGAAGCTAAAACTTTGTTGTGCAGTGTTATATGACATGATAGTAAATTCGTAGAAGGCATCTTTCTAACGTTAAAAACTTTACTGAAGCATATTTAATTAACCACATAGAGAAGTCTTGAAACACAATTATAAAACATATGCACTAAGCGTACATTCGTCAAATGCGTACTGCAGTGTGAAACATCATGCAAAATTAATGTAAACTTCATTCAAACATAAAGAGACAAAAAATGACAAACTAATAAATGTCCAAACACTAAGAAAAACATGACTCCTTCGAATACATTTATATGGTTTACACCATTACAGACAAAAAACGATATCAACTCCTTCACAACCATCACATACTTTAGACACATTAATCTTGGTAGCAACTCCTGGCATAGAAATGAGGAGTAGTGCATCAAGCTAGCCATACAAGCGAGACCCTCGTATACTATCTTGCACGAGCATGGAAGAGCTTACTGCAGCCTCTGGAAGAGTTGGCTACAAAGACGTCCAGCTTTAGTCCAGGTGTTCTCTGCCCCATTCACTTGGAGTTGATACATCCTTTTGAGACATTAATTATTACTTCTCATATATGACCAGCCTGGCAATCAGTTATTTTTACATGCTTCTCAAGAGCAGTCTGTAGTGGAAGGATGTTTATCCTTGTTGCTATTCCTTTGGTAAAGAGTTCTTGGTGAACCTGGTATTCGTCACTAAATAAGGCAGGTGCAGATGTACGTTAACACAGTAAACAATTTTAAATGCAAATTTCTTCTCCATCATTCATTATGGTGTTTCTATAAGGTTTGCAAATACCGTGACTACATAAGTTTTTCATTTTTCAAATGCAGAGAATGCTGAGACAGGATATGAGTGTTCGAAAGAAAGCAAAGAGCTTTGCGTGTGCTTAAAACAATATCGTTCTGTTTGAAAGGATATATGAGGCATTTCTGGCAACTCCAAAGGCAACCCATAACTCCTAAATGTGTAAATTATGATAATGAGTAATTTCCAAAACTATGACATCAGTGTTCTTGTAAGTGATACATAAGAATAAAAATATATTCATATTTTTCCTGGAGTCATTAACTGGTGTATTTATATTACCTGTGTCTTTCATACATATTCATTAAAAGTACTTTTGTTATTTTAAGTGTAGAAATAGTCACAAAAGTGAAACTTAAAGCTCAAATAAATAGCAATTCACATTTCACTTTCGCTTATGATTTTACTGTTTTCCAGTTGATTTTTGGATACATTAGCAAATTAACAAAGAAACGTGTTTTATAGTTATAATGGCTTATATGAGTAGTTAATATTCAAACCAAACTCACTGACAAAGACAATGTGTATTTAAACATTTATATGACATTTCTATAAATATTAAAATCATTTAATTATGCTGGTTTACAAAGATGGCCGTGATGGAAACCAAGATGGCAGCTACTTAGGACAAACTCTGAGATGCGTTTTACCTTTACCTAAATTTTCACTTGAAAATCCACGTGGATGCTAATTTTAATACATTTTTATAACAGTTCTGTGTACATTTCAAACATATAGTTGAATAGTGCTAGTTTGCGATTGCACTCTTATTAAAATCCAGCAAGTAATAAAACCACTTTGTAAATCCAAAATAATTTAGTGATTGCAGAACCAAAAACAATGGCAACAAAAATATCCGGATCATACAGTTACACGTAAATTATCCCTACCCAAATCTTAATATTAAAATTTAATGATACTTCACAAAATTCATACTTGATTTTAATATAACCACAGTTGCAAGTTATATATTCCAGACTATTTTTAGGCAGTTTGTTTATAATAATATAATGGCAGGCATCAATATGATGTAACTAATAGTCTAGATTTCATGCACAAGAAAAATAGAATTGAAGTAAACATGTCATGGTTATTACAGTCTATTAAAGAATCTCGCTACTAGTGCATTCGAATTGACCGACCTCGTAACCATTTATTACTCGTGCATTTTACAGTGAGTGATGTTCAACTTTCATATTGAAAGTCAAGCAGGGAGAATTTATGTATAGCTATATCATCCCTATATTCTTAGTTGCATTCTTTTTTTGGCACTGCTATCCCTACATCATTTTACACTTACAAAATGTTTTATTTGTTTTGTGACGTTTTTGCTCTCACTGGAAGTTTATTTATTCTATGAATGTGAGTAATAAAATTTAATATTATGTGTATTGATTTTTTTTTAGTTCTTCACTTTATACACAATATATGATTGGCTTTCTAAAGACATTGATTGTATGGTGTGTAAAGCATTAAGTATTCTACATGTTACAATCATCTATTATTCATATCTTAATTGCTAGTAATTCCTGTTTTGCCCTGTGCTTACGCTTTTTAAAGGAATTTAAGACTTCTGTAAAATACTTCAAGGGATAATGATAACATCATTTACACTAGAATTATGAATTATTTAAATTACTACTAGTATTATGATTAAACGATGACATTATGCATTGCTCAGAAACACGTGGAATAGACTTAGGTTTAAAGTGATGTTAGCACTGCAACAAGAAGAAAAATGAACAATTTGATTGGTTTGTCACTTTCTGATTTGTTATCTTAAAATTGGTTTCTGTTCTTGTTTCAGAACTTTTTTGGTACAGAAACAAATTAACATGAGTCAAAATCGTCTTTTTTTAAAATAAAAGGTTTTGTCAATGCTGACTTTTGTAGAATGTGTATTTGGATTATGTCTATTGAGTACCTTGGCCATTCCTACATGCAGAATCTATTGACTCTATGATATCGCGGCCGTTTAGAGCAACATCTGAGAAAATCTTATTTTTGCATGCGTTATCCATGTGAAAATCTATATGTATGACACTTTCATGTTTTCCTCACAATCTGGACAATTTTAGGTGCTTATCCGCAAGACTAAAATTCGTTTTCGATGTATTAAGAATTAAAGCGTTTTGCATGAGCTTTTAAATGTTAAAAATACATGAAACAGTCAAATTCAATGCAAGAACGAATAATACTAGGCTATGTACGTATGGTGATAAGAGACTCTAAAAGCGGGATATTAAGAGATTATAAAACAATGATATTACAAGGTTATAGAGGTAGGTAAAATATAACTAGGTTATGTAAGTGTGAGATTACCAATTTTTGCAATGTGATATTAGTAACATGTATAAGTTAAATATTGTTATCCTAGGTGTGATGTTACTAGGTTATAGTGGAAGATTACCAGCTCACAGAGTGATGACTGTATAAGTGTGAAATTAAAAGGCTGTAATTGTGTGATACTAAATTCACTGTCATTAATATACGTTAATATTGAATCTTACTAAAAAAGTAAGATTATTATAACTTGCCATTTCACTCTCATCTAATCTGTACTCTAAAATAATCTTATAAAATATTTAACTTTCCTACCTATCTTAGACAGAGAAATTTTTTTTCCCAAAATCGTATATTAACTGTCAACTGTTTGATGTGTTCTCTTACGAGTGCCCCCAAGTGGCTCAGCGGTATGCCTGAGGACTTACACGCTAAAATCCGGGTTTCGATACCCGTGCTGGGCAGAGCACAGATAGCCCATTGTGTAGCTTTGTGCTTAATTCAAAACAACAACAATCTCTTACAAGCTTTTTTATTGTTAAGCACAAAGTTACGCATTGGATTACCTTCGCTTTGCCCAAAGAAGGTATTGAAACCCAATATTTAGCATTATAAGCCCCCCAAACTTACCTTTAAGCCATAGAGGACATCCATTTAGTGTAACCCTGTTTTGTTGTTCAATAATTATTAATAAAAGTTATGACAAAATATAAACACTATGATGGCTCACCGAAAATCGGATAGTTAAAAGTTTCCAAGTTAAAACAGTTTTGATAAAATCAGAGCTTACCTAACTTATAGTTATTTCGTATGCAAACTAGTAACAAATATAAGGAACAAGGAATAAAGCCTTTAATAAATTCCGAATTAATTAATGCCAAAAATATAAAATGTATTTTAAAACTTTAGAAGCAGTATATTGAAACGAACACTAAAGCAATGTAGGTACAAAACTCAACAATGTAGGTATAAAACTCGCAGTTATTTTTGTGTTGTTTTGAATTAAGCACAAAGCTACACAATGGGCTATCGGTGCTCTGCCCACCATGGGTATCGAAACCCGGATTTTAGCGTGCAACTCCGCAGACATACCGCTGAGCCACTGGGGGGCTTAATTTTGTGACGATGAAAGGTGAAGCAAGTATAATAAGAATAATACAGATTCGAGAATCCAAACTTAAAATAAATATAGAAATAAATTTTAAGGTGGAATTTAAGCTTGTTAGACAACAGAAAACCTGGGAGCTCCTGGCTATTTTAATTAGTTCTTCTGTTAATAATCTATGAATCTTTATTTCAGGATAATTAAATAAATGAGTTTTAAACTTGTTTTTGAAGCATGCGTACTGGTGCATGTCAATGTTCCTTCGGTTCTTTTAACATTTAGGAATTAATTTATCATTATAAAAAGCTTAGTAATAACTGTGTAAAACACACGTTAAATAGAATTCAACCATTCTCAATAATGACGTATTTACCAAACTAAAAAAAAAATGACAAAGTTAATTTTTGACGCAATGAAAATAGAAACTTTAGTCTATTTCAGAATTTTGAAGTACATTGCCTCAGATAGAATAAGTACATTTAAGAATAGACGAGGTAAAAATAGCTATAACGAGTCTACTGTATGTTGGCCAAGGTTTTCTGTTCACGAATTCCATTAGTTGACTTTTAAAGTTCTGAGTTTTGATTTGTTTGTTTGTTTGTTTTGGAATTTCGCACAAAGCTACTCGAGGGCTATCTGTGCTAGCCGTCCCTAATTTAGCAGTGTAAGACTAGAGGGAAGGCAGCTAGTCATCACCACCCACCGCCAACTCTTGGGCTACTTTTTTACTAACGAAAAGTGGGATTGACCGTCACATTATACACCCCCACGGCTGGGAGGGCGAGCATGTTTAGCGCGACGCGGGTGCGAATCCGCGACCCTCAGATTACGAAGCGCAAGCCTTAACGCGCTAGGCCATGCCAGGCCCTGAGTTTTGAAAAGGATTGGGAACCAAGTTTCTCTGATTCTGTAGAATTGAATTTCCAATGCTTAGCAATCCGAAAGCATTTATCTTTTTCCTTCAACAAAAGCACAAATAATACAATTCACTTATACCTCTAAAGAGAGCTGTAAATTAAAGTGAAATATGTTTAAGCTATAAACAGATATTGTAATTGCTTGAAGTTTTCAAATTTGTAAAAGATACAATTAGTTTTGCATGACCGAGTCGTCGATAGATGGCCTTAAAAATAATAATTTCTTTGAATTATTTAACACCAACCGTGACCCGCAAAACATTTACAGCAGTTTACATGTCATTCACTTGAATTTTCCTTATTCTGTCACCCTTAAGCAGACGTAACATTATTGAATAAAATTGCACGTAAACTAAATAATAAAGTTATGGTATTTATAATAGGAACACAGTATGAAACAGTAGAGAGTGTTCAGTGTATGACACGTTAGTAGTTAAAGAGACCGTGCTTCTTGCTTTCAGAGAGTGTCATACACGTGTTGACCTCGGGCGAAGAGAAGGGAAAGAAATGGATAGAGACGAAGATTCCTTCTTACACAAAGTCTCACCAGGTGGCGTATCGCTAGGCTGCTATGACAGGTAGAGATCACGTTTTTTTGAAGTATTTCTTCAGACATTTTCCCATGGGACACCTGCTGTTTCACTTTTACAAACATAGGAGACAACTACTAAGACATGATTAATTATGATCCATTACTGACATAAGGCAACTATAATAATCAATAATTTACTTTTATCACACTTAAAAGGACGCTCATTTTGCTGCATTTAAATATAATCAACGAATAAGCTGATCATTCATGTCTGCTTCAACATAATCTGAGCATAAGAAAATTTATGATGAACTGTTGAATGTGGAGTTGCAACCAAAACGTACTACAAGGAACGTATTCATGTGTGTGTGGAATAAAAAAGCACAACGCTCACATTGTGAACACAGTTGAAACCCATTATCAGTATTATATTTTTGCACAAACCCCATATTTACATCAGAAAGACAAATACATTTTAAATTTACAGTAAGAGAGTAAGCTGTCCAACGTGTTTTAATATGATGCATCAGCAGTTTATGCAAAGAAAGAAAGAAACAGGGCAACAAATATTTTATTTCTCGTGATTCATAATGACATCAATTTCAGTGTATGTGCTAATTATTTGTACCTAGATGAACCAACTTTGATTTGTCTGTACAAAACAAGCATATTGTCATCCCTAGTAAAAAATATTTCCATTTCTGATAGTTATGATTATGTGATAATTATTAAAAAATTCACATTTGTGATTGTGATAAGAAATCATTTACAGTTACTATGATTATGTGGTTCTGATAAAAAAAGTTTTTCCAGCAATTCTGATAATGTGATTCTGATAAAACCAACAACTTCCTCTGTACAAGTGAACCTTGTCTTTAGTAATGTCTTATTATTAGCCAACTCAAGAAGGTAATTTGTATTTAGATACTTAATGGTTAATAAAAGATGAAATGAAGTTTATTTATTTCTTTGTTTTAAAACAAACGTTATTTGATGGTTATCGAATCTCAGTTTTTAGCACTATAAGAAGTGGAGCAATTAAAGAGTTTTTAAAGATTTTATATAATAAAACAAATAATAAAGATAGATAGATAGTCTTGGAACTAACTTTTTTATAATAAATAAAATAATAAAGACATATGGTCTTGGAATTAACTTTTATACAATAAATAAAATAATAAGAAAGGATAATCTTGGAAATAACCTTTATTTTAACGCTTATTTCCCGTAAAATGTTTTTGAACTAATTTCCAGACAATGGCATTTCATGTATATTTTACCTACAGGAAAAACAAAAGTGGATTATACCTTTCATCACAAACACGTTGATTTAACTTTGAAGACGCCTGGCATGGCCGAGCGCGTTAAGGCGTGCACTCGTAATCCGAGGGTCGCGGGTTCGCGCCCGCGTCGCGCTAAACATGCTCGCCCTCCCAGCCGTGAGGGTGTATAATGTGACGGTCAATCCCACTATTCGTTGGTAAAAGAGTAGCCCAAGAGTTGGCGGTGGGTGGTGATGACTAGCTGCCTTCCCTCTAGTCTTACACTGCTAAATTAGGGACGGCTAGCACAGATAGCCCTCGAGTAGCTTTGTGCGAAATTCCAAAACAAAACTTTGAAGACAATCGAACTCTATTTGTGTACTCCTTAAAATATTTTAAATATCTAATTCTAAATTACAAAAAGACACCACAGTTACATAGATCTAAACAGTCTTGATAATTGTTAAGAAAGTCAATGCATGTTCACACTGTTAGTTTTAACACCAATTTTACTCCCACTCGACTTTTAACACGTGCAAAATGAACTATGTTTTAGAAGCACCTTTGAGCACACTGAAGAAATCTTCAAAATGTAATGGTGATCAGAAGCGGAAACTTTTCTGAACACTTGCGCCATGGATATACATACACACACAGGCCTAATCTGTTTTATGGCATAAATGAATAATTCGTTCAAATTTTTGTTAAGAAAGATTGTTGGTGAGAAAAGTTTCACTTACTTCCTTTCCAAAAAAGTCTCTCATTGGCACAGCGGTACGTTTGCTAACTTACAACGCTAGAAATCAAGTTTCGATACCTGTGGTTGGAAAAGCTTTGTGCTTAGCTTCAAACGTTAAAAAACAAAGCAGTAGACTGAGAGATTAAACGTGGCTTTGGTGAACTAATGGGAACTTATTGAATTCTAGTGGGTTTTTTTTCTTCTTACACAGCTTTGTATCAGTTAGAGAGGGCAGCCTTTCTGGCCAGAAGTGACAATAACAACCTGAATATATATCAAACGTTTGTAACGAAATGATTTACACGAAGAAAACTTTTACGTTCCAAATTTAAGAAAAATCAACTTCAGGGGATGAGAACAGCCACACAGTCATTTATTTTTGAAAATTCTGTTTTATGATTGGTTACTTAGTGTTCAGAATTCAATAATATTAAAAGCTGCTTAACTTGCTTTAACAACTTCACTGTTTTACACCGGAAAGCTAAAACAGCCTGTCATTTAAGAAACGATAAGATATTTAATAATATATATAATACAGCAATAAAATTGTTCTAATAACACTAAAAATCTCCTTTCCTATAATCATTATGTGTACTCTGTTTTTACTTTTAAACGTAGCTCATCCTTTTGAGACAAATGAAAAATGTTATGTCGTCAGAGATTAGTGGGAACTTATTTGAGCTCCTGATGACGTCAAATGCTATTTACCTGCTGTTCTTGTTCAAGTATCCCTTTAGTTCTTTGCTCTTAGTTCAGGTATCCTTTTAGTTTTTAGCGTATCCGACTGTTCAATTAGATTTCAATGTTTAATCAACGTACGAACGCATATCGAGCCTGGAAAAAGCCAATATTAACCCTTCAACTTGATGTCAGAATTTCGTTTAATTACAAAGCTCCCGGAGCGTCGAACAAAGTATTAGTGACTCACTCGTCCAGTCAATAATTCCTGGCACTACCCACTCACTAATTATAAGTTTAGAATCGACGTCACCATAAAAGTAATTATGTAAAGCTCGAGATTTAGAAACTCTTCTCTTTTATTGTTTCGTTGTTGTGTGAATGGAATTGCTATTGTTAGTTACAAAAGATTGTTTCGTTTTCGTCACCCCATGCTCTCGTTCTGTATGTTAATATAATTAATTTATTATATTTATTTTAATGAAATACTGAATAGAACGAAACGGCACGTGTAATTTTAGAACAAACATATTGTCTGCAATAATACTGTATATGTATCGAGGTATTTACATACATATAGAACAAGAGAGAGAGTTGTTTTGGTTCACAGCGGACGTTTTACAACGGATTTAATTTCATTTAATAATCATTTTACGTGGTTTTCACCCACAAACTGTGAACAAGGAACACTTTTTTTCAATTTGACCTTTCAACCCAACAGAATCGTGTTTGTTTATTGTTGTTTCCTATCAAAGCGATAATTCTGAAAGCTAATATCTGTAAAAATAGGGTTTTGATACTCGCGGTGAGTACAGCACAGATAGTCCATTGTGTAGGTTTCCACTTAAAAAAAACATACAAACGATCTTGTTGTACGAATACAAAATACAAAACGCAGAAAATTTACTGGGTTCAGCGCCCAGTGATTAATGGGTCAAGCTTAGGATTTGTGAATTCTCTAGCTCGCATCAAGGTATGGCAGAAAACAAAATTCGTGCTCTGCACTTTGGAGCCGTATTCATGGCCAGTATTTTGTCAAGCATGAGTAAGCAGCACATGAGATTCGGTGGCTGCCTTCCCCATAGTCTATCTTTTTAATATCGCAAATGACTATCGCAGATAGATCTTGAGTAGCTTTAAGTGAATATCCAAAAAAGATAAACACAAACAATTATCGTAAGTAGTAAGAAAGGGTATGTAATTTTCATAGTTCACTTTTATTAATTGCTAGCTGACATACCCGTTAAACATCCGAAAGCCGACTCTCCTCTAGAGGGACTATAAGAGTACATGCTGAATTTGGTGAGAATTGGTCCAGTGGTTTAACATTTATATGGAAACACAAATGCAAAAGGTTTTAACAAAATAACTTTTAAGTAGCTTACATCAAAAGTAAGCTGAGAAAACAGTAAAATATTTTTCCATTCAGAACTAAACTTCGACATCTATAAACATTTCTTCCATATCATAAATTACCTGCTTTTCAGAATTCAAAGACCATCCTCATGATTCATCGAACCTCCACTATACTGAACAAGTCTCATCATTAGTCGTAATTACTCCTATAGCTACCTCAAGGGAAGGAGATCAGAAAATCTTTGGGGACACACGCCCATGATACCTGAGTGCGTGTGCCAAATTTGATTCCGCGAGCTTATGAGAAGAGACGTAAACAAATTTTTTTTAAAATACGCTTTCGAGATTCCGAGGTGGACTAGCAACAAAAAATCAGATTCGAGTTTAGCGACCATGTAAACTAATTTTTGGCCCTTACTATTGCATTTTAGTCCCATTCAGTATCCCAAATAAATAGTGTTTGGGGGTTTGTTTGCGTGTTTCATTTTTGAATTTCTCGCAAAGCTACGCGAGGGCCATCTGCGCTAGTCGTTCCTAATTTAACAATGTAAGACTAGAGGGAAGGCAGCTAGTCATCACCACCCATCGCCAACTATTGAGCTACTCTTTTACCAACGAATAGTGGGATTGACCGTCACACTATAACGCCCCCACGGCTGAAAGGGCGAGCATGTTTAGTGCGACGGGGATTCGAATT
Organism: Carcinoscorpius rotundicauda; assembly: GCA_011833715.1. Classification (NCBI taxonomy): domain Eukaryota; kingdom Metazoa; phylum Arthropoda; class Merostomata; order Xiphosura; family Limulidae; genus Carcinoscorpius; species Carcinoscorpius rotundicauda. The sequence continues at coordinate 21,143,571 of CM022400.1, forward strand.
CGCGACCCTCGGAAAACGATTCAAACGCCTTAACCCATTTGGCCCTGCCGGGCAGGGTTGGGGGAGAATGTCGTATGGTTGGTCCTGCTAGCTCCAAAACTGAGAGACTAGTTCGCAGACAAAGGTATTCACAAATGCACAACTTGCATTAATATAGAATTAGTACAGTAAGCTCATACTTGAAGCCATAAAGTGCTTTGCGTCTCTAATAACCAACTATCTTAGTATTGTCCTATTGTGAAATTTTTAACTCACTGAATTGTTTACCATTTTTAAGTTTTACTAATAAACAGAACACATATACATCTAAACAGCGCCTAAACTTATGTTATTAAAACCTTGATAGCATTATAACACAAGCGAAAAACTCTTCATACGTACGCTTTCCAAACTGTGATAACTGTACAGATGTGGAGATTTTAAATGCTGGCCACATTCGCATAAAAGCACTTCATATGCATATTTTATAAACTACTAAAATCTACGACGGTACGCGGAATTCTAACAGCTGGGGACATTGAACTCAAACATACACGGGTTCGCATCCCGGTCGCGCCAAACATGCTCGCTCTTTCAGCCGTGGGGGCGTTATAATGTGACGGTCAATCCCACTATTCGTTGGTAAAAGAGTAGCCCAAGAGTTGGCGGTGGGTGGTGATGACTAGCTGCCTTCCCTCTAGTCTTACACTTCTAAATTAGGGACGATAAGCACAGATAGCCCTCAAGTAGCTTTTTGTGAAATTCAAAAACAAAACAAAGGAGGGTAATTGCTAAATCCTAGTATTCATAGAGCATTCTAAGATATGCCGGTGACTGCTGTTGAAAAACTTGTTTTTCTCTTGTCTAACAGTTAAACATTTTGAGCGGTTAGTTCTTTTTTAACGATCTGCGAAACAAAGAAGCTCTGATAATTGTACAATAACGATGAGGAGTTTTAAAACCATTCGTACACTCTAAAAACAAATATACGTTTGCTTTACAAGCAATGTAAACCCTAGAAATTTTATGGTGAGTTCTTAGTAGCATGTCGTTATTAAGTTTCAAAACTCATCATTGTTCTATTTATATAAGTTTGTTAATCAAACATCGGTGCTCTGGTACTGTTTTTTTGGTTGCATAAATTATTTTGTTGTTATTTTTAAAATTCAGTACAAATGAAATGTAACAGTAAAACTTCGCAACACTTTACATCATTCGTCACGTGATCACAACATGCTAAACGTTTAACAAAGAATAATTAAAATAATGAATTATCCAAATTATTTATTAATAATTTCATATTAGTAGCAATCAAACAGAAAGTCACTTGTAAAAAATATAAAATCAAGAAATTGTATGAAAACAACAATAATCAGCTTAGCAGGTTTCTAGCTTCAGTTGCTAATAGCCATAGTTTATTGTTAGAAATGAAATGTTGTCTGACGCCATATGTGAGTATCAAAATGTTTGATTTATTATGTTAAGCACAGACAAGCAAAATTTTGTTAGCAAGATCCAGCCCATCAGGGTAAAAAAAAAGAATTACATAAATTGAAGAACAAACAGCGAAACAGATACTACATATAAACTGGACATTCTGAAACAATAAACTTGGCAAGAATATAAAGACTGATTTAAATATTCGAATTTTGTAAACTTATATAAATAATCAACTTTAATGTCTTTCTCAATACAGCACTGAAAATAACTTCTTACAATGAAATAAAATAGTTTTGTAAACAATAAAAAAGTAACAAAAATCATCTGGAGTCCTTTTAGTTTACACAGCTTGTTCATATAAAATGCGCATGGTTATTCTGTTCCTTCAGAATTAAAAATGGCAAATATTTTGTTTTGTCTTGAATATTATATGTATGTGTTTTTCTTAGCAAAGCCACTGAGAGAAATCGAACACCTGCGTTTAGCGTTTAGGGACTGAATATTGTGAATCAATACAGAAATTTTGCGAAATTTTATCCACCAGTTTTACTTAATTTTGATTATAGAACCACATGACGTTTTCTAAAAATGTTCAGAACGTTCACTTCACTTAGCCAGTCCTTGTCCAGCAATAAACATAAATAAATAAACTGGTATAAGTATTATTTTCATTAGTAGTACCAACGTGAAAAATAAAGTATTCAGTAATAACACTTTTGAAATAACTAATTGCTTATATATAAAATCTGCTATAAATCACTTTAAAAATTATCTGTGTTTTGCCATTATTCGTCGTTATTAATGTAAGAAATTCCAAGACGAGAGTAAGTATGTCAAGTGCAGTAGCAAACGTTGGACTTAGTACTCGCATCGTGAGCGAATATCAACCACGGCAAGCATATCTTTATCTCTTACAAATATTACAAGATTTATAATTCTAATCCTATCGCTAGCGGTCTAAAGAAATAAATTTAATCTCGGCTGTTAAGCTGAAACACTTCACCTCAATTAATAAAAATAGCCCCTTCATCTGTTACTTTGTTTCCTTCTAAAGTTAATTTGACATTATTCAGCTGAGAAAGGGAGAAAGTGTCATTCCATGTCGAATCTTCTTCTGACTGTTTGTCACACATTGTCATCCTTAAAGGTAACGCGCTTTTCTTTCTTCTTCGGCCAAGTGGTTAAAGCACTCGTCTCGTAATATTACGGTCGCGGGTTCAAATCTCCATCACACCAAATTGCTCACCCTTTCAGCCATGGGGGCATTATAATTTTTCAGCCAATCCAATTATTCGTTGGTAAAAGAGTAGCCCAAGAGTTGGCGGTAAGTGGTGATAACTAGCTCCCTTCCCTCTAATCTTGCACTGCTAAATTAGGGATGGCTAGCGCAGTTAGTTCTCATGTAGCTTTGCGCGAAATTCAAAAACAAAGAAACAAACTTTTCTCTTTAATTTATTTTATAATGTGTGTAATGTTAGTGATATCCTTATCTGTATATCACATATGTATTAGCTACTTCTCTTTTAAAAGTTTGACAAAACAATAACAATTATTATGTAGGAGTCTTGGATTGATATAACAAGAACAATGTGTGAAATCCATCCCAGAGTGCTTGAACCGAAAAATTAAAAACACACCAAAACCTAGTTAGTAATATCTCATAACCACGGGAAAATAAAGCAACTTCGTATTACTCGCGTTGCATTGTTTTATTCGCGTACCGTAAAACTGTTTGGTTTTTAATTCACTTGAGGATCAAAACAAAGTTAAACTGATCCAAATGTGATGTAATGAATCAAGAGATACGTTGAAGGTAAATTCGTGAATCTTTGCTGTTTTAAAATTCTTCTGTTATTGGCTGCCAACGATACAACCATCTCTAAGACTATATAATATAACAAGCATCACGGTTCTTAGTTTTGATATTTGAGCCAACGGAGGACTAAACATTTTGTTTGCTTGAAATTAAGCACAAAGATAAACAATGGGCTATCTGTACAATACGTTTTCGATGTATACATAAAATATTCTTATGATTCATAAAACATTTCTTTATTCTACTTGTAAGTTGTTGTTGTGTTTAAAAAAATAAATTTAATGAAAGTCGAACTGCCACTTATTACGACCTTTCACTTATTTCTCACGTACAAGAGAGCTAAAATAACCCGGATGCAAAGGCTGTGTGGCATCCCAAATTGAGAGTTTGGAAAATCGATTTGGCATTAGCTTTGATACTTTCTTGTGTTCAGCTGCATATCTTATAATAAACTTTGAAAAATCTAGTTCAGAATAAAAACTGCGTGTAAATCCGAATTTCACGAGAACTGGTTCGTCGAGCCTCGTGTAAATTTCAACGTTGTCGTTGTTAAAAATTGTGAGAGGTGTGCAAATTGATTATGAAGTGAGAAAACGGACAAAAAAAGTATTATTTCTGTACTTGCGGCTTTACAAGTGTGTATATATTCAGGAGACTTTTTTACTTTCGTTTGTTAAAGCCACTAATTGTGGTTTCCAAACGATAAAGCAAAAAGAAATTCACTAGATTCTACTTATTCGCGCTTTGTACTAAAATTATTTTTCTAAATCATTTGAGCTAAACGCGAAAGCAGTTCATTTAGTCTCCTAAACTCTACGAAACGTTATAAAAATTCATAAAGTTCATATTTATTTATCATCACCCAAAACGACAACGCCTTCTCTGGGTAATGATGTTTTCTTGTTTACAAATATGCACAAATGTTAAAAACAGCTGCAGTAGGTGACGGATAAGTTGAAGCTTGTTCTTATGTGTTTAATTAAAAATGATAGCTAAAATTTTATTAGTAGTGTTGTCGTTTTGATGAATTCTTTAAGTTACATGTTTTTAACATTTGCATGCACTAGACAGACATTTCATGTGTGAAACGCTACTAAGAGTACTACAATAAATACATGTAAAAATAAAATTCTCATGAAAACTGCTTGCTTTTGTTCCGTATAACTCAAACAAGGCAATGGTTGATTGAGCTTTCAGATACTGACTACAACATTTAAGCGATATTAAATATTTTTGTTGAAATTTACGAAGATTTACTAGAGGGCTACGTGACTGGCCCTCCCTAATTTTGAAGTGATAGACAAGAAGGAGGAATGCAGCTGGTCAAAACCGTCCACCGCTGAATAATTCTTGGGCTCTTCTTTGCCGATGAATAGTTGGTTTGACCATCACATTATAACGCCACTACAGGTGAAATGGTGATCATATTTGGTTACTGGCTTCAATCCCACGACCTTCATCTTGCTAATAGAGCGCCTTAACCACGGGACCATGCTAGGCCTAGAATGAATATTAAATCTGTAACTAGATAAGAAAAAGTAAATAAATTATTAGGTTCTTGGCTTTCGTCAAAAAACACTAATCCAACACTAGATTATTTTTTATTATAAATAGTATGAAAGATCGGTAGGTATTAGTTAAAGGATTGGTGAAACGTATTATCATCACAGTTTTCAGTTTTTGTGACACTCCCATTATTTCATAGTAAACTGTTCTACATCGTTAATTAATGTCTCGTGCGGTGATTACGTTTCCCAAAAAGAGTGACATACACTATTTTTTCTTAACACAAATATATATTAATATACAAACAACAATTCAATTTATTATAACGGTTATTACAAATAGTGATTTATATATAAGAATTTTATAAACTTACAAATACAGAGTCTTATATGTGGTCTGAAACATAGTATTTTACGGCGGTTTATGGAGAAAAAAGTAATTTTACGTTGATACATAAGTACACTTCACTTGGCTGGAATACTAGTTTGCTCTAATCTTGCTGTGTGTTGGTGTTTTTCGTATAGCAAAGCCACAAAGGGCTATCTGCTCAGCCCACCGAGGGGAATCGAACCCCTGATTTTTAGCGTTGTAAATCCGGAGATATACCGCTGTACTCGCGGGGGGCTGCTCTAATCTTATCTGGTCTTACGTAAGTTTCTCACAGCTGAAGATATTTAATGTATTCTTAAAAATACTAAAGTTCAAAATTAGTTATCTAAATTTAAACGGTTCGTATTGTTCGAAATATATAAATGTTCCTGGTCAGTTATCTGTAGTTTCCCGATTAATAAACGTTTATCACAATGATTCCGAGGTTTAGAGTATACTGATTTTAGCGACTCAACAATATTAAACTGTCTCCGCGTGTTGCGATGGCTAACTTTTACACTCATTAAGAGAGATTCTTGAAAATTAAGTTGGTAGTAATACTGGTGTTTTCTTACGTGTTTTTATTGTTGATTATTACTCTAGAATCTTCTACAAATCTAAAAAATCAGGCGGTGCCAACGACATACACATTTATGATTTAACAATATACGTTACATGCATTTCTAAATATCATATATACTAAAGTGAAACAAAAATAGATATTAAAATAAAAGTATAACAGTAAATCCGTTACAATGAGCATCACTTAAATATTCATTTCACTTTGACCTTTAAACTTATATTCAGAAAAAAAAAATTAAATAATATATTTTGATAATTTTGACCCAAGCTTGTGTTCTGATACAAATATGTATAGAGGAATTCATTTAGTGGTCCTAACTGAAAGGAATTTTCTTTAAAGTGAATTGTAATTGGTATAATTATCTGTTTATATCAAATGCACATATTAATCAATGCCATCTTTGGCATAATTTGAAATAATAGACAGTATAGAGTGTAATAAGGTGACTGCCTGAGGTATTATTCCCACACCTGGTAAATGATATTGGTCACAAAATACTTTTATTGTTAAAACAGCAGGAAGTAGTGGGTAACACCACTACTGTGCTTTTAACTTCTACAAATTCATCAAATCTTTCACGGTTTTCAAAAATAAGCATCCACTTCCTAAAGGCAACAAGTGCAGCATAATCGATTGCCTATTTATTATAAAACCTTAATAAAAAGAGGAAACAAAACGAATAGCGACATAAGGAATTAGTTTAGGAGTTTAGTCTATATACAAATATCACACAGCCATGATTACTTCTATCCTATCTTTAGTATACGTTTCACCCGTTCAACACACGAATAACACTTATATTGTTTGATATATTTCATATTATAACAAAGAAGAGTACCACCTTTTACATATCCCCTAACAAACCTCTGATGTCTGATAAGCTAGACAGTGATATCAAAGATTTACTCATCCATCGTCAATTCCTGATCCACATAAAACCATCATCTGCTACTCAAGTTTGTACGTGTAATCATCAGAGTCACAGGTGCAACATTTGCCCTTATATTGATCATAGAACATCTTTCAAATGATCAACGTATTCCATAAATAGTTATTTAACCTGTACATCTAAATGTTTAATTTATTTTATTATTTTTAACAACTTTCACCAGATATACGCAGAGGAAACCAGCCATGTGGTCGCTGAAGGTACACGAGAAATTTTATGTAGCATTTTGATTAGGAATCGAGTTAAGCCTAGAGCTCGAGACTTCAACAAAGCAGATCATTCAACTGAGCACTTCCAAATACTTTCCTTACATCAAGTCCCCTCCAATATCAATAAATGTGTGTTTTGTGTTTTGAATTAAGCACAAAGCTACACAATGGGCTATCTGTGCTCTGCCCACCATGGGTATCGAAACCCGGATTTTAGCTTGTAAGTCCGCAGACATACCGCTGATCCACTGGGGGGCACCAATATCAATAAAAGAATCGGAATATAAAAAGAAATCATTTTCAAATTGGGCTTTATAAGTCCTTTCGGTATTAAGAAACTGTTCAGCTTTTATATAATTTTTAAAATAACTTTCATTTATTGCCTTTAAAAACTTTAAGCTATTTCACTGAAGTTTTTAAAAATCTATATACTTGTTTTATATTTTTAATAATTGTTATTACCTTATTTTTAATCACTATCGCCTTTCCTTGGTTCTGTTATATTGTAATTACCATAACAGTTGTGACCCGCAAAACGTTTGTGGTACTTTTCATGCCCTTTGCTTGAATTTTCCTTATTCTATTATTTTCACGCACGCACGCCATTTAAACTACGCTTTCTTTCAGGCATTACGCTCTAGTTCGATAAATCCGGGTCTATTTGAAAAAAACAACAAAACAAATGCAGTTAGACAAACAAACTCACGAAGACGTAACTAACGTGAACAACATGTACTTAACTTTATTTGATAAATCTAAAAGTAAAGTAAACCATAAATTAGTGGCACTTATAATAGTGTACAGTGTATAGAATAGTTATGAGCATTCAGTGTATAACATGGTTTCTACCAGTTCGAACAAATAAACTCATAAGAACGAAGAATAAAACCTGTAGTAGAGAAAAAAAATAGTTAAAGAATGTCCATAGCAGTCTATAAAACGAACTGAAGCTAATTTATTGTAAAGTAAGCGTGAAGTTGTAATGAAGACAAACGTAGCTTACTATACAGAAACGTCTGAACGCATGTTCTTAAAGTGATAAGCATGGTGTTTTGAACGAACTGGGCGTACTTATTTTAAACCTTAATACGTCGATGAAGTCCATAAAAATTATGTTTAGTTTAATGTTGTTGTTTTTGTATACGCGAGTTAAGTGTTTAAATTACACAGCTAATAAAAAAAAAGCTAAAGTTGAAATCAAAGATAGTCGAAGCCACTCTTTACATAATTACAACGACATTGTGCCATTTTGCACCATACTCGTTGGACTGAAATTTCACGAAGCAAAAGACAAGTAAGGCGATCCTTGATTGAAAAGCCAGTATGCAATCTGACTTCTCAGATAAAGGCCTTTCTAAAAATCTGAGATTTGTAGCGTTTGATTGAGAAATTTGCGAGAAAAGTGTCGGAAAAACAAGCGTAAACATATTATTTACATAGATTGTTCAATACTCGTGGTTCTATTTCGCTTTAAACCCTTTTGTCGTGTATCATTTCCCTTCATATGAGCCTGCAGTAGTTTTTGTCCAACAGACTTGTTTTTTAACTTAAAAAAAGAGCGTTTGATGAAAACGCCTACTAGAAGGGCCTGGCATGGCCTAGCGCGTTAAGGAGTGCGCTTCATGATCTGAGGGTCGTGGGTTCGCGCCCGAGTCGTGCCAGACATGCTCGCCCTCCCAGCCGTGGAGGTGTTATAATGTGACTAGCTGCCTTCCCTCGAGTCTTACACTGCTAAATTAGGGACGGCTAGCACAGATAGCCCTCAAGTAGCTTTGTGCGAAATTCCAAAAACCAAACCAGCCAACTAGAAAGTAAAATTTAATTCCCAACATATAATTTCTTTGTAATGTTTCTAAGTTATGTTTGTTTAACATGAACTGCTTCTTTTTGTTTTCCTTTATTTTTGTTATACAAACTGTAGATGAGTTAAAGTTTGTTGTCTTGTTTTGGAATTTCGCACAAAGCTACTCGAGAACTATCTGTGCTAGCCGTCCCTAATTTAGCAGTGTAAGACTAGAGGGAAGGCAGCTAGTCATCACCACCCACCGCCAACTCTTGGGCTACTCTTTTACCAACGAAAAGTGGGATTGAACGTCACATTATACGCCCCCACGGTTGGAAGGGCGAGCATGTTTCGCGCGACGCGGGAGCGAACCCGCGACCCTCGGATTACGAGTCCCACGCCGTACGCGCTTGGCCATGCCGGGCCTGTTTGTTATCTAATAACATTTTCTATACATACTGGAACGACTTACACGTTGTGATAATGAAGTTTAGAATATAAAACGACCTTCACATTCCGGATAATTATAATAAAACAGTTATTTTTTAGCTTTATTATCAAAATATATTAATTTTGTTACCTGTTAAAGAGTTATTAATACTTTACCAATTGTTTGTAATCACTGTGTTCAGTAATATGCGAATTAGCCAATCACATCTCTCTCGTCGATTGTGAGATTGTCATTCCAATCATACCTACTGTTTGTTTATTGTTGTATAGTGTAAAATAATCATTCACTTGCTACAGATAACGCAGTAACAGTTGTGCTTGGTTGGTCTTCTAGCATCATGGCTGTGTTCAAGTTGCCAATCTGTTACATCTGTCCCATGTAACAATTGTTTTGCTGGAACAAAGGTGTTATGCTCGCAGTCTAGAAATAGAAGTGAATATACGTACATAATAGAATGATGTTGGGATATTTTGATCCTATGCGATTTCCAAAAGTTAAAATATTTAATGAAAATTATTAACTTTAAAGTCACTCTGTGGTGTTCGCTAATATATTTCACTTTTTATTGTTTAGTTAGTGACTGAACGAAAAACCTGCCAAAGTCTGAGCCCGATTCGTTTCAAGCTAACCTGTTTGTCGTTGTTTGTTTTCCGTTCTGTTGGGCCCCCCAGTGGTTCAGCGGTATGTCTGCGGACTTACACGCTAAAATCCGGGTTTCGATACCCGTGGTGGGCAGAGCACAGATAACCCATTGTGTAGCTTTGTGCTTAATTCCAAACAACAACAACAACGTTCTGTTGGTGGGCGTATCGTTTTCACAAAGAACTCAAAATTTTCCTTACGTCATTCAAACTGACAAGATAAGCACTTAATATCCACTACAATATTCTAAATAGTTTCTTTTGCGATTGTGTGTTCTTTTACATACTTTATCAAGTAGTCCTATTCGCTCTACAATTACAAAGACAGCACTTGTTGCACAAAAACAAAATGCTAACGCAACATAACCGATCAGTCAAGATTCACGAAGTTAATTTTACTTATGATTATCAGTGTTTTATTCAACTATACATGGAGTTGAATTATTTTAAGCGCGGTTGGTTGTTAATGTAATCCTTTTTATGTGATGTATAACGCAAAACAATGAAACGAAAATATTTTTATCGATTGCAAAAGTGAATAATCATCATTATAAGACGAGAAATAATGGAGGTAGCACTTTACCTAAAACTTGTCCTCAAATATTTTAATATAATGGACATATTATAATAAAACGAGTGGAACATACACTTGTTCTGATATTAGGCCCGACATGGCCAAGCGTGTTAAGGCATTCGACTCGTAATCTGTTGGTCGCGGGTTCGAATCCCTGTCGCACCAAACATGCTTGCTCTTTCAGTCGGAGGGGCGTTATAATGTAACGGTCAATCCCACTATTCGTTGGTAAAGAGTACCCAAAGCGTTGGCGGTGGGTGGTGATAACTAGCAGCCTTCGCTCTAGTCTTACACTGCTAAATTAGAGATCGCTTGCGCAGATAGCCCTCGTGTAGCTTTGTACGAAATTTAAAAAACAAAAAAACAAGAAAAAATAAAAGAAATGTATATATACATATATATTATTGTGGTACCATACTGGCCATTATACCACCCTTCTTATATTTACTATTCATTGCAGAATTAGCATTTTAACTTGAGAGTTGCTATGGGAATCGTCTGGTAATGCACCTTGCCTCCACTTCGACACTGCATTTTTGAGCTGTTATTAGTTTGACAAGTACTTGAAACTAACGGTCTTTTATATATGTATCCAAGTTCCCTGTTTGTAGATAACAATGCTGTTTTGCCTGTGTTTTTATGTTTCGCTGTCAATGCAGTAATCAGTTGACAAATCTCAGATTCAACTGTTATGTCACATCAACTGAGATATCTTCGAATAAGTTTTTTCTTCAGTCGACCTGTACTCAGTACCCTTAAGACATCACTTTCACAACCACATGTAGAACATTTTAAGAATGTCTCATTGTTTCGGAGTTTTACTATATACTTACAAGTTACTACTTCTTTACGTTGGCTCTCATGATCTTGGGTCAGGTCACTGGTCTTGTTCTGCGACCTAGACCGCGAAATATCGCCAAATATTTTCTTTTTGTCTGATAAAAACAACTCAAACATTTCTGTAATTATTTTTTTTAATCACATAGAGATGCCGAGCGGGCTTGTGTATCTGTATTAATAATGCTAAAAAATGATTGCACATTGCAATGCATTACACTTACTTTCAAAACTACATAAAGTTAACTTTCAACAAATAATACATTGATTTGTTTTTAATGTTGGCTATTAATGTTTGTAACATATTTCTGTCAATATCCGTCTTCAATTGAATTTTATCGTACACTCAGAGTTTTTCACAAGCAAATAAGATGATACCGAGTTTCTATTCAGTTATGTTAAAAGTAATACTTATGATTACTAAGTGATAAATAGAGGACTCAGAGTTGTTGCATTTAATAAATATTATTATATTACCTCATGCCCCACTTCTTCCTCAACGACTGTTCGATAAACGTGTGGGCCTAGAACGCCAAATTCGGCATTAGATACCTGCGATAGGGACAGCACAGATATCCCTTTTTGCAACATTTCACTTCAACAAATAAAGCCTAGGTTCATACATAGGTTAAGGATCGTTCATTCTCATCAACTCCTGTGTTTCAGAAGGGCACCTAACGGTTCTTCACGCAAAAATTTGGGTTTCGATATCCGCGGCTGGCAGAGCACAGAGAGCCCATTTTGTATGGTTTAGGTTAAAAACACTTAAGCAAATAAAAGTTCTATATATAAGACCGATTTCGAGGGCACGTTACATTAGTGCTTGCTGAACGATGGGAAATGTTTCTACCTCAAAAACAAGAAATACACAAAAATTATATGTTTGTTTGGTTTCGAATTTCGAGCAATGCTACATACAAGAAAACTATATGCCCTAGCCGTCCCTAATTTAGCAGTGAAAGACTAGAGGAGGAAGGTTGTTAGTCATCACTACCCACCGCCAACTCTTGGGCTATTCTTTTACCAACGAATAGCGTGATAGACTATAATATTTTAACGCCCACACAGCTGAAAGAGCAAGGATATTTGATGTGACGGGGATTCGATTCATAAATTTACGAATGTACATATTTGAATATCAAACGACCCTCGCAAAATTACATAGACACGTCATATACCCCTTATTTACGCATTAAATTATGTGCAGATGTGTTTCTTTATTTATACTACTGATTTTGAGCCAAAAAAGTACTTATTATTAGAACAACATTTTTCGTCGTTGTGGACTGTCTGTACTCTGTCCATCGTTGGATATCTAACCCCATCTTTCAGAGTTGTTTTGTTACTGAATTTCGCAACATGAGGGCTATCTGCACTAGCCTTTCCTAATTTAGTAGTGTAAAACTAGATGAAGGGCAGCTAGTCATCACCACCCACCGTCAACTCTTGAGCTACTCTTTCACCAACGAATAGTGAGGTTTAACATCACATTATAACGCCCCTATAGCTGAAAGAGTTATCATGTTTAATGGAACGGGGATTCGAACTTGCGATCCTTGGATTACGAGTCGAACGCCCTAACCACCTGGCCATGCCGACCCGTTTCAGAGTTGTAAGTCCATAAACGTACCACTGACCACTTTTTGTAAAACGTTAAATTTAATCTTACTCGTTATTACAAACGTTTAAAGTTTATGCTGGTAAAGAATGGGTGCAAAGCTTTCTGTCAATTAAATAAAAGAAAAACCTCACCTTGTAGGTAAGGGATGAGTCGGCACATGACTTCACCAAAGATGAAGTTTCTCAGCAGACTTCCAACTAGAGTGAATGGCATGCAGAAGACACCAAGAAGAAGATCGCTGATGGCTAGATTTAGAAGAAACGTGTTTGTTACCGTCCGCATTCGTTTGTTTTGAGTAAGAGTTACGATGACTAAAACATTGCCTAAGATGGCGGCAGTGAAAATAACTATATAGAATCCAACTCTCAGCCCTATCGCTACAGTCCAAGTAAAGACGATAGGAGGAAAATCATTATCCGTTTCGTTCTTTTCTCCACCGTCATTTGTATTCATATTGAAGTTGCGAAAGTCTGTCACAATGACTCTAAAATGAATTGGGATTTCACATTGCAATAAGAGACCGTTTTCTTCTTCTTCAGTACGTGCGAATTACTGCTAACTTTTTGACACGAGAGTTTTGTATTTGAAAACGATAAGCTAAACTGGGTGTTTGTCTCCACAAAACCTAATCGAAACAAATTAGACGCTAAAGATAAAAGTTAAAATTAAGAAACGACAACTTTTAAAACGTTGTTGACTAAATATTTTGTCTTCGTATTCTGAAAATATGCTACCTACACCCGCCTGTCCAATAACGTTATTTATATATCGTTAACTGCCATGGGTTTACCCTCGCCAGAGAATGAGCATGCGTCGCGTCACGTTGAGTTCGTAACTCCATCAACAAGTTAATCGTCTTTTTAGTTTCCTTTTATAGGTGTGTTATATGGATTTGTCAGTTCCCACTTGGTAAGCACTAGCTGCGGTGTTTAACCGTGTTTTACTATATAAAGGAGAGAAGCTGTTCGTCTGATCTGTCACACCGATATCTTGAGTGTTACGATGTGATCGACATCCAACTTACACAAAACGATGGCGCTTTGTACCGCGACAATTAATTTTGTCTTTTTAATATTCTTCCAGGAATGTGTATATATACGTATATGAAATTGACGATGTGCTACTTTGGGCTTATAATTAGGTTTTAGGGTAGGTTAGTAGAAATAGTGATTGATAATAAAATCGAATCTGGTATATGCTCGCCCCAGTCTTAAGCGCTTGGTACTGCTGCTACACAAAAGGAAAAACGTAATAGTTGGTTGTAAAGTAGACATACTAATACAAGATCAACACAGTTTGTCGAATCGGAACCCTAAATTACAGGCTCGACATGGCCAGGTGGTTATGGCGCTTGGCTCGTAATCTGAGAGTCGCAGGTTCAAGTCCCCGAAACACCACATATGCTCACCCTTTCAGCCGTGGGGACTTTATCATGTTACGGTTAATCCAACTATCGTTGATAAAAGAGTAGCCCAAAAATTGACGGTTGGCGGTGATGACTAGCTGCCTTCCCTCTAGTATTACACTGCTATTTTGAACGGCTAGCTCAGATGGTCCTCGTGTAGGTTTGCACGAAATTCTAAAAGAAACTAACAAACCTTCGGCTGCAATTCTATAATCATCCTCTTGTTTCACCCGCGGCACATTTCAGGTTTGTAAACGGTCGCATTGAAACGCGTTTCTTCACCTCAGCAGGCTAAAAAAGGCAAACTAGGAAGACAGTCCAAGGAAAAAATTCCCAAATTCATTAAAACATCACTGCCTACACTATCACAAGTATTAATCTATAGGGTCATACATTTTAACAAGTATGAATGTCTTTCAGAATCAGTTTGTATGTGTGTGTGTATTTGCATCTTTCAATCTATAAGGTTTGGTTTGTTATGAATTTCGCGCAAAGCTACACGAGAAATATCTGCGCTAGCAGTCCATAATTTAGCAGTGTAAGACTGGAGAGAAGGCAGCTAGTTATCACCTCCCACAGCCAACTACTGGGCTACACTTTTTAACTGATGAATAGTTACAATGCCCCCACGGCTGAAAGGGTGAGTATATTTGGTGTGCAATCTACAAGGATTTATCCATAAAAACATTTGAAAATAGCTAAAAATTATACAGAAGTCAAAATACTAATCAAGCGATACTTAAGGATGATCAAATACATATAAATGTTGTTTTCCTAAAATCCCATGAATAGGATAATTACTCGCCAAACATATATTGTTACCAGATTTTTTGTTTGTGTTTTTTTTAATTTAGCACAAAGCTGTATAAGGACAGCGCATAATCCACTTGTTTCAAAACAGTATATTCATAACAAGTCAAAAGTATGTACAAACATTCGTTACACTGTAAGTTATCACAGTTGTATATAAAGTCTACATAATTATATTTACCTTCTGTTATCACAACTTGTTTTGTTGTTGAATTTCGCACAAAGCTACTCGAGAGCTATCTGTGCTAGCCGTCCCTAATTTAGCAGTGTAAGACTAGAGGGAATGTAGCTAGTCATCACCACCCAACGTCAACTCTTGGGCTACTCTTTTACCAACAAATAGTGGGATTGACCGAAACATTATAACGCCCCCACGGCTGAAAGGGCAAGCATGTTTGAAGCGAAGGGGATGCGAACCCGCGACCCTCAGATTACGAGTCGCACGCCTTAACGCGCTTAGCCATGCCGGGCCCAAAAAATGAGAATTTCCCATGCCGGGAATAGAATCGGGGCCTCCTGGATGAAGGCCGGGTATCCTAGCCACTAGACCACATTGAATTGTTACTAGATTATAATTATTTTTTAAAAAAAAGTTCATAAAGTATTTACTTAAAAAAATAATTTTAAGAAAAATAATATTTTTTCCCAGTCCTATACATGATTGGTCAATCTCTACAAACTGTTTAATTGATTGTTACAACTACAAAACCATTTTACTTCAGTCTTTCTTTTTTAGCTTTTCTAATATTATGCTTTAAAAGTAACATCACAGTAAAAACTATTTGTTGGTAAGAGTCGCCCTTAATTTAGGAGGTTCGATGTCTAACAAGGGTAGTTCGTAACATCAAAGCGTATATACCACAATAGATATAGAAATCTAGGTTGTATTGTTGTAAAATTCAGAGACATAGCGCTATGCCACTGAAGTGAACAGTTTAATGTTTAATGCCAATTATTTATGCATAAAATGTTTCTTAAGTAACCATAAACTCATTTTGGGACAAGTAGAAGTATAAGTGAAGATATACATCAACTGTCATATATATCTTTTGTAAAATACCAATACACTTTAACATTATCAATTGTGTATCGGCTCGGTCCCTGAGTCCAAAAATGTCGATTTTGTGAACCTCTGTTATATTCTTTTTTACTTTCACTTTGTTTGTTTATAGTTAAACACAAAACTACAGAATGGGCTATCAGTGCTCTGCTCACCAGAGACATCGAAATCCCGTTCCTACTGTTGTGAATCCGCCGACATGCTGCTTGCTACTGAAGGGCGCACTTACTTCCACTCCTAAATACCAATATAATTACAGGTAGAAATGAATATCACGAGACAGCCACTAGTCTAATAATTAAATACATTATTTCATAAGTAAGCTTGTCCTGAAGTGAGTCATGCCTGCTGTTTGTTTTGCTATCTTTCCCGACTTGTATGTAAGCCGCTGTCTATTGCACTGTCTTCTAATCTGTATCATTATTTATGTATTATCATGTTTATCTTTTACAGCGTCTTTGAAGCATTTCGGTTTTCAAAGATTTAAATCAAATATCGATGTGCTTTTCTTTATATTTCAAAAGTGAATAAATATGAAACTTTTGTAAACATGAAAAATCCTCAGTCATTCAAAAAAAAAAGTTTTTATTTGTTTTCAACTCGTCACTCCACTGTTGATAAACATCTGTTGTTTTCTATCTGTGTTACCTTGCAATAAACATCCTTTACTGTAAATTGAGCGAATAACGCAGTAAGCATTGTCCAGTCTTTAACTGTGGAAATATACTTTTAATAATTTAATTTTTTTTCTTAACTCTTAATTTTTAGTAGTAAAATGTCGATAAACTTAAAAAATTGTATACATTTAATACCAACCAGTGTGTTATCCGTGAGAAAGTAGATATATTAATAATTTATGACGTATGACATTCTTTGATTCTCACAATTTTTATTGTTTTTCATCGCTCAAAAAAGAATGTAAAATTCAATATTTTTTTTATACATTTAGGCTCAAATCTATAAACTTGCGTCTTATCTGCATGTAAACTCAACTAGCTTAAAAGACTTAAAAATAAGTCTTTTTTAAAGCAGTTTTTCACTTATTCCTCTCAGGTTACGAAAATAAGTTTTATTCTTTCTGCTCTTTTTTATTTTGTTAAAAATCAGAGAAAAGATAAATTGTGAAAAGTTATTTAATGTAAAGATTCAGTAAATATTCAATTATATTTAAACTCCAAAGATGCGAAGGTCACAATTAAAGTTTCTTTTCTTACGGATTATGAGTCGAGCGTTTTAACCACCTGGCCATGGCGAACCTTACTTTACTGTGTTTTTAAAGCCAACTATAAATTCGAAATTCTGTTCACAGTACTTTATTGGTCCGCTAGTTGAATCAGATTTTCCGTTAATACGATTTGAATTACTTTTGGTTGAAAAATCATTTTGACCCAACATATTAAAAATTAATAGAATTTGAAAGCAATCGGAAAACAGCTGCTTTGAAATTATTCGTGGAACATTTAATGTCAAAAAGACGTATTATGTCTAATGAACAACCTATACTTGCACGATATCGTACGAATATACATGGAAATACAAAGGCTAATAATATAAATAAAACGTGGATCGCAATCTTGGTATATGAAAATACTTAATCTTATGTTTCATCTATATAAATATAATAAACTGGTATGAAGATTCATTAGATTTAGACGGAGGTACATACAAATTTTAAATTTTGCATTTTACGTTTTGCGGGTTTTTATGAGCATTTTCAACATTACTTCGCCCCATGAAAATGTATTCTTATCAAACTTGGGACTGTCCAGGTCCAGGGTTCGCATCCCCGTCGCGCCAAACATGCTCGCCCTTTCAGCCGTGGGGGCTTTATAACGTGACGGATAATCTCATTATTCGTTGGTAAAAGAATGGCCCAAGAGTTGGCGGTGGGTGGTGATGACTAGCTGCCTTCTCTCTAGTCTTACACTACTAAATTAGGGATGGCTAGCACAGATAGCCCTCAAGTAGCTATGTGCGAAATTTCAAAACAAACAGACTTCTAAAATAATGAGTATTATGTAGTTAATAAAGTTAACAATGAAACTGAATTAACAGATAAAAGATGAAAGCAAAACTTGTTGTCTGTCGAATATAATTTAATCTGTATTCTGAATTTATCTATTTTTTAGGTATTTATTTGTCCAAGGAATTGAAATACTAATACGGCATTAACCCTATATGTCTTCCAGCGAGAATATATTAACTTGTAAGACTGTTAAATAGCTGAGAAAAGTAGTTTCTTGTATTTCGCAAGTGATGTAAGTTCTAAAACCATTTTTTATCACATTTTTGTCAATTAATAAATCAAATATTACTTTATTATTTATACATTATTAATAGAATCATTTGTTTTCTTTGATAAAACTTTTCAGAAATAAACTCACCATTCAAATTTTTTTTACCTACTTTCGGGTAGTAACTGACTAGTTCTAAACAATATATTAATCTTTTTAAATAAACAGTTTGTTGATTTTGATTCTTAATAGTTTTATAGAATAATAATAATTGACAAAAATTGAATGACAACTTTTCTATCTTGTATCTAGCACGAAATATTCTTAATATTTTAAATTTAACTGTTATATATAATACTGTTCAGTACTGTTCAAAAGTGTTAGGAAAAACTTCTTTGTCATTATTTCTATTTTATGAAGCTAATTCTTTCATAGAATTACAGAATATAAATTTCAACACTAATGCTTCTGTCATTCTTGTTGGTAATTGAATGAGAATACATAGGGCTCTTTAAAACCATTATATATTAGTACCACAGGCAGGTCGTAATGAATGAACATATTTAGGGTTTGAAATAACTGTTATGGTACTACAAGCATTGCCTTAACTATATAAAGAGGAGTAAGCGTATGGTGCCAGTACATGCCAAAAGAAATCGATTCAGTAGTACTTCACAAATAAACATAATAAAAACAGTGTTTATCACTAAATTGTAAGTTTTGTCGTCGTGCTACAGTTCACAAAACCTAGAGTATGATCACTAAAGCACAGAGTTCGCATGAAAGCTTTATGGGATGTTGGTTGGACTCTTCGACAAATTGCCTTAGACTTGAAATGTTCGTATCAGTTAAAACCTAGATGGTGACGCTGAGATAGGTCAATTTGAAAATAGGAAAGGAAACGGTAGAATACGAATACCTAAACTTAATGATACTGATGTTAAGTATCTTTGTTTATGCAACCTTTGAGACAGAAGAAAGACTGTCAATAAGATAAACGACCATGTACCAAATGACAGAAAAGTGTTCAGATCTACAATATCAAGAAGACTGAGCGAGAATTGAATATTTGATTTAAAAAAACAACTTTACTTCGATCTTCAAATATTATAAAGAGACTGAAATTTGCCAGAAAGTGCACTGTTCGTAATTGTAAAAGGGTGTTATAGACGGATGAGTCCAAGTTTGGAAAATGTGGTTCAAAGCGAATGTTGAGCATCCGGTGGAAGAAAGGTGAAAGATACTTAGCCAAATGCATAGAATCCGTCATTAAGCGTGGGGGAGGCAGTGTGATGATTTGGGTTGTTTCTTTTTAAGACGACAGGAGATATTTGCAAAACAGATTAAATAATGGACTAGTGCAATTACCTTCATATACTGATCCATTATGATATACCCGGCGATTTGCTTATTTTTGGTAAAGGATTATACTGCCAAGAAGATAACGACCCCAAACATTCATTCAATCTGTGCAGAAATTACATAGTTAAGAAAGAATGTGGTGGAGATATCGAAACGATGTGCCCTCTAGTGGCTCAGTGGTATTTCTGCGAACTTACAACGCTAAAATCCGAGTTTCGATACCCGTGGTGGGCAGATCACAGATAGCCCATTGTGTAGCTTTGTGCTTAACTCAAAAAACAAAAACAACAACATCAAACGAGACAATGGTCCCCACATAGCCTAAATCTCAACCGAATTGAGCACATAGGGATTTGATAGATCAAAAAACTGACCGATCAAATGTTTCGTCCAAAGAAACTTTATGAGGGTGTATTAGAGACACTTGGAGTAAATCTCTTATGACACTTTGATTAAATATGTTGGAATGATGCCTGAAAGACTTTCTGTAGTTATTAAAGCAAAAGAAGGACACACAAAATATTAACTGTTTACTGAACTTGTTTTTGAATTTCGCACAAAGCTACTCGAGGGCTATCTGTGTAAGCCGTCCCTCATTTAGTAATATGAGACCAGAGGGAAGGCAGCTAGTCATCACCACCCACCGCCAACTCTCGGGTTACTTTTTAACAACGAATAGTGGGATTGATCGTCACGTTATAATGACCCCATGCCTGAAAGGGGGAGCATGTTTGGTGCGACGGGGATTCGAACCCGCGACCCTCAGATTACAAGTCGAACGTCTTAACTCACCTGGCCATGCCGGGCGTGTGACTTAAATGCCATAAAGGACTCACATTAACAGATCTGTTCCTTGTTAAAAGCCCCCCCAGTGGCTCAGCGGTATGTCTGCGGACTTACACGCTAAAATCTGGGTTTCGATACCCGTTCGGCAGAGCACAGATAGCCCATTGTGTAGCTTTGTGTATAATTCAAAACAACAAATCCTTGTAAAAGAAATCAATGAGTTATGAAAATCTGATCAATGCGGAGCTTTGACAGTTTTTCTTTGCAGTTGTTAAAAAGGGTAAAATATTATAATATGATGAAAAAATTTCAAAAATTATTAAACAGTTTTTTATAGTTTCCAAGTATCTATCAACTGCAAAACTATAAATGTAACGTTTTTCTCTTCTCTTACTAAATTAGTATACCGACTTGAAATATATGGTGAAATTATAGAGCTTTTGTAGAAACCTGTCTACTTAATCATTAGTGTACTACTGTGGCCCAGCATGGCTAATTAATGATGTCTACTCAACCATTAGTGTACTATTGTGGCCCGGCATGGCAAATTAATGATGTCTACTCAACCATTAGTGTACTACTGTGGCCCGGCATGGCTAATTAATGAGGGTCACGGGTTTGGATCCTCGTCACCAAACGTGCTCATCCTTTAGATCATGGGGGTGTTATAACTTGAGGATCAATCCCACTATTCGTTGATAAAAGTAGTTGCCTTCCCTCTAGTCTTACACTACTAATTAAGGGACAGCGAACACAAATAGCCTTCGTGTAACTTTGCGCGAAATTCTAAAACAAACAAACAATTACGGTTCTACTTATCGTAGTTATGGTTGAAACTGACAGCCGAATTGAATAAAATCTCAAACTCAAAAGCTTCTTCATATATGTTAGTTTTAATAGCAATTTTTTTAATATTACAAGTTTTCAATGTTTTATGTAGAAAGTTTCATTTTAATAGTTTTCTAAGTTTGTCACCTTCCCTGTTTTTATAAACTTTCAGATAGAATTTTAAAATTTCATCTTGCTTGGTCATCTTCCAAACCAGTGGACTACTGCAAGCGCCACCTATTAGTATCTTATTAAAACAAAGTACAATATGAGATTATAATTATGGGTTGTCTTTTCTCCTATTGAAATTATTATATATTACTTTCCTTTAGTAACGTTAGCTACTTGACATACACTATACATTTATGATATGTTTAAATACGCCTTAACATGCGCAAAACAAACACGTGTAAGGCATCTCCTTTAGAAATGAAAACAAATATCCATATTCCTCTTAACGTGTGACCAGATATACTTGTCAACTTCAAACAAGTCTCATAAAGCGTTTTTGGAATATTTAACCACGTTCAAAGACATAATAAAGTATAAAAGATTACATTGATTAGTATAAATGGCAGGTCTGTTTAACAATACCAAAAGATAATCGGTAATCAGCATCTTTTTAACAACTGATTTTTAATGGGTTGGTTACGCTATATAAATTGTTTGAATTTAGGCACAAAGCAATACAATGGGTTATCTGTGCTCTGTCTAACAGGAATATCAAAACCCGGATTCTGGCGTTGTAAACCCGCAGATATGCCGCTGTGCCACAGAAAGGGCGCTATGTTAAAGTAATTTTGAATATGCATAACCTAAAGTGACGTAGTTGGTTGCCGTTTTTTGATACAAAGCAACCAGATTAAGTACGCTAGACAACCGGCAAAAATCTCTAAAGTAAAATACTAAAAAATGTTAAAAACTAAACAAAGCCCACAAAATCGTGTAAAAAACGTAAATAGAATTAAAAGGCCTTTGGTCCACATAACACCAAAAATATAGGCAAGCTAAACGGTGTCGTCATTGCTAACGACATTGTTCAATGTCAGGGATAGGCCCAGAGAAAAAACATACCGAAAATAATGCCACCGTAACCACGATACAAAAGCATCAAACACGTGGACAATTGCGACTTGAGTGTCACAAAGGTCACACGTTGGAGGATGAGTTCCTCATAAAAAAAAAAGATTGGTTAAAACTGTAACTAATACATAGCCTAACGAAGAAAACTTACTCTCGTTGGTGTTTGCTGAAAGAACACGGCAAACAGCGATAATTGGTTTGATCTGGGAAATCTTGTTACGAAGCTACTCATCCAAAGTCGACTACCAACTGATGCAAAGCCGGACCATGATACAGAACCATAATCCATATACGGAACAGGCATAGCGGTGAGAGCACCATAGCAGATTGACATAGCTGCGGTGTCAGGAAGTTAGTTCCCGTGAATACCGATATGACCAGGTATCCAGAAAAGCTGTACTGAAACAGAAGACCATGAGAAGCGGGCTAATTAATTCTGAATATCGATCAGAACATAGTGAAAATTTACATTAAGCTATTTCAAAACCAACAAAGAGCAGAGAGAGTCAGGGTAAATCGAACAGCCAATATATTGCTTAGCTTCTACGTAAACCAAGGCAAGTGAACACCGCAACTATAGAAGAGATACTTTAAGCAACTACAACAAACTATGGTAGAGTTCACAGAGTCACCTTATTTAAATCTATCCGTAAAAATGGAAACTGAAGAATGGCTCAAAATATGTTTGCAAAGAGAAGGGCAGTATCCGCCTTCCTCAGGTGACTCAAAGGTTGCGATGGTAATGATCCAAGGGAGGGGCTGATCGTTAGACTCAACAGTGACAAATACAATTCAGTCAGTTGTTCCTAGATATGAAGGCCAGAAGGAGGAATGGTAGACCATCTGTTCTGAACAAACATAGACCACTATAGATTGAAGACCCAACCCCAGTTGGGATTGTAGCTTGGTAGTATATTGCAAAGAAATTTGTAAATGACAGAAGAGACGTAGAAGTTTGTGAAACACAACATATACACTTTGGACTAGGAAAGTGAAGAAACCTCTATGCAAAAACATATCCTCAGATAGTGGATACCAACAGCCTTCAAAGCAGAAGACTTGGCAGAATCATAAACCAGACACTCAGAATTCAGCTTCAAACTTTTGAGGATATGATGGATATTCAACACAGAACGTTTATCCACTCCCGAAAATGTAGAAAAGAGGACAAAGAGTATTTTCAGTGCCTTGGTACACTTGACACAAAAATGCTTGATGTGTGAATTGAAAGTAAGCTTACGGTCAAATATAAGCTTCAATAATTTCATGTAAGCAAATTGGAAAGAAAAAACTTCAGTGAATTATAGCTCAAGATGAAAGTGTAAACCCCCATTGATGGCAAAAATGAATGTAACCTATTTTTAAGAAAGAAAAGGTAAAAACTATTTGTTAACGTTTACTTCAGTAAGCTAGTGAGGATAGAGCGAAGCTGGTGCTCATTAAACCTCATGCTCAACGACTAACAGGAAAGTTGAAAGTCATCAACATATAGGCCGTTTGTACCATAGCAGAAAGTTGTTTAGTAATATCATTGATCTTGGCACTAAAAATACAGCCATGATAAATCCAGGTTCCTATATGATGGAATAGGGAAAAGTCAAACCAACACAGATTTGAAATCGTCTATCATGTAAAAGGTGCAGAGAAAAATGGATAAATGGGCACATAACCCATACAATTAAAGGTCCCGTAAAACGCCAAACTTCCACATAGTGTCCAAAAGCCTTCTCAAGATCAACTAAGACAGAAATAAAATGCTTTATTTCAAGGAACTCTTACTTGATCAAGGATTCAAGTCTAATCAGATAGTCCACAAAGGAGCAATATTGACAAAAACCACACTGAGTACGTAAGAGGAGCATTAACCATCCTCTCCAGGACATTGGAGACAGCTACTCAGAGAAATAGAACAATAATTAAAAGAATACTTGGGTTCATTCCCGTGCTGAAAAAACAAAACAGAATAGCTTTGTGCCAAGCACCAGGAAAAATATTCTCCTGCCCGGTCCATTTAAATTTCTCAATATAGGATTAGTCAATTAGACCAACCATGTGACCTCTTTGTACTCATTTAAAAGTCTTTATACTTTTGATACTACCAGTTTTTGATACATTTCATAAATATAAGTCTTTTATTTATAAAAAAAAATCTTAGTTCAGTATCTTCAGTAAACTAAAGCTTTGTCAGTGAATATATCAAGTACTTGTTTTGAATCGTTCGTTTACAAAATAATTTTCATGTTAACATTGAAAATACTTTTCATCGTTTCATAAACCTCAAATATCATTTGCGTAATCTCTGAAACCTCCTAAATACACTTGAAATATTCGTTTTCCTTAAAAATTGTATATTTTATTCTGTTATTTTCTTGATCGACCCAATAACCTCATATAATAATATACAAAAACCAATTTTCTCTATCACAATTTTTTGGCTTTCTAATTATATGGCAGGAAACGTTACAAATTCATCTAAGCTATCCGCTTTCTTTCCCATGGGAACGAGGCTTGTTCGAAAATAAAAATTTACAGTTCTCTGTTCAGAACACAACATTTAAGGCACAAGGCTCGTAATCCGAGAGTCGAGGGTTCGCTCTTTCAGCTGTGGGAGAGTTATAATGTGACGGTCAATCCTACTATTCGTTGGTTAAAGAGTAGCCCAAGGTGAGTGGTGATGACTAGTTGCCTTCCCTCTAGTCTTACGCTGCTGAATTAGGGACGGCTAGCGAACCCGCAACCCTCAGATTACGAGTCGCACGCCATGGCTGCACTTGGCCATGCCGGGCCCACTGATCTGGCAAATAATATATATAAATGTATGAAACCAGTACATAGACATTGCCCTGCAAAGGGTCAGAGAAATTCAATCCACTCTGACCCTAAAGCAGTAGCCATACCAATCAACACTGCATGGTCATAAAAGTAAAGGAAGAAGGAAGAGGTCAAAGAGCACTTGACTCTATAGGGTACGTACACGTATGATGATTCAAATTTCGAAAGAGAAAGAGATAATATATGTTAATGTTTCAGTTGATAGAGGAAACCTTGGCTTTCTATTGGATATAGATAATGTAGAATTAGATGTAAGAGTGAAATGTTAACAATCCTGAAAAAGATAATGTGACAAGTGGATGCGAGAAAAGAGGGCTGATTTTTTATTTAATGGATCTGTAACAAAAAAGAAAGCTATAATAACTATGATTTGTCTGAGCAATGATGATATTATAGAGTAATTTACGTTAATTTTTTTACTTATTGGTGGGATGGTGAATAAAACTGAAAAAATGGGATGCCTGCAGAAAATGTATCACCTTTCTAACACTAGGGAAAATTCAGGATATTTTAGAGTATTGCCTTATAAAATTAAGAATTGAAAACTTATACACTATTTATTTATAGAGTACGATGTAACATAAACAATAAATAGATTAATAAAACTTTGAATGTAAGCCACTACAATCTCATGATGTGAGCAGTAAATAATATCCAGATAGATAAGAGTTGAAAACAACCTGAAGAAGAAAGAGATGGCACAACATGTCATAGCGAGTATCATTAGCCCAAACTTATGTACTTTCAGACCAATGAAAAAGCTTACATTCTACCAGTGTAAGAGGATGGATATAGTCATAAAAGTGATCACAATGATGGCCAAAAAGCAGAAGTACTTGAGAGATTTTTAAAAATTCTTCTAGAGTATCAGTGACACTCTTTACATCAGAGACATCTCGGCTATTGTCAAGAAAGGTGGAAATGATATGAGAAACACACTTCACAAATCTTGTCCCACATGACTTTGGAACTGTTGATAGAATAGTTTGTTTTGTAATTAAGTACAAAGCTACACAATGGGCTATTTGTGCTTTGCCCACCACGGGTATCAAAACTCGGATTCTAACGTTGTAAGTTTGCATCTTGTGCTACTGGGGGACTGTGATAGAAGAAATGATTGTTATGAACTTAATCCAAGATTCCTCCTTGCTTTGAAAGTAATACAGTTGGAAAGAGTGAGATACCTACAAAAAGCATCCCAGATTCATTTTAAACCTTCATGCTTGCTGGCCTGCGTAAAAAGTCTAGTCCAGGAATTGGCGGTGGGTGGTGATGACTAACTGCCTTCCCTCTAGTCTTACACTGCTCAATTAGGGACAGCTAGTGCAGATAGCCCTCAAGTAGCTTTGCGTGAAATTCAAAGCGATCATGCTTGCTGGCTGGCAGGAGACCACCATTGATGACGATACCAGGGAAATGTATCAGAGATTTTAAGGATAAAATAAAAATCTACTTGAATGATACAATCACATACTGCATTCATGCCTTTGTTAATAAATGGAAGACTAACGACAGCAGGATCCAGCCTGCTCCAGCTTTCACCTTTGCAATCAGTTCAGGTGGCATTGACCATGGCCAACTTCCTTCAGAACAACTGGAAAATGATCACAGGCAGCCCTTCAAGCAAAATAAGAAATAGGTGTAGGTGAACCATTAGTGAAACCAGTAGCAATATAGAACTGGCTGGGTGCATGAAAATATGTAAACGAACCACTACTGAAAAGACATATTGTGATTTGACAGCACAAGCTCCACAAAACAACCTCTTCCATCAATATCAGTAACACTCCAAACGTGATTGTATCCATAAAACTCTCCCAAGACAACAACTGTTCTACAAGAGCATCACAGTCCGATTATCATAAGTATCGCCAGGCAAGAGAACAAACCGTAATGGTACGACCCACGGTGATATAGATGGCTATATGGTCCAAGATTGTATCGTGTGGCACAGATAAAGTGGGTGCATACTAATCAACCAGCAGTGCACTGCTCCATGAATTCATCCATCACACAATCTGTTATTCCAATATATAAAAAACTGCTGAAAAGCGACAGCATCAGTAAGTCTCAGAAATGTTTCCTATAATGAGAGACACATGATAATATAAATTGATCAAGGTCTTAATGTCATCCAAATTAAAATGGAAACCTCGGTAGTTCCACAGTATCAAAGTGGCCACTCTTATTCAGGTAGAGATGAAGTCTTTTTCTTACGACGACTTTTTTTTTACTAGAAAAAGTTCTGTTGACTTTCATGGAACCTGTTTTAGGTCACTTTTACAGATCTCTGTCAGAAGATTCTAGTGATTGAAAGCATAAAAGAATAATGGTCATCATCCCGGAAATGAAAGGGAGGGTCCTCAACAGTAACTGAAAACGATTATAGGGATACAGACAAAAGTAGACGTAGACTTGTCATCTCTGGCATTCACAGAGGGCAAAAGACTCTTTACCTGATGAGAGATTCTGCAGGAGGTATGGAAAGTACTGTCCACACTCCCATTGTAGCAATGGAACATAATGCAGCAGCATATACCTAAGCTGGGACAGGAACAACAAATCACAAGCTTAAGGGTAAGAAATGTTTATTGTACGCTTTACCTCTTTTTTGTTCCCACCAAGAGAAAACTCATAAATTAGAGGGATGAGAACTACCATAGTTGATACACTGACGATCCACTTGACGCTCGAAGGCGTCATGGCCTTTGCCACTGCAATTAGTATAATCAAAGAATCACAAGATTCCTTTGAATATTCAAACTGTTGATACTGAAAACACCCTTAGGGATTGGGAATGTAAGACCGTACTTTACAGTCCAAATAACCTACCTTTTTAAAATTTGGCAAGCAGATGTAGTGGTGGTAAAGTAAATACAATAAAATTGGTAGGCAGAACGATTTCTTCTTTGTGAGTGATGTATTTTACACAGCAGAAACTCTTTGACTGGAGAAACCAGCAAGGATACCTGACTTGGAGGTGCTACATAAATCCCTCTCTACAACACTTCTCAAAAGGAATTCAAAGTAGCATCGGGAGTAACCTCAATGTATATACACCCAATGGCCTTTGAATCCAAGAGGAGTTCACTGTTTTGGGATGTTTTCAGAACATAGCTTCTTCACTTTAGAAAGCCAGCAAGCCTTTCTGAATAAAAAAAGCGAAAAACAAGGTACAGGTGATGAGATGGAGACTGCTGTTTAGTCTTCTAAATGCAGTTGCTTACCAGTTAAGTGATTTATTAGTTAATTTTTCAAGAACTCAGAGATCCATAAGAAAATTAAAATGATTCGGTGCCCACTGACCCCATCCAACATGGATTCCAATGAGGGAATTAATTACTATGCCAAACAAGGAAGAAGGGCTTTGTAAGCACCATACCCAAACACCAGCATCAGATACATTGTCTGCAATACCTGTTGAGAATGCCCAAAACTGATATTTAAATCATCCTAGCCCAACAACAACAACTGATTAACCCAGGTGGAAGCACCCGTATAAAAAATTTCTAGCTCAAAGTAGTGTGTTGAAGTGCCACTGACACCTTTCAACTGCCGGGAACCTCTCTTTCCCTTTACAGGTTGTTACGCATGGCAAACATGTGGATGAATGTTCAGCTCACAGAGCAAAACTGAAAATGCAGAACCATCCCTGGCTGGTCTGCTCACTAAGCATATTTAATCCAGCTTGAGAAGCTGAAAGTAATGTAACAATCACTGCCTATATGTATATAAAGTTCATGATGATGCAGTTTGGCATTTTGTAGGCAGTGTGATGCCATTTAAAACTAGCCACTTTTTTGGAAAAAAATGTAAGAGCCCTTTTCAACAACCAATATCCTTCATTCAGGTCGTAAATAGCTACTCTGATTAGCCATTTGGAATTTTCCTAAGTACCCCTTCCTCTTAACAACACTGAAAAATTAAGAAATATGGGTTAATTCACAGTACCAGGACCATCCAGAGAGAAACCTGCAACAATCCATATTCCATCACAGTGAGCAACGTCTGTAAAAGGTGCAAATTTGCAAAGTTCAACAAAAAATTCCATAACAGTATGCAACATGATCAGAATGGATATCAGTCTGGAAAAGTGATACAAGTTATAAGTTAACAAGTTGCTTCCACAACATATACACGGAATGAAGATCAACTTTATGAGAACTGTCTATCCCAAATATAGTAATGGTGTTTGAAGACTTTTGGTTCAAGAAGTCTAGTTTGGGTAACTTCTGTACTGACCTTACTGCCTTTGCCAATTAAATGTACACAAAGCACATATCAACTTTGGTGTCTTTATATTTCTCAAGGATGATACAGATGGATAAATATATTTACATCCTGTAATTTCATTCTCTAGCAACATCGAGTTTAAGTTTAGAAATGCTCGAAGATTAAACTCTCCTTACTTGCACTTGTGATAACCACTGGCATGAGTGCCCTCTATGCTCTGAAAAGACGTCATTATTGTACCTGTATTTAAAATGTCATATTCTTATTAGTCTGGAACAGAATATCTGGATATATCTCCAAAAGAGACCAAGAAATCCAAGTTTTTCAACGTGATCTAGATGACCCATACAGTATTTTGTGTAGTCTTTTCATTTGTTCTCGTCGAATTGAAATGAATTTTGCTTTGTTTAGCATTTTGTTCAATGCCTTTTCAACCACATACTTTAACTCTGTGATTCACTTCATTTTCATTCCTCTTGTTAATTAGTTTTTGTTTATATGTTTGAAGTTAAGCACAAAACTACACAATGAGCTATATGTGATTTGTCTACCATGGGTATTAAAAACCAGTTTCTAGCATTATCAGTCCACAAACTTAATGCTGTGCAAATGAGGGGCTTGCAGTTACTATCCTTATCTCTAGGATAAACCAATGAATGTGAAAAATACCACTTTCAACTTCAATGACAAAAATATAAAATTTTACAATAAAACATTTACAGACACACGTAAGAAAATGCCAATATATTACCAATAAATTTAAAAAATGAAACATTTTTGTCGTTTTTTATTAAAACTTCAGCACAGATTTATTACTGACATCTTCGACACAAATTCAAACAATTCCAGTTTTACTTTGTTACTTTAACACATGCTAAGTTATGAGTAATTGTAAATTCTAAGTTCTCTATTCTCACTGCTTGATATTTAAAGAGCAAATTAAAAGCAATTGTGAGCTGTTTCTAGTAAGAAACTATTTATTACTAAAATATGTCTAAGCTATCAAAATCCATTAGGTTGTAATATTGTTTAATTAACAGGTCATACATAACCCAGTTGATAAGTCATATTTATTTGGAAGCATGATTACAAAGTGAAAGTTTACAGTAGGAAATAAGGGTGCACCAATTATTGTAGCTGTGTTTGCTCAACCATTATATTAATTAATTTATAATTAACTACAAAATTTAATATTAATAACAACCTTCATGTTTCATAAAAGAAAAAGTATAATGTAATTTCTCCAAAACACAAAATTGTTTAATCTCTAATTTTCAATCCTTGAAACTGCAAACTACACACACGGAAACAGTCTAGATTGTATTAAAATTAAAATATCACATACAATGTATAACTGTATATGTTATAACTGCATCCAAGATAAGCATTGCTCTTGTCTCCTAATCTGTACAAAACAATTTGCATTCCAGGTATTAAAGTAATTCAAGACAAAATGACTTAACAGTGTAAAATTAGCATACAACTTCAAATATTCTGGAAAAATTTAATTAAAGTTCTTTATTATCAACTTTAGTTTTTCCACTTGTATAGGCATAAATAATATGGATGTCTGAATCAAACATACATATCAAACCATTTGTTTATTTATATGTGGCTAATACAAGTTTTGATCCTTAAATTATAAAGTTTGATAAATAACTTTTGGTTTTGAGTACACACTGGGCATATTTTTTTTCTTCAAAATTATGATGTGGGTTCTCAAAGAAAAAGCATTAGAAAAGCAAGAACAAAGTTGTGAATCAGAGCAGTGTATATTTATATTTTTTATCGTATTAATACTTAGACTTCTCAAACACTATGTACTGATTTCTTTCAAAAAAAATAAAGTTGAAGTTGTGTAAAAAAATACACATCTTTTTTTACAAATAGATAAAAAGATCAATAGGTAAAGTATTTTCCAAGATGCGTTCCTGCTGTCATAAAATGGGTACATTTCCAATTCTTTCACTTAACAACTAATCAAAATCTTTATTATAACTTAATAATATACACATTTTACTTAAACAGGTTTAAAGTGATTTTTGTCAACATAAAAAAAAAAAATCACCACTTCATAATTAAACTGTAAAAATATCATCAGAAAACACTGACCAGCTTAATTTCATATCTTTACAATAACTAAGTTATGGTTTCAACTTTTCATTCTTACCACATTGTGTTCCACTTACTCTTTAGAGTTGAAATACTAGAAGTTAATTTTTAAGTTACACAGTTCAAATAACCATTCAAAATGCTTCTTCCTAAATACAACACCTAATGCACTGTATACGAAAGGTCATCCACATATGATAAAGTTGACCTTTCAATGAACATTTCCACTCCTGGCCTGAACAATAAAAATGTAAGTACTTTAAAGAATACTAAACATTATAGGCATATTACTTAGTTGTGTGTGTTTATTTTTTCTTAATATTATTTAATAAAAATATAATTTCCAGTAATTTGTGAAACAAAGACAAAAAACATTTACGATTGAAAATATTTAAATGTTTAATTCCAAGTCATCTAATATTCAGCAGGCAAAATCAAAAATAAATTGATATTTTATCAAACATCTAATATTTTGAATACCAGTGTAAACTATGTCTTAACTAACAACACTACTGTTCATACCAGTGTATATGCACTACTGTTTATTTCTAATAAATTTGTCAAAACTTTATTTACTTTCATTCAATCTTAACTACTGTGAATAAGAAAAAATACACATTTCCTGTTTGGTCTATTCTATGCAAAAATATGTAAACCTAACTCACAAAGTATTTATACAGAAAGAAAACAAAGATTTGAGTTAAAAACATAGAATTTTCAAATGTATTCATTTCCGTAAAAATGAATAAAATATCTAGAACAAGCTTAGATGAAAGATTACAATATAGATTCTTTCCTTAGAAGTATATCTTTTCACTTTTTCTTTTTCTTTTTCGAGGAGTTGTGTTTTTTTGTTTGTTCTATGACTCTGCGTTGATGACTAAGTTGTGGGAAAAGATTCTTTGATGCTTTTAGAGCATTGTGAGCTGCTGCCATCTCAGCTTGCTGGATACTATGGCCTGTTCCTGTTGCAAGTCGTTGGCCTCTAAAATAAACAGCAACAGTATAAACTCTTGTGTTAGTTGGACCTTTACACTCTACAACTTTATACACAGGAATATCTGGCTCCCCACCATCCATGGACCTGAGAGTTAAACAACACTGCTGAAGTTTAGACTTAGGATCGTTCCAGTCCTGATTCATGATAAAATCTTGAAGACGAGGGAAAAAACAAACCTGGCAAAAATAACGACAATATCTGAGTCCTTTGTCAACATATAGAGCACCAAGAAAAGCTTCTAAAAGATCAGCTCGGTCCTTTGTTTTAAGTTCACCTTTGGGATATGGATAAATAGCAAACTCTACCATGCCAAGGTCATCACACACCACTGACTGAGTGCGATTATTTACTAAGGAACTCCGAAGCAAGGAAAGATGCCCTTCATGATGTTCTGGAAAATACTTGTACAAGTATTCTGAAGCAACTAATTGCAACACAGTGTCTCCTAAGAATTCCAACCGTTGGTTGGAACCAAGAGTTAGATTGTTATATCCAACACTACGATGAGTAAATGATCTAGCAAGTAAACGAATGTGAGTAAATTCAATTCCTGTAGCATTTTCAAACTCATGCAGTTTCTTCAGAAGAGGTACAGACTCTATCCATTGACGATCCCCTTCAGGTTCTTGCTCCTGTAACGGATGAGGTGGATAGTTTACCCACACCTCCAACAATTCAGGCTCACTGAAAAGAGTCTGAGAAAACACTCTGTCAGCCACTTCAATATTTCCATCAAGAAATAATGCTCCCATTAAAGCTTCAAAGCAATTAGCCATAGCATGTCTTAATTCAAGATCATGACAGAGATCTGATCCATGTGCATAAAGCATGTACTTTTCCAATTGAAGCTTCTTAGCCAAAACAGCAAGATGCTGGTTCTGAACAACAGCAGCCCTGTATGTAGCAAGTCCACCTTCTTCTAGATCAGGAAACATGTAAAACAGATGAATGCTAGAAAGAAACTCAACAACAGCATCTCCCAAAAATTCAAGCCTTTCATTATGGTTTATGTTAGATGTTGTTTCTTCACGTTGACCAAAACGAGACATAATATTAATCAACGTGTTAATACCTCGTTTTCTGGTATTCACATAATGAATTCTCCTGTCGCCATATTCTGGCTGTCGAATGCCACAATTTGTCAGAGAATTTCTTGCATGATCAGGGTTAGTGCCAAAATTTTCACGATATGATGGATGAGTGAGTGCCAGCTGCAAAAGAAAACGGTTCTTAAACTGATGTCCTATTTCTTTTTCCAGTAAACCTAAGGACAAATGGAATCGAAGATGACACACAAGCACTGGAAGTAACATTGCATGTTGTATAATATCACACATGATACCAGTTCTATAAAAGTTTTTGCTACTGACAACAACAGTTATATCTCTTTTTAAATCACTTTTCATTCTCATCTCTTGCAATCTCATTTCTTTTTGAAGGAGTTTATGACGATCTGCGTATGATACCTTGGGCTTGTTAGCTAATAAATGTCGAAATTTAACATAATCTCGCCAAGCTTTCTGATAAGTGGGATTACCAGCATAACACAATTGAGGTGGTCTCATACCAAAATGAACAACTTCAGGAAAAATACCTTTATCTGGGTCACATATTTCTCGATCAAGTTGATCAACCCGAAGAGAACATGGTTTTTTGCCAGGACAAGTTATAATCATCCCTTTTACTTCATCTGCAATATCTTGCCAAGCGTACTGGCTTATCTGAACTATTTTTTTAAGTTGTGTTTCTTCAACCAATGGTATGTTGCTTGTCAAGAGATACTGTAAAACCACATTCATTGACAATAGTTCCTTTCCATTATCTTCAAGAGCACGTGCAAAGCGAGGCATAAAATGAAATCTGGGACATCCTTCAAGATCACTATGTGCTTTCCAGTTTAAGTCTACTAACTCCAGAATTCCTTGGAAAAGGTACTTTGAAAAAAGTTCTAAACCTTCTACAGTAAAATGTTCTGGAAATTTCTCTTCTAAATATACCACAGTGTACTCAATGTTAAATCGTATAACTCTGCAAGTTGGTATATTTCCCAAAGGTTCATGAGAAAACATAGAAAATCCTTCAAATATAAATTCATGACCATCATGTTTAATTAATGTGGGACACTTTGTTAAAAAATTAGTGTGAGGAGACATTGTTACTAAATAGTGATGAAGCCTTGATGAGTTGTTACTATTTGGATCACAAGGTGGAAGAGGAGCCTCTCCAGAATAAATTCCATGTCGAATACCTGAACGTTGAGCCTTTGCACTACATCGGCACAATGGGCCGTCATTCATTTCTCCTTGGTCATTGTACCAAAGTTCTTCATGAAGTCGATCAGGATGAAGCTTCTTCCTCTCAAGTTCCTTCAAGGGATTTTCTTCTTCTTCTTCACTTTCACACTCTTCATTGCTGCTACTGCTGCAAGATTCAGATTTTTCTTTAGTCAGATGATAGATTTTTGTTTTCCTTGGTGGAGCTTCAAATTTTGGTTTGTTAACCTTGACCCTCTCTGTTCTTTCTACAAGTTCTGATCTAAAGGTATCATGAAGAGCTTTCAACTTTTCAGTGCTATACATACATGAATTCTGCATGTTTCTCTGATAATACAAGTCAGCTGGTGAGCACCTTAGCCATGATGTTTGGTCTATTTCGCTTTCTTCACCAGTTCTATCATCATTTGAATACTCATTGCTGGAACATAAATACTCCTGGTCTTGTATATCATCGTTTTTTATTTTTTTCAATGGGTTAAAGTATTTGTGATCTTTACTATGATGTTTATTATTGGGACTTAAGCTTTTCATTCTTTTCTCACTTATGCTTCTTTTTTTTGTCATCAAATAAGTTTTACTACTTGATTTCCAATTAGAATCAGAATGATCTAATGCTTTAGTTTCCTTACTGTGGTCTCTTCCTGATTGACGATAATGACAGCTTTGTGTTGTTGATGTTCTCTTTGATCTGTTATACTCTCGTCCAGATGAATGACTTCTGTCAGATCTTCTGTCTTTACTACTTCTTTCATATGTTGTTCTCCTGTGTTTAACATCATGTAATCCCTTACTATGATTTCTACTAGAATACTTTCCTCTTTCCCTTTCCTTATAAGGTGAGCTTTCATCATTTCTAATAAAATGGCTTTCATATTTGGTATGTCTTGAGTCCTCTCCTTTTTTCCTATTTTCTGAATCTAAGTTCTTTAGTGATTTACTATGATCATGCTGTGTTTTTTTTATAAAGGTGTTTGTGTCACTTCTCTGCAACATTTTAGCTTCTGATGTTTCACTGTACTTCTGAATGTTCGAAGTGCTACTACTTGATGAAGTTACACAAGTTGGCTCTCTTTGCCTTACAGGAATTATGTTAAAATGAGGAGAGTGACTGTTACTTCCAAGTTGTATTCCTTTCAAATTAGCCTTATCCAGTTCCTGATTACAGTCTTTATAAGATGAAGGATATGGTGGGCAACACTGATTTAACATCCTAGAAGTATCTACTGGCCTATTGTTCTCATATGAAACTCCACACTCATATGACTGTGAAAGGTGGTCAGTATTATCCTGAACATATTTATTAGATTCCACTGACCAAGATGGCGGAAGTACATTTACTGCTTGACAGCTGTAATGACTAGGAATTGAAGATAAATCTTGAGATTTAATAGCTGGACTCTGTGGAGATGCATTCTGGCCTGAAAATTCTATATGCTTGGTAGAAACTGGTCTCTGGTAAGACTGTACACTTGACAAGGGATTTGTATTACTTTCTTCTTGTGAGTTATAAAAATAACTTGAATGATATGTTTTTGATTGCATCCACTGGGTTCCAACAACAGAAATCTGCTGCCCATAGTCACGAATAATCTCCTGGCTCTGGAAAGGTGGTAATGCCGGGGATGGAAAACCTGGCTGATTGGATACAGCTCCTGGGTTTAATGTGTATGGGTCTGAATTATTAGGTGGTCTTGAAAGTGTTGGCTGAATTTGTGAAGATGCTGAAGGAAAGAAGTTTCTGATACTTCCAGGGTTTCTTGGTGGTCTGGTACAAATTATATTGCATCTTGGTTGAAATTGGTGTCCACCATATATTGGTGTTGTCATGTTTATTTTAAATATCACATAAAAATTTTCAGTAAAGACACAAACTGTACACACCAGATCTACGTGTTACCAAATCAACATCGCCAGAACTGAGCTTAGGATCATAATCTCCTGAAAAATAAAAACAGGTGTGTTTTAGCATTTCATTAAAACTGTTACGTTTTTCAGAACATAAAATTTATTACCTAACAAAAATCATTCACTCTGTACTTTGAAACAAAAACAGTTTCCGAATTCACTGTGCAAAACAAGTAAAATTGATTTACCTATCACATGCAGTCTCTCTCTATACACACACACATACACACACAATGCACACAAACTTCCTAATAGTTTATTTTTAGGTTTTATATTTTACCAAATGTTAAAATTTTACAAAACTAAAAAACTCACTTTATGCATATATTATCTTCCAGCACAAGTCATTTGATATAAAACAATGACAGTTGAATATAAAACATATATTCTAATATGTAATGGAAGCAAATATTAATTTATCATATTTTGTTGCAGCACAGTTCCCTTTCTACGATATAACAGACATGACATTTCTTTTCTTTCCTATAAATAACTTTAACGGAGTTATAAATCTTGATGTTGATAACAAATGTTTATAATGATTTCTACACTGATTCCCTTTCATATGCTTTGTTTCAAACAGCGATGTTCAACTTACCATTCCTTATATTGACTTTTAAGGTTGAAATGTATTATCAAATGAAATACTTTTGCAGATAAAATGAAACAAAACTATTCCTGTTTTTCTGGTGATAAAATTTGCTTATTATTAATAAAATACACATATTTATTACTCTTCCTTCACATTAAAATGATGTCTTGGTTTACACTTAATATTATACACCTCTAAAAAACAGGTCAACAAACCTTTATTTACTAAATATACTTATTTTTGACTTAACAATTCATGACCACTTCAATGTAAATGAATGGCACACATTCCAGCATGACCCTGCTCCATGCCACAAGAAGAAAATGGTTAGTAGTGGTCATGAATTCTATGTAGTAGACATGAAATAAAAAGGATACTTTACTCTATATGTATTGAAAAGATGATCTGAGATTTTATTTCATTATTTCAAATGTAAGAGTATCTTCAAATAAAAAGGATCAACACACTACACTGGCTAAACAACAGCCTAGGTCTTAATCACATTGAAAAACTGCTGAAATACGAGGTTTGTTCCAAAAATACGTGGACTGTTTGAATTGCAGGGCTCCAGTTGGTTTCAGCTTATTACGATGCCATTTCCAATTGCAGATATCTTCATTTGTGTATTAGCTATGTGGTTTTAAGTAAAGTGTGATTTTTTCATTTGGCAGATTTCAGAATGAATGACCTGAAGGCGCAACGACTTGCTGTGAAATTTTGTGTTAAACTTTGAAAATCTGTGACTGAAACTTTTGCTATGCTTAACACAGCTTACGGTGATGTTGCTATGAAGCGTATGGCATGTTTCAAGTGGCATGAATGTTTTAAGGATGGTCGACAGTCCATTGAAGATGAGCGTCCTGGACATCCTTCCACGTCAACTGATGACCCACATGTCGACAAAATCAACACCCTGTTGTGGGCAAATCGACGTCTGACTGTCAGGGAGCTTGCTGAAGAGTGTGGGATATCAGTTGGATCTTGTTACGAGATTTTGACCGAAAAATTGAAGATGCACCGTGTTGCTGCGAACTTTGAGTCTCAGAACTCGCGAGTTTTTGGTCAAACACTCGATCACTGTTCTTCCCCAACTCCCCTACTCACCTGACCTTGCTCCTTGTGAATTTTTCTTGTTCCCCAAACTCAAAAGACCCTTGAAAGGAAGAAGATTTGAGACGATTCCCGAGATTAAGGCAAATGCAAAGGAGCTGGAGGACATTACAAAACAAGCGTACCAGGACGGTTTCAACAAGTAAAAACACCGTTGGGATAATTGTGTGCACTGGGGAGGAGAGTACTTTGAAGGGGTCCCAGACCTGTAACTTCAAAATAAAGTACATTTTGTTTTATGACGTCAGTCCACGTATTTTTGAAACAGCCCTCGTGTATTAGTAACATAATGCAGAGGAAAAAATCAAAAAGCATTTTGCAAGTGCTAGAAGCCATATTCCACATGTGAAATCATTAACTTGCCTCTGTCCACTTTCAGTCCCTTGTTCACTCTATGGCACAATGATGCCAAACTGTTACATAGACCAAAGAGGGGAGAACCAAATATTAAAATAAAAAAGGCAACATGACTGATTTTATCAATTACATAATATATATTTTCTTTAAATCTAAATTTTTCTCTAACAGAACATTTTTATACTTGTAAAGTATTTGCTGGTATCTGCCGTAACACATTTATTACTTTTGGTTTGTTATTAAAGACGTATATATGTGTTGGTACAATTGAAACTTGAGTCAACTTAAACTACAATCATTTTATACTAGTTCTCACATCTCCACAAAGCACATTCTCATACAAAATTACAGAAACCAAAAAGTTTGAAAAATTAGGTGATGCAATGATTTATTACACCATTGTACTTCCCTATATATACTGCTTCCCTTTAAAGAATTATCTGAACAATAGTGAAAACTGTGTATCTTGATGTAATGCACCAAAATGTATGGAGTTTATCCTAAAATATTATAACAAAAATTAGAAACAAATTTTGCAATAGGTTAAACACAATGCTCAATTTCAGAAAATGTTTATGATATAGCTAAATAATGCAGAGCTGAGTCTCAATTCCACTTGCATGCCTGTCAGAAAGTTCTTGAAGTTTAATAAAGTGTAATGAATGATAGATTTAGATCTTTGGAGATTCAGAGCACATTACCAAACAAAGTTTCAATGAATCTGTTATGCTAACTTGTCACATTACCACAACTACAAGTTTATATTAAGAGTGAAAACTTTTACATTACAGGTAATACCAGCAAAAAAAATATTTGTGTTGGGTAAAAATGCATAACATACAACAATAACAATGTTTATATACTTATACAAAACAAACATGTTTAAGTGCACGAGTTTCATACTACATGTAATACTCAAACATTTATCCACATAAAGCAAATGTACATTGTATAAGCACTCTATTGTGGCTAATCAAAGAAATGCAGCTAATTTAGCTAAACATTTAATCATCACAGGTAAAAGCAAGTTAACAGTCTGGTTGTTTTAACTTAAAATAGTAAATTAACCAAACTTAATAAAAAACAGTAAAACATTTTCTTTTTGTTAACAACATTGCTGATTAATTACACAAATGCCTTAGATAAAGATGTTACCCAACTAAATATATAATAATAATAATAAAAATAATTATAAATAAATGACAAAATAGAACTGAGTAACACTTTTATCAGAAAATTAACACACACCTTTAATTGAAAAAAACTGTAGAATGTGTAGCTGTAAAAAATATCCAATTTTTAGTTAAACTAGCATTTCTATTAAATCTCGTACACTAGATCCCACTGGTACATTGGTAAGTCTACGAATTTACAATGCTAAAATCAGGGGCTTGATTCCCCTTGGTGGACTCAACAGACAATCCAATGTGGCTTTCCTGCAACAAAACACACATACACTATGTCAGACCCATATGCAGAATGTTTGAACGACGGATTCTAATTTGTGAAATTAAATCCAACACACATTGTGCAATGCACAATCATCATGTAATCATGCTAATGCTAGGGGTTCTGGAAGATGTGTGACTATTTCACGCAAAAAATGCTAATGAATCATCAGAAAAATGTACATTATGTATAAAATGTTAAATACCATAAGTGCTTGTGTTTTATTAAATATGTATAGTTATTGTACATCACAAAAAAGGGGTTTGGCTAGGAATCACTGATACAGTAATATAAGTTCTATATAATACAAAACTCAGGCATTTATTTTAGCAATAAAAAGCAACACAATTAGAAGTACTAACTGCAATAAGTGTTTGTCTGGTTCTTGAAGGTGAATAATGTTGCTTTTATGATGCTTCCAAAGCTGAGAGAGTGAAACATGTCCTGCATCATTGTATCTTCAACCTCAGACCATTTTATCCACTGTCCAGTTCTCTTCAAAAATTTGTATTACCAAATAAGGCTAGTTAAACTTCCAAGAAAAATGAAATAATATAAAGCTTAAGATTACTCATTTAGATGGTCTTCATAGTTCTTAAACAATTTAAAAGATACAACAGTTTACTGATATCAACTAACTAGACATTAGCTACAATAAGCCAATGACAATTCTTGATGACAAAAAACCCACTTGAAGTAAGAATGTATCTCAAAATGGTTGGTATGGGTATTAACATGTTTACTAATAAAGCAGAGAACAATGTTTTGACCTTCTTAGGTCATCTACTTTATTAATAAAAATGTTAATACCCATACAAGCCATCCTGAGATACTTTCAAACCTATGACTAATCATAAGTTTTTTTCCTCAAGATTTATGATAACGGAAAGAAAGAGTGGCAATTTAAAAGATGTAAACCTCAGCAAATCTGATTCCAAACTGTACCACCCTCATATACTCTACACCAGGGGTTCCCAACCTTTTGGCACTCGCAACTTGAAAATGTAATTGATGAAATAAAATTAATGTTATCCCAAGCTACTTCTACCACGGCTACGCGACTCCCCTGCCAAGGCTTCACGACCCCTGGGAGGTCTCAACCCACTGGTTGGGAAACCCTGCTCTATACACAACAGCTTTTAATCCAACCAATAATCTTCAAGACTAAAATTCCATACACATCACAACAATTTTTTTTCTAAAGTTTTTGCTGATTGTGACAGGTACCTGATTGGTATGCACAAATGTAGTTTTGGTTTTGCTTCATCATGTAGGAGCTCTGAGAAATAGACAGTTAACTGTTTACCGGCAATAATGTATTTGATTACGTTTATGTTTCTAATACGCTATTAAGTTCAACATAATTAAAAGTGTTTTGCTCCTGATTTTCATTTGTATTCAATGTCCGGTGCATCACGTTGCAGTGTCCAACAGTAGTCAGCAAGCACTGATGGATTCTTGTTGCCCTGATATTGTTTATCTGTTGTAGCAATGTCCTGGTAAAATCTTTCACCGTGTCCATCACTGACAACACTAATATTTAAGAAAGAGATTTAAGGAAGAAATCCAAGTGTGAGTGAAGAAAATGAATCTTGAGTGACATGTCGCATTTCATTATTTTGTATGCTTTGAGAAGTTTGTCTACCACCTAAATGTAATGTGGGGCTCTGTAATTGCCAAGAAAATTGTCAACACGTCTTTGAAGGCTTTCCAGAAAATCTCTTCCGGCCCAACTAACAGATCTTCAAACCACTTGTAACTCATAACATGTCTGCTCTGAAGGCCAACAAAAATGCCCTCTTTGATCTTGGCCTCAGTTATTCTTGGTAAGATCTGTATTAAATAATGAAGACCTTTTCATTCTTTGTTCATTGCTTTCATGAAATTCTTCATAAGTCCCAATTTTATGTGAAGAGGTGGCAAAAAAATCTTTGCCAGGTGGTTCATGCACCACATTTTTCTGTCCTGGAATAAACTTTTCATGAAATGGTCAGTTCTGTCTAGAATAATGTGACTCTTTCGCACAACTGTCCCGTTTTCAGACGAAACAACAGTACTTTGTATAGCCAAGCTGCAGTCCCAGTAACAGAGCAATGACTTTCAGATCTCCACAGATATTCCAGTTGTACTTGCTGTACTGAATGTGCTTCAGCAACATTTCCATGTTCTCATAGATTTCTTTCATGTATACTGAATAGCCAACAGGTATTGAAGGGTGAACAGTGTCATTGTGTAACAGAACAGCTTTGAGGCTTAGCACTGATGAATCATCAAAGAGATGCCAATCTTGCGGGTTATGGTCACAACCCAAAGCAGAGAATAATCCTTCAATGTCAACACAGAAACAAACTGTCAACTTGTGCAAAGAATTTGGATATATCATCTTGGTGGCTTCGAAAAACA
Source organism: Carcinoscorpius rotundicauda (assembly GCA_011833715.1). NCBI lineage: Eukaryota > Metazoa > Arthropoda > Merostomata > Xiphosura > Limulidae > Carcinoscorpius > Carcinoscorpius rotundicauda. Next base: position 21,186,166 of record CM022400.1, read on the forward strand.
GAAATTTTCAAAGCTGGTAACAGCAAACACCAATCCTGCAGACTCCAACCCAGCAATTCGGCTTTTACTTTTGACAGGCCTAAATATCTAACCAGATCATTTAATTCTGATTGTGTTACGAGATGTGGACTGCCTGAGGAACACAGTTCAAAATCCGAATCAATGTCACTGCCAGTTCCCTGCATTGCAGTTTCTTCATCTGGTTCATATGATGTCCATTCCTCTGGTGATTTCAGAATTGGAAGACTGTTGTCATGTGGCATGGGTCTCATTGCTGAAGGCAGATTAGAGTATTCAACTGACTTCTTGTTTAGGGAAGAGAAACCAGAAACATTAGTCAAACAGAAGAAACAGTCCGTCACATGGTCCTTCTGTTCTCACCATATCGTTAGGACAGCAAACGGCATTTTCTTTCAAGTGCCTCTGAGCCAAGCTCTCAGACAGACAGCACATGTCACACAACAAATGTGATGCACCCACTCCTGGTCTTGATCAACAATTTTACAGCCGAAGTACAGACAATATGCTTTCTTCACAAGAGCAGTCATTGAGCATCTCTGATAAACAAGTGTATACTCACCACAAATATAGCAGAATGTATCGCAGCTGTTACGACACTGACAAGACATACTGACCAACACCAATCATCCTGTAAAATGTCTATAACATCTAACTTACTTGTTACAGTGCTACTGAGGCAATACTATATCCTGAAACAATATGCACACACTATAAGGTCTATATTAATTGAATGAGCAGCATCTCTGTATGCAAGGCACTTTTATAGCCTGTTGAGACAATGTCAAACTGGCTCTGGCCTGCCAAGATCGCATACTTCTATAAAACAGCTTCCAACCTGGTCTAATTTCATGCCTGGACATGCTCAGACTGCACAAAACATTATCTATAGGCCTTTTACAGAAATGAAAAGTTTTGGACACAAATATAAAAAAAAACATGACAAAACTGAAGATTTTGATGAAACGGTACATGATGGGCAAATTTGGATATGATCAGCAGCTAAAAATTCTATAAGAAACAACCAACAGTTTTCAAAAAGCAAAAACTTTGTTGTGCAGTGTTATAGCTAAAGCCATTTAAAGTTTAAAATTCAGTTTTACTACACATGTATACTATAATACAAAGAACATAATGCTGTGTTTATGAGATAATTACTGTTCTAACCCGAGCAAGAAATTTTTTCGGGTATTGACAAAGACTGCATCGTATGCTATAAAACACTTAAAATGTTGTCTTGCAAAACTGGTCAACAGACTGCATGCTTGCCAACTTCACTCCCATGCATGTAGGTATGATATTAGTCACATGCAGGTCATTTCAGCAGCAGAATTTTGAAGATGACAATTCCTTGAAACACCACATCCATTTAGGCCTAGTTAAAACCAATTTGCTCAAATCCATAATAAGGATGTGGAAATATTTGATGCTATAAAATCACAAACTCAAAGGAGCTGTAAAGTACTTAAGTGTACAGAGAATGACTGCTGATGACAACCCTGAAAACTCTCCAGTATCTTACATGAATTTTCTTCTAATGTGAAGATGTGTGTACTTTATACACTTATTGTTATGATCACATAAGCCTAAAAGTTGAAACCCCACATATGAAGACAGTGTCTAATCAAAAGTGGTGAATATTTACTCAAGTCTAAACTGAAACTACGCAAAAATCGACAGTGCAAACTCCAATGTACCAATTCTCTGACTGCTTTTGTCTGTTGCTATTTCCTTATTTCAACTATTTTTAAAAGCAAATAGTTTAATTTAGTTTCCCAGGTTCATTTTTTATCTTCCTGTGTTTTTATTTGAATTCTTTTCATTCTCCAACATTCTCTGTAACAATTTCGTCCCCCTGTTTACGTTTGATTTTTTTTTACCAGCACCAATATTCTTCACCAGTTTTGTCTGATATAATTTTCCAAACTTTATTTAAACCTTTTCTAGTGTTCTGAGTCCTGGGAGATCCTGATGCTTTAGTTCCCTTCTCTGCTGCCTTTGACTGGTTAAAAAATGTTTGGTCCTACACTCTATCAAAGTTTATTCATTTCTGGTTAAATATTTTAAATTTTTAAATTTCTTTTACTGTTTTGTTCTTTTTCAAAAATATTTAGCAGAAAACCTCCATGTATTGGTTCATTCAGTAAATGAGAAAACTAGACAAACCTATGATACCTTTCTACAAACTTTCAGGATATAAAAATATATCCAAGTGGTATTAGGTTTTGGCTACAGATACACCAATTCACTCCTGTTCCCTTACTACTGGTAATCCATTGACTTTAAGAATGTTATTTGTTACCTGAGTCATATAAAGAATGTGGCTTTGGTGTACTTACATTTTCAAAAACTTTTAATAAGATATGCAAAAAAGATCAGTTAATAAAATAATAATGGTAAAGATGGTATAATACATTCAGAACTTTACAAGAGTTTATGATTTCATGAAAAGTAAAGGGTGGATAGGAAAGGTCAAGTTTGAAGAACCAAACAATATCCTTCTGTCTATAGACTTTAGTGTAGATTGTTACCTCCACTACCAACATGCTTTCATCCTTATGTGTGTTTGTCAGCAAAATTTCTTGAAAACAGCTAAATGAACTTATGCAGAATAATACATATTTGAACTGAATCTAAGTTATAAAGACAAGGGTGAAAAAACAATGAGAATTGAATAAATATTAACTGGAAATAAAAACAAAAAAATCACACAAAGAAGTAAAAACAAGTCAAAAAGAAATTTAGAAAACAGTGCCGAAAACAGTTAAGCCTAAGCTAATTATTAAAATCTTGTAAGCCAACTGAATTAAAAATTGTTATAAATATAGTTTAATTTATGACAGAATATCCTTGTAGCATTATTTATGTTAGTTTGGAGAATTTAATTTGTGAAATATTTCTACAATTACAACATATTTATGAGCTATTAATTCATAGCAGGGTTTAGGCATGTGTTAGATAACAAAAAGGTAAAATGCTCATTTTAGAATTAGTCAACAAACTTCTAAAGTACGACCATTTTTTAATTTTTTTACCTGCTTGCATAATTTTCTTTGTCTTTCTTTTTCTTTCTTACTGACTTTCCCTTGTCTTCTTTTTTGCTATTTTTATTAACCTCACTGACTTAATTCTGGAGGGTTAAGGTTACAGTAAAATTATGAACATAAAACAAAATCCTTATCTGTTAATATGGGCACCACTTTCTGAACAATTTTTGCTCCATAGCTCAGGCAAAAATAATCATATTTTGATAAAACTTTGTAGGAATGTTTTTATTACTATTCTTCATTGTCCTGTAGAAAATTGCTTCCACTTATAACAAGAAACATACATCCAAATTTTGTATTTTTTGTGAGCTGAATATGATACACACTCTGTATTTATGTACCTGAATACCTCTCTAGTTTAACACTTGATGATAAATTACAGTAAATAAGACCAAACTTTTCAAATTAATTGCTTTTAAAAACAAACTATAAAGCCTCAACTGTCCATATTAATTTTTGACTTGTAGTATATAAACAAGAGTACATTACTGCAACCTCTACACATTTCAGTAAAGTAGCATAATGTTGTAATTTTGTATAGTAGTTGCACCTCATCTGTCATTTTTTATTCGAATTTCTACCGTAATAAACTGAAAATTTCAATACGTTTTTCTTCTCTTACTTTATAAACTACCTACAGGCTACACAGGAAAACAAAAGTAACTCAGCTAATGGAGAGTTGAGACCTTGCCCTTAATCATAACTGGTAAAAGCCTGAGGTTGATGATACTTACATGGTACAATATAATCGTTAATGATTACCGATACCAATACTGTAGTAATGTGTTACAACAATATAAGCGGAAACACCAAACACAAAAACCTCAACACTTTTAGAAGGTATAAAACATTCAAAAATTAATATTATTATTACTTAAAATGAAATATGGCATCAGTGATCTTACTATGTAACTACAAACTTACATTTTGAAGTTAAGAATCATATATTTCAAATTCATGTTAAGCCTAACTTAATTAAAGAAGTTTAATGTAAATAAATCATAAAATCACCCAGAATTTAAATTAACAAGCACACTCTGTAGGGAGTTCATGCTTTACTTTTAATATGTATTCGTTCGCTCTACCTTTTTTAGAAGTTGTGAAAAAGTTAGTGCGTCCCTTAATTCCGAACTAATCAAGACTAGTAACAACGATGTTATAACCTTTCATAAGCGGCAGATATCGCTGACTGTGAAATAAACGTCTCTGAATATCCTCATATCATGAAATTATAATTTCCTTAGTGTAATACATACTGACTATATTTCACTCTCTTTGTTTTTTTCAAGAGTTAATTATTTATGTAATATTTTATGGATATTTTTCTATACTAATAAAAAGGAGTTGAATTGTCATTTTTTTCTGAGTGTAAAATTACATAACAGACTACCTGCTCATTATACATGGTAGGAAATCAACCTTTGATTTTAGCGCTAGCGATCTGGTACGTTATAGTATTTGAGACAGGAGTGGGATTATTTAAGTGAAAAATAAAACTACATTTCAACATTACGATGTGATCACGAAGCAAGACGAAAACATAACTAGTGATGATAAAACAAATAACCCTACTAAAATGAGTCTGACGGGTATTTTTATGGTCGCAGGTCAAAGGCGCTGATATCACGTTTGTGGACTTACATTCAACATTTTTTTGAAATACTATTTAATGAATGTATGGCAGTATGTTTGGTGTCACATCGTAGCTTATAATCCAAGTTTTAGTATTATACACTAGTTAGCATTTGAGTTAAAAGTAACTATGAAAATAAAAAAGCTAAATATCGATATTTGTGTGTCGCATGACACACTGACTGCAGCTTTGGTTCAAATTAAATGTCCATGATGTCCAAATACAAAGTATATAGCTTCTTCATAATTAGTAACTGAAGTTGTCGATATTGCCAAGCTATAATAATAGATTATCACCTCTTATCTTTTCTATTTTAATTTATTATCATATTTAATGAATCAACCATAGTGGCTCTTAAGTCTCCCATTTTTGAAAATACTGGTTTATACACCTACTTCGTCGAGTGATGTGTGTATTACCAGTAAAAGGCTAAAATATTACCCCATGTGACTTTCTCAGCCTCTGGCAAGTGTTTACACGGAAACCCATTCTTTTCATGGTAAAATATAAGCAGTAGGATAAGATATTGTGGAACTAAAAACATATTTTATTAGAATTAAATACAGCTTAATTACCAAGCAGTGTTAAAATTTTACAGTTGGTATAATCTTTAGCATTACTGATAGTTTAGTATAATCCAGGAACAATTCATTGAAATTTGGTGTAAGCACAAAGTATTAAACTTTTCTGAACATCTTAAAAGTTATGATTCTCAGGGAGAAGTCAGAACACGAACTGTATGTTTGAGCACCTTCTTCAATATGTGATAAAACTGGCTATATAATTGCAAAAGTGTTTACCACTTAATGATTCAACCCTGTCTGCTCCTTGCACCATTCATGATTCTACAAAACTTGGTAAACGTGTCTAGATGACTAGATGCAAATTTTTTTTTTAAGTTTCCCACGATAAGTGTAAAGGAAAAACAGCAACAGTTTGACAATTAATGGTGTTCATTATTATTCAATCATAATGTTGATAAGTTTATTTCTTAAAGTATCAACACTGGATCATTTTAGATATCAAGTTCATATGCATGGAAAGTATCCTACCCTCTCAAAATTAACCACCACCCACCGTCAACTCTTGGGTTATTTTTTACTAACGAACAGTGGGATTGACCGAAACATATAACGCCCCCACAGCTGAAAGGACGAGCATGTTTGGTACGAGGGTAATTCGAACCCGTGACCCTCAGATTACAAGTCGAACACCTGGCCTTGCCGGGCCTACAAATGGTATCACTTTGAGAGGAGAGTGTGTGAATTTTGAGCCATTTATTGGTATGTTGAAAACAATAACATCTATCAATCATAACTTGCGTTTTCAACCATATGATGGTTTCATTATAACTGATTATTTGAAGTTTTATATTTCTTAGAGCGTGATTTTGAGTGAGTTTTCTTGTAGTAAAGCCACATCAGGCTATCTGCTGAGCCCACCGAGGGGAATCGAACCCCTGATTTTGCGTTGTAAATTCGAAGACATACCACTGTACTAGCGGGGAGCTTCTTAGGGCGTTCTTTTAATCCAGCTAACATGCGATCAAAACGCAGATAACCTCGTGTAGCTTTGCGCGAAATTAAAAACAAACCAAATCATATAGTCATATTAAATTTTTAAGTTTTCATATTCTAATTTATTTGTGATACAAAGAGTTTGAGTTAGCGTAAAACTGTTTATATTGAATTTAACACTTAAACGTATCATGGCATAAAATAGATATGAATCTCATATATTTGATATTATTGTTTCTCAGTATAAAAGCACACTGAAAAAATGAAACATGGTTGGAAAATAGCATAAATCCACAAGTTATTTGTTTTACAATAATGTTTCAGTGAGTGTGGCATATTTTATTCTTGAACATACGATGAAACGGTCACTAAACCTAGTGGAATTATTCGGTATTCATATTATAATTTATGAGGGTTTGTTATTTAAAATGTATATACGAGGTCTGTTCAAAAAATACGCGGAATGTTTGAATTGCGCGGCTCCAGTTGGTTTCAGCTGATTACGATGCCATTTCTCGATTGCAGATATCTTCATTTGTGTATTAGCTACGCGGTTTTAAGTGAAGTGCGATTTTTTTCGTTTGGCGGATTTCAGAATGAATGACCTGAAGGCGCAACGACTTGCTGTAAAATTTTGTGTTAAACTTGGAAAATCTGCGACTGAAACTTTTGCTATGCTTAACACGGCTTATGGTGATGTTTCTATGAAGCGTACGACATGTTTCAAGTGGCATGAACGTTTTAAGGATGGTCGACAGTCTATTGAAGATGATGAGCATCCTCGACGTCCTTCCACGTCAACTGACGACTCACATGTCGACAAAATCAACACCCTGTTGCGGCCAAATCGACTTCTGACTGTCAGGGAGCTTGCTGAAGAGTGTGGGATATCAGTTAGATCTTGTTACGAGATTTTGACCGAAAAATTGAAGATGCACTGCGTTTCTGCGAAATTTGTGCCTCAGAACTCGTGAGTTTTTAGCCAAACACTCGATCACTGTTCTTCCCCAACTCCCCTACTCACCTAACCTTGCTCCTAGCGAATTTTTCTTTTTCCCAAAACTCAAAAGACCCTTGAAAGGAAGATTTGAAACGATTACTGAAATTGAGGCAAATGCGACGAAGGAACTGGAGGACATTACAAAAGAATGGCACCAGGAGTGTTACAACGAGTGAAAACACCGTTGAGATAAATGTGTGCGTTGGGAAGGAAAGTACTTTGAAGGGGTCCCAGACCTGTAACTTCTAAATAAAGTACATTTTGTTTTATGACGTCAGTCCGCGTATATTTGAACAGCCCTCGTATAGCCCCTCCCAAAATTATCTTACATCATCTCCACGTGAAATTTGGCAATGCTTAGTAAATTAAGACAAGCAGCAAACGAGTACAAAGTTCGCAACTAGTTTTGGTTTGTTTGTTTGTTTTTTATTTTCTCGCAAAGCTACAGAAAACTGTTTGCACTAGCTTTCCTTAGTTTAGTAGTTCGTAGGAAAGTTTTATCCTAACAGTTAAAAAGGGTGTTTGTCTGAGTTTGACGAGAATTAAGTGAAATAAGTACGATTTGATTTGTTGACAAAGTAACAGTATTATAATATACGGCTGTCACGCACAGGTCAGTTAGTTTATCAAAATACATAGAGGTGCAGAGTCATGTATGAATGCGACAAACACGAGAATGAAAGTTCGGTTTCACAAATACCAACTGGATAAATTGCTAAAATCAAAAATAATTTTATGGCGCTTGAGAACACAAGCTTCATAGATTCATTGCTGTTTTTATTATTCTTACAAAACTGCTGCCATTTAAGTAACTCCTCGTTAAAATCAGTTGGGCGTGAAAGAACAAACTGTCATATTTTGAGCTACACAATAGGCTATCTGTGCTCTGCCTACCATGGGTATCGAAACCCCATTTTTAGCGGTGAGTTCGTAGACATACCTTTGTGCCATTAGGGTGGCATATTTGTTAGTTCTTGAAGTTAATTATAATTCTTCTTCATGAAGACACGTCGAATTAGTGATCACACCTCGAAGTGCACCCGCATGTTTTCATCAAAGATATTATATCTAGAAAAAGACTCGCCATATTGTGTTTGTAATAGTAATCGTTGGTACTTGTTGCAAGGCTATTGGAATGATACATCTAACGTCTACATATAATTCTGGGACTTTCTTTTCTTTTGCTAATTGTTTGGCTTCGGCAAAAACATTGGAAAACCGATAATCAACAGATGCATGAAGGGTTACATATTAACACGTTATATGATCTACTTTATGAAAATTCAAATAAACATCACTTCCTTAAAACACAACATAGTTGGATGCGTTGATTCTAACTTTTCTTTGCAATTGCAAGACTAATAATACGCTCAAAATTAATAAATGCATGATATAGCCCATTTATCTCTTTTTATGTTTCTGAATTTCAGTTCCAGCTCTCTTTTTCGGTGTAAATATCTAGGTCTCCAGAAGTATAGAAAATGTAATTGATTTTTCTTACAATGAAGACACAAAAGTATCAAAAGAGATGTGTTGCTCTGTCCATTGTCCCCCAGTGGCTCAGCGGTATGTCTGCGGACTTAAACGCTAAAATCCGGGTTTCGATACCCGTGGTGGGCAGAGCACAGATAGCCCATCGTGCAGCTTTGTGCTTAATTCTAAACAACAACTCTGTCCATCACATGTTCTGTTAGTACTTGGGTGAATTATTAAAATATGAAAATAACTATCAATGAGAATCCATCATTTTCCGAATGGAAGGTATGTCAGAACCATGACATATTGCTAGATTTAGAAAGTGTATCACACATCCTTGGTAATCAGCATTTAGTGTAAATTTCCTATTCTATGCTTGGACTCCTTTTCGTTGAAACTCATGGATGCAATTGTGTCGTAAGTCTGGCCTTTGCAGTCTTCGATTTTAACATGTCATTTTAGAAGTGTATTGTGAATTGTTGATACAGTTATTTCTCCTGTTATTCACTCAAGGTCAATGGCGTCGAGGAGTAGTTCTTGTTTATTAGGCTGCTATTTAATTAAACTCAAAATTTGCACGCAAATCGAAAAATCACTTCCGATCACTTCAATCACAAATATTGCAAAATGAGAACATGCACAGAGACACATTCGAAAGTGGTCACGAAGTGTAACTGTGGCTAATTGTATTATTCCTTTTTGTATTGTCTTAGTGGTATTCGCGACATATTTAAGGCTTGAAAGGAGGTGTTCTTTCAAAACTAAATTGTGCTTGGACATGAAACGAATTAGTGTAAAAAATTACTTTCATAACGATCAGGAAGACCTCTGCATAATCAATTGTTGTCATCTCAATGTTTTTTGTATACCTATTTGCTGTCAAGCATAATATAAAATGGCATCAACTATGGTTAGGAGGACTGGTTTATTACTTTTTTTACAAGATCACACACTTGAGATTTATTTTAAGATGCACACGAATGCTTTCTTAGTGGGAGGTCTTTGAATCGTGATTGCTCAGTTACTGAATGGCGTCTTCATGAAAAATCTAAAATTTTGCTTTTTCATTTTTGGAAAAAGGGAACACAAGGGAAATACGATCTACCTTTGTAACTGAGATGTCTGCTCTAAGTAAACTGCCCCCCAGTGGCTCAGCGGTATGTCTGCGGACTTATATGCTAAAATCCGGATTTCGATACCCGTGGTGGGCAGAGCACAGATAGCCCATCGTGTAGCTTTGTACTTAATTCAAAACAACAACAAAAAATCTAAGTAAACTCGTTATGGTCATGATGCCATTCAGAATGAAAAGAAGTTCTCTAAAAATTTTCTCCTACCTTGAATATTTTATTGTCAAATTTGTATTGTGGAGAAGGCTCCCAGCAGCATTCCATAAATTTCATTTTCACTGAGTCACTCATCTATGTTGAGACATTTTCATCAAGTACAGATGCAATATCTCTTACTTACATGGTGTATTTTATTTGCAAAGTATAAATAATTCTTTCAGAAGACTGTTTTGTATTTGTATTTGTTTGTTTGCATTCACAGCATGCTTAAACAGATTTTAGAGTAGTAGGAGAGACACCTGGTTGTCTTCTAGAAATTATGAATAACTGAAAAACAAAATATATGAAAAGAAACATCATTTATATTATTTAAATCAGAAAAATAAGTAAAATGCAAATTTTAAATGAGCTCTTTCAGCACAGACTCCATCCATAGGACCACAACCTCAACCATTTTGTACTTGTTAATAGTTTTCATACTGCTGCACTTAATAATTTAAAAGCTGTGTAATCACGAAGTTTGGAAAATTATCAGTAAACGTTAAACTTTTCATACGTGAAATACCAAATTTTATAAGCAATATTTCGTCTTTTTTCTTTTCGTATGCTGAATATCTCACATTCAAAGTAATTTTTCATTTTTCAGATTAAAAATGCTTTTATAGATCAAAAAATTGTCAAATTTTACGCAAGAAATCTTTATAACCTCTAAGTAATTGTCAAACATTCTAAAGGAAAATCTTTTTATCTATTATTTTCACTATCGAACTTACGTACGAGTTCGGTATATTTTGACAGATATCACCACCGTAAACAATTAGGAAATGAATATAAACTATATTTTCTTCGTTCTAGAATGACTACAAAATATAACATATCTTTATTCTTAGTAACTTAAATTTCTTAACGTCATACATTTATAGAGAATAAATTTATTACTTTTATTACATAGACCTTTCATCTGAGCCTGGCTAACATCATGTAATGAAACAACGCACGTGCATTCACGTTAATGAATCCAAGAGAATCAAACTTGACCTTTACAAAGCCCCCCCAGTGGCTCAGCGGTACGTCTGCGGACTTGCACGCTAAAATACGGGTTTCGATACCCGTGTTGGGCAGAGCACAGATAGCTCATTGTGTAGCTTTGTGCTTAATACAAAACAACAACAACAACCTTTACAAAGTGACTTTCCTCCACCGTGTTTTAAAACAGTTGGTGCACCCATATTCTGTAAAATTACCATTTAAAATATGTTTTAAATTTCAGCTATTTTTATTGAAATACAGAGCAGTAAAAAATTGTAGAAAATAATTACTAACTTTAAACTAATTTGCTGTTCACTGTCGCTCAATATAATTTTGAATGCAAGCCAACATAGCAATGACACGGCCTTTTACCCAAGTGAATAAGGATAATAGAACAAAAGTACCTACACAGTAAATATGTAATAAACTTACAATTTATGGTTTGTGGTTACTTTATCGGACAGGACGGGGTGGAATCCATCTATTCGTAAAAAAAGGATTAAAAGAAGGTCAAATAAAAAGAGGCATAAAATTAATAAAAAGAAGGCCAACAAGAAATAGAGAAAATAAAAACAAAATAAAAAAGAAATAGACAAAAACATTAAAAGAATGAGGTGGAATTTCAATATAAGTTTTTAAAAAAAAGAGAAAAACTTAATAAGAATTAAAAACAAAAATAAGTGTAATTGAAGAGAATATTGATGAAGTGACTGGAGATTAAAGAGATGCTACAGCAGTAAGATTGAAGAAGTGCAAAAAGACATCACTGAAGTAGAAGAGAACAACAGTGATAAAATAGAATATCTTTGAAACAAATTGGTGATTAAACCAACTATATATATCTCTTTCTGCATGTATCCAAGGATTCCAGTCTAAAATGTCATCTACTGCAAAATATGAGATATGATTATTCCTTTGGTCTTTGCCCATTACCACTACTATTATGTTATCTGCTATTATAGGACATTTCTGGACTACTCCAACCATATCAGTGTGCCAGTGAGAAATGAATGGATTACAGTGGAAATATACCACGGTATGCATATCAGATCCAATTTAAAATAACTATCAATGTTAACAGATAAATAGTGAACAAAAAGTCATTCATTTTGTTCCTCATTTTATAGTACTAGTTTTAAATAACATTAAATAATTCTATAGCTAATAACAATTTAAAACATCGGTATATATCTTATAGAACAGGTTTGTAGTGACACATCAGAGGGAAGTATTCAGAGTAACACGTTATAATAGAAGATATGGAGGAAAAAAGGGTCTTATTCGAACTTGCAGAGTGTTTAGAAGGGTTTGCTCAGTTATCTTACTGAATGTTCCACGTGAAACGATGGGCTCGTTAGCATGTGACCAAGTTATAAGTGACACAATTAAGAAATATTTGAGAATTAGATTGAAGCAAAATAGTGTTTTCTTTGAAGGAAATTCTTGCATTGTTGATGCAGAGAGACAACCATTAATGTTACTGATAAACAATAAAAACAACATTTATAAGTTACAAGTTCTTTATATTGAGTTATATTAAACATTAATTCATCTTATGAGAGTATAAAAAACTGAAAGGATTAAGTAGGTAAACTAGTTGTATAAAATGGAAAAATAAATCCCGAGACAAGAGAGAAAATTTCAAGTGTAACATGAAAGGACATATTTTTGGAATGGGAAACATAATCCTGTATAGAATAGTAATTTTTAAAGGATACCAAAAAAAAAAAAAAAGATCTGTTATAAATGAAGGAATCCTGGCCAGCACAGCCAAGACTATGAGAAATCAAGAACTGTTAATGCACCGAGATGAAAATACCCTAAATGTGTCTTTCATCCTAACCAGATCAAAGGAACAATAAAGGTTTAACCAGATGTTGGAAAATAGGGATAACTCATATTTATGGGACAATGTTCAACTTAGAGTACTCCAGCTTCAGATAAGATAAGAGGATGGAAAGCCTTCCAGTATGTTAATCAAAACTGATTCTACAGCTACAGTTATCTGACCCAGTATTTTAATTAAGGATAGGAACAACTTGTCTTCAACAGTGAAGAAATGAAACAGACCAATGTAAATAACAAATGAATGTGATGTCACAGTAGAAGTAAAGTTAAAATTTATCATAACTATAGAATGACTTTCTGTATCTCATGTCATATAAATAACTGACATCAAGTAAGAGTGCGTATTGGAACCGACTTCATGTGAAGACCTGGGGATCAGATTAAGATAGTTTTGAATAGCTTCACAACATAGGATCAGATATTTGACGTTTACTCCGTCAAAGGTTGAAGTTCGGCGACAACAATAAGCGAAATACTCAAACCAGTTCTTGTTAGTCTAAATTTTAATTATACATAGTACAACCACTCATTTCAGCTTGTCCTAATGGATTATTGGATAGAAAACTCTCGTGGATCTGAAGAATAAAGATATCATCAGTAAAAACATATTAAAACAGTTTACCATCTCACTTACTAAACTTGTATGACTGGAGCTGTTGATGTTTTACAGTTAAATAATTCCACAGATCATATGACTTGATTACAAAATATTAATATACTTACTCTAGTCAAATTGACGATTTAGACCAGACAAAAAAATCCACGAAAATGATACTTAAAATGCAATCCACTGTGTCAGTTAGTCAGAAAATTTTCATGTATCAAACATAAAGAGACTTCTGATGAAATGAAAGCCATGAAGAAACAAGGAGCAACAGAACGGAGTTGGAATTCTTGAGCATCACCAATTGCATTTTTGAAGCAGAAGAGTAGACCTATGAAGTTTGGCATCATGATGAAATTAAGTTGTAAAGGACAATATCCACCTACTGTCAAGGATTGACACTAACTTGGTTGCTTTATTAGGCTCAAAGTGTTTTCATTACTAAATCTGAAGTGTAGATATTTACAAGTGCAAGTCGACAAAGTAAGCAAAGAGAAGACCAACTTTACTGCAGGAAATAAATAGTGCCAGTTTGTTGTGTTACTATTCAGATCATGAAAGGCACAAGATATATTTCAACAATTAACAGCGTGTTCTATGTTTGAACTACCCTGGAACATGGTGCTCATATGCTTGAATCACAGGAAAGCATGTCAAAACGTTTGATGGTGCTTATAATAAGCTAAAGAAAATATCAGTCATTTAAATACAGCTGTTGTGGATTTGCGTTATGAACAGTGATATCACAAGTACAACATAAAAAGAATATATGATTGCCTACTGCAATAAAGCAATAAATACTGTAGAAAGGAGGTATTTCACAATTCGAGAAGAACTACTAAGAGTTATTTGACCCTGAGTCATTTCTATTATTAACTATATGTATAAAAGTTTCGCTCTGGACAGATAATGCAACATTGAAGTGGCTTGGAATTTTTTGCAATCCAGAAGTCCAGGTAGCAAATTGGCCAGAAACTCAAACTTTAACACTGCCCATAGCTATGGGCAAAACCATAAAGATGCCAATACTTTTCCTAGTGATCATATGTTGATGAAGAATCTAAATAATGCAACAATATCGAAATATAAAATAATGAAGACGTCCAGTCTAAAATACAACATAATTCAAGATTTCATATCCATAAGCGATGTGAAGATGTAATGTAGTACAACATTCAACAGAAAGTAGCTTAAATAAAATATAGAAATTTCAAATCTGTTACTCACTAAATCAAGAACAGTACATAAAAAAATTGTGGCAAACAGTCCACGCAACCAGAAGTCGAACACAGCTGGATTCATTAATTCTAAAAGAGAGCTTACTTTTTCGGAAATAAAAAGATGCAAGCCAACAAAAACAATGACAACAGTTATTATTTCCTCAGTCTCTATATTCTAAAACACTGTCATCTTAATCTTCGAACAGCTGAAATTTTAAGTGTTACGAATATGCTGGAGGAAGTAGAATATGTATGTACATCATATAATTTCTACCTTCTATAATAATATATGAATATTTTATTACTGCTCAAGATTTCTATGGCATCATGGCGGCAACAAGTGGTGCTCAAAGAGTGAACTTTATAGTATTCTGGTTATGTCTTTCATTTATACTTAAGTAGTTAATGTATCTTCTCCTTGCAAAATATTGTAATAGTACAGATTGTCAGTAACAGTGTGATATCTGTTCATTAACTAACCATGACGTCGCTAAAGCCCACAACTAATTAATGCTATGGAAGGATAAAGATAGCAGAGATGACAATGTAGGTTAAACAACAGTT
The DNA here is from genome assembly GCA_011833715.1 of Carcinoscorpius rotundicauda. Classification (NCBI taxonomy): domain Eukaryota; kingdom Metazoa; phylum Arthropoda; class Merostomata; order Xiphosura; family Limulidae; genus Carcinoscorpius; species Carcinoscorpius rotundicauda. The sequence continues at coordinate 21,201,411 of CM022400.1, forward strand.
TACCTGAAGTTTGAGCACGTTTTCTTTTAGTTGAAGTGAATTCTACTATACGATCTGAAGAAGAAGACCTGAGTTTTAGAAGACAGATTTTGTTTGTTTTTTCACTTCTTTACTAATCTCTTTTGTAGGAGCAGTAGCTAACAGGCTAAAGCCATCCTAGTAGGACAAACTCTCTTGTAGCTTGCGTGTGTACGCACATTAAGCTTTTTTATTTGTCATTAGTAAAAGAGGTTTGAATTTCGCGCAAACTTACACAAAATCTATCTGTGCTAAACGCCCCTAATTTAGCATAGATCTATTAAAGCTCAACAACATTACCAACCGCGGCCAAAAGGGTTAACTTTTAGTGTGACGAGGACTGGAATTCGCGCACCTCAGATTGAAAATCTATTACCCTAAGCAGGCTATGATAGGCCTTGTAAGTGTCTTTTATTCTTGCAAATTTTGTTCAGTCTTTTTTATTATTCACACATAAGAACTCAGTTTAAGTGAACAGCCAAAAAAAACGCTTCTCTTATTTCTTGTATGACATGTTGTTTTTCCAAAATGTGACCTATTACGATTTATCTTGAAAGAGCCTCCAATTTATTGTTAGGTATTACAAATTGAAATAGCCTCGAACTGAGTTAAATAATTTAAAAGCTAATTAAATGTCGATATGCATCAAGTTTATATTTGCCAACAAGACTGATAAAAAGTTGTCTTTCTTAATATAAATGTATTTTAATACACAAAAAATAATACAATTTATAATAATGGTTATTGCCAATAATGATTTATATACAAAACGTTTGCAAACTTACAAACAATATTGAGTCTTCTATCAGATCGGAATCTTTCTTGATATATTATTAAGGGTTCACGACGAACGAATTCATTTTGAGTTATAGAGGTACAATTTTCTTGTTATGGAATTAAGTAGCTTTTTTTTTATCACACGTGAGATTTTCACCACTGAAGTTCTATACTGTCTTCGTAAAATTATTAACCTGCATACTAACTAAGCTAAACGGTTTGTAATGTTTGAAATCTGTATACATTCCTGGTCAAAAATCGGAAGTTCCTAATTTATAAATGGTAATCACAGTTATAGCTTTCGAAGTTTATAGTATGCCAACCGAAGCAAACCAAAAATACTAACTATTGGCGCTCTGCGTCGGTTACGTTTTATATCAGTTTGGCGAATTTCTAGAGATTTTAGCTGGCCCAAAAATACTGACTATACTGTTAATTCTTGCACCCGATGGTTTCTATAAATTTAGTAAACAGACGTGAATTTTTCGCAATAAACATTTAGCAGTACAAGTTACATCTTGCATTTTTAAACAAATATTTAACTGAAAAAAACATAGGTATTAAAATAAATATATAATAGCAAATCCAGAAATACACAAGTTTTGTTTTTAAAATTCACACAAAGCTACTGGAGGGCTATCTGTGCTAGCCGTCCCTAATTTAGCAGTGTAAGACTAGAGGGAAGGCAGCTAGTCGTCACCACCCACCGCCAACTCTGGGGCTACTCTTTTACCAACGAATAGTGGTCACATTATAACGCCCCCACGGCTGAGAGGGCGAGGATGTTTGGCGCGAAGGGGATGCGAACCCGCGACCCTTTGTTTACGAGTCGCACGCCTTAACACGCTTGGCCATGGTGGGCCCACAAGTCTGGATTAAGGTAGTTTGAGGCTCTGGTAAACTTTTTTTAGGCCACTTCAATAGAGTTCAAGTAAATTTGAAGTTACTTACACACTATGAACTGGTTATTCGAAGTAACTAAGAATATAATGCATCTAACTGATAACAATAATGTATTAAATTTAAATGATAATAATAATCATAATTTTCTTGTACAACATGTATGGTAAGAATGAATTGACATAAAAAAAATAGTTTGAACAATATTATGGAAGTATGCCAAAATGTTACCATAAAATTGTTTTTCCTTTCTTTACAAAAGCAAAATCTTTAACTACATCTTAATAATTTGATTGCCTAAGCAATTCATTTCCTATTGTGAAGAAACAAAGGACATTTAAGCACAGAAGTAGTTGTATAAGGTTAAGAAGTTATAAACTACTTAATGTAAATAAATATTTCCTGCTATTCGAAGTGATTCTTAAAAAAAAAAAAAAGTGGTAATTTAGATTCATTCTGTGTTTTTGTATAGTGATTACGAGGTCGGTGAAATCGGTCTTGTCTGTACCGAGTGATAATAGAACAAATGATAGATAAAATATGACTATTTATAAAAAAAAAAAAAAAAGAGTTAAACTGGCGGTCCAGATCTTTAGTAATGGCTCGTCACGGTTTGGATTCACTGTGCAAATGAATTACTGTTAATGAGTCCCAACTTGTAAGGTACCTGGTTTCAACCCAAAATATCATATTAGTATAAGAATCTTCTATTAAATTGTGTAACGAGATTTACGAAGAACTGATATAAAGCATGTGAACTATGTTGTGAAGGAAAAGGTTTATGAACAAAGTATAAATAAATTAAGAAGAATATGTAAACTTGTAAAATATGTAGACTTAACTCGTAAGTCTACCAGTTTCTAATATATAGGCGTTTAAATCGTAACTTCATAAAATAACTTTTCGATTTATTGAAAGAAAGTTTTTGAAGATAGGAGCATTAACTGAAATAACTCATAAACAGAGGATCAAGTTTGAATACGCATATGTTGGTGTTCGGTTTATGTGCACATTTCACATTGGTATTACATACATGCAGGACTTTCTTCTACAATGTCGGTTTGTTTGTTCGTTTGTTTTGGAATTTTGCTCAAAGCTACTTGAGGGCTGTCTGTGCTAGCCGTCCCTAGTTTAGCAGTGTAAGACTAGAGGGAAGGCAGCTAGTCATCACCACCCACCGCCAACTCTTGGGCTACTCTTTTACCAACGAATAGTGGGATTGACCGTCACATTATAAAGCCCCCACGGCTGGGAGGGCGAGCATGTTTGGCGCGACTCGGGCGCGAACCCGCGACCCTCAGATTACGAAGCGTACGCCTTAACGCGCTAGGCCATGACGGGCACCTGTTTGTTTTGAATTTTCACACAAAGCTACACGAGAGCTATTTACGCTAGCTTAGTCCTTAGTCATCGCCACCAATCACCATTTCTTGGGCTACTCTTTCACCCATGAATAGTGGAATTGATCATCACGTTATAACTCACCCAAGCTTGAAAGTGCGAGTATCTTTGGTGCGACGGGATTTGAACCCAGGACTCTCAGATTACGAGTTACGTGCCTCAACCACTTGGCTATTGTTTTTGTGTGTTTTTCTCATACCAAAGCCACATCGGACTATCTGCTCAGCCCACCGAGGGGAATCAAACCCCTGTTTTTAGCGTTGTAAATCTAGAGACATAGCGCTATACTAGCGGGGGGGGCACCCACTTGACTATGTAAGACCTCTACTATCTAGAACAAATTCATTTGAACTAAATATTTCCCCTTTGATACTACTTATAAAGAAATGACAACGACTGAAAAGCGCTCACTGCTGTAGTTGTTTCTTTTTTTTTTCAGTACTCAATAAAATAATAGTGGACTACTGAAATTCTCGTCCATTAAAGAGAAACAAAAATCCTTGTGATCGAACAAAAGATTTTGCTAACAGTGTATTGTATTTAGTCTCCTTTGTTTGGAAATAAACGGAATGTTTTTGTTGTTGTTAATGAAATAATACAGAATGGCAAAAACGGTTGTATATAGCCCACAGGACCAGTACTTTTCAAACTTTTTCAATATCATTTACCTCTAAATATTTTTAATAACAGCGCAGTCATCCCAGTTCGAAGAAAAAGACAAAAAGGACTATATTAAAATGCAAAATTCTTTGTTTGTTTAAGTCATAATAAAGTTAAATCAAATGATTACTTCAAAAAATAAATGTATTTGTCAAACTACAACTGGAATAAACAATAATAACTAGCGAGTTTTAACTCTTGAATATGTTGTACAATTTATAATACATATTCACCGCATCATACTCAATCTCCCCATCTCTAATTTCATGAACAAATGGGTGAACTACTCACCAAGCTGAGAAACAATACACTAGATTAAACTAAACTAACGTGGCAGGGGTTTAGTTTAGAGAGAGAGAAATCAGAAGAGTTCTCTCTCCAACCGGGGTGTTCAGGAACGTTGTGGTTCCTCTTCGTCCCCTTTCGTGGATTGTTATTAAGATTAAGTGTTTTTTTATTATTTAAATAAATTAATTATTGTTAGTATTCTTGACTATTTGGGTGGAGGATGTCTCTTCTAAATGTTGTCTTGGGTGGAGGCAAAGGCAGCAGCGGAAAGGAAGCCCGGGACTTGTCCCGAAAGAAAGAGGTTGAGCAGATGTGAGCATGAATATTATTCAAATCCAGATCAAAATAAAACAATTCAAACGGCACGATTCAGGGTCTGGCAAAAGAGATGCCTGGGCTGGGATCTATAAATCCAATGCCTGAAGATTTTGATGTGGGGGAAACGGGAGTGCCCCGAGAAAACCCACTTTCACAGGACAGGCGCCGAAAGTTTTGCCTGTCGTGTGCCCTGTATCTGAAAAAAAAAGGAATTCGTGTTAGTGACATGGATTTTATTTATTTAGATTCTTTGTTGAGTAGATTGTGATTCTTGAAATATGTTGTAAGGTGAAATGTATTTTGTTGGTGCACTTGATAATTTGTGTAGTGATGCCGTTAGTTTGTTTCTATTTTCTGCTTTTAGATAATATTTGAGAGAAAGTTCTGTTATTCTATCTCTTATAGTTGGTAAATTACTAATTTGGTGTAAATAGTTTGTTGGCGTAAATGATGGTAGGCTAAATGCGGATATTAATATTCTGTTTTGCTGCACTTAGATTTTCTGGAGTGTGTTATTTGACATATTGTATGTTACTTGACATCCGTACTCTATTAGTGGACGGATGTAAACCTTGTATATTTGTATAATGGTGTTCGGTGCGCATTTCGATTGTTTGCCTGTTATGGTCTTTAGATATGAAATCCTTTTTTCTGATTGATGAGTGTATATTGTTTATATGTTTTTTTCCATGTTAGTTTTGTGTCGAAAGTGACGCCAAGGAATGTGATGCTTTTGCTCATGTTAATGGTTGTGTTTCCAAGTGATAATTTTATTTTTTCTAGATTTTTTTCTTTGATTCTTAAGTTTCCTATAGAAGGTAATTGCTTGTGTTTTTGTTGGGTTTAACACGACTCTCCACTTGTTGCTCCATGTTGAGATGTTGTTTAATGATTCTTGTACGCGAGACATAGCCATTACTGGGTTTCTGGATGTGCTCCAGATTGCGATGTCGTCTGCGTATTGTGAATTGTGTGTGTATGTTAGATTTGGAAAAAGTATGTCACTGACGAAAATTATGTATAGAAGTGGAGAGAGGACTGATCCTTGGGGCACTCCTGCCGTTATATTAAATAATTTGGATATAGTTTTATTGACTTTTACTTGTTCTGTTCTATTGGTTAAGAAATTTGAGATCCATTTGACTATCGTGGGATTTATTTGCAGGTGATTTAGTTTGTATATGATGGCGTTGTGCCATACGCTGTCGAATGCTTTTTTGATATCTAGAAATACCCCGATGGTTACTTGATTGTTGTTGTAAGCTTTGTAGATTGATTCGGTAAGTCGCGTGAGGTGATCTGTTGTTTGTCTATTTTTTCTGGAGGCATTTTGAAATTCTGAAGGATGTTGTTTGATTCACAAAAATGTAGGAGACGGTTGGAGATAATTCTCTCCATTAGTTTGCCAAGGCAGCTTAACAGACTGATGGGGCGGAAATTATCTGAATTTGTTCTATTAGTTTGTTTCTTAGGGATCGTTGTTATGGTGGCTTTTTTCCACGTGTCGGGATAGTACCCGGTTGCTAGTGAGATGTTCATGATGTTTGAGAGGTGTTGTAGTAGGAGAGTGGAGCTTTTTTTCAGAATAATATTTGGTAGTTGATCATGTCCGGGGGAAGTGTTCTTCAAGTTTTTGATATTAATTTTTAGCTCGGTTATGGTTATTTTTCTGTTGATAGAACTTGAGTATGCTTCTAGTGTCTCGCCGGGGAATCGCGGTGAGAATAATGCTTGGTTTGTATTTATGTAGTTGTTGACATGGTGTTGGTGTTGTGTATCGAAATCTACTGAGTTTAAATCGCTAAAAGGGGATTTGTAATAGTCAGCTAATAAGTTAGCTTTCTCTACGTCCGTCCTTGCGATTTTATTGTTGTGGGTGATATGTTGTAGCATGTGATTTGTGTTTTTGTCTGAAGCGATACTCTTGAATTTTTTCCAAAATTCTTTTGGATTGTTCTTGGTTTTTTCTAAGTTTTTACACTAGATTAGGCAACCCCAGTGAATATATATACTCTAATCCGAAAGACTGGTGTTGACTGCACATTTTATATTTATTCATCACTATTTTCAGGATAATTAACGTTACATTGTTCCAAAGTAAATCTGATAGCGATTTAGTAATTATTTTATCTTTGTATCTTAAATATGTTTTGAAATTTAAAATATTTTTCTTCTTTCTTAAAGTATAATCACGTGATTTCTATCGCGGTTTTGATTTGTGTGTCTCGCAGATTTCAAGCAAGTGTGAAAAACGTGTTGCTGTATACTGTGCGAAGGCTTACAAAAATTTAAACTCGAAATTGGTTTAAAGAGGGTGAGAGTAATTGAGGTAGTTGTATATTCTTGTTTGATTTATAAACAACAAAATTAAGCAATTTTAACAATATGATTAGAATTCAGCCTTTAAAATCAGAGAGAGCAGACCCCGTTGAAGAAAAGAAAAAAGCAAGAGCAAGTGTATTGAACAGTTTGCTTACTTTCGTGGTTGTTGTCGCGATCATCCGAGCAGGTAACTGCCGTAAATTAAGTTTAGAAATATAAAAGTGTGACAATTTGATGCAAATTACATCCATGATCAAGTGTTACTGTTACTAATACTAGTTATAGAAATATGACTATCACTTTTATATGCAAAAACGGCTCGTTTGGGTTGAGAAAATATTTTACATAGAAAAGCGAACAACGTTTCGACCTTCTTCGGTCATCGTCAGGTTCACTTCTATGTAAAATATTTTCTCAACCCAAACGAGCCGTTTTTTTATATAAATTTCTCAACAAGTGGGTTTCTCGACATCACTGATTATGACTATCACTGCTAGAACTGGGGTTGTTAGTCTTAAGTTATAGTACTATAAATGTGTTAGGTGTAAGGCTATTACTGTTAATTATTTTAGATTAATACATATAAGGAAAGCAATCGTTTACGGTTTAATAGTATGTTTGAATGTTTCTTTTGAAAAAGAAGAATTTAAATGTGTAGCAAAGTGCTGTATCAAAGGTAGAGGTGATGTCTTGTTTGTATGTATGTCTGTGAGAGAAAGAGTTTATTACTTTGATCATGCTTCCCAAGGAAAAATATAATGTAAAAATGACTTATTTGGGTTGAGAAAATATTTTATGTAGAGGAGTGAAGAAGGATGAAACGTTGTTTGCTCCTCTACATAAAATATTTTCTCAGCTCAAACGAGCTGTTTTTATATATATATTTTTCTCTACAAGTGGGTTTTCTCAACATCACTGACTTCCCCAGGAAACATTCAGTGAAGCAGTATGGTACAATCCAATGTATCTGTTGGATCACTGTGATGCTAAATTTGCTCTGGATCCATCTAATCAACTGACCATAGTGCATTATATTTATAGAAAGCAAGACTTTTAAATGTACCCAAAAATGATGTAGTATATAAGGTTGAGCTGAAGCAAACAAAAGTTTAGGTCTAGTACCAGCGTGATAGCTACAGTAGATTAAGAAAAATACTTAAACATGTCACATGAGTCTTGCTGCAGATTATAGAGTACATCACATTAGATATATTTCATTATTAATTGTTTAAACTGTAACAGGTTTCACAGTATATTTTAGTTGAGCATTTAAAATGTATATTATTACTAGTATTATTATGAGAAAAAATTGTTTCCTAGAATTATTTGCTACTTTGCTGAACTGTTAGCTACATTATTCAGTGGTAAATTAGGTGATTCAAGTTTATGTCTGTTGAGATATGGATATATTCATTTGAAGTGTTTTCTCCCAGGGCTTTGGAAGTTACCATATTTTTGTTTATCCTGGAGAGAATTTGAATTCTGTTTTCTAATACCTTTCTTTACTAAGTTGGCTTCTCACTAGTCTGAATTGGATCAAACTCAAACTGTTTTTCTTCAATTAAAAATTTAGGTTTGCAAGATTTGGGGGGCTTTTGTTTATCCACTTTAGATCCACTCTTTTTTTTTTCTCTTTTTGTTGATGGAAAAGTTAAGGGGGAGGATCATTTAACTTCTTCATCTGATCTTTCTGGTTCATGCTGCAAGATTTAGTGTTATAGTTCATGACAGGATAGATAAACTCTGTAAACTTGTTTTGTTTGCTTGTGTTTGTCTTCCTCCTCATGGTGGATGTATATTTTGTTTGGCCGATGACATACTGATATCATAAATTGGAGTACTTGGCATGTTTCTCTCTCCTGTTAGGTCCTGCTAAGGAAGGGGGAACATTTATTTCTGAAATTTCTTTGTCATCTATTTCTAACCTTTGTAATTAATTGTAATCTAATTTGTTTTGGCCTATTAGACCTGGAGATGTTATGTGATCCACTTTACCTCCTTTTGTGATGATCATTTTAACTGTGTAATTATTAGAATTCTTAAACTTCCATTGATTTTTCACCATTTTTTTAGAGGTGGGATCATAAATATCTAATTTGCATATTTACAGGTTGGTATTTTGTCTTCTCTTGATGCTTTTCTTTCACATTCTTTATGTGAACTAAAAATTTTCTATTACTTCAGCCATCTTAATATTTGTGGGATTATAAGAAGGAGGGGTACTTTTGTCACTATCTTGTCTCTATCTTCCATAATTTCTTATATCTTGTTTTCATTGAATCCCACTCTGTGGCAAGTTTTGCCAAGACAGGTGTGCTTTTATCAATCCAATTCCACACAAGCAACTAATTTTATTATTCTTGCCACTGGTTGCAGTAGATTCTGCAGAAATGAGGGTGTTCTATAAGACCATATAGACACTCATCAGATGGTATTATGGACCACCACTCATGGATTATCATGAGTAAAGGTAAAAGGGATTTTACCTCTCCCTACTGATCATCAGATTGAATAAATTGGAGTCAGTTTTATTTTTAAAATTCGAGGAACCTGGTTTACCTGTTGCACTGTTTCTAAATCACTTTTCCACAGGAATTTTTAGCACATTGCCCTCCAGTTTTTACTAGTAGAGTTAGGGAGTCCTCATCACATCCAGTTTCTAGTCACTGGGGTGGTTGACTAAGGCTTTTCCTCCAGAGATTTTTAATGTCTTTCTCCACTCTTATAGAAGAGGGCAAAGTTGGGGACCCCCCTGCTCAGTTCCCTGGATGTTTGTTGTTTGGATGTCACTTCATTGTTGCCTAATTTCCTGTTGTGATGCTGATGATTTTGAATGCATCACTATGGCTATAGGTTAGGATCCAATCAAAAGTATATCTATAACATTTTGGTTTGACAGCCTTAGCCACCAACTTAAGATATAGGATCAAAGACCACTTAATTCTAGTCTTGAGTCATGGAACTTCAACAGTCTGGGTGGGGCTGCTCTATTCTTCCCTTGATACAGGAACTTGGTTTATGGATAAAAGTATACCTGTTCTAGATGTAGTGTTGCTCTCACTTGTTTACCACTTTTACCTTGATACACCCCTGTTCCATGCAGACATCTTCTGTATCATTCCCGCACTGACTCCTCTATCTCCTCAATATGGGATTCTAGTTATAGTGTTAGCAGATGGTATGTTATGGAAGTTAAATTTTCCTAAACCAAAAATGTATTCCCAGTAATACTTACCACAGCTGATGCTTTTTCTTTTTTTTTTATATGCAAAAACGGCTCGTTTGGGTTGAGAAAATATTTTACATAGAAGAGCGAACAACGTTTCGACTTTCTTTGGTCATCGTCAGGTTCACAAAGAAAGAGGTAACTGACTGGAAGCTAACCATATGTTGGGAATGGGCTGTTTAACTGAGTGTCACAATGTAGAGGGCAGGGTTAGATGTTTGAATATATAATTTTATCTATAATATTAATATAGGTATAATGATGTTCCTTTATATTGGTTTATTTTGGGTTTAAGTTGTTGTATAAGTAAGGCTTCTTTAATTTTGCATTTGTTTATGTTTGTTTCTCTATTTAGTATTTTAGTGTTTTTTTATGGTTATGTTGTGTTCATTTGACTTGCAGTGTTCGAAAACGTGTGAAGGTGACTTTTTTATGTTCTTTGAATCTGGTTTCCATTTTTCTACTTGTTTCTCCAATATAGAAGTCGTGGCAGTTATCACATTGTATTTTATAAATAATGTTGGTGTGGTGTTTGTCAGTGTAGTTCTTACACAGTATAGACCTCAGTTTTGTACCTGGTTTTTGAATAAATTTAGTATTAACTGGAATGTTAACTATGAACCTGACGATGACCGAAGAAGGTCGAAACGTTGTTCGCTCTTCTATGTAAAATATTTTTTCAACCCAAACAAGCTGTTTTTGCATATAAAATTCTCAACAAGTGGGTTTCTCAACATCACTAATTGATGCTTTTTCTGTGCAGCCTCCCCACTAAGAATTGATACGTCTTAAAAATATAGTTACATTTCCTGAGTGAGGTTTTTATATACAGTGCTAAGATAGAGGGTGTAGAAATTTGCAAATTACATATTACCAAGGCATTTAAGTGGGATATAAAAGACTTGAGCGTGTAATACCAATGTCTGGATAAGCAAAGCCCCTGTTGATGAACATTTCTAGTGTCAGCAGAGGTAAATATTGGAAATACAATTTTCAGTTTGGGTTAAATGTCAATTTTTAGCAGACACTTTTGTATTGGTGTGTGCAGAATATTTTTTTTAAATTCTATTAAAACTTTATTTTCTTTAAAAAAGACAAAAAAACAATTATATTGATATAACTAGATTGCACCATGCCAAACTCGCTTAAACTTGCGCAAGTAGAACTCTGCATTTTATAAATGAAATTACCTCTTCACTTGCAGCACATTGCACGTGTATCACTACATTTCGTATAGCACTAACTTAAAATTATCTTCTTGTAAATTTATTTTAAAATTCATGTTATCTGTTAGTGATGATGATAAAAGCAAAAACAATAATTTTGTATGTGTGTATCCATAAATTTTATTAGTACAGTTCCATTTTTCATTATTTATTACATGGTATAGTTACATAGAGAAATTAAGCAATCTTCTGAGTCCTAACCATTTCTTGTATTATTAAAGTACTGGTTTTAGCTATTAATGTTTTAGAATTTCATGTATTTTGTTTTCTTTTTTAATGTGCAGCACCTTATGTCTTGGAGCAGATAAATAAATAGAGCCTCAAATCTCACATTCTTGGATGACCATCAAGTTCTCTTTTAAGCCATTATGTGCAAGATGTTATGTTCGTTTAGTGTTTTTTGAATCTTTCTGTAACACAATGTAGAAGAAAATCAAATAACTACAGCTTCAAGCTCAAAATTATTTGTTCTGTACACAGTTTCATAACATTTGATATAAATAAAATGTATTTCATCAAGAATTGCTTGTTTTTTTTATAATTCAATATTTTAATAATTTGTATCTTTTGAAGTTATTTATTAGAGGTTCACATATTCTAAAATAATTCTTCCCAAATGATTTGAAAATTCAGTCACAAACAGATTTGCTGTAGGATTTTGTGAAAGTCAATGAGGAAAATGAATGATGTGTATCATTTATATAAATTAATGTAGGCACAAGAATGTGCATTACTGTGTGATGTAGTGACTTTAGTTCACTTTGCAATAGAGTAATGTTATGGACTGAGTTTTAACAGAGAATTACTTTTATTAAAAGTAAGAATGTCTCGTGCTGAAAAAGGTTGGGAAACAGCAAATGCACTTTACAGATGAATGTAACCTTAATATGCTCTAGTGTGCCATAATATTGATATTTTAATTTGATCTAATCTCTAGAAGTGAGCCATGTTGTTCATATTTTCCATATTCTGAACTTGAATTATTTAGAACTAAATAAGTGATGCTCAAATTAATCTTTAGTTAAACTTCCTGTGTAATGTAAAAAAATTATGATCACTGTATGAGGAAAAGTTAACTGCAGTATAAAACATTGAAAAGAACTTTTGAGGAAAAGTATAGGTGTGATAAAATGCACTGATTAAAATATCTTGAAGGTAGCAACATGTGGGATCCTAATGAGACTACGTGAGATAAAATATGAAAGAAACACAAGGTATGTAGTTGAAATAAAAGTAGGTTTTACTTAAAATACAAAAACACAACATACATAGTTAATCTGGGGCAGTTTCATTATGATCCTTCAAGTAGCTACAACATATAATTTCAGTTTTCTTTTAGTTGAATTTTGAAGTAATATGGTAATCTTGTATATTGATGGATAATGATTTTAATGTACAAGTATCATAAAGCTTTGTTGGTGTTGTTTTTTTACACACTTTGTACTAGGAATGGTTTAATAATACTGCTTTGTATATTTGGGAACATTATAATTTATCAATGTATTTTCTTTTAGAATACATATATTTTAATGTTGTTTGCATTGAATGTTAACCCTAATAAAAGTTGTATAATGTCATTGGTTATGAGATTTTGGTCCAGAACTTAATAACAATGGCAGTCTTGTACTGGCATCCAGTCAGATCCCAGGTGTTCCATAACATAACTTTCAAAGGTGTACTGATGAGAGTTAAGATGTAGAGATATAGTTAAATGGTATTTTTAAATATAATCTTACTAGTAGTAATGGCTGTCAAAAATTTTCTGGGTCTGTTTATTTATTTATTTTCATAAAAAAAAGGCTCAGTCAGATGTGTTTAGTTGAAAGTAACATAAGGTATAATTATGTAAGTAACACTGTGCTCATGCATTGCTTCATCTGTTGCCCACTGCAACAAGATATATTAAATACTTCTGCCAGTGTAGTTTTGCTCTAATTTTGAAGCTTAAACTGAATAAGAGTGGATCTTTTTTGTGCGTAAATTCATAGAGTTGTGATATAGAATGGTTTAAAGTTTAATTAAACTTCTTTTAAAAAATGTGCAGAAAATAACACGCAGTTTATCAAAAGATGAGACATTGAGAAAGATGTATTAGATCGAATAGACGTTATACAACTATTATAAGTAAATTATTAAGAAAATATATAGACCATTTAATTATTCTAAACCCATCTTGAATACAAAAACAAAAGGAAAATAAAAACATTAAAGGAATATAATATGTTTTTAACTGTTACTCAAAGTTCCTGAGAACAAATACAGGGTTAATAATCTATTAAAATACTGTACACTTCGAAAACCCTGTGCAAAAATGATTATAATTAAACTAGTGGGGGTAAAATTACAACTGCACTTCATGGATACCTTTTCAATTTTACAACAATAGTAGAGTATGGTTTATTTTTCTGTTTCAAAACTGGTGACTTTAATAATAATAACTTTAAGGAAGTTTCTTGACTTGTAAAATGAATGTTCTTGTTTTGAAATGTTTCTTTAACTTCCCTTTTTAGGAAATGAAATTTTAGGTTCTCTGATAGTATGATTTACTCTTTAACAGAACATAACCACAAAACAGTGGTACACGTGATGTTGAATGTGTGTGAGACTGACAAGAACTGATGAAACTGTAATAAATGAAAGAACTCTTGACAGTGCATTTTCTCCTTAAACTAAGTACAACAGAAGAAAATAAAAAATATCTTAAATTGCATTAAGTATCACTAATCAATACCTGAAAAATCCTTTGAAAATAAGGGTGCACAAACACCTTTTAAACCATAGTTTTCAAATAAAATGACTATCCTAGCTGATGATTAATTAAATAATCACAAAATGCAATTCATAAATTCTATTGTGCATTATTACCTGATAGCTCAGAAATAATGACCATTAATTCATTTCATTTGTTGATCAAGTGAACCAACGATTGCCCTAGGTGACCACTCAGTATAGCACTTATAATGTCTCACAATACCACTTAACAGCTTTGAAAGTAAGGATTATAACACCCTTTTACATATGTGATATTCTATCTTTTTACCTGTATATCATAATGTACTAGTTATTTTACCTAGTGTACATCCTTGGCATTGTTTCCCCATTTTTCTTGTCATAGTTATTGATATCATTTCTTTGCTATAGCCACAGGTCATGGCCCTTTTATATTTTGTGATCTACCTATTGTTTTTCTCCATGGGGTGCCACTTTTTCTCCACCTTTTTCTTTTTACATTTTAGTTTTTGTTCTCACTGCCCTTTCCCTCTTCTCTGAAGATCTTTGTTACAACCATAGTAGTTTCAGTGGAGACATCCATTCTTCATTTGTCATGTTGGTTTCTATTTCTTACCTTATGTTTTTATTTTGACCTGGTATCCTTATTTTGGGCATCTACTTGGACATATCCATTCTTTTTTCTTGTATTTAGGACCTTTATTTTTTTCAATATACACTCATGTGAAAAAGTCAGGACATCCTATGAAAGCCTGTGTATTTTTGTAACATTTTTGAATATATAGATATTTAATCTCAGTATTTTAAAGATCTTCTGTATATGCAACTCTACAAACGTGCATATTCTAACAGAGGAAAAAGTTAGGACACCCTACCCTTTAATAGCTAGTGTTACCCCCTTTGGCTGAAATAACTGCAGTGAGATGCTTCTTGTAGCCATCTACCAATCTCTGGCATTGGTCTGAAGAAAGTTTGTCCCACTCCTCAGTGCAGAATTCTTTCAACTGTAAGATGTTTGAGGGGTTTCTTGTATGTACAGCCCATTTCAAATCACCCCATGGCATCTCAATGGGATTAAGATCTGGACTTTAACTCGACCATTTCAGGACTCTTCATTTCTTAGTTTTCAGCCAGTCCTTGCTGGATTTACTGGTATGTTTTGGGTCTTTTGTGTTGTAGGGTCCAGTTCCACTTCAGCTTTAATTTTCTTACAGATGGTCTCACATGATGCTCAATCACCCTCTGATACATTGTAGAATTTGTGGTGGATTCCATGATTGTGAGCTGTCCAGGTCCTGCTTCAGCCCCAACCCATGACACTTCCACCTCCATGCTTCACAGTTGGTATGAGGTTCTTTTCCTGGAATGCTGTATTTGGTTTACGCCAAACATGCCCTCTTTTTTTGATGTCCAAATAATTCAAATTTGGACTCATCTGTCCAAAGAACATTATTCCTGAAGTCCTGGTCTTTGGCAAACTTCAGTCTGGCCTTGATGTTTCTCTTAGAGAGCAAAGGTTTCATCCTTGCACACCTCACATGCAAATTAAACTTGTCCAGTCTCTTTCTGATTGTAGAGGCATGCACTTTCACATCAACAGTAGCCAGAGCCTGCTGTAGGTCCTGTGATGACATGCTACAGTGTTTTGAGACCTCTTTTAGCATCTTGCGGTCTGCTCCTGAGGGGAATTTGCTTGGACAACTAGACCTGGGCATGTTGGCAGTTGATTTGAAAGCCCTCCACTTGTTCACTATTTTCCAGACAGTGGAATAGCTGATTTCAAAATCTTTTGGGATTTTTATAAATCCCTTACCAGACTCATAAGCTGCTAAAATTTTCTTTCTGAAGGCCTCAGCTCTTTTGCTCTCACCATGGTGCTCACTCTCACTTCAACACTCAGGAGCACACCAAACTAAATGCCTGAGGTTTAAATAGAACAAGCCTCATTCAAAATGCTGAGTAACTATCTTCTAATCATGTGCACCTACTGTAATACACTTGTGTGTGAGTTGACGCATTGCAAGTGGGAATAAATGTGGAAGTGTCCTTACTTTTTCCTCAGTTAGAATATGCATTTTTGTAGAATTACATTTACAGAAGATATTGAAAAGTATTTTCTTCAGTTGTAATTGTTTAGTTATATTTTTACAATCTCTCAGTATTTTAAATATTGAGATTAAATATCTATATATCAAAAAATGTTACAAAAATACAAAGGCTTTCGTAGGGTGTCCTAA
The DNA here is from genome assembly GCA_011833715.1 of Carcinoscorpius rotundicauda. Lineage (NCBI taxonomy): Eukaryota > Metazoa > Arthropoda > Merostomata > Xiphosura > Limulidae > Carcinoscorpius > Carcinoscorpius rotundicauda. The sequence goes on from CM022400.1 coordinate 21,217,514, forward strand.
CTTTTTCATGTGACTACTTACAGAGCTGGTCTTTGAAACTGTTCCTGATATTTTGGAATCGTAGGTTTAAGCTGCTTACTTGCAGTCTTCCATTATTTCCTTGATATTTCAACCCAGTGGTCCACAGGTACCTCAAGGGCACATTTGATCTGTCAGTGGATTTTAGCTTCATAGAAATTGCAAAAATGTCAAAATTGCCAGACTATTTTAAATCTTTCCAAAATGTGTAGATAAATCAAGAAATATATATCAAGGAAATTGTGCAACTCAAAAAAAAATGTTCAACAGTATAGTCAAGCTTTTGCATGATTACATTTCATGTTTAGATAGCTTGTGATAGTTTTGTGTTTTTTTTGTTCAGAAGTATTTTGTATAATTATATTTCTTCCCTTCATTATAATACCTATTCCATTCTCAGAGCAGTTACACTACTTGTGTATTATGTGGACAAATCTATAATGAATTACTTTACAGGTACAAATGATTATGCCTTTGTTTTTCAATCATTTAAGCGATAATATTTAACAAGTTTTGTCTGAGACTAAATGATATGACAAGAACAGACACACAAAGAGATTCTGAATTATTGATCTGGCACATATTCTTGTATTCAAGGAGCTGGTTAACAGTGGTCTCAAAATTTATTTTGTTGGTTTATTGTGAGCAGTTTACAGTAGTTACGTATCACTTCATCTTTTAATAGTTTTGATGTTTTTTTTCTTTTATTTGTTTGAAACATTTTCTGTTTTTATTATTTTAAATTTTCAGCTCTTGTGTTATCTTTGGCTTAACCTAATATTTGTTTTAGATGTGATTACTGTACTTTTTCCATTCATTTTTTTTTTTATGTTGCATAGTGGCTCAGCAACAAGTTTCACAGCTTACTAGGCTAAAATTTGGGTTTTAATACCAATGGTAAACGAGTAGAGATAACCAATTCTTGAAGCTTTATACTTACTAAAATAACAAATGAAAACCCATATTTCATACTTTTTATATTCATTTACTGCTGCAAAATGTACTTTTTACTATTTTCCAATTTTTTTCCTAGCTCTTGCTCTTTCTTGTATTTTGGTGGTAAGATTTTCACTTTATTAAAATTTGGAGTTTGGTCCCAGCGGCTAACATAGCAAAGGTTTCTCTTGAAACTTTTTACAAAACCAGTGAATATTTAGTTTGTACCTTAATACATATATATATTTATTATTTTAAACACAGAACGTATTTCTTCAAAGTTTTTTTGTAAGGTATGTGTATTTATATATTAACTATTAATTAATGTTTTATTGCTAATTTTGTACATCCTTCATTTGTAAAGTTGATAACCATACAACTTCTAATTATCAATCACTGGGTAAAAAAAAAAAAATCTGAACAAAACATCTTGTGATCTTAACAAGTACAAGAATATAGACATTAAATTAAAACAGTTTTTGTAAATTTTAAAGCTAGATGATATTTTGCAAAGAAAAAGTTTTTCTCTACATGTATGTAAATTTAGATATGAAATAAACATAAGAATTATGACAAAATATCAGTGTAAGCTTAAGCTGAGGTTAACTTAAGGGTTAGTATGCTCGGACCTACAAGTTCAAGAATTTATGGTTTGGAACTTGCAGTAAAAATGTAATCCATCTTTTGATAAAGTTGATATAAGTGTCATGATCAAATCCCAATATTTGACTAGACAGGAGTAGCCCAAGAGTTGACGATGGGTGGTGTGGTCTATCACAAAATTGTTTGAAACAAATACCAGTTTTCATGTGGGTTTGAATTGCTCCACCAAACATGCTCACCCTTTCAGCCATGGGGTGTTATCATATGGTGACCAGTCTTTCTAATTCTTGGTAAGTAGTAGCCCAAGAGTTTGTGGCTCTTCTAGCCTGTCACTTCTAGATTAAGAACAGCACAAATAGCCCTCATTTTGACCAAGAGGTTTACAAACAATTATCAAAACAAAATTTTTCCTGAAGTATGTACAAGAAATAAAGTGGCTTAGTGAGTTAATGTGTAGGCTTATAAGTCTGAGTGACCATGGGTTGTGTCCCATCTCCACATAAAATAGTCACTTTCTGCACGTAGGGACTGTAGTTGTGTTATAAGAATAATAGGCAAATCCAAGTATTCTATAGGAATAGTTCAAAAGTTCTCTAGTTCATCAGTTGAAAGTTAGAATTAGGTAACACAGGTATTCCTTGATTAGCTTTAGATTAATTTTCAAAAGCAAGCTATTATAAACATTACAAACAGTAATATTTGTTGTAAACTGTATATTAAGTGAAGAGAGAAAAAAAAATGTATACATCTGGCATTACTGCAAAGGTAAGAGGAAAGTCCAAGACAGAAAAGCAGCTTTTAGCTGAAGTAATAAAACAACCGAGGCTGTTATTTATTTATTCAGTGAACTTTCAGTTAGGGTTTTTAGAAGAGTAAGCAGTTGCGTGAGGTTAATAGAGCACCAGATAGGTTGACCTGAGCTTAGTTAATGTTGCTGACGATCTTAAACAGTCAGCATATAGGTTGTAAGGTAAATGGTGCTTGTAGTATAGTTTAGCCAAATTACCAAAGAACTTGAATATGAAATGTTCCAGTAATTTATGACTTACTATACAAGTTAGACGGGAACAGATACTGGCATTATTGATTTAGAATATGTTTGTAGTTTTAACAAGCCTTATGTTATGTAGAACAATATTTTACGGCATTTACTATAATAACGAAAAATACATATAAACAATGTTTCATCGGGTAAACGGCATAATCAGGAAACATAGAGACCAAGAGCAGAAACACTTTCAAATAGAGGTGATAAAGAAACTTACAAAATTGACTAATCAGTTTGTGAAACTGTTATTAATATAACGGCATTTTTAGTGAGAGGAAGTTACGTAAGCTATTGAATTTGATTGTAAATTTTTGAATTGCACGGTTTTTTTGTTTGCAAGTTTTTTTTCTTGTGTGAATAGAACCGAATTTTAGATAAAGTTGCAAGAATTGCAATAAATGATAGAATAATGAATAATTTGACTAATCTTGGAATAACTGTTTATAGATTGTCAATTTTCGAAGTAGTGTTTACTTGTAATGTTTTCAACGTGTATGCTAGTTTCTACCTTATCGCTAAATTGGGGACGGCTAAGCACAAATAACCCTCGTGTAGGTTTGTACGAAATTCAAAACCAAACCTAATGTGCTTTTCTTAATAATGAAATAAGAGATATTTTCTTCTATTTTTCTTAATTATATATATGTGTTGGTGGGTGGGTGTTTAAAACGTATCTAAATAATAAAATTCAAAATTTGCAGAGTTTTTATAGTTTCTGTTTTCCGAGAAACTAATCAAATTAATTGTTACGTAAGAAGTTTGTTTGTTCTTAAAATTCGCGCAAAGCTACGCGAGGGCTAATTTAGCAGTGTGGGACTAGAGGAAAGGCAGCTAGTCATCACCATCTATCGTCAACTCTTGGACTATTCTTTTACCAATGAATAGTACGATTGATCGTAACATTATAACGTCCCCACGTTATTTTGTTCATACCACTTACATGGAAGAAACTTAGGAGTGACACAGTGGTTAGGGTACCAGACCAACAATGTGTTCGTATCTGGTTAGCGCAAAAAAACCATGCATTCACTACTTGAGGTTATTGATATGTTGCAAGAAAAACAGTCAGATCCAATCATCAGTCATAGAAGAGTAGGACTAGGGCAAATAAAACAATTCTATGAAAGCACTTTTATTAAAAACATACAAGCTACTTTCAATTAAAAATAAACGAATTAACAAATACTTTTTCAATTTATTATTTTGTTTTTTAATAAAATGAAAAGTAAAGTTCCAGTAATATTTCGTTCGTGACACAGCTATAGTTTATTTATGATATAGTTGGGTTTGTTTCGAATATTCGCAAAAAAACTCCAAAAGAACAATGTGCTCTAATTGCCTGTAGTTTCTAACTGAATGACTAGTGCAGTTCTCTCTCTCTCTCTCTGTGTTTGGGTAAGATATGTTCATACCCTGGAGGGTCAGCTTTTCTATGACCTCTTCTCTGTACTTATGGTGTTTATTTGTTTTTGCATTTTGCGCAAAGCTACACGAGGGCTATCTGCGTTAGCCGTCCTTAATTTAGCAGTGTAAGACAAGAGGGAAGGCAGCTAGTCATCACCACCCACCGTCAACTCTTGAGCTACTCATTTACCAATGAATAGAGGGATTGACAGTCAGATTATAACGTCCCCACGGTTGAAAGGGCGAGCATGTTTGGTGCGACGAGGATTCGAAACCCCAACGCTCGATTTACGAGTTGAACGCTTTAACCCACCTGACCATGCTGGGCCTTTTTGACAGTTCAAGAAATTTTTCAAAGATGTTTTTCTGCATGTTCGATCTCGTAATCGGAAAAGGCCAAGCATTTTTTTCCTCCCATGAAGATCTGGAGCTACATATCAAATCCAAAATAAAAATTGTGTAGTGTCACTAACATCTGTTGACTCATCTACTGCTAAAGAAAAATACAAACGGTCTTTTAGTTGTTCAAGCAACTGGTTTTCTATGTCTTTCACTAATTAGCATTCAGCGGACAATTGTTTCTCGACTAAATTGCAAACTATTTACCTTTTGAAGAATATCATCTTTTATTTTTGAATCGTAAATCTTCAACAGGGTTTTAGTGACCACGATCAATATCTTTTTCACTGGTTCAGCATCAGAAAGAGATTTCTTTATGAGCTTGGTAGCGTAACTAGTTCTAGCGATGATAAAAATCTTTCTAGGCCGCCCTTTTGTTCATGAAATTGTGCTTTCAGACGGTTTCTTTCATTCATATGATTTTTGCTATCAACTGGGAATTTAACATCAAATTCGTTATGATAATTGTCAGAGTGCTGCTTAAGGTGGTATACTTTATTATTTCTAAAACCTTTGCTACACAAAAACACACAAGCTTATTATTTGCTTCAATCACTTCAAATTTCAACTCACAACTTTCATTAAATTCTTGTTTCACGTTTTTCCAGTCACGCGCCATTGTCTTTTCGGCAGTAATGCCAGAATCAGTTAAATTGTCTTTATTTTCTGAGTGTTCACCACCATCCCGATTCTTTCGTTTTCGAATTATTCATTTATCCAGTGATGTCGAGAAAACCCACTTCTAGAGAAAAATATGTGTGTAAAAACAGCTCGTTTAGATTGAGAAAATTTTTACATAGAGGATGTTGTTGTTTTGTTGTTGTTTTTGAATTAAGCACAAAGCAACACAATGGGCTATCTGTGCTCTGCCCACCACGGGTATCGAAACCCGGATTTTAGCGTGTAAGTCCGCAGACATACCGCTGAGCCACTGAGGGCTAATTGAACAAACAACCTCGAGCCGTTTTTACACATGTATTTTTTCTCCACTTATCCATATAATGGAATTAAAAACAAAATATGTTTAAACACCTGAAAGTTGTACAATAAAAATATGTTTGTAAGAGCATGCAAAACAACGCACACTCGATAACAAACACTTAAATCAGACTGACGTTACAAAATAGTTGTTGTTGCACAAAGCTACACAATGGGCTATCTGTGCTTACAAAATAGTCTGTGGCAGTGATGAAGCGCGTGACATTAGCAATGACGTGATGCAGTGCAGTTGCTGATTACCAAATTTGCGATACAAAAATAAATGATGGAAAAAGTTGATTCTTAAACTCGAGCTGGCCACAAGGCTGCTGGATCTGACCTGAGACTATGAGAGCCAACACGGAGAAATTAACCTGTAAAGTAAAACGATGTAGCAATGAAACATGATTAGAATATTCTAAATGTGGTGGTTGAAGTATGACAATTAAACTAAACCGTATTTTAAGATTAAAAGAAAAAAATACTTATGTTAATGTATTCCAATCGATTTGACATGCCAGCTGGAACATCTTCTGGTGCGACAACTATAAGTCTGAGGATTTACAACGCTAAAATCAGGAAAGTGCCTATTTTCCTTTGCCTCAGCTCGTAAAACTTGTTGTGAAACTTAATAAGTAAATGTATTTTAAGTTTTATGGTTTGATGACTGGCTTAAAAATTAGGATTGAATATGAAATACATTTATTACTGATATGCTTATAGAGACTGTAAAGTTAAGGAGAGAATTATGAAGTGAAGGGCGCTTTTTATCAAAGGATCTGTAGTACTAAACTTTCAGGCTAAACAGATGAGAACGAGAATAAATTGTTCTTATTCAGCTGGCCTGGTGATTAAGGTTCAGGTGGTTAAGGCATTCGACTCGTAATCTAAAGGTCCCGGGTTCAAATCCTCTCATACCAAACATGCTTGTCCTTTCAGCCGTAGTGGTGTTGTAATGTACGGTAAATCCTGGTATTCGTTGGTAAAAGAATAGCCCAAGATTCAGCGGTTGGTGTTGATGACTAGCTGCTTTCCTTCTAATCTTGCACTGCTAAATTCGGGATGGTTAGTGCAGATAGCCCTCTTGTAGCTTTGCGCGAAATTCAAAAACAAACAAACAAACTTATTCAGCTTAGTGGAAATTTAAGTCCAATGTCAAGAAGTTTACCGTGGGGGTAACGGGAGTATTCCGAGAAAAAACTCACTTTCACTGGTTTAGCACCGAATTACACTTCCAACTAGTGAGGCCTAGCATGGCCAAGCGTGTTAAGACGTGCGACTCGCAATCTGCGGGTCGCGCCAAACATGCTCGCCCTTTCAACCATGGGAGCGTTTTATGTTACGATCAATCCCACTATTCGTTGGTAAAAGAGTAGCCCAAGAGTTGGCGGTGGGTGGTGATGACTAGCTGCCATCCCTCTAGTCTTACACTGCTAAATTAAGGACGGCTAGCACAGATAGCCTTCGAGTAGCTTTGTGCGAATTTCAAAAACAAAACAAATAAACATCCAACTAGTGCCCGAGCTGGATATTTAGGAATAAAGAGAAGAAAGGTTGTTAAACATGTATGTAAATATTAATAATAATTTTTTATTCTACTAGAATTGCTGAAGGGTGAAAGGCGAGGAAAATATTCTTCGTTTGTATCATTAAAATATTGGTTGAAGTCCGTATAGATGAAAATATGACATCAAATGTGAAAGTATAGAAAAAATAAAGGTTTGTTGTGTGGGTAGTAGCATAATTTCAACTGCTTTTAGTAACTAGATTGATCGCTTTCCTGCTCTTTTTTAAAAGGCTGTAACATTGTCTTTTGGTTCGTTTTCTTGAGAATGTTTGTTATAGTTTTTGCTCTTGAGACTTCGTGCGGTTATCTTTGTTGTTGTTTTTTTATTGTGGACCGATGAATTTTTATCACTTGTTTGTATGTGTTGGTTTTTCATGATCGGCTGGCTGTCTTCAGTGATCCATATGTGTTTTGTCTTGGAGTTTAGATGATTAGGGGTTTAAATACTTATTGGTGATCTGAAAGAAAAGTCTGCAAGAGCTTTTGGGTCTAAAATGTAGGAAACAGAAAAAGCAACAAAGGGTTATAATGTGGTCTGCAGTCTTTTGGGTGAGTACCTGTAAGAAGTTGTTTTGTTGTTCTGTCATATCTGTTGCGATGGACAGTTTTTCAGGTGACGTATAGAGGTTATGATCTTACCTATGTTATAATAAGAATGATCAGTCACGTCTATAACTCCATGCTGCTTTTCAGAGGCGTATATTTTTTACACCCGATGGGAGGATGATTTTTGCAACCACTTATGTAAACTGTTCAATTTGCAAATTGGTAATCTCTGATTATGTGAACCTGACAGCTGTAAACACGCAATCACAGAATAATCTTGTTGCCACAATACTTGCATGTATACTTAGGCCTTCTGACTGATGCTTACGAACTATCGCTTTGATTGACAAGCTTAGAAGCACGCCTAAATTAAAGATGCACATTTCGGCTTCTGAAAAAGGCTACATCTAGATCTAATTATGTAATTCGATTGGTAAAAACACGGGAATCACAAGAACAAACACAATTTGTAAGCCTGTAATGCAACAAAATAATTTAACAGACCAAACTGTAGGGCGGGATGATTGTATGCACATACCCCCCACCTAATATGCAGAGGAGAATGTATAACCTTCATCCCCCCAGGATCTACGCCCCTTCTGCTTTTGGTAGTTGTAAAGTTTCTTGGAAACGAAGGAAGGTATGAATAAATAGCAAGTTTATGTTTCATTATAACAAATATTATACTTTACGTCAATTAAGTCAGTAAAAGATATGGTATTACTACACAATGAATATTTTGGCCCAATATTGAGTTATCTTGTGTGTATATTTTGTATAGCTGTAAAGTTAATTCAGTTTCGCCTGGATATATCATATCATATACAATTGGGTGTTATTTTCGAATCTAAATAAAATAAAACTCTCATTAAATTTTCTGAATCATAATTTTCTTCTAATGAAATTCTTAACTTAGTAACTTTGGAATGAGAGACTTTGAAACACGTTTTTGCATTAAGCAACATTTAACTTAATGTATTCTGTATGACTCCTGTAAAAGTCCAGTTATGAGAAAAAATTGGTGGATTAATAAAATATTTTTCCGGTTGATGGCTCAGACATAACCTTGAAAGATTATTAGATATACACAACTGTGTCCGTTAAAGTATGGCCAAGTAATTAAGGCAATCGACTCGTAATCTGAGAGTCGCGGGTTCAAATCCCCGACACACCAAACATGCTCGCTCTTTCAGCTGTGGAGGAGTTATAACGTGACGGTCAGTTTCTCTATTCGTTGGTGAAAGAGCAGCCCAAGAGTTGGCGATGGGTGGTGATGACTAGCTGCCTTCCTTCTAGTCTTACACTACTAAATTAGGGATGGTTAGCGCAGACAGCCCTCGAGTAGCTTTGCACGAAATTTAAAACAAATCAAACCGTTTATTTATAGCACGAGTTTTAAATTTAGTTATTTTTAGTAGGTATAGTTTATTGCAGATTTATTTACATCACAGTTTTCAAATCAAACATTGTGTAGTTCAGTTGTGAATTGGCGATTGTTATATTATTATGTAACGTTACCACAACCTTTAAAGTGTTTCTCGTTATTTTAATTGAGTATTCTTGCATCATAATGTACCTTAGTGAGTGGAACGTTCAAGACCTCAATCAAGCTATAAATACATGCCCATAGTGTAGTTCGAGCTAGCTGGATAAATTAAATCGATTTAGATTAAATGACTGTCACTTTAACCATAAAGAGCATGTAGTGGAAGTTTTTAAAAAGTGAAATACAATATGTAATAATAGAATAGAGGATAATAAGTTGTCTTTTCAATTGTATTTTAAAATTATTGAAGTAGCATTTGTGGACTTTGACGAAAAAGAGACAATTCTTTAAAACTTTTGAAACAACTGCAGTAACCAGCAGTTATAATGATGATTTTAAAACGAAATTGTCTCAGACTGTATTGTAATAACAGAATGGGAAGAATTGCAAATTATCCTATAAAGTAACTATACTAGTTTGTTTGGATAAAACTGTGATAACGAAGAGTGCAACTAACGTTTATTTATACGTTTAGCTTGCACCTAGACCTCTGTATAGTTTTGCACTTAGAAATCCAACTTTATAGCACTCCACTGTTTTTAACAATGGAAAAGTAAATTGTACATTTGAACCAGCTTCAGTCAAGAATTTTATAGCATTTATATCAAAAAGTAATTTAAAATTAAAAAAATATCATTATAAAACCTTTATTCCAGGCTATATATTAGTAGATATACACTACAATCTGAGATCCCCTACTTTCAGAATTTATAAAGAATATTCTCATACGATGTGCATTTTTTTAAAATAGAAAAAAATATTTCTCAGTACCTCAGCGTTAAGTTTTGTGACTTATAACGTGAAAAGGGAAAAACAACAACAACAAAAAACGTGTTTCAGTACCTTTAGTGGGAAAAGCACAAACAGCCAATTGCATAGCTTTGGCGCTTCATAACAAATAAATACATATGCAATTATGGAAAAGAAATACAATACTTATTTGAAGACCTGTGAGCAATTTAGACCTTCATATTTTATTTCTGAGCCACTGTTATACACGTTTTATGGTTTATTTTGAGATCAAAAGCAAATTATCATTATAATTTCTGTTTCCTCGTACTATTTTTCTCTTTTAATATGAATTGCAAAACATTCATTTTGGGCACTGGTGTTGATGAGAAAAGAGTATAATTACAGTTATTAAAAACAAATATTATTTTGAAAAACAACTATTATTGACTCCGCCCACAATTTAATAATAAATTTTCAACACAGTTTCGCCCTCTAAGGGTTTTCTGTACCGGTATATAACTTCTTTTTGCAAAGATGGCTGTCGGTAAGTAAGAGTGTTAAATATAAAATTAAAATCTAGATTTTGTTATTTTTAAGAAGTGAGTATTAACTTAATACGGGAATTTTAAAACTTAAAATAAACTTAAGTTATTTATTTTGTTAATGTTTTTTGTCAGTTGCTAGTGTTTTTTTATTTTTCACAGGCTAGTAAAATAACTGCCTGATCAGCACAGTTCAGTACAGGGTAAGTATAAATTATAATTTCTAATCCATAACTATTAATATTACATTATAATAAATAGCCAATGCGAAGACGCTTAAGTATTAATAATGAAAGTTGGTATTTGGGCACGAAGTAATATTTTATGGCTGTTAGATGTAGTTTGATAAGCGATTAGTATTTAAAATTAATAAATAATTTTTATATAATCGAATAGTCGTTTTGTGTTACTTCAGAATCAGATTGCTCATACTGATAGATCATACATTTGATACAGTGATTTTTACCGGTTTATTATTTATGTGCGAGTAAGTATAATCGTTGTAACTAAGACGTTAGGTGCCTTTTCACTTTTTATATCTAAAATTTATACATACAAAAAAGGCCAATGACATTACTTAATACTGAGCAATTTCAGCTTGTCAGTCAGTTTTTCCCTAGTTACTATTAAGCTACTTTACTAGCCCTGCTGTTAATGTTATTTTTTCAGTGTGCTGTCATACAACTGTGTTAAGAAATATGTTTATCAATGTTTCATACAGGCTCACATAGCATTATATTCATCAACAAAATAAAGTTATATCTATGTATATAAAATCATATTGCTGCAGTAGTTTTATTACTGTACTTATGTTTATCTTTTGAATATTTTTGAAATATCTCTTTTCTATACAATTTGTTTAAGTGGCTATTTATTTATGTAATTTTTTGAAAATAATACATTTATTGTGTATAATGCCAGTTGATGTTATATAGTCTGTTGAAAAGGAATTATTACAAAGAAAATTAAAACTAATATAATTATGAGAAGTTAAAGTGTAATTTAAATAAAGCAATTGTATCTTCACTTTTGCCATACTGTATGTATATATAAAATACTGTGCATACATTAGAGATCACTGTTCAGTCTCTTGTGCAGATAGTGTTGAAGATGAAGTATAGAAACAATACCATTTAAATCATATTTGCTGAAATATTATACAAATCATGCATTTGGTTTAAATGTATTCAGAATAGTAAGATTTAAAAATGTCAGATATGACAATATTTTCTGAAAAATAGGATTTGTATCTTTTAGATGTTGTAGTGTCGTTATGAAATATTGCTCCAAGCTAGACAGTTTCAATAAAGTAAGACATAATAGCTTTTTATAAAAAAAAATGCTATAGTCAGCATACAGTGGTACAACCCCTTTTACCTGCATATAAAGTAATTAGTCAGCATACAGTGGTACAACCCCTTTTACCTCCATATAAAGTAATTAGTCAGCACACAGTGGTACAGCCCCCCTTTCCTTCATATAAAGTAATTTGACTCAATTTTATTCTCCTCCTTGGTTATTCTTAAGTTTGTCATGTTCTTTACCCATCAACTACCTTTACTCATAGACAGATTTAAGTGTAGCTGCCACTTTACTGCAGCACTTTGGGAAATCTCTGGCATTTAAAGACCGAAAAAAGTGCATTGTGGCTAAAAACAACAACATTGTTTTAGAATGGTAACAATTAGAAAAGACTTGAGCTTGCTCACAAAACTGTACATTCTTCATATAAAGTAGATTACTTTGGTGTGATTACTTAAAGTCTGGGGGTTTTGGAACTCGCTAGATATCAGTATGTTCACTGTAGAAATGAAAAGAGATTAAGAGACTGTTAGCAATCTTCAGTTGAACATGGTAGAGATAATTTGTTTTCAAGTGTGGGGCTGTTTAGCTACAACTGTAGTTGGTGATCTCAACAGTACTGATGTCCTGGTATCTTTCTGGCTTTAATTTAATGGAGCAAATTTCATTTTCCTACATGACCTTTGGAAAACTCCAGCAATTATTTTGGGAAAGCATTCTGAACAAGTAGGAGCCCCACTCTTCATGAAGACACTGCCTTGTCTAGTAAAGTGGTTGTTGGCTCAGGCATGTGGAGATTTTGCTGTAAATTTGTGGTGTTTGGGGCAACAGCAAACATCTCTTCATATCCTATAGTTGTGATTGCTCATTGCTCAGAAAGCACTTCCATTCTATAAAAGAAATACTACCTTATTTGGTGTTGGCTTGCAGAGGATTCAGCAAAAGTTTCTATAAAGATAAGGGCCAAACACAATTATAGCCACATGCTAGGAAAATTTTCAAATCTTGATTCATTGGTAAGATTAGTTTTTTAGATGGCAGGAGGCTTTAATAGCACCTGATGTCTATTGTTATGTTATGTGAAGGGAGGATTGTCTTCTATTTAACTGGTGTTATATAACAGCTCTATTTTTTTTAAATATTTCTGGTAACATTGGTGCACACTTGCATTAGTGCTACAATAGTGGAGGTTGTTTGATAAACTTTTTTTACTGTTCTTTTGCTGGGTTGTGGTTCTCAGGCTTTGTATATTCTGTTATTTTGTAAAATTATTGAAACTTTGTTGTTACTTTACTGTGAACATCAATATTACAGGTGACATCATGTCTGCTAACTTTTACTGTTCTTTCATTTGCCATCTATTCAACTAATGAAATTTAACTATTTGAAAACATGTTTATCTCTGCTGCCACTTACAGTTTTTACTTGACTGCTGGGGTTTCAACTTTACCAGTCTGAGTATTGATCTGGTACTTTTCTTGCTTGCTTCAGTTTCTTATACCCCAGTCAGTTGCCCTTGGTAATATTTGTTTTGTCATACTTTCCACTTATATCAATGTGCCCTTTATCTTGGTGCTGTGTGTATACAGGGTGTCCCAGAAGTCGCGCACCATATAAATTTTCCTTATTGATTTCACGGGGCTTCTAGAAAGATTCGCCAAAACCATAGTCGATGTTTCTTCATCAGTTGCACTCCTTCGTCGTCCACATCTCTCACGGTCAGCAACTGAGCCAGTTTCTTGGAAACGTTTAATTAAACGACAGACAGTAGTATGGCTCAATGGCTTTTCTCGCTCAGGATGAGTAAGGTTGAATTCTTCAGCTACAGAGCGGTATGTAGTACCATTTTTTCCAAACATAAACACCAATGTAACTCTTTCTTGTATTGTTAGTTTTTCACCCATATCTGGAACATAAAAAACAAATCATTATTATATGTACGTATGGTGCGCGACTTCTGGGACACCCTGTATATATAAGCACCTCATTCAGATAATTTTATCATGTTTTCTAAAAAGAAGTGTTTAAACATAAGTTTCTTTACAGAAGTGCTATGATAGGTAATATCTGTAGTCATAAATTTTGTGTCAACTAGTTGATTTCTGTATATTTTATATTTAATAATTATTATCTAAAAAGATGGTGGCATACCACTATCAGGTATGAATTCACAGCTTGCTGTTTCCAGCAAGATGGCTAATCAGTCCTTCTCTGTTACATCTTGATTATGTAGTGTCCAGTGTCACTCTCAGTTGAGACTGTCTGTAATCTGATTCACTGTGAGATGGAAATGTGTTTGCTGCAGGGGAGTTTTTACAGGGGGTTCCAAGGCTTTTTTGCCAATTGTCCAGTACAATCTGGAAAAGAATTTGGACCCTTATTTTTTTCAGTGCTTTCATTTACTAGGTTGTGATGCCAGTTTGGATCAATTACCTCCTTCTTCAATTCTCCCTTTAGTCAGGCTTGTGAGGTTTGGGGGCTTTCTCCAGTTGCCTTTGAATCTACTTCTTCCTTGATGGCTGATGTCTCTGAAATTGATTACTTGGTTTTTCCTCCTTCACCTTATATTGCTGTTCATGCTGGGAGATATACCAGTCAGTTATGTGATGAAATAATTGTGTGTTCTTTTCCTTACGTTTGTCTGAACAGCATGCTTTGGCTTATCACCAAGAGGACATATGTTTGGATTCCCAAAGACTTGATCTTTTTTCAGATATGTGGGGCTCCTGACTAGATCACTTTGAACAGATCAAACATTGATTGTTTGGATGGGATAGACCTTCACTACCTTTGTCATTGATATTTATCATCCTTCCAAATTTTGTTGGAAGCCTATCAGTTTTCTTCACATCAATATGAGAATGAATTGCATCCTCTATTGACTTCTACCTTAATGAAATTGTCAGCTTCTATGGTTTCCTAGCTTGTATGTTGTTGGAATTTATTGGATAGAGATGTTTTGTTATAGGGTGTTCATCTTCCTACTGTAACTGTCCATGAGTTATGTGAGGTTCCTTTTTCTTCATCCCTTGACATTATAAGGTGTCCCAGAGATATGGAAACAATAAATTTATGCTGCCTTTTGCATCCTTCCTTGTCTTCTTTAACCTCTAAACCTTTTTTGACTTCTGCTGGAAGTCATTGAGTGATTGCTTGTTTGTATCCTCACCCCTAGCTTCTGTTCCTTGATATAGTGGTATTCAGAATATATTTTGTCCTTATCTTTGAGGTTCCTCTGCTCATTCAGATTGTCACCATCAATGTTGGTGACTACCCTGTGTCAGTGGGATCCATGGGAGAGGGGTTATGATATTTTCTGAACATCTGGAATTCCTTTATTTATAGATTCGTGAGTACTTCATGTTCTGGTGTCAGGGTTGTTTATTCAGTTTACTTTTGCACCTCCATTGTCCTCCCAACTAGTGGAATTTATATTCCGTAAGAAATCCATGGAGTGTGGATCTTTATTACAAGACTACCAGAGGGTTACACTGCAGAACAAAGTTTTTGCTTCTCGAACATTGTTGGGTGTTCCTTATAAATTTTTGACTGCTGATCATGAAAATCACATCCAAATTTCCCTATCATGTGTGATATCAAGGCAACTGGAATCCATCAGTGCTTGCTGACTGTTGCTGTACACTGCATCGTGATGCACCGGATATTGAATACAAACGAAAATCAGGAGTAAAACACTTTTAATTATGTTGAACTTAATAACGTATTATAAAACATAAACACAATTAAATACATTATTGGTGGTAAACGGTTAACTGTCTATTTCTCAGAGTTCCAACATGATGAAGCAAAACCAAAACTATATTTGTGCATACCCACCAGGTACCTGTCACAATCAGTAAAAACTTTTCAGGAAGCAAAAAATTTTTTTAAAAATTGTTGTGCAGTGTTATTGGTCAAGAAAGATTGTAGAGAGAGTTGATCTCACACTTCTTGGATTTTATTCCTGTTTATTTTTTGTGCCTAAGAAGAGAAATTGGCTACTGATCGTTGATCTTTCTTGTCACATTCAGCTCTTAAGATTCTTTCAGGTTCACACTGAAATCCTTTCTCATCTTGTGTTGACATTTTTCACCAGGTTTTTGGGTGACCAAGCTCAGTGTTGCCAATGCACATCTCCACATTCCTATAGTAAAGCCATTCCATTGCTATCTACATTTCGTGAACAAGAACCAGGTTCTGCAATCCGTGGCTTTGCTCTAGCATCTGCATCTTATATTTTCTGTAGAGTTGTATGATCTTTTTCTTGTTATCTATGTGTATTGTGTCTGTGCCTTTTTTTAGAAGCTGTCAAGGCAGTCTTTCTTATCACAGTTGAGAAGTTCGTTCTCTTGCAGACATTCTTCATCTGGGTGTCTTTTTCAACATGTTCTTAAGCCAGGAATGACTGACTTCAATTTGGCTCTTGGCAATAGAACAGACAGTCAGGATCTTACATATGTTTTCCTTTTTCTATTGCATGAATAGTTCTCTCTTTTTGGAATGTAAACCTTTCTTCAATCTCTTGATTCCTTTTGGGTGTGGGCATACATGCAGCCCCTAAAGTAATCACTATGTGACCAGTGGATTATGAACTTTTAGGTGCTAGATATTTACTCTTCATTCATTGGGATATCTTCAGTTTTCCAAGATTTATACCTGATTACTTTGATGTGGCTTTGCAAGTTGATCCATATTGCTTATATATTCTGGACTTTTTTTTACAGGTGAAAAAACCTCTGTAAGTTACATCTTATCAGATTTATCACATTTCTGTCTTTAACTGTCTAATTCAATTGCTTGCAGAAGGATGTTGCATCTTCTCCTAGTACTTTTCTCTTGCATTATTTACATGAAGTAGCAGTTTCTTCTGAGGGTTTATACCTATCCCCTTTTGTCATTTTGCCCACATCTTCTTGATTATAAGTAATGGTGATTTTTTTGGTCTCTTTCTATAATGTCATGGTTCAGTTGCCCTAGCTATTGATCTGAGATGTAAGGACCAAAACTCCTTAATTTGAACTTTGAATTGTGGATAATTGGCTCTCTGGTTGATATTGGTCTTTAGTGGTGATAATTCATACTATTCCACCTTTGATACAGGAAGTATGTTCAGGTTGAAGATCACTCCTGTTTTGGATGTAATGAGGTTTTCCCACTCAGGTACGTTGCTTTATCTTAAGACACCTTGATTTATTTAGACCCTTTTCATGTGGATACTGCTCTCACTGGCTTATTTGCATATGATGTCAAGAAGATGGTTCATTTAGGGGTCAAGCCAGAATCCCAAAAGAAGGATAAGTCACTTCTACTTACCCACAGAAGTTTTTGAAATTGTAAGAAGACTTCATGTTTCTGCAATCACAGTATGAGAACAGAGATTTTAACAATGGAAATGTTGTTTATTTGGGGTTTAAATATTCCCCTTAGCTTCACATGCACAAACACATTTTGTTTTTTACAATTTGAATTGATCAAATAAACTGTCTTCATTAAAATTAGGGCTCGGCATGGCCAGGAGGGTTAAGGGATTTGACTCTTAATCTGAGGATTGCAGATTCGGATCGCCATCGCACTAATCATGCTCGCTCTTTCAGCTGTGGGGGCATTATAATGTGATAGTCAGTCCCACTATGATTTGGTAAAAGAGTAGCACAAGAGTTATCAGTGGGTTGTAATGACTAGCTGCCTTCCCTCTTGTCTTACACTGCTAAATTAGGGACAGCTAACGCAGATAGCCCTCGTGTTTTTTTGCACGAAATTCAAATCAAACAAACAAATCATTAAAAATAATATAAATCATTTTCTAAATTCACTGAATTTTTCATTCTCTTTTAATTTTTATTTTTTCACCTTGCATTTTAATTTCTATTCATGATTTGTAGTCTTAACAGTAGTTTTATGCCCAGGCAATAGGCAATGCATTTTTATGCATTTTTCAAAGTTAGCAGTGCTAAAATCACATGGCATTTTGTAGTTTCTAACTGAACTCATTCACACATAAAAGTTTGTGAAGCTTTAGCTCTTTTAATTTTTCAGTGAATTTTTTTTATCTTGTTATTATTTGTTGTGGTTTAGCTTATGCTTATA
Organism: Carcinoscorpius rotundicauda; assembly: GCA_011833715.1. Taxonomy (NCBI): domain Eukaryota; kingdom Metazoa; phylum Arthropoda; class Merostomata; order Xiphosura; family Limulidae; genus Carcinoscorpius; species Carcinoscorpius rotundicauda. Next base: position 21,235,222 of record CM022400.1, read on the forward strand.
TTATATACATGCTGAATTAAAATAGCTTATTTTGAGTTTGAAAACCAAATTTGATAATACTGTTTGTCATCTACATCACCATTGTTATTTGATTGGAGGTTCAGTTACTATAAAAGTTTTCTGATGCCATTGAAACCAGAGTTTACAGCATTCTAGTTATGAACTTGACCAGAAACTGATTAATTTTAAAGGAATATATAGCAATATGAGTGTAAATGCTGCCATGGTAAATGTTCATGTCTTGGTTTTTTGAAACACTTTAATTATGTGTATAGGTTTTACAATTTGTTTTTAATCAAAGTTAGTATTGTTTAGGATATTTGTTGCTCTTAGAACATACACTTGTTACAAAATTAATCTCTCGTTGTTTGGAAGTTAGAATATTCACAAGAAAGATATTTTTCATATTTTTGATGTACCAAATGCAAGCAGTGTGACTGTATAAGTAATGAATTAAAAAGATTTGGTAACAGGAATCGTTTTTATGAACAACTAAAAAATATTGTTTAGGTGTCGATTTTAGTTGTTTTTTTTCTGAATATAATTAGATTTAATTTTGATCACTAAAGTTCAAATATTTGTTATTAACTGTTTTTCTTTACATATTAGTCATATTACTTATCTATATATGTGTGTGTGTGTATCAAAGTCTGTGTGTGTCTGTTTGTTTTATAACTACTACTATGTTGCTGGGACAATCTCTACCAAATTTTGTGAGATAATTATTTGGAAAAAGGAGTATGTTATTGGTGGTTTACAATACTCTTTGACCTCCCATTGTTGCTGTCATTAAGCGTTTATTATCTTTGACCTAAGTTAACTACATTTATAGATAGCACCACTTCTTTACACCAAAAACAAATGGTATTAAATTTTTAAACACGACAACCTACACAAAATACTAGGAGAGAGCACGCAAATGTCTTATATAACTCAGAGTGCATTAGTGCTCTCCATGGAGGGATGCAATGAAAATAAAAATAATGCTGCTATTACAGCATAAACTCAGCTAATGTTTCTATTCCAACAGCCATTTGAAAGCTGATATAAAGAGCCATTTTGTGAGTTGCACTGTCTTTTTAATTTGACTCGTCACTTTTCAGCTTTGGCCTGTAAGACACTTCTGAAGCCAATGACTATGAATTAATTAATCTTATAAACACTGTGGAAGGAGATTAAAGAGTTTGGTATTGAAAGCAATCCTCTGCCAGCTTCTTTGGTCATTTTCTTGTAATACAAAATAACCCTAATCATTGCACTGTATATCATGTTTTAATTATATACATATTGAGTTCTTAAATCTTCAACAACACCAGTGTTGAGGTAATAATGAATAATGTAATTAGATATTAAGTGATAAATAAATTGTGTAAAAGTTATTTTTTGTGTTATTTATCATAGTATCCACCAGCATCCCATTTTATAAGTCTGTAAGCTGGACAAAGGATGGGTATGTTAACTTGTTAGAAATAAAGTAGAGGTTTTCAAAATTATTGAATTATAACCTAATTGAACTACTCATAATGACTTTGGTAGACTTTCTAGTGAATTATTTTTATTAAAGTTAGTAGTAGTGTATAATTATAACTACGGTAAAGAGTGAAAGTAATATAGATTTGTAAGTAGTGCTGATAGAGGTTTAGTTTGACTCGCACCTCTTCTCATGACATTCTGGATCAACTTCCTCATTGAGTAATGGATTCTCAATGTGCAGAGCTCTTAGAATGTTAAATTCTGTTTGAAACATGCATAAACTATCTATTTGAAAAATGGTTAACATAAACATTTTCCATTTTACAAGTTTTGACATTATTTTCTGTGAACATATGCATTACTTGTTAAATCATGTATTCATTTTTGCGTGTGTTTTGAAAAATAATCTTATTTTCAAGAGTGAAAGGAAGTATTCAGTTGTGATGTAGGTCTCTAGCCTAAACTAGTTTGTTTTATTGTTTATGTTTTCAAGATAGTGTAGTTTATTAACTTTATATAAAAGTTGTTTGAAAATGCTGTGAAATAATGTGTTTGGTTTGATTGCCAAAACTTCAGTAGTTATGGTACAGTAGTCTTGTGAAATTTTGGAAAGAGATTCACAGCTTATTACAGGTTTTCCACAACTATGTGAAGATGATACAATTTGAGGAACATTTAGGGTTTAGAAGTAATAAATTATTTTATCCGATTAACAAAATATTTAAAATTATACATTTATGCACATCTGGAAAGAGTTTTGCATGTAAACAAAACAACTCATTTGTCTGTTTTTTTAAAAAATCAGTCTGCCCGTTCTAAAGGATAACTGTTTTTGCTAAAAGCTTATCAGCTTTTAAGAATATGTTATCCATTTCTTTATTTTCAAGCATTTCTCTTGTTTTATTTAGGATCCTTGGTTGAAACATTGTTATGATGCCAAATCAAGTGAAATAAAGCATTGAAAATGGCTATGAAAAATTTAAATATGATTTAATATAGCTAGAATTAAATTATCACATATTAATATATAGATAAATGTTTTTGTTTTTTTAGCTTCATTGTTAATTTGAAAGTGTATGTTAAATTATGTCTCAGAGCTACGTATACAGTATAAAACAAATTGCATGATTAGAGAATTCTTAGAGCTTGATAATGGCGTCTTATTGACATTCGGTTCTGTGTTTAAAATTATGGTGTTTTTATTTTTTAGAAGATGTTTGGAACATGAGGATTTTAATTACATTCACCAAATAAAATCATTATCAAATCAGGTAGTTACAAAATATACTAATGACTTTAGTCTTTATTGATTGTATTTCTATTTATCCTATTCAAACAGTGTGTATACATAAGTAACTTGGCTAACTGGTTAATCAGTTACTTCTGATTACAGTGCAGTCATCACCCTTATTAGTGATTGTAAAATGTATTTTCAATATTTGTTAATTTATCTGATTTTTAGCTGGGTTTACTCCATATTTGAAAAAAACAAACATAATGCCAATCACATGGTTGTATTTATTCAACAATAGTGATTGATGTACCAAGTAGGAAATTATCATAAACATGTTGGGCAGAATATTATTTTTGACAAAAAAATTTTCTATTCGAAAATATACAGATGAAAACCTTCAAAAGAGGTCTGTCATGTGAAATCAAGGGAAATTTAAAAATTACTTAAAAAAACAAAAACCCTGAATAAAAATAGGAATATGTTGGAAGTATTTTTTAATTTAGAAGGTCATGAAAGTAAACACCTTTTTTGTTTTATTTTTGGTTGTACAGGTTGTAGAGTGTATGGATACTAAGTGTATTAATTCAGTAATCAAATGTAATTGACTAATGAGCTAAGTCACTTATTGCCTAACTTTGTTTACAACTGACAATAGAACAGTAAAGCAACAGCCAGTGTGTATTTGTTATGGCTGTATTTTACTGGTAAAAGAGACAGGAAATAAGATCGTAGTGAACTCTCTCATACTCCAATACACGCTTGTCTGTAAGTTAAACTAGAACAGTGTAACATTTAAGCCATTAAGTTAAAATAAGACAGTATCTTTTTCTGTGAGTGAAACAAAATGCTGTTGCAAAAATTGTAAAAGTTAAATTTATAATAAAACTGAGATCTAACTAAAGCTCTAAAGAAGTTAGGTTAAAAAATCAGCCATATCATAATCTTGGTTAAGTTGCATTATATAATGTTAAAAGTTTATTGAAATCTCTGAAAAAATCTACTAAATAATGGAGAACCTCACTTTTTAATACAAAACCTACAATAACTTTACCCAAGGCTTCACATGAAACACTACTTTATGGGTTACCTCCATCCAGTTGCTGAGGCAGGCAAAATCCTTAGTATTATCTAATTCATTGATAGAAAAGTGTCTTTTTGTTCCTCAGTGTATGCTTCAATCTGCTGAAACAGAGGAATGTAAAACACCTGATGACCTCCTGTATCACCTTGGCAGGCTGTGGGTCATTTGTCATGCGGCCCAGGCAGGTATCGAAACTTTCACATCTGCCTTTATATTTTTATATTTATAGCTTCTTACCTTATTATCTTCTTCCTAATTTTAGCTATTTCTGGTCAAACTACAATTTTTCATGTGGTTTTGAGCCCACAGTAAGTGAATATCTTATTTCTTTAATGGTTGATTCCTATGTTATTTATATTGCCTTGTTGGGTTCTTCAGTGGGGTGAACATTTTATCAGCAATTTATTGATATAGCCTTTGGCACTGAGTCTTGGTTTAGTTTCTTCATCTTCTTTGTGGTTACCTTGCATTGACAGTGATTACATTTTTATTACCTATTAAAAATTTATTCTACTCTTCCAATGGGTCCTGAACCTCATGATTCTGAAGCAGTTGGTCTGGTATAGCTCACTGTCTGGATGTTCTTGACTATTTTTATGAGTGTTATAAGAATGTTCTAGTTATTTGAACTTGTTCAGGTTCTTGAGCTGTTTGATATGTTTCTTAAGAGTCTGATATTATGTAACAATGTATGTAGCTTTATGAATGTTATACACACTTCAGTTTCCTGCTGAATAGCTTGGTGATGCAAGAGACTTTCATTAAAAGTATCTTATAATATGTTTGTTTCCATACAGTTACTTTATTTGTGCATGATCTGAGTTGTTATCTTATGGATAACCAAGAAAGAAAAGCTTCTTATATCTTAGGCTTCAGGCTATATTTTCTCAATTTGTGGTGGCAGTTTAGTTGCAAAGAAGGAGACGATACACAGCTTTTTGCAAAGGATAAATACTTATTGTAACTCTCACAATTAACAGTACAAATAAATAACACACTACAATACAGTGCACTTAACAGTAAACTTGGGTGTGTACATGAGTGTGTGTGCCATTCAAACAAATTGGATAGAGTATGAGATAAATACTACAAAAATATGCTATCCTATAATATGTTTGTCTTTATACAGTTCTTTTGCTTGTTTATGACCTGGGTTGTTATCTTGTGGATAACCAAGAAAGAAGAGAAATCAGGTTTGTTAATATCTGAAGCTTCTTGAATCTTAGGCTTCAGTGTATATTTAAACATAATAATTAAACTCAACCTGTGTTGAATTTAATTATTATGTTTAAACATTTACATGCTTAGTTCCGATGTAATGGAAATATAATTATGAAATTGTGCATACTGTTACTTTGAATGTACTGAATGTATGTTCAAGAAATATGGCAAAATTTTAATAAATGCCATAAATATGTTATAAAAAATAAAATGTGATTTTTTTTAATAAGGTATTTTTACCAAAGATCTGTTTAAGTGAAAGCTAATTTTCATGTTAAGAATAAAAATACTTATGTTCACCATACATATTTTAATATTTCTTTGTGTAACCTCTAAAACCTCTTAAATGAATATCAAATGTTATTTTGATAAAACTTGATTTTCTAAAATTGTTTTCTCTACTTTACCATTAACTGTAACAAAATATCAATTGACAGTGAAATGGAAAGTAGTAGAATACAAAATGAATGTATTTGTTTCTTCATTGGTAGGAAACTTTAACATAAAATTAGTTATTTATCCGAACAGTTTCAGCTTCTAACTTTTTAAAATATGATTTTTTTTAGTTACATGGTACTACAATAAAACTATATATACTACTGCATGTAAAATGTGATAAGTCACAATAGGAGCCCACTTGGTTTCTTCTAAGAGCTTACTGTAAACAGATGATTAGGTTATAATTGTACATTTATAACAAACTTGCCTTACCTTCATTGGACTTTTGAAATTGTAAATTTTACATGAGATTTGTTATGTAATTTAAGTTTCTAATATTTAACTTTTATTCACTGTTATTAAAATAAATTATGATTAAAACTGTTTAGTACCAATACAAAGTCAAGACATTTATTACACTCGAGTTGACATTCTTGGTAAGTCTAGTGTTGACTTTTCAAATTTTGATATTTAAAAAAGAATTCATTTGGCTTTCAGTTATACATTTTTTGTTTTTATAATGTATCAGTCACCAGAGCAGAATATCTCAAAACTACTACATCTTTTGAAGTAGCTAAAAGAAAAAAAGATTTATCTGCTCAAAGTTGCACAGCAATAATTACTGACAAAGAATCATGGGTTATTAGTCAACATATGAAAGGAACAACTGTAATAAACTTTATGCAGAGGAGAATCTACTTTTTCTGTTGGGTATAAACCTGTCCAACAGCCATATAACAATATTACATGTGACTATATGGCAGGAGAGATGGGAAGTTGTTTTTGAGGTTGGACAAATTTATTCCAACCTCAGCTAGTTATGGAGGTATAAGTTTGATATTTTCTATTCTTGCACTTAACAAAATAGGTTGAATTTTTAATTTCTTATAAACTCTGATTGTTGTATTAAAGAAATTAAATATAAGGGGGGATTTCATAGTGCAGACATGTCCCATGACAGTAGAGAAAGGTCTAGAATTTTTTAAATATTTGCTTTTGAAATTGAGAAATATAAATGGGTGATATAAACGTTTGAATTATAAACATGTTTTGATGATGAATTGACATATAGTGATAAAAAGTTGTTAATTGAATCTTCAGTGTGATGTGGTCAAAGATTATGACATGCACTTTTATCTTGTACGTAAGGTTAAAGTGTAGTGATTTACAAATTTAAAAAAGGTTCCATTACATGATCTGTTAACACAAAGTTATTTCATTCTATAATTATAAAAGCATGCAAAGTACAAAAGTTAGTATTTTGAAGAATAGGTTACCTTTAATGTTAAACTGCACAAGCTATAGCAAATCCAGCTACTGTTTTGGCACAAGAGGTATTTAAAGAAAGCTTATTAGCTTTTCCACTGAAATAAGCCAATAATTTTGCAATCCACTGCCTTACAGTAGTAACCCCTCTTACACACGTTCACACTTTTTGGATTATAATTCACGTGGATTTAGACTTGTTAAACAAATCCTTAAAGTGTCATGGTCAAAAGCTACTTCCAAAATGTACAATCAAATGGAAGATCAACTTTCAGAAGCTGTAACAGTAGTATCTAGTTTGCAACAAATGGAAGTATGTTGCCATACTGGGTTAGGAATATCTCTGCTTAAGTGTTTGCAAAAGTGTGGTATATTTTTTCTCCTGCTGTTGACACAAGATTTTAAAATTTGTGCAGAACATGTTACAAAAGTGTATATTTTAAGAGATTTATGGTGGTTTAGATTACAGCAATTTTGTGAAATGAAACATCCTGAGGATGGGGAAAAGGCCAATGTGAACTCTGTACATCATAAGGATGTACAACCATTGTGTGGTTTGGGTGCTGGTAAGATACAATCCCATCTAGATGAAAGGTCCAGCTACACATCTAGTTCTCACCAGTATACAAATACAATCATAAATTAGTACAAAACCTTTGTAGACATCTTTAGACATCTGTCACTGTGTTGCTCAGATAGGTTTTTGAAAGGTTTTGTTAGTGTACAGTTGATGGCCTTTGATACACCAGTGAAGAGAAGATTGGCAGCATTAGCCTAAGTACATGTTGCACAAAAGTTTTCTGCACAGAAAATTGCACTGCAAAGTAATAGTTCACAACCAAAGCCACTACTTATATTGCAATCATGTAAGAACTTTACTACAATCATTCCATTATTACTTAAGGTATAGTAGAGTAAATGAAAAACTTTGCATGTGGAGTTTATTTTTTCTCTGCATATTTGTTACTAAGTGCTAGTTCTGTTAATATTCTTTTCTTTTCTTTTGTAGCGTACCAAATTTTAGTGTGAATGTTTTTAGGTCAGCTTTGATAAACCTGGCTCTGAATTAGATTATGGTTAAAACTTTTTGACTTGTGTGAATTTTTTATAAATGGCAAAATTACAATGTACAAATGCTTCATTTGCAAATTAAAAAAGTGTTAATGTACATGTAAGTAGTGTAGAAATCATACCATATTTTAGGTATTATGAAATTTATTTGACTGACTATTCATCACTAGTATAAATGAGAACCACACATGTATGTTTTTTTTTATTTCAAGTTCAGCTCCAATGTGTTTGTATGTGATAATTTTTACAGTATTTATCTTTAATCAAAATCTTTCTAATACTGTACCTTAGATTTCATACAATGGATGTGAAGACTGCAGGACTGTACCATTTCCAAGAGATCACCATTGATCTTGACAAGCAGTTAGACAAACAAAAGGCAGATATATATCAAGGAGACAAAGTTATGGATTTTTGTTTTGAAACAAAAATGTAACATATTACAAAGAGTGTGAGAATGATTTGTAGAAATGTGACACCACTTTTATTTCTTGTCAAGTTGAAAATAATCACTGTAATGAAGCTTATAGTTTCTGGAAGTTTTTGTCTGAGGTACACATACCTTTCATCACAGTAACAGTAAATTTTGTGTAGTTGGGTTATTACCATCATGTCAGCAGTCACTTTTGCACACAACAAATCAAAGTCATTGCCAGATACAGAAGAAAAAGAGGAATTAACATCAGTCCGAATAACAGTAAACCCGGTTCAGAGTCGCATATTTTCTCCACCATGTTCATCACAGTCAACAGCTGGTAGTTTTAGTATTGATGCCCAGAAATCAGGATGGTGTCCTATTCTTTTTGAGCGTGCTTCTAAAGCCTGGTGGGATCCTAGATTTGATTCAAGAGTTCTTGAGGAACAGTATCATAGGAGTACTTTTCCCTTAACTTGCCAGCGTTTCCAGTATGCCCTTCTTTATCTTTTTCTAGCATCTATCTCATACTGCATCTATTTTGCTTGTATGGCACATACTGATTGGATTCCTTTTGTGGTTACAAGCATTATATTAATGTGTTACATTGTTGCAACACTTTTATTTACATACACTAAACATTATCAGAAGTATTATTTTTCAGTATCACTTTTCACTACAGTTTTTCTTTGTGCCTTGTCACTCTCTGTTTTTGCAAGCTACATTGGTAAACAGAGTACAGCTGACCTTAGCCTTTCTCCTATTGGCCTTTTTTGTATTTGTTTAAAGATTCTCTTAATACTCTACACTGTGATACCTTTGCCTCTGTATCTATGCTTTTTGATTGGTGGAACATATTCTATAATATTTGAAGCTCTTTCTGCAGTACTAACTGAAGACAACACATCTCTGATTGTTGGCATAAAAGTCCTGTTGCAATTGTGTATACATATGATAGGAATTCTGATCTTGCTTATGGCTGAGGTTAGAATGAGAAAGACCTTTATGAAAGTTGGACAGTCTCTGTTGGTTAGAAGAGACCTAGAAGTGGAACAGCAGTTAAAAGAAAGAATGATTCATTCTGTAATGCCCCCAAAAGTTGCAAAGTGGTTAATGTCCATACAAGATAGGGAAGAAGAAGAGCAACAAAACCCTGAAAGTAGTAAGAGACGAATTTCTACCAGTCCTCGGCAGTCTCAGATGATCTTTCGTCCATTTAACATGCACAGAATGGAGGAAGTAAGTATCTTGTTTGCTGACATTGTAGGTTTTACGAAAATGAGTTCTAATAAAACAGCAGAACAGTTGGTTGGGCTGTTGAATGATTTATTTGGCAGATTTGATTATCTTTGTGCCAAACTTGGTTGTGAAAAGATAAGCACTCTAGGTGATTGTTACTACTGTGTCTCTGGATGTCCAGAACCACGATCTGATCATGCAAAATGTTGTGTTGAGATGGGTTTAGCCATGATTAAAGCAATTGGAGAATTTGATGAAGACACTAATGAAGATGTAAACATGAGAGTTGGTGTACACACGGGTACTGTGCTCTGTGGTATTGTTGGCACAAGACGTTTCAAGTTTGATGTTTGGTCTAATGATGTCACTTTTGCAAATCTTATGGAGTCAACTGGGAAGCCAGGACGTGTACATATTTCAGAGGCAACTTTTTCTTTCATTCAAGATATTTATACAGTTGAAGAAGGTCTTCCACAAAATGGTATGTTCTTGAATAGTAGTATGTGTTTTGTAACTCAAGGTTGAAAGAAACAGTATAAACTCAACACTTGGGTTAAATTTTATTAAATTCTGTGTATCAGCATGTGAAATTCTAACCATGTTCATTTTTCCTCATAATTAACAAAATGTTTCTGTTGGAAAATCATAATTATGTGCTGAAAGTAACATCACTTACTTATAGTTTGTTTCTAAAAACAAGTTTGTTCTAGCCAAAAATTATTTGTTTTTGAACATTTTTTGTTCAGCTTGAGGCATGGTGGTGAGTAAAACAAAATATGTGACTTAGTTAACTAATGAATGAATATTTGCTGTAAAATTCTTAACAATACTATAGGTGTAGTTATCAGTATAGGTGCCAATTTTGATATTATTCCTTTAAGCTTCACACTCAACCTGTTTTTTGGCTGCACACTTTTTCACACCTAAAGTGTTTTTGATTATATATTGTGATGTTTTTGTTATTACACACCAATAAACCATGGCAAATAAAAAAAGTAATACTCAATATTAATCCATATTAGTTTTAGGGTTGCAACCCTGTTTTTTGGAATACATCTTTACAGAATAAACCAGATTCTTTAAAAATGTGGTAATGGTTTTTTCCTCTTCAAAACAGTGTTATAGCTTTTTTTGTACTAACACCAGGTTATTGAGATCAACAGCTTCTTGTCATCACCCCATGTAATTGGTACAGCTGTATCAAACATTTTTATTTATGCTAGTTGTTTAAGCTATATCACATGATACTAAACACACTTTAATTATGATGGTTTCATAAAATTTAGAAGATTTGTGGTAAAAAATTGGCAATCAGTAATCAATAATAACTATCTACCCATACGACATTTTTAAAAACTTGAGCCAGAAGTTGATAACCTAGAACTCAGGAAGAGCTCAATCAGAATTAGATTTACTATATCTTGGCTATTTTGTCACAAATTGCCATGAAATTTGGTATGTGGTTAAGAATTCAGTAGAGCACATTGAATGAAAATATTTGGTAGTTTGGATTGCCACAGAGATAAAGAAGGTGGAAAATTCCAGTTATTCCGGTTATAATAACACAGCATATCCTGCAGCAGATTACGTTGGCAACATGACATGCTGCTATGTGTCTTGATCTGGTATTTAATCTACCACAAATTGTTACTTAGTTAGCAGCATAGTGTAAAGTGAGTAACTAATAATTTTGGCATCAAGTGCATAATCCTGTGTCAAATAGCACTCTAAAAGTTGTAATGCGTGTACCTTATTTTTATCTGTGCAAGTGTTTAAAGTTTCCATTGTGGAAGTAGTCTGAATTCTAATTTTCATTATCCCATTTCTACTAAGGATGATATGGCTTCTAGATTTTCCTTTTTTATGTTTGAATGTCTCATTTATCTTTATTACTTCCATAATTTTTGATTTTCTGTAATAATTTTAGGGCAACTTTTTTATTTTTACAACTGGACTGTCAGAATTATGGTATTTGCATTTACACAGTTATTCTGTTTTAAAGGAAGGTATTGGGTGTAGGATGTCTTGCTCTGTTTGCATGAGAAATTGATAACTCATTACTGTTGACAGTAAACCCACTACAGTTTCATGTCATTATATCCTCAATTTGTAGTCAATTAATCAATTGCTTTTACAGCTTTCCTTGGAAATCACTCTTGATAGTACTGGAATATATATTCTATTTATTGAAGGGAGGATTAATTTGGCCCATTTCACATCTTTAAACAAAATGTGTTCTGTTAGCAGTGAATGTGAGCATTTGATGATGACCTTTGCATTATATGTTATCACCCAACAGATATTTTACTTTTAGGAAGATTTTAGAATAACAAGAATGAAACTCCAGCACTTTGGTTTGTTTGGATGAGCTGTTATAAGTTATTCTCTGTTTTCACATTGTTTAGCATCTGTTTGTTTTGTCTACTTTTATTCCTTTGAATTTGTTATTGTGTAGCAGAATCTTGATCATGTTATTTGACTTCATGAACTACTGTGTATTTCATGTTGCATTGTGTTTATCTGTTAGCATGATTTCTTGTTGAATTTTAATGTGTTTGTTTGTTTTCTTTGTACATGGTAACACTGGAAGAATTTGTTTTTTTGTCTGGTAGCAAAGGGTAAGATACTGGTCTTTAGTCGTTCAGAAAAGAGAAAGAGAGGGGTTTTGAATTGTAGACGTATGGGACTGAGCCAAATGTAATATGTAGTGATAGTCTGTATATCAAGTGGAGTTAAATTAAAATCTAAAATGCTAATTTAAAAATTTTTCATTATGAACAAGAGGAAATTCTCTGTAGTCATTGCTGTAATTAGATCTTAAATTGATCATGAGATGGAACTATGTTCTAAAGGTTTATACTTGAAAAACTGAGCTATTCTATTAGCTGTTTTGTGACAACTAAAAGCCACTCTTGTATGTTTACTTTCAAAATGTTTGAACATGGACATATACAATGAAGTTTTTCATCAGTAGAAGTATTAGTAGTTATTTTTTTGTTTGTAATTCACTGAAATCTTAAGTATATTATTTATTCTTGTTTTCTTCATGTAATACTATATGACTCTTTGTTAAAAGTTTTGTAAATAAGAACTTCTTTTGTAGTTTTTTATTTTAGATATCAAAAAACTTGTACATACCTTTAAAACTTCAAAGAAGTTGTTGCATGAATAACTTGCATGCTTGCTATTCAGAAATGTAGATTGTATTAATTAGCTTAATTGAAAATGTGATATTAGAAAATCCAAATGTAAAATGTACCATACAAAATGTGAATATAAGATTTATGATGCTATGTAGCTTATTAGTTAACACATAGTAACTAAGATACATGACTTAGAAATTAAATTTCCACAAGTTTATAAAGTGTACTAGTTACTGTTACACAGAGTTTGTTTTTAATTGATAAGTTACTATTCTTAGTAAATGTATAAATAACCTTTTTTGTAGAAGTGAAAACTTATTTCATTCGAGGTCGAAAACATGCAGCAAGAAGCAGCACCAGATGTTGTCGCCATTCTTGGCCAACAAATTCTATTCCCTTGCCTAATATTCATCATCCTGGTGGTCGTAAAGCTAATAGTCTTTCAGAAAGAGGAAATGATTCAGAGGGAGATGGTTCTACAATGCCAATGTTACAACCTCATAGACATGGAAGTCTCTCCACTCTCACAAGCAGTAGGAAGGACTCTGGAATTCGAAGCAGACGTAGCAGCTTACAAGATGTAGTAAGTAATTATTAATTATTTTTCATAAATGCACTTTTTAAAAGTAAATGGATTGGCTGCTCAGAGTGTTGTATGTTCCAAAATGTTGCATAATTACTACATAACTAATTGTTCAGTTCAAGTTATATAAATATTATCAACTCTTTCAAAAGAAAATATTTTTTTTATCCAGAACTCACCTTATCCATCTCTGTGTTGATCTTCTCTTCTCTTAATGAAGACATTTACCAAACTCTTAGGCTTTTATGAAATTTGTATAGATTTAAGTCTAGAAACGTATAAACATTTTTTAAATATCCAATAGAAGTTAGTTTACCCTTTTTTGACTAGTTTGTTATAAAATACACTAATTTGTATATGGGTCAGATGTGGTAAGTATTTATAGTATAATTTTTAATGCAATTTGTGTATCTTTATGAAATTTTGTAGGTGTTTAGAAAACCTTGTATGTTTTCTGTACCCAAAAAAATCAGATTTTTTAATAAAATATTTTTACTGAAGATTTGTTTGGATATGTATCAATTTTATTTCATTACTGATATGAGTTTGAAATGATTTTAATGCTATTATTGAAAACTATTCTTTGCTCCAGAACTCTCATGTACAAATTATGTGATCCCTAAAACCTTTCAAATACATTCCAAGTGTTTGTTTACAGTAAGACTTTATATTTTCTCTACCCCATCTCTGTCCTATATCTGTCAATTTTACTGACCTTCAAACTGTCATAAAACATCAGGAAATAAATTGCTTTTTTCATTTTAGAAGTAATTACTACATACTATTACACAAAAAATACAGATGTTTAGTCTAAATAGCTTAACATTCATAACTGTCTCTGTATATTTTTATTATATTAATCTTTCTGCAATACCTTGCTAACATTACAGAAGTTGCAATGATGTGATGCATATGCACTAATGTTGCAGTATCCAAGAATATAAAACTGGCCTTTACAAAATGACCTGTCTTAGTTGTGTTTTAGTGGACTAGTATTTTCTAAAATACAGTCACATTTCAATTTTAATACATTGAAAATGTATATACACCACTACTATTAAAAATAGTTGTGAACTTTCAGTTATTTTTTTGAAAAACATAGAACAGTAAATAAAGAATTATAGAAAATGATTACCTTTTCTAGTTACACACTCTCAATTCATTTGCTGCTTGCCGTAACTTGCTAAATCTTGTTAAATTTCATCAATATACCTGTATCGGTATAATGGTAGGTGTAAAGTTGAATTGATCTCTTGTGATTCAGTCTGTGTCATAAGAATGTTGGCTAGAACTGATGACACAGGATTTCCCATGCTAAATATTTGTAGGTAGTTTTGGTTGTAGTGAATTCTTTAAGGGTTGCTAATTGGTTGCTGGGGATATGTATCAATGGGTTAAGGTCTTGGATATGAAGTTCTAAAGCTATCTTGCAGGCTTCAGTCATTGGGACTTCTGTGAAGAGGGAAGATTACATCAAAATTGGCCATAAAGGCTTTATGATTTAGTTGATTAAGAATATATTTAAAGTTGAAAGAGTCTTTGAAAAAGGAGCTGGCTGATGTTACATATTTAGAAAATTCCCATGCTATATATTTACAATAATGGGTTGTAGTAGACAATCATGTTTGTGAGGTTTGGGGGTGCTCCGTAGTTGTGGTGTGCATGAGTTGGTCTTTCGTAGATAAGAATAAATGTTTTTTGAGATTGGGTTGGTTTTTCATTTGTAGTAGTATTTTGTTTAACTTGGTTTCACATGTTTTTGTTGGATTTGTGTTAGTAGTTTAAATTTGTTTGTATCTGACAAGATGTTCATTTTTTGAATGTATTCATTTGTGGTCACTATAACTACAGCTTTTATCTGCTTTTAGGATTTTGATGCTATTGTCTTTTATGTTGCTTATAGAATTAATATATTTTTGTTTGAGGTTGTTTTTTTTAGATTTCTGTGAAATTTTGTTGATGGTTTTGTGTGAAAATTCTATGAGAAAGTTGTTTAAGATACTGTTTTGAGGTGTTTTAGAGAAATAGATGTTTTCAGTTCTAGCTGGAAAGGTAGGTTGTTGGTTGTTAGTGGAATTGTTGTTGAAGCTAGTTAATACTAAGTAACTTGTACATTTTATTCTGGGTCGTATATAGAGGGGCTTGGATTACTGTCTTATATCAAAATGCTTCTTCTAGGCTTAGGTTTAGGACTATGAGCAACATAAACTTTGGGCTGGAAAATGCAGGGTAATGTTTTAAACTTATTTTGGGGAAAAAACAGCATCTTCTATGCCGGGAAATACAGTAGTTATACATCAATAGTGTTTCATATTAAGTTACCTATGGATTACCATAAATTACTAAGTTACAAAAAAAATCATATACATTCAGGAAGTTTTTTTAAAAAATCAGAATTACTAAAAATGTTTGTCTTGTCCAAACTTGTGTCTTTTTATGTGAAAGAAAATAATCTTGTATATTATTTTTGTATTATAACAGCTGTTACAGATTTATTTGGTTTTTGCTCTAGAACTCATAACTATTTCTCCAGGTGTGACAGATGTAACAAATCATAAACTTTGCTTGAGAAAACATGTATAAATAAGACTATTAGCAGACTGGGTATTCTGTCCTTTATATGTGAAGTCAACTCCACCAGGTGTTGTTGTTTGTTAATAAGCTAATTATTGCCAAGAACATTCTGGTACAGCTTTTTAATTTTACTGGTTATGATATCTTTTAATAATGACAGTTCAGACTTTCATTTTGTATAAAATATAAGACTACTGGTTTATCAACTTTGAGGAAGTCTTTGGTCAGTTATTCTAGTTTGTCTAAATGCTACATTGTTGTCTCACTAAATGATTGTGGGATATTGTTTTAGTGTAGAATGATGTAATATCTCTTTTCAAATATTTCAACACCTTTACACTTCAATGCCAAACCAAATTATTATGTAAAAGGTTTTTGGATAGACTTATACCATTTTTCCTTAGTTAAATTAATAATACTGGGCCAAAAAAAAGCTGATTATTACCTGTGATACATCCACTTTTAGGCCTTTTAATAATATCTACACAGTGTAATATTTTTTACATCTACCCCTTTATGTTATAGGGTCCAGCATGGACTGGTGGGTTAAGGCACTCGACTGATAATCTGAGAGTTGCGGGTTTGAATCCCCATCACAACAAACATGCTCTCTCTTTCTGCTGTGGGGGCATTATAATGTGTGGTCAACTTCACTATTCATTGGTAAAATAATAGCCCAAGAGTTGGCAGTGGGTCGTGATGATTAGCTGCCTTCCCTCTAGTATCACACTGCTATATTAGGGGTGGCTAGGGCAGATAGCCTTCATAAAGCTTTGTGCAAAATTCAAAAACAAAAAACAACCAAAAATGCATAGTAGTAATTTTTTACTTCTGTTAGCATTCCTGTGACAGTGGGAAGACTATTATTTTGAATGATTTCTAATAAATTTTAGGAATAAACAGTTATTGTTAGCTGATTGTTAACTTAAAACTGTTATAAGTTTGTTGATTAAATATTGATAATAAAACAGTTTGTTTCTTATACATTACCAAAGCAGTCTGTTTTTTTCTTCCTATGGTAGAAGCACGTTACCAAATGTGTAAACCAAGAAAAAATTGTTTAGTACCTATAATTTTGCATCACTGAAAATTCACAATCATTTAGTAATGCAGTGTTGTCATGGGTAGACTACCAGAAAAAGGATATCTGTGTAGCAACCACTGGCCTCTGAAATCATATATAAAGGAAATTGAAATCACAGTAATTCCAATGGACCAGATGTACCAAGTTCTCATATGCAGCATCAGTATACTTTTATGCTTTGGTTTTGATTAGAGATGTTTTTTTAAGTCAGCATTGTTGTGGTGAGGAGTTTGTGGAAAGTCCATCAAAATGTGTAGTGCATGCTGGATCTCATTATTCTTCATAGAATCTTGTTGTAATGGAAGTTGTGGTCATAGGAGTTAGTAAATAACTGCTGTCAGGTGAAGCCCACTGATAATTGACAAGTAATTGTATGAGAAATTTACAAATGGAAACATTAATCCTACAAAGTGCAGTTATCTCAGATCTGTTAGCAATAAAATGCTTAATATTTCAAATTACAAGTAGCAAACGATTTACTGCATTAATTCTTATAAGAGTAAGATAGCAACCAGAATAATGTAATGAGTAATTTTACAAAGTATTCACCCTTCAGTTTTGTTTTTAATATGTTGATTCAAAGCAATAGCTTGTGATTTTTGTTTTTACTGAGAACTTATTGAACAATGTCTAAAATAATTTACATGTAATCAATGATAATCACAGTGTCTATTAATTTTCAAACAAAAACTAGCTCATTTTTAATTTTTGGTTAGGAGAACACAAATTTAATTGTAATTGTACTTAAGTTGTTATTTATTCTCAATCTATTGTTTAGTATTGTTCCAATTTTCAACCATCCATTTTATGAATGTGTTGTTGTGGTAGTCTCATAAGAATATTCATGCTGGATTTCATAATTGTAGCAGTAGAAGTGGGATGTGTGTTCTTGCATTTTGCTTCTAGCTGAGTTTCTCTCATCAAAATCTCTAGATTGTGTTCTTTATTAACTATAATGTCAGCCTTCTTTTTTTTAAAAAAGTCTTTTCTTTTTTTAGAGTTTAGAAATTTGAATGTGCTTAGAAATTGATCACTGCAGGAGATAAAGAGAAGTTCAAGCTCTCCTTCGTAATGAGGACAATAATATCTTTCCATTCAAGTAGAGAATTTTTCTCTCTGACTGTAAGCGAACATTCTCACATTTTGGACATTTCCAAACAAATGGGTTGGACCTAAGGTTTTTCTTTGCTTTTATGAAGCAGAGCCACACAGTGTTTCTTTCTTATCAGCAGAGCTTCAGCTAACTCATAAGTGAGATATTTCATGGACAGCCTCTTCTGTGAAGGAAATTTTTCCTATCTCTACAACATCCAGTATTATTAATACCTTCAGCTCAAAAGTAAACTAACTTGGTAGATTGGACCTGAAAGAAATAAGTCAGTGAATTTAATTCCACACGACAAATTGACTAGAAGTCCATAATATCATAGATCAATGCATGAAAAAACTAAAACCTATAATGCTCAGAGTGCATTAATTCATCATGTTTCAGTCATTGAGGATTTTGTCTTCAGAGTTGGTGATGACTGGAAAAGTAGGCAAAATAGCTATAAAATGCTTTCCATTGAAAACTTGTTAAATAAGTCTTAGTCTTTTATTATGTGATTTAAGAAGGAAATGTAAATTTATTTAGTGCTTTTAAAAGATTGACAAGTAAATCATGGTCATGATCAGCAGTCAGGTATTTTGTATTTCTTTGGGAGTTGTTGGTTTTTTTTTAAGTTTCAAATGACTGGAAACTTTTTTTTTTGTAAATACCAGTAAATAGAACATTGACAACATAAAAAAACCTTAAAAATATGAGGTATTTGTATGGTGAAGCTACTATCCATAAGAATGTTCAAAATATGAGTGACACATCAATAGAATGCAATAAGGTGACCAGGATATTTCTGGGAATTAACTGCTCTCTCCATGTATGTGGCATTGTTTGTTATAATACCAAAGAAGCTTGTCACAACATTTTTTACCATTACATAACTTATTTTTCAGCTGTATATTCCTATTTATTTGTGTTTGTAGCTGTATTTATTACATTCTTGCAGATAAGATGTTCATGAAGCAATTACAAAGTTCATATTTGGTTATTTGGTATTGTACTCTTGGTTACAAAAATGGAATATTACTGCAACTTGTATGGAGAAGGTAAATGTTATTGTTATTTAACAGTTTTGTTTTGAGCTTAAATATGAATTAACTATAGCATGTTGCAAGTTACAGCTTGTGTAACTTGAGAGTGATTGAAGTGTTATCTGTTATACTAAAAACAATCCTTTTTTACTGTAATAGCTAGAACTTGTAATGTAATACGACTACCTGTTAACACAGTAATACTGTATTATGTGGCCCCAGTATAACACAATAGTATGTAGTATGTCTGTGGACTTGCAGTGCTGGAAACTTTGGTTTCAATACTGTCAGAGCACTGACAGCCTTGTGCATAACTACAAACAACTAAAATCAAATCACTAAGTATCCAGTTTCAGTGTACATAGTTTGTAGGCAGTAGTGTGTGATATTAATGGATATTTCTCTATTATTTTGCTACTTACACTCTTATGCAAATTAATTGAAACAAATGGTAATTTTACAATATTTTCAGCATGGCAGCTGGTGTAGGCTCGCTGGACCTGCTGATTTTCCTTTAATAGTCATTGTTTAACACAGACAGCATCATTAGCTGTGTTTTGCAGTATGGTTGATCTCTTTTTGGGATATGTGATGAAATTTTGAGGAATATTACGTCATTTGAAATTGCATTAGAAGGGCAAGGAGATCAGTCAAAAACAACTTCTTACCAACTCAATGAAGGAAAAATGGTATCAATGGGGTTTGAAATACAAGAACTGGATGCAAGAACAATGGAGGAAGGTGTTATTCAGTGATGAGATCATTTCTTCGTACAGGGTTAAAGAAGTCCATGTTTGCAGATCTCCAGGTGAGAAACTTTGAGAATCTGACATCAATCAGTTCGTGAAACATTCCTTGAAGATGTTTTGGGGTTTTTCAGCTACTATGGCATTGGAGGCTTACATGTCGTAGAAGGTATGATGCGAGGACCAAAGTACATCAAAGTTTTGCAGAGAAGAGTCATTCCAGAATTGAAAAGAGATTTCCAGGTGGATCTGGCATTTTTCAGCAAGATCTGGCTTCGTGCCATACATCTAAACTTGTGAAGGATTTTATGACTACAAAGCAGATAAAGGTGCTGGACTGACCTGGAAACTCTCCAGACTTAAATCCAATTGAAAATCTTTGGACGATTTATAAAGATACTTTGGGGAAAAGACTGTACTACAAAAGATAAGCTAATTGAGGTGTGGTACAACAATCCCAAAATTAGTAAAGATTGCAGTCAACTCATGGACTCGATACCAAAGCGAAATAATGGTCTTCTGAAAAATAAAGGTGGTCATATCATGTATTAATTTATGAGTAATTTTTGGACTCTCAGAAATAAAATGAAAAAATTGAAAAAATCGTAATCTTCTGTCTTGTTTTGATTAATTTGCACAAGGGTGTATGTTTATATTGACAACAGCCATGCTATAAGTATGAGGACTGTTCTTAATGTGTTATGTAAGTGAAAATTTATAAGAAGGTAACATGCAGATGCAATTCCTGAAATTGTTTTACTAAGCCTAAATTATGAACAACAGAAGTTATGTATGGCATCACCATTCTAATTTTATTAGTTAGCCTTGATGTAGACTATATGAAATAAGACAAGGGAATGCTTTTTGCTCTTCATCTTTGATATGTATTTGATACAAGAATATTAAGTCTATTTCTCCAATAATAGTATGTCCACCTACATTACTATGTGCAAATAATATTACCAGATTTGTATAATAATATTTAAGGTTTTTCTCTTTTGTTGACTGTTGAGTACATTGGCAATCATGTGAGGTTTTCAGAAAAGTGTCAAGTTTTGTTTGGTAGTGGAATTATTATTTTTAAACAGAGTATTATGTTTGGTTATTTAAAATAATCCTGCACATAATCTGAAAGAAAAATAGGAAACAAAAGTTGATCAGTTTTGAAATAAATAGACAAATATTATTGGACATGATATACAAAGCATAACCTGGAAGTTTGGTCTTCTGTTGTTTATCTTTAAAATGATTTATGATGAAAGATTGAATAAGAAAAAAGGACCATTAACAGTACTATACTTCCACAAAGTATAGAAGTTTGGTATACCTATTTGAAAAGTCACTGGAGATAGCATCCTTGTTCGTTATTAGACTTATATACAAGTTTTTAAAAAGCTGGTTTGATCACGGAAATCTAACGAGTCTGTTTAATCTGTAAAATAATCAGATGTAATATTTCTTTTATGTTATATGTTCCCAATATGTCTGTACAAACATAATAACATTGAGGTAGTTTTTGAAGCTTCATTTTGAATAATTCAACAAATAGGATATGAGCTTTAAGTTCAGATTACTTTTTTATATTGAATACAAATAACTTTTTGATTAACATTATAAAAAAACTCGATTTCTTTATAGATTTTAATAGTTAATTTTTCTTACCACAGATGTTGGATGCAAGCTACGTCTCCCCAACTAACCTCTTATCGCATCGTGTAGTCCCTGGATGCTTTACTTCTAGCCAGACTTCATTGGCTGACACTGGTCGTGGTAGTGGCTCCAGTGTGAAGGGTTGCAGTCTTTTAGTTGATCCTGCCCTTTCACTGAATGAAAGTCTAGCTCGATTAAGACACCTTAGAAAACAGTCTGATCTACAAATGATCCGCTGTGTGCAACAAGATGCAGGCCACATTGACTACTTTGTAAGACCTCCTATCAACCAGTTATCGTTATTTTTTGTCATACCAGCAATGGAAAGAGACTACAGGCAACGACTTCATTATCGAGATTCAAAGGATGCAACTTTAACTGTGTCATCTGCAACATTTAATATGTATTGTGATGTATTTGTGTCAGCTGTAGTGTTTATTATCATTGCTTTTTCCTGCTTTATGCTTTTTCATTCTCCTTTACCATGGTTGCTGTTCTGTCTTCTTGCTACTTGCTGGGAAATGTTCGTTATCCTGCTGTGTCTGAGGGAGACGTTTGCTTCTCGAGGATATTTTAGAGTTGCATGCTTGTCTCAAGTCTACAGATTTTGTACACAGTGGTATCCATGGCACATTTGTGGAGCTATTCTTGTTAGTCTCCCTGTAGCTTCTGTCTTCTCCAACTTTTCTTGTGGCAATGTACTGGCTACCCCAGAAAAGACTCATGCATTTCTGTATCTAATGTTTGTGTCCATCTTTCACTTCTGCAACTTTACCCACTTGAACTGTTGGCTGAAATCTGTCTTGGCAGGCACTTCTGTGGCTGGTCTTGTTTTGCTCTTCAGTGCATCATATTGTCATTGTTCCATAGATTATTGGCCAGAACCAACATCTGTTGTTTCCACATTTAACAGATCAGTTTTTCTAGATCCAGATGATGTGGTTGTTGAAACAAATACTGCCACAGTTTTATATCATTGTGGACATTCTCTAGTGTATGAAATTATTTTGGATGGTATTCTTATTACCATTCTCATATGGTTTTTAAATCGAGAGTTTGAAATCAGTTACCGGCTTAGTTTTCATGGAAGTGTTACAGCAGCTCGAGACAAAAAGAAAATTCAGGCCATGAAAAATCAAGCTGATTGGTTATTACATAATATCATTCCAAAACATGTTGCAGAACAGCTGAAATCAACTTCTAAATACTCAGAAAACCACAAGGATGCAGGCATAATATTTGCAAGTATTGTAAACTTCCATGAAATGTATGATGAATCATATGAAGGAGGAAAAGAATATCTTCGTGTTTTAAATGAGCTTATTGGAGACTTTGATGAGCTCTTAAATAGACTAGAATTCAAGAATGTGGAAAAAATTAAGACCATAGGTAGTACATTTATGGCTGCCGCAGGCTTAAACCCACATATTCGGCAACAGAATCCACATCCTTATACACACTTGTTTGAGTTAATGGATTTTGCTCTTGCAATGCAACAGGTAATTGAACGGTTCAATTGTGACTTGTTGGAGTTTAGTTTCATTTTTCGTATTGGATACAATTTTGGAGATGTTACAGCTGGTGTTATTGGAACAACAAAGTTATACTATGACATATGGGGAGATGCTGTAAACATCGCCAGTAGAATGGACTCAACTGGGATTCCAGGTCATATTCAGGTTCCTGAACATTGTGTATTTGTACTGCAAGATGTGTTTGAATTTGAAAAAAGAGGATCTATATATGTTAAAGGGAAGGATAATATGAATGTTTACACTCTGGTTAAGAGAAAAGATGGAGTTCGCTTTCCAACATTACATCAAGCTGAGGCAAACAATTCATCAGATGAGGAACTGGAACCTAAAGGCTTATCACCTCTGTGACATAGTTGTGTTCTAGTGGGAAAAATGTTCATACTCAGATTGTTAAGTTTTGATGATAATGTAGTTGCTAGTTTTTTAGTATGAGAAACATTCTTGAAGATGCATTGTTATCAGCTACTGCCATGTTGTTAGAAAAATAACATAAGTGCTGCTTGTAAGTTTGTATTATAACCTAAAGGCTCATTAAATGACAATATTAAACTAGTAATTTAGGCCTACCTCCAGCCAGTGTCCAAAAAACATGCATGTGAACGTAATTCAGAAGTCAAAATCTGCAAAATGCAGATGTATAGTTGTTTGACTTGACTTGTAAAATATTTTTCTCAATGATGTTTCGAAATCTGAGGATTAATGAGGAGGATACCACTGAATTGTATGTAAGTTGCAAATATAACGTGTTGTTATATTTATATATATTGCATTCTTTAGGTTGCACAGCATTACACACATCCACACTTATATGTAGATGCTTATGACTCTGAGGTGTCAAATTTAAAATATACTGTTCTGTATTTACTCTATGCAGGAAGAACAAAAAAAACCATTTAAGTTTAATGATTTGTGGAAACAGAAAAGTGTGTTTTCAAGTTTGGATGAATGTGCTTAACCATTTAGAGAAAAATTAATCAGTAGTCACAAGTATATAGCTGCCCATAGGTAAACTTACATTTTAATAATTACTGGTAATTTTGACTTACAGGACAAGTGTAAGTATGTACTAAAATTGATGTTTGGCTCAATTACTGGAAGTGTCTTGTAGTCACAGCAAATAACCGTATGTTTTCAGGTAATTTATAATACAAGTTTTTGTTGTTGCTACATTGTATGCTAGGCATAATGATATTTTTAAATGTTTGGATTTGTATATAATGCTTTATAGATTGGTTAAAATTTGCATATTTGACAGTGGCGATTTTCAAAGTTTACTGTTGTAATGCGTTTATAAGAATTCATGTGAAACTACATGAACCCCATTCTTCTGTAACTATCATATCTTTCATAAAATATTAATAATGTTCAGTTACTTTTTAGCTGAAGAAAACGTACAATTTTTAGAAGCATAGGAAACTAAGTAAGGTAAAATTTCTCATATCAGAAAATTTTTCTTTTATTGCCCTTTAGTTAAAAAAATACAAAACAACTTCAGATTACAGTATGTCTGTCAAAGCAGTTGTGTGAAAATACAGCGAGATTACTGTATTGAATAAATTAATGTTTTAAAATTGACAAAAGTATGTACATTCCATGTAAAAGTATTGTTGTTTTTTGTTACCAAACATTATTTTGTTCTTTTTAAATTTAAAAAAAATATTAGGTATATCTGTAAGAAAACCTTTAAATTTATAAATTTCACCACAGTAAATTTGGACATACAATTTATTGTACGCATATTTACCTCAAACACCTTGATAAATGTAAATTTTTTTGTATATATAATGCATACTTTTCTAAAAAATAAAGCATATCTATTTTATTTCTTTACAGCCACTTCATACAAATGTAAAACTTTAATGTACCTTTGGCTGGTTTACAGTAAGATAATTATGAATTGTAGCTTTACACACTGGATTCCTAAAAGGAAAATTCTTTCGGTTTTTGTTCTGTAAAATGAGTTGAAGCCAAAATCTCTGACAGAGAACTTGTAATGTTTTTTTACTTCCTGATTTTTATACAACTTGTAATGTTTAACACAAGTTGTTCAAAAGTCACTTGTGATATAATGCATCACTTGGGATTTGGCATGTTTGAAGTGTGATCAGTGTTTTATTGGAATGTGTTAATGAGTAAAGAACAAAATCTATATTGCTAAATCTTGGGATTTGGTGTTTTTACATGTATTTCTTTCAATATGCATGATATATAAATGGTTGTGTGATGTGGCTTGAGGAGAAATGTTTTCCAAGGTGATGACACATATATTTAAAACATACGGATATTCAGTAAAAACAGTAGAATGTTTCTTGGTTATGCCATTTTTTTGTTGTTTTTTTATTGTGTCTTATTGCCTTGGTCTTAAGTTGTTACAAAATAGTTTGTTATTAAAACATCGACATTAGATAGGTGTAAGGAAACACTAACTTTGTTAACTGTAATTACAGTTGTTTCCATAATAGTAACAGTGCTCTATGTCTTTAATGGTCTGAGATACATAATTTTTTCCAGTTGTCAGAGAGTTTGAACTAATGCAATATCTGCAGGATGCTAACCATAGTGAGATTCATAATAGTAGGGTTTTACTTGTCACCAAGAAATTAAATCAGCTATATCCGAGAAAAAGGTTTTTTTCAACATGGATGTTCCGATTATGAAGAATTGAAACAAAAGTGCCATTAGTTCTGAGTTTTGGGATCAAATCTTGATCTAAGTAATGTAATAAATCTCAAAGTTGTGTATATTTTTGTATCTCTATGCTCAGTTGGCAAGAATTAATGTTTTGTGATTTCTAGGGCATTTGTGAGAGTAAGCATGTTATGAAAATCTTATAGTAATCATTAGTTAATTTATACCTTCATAACCAAGAGTATATGTATGTTATGTGTGCTGAATTGTTTTGTATATTATGCTTATTTGGAACAGTGATGCATAATTTATACCCCAGGATTGTTCGTTGTCATAAAGATTTAGTTCTTTTACTGAATCTGAGTTCTTGCTCTGCCTTCTGACATGCTACATGGAGAAAGAGCATGTATACATAAAAATAAGATTGTGACAAACCAATGAGCAAGTGGAATATAATTCTTTTGTAATCCCTCTTTGTGTTTCAGTTTCTAAAAAGAAAGCTTGCTTCATGTGGATAAATTCTTTTTATATATAAATATACACTCAACTACTTTATGTAATATTGAATCAATATATACATTTCAACAGTTTTTCCTTAAATTAATTTTTGCTATATGTTTTTTCAAGAATTACTCCTATATTAAATGTTCTGTATTATGTCACATGAATGGAGTATTTCTTTACAACATATCCTTAGATCAGGTTAACATACTTTTTTTTACTTGTATAAATTGGGTATGTAAGGCTAAATGTGTTATTTTATATTTGTGTTTGTGATGATCGCTTATTTCATTTGAGTTTCTTGTACTCAACTCCTTTGTTTTGTGTTTTTTTGAAAGTTTGTGTTAGGTGTGTATGTATTAATGTGACTGTTTGTACTGCCATATAAGAAGTGTTAATCCAGATGTATAATTTTTTTCTGCTTTGTGAGAATGCGCTTTCCAGAGTTTTTTATTGTCCTGTAAAAAATATGCTGTTCAAAATGTGTAATAAATAATTTACTGTTGAACATGGTATTTCAGTATTTTATTAGGATGTTGCAGTTTATTGTCATGTAAGAATGTATAATCACTGGCCTGTTTTACTATCATGATATCAGAATATGTTATCCTAAAACTGTATTATCATCTTTGCAAGATAGTGTTTTATTCATCTAATTTTGTGAGAATCCAATATTGTAAGCTGTTTTGGTAAACACTTTTTAATGAGGATACATTATCTGCATCATTATACTCCTGAAGAACTTACAGATTTCTGTCGTGGCAGTACGAGTTATGTGTTTTCATTCTGTTAGAATGTGTTGTGTTTCACAGTGTTGCACAACTTTTATCTTTTGTTTTAACATTTTGTGAGAATTAGTGTTTGAAGGAAGATAAGTTTTTGTGTGGTTCACTAGCTTCTTGTGAAAATGATTTGTGTTTTGTTCTTTCCTTTCTTTTCTTCTCAGAATGTATTATTCTCGAAATTTTCCCTAGCCATCCATCACCTTGTGCTTTTCCTTAGTTTGTTTCTCTACTTTTATATGATGTTTAATTCACTGTGTTTGTTATTTTAATTATGTGACAATGTTTGACTATGATTGCATTAAAGTAGGACTGTTTTATTAGTTTATGTAAAAATCTATTATTTTATTCTTGTTTTATTATCCTTAAGTGAAGGAGTTCATGTAAAAACTAAGTAGATTACACACTCATGATTGATGTACTGATTTTTAAAGTTTCTCAAAAATATAAAGGTAGGATGAACATGAATGCAATATGAAATATGATATGTGAATTGAAATAGGTAAAACAAGCCTACTGTAAAAGCAATTAGTTAAAACAGGAATAAATAAGTGACTCAAGAAATGGACCATAATGTACAACTAACCATGAAAGTTCTCTCTTCTTAGTAAAATTACTAAAGTTGTTAAAAACTCAAACATCCTGCTTTTATTCAGTTTCTATAAAAGTTGAATTTTGTCAATTTCTATTACTTCAATTCTAATTAATATCACTATTTCAATATTTTACCTTTATACTGGGCTTATCTTTAAGTGTAAAGTTCATCTTATATGTATGTTTAAAAACATTTTTATCCCATAAATTATAATCCAGATAGAATACTTGCAGTACTAAGATGTGGAACTGATACCCATATCAATGAAACAAAACCTTAATGTGAACAGATATTAGTCAGTGGTAAAGAAAAAATATTCTTTTTTGATTCTTTTGTTTTTCTTATTCACATTTTTTTTATATGTGAAAAGTAGTTTTTAAGCGATTCAATCTTTTTCTCATTATGTTTTGTTGCATTTAAAGTGGTTCACAAGACTGATACTGTAAGTACTCATGAAAGTTTTCTGCTTGCAAACAGCTGTTTTAAGTTTATCATGCTTGACTATATTTAGTAGAAATTCATAGATAAGAATGTTTATTATATTGCATTATTATGAAAAATGTCTGTGAAGTGAATCAAGCATCTAAAACTGACATGAATCCAGGATTTAAAGTAGCTATTTGCTGAAATAAATTTTGTTTTCTAAGCTATGATTTTCTTGAAAAAGAAATGTTTTTAATGCAAGCTATTTACCTCATCAGTTTGTTCCAGGATGATATCAGTGAGATACAATTATGTTAATCAAGATCTCGTACTAGTTCATGAGCAAGATTCAAAATTTTTTGTATAAATTTTCACCAATATTTGTTAATATTTTTTACTATAATGTGAATTTGTTATTTACTACTAATATAAAAATGTTTATGTGCATAGAGCAGCTACATAGAACAAATGCAGCTGTAAATAAAGTTTTCTCTAATGTTTGAAGTTTTTAGGAGCTGTATTTATGAAATATTAAATATGTGTTTGTTGCTTGTTGAGAAGTAGGGTTAATTGCAGCAAGAATTGAGGTATTTAAAACAGCTGTTTATAACCATGATATTATTTGAAACTTCTTGGCTGTTAATTTAAAAGGTTGTTAAACCAGAAGTAAAATGAAATAGGATTTTATGAGCTTACACCCTTAAAAACAAGTACAATATTTAATAAGCTTTGATTTGATGAATTTTCCAAATTGCTTAATATTTTTTCTCCAAGCTTATATACTTCAATCATACCTAAGTGACTACAAGTTATGCACTGAGAAAAGAATAGTAGTAGTGATTATAATCAAGTGTTATGTGACTTAACACCTCATATACTGATTTATTTTTCACCATTGACTTGTATGAATTCGTTACATTTTACTGTAGTCCCTGAAATGTATTTTCTTTATCAAAGTGTCATCTACTTTTAACTTGCATAGGACTGATTTATCTCTGCATCTGACTTTTCCCCCCTATTGGACAGGTTGGACCAAATGAAAACAAGATAGAAATTTAGTTTTTTATGGTTTACTGTGTGGCAAACTTTCAAATCAATTGTGACATTTTTAAAAGTAAATGTTCAAGATGTTGACCATTGACCTCAATGCGTTTTATAGAAAATGCTTGTTATTGTCTACAAATGTTTCTAGTCTAACAGTATATAACACTGTTAAGAAGGAATGATATGTGTGTATGGAGACATAAAAGTATCACACAGTGTATAAACTTTCTCTTATTTGGCCATCCTGTATTATTTACGACCAACCATTAATACCTGAATGAGATTGTGTATTGTCCCCGACAATTTTTTGTGAATATATTTTTTATGAATAACCAACTTTTCTGAGACTATAATACTTGCTTCCTTAAAACCATGACAAATTTAAGATCTTATCTTCCTTTTCCTTAGATTCCTTGAAACTGGCTTACAAGTTATTTCTGTAAAAAATACTTATTTGTAAGAAAAATTTCAAAGTAAGAGGAAAGTACTGCAAGCTTTATTTTCACACCATATGGTAGCTCAGGGTCCTGTTTGTACCATGAGCATTGTTGTTATTTTTCAGTAGAGTTTATGGATTGTATTTATCATCAATTGGCATGATACTTTATATTGGTAAAACATGACAGTGTTTTTCATTTCATGTATTGCTTATTTAACTGGCATGTTTTCTTTAATAGTATCTTGTATTTTACATACTGTACTAATGTTTACCAGGGAAATATTTTGTGTAATGAATGTAATGTAGGCAATAGAACTTGAATTACTCAGGAGTTTGTTACATTCAAAAGCTTGCCTTAATGTCATTGAGCATTTGACATTAAAAGTGTGGAATTTTCACCACTCAAGAGTATTTTTTAGCTGGCATGTTTGTTACACAACTTGCAAGATTTGCCTTATCATGAGTGAAAGCATTAAACTTGATTATTCTTTGCATATAATTTTTTTAAAATTACTTCTTGTAGGACTTAACATGGTTTTATTCTGTATTTTGTAAGAGATTCTTTTAAATGTCAATGATAAAGATGAAGAATTGATTGGATATTTTAAGCCTCCTGGCATTTTAGTTGTCTTTCTTTGACAATCAACTTTTAGAACCTTCAGCAGATGCAGCCATTGAAACATTCAGAATCTGTGCTATTGCTTTCTTAGCAATAGCTTAACAAATGTATTGGAACACCTTTCCATGTAGGCATATTTTTTGTTAATATTTTTGATGTGCACTGACAGCAGGTGACCATTTGGGTTTAGTTAGTAGTCTACTCATTAGCGTTGCATGTCATCACATGCATTTTGAACCTTCAAATGGTGTGTGCAATAGTAAAGCACCTGTAATGGATTTATATCATGTTAAAACTTTAACTTGCTTGTATTTCAGAATCAACTTCATCTTAAGTGTGTAAACTCCATTTGTGTGTGTGTCTTTATTAATGTAAATTCTATTTCTGTGTGTGTGTGTGTGTATATATATACTGGTGCATACACACACACAGACATACCATGAAACTTTGTGGAAAATCTTTTTTTTTCTGTTCTACTAGTTGAAAAGTACTTTAGATAAAACAAAATATCAAAGTCACTAAATTGTAGTCATATAAACAAATATAAAACAAAGAAGTTTACACTAGACCTTAATTTGGCAAAAAAGAAAACAAACCAAAGTGAAATGTTTTTTAGACTGTTGTGGTTTTAATGTTAGTTATGTATCTAAATTAAAATAAGTGTTTTTCATTGCTCATGTTCTATTATTTGCTTGTTTTTGTTTTCAGAAAATGGGTCTGTTATAAAATAATTGTTGTTGGACTTGTAATTTCAATAAAACTACTAGCAGCTCCTTTTGGATTATGTAGTTATACGAAAAGTTTAATGGTGATTTGTACAGAAGGGTTGCAACAATTTATTTTTTAAATTATAATAGATACTTAATGTCATGATAACTTGATATATGTTGGTTTACAACTAAAACCAACTCTGGATATGGAACCAGCAAACATTTTTATACACAAAATCCAACTTTTTGGATTACTAATAAAGTATTTATATAGAAATTATGTGTATTTATAATTTATTTAAATTTAATCTATCAGGATACATTTTAGAACTTGGTCATTTGAACTCTTAAATTCTACAAGTCTAACAATATATTGTAACCAAAGCTGCAGTTATTTATTAAATTTGAACTCAGTGTTCATCCAGAATATTATTTCAATTACTAAATACTAACTCTGAGAAGTACCCTTTGTCTTCTGATCCTAGTTTTCAGTTATGTTGCAACATCATAGGTAACCCTATGAAGAACAGTTCAAAAGTTCAGATTTATTAAATGTTTCTGTAAAATAAACTAAATTAGATGTAAGGAAGTAAGATACTAAAATAATGTAAGTAGCTAATTGTTTTTTGTTTTTTTTTATAAAGAATATACAAGTTTTTCAACATTTAGATTTCAGCGTTAAACTACAGTTCCTCATGTCACAGTGGAGTGCGACACTTTTTGGTATGCATTTCGACAAAGAAAATGAGATTGCGTATGCTTTAGGTAACACGATGTATGTATTATCTGTTGCTGTGTATGTATTGTTTACTGAGGTTATAGAAATAAAATGGCTTGTGTATGGCTGTAAATCAGCAACAGTATAAAATCTTTTGTTAAAAATTGCTTTATTTCAGAAGTCGAGCTAATATATTTACACATTCTTGAAGTATATGATATTGCATATTTATATTTTACGTATTCCTCACAAGTTACACTTTGTAGTGTTATGAGTAATCTTTATAGTTATTGTTAATATGATAAATGGGCCCCTTTCACATATAAATAAAAAAGGCAATATTTAATTTGAGACATTTCAATCTCATTGGTGCAATATGAATGTTTAAATAACTATCTTGTAATCACCTCTAATATATTTTTGTTTCAAACAGATTTCATGTGTTTTTATGTAAAAGTACCATAGGAAAATATATTAACCATTTCTGACAAACAGTATCAATTTTTATAATTGTATTAAATTATTAAAAACTGAGGTATTTGTATTGATTTCAATGCATGAAACCCCCCAAAACATTGCATGGTGTAGATGTCATGATGGGTAGTATTGTGTATATAAAGTACAGATGTGCCTCAAAATGCAGTCATAGACATTGAAATATTGAAAATGTATTAAACATTCTAAGATGTGTGAAGTTTTATTTTGAAAAATACACAACCTATAAACATGCTTGCTGAAAATGTACTCATGTAACGAATAGTTGTACGTGTGGCAACTAATAAACAACTTTGTTTGAGAACAAACCTGTAGATCATGTCTGCAATGCTCCAGAATTTTATTATTAATAAACTAGCAAAAACATGTTTCGAACATACGTGATTAGAGCCTGTTAGCTCTATCTATTGTGTTTGGTACAACAGTAAAGAACAGCAAAGAATATAACACTGTTCAGGGGTTAAACATTGTGCTTGACCTTAGAATGCCATTGTTAAATTTTCCATCATAAACAGCAGGTGTTCTAGGGTTAAGTAATATTCTAATATTCATGTTTCAAATTAGCAAGAGTTTGTTTTTCAGAGGTTCACTATCAAAGAAAATTATTATTAAAACAGCAATTTTAAAAGTTAAATATTTACATACATTAAGTAAAATAAAACATATTTTGGGAATCTAAAGAGAAAGTTTACTTACATGGTCCATTTTCAAAGTACATAATAACTTAGAAATAAGAGATCATTTAGTAAAGCATATTAACATGTATAGTAGTGTATTCCAAACAATACACAATGCAATATTTACATGTTTAGTTAATGTTCTTTAAATAGTACAAAAATGGATGATATGCTAAGAAGTCTTTGTTCGTCTGTCCACTCTATATAATATTTACATTCATTTATCAAGTTTAGTAACAATTTCAACACAATAAATGCTATTATCACGGCAACCAAGTAACAGCTGGTTATTGACCATCACAGGGGAAGAAAATATTTCCCCTGGAAAGCAGTGTGAGGTAATAAGCTTCCCAGAGAAGGGACTGAGGACATAAAAGTATCCACTTGTGGATGAGACAGTAACCACCTGCAGTCTTTTAACAGTGGAGCTGGATACATTCAGTACCATATCAGCTATACAGGGTGTAGAAAACACAGGAGAATTAACTTCAAATTTCCAGATTAAAGTACCATTCTTCAAAGATAAACAGTAGATTGAATTGTCATGACAACCAAATATTATGGCATCCTTGTTTTTTTTATTCTGGCAGTGACTAATTGAAGAAAATACTGGACCTCCACATTGAAACTTCCAAATCTAATAAATACATAAAAAATATACTATGAACACTTAAGTTAGGATGAAAAGGCTCCAATAAAAAATACTACAATTAATGTAAGTTACCATAACTATCACCTACACTTGAGGTAAATATAGGTTATTTGTACTTTGATTGAGGTTACTAATTTTTTCAGTGCCTTTATCTGAGGTTATTTTTTATTCTAATCAAACAACTTTTTATCATTATTTCTCACTATGTTTAATGAATCACTAAATGTTTAAAGAGTTATTTATTATTAATGACATCTATATTGTACACACAAACTTGTCTGCAGTCCATGGTTTGCCCACGTGTGTCACATGATATACCATACCTACAGTTGACTACGATCTTTGTGTATGTTGCAAGCTTATCTTTGGTTAATGGTTCATTACACTGTATCTACTAAAACCATTACTTCTGGCATATTACACACATCATTATCTGAAACTGATAATAAAACATACATGTTACAATTATATATGTAGAGTTGATTAATTTACACAGTGGGTGAAGACAGTACATTATCTGTAGTTAATAGCTGTCTGCACAATATGTAGTGACAGTACACTATTTATGGTTGAAAGATGTTCACATTATGTACTAAATGCACATTATCTATAATTGATGGTTCAGAATGGTGCATGATTTAACACAGTATTTGTACAAATGGTATGTTGTCTGTAGTTTTTGGCTGACTAAACAACCTTTAAATGAAGGTTAAAGTAATGCTAACAAGTAATACCATGTTTCCATCGTGACCTAGAAGAACAACTTCACCACTAACTGAAGCAACACACACACCCACTGAAACTGCTAGAGGCGTAGAAAAAACTGGTTTCTTGCAGGCGTATTGCCACAGAGTACAACCAGAAAGCTACAACAGAATAACAATGTTATAATCAACATAAAATAGTAAATGAAAAATTTATATGCTATCTAAGGAGAAGTTCATGTAACTTCTAGCATATAGTTGTTTGCAGTATGACCTTTCTTTGTGATTTTACCGAGCCCAAACCAATACAGATAATTCAAAGTTTCTGATAATATGTATATTTTATCATATGATACATGTTCATAGCATTCTTTAAATGAAATTATATTCCTAGTAAATGTTGTTGAAGACAAGAACACAGATTCTATTAATTTATAATCAGAGCCCAAGATAGCTTTCTGAAAGTGAAACCTAATTTAGTTCAAATTAGCTAAATATCAAACAGTTTATAGCAGTTCATTAGAGAGAATGGTTTATTAAAAAAATACTATTTTTCTCTTGTGACATGAAATATATAAATCATTATATTTCAAATTTTAATACAAATTATCAGCATACAATTGAAACAGTTACAAAATTTCATAATGCAGTTTATTAACAAGCTAAATAAGAAAAACAATATTATTGTATGTTATAGTTTTTGATGTATTTAAAAAGTCGTTTCCTTTATTATATTGAAAAATTATAGTAGATTGCAATTTATAGAAACAAATCTCCTATCTCTCAAAACAGATGTAATTTTAACTAATCAGAACATCCTTAAATTGTTTAACCAAAAATATCACTTTTCATATTAGAATATGTATGTGTAACAAAACGTTATTATGTAATTTTAGTTGTTTTCTGTTCACTTTGCATCTTAATGTTAAGTTTTTCTCATTTATGATAATCAACTATGTTCCCATGCAGTGTCTAACATGTTAGGATATAATCCTATCAAACATGAACCTACTTATACTTAGAGATTTCTAATTTAACAAAAATACCATTTAGGTTAATCAAGCTTTGCTCCTAATTTTTACTTTAAAAAAAATTATCTTGTTTCTGGGTTCACAAACCTGCTTGAGTAAATAATGTTTAGTTAGCTCAACTGCTATCAAAAAACTATCCACTCAGTAATTTAACTTTATTAAACCCTTTTCATGTATTCCACATGAACA
Organism: Carcinoscorpius rotundicauda; assembly: GCA_011833715.1. Classification (NCBI taxonomy): domain Eukaryota; kingdom Metazoa; phylum Arthropoda; class Merostomata; order Xiphosura; family Limulidae; genus Carcinoscorpius; species Carcinoscorpius rotundicauda. The sequence continues at coordinate 21,270,312 of CM022400.1, forward strand.
AAAAAAACACTTACTGGTGTTACTGCTGCGACACTACCGTCCAGTGCTGCAACATATATCTGATGTGGATCCTTAGAAATAGATGGAGATGCAAAAATACTTGCTTCACTGAGTTTTGTATGCCACACACACACTTTTTTCTGCAAGTGGTAGTTAGATATAAATTGGTAAATACATTTTCTCAATATAAATAAAACCATAAAGCTTTAATTTATAGTTGACTGTAGTAATGGAAAATATATATAAACACAAAGTTTTCATGATGTCAAATAAATTAGTAGCACTTTTTTTGTATCTGAACAAACATCACAATAACTAAAACAATTACAAACCACAATATAAAAAGGTAAAAACAATAAACAAACTGATGCATAATCAAAATTTAGTACATTTAATAAGGGAACAAAAAATGCATATAGAAATAGGCAGCATTGATCTTACATTGCAAATAAAACAATTTAAAATCAGAGATGTGAACGTTTTATCCAAAATCTACATCCTTGATTAAAGATTATGAAAAAATAATGCGGAGCATTTTATAAAAGAGGATCAAAATCCTGAATGTGTAACAAAAAAATCTGGTGTGAAAAAACTGCATCTTTGAAAAATGAGTGCTTAAACATTAAATAAAGAACTGCAGTTATTTTCTTCACACCTCGGTGAATATTTCATTAAATATACATGATGCTATATGTTCCTCTCACCTTAATGTTTAAGGCATACAAGTTGTGATCGTGAGATCCACATATGAAATATCCCGAAAGTGAATCCACAACAGGAGAACATTTCACTTCAGCAGCTGTCTTCACTTTCCACCAAAGAGAGCCAAATTGTACATCAAATACGTACAAAAAATTATCATAACAACCTGAAATTATGTGAAATGTACAGTTAAACACTTGAAACTTACAAGGAAATTTTTACAATTTGAATGAAAGTTTTAATTTTCACTAATGATTTTTTTTCATAATACTATCTGACTGCTTGTTGTATGATTGGTAAATACCAACTTTTTCTTCTGAATATAAAATCTAAATAATGTTTTACAATCAATGTTTTCTAACAACTGGATTACAGTATGTATAAAGAGTATTTATTCTTTTTCCAGTATTTCACAGAAATATTTGGTATTTGCTCATCTTGCGTAAAAGGTCCTTAATTAGAATATTGACTGCTGTATAATTTTTATGTTCAACTCTTCTTCTTGACATACACTAAAACCTGTGGAGAAAATTGGTTCTTGAAGAAATACTTCTACATGATCAATGTCTGAATCTGTGGTACATTATCTGTGATGGAAAAGGCAGTTAATTTTATGGTGAATGGCAAATGCACAAAGCTATAATCTTCCTTAAAAATACTTATAAATTCTATGACTTAAACTTTTAAAAATCCTGGAGCTAAAGTGAGAAAGGTAAATAATAATAATGTATTGTAGCACCATTTATTGAATTAGAAATATATTTAAGTTGTTTCTGACACAAACTGTCACCGATATTTATTAAGTAATATGATATTATTTCAGATTTGAAACATTCAAAGAGCTTGATGTAAATATAATAATAAACATAATAGTACAAAAAAAAGTTAGAATAAAGTCCGGACTCATCTGAGTTTGAATTCAAAATTTCTGTGTAACATTCAAGCACTGTAAAAACATGTCACTATAATTGAATCTTTAACAAATAATTAAAAATCCTTAATCTAAACTGCCATGTTATTGTCATTTCTTCTAACATTGTAATGCCTTGCTCTAAACATGATGAATTAATAACTTTTAAAAAAGTTAAAATATTTCCACTTGACTGGGATTTGAACTCAAGATTTCTGCGAGACAAACCACTAAGGGAATTTTAACATTACTAACACAGAGTGAAGCATTCTGATAGTGAACATTATAAACACTATGTGGCTCTTACATATATATAGCTATAAACCATAGTAAATACACTACACATACACACACAGTCTACTCATATTCACTGCCCATATTTTTTTTTTAAATACAGTAAAACTTTTATTATCCAGCATTTGCCAGGCATGAGCAGTGCCTAATAAGCAAAAATTCTGGTCAGAAAAATACTTCCCTTATGATATTTTACAAAAAAAAAAAGTTAAACCTTGAAGATGTTCTAGAACACAATATTTCTACACAATCTATAACAACAGATTTAAACAATAAATGCTGTACAAAATTTAAACAGCATAAAACAGCATTTGTACTGATAATGATTGCTCAGAGTTATGTTACATACACCAATACTGTTTGACTGTTCTATAAATTGAGTGTGTTAAGTATCAGATAGTCATTTGACCTATTTTAGTTTAATGATAGGATCACAACAACTGCAGTTTGGTTTATCCTAAGCTTAATGTTTAAAGATAAAAGCTACCATTTTCAAAAAGACAATAGTATTTTGGTAAACAAAAACTAACTCCATTAAAAATATTTAGTAATTAGTACTGTAAAACACTTCTTTTAGTCACAAAGCATTTTTGACAATTTAGTTTGCTAGTTTAAGCCAAAGGTTAAGCTCCTATGCACAGAAGAGAAAAAGAGCCTGTACAAAAAAGCACTTTGCACATGAATATTTGAAAGTGACTAAACACTCTGTAAGATGTAACTTTACAATAAAGGAATATAATGCTATAAAAGTAAAAATTTGCAAACTAAAAGAAGAAATAAAAGTTCAATTCCTTTCAGAATTAAGTTATTACCAAAATACTGAGGCAAGAGTTATAACTAAATGGATGTTCTTGTCATATTCTGCAGTATCATAGCCTCGGAAAATCTCAAAATATGTATACATTTTTATAATAAGTAGAAAACTAATACATACAAATTACTTTTGACTTTACAAGAAATATAACTTAATCTTCTATCAAAATTATAATTTTATTTTTCATAAAAAAAGTTTACTTTTCATATAAAACATATGTTAGGAAAATTATGTTTTTTTCATACATACTTTAAATCGTATTAACATTTCATTTCATATACCACTAAGTTGCTAAAATGTTGCTCGTTCAGCCTTGAACAGAGATATAAACACGTACCCACAGCAACAAACAGTCCATCACTGCAAGCAGATGATTCTACACGATTTGGTAATTTAACCTTCCATTTGGTGCAACCCATATCAATGGCAACAGCAGCAAACCAACCAGAGTGAGATCCAATAAAAACAACAGGGCTTTCACTAGTTAAAAAATAACACCTAAAGATATTAAAGCCTAACACAATTCAACAAAAGGTAAACATCTTTATGCAACTGAACCATGGAAGTAAGTTAGGTATTTCTTTCCCTTGCAAATTTTTAAATATTTAAAGAAACAAAAAGTACACACATCACAAGTACATATATATAATAATGAAACAAAGTGGCAAAAATAAACTTTCCTACATACGTCAAAAAATTTGTAACAATAATTCTTAATATTTAAATTAAGGATAATTTGTTAGACTTTTAAATAAACACAGAAAACATTCACTTTTCATGAAATCTATTGTGTATTATGAATAGACTTCTTTTTCTTTATCACTATTAACTGCTGATTATCTATATAGGGTATGGTCTGCCTTTGCCAGCTAAATGCAAGCATACTGTATGACTCGCAAAAACCCAGAATGTGTTTAAAGCAGCTGCAGTCAAATAATTAATGAAGTTTGGCTACATTCTTCTGTAATATGTTTCTGCTGACTCAATCTATTACGTGTACAAAACAGATAGAATACTTAAAACAATATTTCTACTATACTAAGGAAACAAATCTGAAGATTTATCTGTAGCCTAAATTAAGTACCCTTTGAGATCAATCACAGTAGAAAATGCAAACACAAATACTTACATAATTTTTTTAATTTTTGTGTTTACATATTCCTTGCAAAAAAATAAAGCTGGCATTAGTTCAGTTCCAAACAAAATTACAAACTTATGCTACTTTAGGTTGAGTAGTTTCTAGATAAACCCAGTTTTTTTCCTTTAACAAAAACATAATGCTATATTATGTAGGTTGCAAGGATAAATTATTCTGAAATTAATTGATTATATATGAAAAATGTCTCACTTTTTGTATTGAATCAATAAAGGTGAAGCATCAATACATTTATGTAGATTGTAGGTCCACACTGGCATCAATGATAACTTACTTGTAAGCACATTCTGAGAGATATCAGGTTTATTGGCAGATTTATACCAATGGCACTGAGAACACAAGCATTTATCAAGAACTTGAAACCTTGTAATCACTTGAAAGCAAGAACTTGTCTGGATTGGTGACAGCAGTTTGGTTGGTAGAGTACAATCATCAGAACTGTATTCTGATGAAGTGTTTTGACCAGGATCAGTTTTATTTTTCCTTTGCACTGCCAGGTGATATTCCTTTATTTCTGGAGCAGCAGAGTTGTCTGTATCAAACTGTTGGGTAGTGCCTTCTATTAACACATCAGATTCTTCACAGTGGTGAGAGCTATGTTCTGAAAATTCTTCATTACCTTCTGAGAATAGTTTTTTCACATTTACTTTATTTTTGGTCGAAACAGTAAGAAATGGTTTAAGTTCAGAAACACTGCTTTTTGTTGAATTGTTTAAACTTGGATTGTGTAGTGTATGTACTTTTTGAAAACGTAATGTAGGATCACGTGACACAGGGTTACTGTGAACTAAGGAAATTGTCTTTTTTCTGTCCTTCTTAATAGTTTGAACCATTTTTTCAGCTTGGTTTTCATTTTCCTTTTTCCTTTTTCCTAACTGGTCACTAGATAATTCCGTTTCTACAAAACTACTCGCAGATTTTTGCTTACAACAACTCCACAAGTATTGAAATGTCGTAGAAAATGTAGTGTTCAACAATTTATCAATCAACAATGGACAGGAAATGCCTAGCTCCCATTCAATTTCTTGCACACACTGTACTGCAGTCACAGAGTCACCACCAGAAAGCACAAAGTAACTATTCTGATGAAACTGTTCCTTACATATATCCTTCATGCCAGTATATTTCTAGAATAAAAAGTGAATTAACTAAATATAGATTAATTTAATGAAAAATATAATGCTATATTATGTATCAAACCTTGGTAGCTTTAATTCATTTGTGTGTGTGTAAATGTATAAAGTTCATTAAACATTTTTTTATTTGCACCTTATTTGTAGAGAAATTTTGTTGTTATGGATGTAATAATTACATAAATCTTCAAACTCATTCTAACAAAGAAAAGAGCAACAAAATGCATTACTTTATTTTGAACCTTTCTTTATCAGAACTAAATTCAGATTACAATTTTAACATAGTTTTCAACTAACAGATACTTACAAAAAGGATTCTACATGGCATAGTTTTTAAAAGCTGGTAACCTACAATATCCTTATACATAAAACTTGATGTGCAACACAACCATTTAACCCTAATCTTGGTTTCATCTTTTCGTATATTGTATCTAATGAAGGTCTTTCAAGTAAAAACAAAAGGATACTACATAAATATACTCACTTTTAAGCACAAAAGTTCAAGTTTCACTTAACCATATAAATAGATCATAAAGTAAAAACTTAACTTAAAAAAATGAAAACATCAAAGTGAAAGATTAACTAAATCATCTAGGTGACAAAAAATTAAGTATTGTTAAGCATACCTTCCAAACGTAAGTGAATCTGTCACAAACCTCCTGTAATGTTCTACAGATATTTTGTTCTTTGGAATTTACAGAGTTGATGTAATCCAACAGCACCTTACTGTTCACTTTACCTGATATTTATATATGAAGTTAAAACTAAAGGTTAATTCTTGGCTCAATAAACTGCTATGTTAATTATGCAAGAGCAAGGAAAACTTAAATTATTCAATCCACAAGTAAAAATCTGTAAAGCAGTCTTCATTTGACATTTATGCATGTAAACACAACAAACAATTTTAAACAGCAATCTTCATTTAATATTTGTGTGTATAAACATGACAAACAATTTTAAAGAGCAGTCTTTATCTGACACTTGTGTTTATAAACACAACAAAGAATTTTAAAGAGCAGTCTTCATTTAACATTTGTGTATAAATACAACAAACAATTCTGTACAGCAATCTTCATTTAACATACATTTGTTTTAAGCAAGACAATTTGTACAGTGATCTTCATTTAATGTTTATTTGTATACAGAAGAAAATTCTTCACAGCAATCTTCATTTCAACACATCTATAGCTTCAACATGTTATAAGAAATGCAAAATTTGTATATATAAAGTGCTCTTTTTTAAAGAAAAAAAGATGCTTACAGACTTGGTATGATATGATTTTTCCTTGACAAAACATACCAAAATCAGAGAAATCCCTGTAAACATAAATTTCCATTTAAAAAATATTGAGCTAACAACAGTACTGTTACCTGTTCTCTAAACCCTTGTAGCATATTAAGATATTTAATTATGGGAGGGATAGTCATTTAGATCATCAAATACAGAAAATTAAACAGAAGCATAATAATTATATACAAAATAATGAAACGATTTTCTTATTATGTCTACTAACTGATCTTTTATTATACTGCAGGCATAGTGAAGAATAATACATGTAAATGATTGAAATTAATGCAAGAACATAAAATACTGACATACCATGAGCTGTAGTAGGTATATGTGGAACAAAGAGGACATCCAAAGGAACATTATAGTGTTTCAGATGGCCAAGAACCCTCTCTTTCATTTCATGTTCTTTCCACTGCCTTGAAGTTATTGGCACAAGACAGACATAAAAAATATTTCTATGTTGATGATAAATAACTACAGAACAGTTCACAAACACTAACTGTTCAACTGCATCTTGCATTAGTGCCAAGTTGACCTTTTTCCCATTGTACTTTACTACAGAATCAACACGACCCAGGAACATTATATTACCCTCACGAGTCCTATGTACCCAGTCTCCAGTAGCTCTTAGGACAGAGGAACCTGTTAAGTGTTTTTCGTTGTCAATCAGACAAATTCTGTTTTCCCCACCTACAACGAAAAACTTGTCAAAGTTAACCTTTCTAACACTAGTAACATCTCATTTTCACTATTAATCAAAATGGGGGAAAAAAAACATGTACATAATGTATTAATTATTTAATGAAACTAACAGCTGAAGGGCATGAGCTTGAGAAAACAGTAAAGAGAACTTGCATGAAACAAATTTTTTCTTATCAAGGAATAAACTAAACTACAAAAGAGCAAATTTTATTGAATGATAATGGTTTCAGTAGCTCCAAAATAGTAGTAGACAAGCTCAACAACAGTTGTATATTTTAAACTAATAACTTGAACACAAACTTTATCTCAAAATTTTAAGAGTATAACAAAGGTTCTTCATCAGCAACATTCACAGTTTGGTTTTCCTCTACCAACAAATAGAGATTTTGAGATGATCCCACCCTTAACAGTCGGCATTCTCATTGACCATGAAAAAAAACACTTTTACTCAAAAAACAATCCAGCGACATAAATATTTTAACCTTGAATCTCTTTAGAATATTAAACATTGTCTAAAGTATCAACCTACAAGATTATCTGGGAATGACTCAATAATTGAAGGTAATTAACTAACAGGCTTTATCTAAATAAAGTTAAATTTTAATCATCTTCATAGTTCACAGTATTTACACATAAATTTGATTGAAAATGGTCCAATCAACATGGAAGAGATGGGATGCAAACAACCACATATTTTCTCTTTATATATATAGATAGATAGATAGATTATTCATCAATATAGTCAAGGTGAATATATTACACCATAACAAAGAACACAGTGTTTGTTCATATTTTACCAACTGTTATGTTATCCAATCATTAAAATACTTATAATATTTAACTGTCATTCTCAACAGATACATGCTAAATTGTAAAAGTTAAAGTTTTCCTTACTTGGAAATGTATGTTTAATAGATACACATCTCCACATACAGTTCAGGTATCTTCCTCAGCTCTTCTGTACCTTTTGCCAGATAGATCTGCATGCCACTAAACTTCTGAAAAACTCCTGCCTGTTTTCATATGAATTTGAACCACTGCAAAACCCCTCCACTAATAGAAGGGTTAATATCCATGCACACTAACCCCCTATACACTTCCTTTCAGGAGTGGGTAAAAACTAACAGTGGGTAAAGAGCACTTGTGATAAATATCCATACTCACCTCCTCTATCACCAGTTTCTACAAGCCACATGCCAGTTGGAATAGGAGAAAACTGTATGAAATGGATCAATATGGATACTTATGTACACCTCTGATCAACAATCAGTATCCATGGACTTCTTGCTAGACGCACAGATGCAGAAAAATGGTACGTAAAAGACGTGCCACTATTACATGTGGTATGTTCAGCTCAACTGTAATGTCAACAGCCCTGATGCTAGCTGCAGAAAGATGGCACTATATTATGTTGCTATATAATGGATGCAATTTCCACTGCTACTTAACCATCAGTTCTTGTGGGCTTTTTGTCAGCTGTGGGTCAGTTGAAATTTAATGGAGCAAAGCAATAAGGCTATTTGCAGCAAACAGTTGGTAAAAAAGTGAACCAATCTTTGTAAAAAAATAAAATAAAAAAATGAAATTGCTTTATTTCTTTCAGGAAACAAAAAAATGCCTGAAAAATTTTTTTAAAAGGTAACAAATCCAGTAAGAGTATAGAAACAAATATACAATAGTTAAAAGTTTATTTTTGAATTTTGCACAAAGCTACTTAAGGGCTATCGGTGCTAGCCTTCTCTAATTTAGCACAGTAAGACTAGAGAGAAGGCAGCTAGTCATCACCACCCATCGCCAACTCTTGGGCACTCTTTTACAAACAAATAGTGGGATTTACCATCACAGTATAATTCACACATACCCAGCTAATAGGGCAAGCATGTTTGGTACAAATGGGATTCAAACCCGTAACCCTTGGAGTCAAACACCTTAACATACTTGGCCATGCTGGACCATAGTTAAAACTAAAAAAGTTAAAAATGGTACATGCTAAAGTATGATTTGTTTGTGTTTTGGTGTAGTTGTTGAAATAGCAGAAAAAGGGTAAACCTAAATAGAATTAAAGAAACCAATGACCTTTAAAATCTAAAGATGGACAGTGTTACCGTCACCAATAACACTGTACAAAGTCAATGATAAATTCAAAGTGATACTCTGAATAGTTCACACAATGATGAACAGTTCCAGATAATATAAAACAGTGTTAAAATTCTGTGACAAATTTGGAGCATTGTTGAGACAACTTCCTCCTATCTAGATTGTTCATCTTTGTGGAAACTAGATGGCCAAGAGCAATAGCAGGTTTGATCTGGAAAAGCTTGATGGAATGTTCTTAACTGCACACCAACTATCAACTGGCTTGAAGCTGGGTCTTGATCGCAGGGTCACAGTCCATATATACAGAACAGACTAGTCTGTAGTGGAACCACAGCAGAGAGACTTAACTAAAGAGTCAGTGAGCTTATTCCCCCCAAATGTCAATGTGGCCTAGTATCTACAAACAAACAGACATGAACAGATGACAAAGAAAACTGAGCCAGACATTTAAAAATGTCAAAGAAAATAGTGTGAGAAGTCACAAGAAGCAATTACAATCAAAGCACCAGTCAGTTGTCACATAACCCAGAGAAAGGGAAATGGCATACAACTAACTTGGCAGTGAATAAAGAAACTGCAAAGTGGAATATGTGTGCCAATAAAGGCACCTAACTTTGAACCATCTATATAAATAGCTATGGAAGAATGATTCAGAGTGAAAATGTATAGGTAAAGTGAGTGTTAAAACTTTGTAGAATGGACAGCAACTACCATCCATTTTACAAAGTTTCATCATGAATACTCTGCCTAAACACTATATCAAATTAAAGTGAGAATATGTTGTTGCTTTCCTTTTGGTGGAGGGTTTTTGCTGCACATCATTCAGTAGCATAAATTCATGTAAAATTACGTGAAATAAAGTGGGAGTTTTCAAAAGATTAAATGTAGACAAATCTCTTTAATATAATGTGTGGAAGAGCTGAGGAAGACAGCTAAACTGCATGACAAGGAAAATATCTGTTTTGTAACAAATCTATTTATAAATCCTAGCGATACATACAAATTTAGCAATGATTACCATCTGGTTGTTAGTTTCTACATAATTCAAATGCAACATTAGATAATGTCAAGTTTGCAACTTTTTAAATTGTAACTCAGAAGTTCATTTATAGTGCAGTTCTAACGAGAACAACTTGTTTCAGTTGTCCTTTAATTTAAACAATCAAATAGATAAGACACACGATGAAGAAAACTAAAACTACAAATCCAATCTCCTTACTAATAATTTTTATAGCATTTCTGTCATATAACCATATATAAAGTGATACTTACCAAATTTAACATAAACCTACATATGAATTGGTCTCAGTTTGTGTTTCAGATGTGAAATATGAACTTTATTAAAATCTTGGCTTTTGACTTGAGTCTATCAAAAGTTATTTCTTTTGTATATATAATATTCCATCACAATATTCTAATTTACTTAAATCTTTCCAGTATAATCCTCCACCCCATAAGACTTGCACAATATACACAATTATTGTCTGAAATTATTACTGGGTTAAGACTTAAATGACAAAACTATATTCACAAACCTACAAATAGTTCACCCTCTCCTTCAATAACACGATTATCTTCTTTGTCTTTCACAACTACTTCTGTTTCAAGCAGTGGTAACCCCAAAGGCACCTCGGTGTCGTCACTAACAAGTTGGCCGTTGGAAAAAGAAAAATATGTTATTATGTTCTATGCTTTAAAAGCAAGAGATTTATATATGTATGGAACATAATTCTTATTTTGTTTTATATTCTCAAATACTACTAAACCCTTATAGTTTTCAATTAAACTATAAAATCAACTTGTCTGACAATTTTTCACATATATGTTGTATATATACACACATCTACATACACTGAAAAAAAATGGCTTTACTCAGTCATTAGATATTTGAGTACTGTTATTAAAAATTACAATAATACTGATTATTCTTTGCAATACTACACTGACATTGGACTATAAATTAACAACTTACAAATTTTACAGAATCAGATTATTTATCTATTTAACATTGAAACATACATTTTATAAAAGTAGTTTAATGTCAAAACAACTTCTACATTTGTGCACGTGTTGTGACTTGTTAATAAAACAAAAATCAGACGATAAAATAACCACATACTTCAGGTCACTTTCAGTTATCTTTTTTAATGTTGCCCAGCAAGAGACTTCAGTTATTCCATAGATGTTGTATATTTCTGTTCTATTTCCTGCACCTTTCCAAGACACAAGTGTTCTTGTTGATGGACACTTCTCTCCACCCAGAGCTAGGACACGCAAGGGAGTTTCAGAATGAAGAAGTTCTTTCTGAAGAAGTTCCTTTCCAAACTTCTGAAGCAAACTAGGTGTTGCCTTGAAATATATTAAAGAAATAATCCACACTTTGCACTGTTTATAAAGCTTCTCACACTTACAATGTACAACAAAGGTTTATAAATTTAACTGTCAAATGCATTAAAAAAATCCCATGACCTAAAGAAGACAGTGTGTAAGGAGGGTGAGAGTTAAAATAAACTGATGAATCAAAATCATAAACAAATAATTGTATTTTAATATACAAGTCAGAAAATACTATTTCTTACCTTTAGTAGCACTTATCACTTCTATAATAGACCTATAGCATTTAGGGGATTTTAACTTTACTAAATTTTGTGCAAGTTTACTTGTCTGGCTTTTATATTTTTTGCATATCCCAAAGGAAATTATCCCTTTATTTTTCCACGTGTACAAGAACAATGTTTTACTTGAGAAGTATTTTAAGAATATCTAGACTGTATCAAAGTTGAAGATTTTAAAGACTGCATCTGCTTGGAATAGATTAATCTTTTTCTGAAGACTTCATATTGTCCTAATGAAACCCTTGGTATAAAAACTTATATGTTACCCATTCTTTCACATTAAGTAGATACATTCTATAGAAACTTTAAATCTAAGTATATAGTGTGATGAAATTCTGATAACATAAAGATGTTTAATAGAGAAAATAAAATATTAAGTAACATTAACTGAGTGAACACTGAAGGATATTGGTCTTCTGACATTACTTCATGTGATTTTCACTAAACCTTTGGTTAATATATCTTGCACGGGCTGAATTTTGTCGTAATTTCATACCTATAACACCTGATTGAAAAACAACAAAGCATTTCTTTTTCATTTACTTGATATACTTTACATGTCAAGCAAAAAAAAGTGCTCAGTACTTTCTGTAAAACTGAATGCACCGTTTTTATTGCTTTGTTCTGTAAAACTGAATGCACTGTTTTTATTAACATCTAGTTAATTTAAGAATGCATATTCCAAATTCATATAATAAATTTATCAGACAAATTTATTTTCCAGTTATTAGATTAATCTAAAGTCAAATAAAATATGAAGGTAAAATAATACCTTAAACAAATATAAAGGGGAGAATAGAATATTAACATATTTCACTAATTTCTTAAGTCACAAGTAACTTAAAAAGAAACTTTGTTCTGTATACTTACTCTGGCCTTTTATAAATATGAACTATATACACAGTCACTTATTAATTAAAGTATAAATTACAAGAATACTGGGTAAAATGTTTCACAAACATTTGTGGTTTAATTAGAGATTTGTAACAAATATTAGGCATGCCAGGCTACTTTAAATACAAGCATATAAAATAATGGCATATCAAATGAGAAGCTTTTAAATAATTAATTGATCAAAACTAGTGTTTCAGATTATTATTGTTTTCAATTATCCAATAATGTTGACTTATTGCCATTATAATTTTTTATTAAAATTGAGTAATTCAAGTTTGTTCAGTTCACAAAAATAATCAACAGGTCAAAATTAGTTTCTTATTATTCTAACTACCCATGTAATCTAAAAATGTCCATTATATTTGTTTATTGTTAAGCACAAAATTATATAAAAGGTCCTCTATGCTTTGTGTAAGTTTATTTTACTTTGGCTTCTATGACATAATAATTAATTAATTATTCATAACTGATTGATGAGCCCATTGATTAATCAATTAATAAATTCCACTAATTGCTCAGTTATAGTAGTTTAACAAATCATCCTTTGTAAGATTTAAAGAACGTACTGACAGTATGTCCCACGGACAATACTATCAATCATCTTACCTGTAACACCGATACTTTTTGTTCTTGGACAATCCTTGCTAACTTTGCAGGCATAGTTTTAATAAAATCAGGAACAATTAGCAAAGATGCCCCAGATGATAAAGATATAAAGACTTCTACCATGCTTGGGTCAAAAGTGAAGGGTGAGATAAGAAGAAGAACATCCTTTTCATCAACAGAAAACAGTGACCTGATAAATAAAGTAGAGTTCACAAGCAGATATGATTCACGCAGATGCACAAATTTAAAAATAATAAGTTTTTCAAAAACTATTTTTTAATATATTACACTTTAAAATTATTTAACAGCTTAATGGAATCTCATGCACTAAAATGAATTACATCCTTCAAATTATGCTGAATAATTACAGAATGTTGGTTCTAGCTGAACTCAGTTTTTAATAAATAAATATTACCTGAATGAGAGTTTGAGAAATATAAACCAACATCATTATATCATCATTTTATTGGTCTTCTTAAGGTTCAAGTGTAAAACAAGACAAATATTTTCAGTGATTCTGCACACTTATCACTATAAACGTTTTGGAACCTAGCATATGTATGTACGGTACAAACAGCAAGTTAAGTTTACTCTGTGTAAACGGTAACTCTAATAAAGCAGTCTAACATCACTATATATGCATAGAGTGCACGTATTAAGTTGAATACAGTAGCTTAGTTTTACTCTTTATAAATATTAACTTTAATAAAGCAGTTTAAGATCAGTGTGTGTGTGTGTGTCTATATATATACTGTGCAAACATTAAACAAAATACAGTAGGCTAGTTTACTCTATGTAAACATTAATGGAGTTTAAGTCAGACCTCAACAAATCTCTGACACCAGGTCTCCATGATAACTAGAACTTTCTTTGTTGCATTTGTATGTGAGTATTCTTATAGCAAAGCCACATCTGGCTATCTGCTGAGTCCAACAAGGGGAATCAAACCCCTGATTTTAGTGTTGTAAATCCATTGACATACTGTTGTACCAGTGGGGGACATCTTTCTGGCACAAAGTATTTTCTTCCATTTTGTTCATGTGTGAGGTTGAGCTAAACAGAACTCAAATCTAGGAAATTTCTGAACTCTTGGAAGTCCAAAACTATTTTCACATTCTTCTGGAATTTCGATAGCAAATCCAGCACTTCATGTTTTTTTTTTGGAAGTGAAGCTCAATGGTTGCACATGTGACTAATTTTGTGCCATTTTGTTTTTCTTCTTTCAATCTAATCAATCAGCATGTGTATTTATACTAAGCCAGGACCGAAGGCAGTTAATTCAGGTAATACTACCAAGTGGTAGTTTTATCATGTAACAGCATACACTCTTTGCTATGAAAGTAAACAACAATACACTATACCTCATTTAACTATGCAAGTTTAGAGAAAACAAAAAATCACAGATAACAGAAACAGGATAATTGAGACACTAATATATCTTGCTAGTTAGACTATTGTTTAATCTAAATCAAATTTTTCAATACATAAGTTGTTTGCTTCATTAAATTATATTTTTGTTGCCATTTAGTCACATTATCATGACATAAAATTATCAAAGTGATCATAATAATAAAAGCCAACTGTAAGCTAAGCAGTACAAATTCCTCTGAATTTTGAGAGTTGCAAAGTTCGATTCCATTCTCTACAGTATATAAACAAAAACAATTAAACACTATTACTTTCAACAAGTGAATCTGTCAAAAGTGACATGGTTTTAACCAAAGTTAAATATCCACTGATTAGTATGCACAAGAACTAAGCAGAATAAATTACTGTAGATGTATTATGTATGAATGTTAACTGAAAAACAGTAATATTGTTTCACTGTATATACTGTAACTGTACAAAATCACTTTAATACCACTGTGTACAAATATCAACTAGAATTTATAAGCACACACTGACTATATTATATTATATTAACACTGATTACCTTAGATGAAGTATATTTGGAACGATACATGAATGTGGAACCTTCACAACTTTTGGTATTCCTGTTGTTCCAGAGGTTTGTACGAGATAGGCTAACTGGAGTTTCGAAGTCAAATGATTATTTTGACAATCATTATTTGAAGACATAGACAACTCAGCTGGTCCACAAATTTCCTTGTTGTTAAATAGATTTCTGATTCTAAGAAACATGAGCTCTCCAACTGGTGTCTGTAGAGTTTTGAGTACCATCCATTTGAGGTTGCATTTTTCTTGTAAATCCTAATGAAAAAACTAAGTTAACAAGCATGCATAAGACTGTCTTTCCTTTCATACATCTTTCACTATTCTTCTGTCTGTAGTAATAATTCTAAATATCATTACAACAGATCTATTAAACATTTAACATTATTTCAGACATATCTCCTAAGTTATGACCCCTCTCATTAGTTGCTTCAAACACGATCACGATTTTAACCTAGCCATACTTGTTCTTGAGTTCAAATCTACATAATGGAATATCTGTGCTATGCTCACAACAGATATTGAAACCTGATTTTTAGCATTACGAGTCCCTAGACTTACTGCTTAGCCGCTAGGGGGCATAAATGCTGGTAAATAAAGTATCTAATGATATAACCATCTCACTTTGGTTAAATTTTGACACCAGCTATAATGAAATTTAGTGGATTGGTGTAATAAACTATGGTAAATAAAAATTAGGTTATATATAGTTGTATCACCTTTCATAGCTGTCACTTCATAGTATTATTTCTTGTACTGGTAACACTGTTAAATGAGTCAATCTTTAGGCTAGTTATTACATGTTACTCAGCAAAATTAATTAAAATAGGTAGTTTTATGTCTGGTTAAACATTTAAGTGTTTTATTAATTGGTACTTGTAATATAAAATTATTAAAACTAAAAACAGAGTTTTAAAAGTTTTAAAATGCAGTTCTGCCAAAGCTTACTTAATATTAACCAAGATTAATTTGAAACTAATAACCCACCTAAAGTAAATATCAGTAATTTCCTTTAAGCTCACTTATTTTAGTTCACTTAAAACATACAATGGGTCATGAACCTGCTTTGGCATTTTTTTTGTTAAACTGAAAGATATTTCAAAGTAATTAAGTAATTAGATTTTTTCTTTCTACTAAAGTAAATTTACATGTATAACAAGACAACCAACATCACAAGTAAATTAAAAAATATTTCACATCATTAATATTAATTTCAATGACCAGTTATCATGACAGTATTTCCTTCAAATGTAATTCTAATTCCTTTGCAACTAGTCTTGGAATAGACTTTGAAATATATTATATTCCAACTGTATGTGTGTGAAGCAAACTGTTGTATTAACCTAAAATGGTTAATAGATAAGAATAAATTTTGATTATGTTTCTACCTTTTGCATGCTGTTTAAAGAAAATTTTTCAAGGTAACTGGCCAAAAAAAATAAATAAAGTTTTCATAATTATTATCCATTTCAGCATCTGAATGTCTTAACATTTTGATTTTATTGTATAACTAAGAAAAAATCAGTTATTATTACTTAATATTGATCCATAATTGGGTCTTAATTTGTTTTTTTTCCCTAAAGGAAAATCTTAATTTGTTTTTTTTCCCTAAAGGAAAATGTTGATCAATGTGACCATTATTGCTTTGCCAAAACACGAGTCTGTAAGTTTGATATTTTTCTTGAGTTATTCATACGTAAAGGTATACAGGTTCCTAATTTATATCTACATAAATTACTTACATAAACTTACCAAAAACAGGTTCTTTTCTGCAATAACAAGATCAAGCTGCACTACATTCAATAAATTACTTAAGAAAGTGAGAGGTGATAGAAGGTCTAGAAAGGTGAAGTAAAACGATGATTTTAAGACACTGCAAAAAAGAGAAAAAGTATCTCAAAAGATTTATCAGTGAGATATATTTTAAATTATTTGATTATGAACACTGGAACACTAGAAAATTGTATTTATTGTTATTTTGAGGCAGACACAAAGATACAGTTTTGTTGTTAAGAAAATTTTATAATTTCCAACACAAATCATAATTCACTTACCCTTTGAAATGATTTCGGTATAAAATATATCCACATACATCTGCTTGATATCTTGGTAACAAAAGGGTTAATGAGCAGTGTGAAAAAGATATACCCACGAGTATTCTAAACGGCATTTTGGATAAATTCTGCAGTAAAATTTGAGAGAATGCTGAATATGAGCTAGCTACAATTTAATTGTGATATTTTGTAGCACAGTGTAGCTTCCAACTCACAAACATACAGGCTAAAAAATTTAGTTCCACACTAACAAATATATCATGATACTTTAAAAGTAAATCTTATAAAATTTCCCAGTTATCTATTTTGAAAGTCTTGTAAAACAATATTATGGTGATTGTATAAAAAATTAGTACATCATGTGTCTCTGAATTATATAAACTCAAAAAATTCTTTCACCTAGTGATGAGAAGAAACCCACTTGATGTAAAAACGTATTTCAGGACAGCTGGTATTGATATTAACACTTTTACTAATAAATGAGAGAACGTTTCATCCTTCTTAAGTCAAAACATTGTTCTTTGCTTTATCAGTAAAAGTGTTAATACCCATACCAGCCATCCTAAGATGAATTCTTTCATCTGTAAATAACACCTGATTAAAATTTGAAGCATAAAATACATATACTTCATTCTGCTAACCAGAAGTTGCTAGAGAGAGATGTGTGTCTCATACTAAAAAATGTGGAATTTTTTACAATATTTGATTTGCATACACTGTGCATATTTTATGGTTTCCTGTATACTTAAAGTATCAATAAAATAAAAACCTCCACAATCATGGTAATAAGCTAATATAGAAATGACTAATAAATAACAAAAACTATTGTCTGAACATAAATCTACAATCTTGTATTCTTTGTCGTTCCTTTGTATGTTGGAATTATTTTACATGCCCAAATGGAGCTTCTGAATTTGATTAATCACTTCGATTTAAGTTTTAGTTTTCATATGAAGTTAAAAAAAAACATTAAATGTTATAATGCTATTTATAACAGTTGTGGTCAATTTTTATTTTTTTAGTATATAATTCTTCTATTATAATTCCAGAAATCACGAGTTACTTACCATGACAAGTTAACTCCTTCCCCCTAGTTTAAATGTCTTCACTTACCTAAATAATATTGCAATAGCAAGAATTGATTGTTTACAGATGCATAAAACAGGCAGTTCAACAGGGTGGTTTACAAGCAAACTCAACTCTTCTGCAATGGAACTGCTCAATTTAGCCAGCTCTTGGTAAGTCACTTTAGTTTGTTGCTCACCATCTGAATAGACAAGGGCCACATTTGAAGGAGAACTCTGTACTTTCTGCTCTACAAGCTGATTCAAAGTTTTATTCATAACTTGAGCTTTGCTTAGTCTTTTACCTATAAAAAAAAAGTAACTACTGACCTTTTACAAATACCTCATTTAACTTTTACCTGCATATAAAATAATAGCACTTGTTTCTGTTTATTCATGTTTTATTACAAAATACATTCATTCAAATGAAGTGTGCAAAATTAGGTCTAATATTACACCACTGTTGTGAAACTAATGAGTAAAGTTAAAAATATGGAAGGCTTTAAAATAACAGACAGTTGTTTGGAAAGTAGAAAATAAAAACAATTGAATACTAATACTAAATGTTAGTATAGTATTATACTGTTATTGATACTGTATTTCAAAATGGCTGGTATAGAGGTATTAACATTTTTATTGATAAGGAAAACACTTCGACCTTCCTAAGTCATCTTCTTAACCTGAAGATGACCTAAAAAGGTCAAAATGTTGTTCTCTCCTTATCAATAAAAGTGTTAATACTCACAACAGCCATTCTGAAAAACATTTTTACTTCAAGTGGGTTTCTCGTCATCAAGAAATGTTGTTGATACTGTTTTCCAAAATACCTTTTCACTCTATTTTTTTTTTTGTAATTTTCTCTGTCTTGTTTCCAATTTCACCTCCAACTGTTATTCTGTATTATTCTGGCAGTAAATCTGATGTTATTTTAGGAACTTTTATATGTTATAGACTAGACTATGGAAATAATAGATGAAGAGAGATATAAAATTTTATAAGTGAGATGAAGTGTCATACACATTAGAAAAAAGGTAGAGAAATTAGGTTGAGATGAAGAAAAAAAAAGGCTATTCAAAGGCAACTCTTACATGGATCCTTATGATGTAAAAACAGATTACTAGTGCAGTTCAGAATAACAAGCTTTTAAAATATACATGACTTTAATACATAATAAAAAAGTTGGTATATCCTATTTACATAAAGTTGTAAAATTTCTAAAAGTTGCCCTCCATCTAATGAAATCTTAAGTGGCACACCTAAACGAATCATATTATGAAGGATATTATGCATCTTAATATTTGTATAAAGTATACTGTTTAAAGCACTTGAAATCCCAGAATTATTTTTGAATTTTACACTGAAACTTGCATCCTGACTGTTTGCAATATCTTTGATTGTGTGAGCATCAGGAAATTCTGAGAGAAATTTTGGGTGATTTATTGACCAGAAATGTGTTAATAAATTAATTTTCAGTTAAACTTTTATTCCTTTGTGTTTATATAGACCATAGAAATGACAAGTATTATGATCAAAAGTTTAAAGATATTCTTAGTCTAAAAAGCACAGTTTTCTAATTCCAAAAAGGTTTTCCATAAAACTTTCAAGAACAGAGTTAATGGCACAAACCTCAGTTATTTTTCAGATGTTACTTTAAGTACCTCATGGTCGGAAGACTGGAAATACAGTGACAGTACAATTCTTATTTTTATAAACATATCAATGGAAGATTTATGAGTTCATCTACTGGGTCATTCCATCTCAACTCACCCAGAAAAAAAGAACTTTTCCCAGTTCGTGTCATAAACTTACTTGAAAAAAAATCAAACAAAAACTTCATTTTGATTTATTCAACCATGCAAAATCCTACAGCTGTACTGCATTGCTTAATAAGTCAAAATAAAGTTTTTGCTTAAATATTTTCAAAAAATTTATGACATGAACAGCAAAGCCCTAGGTTAGTTGGCATGAAATGACCCTACTGCTTTTATCAAGGTAATAAAATCTATTGTCAGAAGTATCTTGAAAATTGTCATTTGAAAAACAATAGTCATTATTGCCTTATAAGATTTCTTGTCCAGTTATTTTATTAGTGAAATTGATGAAAACTTAAATGTACAAAAATTTGTTTCACTGATTTTTAAGTAAAAAATTGAAATGTTACAACAAAAATACAAGTTAAGGATAATAAATGTGATTAGTGGGTCTCTTATAAGAATGTTTTATTTATTATTACAATAATCATTTCTGATTAATAATAAAAGTGAGATTTGTCTTTCTCATACTGCATTTTCTTTAATCCACAAGTTTTTCATCTACGTTTCAGCAACCATTTTTCATGTGTTTTGGTTTTTCAGTGATTTTGTAAGAATTCAACTTTCTAATGAATATCTTGTGTCATATCAAATAATTTCAGTTTGTACAGATATGCAGTAACAACCAAGATTCTTTTATACAAAAATAAAATCTCAAACAAATAAGCATAAATAAGACTTTTTCTAGTGCCAATTTATGGCTGAATATCAGCCATATTACCTATGAGAAAAACCTTTCACTTTCTTTCAAAATCATAACCAAGACAAAACAATCCAAAATGCATGGTCATTGAAGTAAATGGAAAATTAACATTTTAGTCTAATTAATGCCTTTATTATTAGAGATTAAACAGTCAATGTATTATCTTTTAACTAGAAATGGGGTTTTATTTTACATACCTTTAGAAATTTTTGGCTGTGCAAGAAAATGCCGACTGAAACAGCATTTCCAGTTTTGTAGTATTTTAACATTTTATAACATTATAGTAAAAACACATCACAACAACTACTACTCTGTGAAGGAAATATAAGTTTTGAAAGAACTGATGCAAAATTTTCAAATTTGAGTTTAAATTGCAACCAAATAACAAAATGTGTAAGAGTAACATTTGTTATTATTGACAATACACGCTCAGTAGATGGGCTTACAAATAACACTACCTGCATGTCAGATTCAATGTCTGAAAGTTTTGCATGCTTAAGCAATAAAGAAACCCAAAGGACAGTGTACAAGCTTCATATAATGCATATTTTTACATTAATAAGAACTTAACAGTGACCATTATATTAAACTACATTTGTTTTCAATTTCTTCTATATCTACAAAATTCTCTATTTAAAATGTTTAGGCCTCACTTTAAAAATTGCAAAAAACTCCTGAAAATAAAAACCCTTACAACCATCTTTTATTATCATATTTAATAATACACTCACACTGTGAAACTACTTAAATATGATTTATTATGAGGTACAATGTGGCCTTTTGGAGTGTAAATATCAAATATTTTTGCCGATATTAGGATTTCGGCCATTAATGTAGCGTAGGGAGTGTTATTCTTTCTCAAAGCAACTGGACAGTGTTAAATATTAATTTACTGTGTAAAAACAGGAAAGGTGAGTTTTAGTAGTGAGAAATGAAAATTAACTCTCTTGAATTATAGAAGTTTGATAATACTTACTTTTTCAAATTCTTGTGTAACACAAGTTTTAATGATTAATGGTCATAACAAAAACGAGTGTGAAACATTCATTTCCATTCTTACCAGGTTAACGTTCCTGTGTTTCGAATCTCAAGCCTGTTATCCACATTAATGGCCAACATAAGTAAAATATTCCATATGACAGCTCGTATTAAGTGCCACTAGACAATATGTTTCCACTCGAACATAAATTACTCTCACAGTTATCAAAATTGTCCAAACACTTAAGTACAACTTAAAGCTTAAATAAATAAACCCAATTAAGGATCAAGTTTTAAAGATATGAAAAAACATAAAAAGTTAAAAGAATCGCAAATTTCTTTTCCCAAATCTGCTTTTCAATTTTACCACGTACTTGTTCTACCAAGTGAACACAATCAAGCTTTATAGTCTAATTGATATACTTCAACCCCACTGCTGCAAACACTTAAGCTGACTGTCACAAAACGTGAAACCAAGCACAGATGAGAAACACTAATATACGACTACACTTTATGTCCATGGAATAACATGAGATGGCATGTTTGAATGCATACACATTTTAAGCTACTACTTGAAATATAAATATTTCACTAATCATAATTAAACAGTATGTTAGCAGAATCTCAAATTAAACTAAATGTTGATGATAATCATCACAATCAGTAACTATTAATACTACAGAAGGTGAGCATGAAACACAAATCCAGGAGTCGGTTAACACCGATAGTCAGAATGCTTTGCACTATCAAAACTAACATTACCCAATGATAGCTATGTATTGCTATATGAAGCTGGGAAAATTCAAAGTTCAGGCTCCACAAAGTTCACCTAACAAAAATTTATAAAAATATATTATTACCCTTAGCCTAAATTTCTTTAATCCAGACCGATAATCCTTAACTTTATCGGAAGATTTAATACAAATAAATTTACATTAACAATTTAATTTTGCATTTATCACTCTGATAAACATGTGCCAATCTCTTGAAAGCATTAGATTTTTTTTACCTTGTTGTTACCTGGAAAATGATTCAGCGTCCAGTCTATACATTTGTCAAAATTATTCGCTCCTTTAACGTGGCAAATTTGTGTAGTTTCACGCAAACCAATGATGTTCAAGCTTCAAAGTTTAACAAAACTAGGAATAACATTAAAACATTACTTACCCAAAGTATCTCAATAAGTGATAGCAAAATACAACCACATACTTCCCGAAAACATATTGAATGACTCACTCTAGCTTGAAATATTTATCTTTCAACTTATTCTGTGTTGAAACGACTATCATTTGTTTATAAACAACTTCGAACACACAAGAAAAATTATCAACTTTGAGCTTTCTCATGTTACAGACTTATCGAACATGCGCTCTCTAACTGACATACAAATTACAACATAAAAATATACATATACCTTACAACAGAAGAAATATTTTTAATTCAACTATTCCTCAACAACGTAACATTCTTCATTCATCAAATAGCATCCAACAAATAACTAACCTTATATTTTGAGAGGCCTTTTCTTCGTGTTCACCATTAATTTCTTCTTTCAAGGCACTATCCTTTTTCATAATATCACACGTGACTAATTTCAACTGTGTGACAATATTTAGTTTTCAATTTAGGGGAAAAATTATAATTATATACAGATTTATATAAAAACAAGTAAAGGAAGCAGAACCATTTTTCATAGTTTATACTACTGAATCCTATTATAAAGTATATTTCAGTTCGTAAAGGGCTACAGAACTCTAGTTTGCTCTCAAAGAATACACATTATGAGCATTGAAACAACAATTTGCACCGTAATTGAGAATCGGTTATCTAAAAACACTTCTAATTTTTTGATTAACCGTAACGTTTTGCTAAACATAATTAAATGGTTCTCTCTCGATGAAGACCTCTTCTGAGCGAGAACGTATCCGCGAATTCATAAGATATTAAAAGCTATTATACATAATATAAGATCAAAACTTATTTTAAAGTATTTGAGAAAAGTGTTTCACACTTTGGTTTGTTTTGAATTTCGTGCAAATCTACACGAAGGTTGTTTGCGCCAGCAGTCTCTAATTTAGCAATGAAAGACTACAGGGAAAGCAGTTTATAATCACCACTCCCTGTCAACTCTTGGACTATTCTTTTACCAATGAATAGTAGGACTGATCATACCATTATAGCGTCTTCTTCACAGCTGAAATGGTGAACATATTTGATGGGATGGGAATTCGAATCCTCTGCTTTCATACCTCATCCTACCACTCAAGCACCCTAATCACTTGGTCACACAGAACCTGTGTGTGTGTGTTTCGTATAGCAAAGCCACAAAGGGCTATCTGCTCAGCCAACCGAGGGGAATCGAACCACTGATTTTAGGGTCGTAAGTCCTGAGACATACCGCTGTACTAGCGAGGGGCCATACAGAACCTTTTACGCTTCATATCTTTCTTTATAAGAAGAAATGTCTTAGTTAAAAAAGAAACTAGTTTTGAAAACTGTTACAAACACAATCTGTAAACGATTAAAATAATAACAAAAATGTTGAAAAATAATATTTTTCGTTTAATGTTATGGACCTCCGGTGGACAGCGGTAAGTTTATGGACTTATAATACTAAAATACCAGGTTCTGTTCTCCGCGGTGGACACAGTAGATTTTATAATTTAGTTTTACTTCAAAACAAACAATTAAAACAATGTTTTACAGAATGGTTGATTTTAATTACTGAATTTACGTTAGTTTCTAAGAGTTCAAACTTTTTGTTTTTTCAATGGATTGATGTTTTTTTTCAAGCGAGTGGTTTTATTATGATCTGGCTCAGCGTGGCCAAGTGGTTAGGGCGCTCGACTCGTAATCTAAGAGTTGAGGGCTCGTATTCCTGTCATACCAAACAGGCTCACCTTTTCAAATTAGGAAGCGTTATAACATGATGGTCAATGTCACTATTCTTTGGTAAAAGAGTTGGCGGTGGGTGGTGATAACTAACTGCCTTCTCTCTAGTCTTACACTATTAAATTGGGGACGGCTAGCGCAGATATCCCTCATGTAATTTTGCGTGAAATTAAAAACAAACAAACAAATCTTATGGTCAATTACGATCTATGGGAATTTGAAGAAGTGTTTAAAATATATAAGGGTATATCTTATACATAACATATAAAACAACAGACTTGTTGGCTTAGTTTCATCACTTTGTGGTTTAATTAATGAGTTTTATGAAATATTTTCGACTAGAATGAGAAACAAGATGTAGTGACTTTCAAGTCACAGTAGGAATAGATTATTTACAGATTTTAACAATAATACTGTAAAATGTAAAAAAAAAACCAACAACAACAAAACCAATAACATTACACTTAGTTTTCTATAATAAATAAATTAAACCTTGTTGCACTGTCACAGGCAGGACAGTTTCACAAAGAAACAACTGTAAAGAATGAACTTTGCGTGGTTTAAGGGTCGAATTGAAACAATGATCTGAATTTCGTACTTTATATTTCTGAAGGCAATTAGATACAATGTAGTTTATACGCATGGAAGAACAATATATTTGTAGAATAATGTAAACAAAGTGTTTGAACACAGTATCTCGTTAATTTGTTTAGACCATATGAAAAACATTCGCACACACCATTAAATATAAATCGTTGTACACTGAGCTTAGACAGATTAAATAATCAGCCCAATAGATCAGTTAATATATACAAGGACAAGTATGAAAACAAGATACTTGATTGAGTTATGTATTATTGAATTAAACTGTAAATACAAAAGAATTATAAATTCTGTTTTAGTAAGTGACTGAAAAATGTTGAATCAAAACATAGTTGAAGTTAATTTAGTTATCTAAAACTTTTCATAAAGTTATAATTGGAATTTCGGACTTAGTTTGTAAATTTTTGTGGTAAATTTCAAAGGCAGTTATAATTTGTTTTTATGACAAATATAACCCATGCTTAAGAAAACAAAAGTGTGTGGTTAGAACGAGTCATGTTGATTATTTGCAAGTTTCTATTTGAATAATTTTCTTATATATCCTGTGAAAGATTGTTTGTTTGTTTGTGTTTGAATTTTGCGTAAAACTACACTAGAGCTATCTGCACTAGCCATCCCTAATTTAGCAGTGTAAAGCTAGAAGGAAGGCAGCTAGTCATTACCACCCAATAGTGAAATTGATCATAACATTGTGATACTCACACGGCTGAAAGGGCGAGCATGTTCGGCTTGACGGGAATGTGAACCCGAGACATTCAGATTGCAAGTAAAGTGTCATAACCACCTAGCAATACTGATCTACTTCTGTGGAATAATCAAATTATTTTTGTAGAAAAGAAAAAGAAGCAAAGTTTTTGTTTGTTTTTTAAAGAAAAGGAATGTAACAGTTGCGAATAACTTCACGTGCATCAGTTGTCAACTTAGTTTAGCCACGGAAAGCCCACCTTAGAGTTAATCTATCATATACTTTTATTAATATCCACATTTGTCCGTATTAATATAGACATAAGTTTTAAAGCGTTAATAAAAAATAAGAACATACATTTGTTATGAGATAATTCTAAAATGGAGATAAAATTTAAAATAGCTATTTTGTTTATTATTAATTTTTAGAAATTATGCAGAATAAGTAAATATTTTAAGGGGTTTTCAAAAAGAAACGAAAAGAAAAGGTTGTTTGTTTGTTTTGGAATTTCGCACAAAGCTACTCGAGGGCTATCTGTGCTAGCCGTCCCTAAATTAGCAGTGTAAGACTAGAGGGAAGGCAGATAGTCATCACCACCCACCGCCAACTCTTGGGCTACTCTTTTACCAACGAATAGTGGGATTGACCGTTACATTATACACCCCCACGGTTGGGAGGGTGAGCATGTTTAGCGCGACGCGGGCGCGAACCCGCCACCCTCGGATTACGAGTGCACGCCTTAACGCGCTCGGCCAGAAAAGAAAAGAAAGTGTACTTTTTGTTTGTTGTTAAATTTTCTAAACAGCACATATAATCTAAACATTATTGGAGTTTTCAAAAATAAACAAACCTCATTCTACTAATTCTAGGCCGAACATATTTGGTTGTTAGTGTACTAGGGCTGTGAATCCAAATAATTCATGGTTCGCGGCCTGTTGTTACAAAACCTTGTTCTGTACCTTGGCCCCTCCAATTGGCACAACGGCATGTCTGCGGACTCACACCGCAAGAAATCGGATTTTGATATCCGCTGCGGACAGAAAATCGATTGCCGCTTGTGTAGTTTTGCGCTTAATTCCAAACAAACTAAAACCAGTAACTTGGAGCACTGAGTGTGCTTTAAGACTGACTATCAAATTCTACTGTTTGGTCTCACAAGAGTAGTTCCAGAGTTAACGGTGGGTGCTGTTGACTTGCTGACTATCCCTCAGTCCATCAGTTAAAAGTTGGGATACAAGCATATCTGTATCATTGCACAAAAATTCTGAAATAAGCATATATATACCTATTAACAATGTAAACAACAAAAGTAATCATAATATATCCCTGGTAAGAATAATATTACTCAAGTCAACAAATATCTTGACATAACCAGTTATACTGAAGTTTACTTGGAAACTCTAGACACTGATTTAATTTCGTTTTAATACACATTCTTTCGACCGGTTACTCGAGCCTTCGACAGGTGCTGGACTTAGTGAAAACAAATAAGGAAACAAAGGTTGTGGTTTAATTACTGGAAGCAAGTGGTGCACTAGAAACGAGTAAGTGTAAAACACGTGATAAAAGTAAGTAAACTGGATATTTTTCCCAATATTTCGGTTAATTTGTCTGTTTCAGATTCAACACAAAAACTGTTTAAAAATAGCATTTCAGATTTATCTTTGTCTCTTACAAGGACCCCCAGTGGTTCAGCGGTATGTCTGCGGACTTACACGCTAAAATCCGGGTTTCGATACCCGTGGTGGGTAGAGCACAGATAAGCCATTGTGTAGCTTTGTGCTTAATTCAAAACAACAACAACAATTTCTTACAAGGCACGGTCCAACAAATGTGCCGTTAAATACCTCAATTTATCGGTTGAGCTGGACAATGAGAGAAAATATAATCCTTGAAACACTATTTATATGGTCAGTACGAAATTCTAACAGTTGCGGCTTTAACGTTCAAAAGCTACTGAAGCATTAGAAACAAATAGGTCGAAAGTGCGCATAACGTGTGCAAAATGCGGAGATTTCCTAATGGGGTTTGTACACGTCTCCTTCCAGAGATTATTTGAATATTAGAGCTCAGAACTGCAGTTTGTGGGTTTGTGGAATATGCGATGTTTTATAATGCTTAATAGTGATAAAATGACAGAATGAATAGAGGTCGTGTAAGTAAATAATACGTGCATGCGTGTCTAATGCAAAAAATACAACTAGCTACATAAAGAAGATTATTGTTAATGTAAAAATGTATTAATCAACTAATACTTTAAACATGTTGAAACGTAAATTATATGAAGTTATGTAATGTTTTAAAAATTGGAGACTAAAATATTTCAGTATTTACACTTTGGAGGCTGCTGAAATTAATACTTGCATTTAGGGTTCAACTAAAGTTTACGGATAATCAAAATCAATGGTGCACATGCAACCACTGTATTTCATTTACTCCGATATCGGGTCATCACTATTATAACAGCGATTCTCGATATGTTGCCTGCGGGCTCTCTTTGGGTGGTTCGTGGAAAGATTGCATAATTACGGCGGACAGAAACCGGTAGCATGGTGTATATATATATATATATCCCATCGGGGTTCGCAGGGGTAGAAAAAAGAAGGAAATCAGGTGGTATGCAAACAAAATAAATTTGAGAACTTCTGTATTACATTAAACGGGAGTTTAGAACACGTGAAAATTGTAGTGCTTTAATCACACGGTTACGGCTATCTGTGAAACTTGTAAATTATTTCAACCGTAAGACTTGGACAGTTCGTGAAAACTGTGTATGAAGTATTGTGTTTGTGTTTTCGTATAGCAAAGCCACATCGGGCTATCTGCTGAGCCCGCGGAAGGGAATCGAACCCCCTGAATTTAGCGTTGTAAATCCGTAGACTTACCGCTGTGCTAGCGGGGGGCTTATGCAGTATTTTTTTAATGAATAAATTAAATATTAATATTAACTACCTATAACAATATCACTAATGTAAGTCAGTTATTTGTTTAACAATAATACTATCAGAAACATAACTTATTGTTTTAAGAGTTTGGAAAGTATTTACGATGAAATGTTGTTAGGAAGTTTTAACATCACTGAATCTCGAGTTATGGTTTCACAACATTAACTTGATAACCGGTCGATACATGGTTATATACCTTGACATTCTTCACAAAATACCGTTATTTTCCGGTAAGAATTAGCATCTGTGAAAATTTTTTCTTCCTTTAACCTGACCGCTGTAAAGACACTTCAGACTTGTGTTTGTAAGATCTGTCACCAGTCGTTTGTTTGTTCCCACTCTCCTCGCTATACGCGCTGTTGTTACTGGAGTAGATAGTTACACCTGGTGGACATTTTTTGTCACAAATATCTATCGAGATTCAAGGTCGAGGTTACGGTCGGGTGAGTTAGTGGGACACCATATAACTCGACAACTTATAACAGCCAGTCATCACTCGCATGTTTCTGTTGTTGTTACGACGTTTTTTTAAATAATCACAAACGTCATTATAGAATAACTTTAATTTTGTTGTTTCCACGTCTTGATTCTGATGTCGGAGTTTCACGCGTCAGTAGTTTTGAAGGTGCTAGTAATGATAACGATCTTGGAGGTCGTGAATTCAACTCAAACGGCACCTACCATTACCTGGACAACTTACCTACAAGATCAAGCTCTGCGCCTTGCCTATCGATTGACCAGACACTCCGTACAAAAACGAGTAAGTTACAAATCGGGCATTTTTTTATTTGTTTCTCTATTTAACATTTTCGTTTATGCTTTTTAAGTACCCACTGTTACATTATAAGTACTTTTTGTAAGTTATGCGATGAAACATAACAAATGTGATATCATTTCTAATTGAAATTAAATGGATAATTTTATCCTTACGTGAAGATTCATGGTGCGAGAAACTGAGTCCTATTTAAGCTTTTAGCTATTGAAGGAATTGTTCAACAATTTTTGTTTCTAAATTCCTTATCTCCTTACATTGAGAAAAACTTTCAATCACTTCATTCTTAATTTTTGAAAAAAGTGAATTTGTTTCGTGTTTTTTTTCAAATTTTTAAGCATCTTGATTTTTTTAAAATTTCGCACAAAACTACTCGAGGGATATTTGTGCCAGCCGTCCCTAATTTAGCAGTGTAAGACTAGAGGGAAGGCAGCTAGTCATCACCACTCACTGCCAACCTTAGGCTACTTTTTTACCAACGAATAGTGAAACTGACCGTCTCATTATAACGCCCCACGGCTAAATGGGCGAGCATGTTTGATGCGACCGGGATTCGAACTCACGACCTTCAGATTACGAATCGAACGCCTTAACCCACCTGGCCACGCCGGGCCTAAGAGTTTTGAATTCGGGTTTTAAGCGCGTTTTTTTTTCTTTATGCAACATACGAAGAAATTATGATTCAAAAATTCACATGTATATTCAACGAATTATTGTTAGTTAGTGAGTAGTTAAACAGACGTGAAACGTTTTTCGGCTTAAGCGACTATATTTATCAAATTATCTTATTTTTTCTTAAATATGATATTAAAAGTTATTTATTTTTTATGGTGGCGTTAATACTTGTGATACTAAATGTTCACATTTACTTTTGTTTCCATGCAAGTAAAATCTTTTCTGATTTCTACCTCTAGAGCAGTGCGTTTTTGTTGCTGAGAATCTTTGCCATACCATTCACTAACCTTCATTGCAGTGCTGGTTACCACGTGTTTCTGAAAGCTTCTGTCAGTTTTGTCACTCACTGACCTCTTATGTCACTACGACATATCGTTAAATTATTTTGTCGAGGGAATTGTTTTTATCGCTCCCCAGTCTTTCGTTGGTTTATTTATTCTGCATGATATTTATTTGTAAAATAACAAACTTATAAGAATGTTGATTATTATAGAGATGTCCTGGAACCCACATTTGTTATCTTCAAGCACAGTGACAGTTTATAAAATGTGGTTTCATTGAGAAAATACATATTCAGATTGTAACATTTCAAATACATTTATCACCATACAATACTATCTGCTGAGTCTACCGAGGGGAATCGGACCCCTGATTTTTGCGTTTCTTTAAAAGGCAGTAATGTTTTGCACTGTATTAACAACATGCGATAAATTACAAAAATCATTTGGCAATTACTACAACGAATCATGTTTTTGGATTAATTTTTTGAAGCAGAATGACTGTTAGTGACTGAAGTTATGTAAGTGAGTAAATATAAATATACATGTTTATTCTAATTAGATACAAGTTTTTATTCTTCCTGTGTATGAAAGAGACGTTGCTTAAGACACTCATGATCACATGATTCTTATAAAAAAAAGTGAATAATGATAATAATAACCAAGTACAATAAATCTTTACATTCAACATTATTTTTAAAGGGTACAGATAGACAAGGCAAGGCTAAACTAGTCTTTGAACAGTGTGGAGAGGACGATGATCCAGTGTATGTGAAAAATTTTGTGATTGAACCAAATCCAGTGGTAGTACCAGGACCAATTGGTGTTGGAATGACGTTAGATGTCAAACAGAACCAGACGGCGCCACTTCCTGTAAGTGTTTATTGGTTGTTCAGCGTAAATTTGTATCGTATAGCCTCAAGAACCACATGCAAGCGAGTTTGCTATGTTGTATAAATACCTGTGTAACTTTAATAAGACGATAGTAATAATAATAATAAGAAACAATAAATAAAATATAATAAAACTTTAAAATTTTCAGTTAAGTCTTTGAATATTATATGCACAGTTTTATTAACACGTACAACACATTGAGGTTATGATTTACTAAAATACCAGTTTACTTTGAATGAACATTTAATATGTGTGTGTAAAGAAAAATACATATATGTACTTTCATAACTGACTAAACGAAAACATCTTATTGCAAATTTTAAACAAACACAACAGGTATATAGATTACATTATACGCACAGAGATATCACAATATTAAGAAATTTAAATACGGTGTTATATATTATAACATATAAACATAACACTCGTTTTCTAAATGTTTATATCAATGTAATATCACTCGAAATATATCATTTAATTTTGAGTACGTGCAGTTTTCACAGAAGTGGTTGATAAAGTCTTTCAATCAATGTTGTTCCAGTTGCCTTTGTGCATTGAGGTCGCAACTGTTTTGTCCTTGGATGTAATGGCTATAGTACAGCTAATTGTGCAAGAGTGAAAGTGGACATCCGCTAATAATACTCTTATAATTAGGCAGTATTTTTATAGCTATGAAATAAGTAAAACAACTGAAATTTCGACAAAACTATGTGTTTCAAATTTAACCAATAAAAATTACAAAAATGAAGTAAGTTTTAAATGTAAAACACTTAAAGATATTTGTTTTACTTTAGTGAGAATTTCACGAGTGCTACAACAAAAATCAAGGCTTTTTCATAAATGACTGCATATCTAAACAAATAAAACTAATGATAAAACTAATTTTTAAACTAACATTTTAATGAAATCATTTTTCTCACGGACAATAGTAAGTGTTATCGATTGTTATGTATGAGTACGTTATTGTAAAACTGTCTGACAATTACAGAAAAGGCCGCAGGTTCAACAGCCTTCCGCAGGAACTAGTAGTCATATCTGCGGGTATATAGTATATAATAGTCAAAAAAAGGCATTTTACATTGTTGTTTTCTTACAGTACAAAATAAATATTTATGCACTCAATTTGTTTAGTAATATAAATAAAAAGATAAAATGAACTTTAATGTTGGCTGAAATTAGGCGTTTGTTAATTTTTATCTAAAATGATATCGAAACTGAAAATTTTCAGCTAATCAGCTCATAAAAATGTTTATGGGAATAACTGGAGGGTCGTTGGGGTCTATTCAACTTTATCCTTCTATGCTTTCACCTTGAATCCCTTCAGAACAGTGGTTCTTAACCTGGGGGTCGTGACCTCCTGGGGATCATTTGAAGTTTCTCGGGGTCACGGATTGTTTGGGAATTATTGGGGAAATCACGGAGCAGTTTGTAGTTTTTGTGACCAGTGCCTGTAACTGTCCACCAATGAGAAACACGCTGAGTAACAAGTGCCTGTAACTGTCCACCAATGAGAAACACGCTGAAGTGCGGCAGTTGTACCGTGTCGAGATGCTTGTTGCACAGCCACCTGTCTAATTTTGAGAAAAAATGTTCATATATTACAATGTTTTGAATTGCCTAATTTTTTAACCATATAATATTAATACATCGAACTTAAAACTTAAATATCAAAGTTTCCATGTATTTAGTATATTTACTCATTTTATATATATATATTAACCTTCACACTGAGTGAATAAGTAGGTTTTGTATGATGTTCAGTAATTCCATGGATTTTGTATTTGTTTAGCACTTGTAGCATTTCTCAAGATCATTTATTTGTAACATTTTCAATAAATTAGGATCTTTATATAGTTTTATTTTATTCTACCTTTAGTTCAAAATGTCACAGTAATACCCTGGAGAGTCTCAGGGGGTAAGACAATGAAAAAGGTTAAGAACCATTATTTTAGAATATTGAACATTGTCTAAAGTGTCGACCTGCCAAGATTGTTTTAGATTAGCTCAATAGGCTTTACAAGATAAAAATAGGGTTAAGTTCAATTTTGGCTCCTTAAAACATACCCCATTGCTCATAGTGTTTATATACAAATTCTGGTTGAAATAGGCTCAAAGGAGTTAGGGTAAAAACAAATACACAATTCATCTTTATATATATAGATAACCAGGACCACCCAGAGGTCAGAGAGAGTCCATAGCTCCATACTTAAAACACGAAGGCCTCGAACATAAGTTGATATTTTTCTTTAAATAAGGTCAAACATTGGTCAATAAGCGATACGCGCATACATATGTATTTAAGGATAAAGCCTTATTGTATCGAAGTGTTCAGATAGATAAATAATTAACATGGGATAATTCTTATAAAACTTAAAATTATCAGATTAAAAACAAAGATAAGTTTATAAAATTCAATGCAAAAGTACATCATAGAATGCAATTATCAAACTGGTTAAAAAAGACACCTCAGGAGATCTTGTCTTATATAATTCACATTCTTTGATTTTACCGAGTTTATTAAACAATAATTTATTTATTGAGGTGGTCTGGAGTTTCTAGACAGCTTTACGCATGTTGCCACGTTTCTGTATTAAAACGTGTTCTCAGAACTGTGGCTATTTCAACAACTTTTTACTTCCATATACTCAGGTCACAGTTACACAAACTGTTATGTAATCATTAAGCAACTTAGTCTGTGACCTCTAACACCTTGAAAACACACACATTAAAAACTAATATCCTCTTATTTGTCAATCAAATAAATACACATGAAAACGTAGAAAACGAGTCACGCTTTAGAGGGTTAACGCATACTTTACCACGTAGGAGTGTAGTGTGCCAATAGAGTGTTCCCTCGTGTATCGCGGTAGATGCGTTCCAAAACCCCCCGCGAAAGGAGATTTTCCGCGAAGTGGGATCGCCGATTTTTACGTATATATTTATGTGCATTTAGACTTTAAAAACCCTCCCTGTACAACTATTTAACCTTCCCATTACAATACTGTTCATTATTGCTGAAATAATAAGAACAATTATTAAGATATTAAGCCTTAAAATTAAAAATTACATATCTTCAGCAGGTGGTGTCTTTTCGGGGGACACCACTTCCTCTTCTGTTGAAGGTGAATCGGCAATTTCTTCGTCGGTCGTTACAACTTCAGGAACAGTACTTGCCGCCGGTACCCTTTCTTTCTTGCTCGGCTGGATCTCGCGTAGCCTTCGCAGACGCACAATGTGTACATCTATAGCCTTTCCAGTTGGTTCTGTTTCCATTTTTACGCTGTTATAAACTCAAATATATGTTTATATCTCAAAATATACCTGTTTTTTTTCTTTACACTATTAATTATATTTATTTTTAATATTTTAATGGTATTTAATGCTATAATTTAGATTTAATGTTTATTATTTTATATATATGTGGGGGGGGGGGTCGGCCGAGCCCGCGAAGTGGTGAAGCCGCGAAAGAGGATCCGCGAAGTGGCGAGGGAACACTGTACCTATAAACAACATTCACAGAGGGATAGACTGCCATTCAAACGTTGTCATGAAGTCCCTGTTTCATCAGTTAACTATCCATCTATAAATATTGTTTGTCAACGTCTTATTATCTCTTCACCATATGTTTTAAACAACTATGTACTTTACTCTGTTAGTGTGTATATTTAATATATATAAAAAATGTTTCATGTTTTCTGGAGTTGTAGTTACAGTTTTAACTCTTGAGAAAAACTATAGACACTCCACGATAAAAACGATAAGACACTCTACTCTTAATCGGAGGATGGAGGGTTCGAATCCCCGTCACATCAAACATGCTCGCCTTTTCAGCCGTTTGAAAAGCCGCAAAAGACGAAATGCTTGTCTTCTAGACTCATATTTTTGAAGACATTTTGATAAAAAATTGTTCTAAAAATAATAAACATATTTAATATATGATTTATACGTTCATAACAAGCAGGTTGGAGCAAAAGAAACGAATTATTTTGCTGTGTTTGTTTCACATTAAAATATGTAGTCCTAATACGTGTGTGACATTATACTTCAGTGAAGTCAATTATAACGTAATTTACACATATTATTTTTTATCGCATCGATTTATGGCTTCATTAAGAATACTGTATAAAATAATTACAACTACATAATAACCGATACTTCTCTACTTAAAGCCATGTTGAACACAAAATACAAAGAACTACATGACTTACAAAAATAAAAAATGAACCTAGACCATCAACTGGCATGCTGCATTAAACCAGAGATTTACGGACTTACAACGAAACATAAACCAAATCAATACTAAGAACGACAGAGACAAAAAGATCTGCCACAACAAAAAACTAGAAAAACTAAGATGTAAACAACAGAAAAGACACCAAAACAACAAACCGTTGACTAACCTCATAATTAACAGATCCGACCGACAATTAAACACAGACGAGATACATCTACTTAACAAAGGACTCAACTTCGCAATAACAATCAGTGATGTCGAGAAACCCATTAAAAACCTAAAACAAGACAAAAACATAAAAATTCTAAAAGCAGATAAAGGTAACGCTATAGTAATAATGAACACGAATGAATACATACAAAAAATGAATAACATCCTATCAGACACGAACAAATTTAAACCAATACACACAAATCCAACAAAGACACATGAGACGCAACTGAACAAATTACTACTACAAATGAAAAAAGCCAACACAATTTCACAAACACTTTATTCCTACCTACGTAAAACCGACTCACGCACACCGCAAATATATGGCACCCCCAAACCTCATTAACCAGATTGTCCATTACGACCAACAATGTCAACATATGAATCGTTTAATTACAATCTTGGTAAATACATAGCATGGGCATTCTCCAAATATGTAACATCAGCCAGCTCATTCATCAAAGACTCTTTTAATTTCAAGTCTTATCTAAATCAACTTACTCATAAAGCCTTAATGGCCAGTTTTGATGTTATATCCCTCTTCACAGAAGTTCCAACAACAGAAGTCTGCAAGATAGCCTTAGAACTCTATATCCGAGACCCTAACCCAATTATAGACATTCCCAGTAACCAGTTAGCTACCCTCATAGAATTCACCACAATATAGACAAACTTCATGTTCAACAACCAAAACTATATACAAACAAATGGCCTAAGCATGGGCAACCCAGTATCACCAGTTCTAGCCAATATTTTTATGACACAAATTGAAACACAAGCAATTAATACAGCATTACATCCACCACTACACTGGTACAGATATGTAGATGACACGATTGCGGGATTCAAATCTACAGAACACATACTTAATTTTTTCAATCACATTAACTCTATACAACCCAACATTAACTTCACATGTGAACAGGAAGAAACCAATTAAATATCATTTTTTAACCTCAAAATTATAAGAACCGACACACAATTCAAAACAGAAATCCACCGAAAAATCACCCATACTGGACTATACATTCCTTGGGACTCAGCACATGAAACAAAACAAAAACTCAACATACTAAGAAACCAGATAAACACAGCCATAAAACTATGCTCACCAGATAAAATTAACGATGAATTAGACAAAATAAAACAATTCTTCATCAACATCAATAAGTTTCCTCCACAAATCGTAGAAAACATTATACGCTGACACCTAGACAGAAAGCAAAATCAACGAACAAAAATAAATATATCTCACGAATCAAAAAATCACGATACCATATACTGCTGTATACCATATATTCCTGACATCAGCAAACAAATAACCAACATTTGCCAAAAACTAGTAACAAAATATGACTTTCCAGTTAATACTAAATTTATTCAAAAACCAGGTACAAAACTGAGGTCTATACTATGTAAAAACTACACTGACAAACACCACACCAACATTATTTATAAAATACAATGTGATAACTGCCACGACTTCTATATTGGAGAAACAAGTAGAAAAATGGAAACCAGATTCAAAGAACATAAAAAGTCACCTTCACACGTTTTCGAACACTGCAAGTCAAATGAACACAACATAACCATAGAAAACACTAAAATACTAAATAAAGAAACAAACATAAACAAACGAAAAATTAAAGAAGCCTTACTTATACAACAACTTAAACCCAAAATAAACCAATATAAAGGAACGCCATTATACCTATATTAATATTATAGATAAAATTTTATATTCAACATCTAATCCCGCCCTCTACATTAAGACACTCAGTTACACAACCCCTTCCAAACATGTGGTCAGCTTCCGGTCAGTTACCTCTTTCTTTGTGAACCTGACAATGACCGAAGAAGGTCGAAACTCTGTTCGCTCTTCTATTTGAAATATTTTCTCAACCCAAACGAGCCGTTTTTGCATATAAAATTATCAACAAGTGGGTTTCTCGACATCACTGATTGTTACCGATACTTCTGTCAGATCCAAGATAGCTCAGTTGGGAGAGCAAACCTGGTTCGATCCCGGGTTTCCGCGACGTGTGTAAAATTATTTAAGGTTAAGGGTGGGTTTTTATTTTGGTTCAGAGGTATGTCTGCGGACTTTCAACGCTAAAAACCGAGTTTCGATACCTGTGGTGGGCAGAGCACAGATAGCCCATTGTGTAGCTTTGTGCCTAATTAAAAACAACAACAACAACAACGCCCTCTACATTACGACAACAACCGTCAACCTTATTATAATATCTGAACATCACGTGGCGCCATCTAAGGTGTTTAGACTTTGACCAAGATTGGTGTTATGTAACATTAAAAAGTAATTTTTGTTACAGCAGTAATGGAAGTTACACAGTCTTCATGATAAATTTATATGAAGTATTAACACAGAAAACTCGTCAGATCGCATTAAGACAGAAAGTAATACCTTTGATCTTGTAAGTGTTTTCATTTGTGTTTCGGAATGTGGTTAATTTATGTTTCAAAACTATACGTACAAATCATGAGAATGGGCCAGAGCGCAGTCAGAGGTCAGCGTGGACAGACAGTGAATCCTTAGTGTTATCTTTCACACCTCATTGCCAGAAAAGCATACTATGTACTTCATGCCTTGAGTGCGTTATAAGAATAAGAGTCAAATCCCACTTTTCGGTCACAAAAGATTAGTCCTAGAAGTATCAGTGGATGGTGTTGTCTAGCTGTCTTCACCTTGGTCGATCTGTTCACAATTAGGGCTGTGTATACGTTGACATCTCTTGTGTATCTTTGTGAAAAAATTCTGAAACAAAGAATGTCCTTAATGGGTTTGAGCCGGGTTTTTGTTCGGTTTGTATTTGTTTGATTACTATGATAAATACGTGCAAAGAATCATTTTAACATGAAGGGTAATTCCACTTGCACAATACTTTACTATGTCAGTTAAATAACAAAGTCAAGTTTAATGGAAAGCCTGTCATTACTGCATGAAGTATACTAAAGTTTAAACTTTGTTGTTGTTATGCAGTGTTGGGTTAATAATGTTATCACTAGAGTGCGTTGACTGTTTGATTGTATGGGATAAGAAAAGCATCTAAAATTGACATAGCATTTGTATCAATTAATACAGTAAATATCGACTTGAGGATTTGCAGAACAATATACGGAAGCTGTTATATATATAGATAGATACATATCAAATACAATTACCTGTTTCTGAACAGTTACACATCACAGTGAATAAAATTAATCTCACTAATCGTAAGTAAAAGAGTAGCACAAGAGTTGGCGGTGGGTGGTGATGACTAGACGCCTTCCCTCTAGTCTAACATTACTAAATTAGGGACGATTAGCGCAGATAGTCCTCCTGTAGCTTTGCGCGAAATTCAAAAACAAACAAAAAAACAATTCCATTTCAAATACAAAGCTGTTACTTTTGTGGTCTGGTTGGGATTATGTGATTGGTTAGGTTTTTCACAGAATAACTTATAAGAATTACCATTGGTAAATAGAAAATATATATATATTAAGTGTTTCTTTTTATTTACGTTTTGTTGTTGTTGTTGCTTCAGGTAAAACTCAAGATGATGAAGAAAATACCGATGTTGTTCGGGTTCTCCACGTGGCTGCCAATCCCCTGTCTACCTAATGATGTGGGTTCGTGTACTTTTAATGATCTGTGTGAAACGCGCCTGTTTACGGAAGGAAAATGTCTGGATCCTGATACAGACGACATAGTATCTTGTGGCTGCCCATTTCAAAAGGTATCTGACTACAAGATAATTTCCGCTTCTTTGAGACAGTATGTCTTCTTATTTGGTATTATTTTTTTATTTATTGTCTTTGGTTTTTAAATGCTGAGTTCTTTTCAGTTTTTGAAGATTTCCCTTCGCTTTCATTTCTGACTTTTGGCTTCATTCGCTAAGTTTACGTAACAATCTTATCGAGGATGTTCGACGTGATAATTCTAGAACTTCATATGATTACAGCTACTACGATAGAGAGACGAAGAGCAGCTCTATGGTTGTTGTGGTACTTTTGATATCCGTGTTATATAATATCACTTAATTAGGATAAGTCTACTTAAATACGTATAGCAGTCTTATATTCTGTATTGGCTATTCTGTTTAAATGTACTATCTATGACATGCTCACCATAAGGACTGAAAAACAAATTTTAATATTATGTATCTCAAACTCGCAGCTGAGTCACTAATAGATCATTTGTTCTGAAGCGTAACTGGAAGTTTTGTGTTTTCCAAAACTATTCTCACCCCATTCTAATGAACATCAGAAATGTCAGTGTTACTGATAAATGGTCGGTTTAATGTGTTTCAACTGCACATTTTTTATTCCAGCAAACTGGTTATTTTACCG
Source organism: Carcinoscorpius rotundicauda (assembly GCA_011833715.1). Lineage (NCBI taxonomy): Eukaryota > Metazoa > Arthropoda > Merostomata > Xiphosura > Limulidae > Carcinoscorpius > Carcinoscorpius rotundicauda. Next base: position 21,310,630 of record CM022400.1, read on the forward strand.
TAATGCATTTTAAATTTTCGTAAGGAAAAAAACACAGGTGAAAGTGTTGTAGGAAAACTCATGTAACGTAACTGTATTGCATTTAACTTTTTCAGGGTGAATATACTTTGTTACCCGTTGTCTTCCAAATTTCACGCCTCCCAGATTCTGTGCCAGCTTACCTATTAGAAGGTCAGTTTTACATCAAGGCCGAGTTAACAAAGGAAGACAAACATCTTGCTTGTTACTCAACAACTATCACGCTGGAACTCTGAACAGACCAACTGATAAAAGTCTATTTTGGATAACTACAACTGTATATCACTCACGAACAGCATGAAGTCACCATTGATTGATCCAGCTTAAAACAAACATTCCTCGTAGACTATATGATAAATGAATATTTTATTGTGTTATCCTGAACATCTGTGAAAATCATTTCGAAGATGCCGTGTTTTAAAGACTAGTTTATACGTTCAGTTCTTATAACCGTTTTCTAAGTATTTTAACCATTTTGTGGCAAATCTTTCACTGGTTAGTCCAAAAACAACAGTTCTTAAAACAGTTAAAATAACATTGATGTATTTCTAAAAACTGCTTTTGTTAGTTTGACTGTATGCACTTTTCTGTTTTCCCACCATTACAAGTTTTGAAACTGAAAAGGTAAAATGATAATAAATTTAATTATTTTTATCTTTCCAACATCTAGATAGTAAACTATTTGTTTTCTCTGACACTTTGTTTTTCGTTTGGAATTAAGCACAAAGCTGCACAATAGGCTATCTGTGATCTGCCCACTACAGGTGTTAATGCCCGGTTTCTAGCGCTGTGAGTCTGCAGATATGCGTGTGGGGGAGCTTCTCTGAAAAAGAAATGAATTTGAGAAAATCACAAATGGCATAATTGTGTATATACTTTAACTGAAGAAGTATACTTATTTTTCTGTTAAGAAACTGTGGATATCTATTGAGACCCATAAACTTCCGGTCACGGAAAACCGAACCAAATTTAGGAATTAAAATGTTAGAGCCAAAAACGGATTGGAGACGCCAGACTACGTAATGGTAATCCAATATCAAGCCCAAAACGAATTGGAGACGCCAGACTACGTAATGGTAATCCAATATCAAGCCCAAAACGAATTGGAGACGCCAGACTACGTAATGGTAATCCAATATCAAGCCAGAAACGGACTGGAAACGCCAGACTACGTAATGGCAATTTAATATCAAGCCAAGAACGAATTGGAGACACCAGACTACGCAATGGTAATCCAATATAAGAATCCAAAACAAAAGCTTCTTCATATGATTTTGAAAAATATACTCATAAGTGAAATCTGTAAAATGTTCTTGCTAGGAATATAAACATAGTAAGAAAGAAAACTGTGGTGTTTGTAGGTTCTGTTTACCTTTGGATTCATACTTAAATAAAGTAAACCATATTAACTGGAAACGAAGAAGCAATGCTGAAAGTAAAGAGAAGGTTTGATTGGTTTGGTTTGAATTTCGCAAAAAGCTACACGAGGGATATTTGTGCTAGCCCGTCACTAATTTAGCAATGCAAGACAAGCAGCGGCAAATAGTCATCATCACCCACCGCCAATTTTTGGGTTACTTTTTACCAACGAAAAGTGAGATTGACCGAGATATTATAACGTCCCCACGGATGAAAGGGTAAGCATGTTTGGTGCGATAGGGATTTGAACCCGCGGCCCTTAGATTATAAGTCGAGCGTCTTAACCACATGCTCATGCCGTGCTGTAGAAAGAACAAGTGCTCTAAGAGGTTAAAACCGAATTAGATTAGAAGAAACTAAGGATCTTGGTTCTGGAGAAAGTGAAAACGATGAAGCCCCTAAAAGCATTACTGCTATATACAGCTGCATTGTTTCATACTTTATAGTTTTAAAATTAGAAAATATACATTGAATAGTGGAGCCAAGCAGTTTATTTCTATCAATTAGCGCCTTCCGAAACATAATAATTCAAGATTTATCGAGCCGCCCAGAGGTGTCGGTTTTTTGTTACCGGGGGTATTGAAATATCCCGTTTTCCAAACCATGTACTCGTATATGCTCAACATGAAAATATATTCCAGTATTCGAGTACATTGATATCTATCAGTTGGTTAGATGTCTTCTCAAAAACACACATTCAGAATTTTTACTGCAGAAAATAATTTTAAACATGAATAGCAAAGGGAAAAAAGAACAAGTAAATGTAATATAATTGAGTAAAGTGTATACATTCATTACTTACTATTCGAATTCTCACTTTCGAATAGTGTCTATACTGGTCGCTAGGGTAAAGAGGAGTGTGTATTTCTTATAGCAAAGCCACATCGAGCTATCTGCTGTGTTCACCGAGGGAAATCGTACTCTTGATTTTAGCTTTGTATATCCGTGAACATACTGCTGTCCCAGGGGAAAACGTCGTGAAGAGAAGACTTTCCCAAGATAGACAGGGCAAAAATAATTATTATATATTGCACTTCTAATTGATATAAAGAGTCCAAGTAAAGTATCATGAAACACAAAGTTACGAATTATTCCAAATAACATGTACATCAGAAAATATCCCAAACTCATACCAAGTACTTGTTTCCAAAAGAGAATTGATACAAGGTTAAACTGATACAAATTTCTACATTTTTTTTTATCCCTGGTAAGTGATTAGTTTTTAAAGGTAAAAGACTTTCCTCTACTGGGATGTTCAGGAATGTATTTACTCTTCTTTGCCCCGTTCGTGGAGATTACATTTAATTAATGTAGTTTTTTTAATAACTGTGTGTGGATATAAGTCATGATTAACATTTTTCACTGGGAATTTGTGTGAGATAGAGATGTCAACAACTATTAACAAGCACTGATTGCTCACAATAAGGATCACAGGTTGCCAGGGATCTATAAATCCAATGTCGTGAAATTTGTTTTTGGGGAAAAGAAGAAACCACTTTCGTAAGAAAGACCCTAATCAATCCACGTGTTTATTTTTATTTGATTGTTATTATGCACAAAACTACATAACAGGCTGTGCGTAGTGTGACCACCAATATTTTAGAATTATGTAAGTCCCCAGAGTTTATCGTCGGGCCATTTAGAGGCGTTGTCACAATTTTTATCTTGGTAAAAGGACTGACACATGTTTACGAACTTTTGACATCCGGTTGGTGAAAATGTCGTAGCTACATGTGAAACACCTACACGAACATTAAGGTAGAATTCACATTGGGTGTATTTCAAGCGGGCTCTCTTTAGATCGTTTGTTTTCATGAATATGGTAGTTGTTCACACTTGCCTCGTGTACAGAAGTTTCGAGTTCCTTAGAAAATGAACTGGACTTCGTTCATTTCCATGTTCTGTCAAACGCAGTTTAACATTGTTCACACTGCAATAATCATGGAGACTTGGTTCGTTTTACAGCCGAATGTTTATATTTTCTGTTATTTTATAGCGGTAAATTTAAAGACGGCGACGGTTCTGTAACTTTTTACTACCACATGTTTACATTGTCCGTTATTTTATATTGATAAATACATGGATGGGGATGGTTATGTTACTTTCTTTAATGCTCAGCAATATTCTTTTGTTTTTCAACTTGCGTAGAGTCAAATAATTCGTAATACAGGAGAACAATTAAAGGCCATTCTAGCCACCTTAAATACATCCGTAATAACAGCAGGAAATGACTGTGTTTTTTGAGGATAGCAGTTAGAAGACAACACCGGTCGTAACTGGTGACGTATTTGGCGATAGGAATATAGGACAATGAAGAGATTAAAATTGCCTTGGTTTCCTGTGTTATCTACATTAGATATACTTTCCCTATGTGTAAATTATCAGAGAACTGTAGCGCCGAAACTGAGCGAAAAATTAATTTCCGGTTATGTGAAATGTGGGTTCATTTTCTACTTGCAAATAGACTGAGACCTTCCGTGGTTCACATTTAAGTGTAGCAAACGGACCGAGTCTCGTTCTTTTGTTAAAATGACTCAGATAGTCCCTTTTAAATGAACTCAGTTCGGTTTTGTTCGTTTGATAATCGAACTTTGTTGTTCACATTGTTTTGCAAACGAACCAACCCACACTGAGTTCGAAAACAAACACACAAACTCGGCTCCTGTGTGAACAAGCCATTAGGAAACTTGCCAGAGTTCACCAAAAATATTTTAAACTAATTGTGGGAGGATGAAATTATTAACTATTTCAGGCCTGACAGATCTTTGAAAAGTAGCACAATAATGATGGAGTCAAGAAATTATTTCTTAATTTGTGGAGTGGATTTAGTAGTTGAAATGAAAATAAACAGATAGTTATGGATTCAGATCAACCAGTGAAGTTTATATTTAGGGCATTAGCGCAAAACTTTATGAGAGCTATCTGCATTAGTCGCCCCTAATTATGAATTGATAAAATGGGAGTATAATACCTACCGATGACACATGAGCTACTCTAACTAAACAGTGGACTCGACCCTCACTGTACAAAAATGATCTATTAACATCAACTTTTGTTAAGAACAAGCTAACAACTTTAATAAAAATAAAAGTAAACTTCATAATGATTATAGGCAATTAAATACCGTTTTATTATATTCTTGCATATTAAAATTAGAAAGTTATTTTTCACGAGTTTGGTAACCTCTCGATATTTTTTGCCCGTAAACCCAATAATAACTCGAGATTCTCGACAGCTTTCGAAATTTAGATTGTTGTTCACATGATATTCTAAACTAATAATGCAAAAAATTTTCTATTATACAAATACAATAACAAAAAATTAATAAAATAATAAAAACAGACATATTCAACGTTCTAACAAATATTGTTGTTGAAAGTAGCATTACAGAAATGACACAGAATGCTTTTTTAACCAAGCACATGAACACCAGATGTTTGCTTCATATACTAGTTCAGAGTTATTGTTTGATGAAGAACTTAACATCAGTATGAGCAAAGACTTCGCTAACAACGTCTAGTGGCCAATAAAAGATGTCTCTTACAGTGTAAACATGCTCGCCCTTTCAGCCGTAGAAGTGTTATAATGTAACGGTCAATCCCACTATTCGTTGGTAAAAGAGTAGCCCAAGAATTGGCAGCGGGTGGTGGTGACTAGTTGCCTTTTATCTAGTCTTCCACTGCAAAATTGGGAATGGCTATCATAGATAGCCCTCATGTAGCTTTGTGCGAAACTCATAACGAACCGCCCCCCAGTAGCTCAGCGGTATGTCTGCGGACTTACACGCTAAAATCCGGGTTTCGATACCCGTGGTGGGCAGAGCACAGATAGCCCATTGTGTAGCTTTGTGCTTAATTCAAAACAACAACATAACGAACCAAACCTATAATGAATGTACCCCTTACATCTGAGATAAATTGTTACGAAACATCACTGTTTAATTATAGTATCAGGTAACAGGATATTGCAAACGACTATTGATTTTTATCGTATTAAAGCATTACAAGTAACATCAACAGCTGTTATAAATAATCTAACCAAACCAGGTTTTTATTATTAAATATTATTATTATTATTTACAACCCTTGACGGTAGATGGGGGTACAGTAGTTCAAGTAAATAAAAGTTGTTGTTGTTTTGAATTAAGCACAAAGCTACACAATGGACTATCTGTGCTCTGCCCACCACGGGTATCGAAACCCGGATTTTAGCGTGCAAGTCCGCAGACATACCGCTGAGCCACTGGGGGGGGGCAAATAAAAGTTAAAATAATCGCTATGTTAAAGATTGAAACTCTAAAATTGTTACACTAAGAAAAAAGAAAACAAACAACAACATTATTCAGAATGAGATAGTGTTTGTGGTTTATGAAAGGTGTAAAGCAGTTTAATAATTTTAGTCGAAAGCAGTCAGGTAATAAAAGCATATTTTTTGTACTAATAGCCATTCTATAAGCACAAAGCTCCCTGTAGCTGAACAGTGGGTCTGAAAGCAAACACCTCTAAAGTGTAGTTTTATGCTCAGAAGTAATCTAATAATAAACTTAGTTATTTGCAAAGCGAAGTTAATGAACCACAGGAATTTTTATTTGTTAGGTGGTTTGGTTTATTTGGAATTTCGTGCAAAGCTAGATGAGGGCTATTAGCACTAGCCCTTCGTGATTTTTTGCTTTTATACACCAATATTAATTAACCCGAAAATATGAAGCATCATTAACGACCTTCGTAAAACATATACAGAAACAAAGAGTAATAGAAATACAACAAATCCTCTTAAGTGTAATTTATTTCGTATGTTTGGAAAAACATTTGAAAAATGACATGGTTGTTGTTGTTGTTTTGAATTAAGCACAAAGCTACACAATGGGCTATCTGTGCTCTGCCCACCACGGGTATCGAAACCCGGATTTTAGCGTGTAAGTCCGCAGACATACCGCTGAGCCACTGGGGGGCAATTACATGGTTTTTACCACTTTATTCGAAGATGTTTATAATAGACGATGTCATAATTTCTTAATGATTGTTTGTTTGTTTTTGCGCAAAGCTATTCGAAGGTGTAAGAAAGTGTAAGATCACCCACCGCCAACTATTGCGCTACTCTTTTACCGACGAATTGTGGGATTGATCATCACATTATAACGGCTCACAGAGCGAGTATGTTTCGTGTGATTTAGTTTGGTTTGTTTTGAATTTTGCGCAAAGCTACTCGAGGGCTACCTATGCTAGCCGTCCTTAATTTAGCAGTGTAAGACTAGAGGGAAGGCAGCTAGTCATCATCACCCACCGCCAATTCTTGGGATACAACGAATAGTGAGATTGACCGTAACTTTATAACGCCCACACGGCTGAAATGGCAAGCATGTTTGCTGCGACGAAGATTCGAACCCACGACCCTTATATTACGAGTCGAACGCCTTAACCCACCTGGCCATGCCGGGTCTCAGATTAAATCGTTATGATGTTTCTCTTGAGAAAGTATAATGATTGGAGTAAAAGTTTGGTCGTTTTTCATGCATGATTTTATTTGGTAAAATAATTATATATATGTATTTTGTTTCGTTCCTGATTTCTATTGGACACTGTGCAGATAGAATTGCACTGAAACAAAATAAACAAACAAGTAACCAAAACGAGCTCATGAATTTGTTAGAGGCTGAAAAGGCGGTATTTGTTCATCGTCCACTAAAAGAAATGAAATCAACAGTAAAAAATGCTTTAAATATTTCTAGAGTAGAAAGACGGGTCGTGCCTTTCGTTAGAAGATTTTGTTCAGCTTGATCGTGCGATGTTGTTTGTCGTCAACTGAGATGTCACAGAAATTATAGGTTGGCTCTCACTGTTAGTTTCCTTACATGAGATAATTCCTTTTATATACTTAACGAGTTCATTTTCTCACCATCACCCTGTTTCCTTGTGTTAAACCTAACAAGATGTCTGCCTGTTTTCATTTTTGCTTTCATTGAGAATCTGTTGAAGGCAAACAATTTAGAAAAACACTTAGTAGCAGTGGATGCAGCGCGAAAAACCACTGATCACTTAGGTGTGGTTTTTCATCCCAAAGGTGTGAGGACTACATTGCGAGCTGTCAAGAATGTATATTGCGAAGTGTCAATTGATGACTTATTTCCCGAGCACGAGAGAGAGGGAAATCTCGCATGTTTTGTTTAAAAAATGTCCAGCAAATTGGAAAAAAAATCCTTCCGCGGGTCGTTGAAGGCAGCAGTGACTGTTCCGCTCTCATTCTTACTACTTTTGGAAGTATTGATACGTACCAGTAATCCCAGAGGCTAGTAGGAATGTCTGTAAGTATTGATACGTACCAGTAATCCCAGAGGCTAGTAGGAATGTCTGTAAGTATTGATACGTACCAGTAATCCCAGAGGCTAGTAGGAATGTCTGTAAGTATTGATACGTACCAGTAATCCCAGAGGCTAGTAGGAATGTCTGTAAGTATTGATACGTACCAGTAATCCCAGAGGCTAGTAGGAATGTCTGTAAGTATTGATACGTACCAGTAATCCCAGAGGCTAGTAGGAATGTCTGTAAGTATTGATACGTACCAGTAATACCAGAGGCTAGTAGGAATGTCTGTAAGTATTGATACGTACCAGTAATCCCAGAGGCTAGTAGGAATGTCTGTAAGTATTGATACGTACCAGTAATCCCAGAGGCTAGTAGGAATGCCTGTAAGTATTGATACGTACCAGTAATCCCAGAGGCTAGAAGGAATGTGAGCAAAAATAGATTACTTTATGAAAAAAACGAACAATAGAAAATTGTTTGATCAGAAGACTGTCTAATTTCAATGACATCGTGACCTCCTGTGGTTTAAGGGAATTCAAAGTTCCGAGGTCATCTAGGCGTTGTCAGCCAGTTTTGTTTTGTTTTTGTTGTCTTCTTTACTGAAATATAACGTGAGATTGAATAGAACATACAGATGTATCGAGACTAGTTTCTCTGATATCAAGACCATTGTCAGTTTTTTCCAATTATTGTAGTTTTCACTAAGAAAGGGAGATTTCACAAGAAATTATATTTAAAGCTGACTATTTTCAAGTAAGTGCTAGAATCTTACATTCTACGCAATCGGAACGGATAGCAGTAATAATAACATTACTGTTAAGAAACACACGAATTAAACGAACAAACAGGAAAGAAATAATATGACAATTAACATATCTTAGTTATCCCTAATTATGAAAAGAGGGAAGGCATCTAGTCAACACTACCCACCGCTAACTCAGGGACTACTCTCGTTTGATCGAAAAATGAGATTTGACCATCACTGTTGTAATGCACCAATGATCCAAAAGTATGGGAAGCCCTTTTCCGTCAACGGACTGCGAACTAAGAAACTTTGAATTTACCGGCACTCAAAAGGTTACGCCTGACCAAATGAATAAAATATTTTGATATTCATGACAATACAGTTTTAACATAGTAATAAAATAACACGAATTTCTACGTGGCTGCAGATTTAATCGAAAGAGGCCCAACGGAAGCCACGTGTTTTTTATTTGTGTTAATTCCAAAAGAGGGCGTTATTTATCTTGTGAAAGATTTTAATTATCTGGTTATGGTTCCAATTCAGTGGTTCTTAACCTTGTTGGATGTATTTAATCCCGGAAGTTTTGTACTTGCATTCACTGAACCATTCATAATTGGAAAAATAAAATATGATTTTTTCAAATTTAAAACATAAGTAAATATTTTATTAGTGCACAAAATGAACCATGCATCAGCTGTACACAATATCGCTGTGTTCAAAGAACGAAACCAACGAAACTTGAATTTCACACAAAAACAAAAACATAACTCAATGAATATTTACTGCAAATCAATATAACTTTTGCTGTAGCCTTTCAGAGACAAGTTCAGAAATGTGCGGCTTCATCTTGGCAAGTGCCACTCTTATATCATTTTCGAAACACAGTATGTTCCTTTTTTCATTTTTATGTCCACCATTCTCGGAAAAGATTGCTCGCAAAGGTACGTTGTAACAAACGGTATGAGTATCTAAAGGGCTTTCTTAGCAATAAGAAGGTACGTTACGATTTGGTGACACCAAAACGTTGAGATCGTTGTTGTTCTGAAAAGTTGCTGTTGAGCCTGGCTCTGCTGAAGTTCAATGATTTTGTCAAGGTATTCATCATTGACATCTCTTGTAACAACACTAAATGTGAACGGCTGTCTCACCCATGCTGGATATGACTCTCTGGTGGGGAAGTATCCATCGAGAGACTTTGCGAGCTCATCTAAGTGCATGGCAATTGCTTGCTTCAGTTCCCCGGGTTCAGAAATGTCTCAGATTTCAGACACATCTTTGATCTTACTTACACAATCGTCCACCAGGGGAAAGTTTGGGAAATTAGAATTCTCTGTTTGTCGTTTTCATAGCGATAGCTATTTTTGAAAAGCCTTTAAATTTTCTTCCGCTTCGATGATGTTGACTCCACCGCCATGCATCTGTTAATTGAAATGATTGAAAACATTGAAGATATCGGCCATGTATGCCAGAATGAGAATGAACTCAGATTTTTCGAAGCAATCTGCATGACAATGTTGGTGCTCTCGTAAAAACAGAGCTAATTCTCCATGCATGGCATAAACGTGATTCAGCACCTTTCCCAGGCATAACCACTGAACGTTAGAATGGAACGAAAGTCCGAAAAAACTACAGAAAACTATTTTTCACGATAGATTGTTGTCTCTGAAGAAGTCATCCACAAGTTTCTTCACGTCGGCTGCCTTAGTTGTTGTTGTAAGAGTATTACAAAATAAGAAAAAAATCTTTAATCTCGTCGTTCTTCACATAGCGCACTAATACACCCAGCTGGCTTAGATTGGAAACGTCGAGTTGAAGCCTGAATTTTGCTGGGCTTGAAATCAGATCTACAACTACTTGAGCCAAGATGACATTGCTCATGTCATCTATTCTGCTGCTGATGGTGTCATTTGAAAGAGGAATTTGGGATAACTTATTTTCAGCAGCTTTTTCCAGCATGATATTCGCCATCTTCAACGCGGCTGGTTTTACGGGTGCTTCACCAATGGTGTGTGGTTTGTCCTGGTTTTCAATCTAGTAAGCAGCTTCATACAGTGCTGTGAGGATCGGTTTGTCGATGGGTACAAAACCGAGAACAGGCAAAGTAGCCTTTTCATCGAACCTGGCTCTCTTTACCTTGAATTCAGCAAGCGTTGTGTTCTTGTATTTCCCATCTCCATGCAGCTTTATGGAGTGTTCTCTTAGTTTTGCTGGTGCTTGTCTAGAATTACTCAACTTGGCATTGCAAATCATGCATTGAGAACGCTGACTCCCATCATGTTCCGTTATACACGTGAATCCATATTGTACGTATTCGTCTGACCATTTTCTGTTTTCGCTCGACATAGTGTGAAGGGATTGAATGATTAGGAGAAAAATCACAAATGATGCACGATTACTATAGTCAAAAGTCGGCTGCTAAGCGCACGAAGTTCCCTGCGCACAGATATTAAGGCCAAGTGATGTGACGTGTTCAACCGCAGCCAATGATAGCCAAGTGGAGCATGACGTCACGAATCATATGAGAGGGTTCTGTCGAACTCCTGAGACTGACTCACTGAATTCCTGGGGCTCGATTGAACCCAGGTTAAGAACCACTGTTCTAATTCAAGAATGTGTGTGTGTCTGTGAGTTTGTTCAATAATGCTACATTTTCTTTGAAAAGTAAGTTTAGAATAGTGAATAATATACAATGTTTTCCTTTGAAAATCGAAATTTTCGAACATAAACCTGCGAATTTAAACTTCATAAAAGTTGTTTTGATTTTAATATCCGATTTTCAATAATTCTGCTCCACATATTTCAAAAATAATATTCTTTTTTTCTATCACGTAGGAAATTTTTTATAGTAAACTAAAATTTTTACTCTGTTTGTTACGTATAAATTCTTGGACGATCGATCGTTAAGACCCTCATGTCGCAATTTAGTTTATACTGAAACCGTAGAGAAATCTATATGCGGTGGTTGTCAACATTTTATGAATAGCAAAATGTAACCTGATTTTAATGAAAATGATTTACTGATGTAAAAGTACATATAGTGTTTTTTGATAAATCTGTATGTGATTGATATATATATATATATATAATTTCCGTATTCAGTGTACAGGAAATACTATAGAACTAAGCCTATGTAATCATTCGTATCAAACTATTATAGTTTACACCTTAAGAAACGATTTCACAGACTAATTGCCTTTTATTCTCGTCTTAGTGGTATTTAGAAACATAAGCTTAATTTTCTGTTATTGAATTGCGAAATGTTGAACTGTAAACGTATAATTAATATATTTTTTTAATTAAGTAGTATTTTAACACGTATGCCCTAAAACTATATTTAAAGTTTACAGACGAACTCTTCACCTACGTGTGGCCCGGCATGGCCAAGCGCGTAAGGCGTGCGACTCGTAATCCGAGGGTCGCAGGTTCGCGCCCGCGTCGCGCTAAACATGCTCGCCCTACCAGCCGTGGGGGCGTATAATGTGACGGTCAATCCCACTATTCGTTGGTAAAAGAGTAGCCCAAGAATTGGCGGTGGGTGGTGATGACTTGCTGTCTTCCCTCAAGTCTTACACTGCAAAATTAGGGACGGCTAGCACAGATAGCCCTCGAGTAGCTTTGTGCGAAATTCCAAAATAAACAAACAAGGCCCCCCCAGTGGCTCAGCGGTATGTCTGCGGACTTACACGCTAAAATCCGGGTTTCGATACCCGTGGTGGGCAGAGCACAGATAGCCCATTGTGTAGTTTTGTGCTTAATTCAAAACAACAACAAAACAAACAAACAAATTCACCTACGTGAGCATTTTTCCTGAGAATATAGATCTTTGTTATGAGATTAAAATGTCACAATTGCTAATTGTGTATATATATCTATATTTAGATTCCCTTCTGTAGTTAAATAATACGTCTTTGTTACATATGACGTAAAAACTCGTTTCGGTAAACTGTACATTACTAGTTCTATGCTTTGGTCGATGTTTGCCTTCTTGTGATATATTTTAATCTCATGTATATAAATATTACTTTGTCGTAACTGCTATCATTATTATTATTATTTAAAGTCATTTTCTGCTTGAAATTATTTTTGGGTGTTGCTAACTCCAAAATATTTCAGTTTGTTTGTTTGTTGTTTTTGTGCTAACGCGCAGCTACAGAGTTGTTGTTGTTTAGAATTAAGCACAAAGCTATACAATGCTCTGCTAACCACGGGTATCGAAACCCGGTTTTTAGCGTTGTAAGTCCACAGACATACCGCTGAGCCACTGGAGGGCCGCAGCTACACAATGGAATATCTGCGCTAAGGCCACCAGTGTTATCGAAATCAGTTTCTTAGCGGCAGAAACTTTCAGTCGTACTATTGAGACATTGGCGGCATTCCAATAGATTCTTTAGATGGAAAACTAATTACATTAATTTTGAAACTGACTTCAGTGTTTAAGAACAGTTCTAATAACACAATGCAAATCTTTGCTGATAGATATTTTAAATACTATAATAATGCTTATGTTTCCAGCAAAGAAATTAACTTGTTTTGGCTCATTTCTTATTCTTAATCGACATAGCTTCTAATATATATGGACACAAAAAAATATATTAAAGTCGCTTGGAAGATCGAAGATAAAATTCAAGAGAGAGAGAGAAACGATAGTAATTATTTAAAGACAAGTTTTTATTTGACCCGACGTTTTAGGTGTTATTTGTTAAAGGATTGTTGTTGTTTATTTTCCGCATAGCTCCAGGGGGCGTATCTGCGCTAGGCGTCCTAAATTAGTAGTGTAAGACTAGAAGGAAAGCAACTAGCCACACTACTCTTCGCCAACTTTTGGGCTACTCTTCTACCAATGAATAATGAGACTCACCGTCATACTATAACGTTAGCCCACACGGCTGAAAGGGTGAGCATGTTTTCTGTAAAGATAATTCGAGCCAGATACCCACAGATTACGAGTCAAGCGCCCTAATCACCTGGCTATTTGTTAAAAGTACTCGATATATTCTATTTTAACATCACCACCCACCGCCAACTCTTGGACTACTCTTTTATCAACGAATAGTGGGATTGACCATAACATTATAACGTACACACGGCTGAAAGGGCGATTATGTTTGGTGCGACGGGGATGCGAACCCGCGACCCTCAGATTAGGAGTAGCATGCCTTAAACCACCTGGTCATTCCAGGTCATAAGAATTTAAGTTACTACAATTAATAAAATGCTTTGAGTTCACAGATCACCTATGTTGAATATTTCATCGAAAACCTGATATCTGGCTAACAAACTGAGAATATTTGTTCAAATATTTTTCGGCATGATAAAACTGCACGTAGAATAGAAAATACTGTAGTTTTGATAAATTTAACCCAGATAATATAAATTAACGAAACATATACGGATAAAAAAACGATAACTTCAACTACATGAGCCAAAATATAATAATGTAAAAAATAAACGGAAAAAAAACACAAATATTTTAATGACTAATTTTGGTGTAAAACCCAAAGTATACGAGCTACAATAAAAGTACAATATAAATGTAACATAAAATCAAATAAGTAATTCAGTATAACAATAACAATCGACAGGATATGACAATAAAAAGTTCCAATTTAAGCGCCGGCAACTGGTAAAGCATTGAAAACTAATAGAAATAAAATTCGAGATGTAAATCATGGATTGTTTGTTTGTTTGTTTTTTGGAATTTCGCACAAAGCTACTCGAGGGCTATCTGTGCTAGCCGTCCCTAATTTAGCAGTGTAAGAGTAGAGGGAAGGCAGCTAGTCATCACCACCCACCGCCAACTCTTGGGCCACTCTTTTACTAACGAAAAGTGGGATTGACCGTAACATTATACACCCCCACGGCTGGGAGGGCGAGCATGTTTGGCGCGACTCGGGCGCGAACCCGCGATCCTCAGATCACAAAGCGCACGCCTTAACGCGCTGGGCCATGCCAGACCCTATAAGTCATGTAAGCCGTAGGTATTTTTTCCACGTTTCTCTTATCCAAAAATATAAAAAATAGCATTTTAGAACTGTATGTACATTTTTGTCTTCCATAAATTACTTTTAAAGCTGCTTATAGTCGGTCAAAAAGACATTTGAGCTCAATGTTTGATGTTAACATCAATAGAAACAGTTAATCATGTTGAAAAAGTGGAATAAAAAATCTGGTAATGAAATGGAATAAATATGAAACAAAATTTATTAAACCAGAATATAAATGGTTGTTGAGAAACTACCGACAAGAACATAAGATTAAGTATGCAAATTACTGAGAGGAAAATAAAGCTCAATTTTATAATAATTGCAAAATTAAAATAAATTGTAATGAACCTTGAATTATGATTTACGCCAAGAGATAGATTTATACTCTAGTGAGTTAAATAATAATTTTAAAAAATCCTTAAAACGGGAGCTCACATATATTCGTGTGACTTCATTGAAATGAGTGACAATCTCAACCCTGACCCAAAATACTCAGACTGACTGCCCTGTATGATGGTCCTTTACTGATGTAGCAATGGCCTTGTGGCTGCACGTATACTGTACTATTGATTCTCCACGAACAAAAAACAGATGACAAAACGTGGACTGTTTAGCGTATTTTATTTATTTACTTTTAATTTTTTTGATGTTGCGTCCCATGGTAAACAATCTGTCAAGGTTCAAAAAACGGCAGCGTCTTTAATTATCACTTGTTATTTTCAATCTGATAACCATTAGCGTTGGCTTCAAGTCTCTAGGCCTAAACACAACATTTATTAGCCCATTTTGTTGTTACGAGTTGTTTTTCAAGGACAAACTGAACCTAGTTTGTCGAATTACAGACTACAGTAACTATTACCGGCCTAATTTAACTTTAATGACTTTTTCTTGATAATTAATATTTCCGAATACTGAGAGTGAAAAATACTTTTAGGTTTTCATAATAGCATTTTGAAATTGGGTTTCATCGATCTAATTAGTTCGTTAACACCAGTAAAAAAATAATTTAAACGTTTGTCTTGTTTGTTTGTTTTGGAATTTCGCACAAAGCTACTCGAGGGCTATCTGTGCTAGCCGTCCCTAATTTAGCAGTGTAATACTAGAGGGAAGGCAGCTAGTCATCACCACCCACCGCCAACTCTTGGGCTACTCTTTTACCAACGAATAGTGAGATTGACCGTCACATTATACACTCCCACGGCTGGGAGGGCGAGCATGTTTAGCGCGACCCGGGCGCGAACCCGCGACCCTCGCATTACGAGTCGCACGCCTTACGCGCTTGGCCATGCCAGGCCTAAACGTTTGTCATAAGAACAAGCAAGTAAAATAAAATTATGGAATTAACGGTTAAAAATACTTTAGTATTTCCCTGAAAATATAACGTTGCAATTGTCCGAAACATTTAATAAAACCATTGAGCTTTCTATAACGTGGCACTAAAAATATGTATACACACAGTCGCAAAATCAGTTAGAATGGTCATAAATTGTAGTGTAATACATGTTACAAAAATAACAATTAAAGTTACTTATTGTAACGAATGTTTGGGAAGTTGTTTTATGTACTATAATTTAATGAATCAATACCGTATCAATATGCGATTACCAAAATTATTATTATTTCACAAAAGTTATAAAGTGCTCAATAAAGTTCATAGAGTTGGTTGAAGTAAGAATCTAGCTAATACCTGGAAATCATTATTTTAACACAAGTAGTAAAAGAGTCGTGTAAGTTCATATTATAACAGCCAAACGTATAAATCACATGATATCAGGCGGAACTGTAAGATTGCATATGTTACGTTAACTTATAAAAGTATTAAATAACGAGTAACTACAGGGTGGTCGCTAGAAAAGCGGAAAATTTGAGGGTCAGATGAGATCATGAATAAAATGCGTGCTTATTCATTTCTATTTTGATTTCTTTACATCATGAATAAAATGCATGATTTTAATAATTTTGAGCATCTATGAGTGTAATATAACATATGTCTTTAAAAAACTTTGTAAAAGTTATTCTTTAAAAATAAATAGCTGTTTGACAAATTTTACGCTTTTCTAGCGACCACCCTGTATTTATATAGATTAAATACGTACGATTTTAACTTGAATCATGTTTGTTTTTGAATTTCGCACAAAGCTACTCAAGGGCTACCTATGCTAGCCGTCCCTAATTTAGCAGTGTAAGACTAGAGGGAAGGCAGCTAGTCATCTGCCGCCAACTCTTGGACTATTCTTTTACCAACGAATAGGAGGATTGATTGTCACATAATAACGTCCCCGCGGCTTAAAGGGTGGGCATGTTTGGCGCGACCCTCAGATTACGAGTCGCACGCCTAAACATGCTTGGCCATGCCGGGCCACAATTTGAATCAAGCAACATAAGTTAAAGCTGGCGGAGCATTGGCAACCGCTAATCCTAAAATTTGTAACAAAAATTGCGAAAAAACTGAAAAATTATAATTAAGTCATTTGTTTTTCTTATTTTATATCTATTTATGTGTTATGTTCTGTTTTGTCTTTGACGATGTTAATAATGACAAATGAATAAAATACACTTGTAATTAGTGTTGTTAAAATAATGAACACTGCCACTGTTAACAATGATAAGAAATAACTCTATTTTATTATAACTTAATTTAGTCTAAAGTGGAAATACTGAAGTTTTCATTACTTGAGAACTTTTCAGGTAATAAAAAAATTACGATTTTTTGGGCCCAAAAATGATAAAGGAAACGAATATTAGTGGAGAATTCAAAACTTTTGTTTTTGTTATTGCTCTAAAATAAAATAAAACAAATTATATTAACACTAAAGTTATTCTAAGGCCTCTTCCAAAATTATTATAATATTACGATTACAATACTATTCTAACGTTATTTCTTGGCGTTATTGAAAATTATTATAACGCTATTCGTAAGTATTTTCAAGGTTTCATTCAAAACGATTATGTCACAATTCTAAAGTAATTTCGAAGCCTGATTAATAGTTTAAAATTTAGTATAGAAGGAAGCCTCGTACAAAATAACTTAAGTCTTTTCTGTACATCTTGTTTCCTATTTCACAAACAGAAGTAGGCATTTAATGTGAAGAATTGTTTCGTAGAAAGTTTTAACAAAGCTGCTGGTTACAGCTTTAAAAATATGAATTTAGTAGAATTAACACTATATTTAACTGGATATATATATATATATTTTTTTTCCAAATATCTGGCCCGACATGACCAAGCGTGTTAAGGCGTGCGACTCGTAATCTGAGGGTCGCGGGTTCGCATCCCGGTCGCGCAAGAAATGCTCGCCGTCCCAGCCGTGGGGGCTTTATAATGTGACGGTCAATCCCACTATTCGTTGGTAAAAGAGTAGTCCCAGAGTTGCCTTCCCTCTAGTCTTACAGTGCTAAATTAGGGACGGCTAGCACAGATAGCCCTCGAGTAGCTTTGTACGAAATTCAAAAACAAACCAAATATCTGTCTAAGCCCAAAATAGGCAGATACAATTGCTCATTATGTCTGTCATGGCAAATAATCATTGAAGTGTTTTTTTATTGCTTTCCTCAGTGGATGTAGTTTATTCGATTTATCCAGCTTAATAAACAAAAGTGGATGTATTTTTGCAATAACAGGACACAAACTACGAATCTTTGGATTCTGAGTTCGTGTGATATTCCTCTCGGTGGACTCAACAGATAACACGAGGTGGCTTTGCTTAAAGAAAACACACACACACACATTTTAGCTAGGTCCAGTGACAAGGCTTCTACACCAAAGTTATCTTAGTTTAGTCCTTAGTAGCAAGTCTTATTTCAGCATGGTTTTTAATTTCTTAGCACCTAATCTACTGACTAGGATGAATAAACTGCCTTGATCTTTCACGTTAGCCACATCTATCAAAGCCTTATCTTTAGTTTGAGAACTTGTAACCGGCTTGCATCATCTTGTGACACTCTCGTCTTTAGTTCATATTTTTTGTAGTTTAATTCATTAACATTGTGATATTGTCGTCGTGGGTATGAAATATTTGTGTCCGGATTGGTTCGTATGGTTTATACTATCTCTTTTAATATATATTTAGTCTAGTGGCTGAGCTTGTACTTTAGTCTTATGTCAGCTTAGTTCAACAAACAAGTTGAAAACGGTCCAAACAGGATTGTTGAAATGGTTCCCGATATCTACAGCTGGAGTGATTCGTCAGTCTCATCACAGCTTTGGTTTTTAATATGAGCACTTTTTTGTTGTTATTTTAGCAGGTATAATTCATTTTGTGACGGACTTGTCTTTAGTACATTAATATGAGCACTTTTTGTTGTTATTTTAGCAGGTATAATTCATTTTGTGACGGACTTGTCTTTAGTACGAGTGTTTTTGTGGTCGGATAAATTCGTCTGTTAAATATATTTACTTTGTTATTGTACACCATGTCTCGCATCAGAACTTGTATTTCACTATTATGTTAACTTAGTTCGTTGATTAAGCCGATAGAGTTTAATGAAAAGACTTATTAGCCAATCATGAGTCTGTTTTCTTGTTAATGTCCAACTCCACAATTGGTCTGATTCATCAGTACTAAAACCTATTTTGTCGCTGAGTCTGAAAAATACTTAAAATGTTTATCAGTCACAGTTTTCCAGAGACCTTATGTAGTCATTTTTGTTTGTTTATTTGTAAGGTCTTTTATAAAAAAGTGCTAATATTTCCTCAGTTTAAATAGTTTTAACACACTGGTTCAGTGAAGTATATTTTTTAATGGTTTAATTTTTTCCCAAGTATACCTTCCAGCTTCTTTGTTATTTTTTGTCCAAACTTTGGAATAAAATTTCTGTTTTATCGTAGCATCGACAACAAGGTATGATAGTTCTCAAAATTAACCAGAAGTAGCTATTTGTTATGAGAAATGAAAAGTGTCAAACGTTATACCAGAAATATTGTAAAATTTTTCACATAGACAATAAGTATTTAAATGCTCACAATGTTTGTAATCGGAACACCTTTCTCACTTTGGTAATTTCTAACTTTAAAGTAACAGAAGGTTTGAACAAACACAGAACGTTCGAAATAAAAATAATGTAACAGATCTATAGAAAAGTACGCGTAAATGACCAGCAAATCAATATTATTTTAAAATAAGCATAAAAGTTTTCAAAAGACTGTTATTAATAATAATAACAATTGTTAAATCGGGTACTGTGCATTGGTGTGAAGAAACAATATTATGTTTTTGAAGTTCGAAAAATAACTAGTACTCTGCTTAATAAATGAATAATAAATATTATGTATGTACACACGAAGAAAATAAATATTTAAGCACATGCAAGTTCTCTCACACAAAATATTATAGAAAGCACAGTCTTTTATATATTCTCTTGGGGAAATGAACACTTATTATGTTATGTAAGTGTCCGGCATGGCCAGGTGGTTAAGGCATTCGACTCGTAATTTGAGGGTCGCGGGTTCGAATCCCCATCACGCCAAACATGTCCGCCCTTTCAGCTTTGGGAGCGTTATAATATGGCGGTCAATCCCACTATTTGTTGGTAAAAAGTATCTCAAGAGTTGGCAGTGGGTGGTAATGACTAGCTGCCTTTCCTCTAGTCTTACACTGCTAAATTAGGGACGGCCAGCGCAGATAGCCCTCGAGTAGCTTTGCTCAAAAAACAAACAATTGTATGTAAAATTTATAATATTTTAAAATAATATAAAAAAACTTATGAGAGACGACACAGTGGTTACCAGAAATATTTTCCAAAGTGTGTCTCATATTCAAGTGAGTTTATAATGATTGATGATTTTTAGTCTAAACTGAACCTTTTTTGTGAACTTTACATCAAGTGACTTCATATAACGTTAACCAAGTGAAATATTATACAGTTTATTTTGAATTTTGCGCAAAGCTATATGAAGGGTTTGGTCCATGTTTTGGACCAGGAAGGGTCAGGTTCAACGTGACTTCTTCAGCATTTCTTACCCGTAGCACATTTCAATTTTGAAAATGGTTAAAGTCCCTTTCTTCAGCTTAGTAGGCTAATAAACCCAAAATGGCACTTGAAAAAGAAAACCCAGAAATACATAATAAAAGTCATTGTCTTTAATATCTCAATTAATAATTTACAGGGTCATACTGTTGACCAAGTAAAATATGTACGTTAAAGGCAAAGTTTTAGTATGTTTTAATAATAAGAAGAAATCTGAACATAGCATAGAATTATACAAAAATCAAAATACCAATCAAACAATACTTAAAGATGACCAAAAACACATAAAAAACAATAATAATTGTACATACATACAAATATCATTACTAGATTATTAAATTTTAGGAAGCACGTTCTTTTTTTTTACATTTATTTAGACATAATTTTAAAAAGAAAAAGTAATCATTATTTTCCGTGATACGACGGACATTCGGCTTATGATCTATAAATAACATATACACACAAATAATTTTTGTTTAACAAACGTCCACAATTCGCTACAGACTTTGTGATTTAGGCCAATCATCTGTGTGACATCATTTGTGAAAACAATGTCGTCATGCTTCAGCAACATAACAAATCACTTCGTTTTGAGCGTCCTACTAACTTGAACGAGTTTTTGATAACAAGAAGGAGACGATATGTTTATGAAATCACTTGGTTTTAGTACTCACTACTCATTATTATAGGGATAAGCGTGGCTTAGCGCTTTGAGCTGGTTGTCAGATGGTTGCGAGTTCGAGGCTACCAAGTTGAATGATGGCCAACAGCTGGGTGTTTAAATTAATCTGTGATGGACCGTCTACGTTCTTATCCGTTTGAACCAGTTAAACCAGAGTTCAGAAGCTTATTCTATATGTCATCTCAGCATGGAGGATTTTGCTCTGAACTCTGACCCACTATTATATCAGAATTGCTACTATTTTTCAAAAGCCTGTAAGAGCTATGTTTATAGAACTTTGAATAGATATCTAATATCATCTAACAATGGAAGTGTTGCAACCGAGACGTATTTTACTCTTTCAAATGGTACTTTTTTTTTCCCAAAGATAGCTCAAAATCGATTTTTTTGAAACATTATGTTTCAAAATGTTTTTGCTGCCCCCCAGTGGCTCAGCGGTATGTCTGCGGACTTACACGCTAAAATCCGGATTTCGATACCCGTGGTGGGCAGAGCACAGATAGCCCATTGTGTAGCTTTGTGCTTGATTCAAAACATCAACAACAAGTTTTTGCTACTTTAATGGTGTACTTGTGCCCCAGGAATAGTGTGTTTTGTTTTGTTTTTGAATTTTGCGCAAAACTACACGAGGGCTATCTGCGTTAGCCGTCCCTAATTTAGAAGTGTAAGATTAGAGGGAAGGCAGCTAATCATCACAACCTACCGCCAACTCTTGGGAAACTTTTTTACCAACGAATAGCGAGATTGACCGTAACATTATAACGCCCCCACGGCTGAAAAGGCGAGCATGTTTGATGTAACGGGGAATCGAACCCTCGACCCTCGGATTACGAGTCGAGTGCCTTAACCACCTGATCATGCTGAGCCAGAAATACTATGAAAACTATTTTAAGGGATTCTCTAAGGTGTTAATTATGTTATATTTGTAATGATCTTCACAATTTCATGAACAAAATCCACATCCTTGCAATTTACAGAAATATTTTATACAGGCTTGTATCTTGATAGAAAATGTAAGTATTAGTTACATTACGTTTTCGTTTGCCGTACGCAATTGCAAAATGCACAAAGGATACCTGCATATGTCAACTTCAACTTTCTTTGAAGGGTCAGGTATAAGGAAAAGCCGAGTGGTTAGTTCCAGTTTTGAGAATTCGAGGATTCATCGTTCGAGGGCTTTTGCCACAAAAATGAGTTCTTCACTTTTACGCCAAGAGGGAAAGTCAAATCCCTTCTTTCTACTAGACACGAGAAGTCAAAGGATTGACTTCTAGTCTATCGGTTCAAAATAACGAACGGCTTTTGACGGATACTCTTTTTCTTTGTAGCTTGCGCGAAAAATCTAAAAAAATAAATAAAAAACAATATTTTAAACCACCACAAATAGCATTGCCTATGGAGTTCAAATTTCTTTCAGCCAAACGTACTGTAGCTTTAAATATGCATACATGAAAATATTAATAATTTAAGTAAAATATTTTATTTGGTTAGAAAAAAATTGAACTTTTCTCTCTTTCGTTTTTAGAAAAAAGAGATTGTTTTGAAATAATCAAACTTGTTAACGTTAGCCACCATGTACTCAATAAATAATTTTTTTACAAATAAAAGTAAACGTGGTTACTTCTTTACTAACGAATTTTGCTGGATTTTCCTCTTTAAGCCTTTAGTTACAAAAATAAGGTCAAATTACACGTGAATGTAGAAACAATTCTGTATTTGGTCATTTCTATGACTTGCGTGCATTATACGGTTTGCCGTATGGTGGTTAGTATATTTATCCAGATTTGTTTTCCAATTTGCTTTTGTACTTTAAATTTGCCCCCCAGTGGCTCAGCGGTATGTCTGCAGACTTACACGCTAAAATCCGGGTTTCGATACCCGTGGTGGGCAGAGTACAGATAGCCCATTGTGCAGCTTTGTGCCTATTTCTAAAAACAACAAAAACAAACAACATACTCTAAATTTGACTAAGTTGTTACATTTTTAATTTTTTTATATGGTAAACATCAAAGGTCTAAAAATAATCTTCTTGGCATCGCTGATACTTGATATATATTAATATATTCGTTTGTTTTTTCTTATAGCAAAGCCACATCGGACTATCTGCTCAGCCCATCGAGGGGAATCGAACCTTTAATTTTAATCAGTTGTAAATCCGGAGACATACCGCTGTACTTGCGGGGGGCGTTAATATATTAGTTTTGTTGTGTTAGTAAATATTTGACATTGATATATAAATACTGTCAAGATATCAGACTGTGACATAAAGTTACAATGTCACCCACCTAAATCTGATAAAAAATGCAATTCTTGTTTTATAATTAAATACACAAAATTTAATGGTATTTTTTTTTCTGTATATAGTCATCTTCTGTTCGATCCTACACGTTTCAGTGCATTTCAGGCACACTTATATGTATATATTAAAACTATAAAGTTTTCGAGCCATAAACCAAAACACATTAACAGTTTTTGCTGTTACATTTTATTACATTAGTAGCAAAATTGAATTTAACATGTTTATTTAAGGCTAGGGCCCGGCATGGCCAAGTGTGTTAAGGCGTTCGACTCGTAATCTGAGGGTCGCGAGTTCGAATCTCGGTCGTACCAAAACATGCTCGCACTTTCAACCGTAGGGGCGTGATAATGTGACGGTCAATCCCACTATTCGTTGGCAAAAGAGTAGCCCAAGCGTTGGCGGTGGGTGTTGATGACTAGATGCCTTCCCTCTCGTATTACACTGCTAAATTATGGACGGCTAGCGCAGATAGCCCTCGAGTAGCTTTGCGCGTAACTCAAAAACAAACAGTTAAGGCTATTAAACTCAATTTCATAAAGTTTGAACAATGCAAAGGAAGGTGCGACATATTCAGCGACCATTCACGTGGACTGAATAAAGTTTAGTGAAATTAAATAATTATATTTAAATGAAGTTAAATGAATAAAAAAATAATATAACCTCTCATCTAAATATCTTATATGCGTTGATCGAAAATCGATTACATAGTCCATTTAATATAATATTATCAGCAGGAGCATGCAAAATCATAAAACATCAATTTTGCATAATAGTCATAATAAAAACTTACATATAATACAAATATATAAATGAAACAATAAGTAAAACTTTATTGTATATACTAAACACTTTAGCCATTACTGTTAAGGAACAAATACATTATAATATTGCATCTATCTTATATGTTCTTTCTTGAACTTAAATATGTCTAAGATTCTATTGACTTTAGTCCTTATCCAAACGTACTTTTGATCCTATAGGTTTCAGTCCTAAATCTATATACCTGTTCCATCCTACAGATGTTGTATACCTTTTATTGAAAACAACCAAATCATTTTTAAAGGTTTCACATCCACACAAAAACAAACAAACAGTAATTAGGTTTAATTAAAGCAAGGGCGAAATAATTTTCATTCGTGATGATTTGATTAATGGCTTAAATAGTTAGTTTTCCGACCAGTACTGCTTTTCTTTGTGTGTGGGTGATGAGCTCTGTTTTGAACAAAACGCGCCGTCGGCAATGGATATGCTGAACATAATATAGTTGAAATAATAATATACGAAGTTGTTATTCTTGAAATATTCCCAAGGAATCAAATAAACAACAGTTTTAAAAATATAGCACTAAAGTTTTATGACAACTATAGTTAAATATACTATTCTTTGCACTATTATATATGACAGTTATACACATTACGTAATAGTATGTTCGCAAATTTAAAATGAAGGGCAGATGATTTTTTTTTTAAATACTCACGATTTTTTACCCATAATCAGCAACATCATATCAATAATAGCAAAGTTTTTTTTCATGGATAGCTAGATGATATATGGACACTCTGTTTTATTCTTGAAGTTTCACCCAGATTAACAATGTATTAACTCACATAAACAATTTACAATATAATAAACGTTTAGAATTTTTAAACAAATAATTAAAAATCTCTTAAGTTGATTTGTAATAAACCATTGACAACCCTGGTTCTATTCTTCTATATCTCGTTCAGCCCGTATCTCTTCTAATAAATTAAATAAGTGTTTTCCTTTTATTTATTACACTAGTGAACGTTAATAGAGAAGATTTCCCTCAAGAATTTCATCCTCTAATAAGGAAGAATAAATATTTAGTTGTTTTTTTTTAATTGTACACTCTATATGTTTGTTAAATTGCTGCTGAATGTAGTTAAGCACGGATGTAGTTAAGTTGCTTACCATATTCACTTTAGTTATTTCAAACTGTAGGATAATTCTTTATTGTTTATCTATCTGTATTTGATACTTTTGTATGGAATAATAATAGAAATGCATCACTGAATTAATTTAAATTAATTTTTATTCAAACAAATGCTAACAAGTACACGGTTCGCATGTTATTTCTAAAACAAACAGTTCAACACAATTTTAAAATTATGTTTTATAAAATATCACTGGATCGCAACCATAATGCATATGCTACTTATTATAAGTCGTTGCATCGTAATACAGACATAATTCATTTTTAGTTGGCCTGGCATGATTGGGTTGGTAAGGCACTTGACTTGTAATCCGAGGGTTACAGGTTCGAATCCAACTCCCACCAAACATGCTCGCCCTTTCAATCGTGGGGGCGTTATATAGTTACGGTCAATCCCATTATTTGTTGGTAAAAGAGTAGCCCAAGAGTTAGCAGTGGGTGGTGATGAATAGCTTATACTGCTAAATTAGGGACGGCTAGCACAGATAACCCTCGTGTAGCTTTGGATAAAATTCAAAAACCAAACAATAAAAACTTATTTCTCCGTGATTGATATGCATATTGTCCTTATTTGGGAAATTTAAAACTTATGAAAAATTAGCAAAGTCAACGATTAAAACTCAAATATGTACTGAAAGTGTAGTTGAGTTTTAACCGAATTTTAATTCTTTTCATTGTGTAAGTTAATTTTCGCTCATACTTAACGTAAGTTTTGAACAACATCATTATTTTGTTACAAAACATAGTGGAAGAGGAATACACTACAAAGGTATGCTGATACCATATTCATTTTAGGAACAGAAAAAAAAATTATTTAGGATTAGGTAATATTATCCTCAAATATAAAGTAAACGACAACAGGTGTAGCGCGTACTTCTCTGAACTGCTTTAAATACTCTAGCTGTTTTTTGTGCGTATTTTGATTACTTAGTCATTACCAAGTTTTTCCACACAAACTGTCTCGATGTTTCGCGTTCGTTTTCTTTTCTTTGTTCATTTGAAGCTAAACGGTTATGCTTCGTTGTTATGGCAACAGGAGTCTCACATGAACTCAATTTTTCCTTTAATTTTTGTTGTTTTTTTCACTGGGCCAATTCAGAGAGTGCGGATTTCGGCAGGAAAAGTCGCCCGCGTTCAGTAGTTGTTCTAATTTGCGTTCGTCATATTAGATGGGTGGATAGATGAGAACACGCGATGAGTTCGGAACGGGAGGCCCTTTTCAGCTCTAGTGACGTAGTTTCGCCAATTTATTGGAAGAAAGCTTGATTTGTTGCCATCATAAGAACGAAGAATGTCCCAGCTGTGCAACTGAGTCCTCATCACGTGTAAACACAGTTTTATCAACTGATTACAGTCAAGCTCATCTGGTCGGTAAATTCAGGAAGTAACGGTAGGACTACATTTGATTATTCATTCTTATATTTCGTCAAAATAAAACCACAAATGTTTCATCTCGGTTGTGTAGAATAATAAATGCATCGTTCACTCATTGTAACGTTTGTAATCTTACTTCTGTCGAATAGCATTCCATAGTTTTTTTTTATAACAGAATAGTCTATAGGTTATGTTTTGTGTGGAATATGACAAAGTTTCATTTAAAATTTGATAAGTAGGGCGTAGCTGGGTTAATATTGTCAGCCAGGTTTCATATTACAGCCTCAGTCAGTTGCCCCATAAGACAGGTATGGTGTGAGAAGTGGGCTACTAGGACTGGGTTCTTCTTGCTTTAAGCGTTGGTGTCCAGGCTGGAGCAGCATTTTCGAAACAAGGTAAGAATTTAAAATATTTTATGAATATTCAATTCGTCTCTTTTCTTATTTTATTCTGTGCCATCGAGGTAACAACGTCCTTTAAAATGATTACCAAAACATGACCTCCATTAAAAAGCAAGGAATTAAGTTAGATAATGTTAAAAATGTACGTATGATTGTTTATGTTCCATTTGTATTCCAGTCGTAACAACCGCATACTGTTTAACAGCTTATGGCGTTTTTTGTTTTGGTGAGAGTACACCGTTTCATAAGTATTTGAAAGGCAGATATGTATCACCTATTATTACGATATTAAAATTTGTATCTGAAAATTAACTGGAATGCTTAAAATACTTATCTTTAAACACCTATCTTACCTCGCATATCAATTTACAACGATTCAATAAAGGAAGATTTTCCGTTAAAACGTATCCCTTGTTTTCAAAGCACGATTATTGACGCGTATTTTTGTTGTTTTTGCAACTGACAAAAACATCTTAGAAATATTACATATGGAAGTTGAAAACTATTTGGGTTGTTGAAAACTGAAATATTTCTATCAAGAAATCAATTAAAAGAATGAAATCGCTTCGAAGGTTTCGAGCTTTGCTGACAATAAAAATTTAAGAAAGTCCATAAAAGTATCGCGACTTAGAAAGGAGAGACAAAACATTTTTTTAAAACCAATTAGTTTGAAGTTGCCTCTAAATACTGAGCAAAAGAGGTTTGTTTGTTTTTTACAATTCAATATTTTAATTGCAAATTTCGACTGAAATTTGAAGTTTATCTTGCTTGTTTGTTTGTTTGTTTTGGAATTTCGCACAAAGCTACTCGAGGGCTATCTGTGCTAGCCGTCCCTAATTTAGCAGTGTAAGACTAGAGGGAAGGCAGCTAGTCATCACCACCCACCGCCAACTCTTGGGCTACTCTTTTACCAACGAATAGTGGGAT
This sequence comes from Carcinoscorpius rotundicauda, assembly GCA_011833715.1. NCBI lineage: Eukaryota > Metazoa > Arthropoda > Merostomata > Xiphosura > Limulidae > Carcinoscorpius > Carcinoscorpius rotundicauda. The sequence continues at coordinate 21,338,701 of CM022400.1, forward strand.
TGACCGTAACTTTATACACCCCCACGGCTGGGAGGGCGAGCATTTTAAGCGCGACGCGGGCGCGAACCCGCGACCCTCGGATTACGAGTGCACGCCTTAACGCGCTCGGCCATGCCAGGCCCTGAAGTTTATCTCGAAACATTGACCAGCACTTGGCTAGTGAGCACATGTATGAGGCCTTGAAAATGAAAAACATCCACTTTCTTACTGATGTTTGGCTCATAACTGACCCCTTTTAAAACGCTCGAGTGTGCTTTTTTAACTTCCAAAAATACCTCTTTAAAACAAAAACAAAAAAAAAGTTTACATTTAAAGAAAACACATCAATAAACATGATTCTAGCTCTATGTTTTGCTCAGCTGTTTATTTAAATATTATTCATATTTTCCCCACAACTTAAATGTACAAAAGAATAATACATTTGTGAATTCTTTTGTAGAAAGAAGTTGATTACACGTAGAAAATTGCGTCTGTTGACACACTAACGTTTACTGTTTTGGTACTGAAGTGTACTTTCAGATGACTTGTTATTTAAATTGATTGACTCCGAAACTGTTAAGCAAAAACCAAACGATGGCAGCAGGTTAGTTGTCGAAAAGTAATTTTAGTTATTAAATTAGTTCGTAATAATTTAAGATATCTAAAAATACTAGTGTTTCATATTACAACTTAACAAAAACCTTGAAATTAATGCTAAACTTCAAAATGGAAATAAGTAATATTCGCGAAGTCTAAATGTATTAGGCCTAAACGTTAATACTTATAAAGAGAAACTTAAAGAAGGGAACAAAAGTCGAACAATACAAAAAAGCGAAGAATACAAACGAGAGTCGCCATTGGTTAGCTGCAAAATGGATACATTTTTTCAGACGTGCGAAGTTCGAAAAAAAAATGTTTTTTTTCTTTTTTTTTCAAAAAATTTAGAACGCACATGTGCACTCACTGACTTGGAAAACGCCAGTACGGAGATTGAAAATAACTGCAGTTGTCCATCTAACTCTTTAGCTGTCACGCTGAAAACTCAAAACTTCAATAAGGACAGCGGATGCTTTGCTGCGTGATGTTTGTACGTTACGTACAAAAATCAATACAAAAACACAATAAAACAATTTTGGATTAAACACTGATTTGCCAAAATCATTCTGACAGATTGTTTAACTTTTGAAAGCAAATAATGAATAATACGTGCATGTTTAAAGATAGCTGTGTATCCAATACGAATATCAGTCTATTTGAAAGGAAACTTAAACATTCGTGTTTTTCTCATTGAGTGATCAACAACAAAAAACAACCAAAAAATATTAGTTCTAGGCATAATATTACGTAGAGAGTGAATTCTTACGAGAAAAAAACACGAATGTCTATAAACTTAGTACAGAAAGTTAGGTTTAATTGAGTGACTCGTAGAAATGACAGACTTTTGATGGTTTCTGTATTTGTAGATATTAAAAGAAGGAAAGTTCTGTTTGACAAGGTGCAGGTACACCATTTTTATATCTTAATGAGAGGAGATTTAGCAATATATATTTAATCAGGAAATACAGCATAGATGTATTAACCAAAACGAAATTAAATTAGGAGTAAATAGAATTAGCCACGACATGAATTCATGTAATGAACCTGAACTTGGAGCTAAGAGAATTATTAATTAACCATGACGTATAGAAAGTGGGTTAACAAAGCATTCACACCATGATCTTATGTACAACAAAAAAAATGTGTGGGTTAACAAAGCATTCACACCATGATCTTATGTACAACAAATAAAGTGTGGGTTAACAAAGCATTCACACCATGATCTTATGTACAACAAATAAAGTGTGGGTTAACAAAGCATTCACACCATGATCTTATGTACAACAAATGAAGTGTGGGTTAATATAAAAGTTGTTTTCTAATGCCAAGATTTCAGACTTTAAAAACATATTAACGACTCTCTACATTGTAGATAATAATTAGAATAAAACTTAATTGTAAGCTATTTATATATATTCATGTCGGTATACATAGTAGCAGAATACTTTCGTACATATGTAGGGAAGATTGCAGATTATACGTATGAAGTATAAGTAAAATTATTTATTCAGTGCCTCAAGAAAATCAGTTAACATTAAATCACCTGCCACCTTTTTCATTAAAATATTTTCACTACTCACCAGCTACTCTTATCCGAAGTTTTCACTTACAAAATGTTCCAATTCCACCTATTAAGGCCCGGCATGTCCAGGTGGTTAAGGCATTGGATTCGTAATCCTATGGTTGCAGGTTCGAATTTTCGTTATACCAAACATGTTCGCCTTTTCAGTCGTGGGGCGTTATAATGTTGTAGTTAATCCCACTATTTGTTGGTAAAAGAGTACCCGCCAAAGAGTTGACAGTGGATGATGATGACTAGTTGCCTTTCCTATAGTCTTACAGAGCTAAATTAGGGACGGATAGAGCAGATAGCCCTTGCGTAGTTTTGCGCGAAATTAAAAAGAAACAACAAACAAACCATCGGGCGTTATATTTAACTATTAGTTTGTGTTTGAGAACATTGGAAAAAAGTATTTTTCGTAGAAACTTAAGTCAACAAATTTGTGTTAAACATTATTTTATGAGTATTTGCGTTACTTACAGTGAAAAAAAAGTATTTTTTACGTTAAGCCTAATACAATAAAATTTAGTCACCTCGAGGACTCATGGTATTCAAAAACATTTATTAAAATGTTTTCTGCATTTAACGAAATATAAACTTAAACACTTGAGACCTGGTTTTGGGCGATAGGTCTTGCTGGCATTGGATAAGGCAGATGTGGTAGGGTTGACATATCATGATATATTCGTTTACGCTCTCGTTCATGGATTATTTACAAAATGCATCAGTGCCAGGGAGCTCAAAGACGTTAGAAACCACGTTGTCTGATATTAGTGGGTATTTAAAGTATTAGAAGTGGGGGATATGCCAAGTAAACATGGTGAACACACAAAGAGGTATTATAGTCACTCAAATTAAAATAATGTTGACTCATCACTCTTACGAGATAAATTACATGAATTTATTTATCTAAAATTTCGTTATAAACGCAACGTTTAATAAATAATTACACTTTATTCGCTGATGATGTCTTTTAATTGGAGATATTTTCTCTTTGCTATTTTCTTAAAATTTTGGCCAATGACAGTGCTGTTAGGTAAGGCATATATTGTAATCGAACATTTGTTGAAGGGAGTTAAAACGTATAACAGTTATTTTCATTTCAGTATATACGCTATCTTTGGTTGATTTGTTGTTCAAGAGAAAATTTAGAAGAGATTTGTTTAGGAGTTTAACTTTAGGAAAAATAATGTTGTCGCTAGAATAATCAACTGGAGTTGTTTAAACTTATGAAGTATGCTGTCGGTAAAATAATCAACTTGTAACTACAATAATATCATTTCGGTATTTTAGCTTATGAAATACATTGCGGATAGAATAATAATACGCTGTCTATAATTACATTAATTCCTCATTTTGTTGGGCCTGGCATGGCCGAGCGCGTTAGGGCGTGCGCTCGTAATCCGAGGGTCGCAGGTTCGCGCCCGCGTCGCGCTAAACATGCTCGCCCTCCCAGCCGTGGGGGTGTATAATGTGACGGTCAATCCCACTATTCGTTGGTAAAAGAGTAGCCCAAGAGTTGGCGGTGGGTGGTGATGACTAGCTGCCTTCCCTCTAGTCTTACACTGCAAAATTAGAGACGGCTGGCACAGATAGCCCTCGAGTAGCTTTGTGCAAAATTCCAAAACAAACAAACAAACAAACTCATTTTGTTTATGAAATTTGCTGCCGATAGAACAATAAATTACTGATTAAATAACATAGTCTGGGTGTTTTTACTTCGAAGTTTCAAACAGAATATTAAACTTTTGACCTCAAGATTTTATTTTAATAAAAATTTTAATACCCATATCAGCAGTCTCAAGATACATTTTTACTTCAAGTGGGTTTCTCGTCATCACGAGATCAATAGCAAGTTTATTGACTTACAACGTAGTACTCCGTAGTTAATTCTTCGCAGTGGAAAGAGGGCAGATACACAATTGTGGAAATTTGCACTAAGAAAACAAAAGCAATTTGAAGGAACTTTACCATGTTTTGAGATATAAGTCGTTATTCCAAATACCTTTCTTCGCAATATCATAGACTTCTGAATACAAGAACAATATTTAGATATTCTATGTTATGGTTTGTTTGTTTTTGAATTTTGCACAAAGTTACACAAGGGCTGTCTGCGCTAGCCTTCCCTAATTTAACAATGTAAGATTAGAGGGAAGGTAGCTAGTCATCACCACCCACCGCCAACTCTTGGGTTACTCTTTTACCAACGAATAGTGGGATTGACTGTCGCAATATAACGCTCCCACGGTTGAAAGGGCGAGCATGGTTTGGTGAAACGGTGGACTCGAACCCGGGACCCTCAGATTACGAATCGAACACCTTAACCCACCTGGCCATGCCGAGCCTTTATGTTATGGAATCCATTACAGAAATAATAGTAAACTTCTGATTATCTAAACATCATTTATGTATTTTAACAAACATTATTACTGCCAACAAAGCGGTTACCATATTACTACAAGTATAAGAAATTACGCTTCGTGGTTATTAAAAGAGATAAAACAAAAACGTTGAAAGTAAAACACCAAGAAGTTAACTAAAGATATGTACATGTTTTAAATATATACATACTATTGTTGACACAACCTTTTTGGCAATGCCCTTCTTTAGGTGTCACTAACTAAACAGTAAATCCGTAAACGAAAAAATTCTGAAAGCTGAAGAAGAGTAATAAATATATGATTTTAAAAATGTCATTTTGACACTTGAATTTATAAGTAAATTATAATAACCGTGTGATAAGATCGATGGCACTTTGTGTAATATTCAAATAAATATTTCGGTAAACAATTTTAAAGGTAACAGACAACACTGTAATTGTAGCATTGCTCTATGTTATTACATTTTTAATAACGTCGCTTTTAGACTGGATTTTATACAACTCGTCAATTGGAAGAATATACTATAGTGTATGATTTCATCCAGGGAGCATTAGATACAATTTACATTTAGACGTGAGTAATAACAGTAACTATGGTTACAGTAAACGTTACTGCTTGTTTCTATGTCGTTTAGAAATGCAGAACTTAACAACCAAGAAATAAAATGTTTAAGAAGGCTAAGAACCATTATCTAGTTTTTAAAATGTATTTTAACGTAGGCTTCGCTAACATACATTATTAAAGAAAGAATGTTTACTTTTTGAGGGTTTCCTTGATTGTAAAAGATCTGTAAGTCATATATTCATTTATTGTATGTACATGTGTGTGTATTTGTTTAGTAGCAGTATTTCTACATACCCTTATTGAATTTCGTGATTGTTTGTATCTTTGCAGTTGGACTGTGACGCAAATTGTAATTATGTTTGTGCTTTATTGTATAGAGGATTCTTGCTTCCACTAATTTACAAGATATTAATGGGAGGTGAAGAGGATTATACTGAGTTATCTGAATAGAAAGAAGTCTGTCATTGTCGACAAAAGACAGTCGATGTAGAATATAATCTTTACATGTCGTGAGTGAATTAGAACATATTTTTCATATCTTTTGATGGCATCTGCTGTGAATAAACAAACTCATTCAACAACAAACAAACAAGCAAACCAAAAAGCGTTTATTTAGAAACAATAATGTAAATAAAAATCAGTTATATTTTGTATGACTTGAAAATTGTAATCCAAATATCCCGAGTTTAGGAGAATTTGTTTGAAACGTTAGCCACGAACATGTTTAGAGTATTTATAAATGATACAACAATACTTAATTTTACAATGTCAGAGAGGCAGAAGTCAACAATAGTCATTGCAGTTTTTTGGGTTACTATTTTCTTAACAAATAATGGGATTTTATTGTCACATTTATAGCGCACCCACGGGCCTTATGTGGGGATCGCGTTTCTTTTGCAATGAGCCTCAAACCATTAACTCTCAGATTCACGATACCAGGTTAGGCCAGATTTTACAGCAACATTTTGTTTATAATTAAGCACAAAGCTACACAATGAGCTATCTGTTCTTTGCCCACCACAGGTATTGAAACCTGTTTTCTAGCGTTGTAAGTGCATAGACATTCCGCTGTGTCACTGGGAGACAACATCATTGGATAATAAAGAATAATCATCACTTTCGCACTACACGTAGAAGATTTAAACAAGTAAGAAATTGTATAATTGATTATATAACCTTGATAATTGAAAGTGAAATAGTAGTAATACGGGCCTGACAACTGACAAGCTTCAAGTTAATACGTAAAAACTAACAGTATAACAAGTCAAACAGCTTTGACTATCGAAAGTGTTTAGTAGCAATATAGACCTGACACTTTGCAAGCCTCAAATTAACATGTAAAAGGTAGCAGCTGTAAAAGTTTGGAGTTGTTCATGACTTAATTAATATATTAACGTTTTGTTACATTTTCTAGCATTGATACTCCTCTGTAAAAAAAAAAGTATGGGTGATTTAACATATAAACGGAAATTGTGATAATGTGTGTAAAGATACCGCTGTAACCCAAAAGGAAAGATTAAAAATATACCAAAAGAGTGTGATATTTAAACTCTAGTATGAGGCTTGTTACTTAATCTACTAGAATATCTTCATATGCCTTACTCCAAATCAAACATTCTTTGCACCTCTCAAAGTTAAGTTTTAGGTTTACGTATAATAAAGAGATTTTAGGCCACTATTTGGTTAAAAGTGCAAAGCTTAGTACTTGGGTCTATCACAGTGAATTTGAAAATACGTGTTCTCCAAATTGTGTAGACATCTTTGAGGCATTAATCTGAAATATCAGAATACTCGATGTCAGATAAACTAATTTTGATACGTATGCTTCGGTCTCAAGTTGTTTTCTGACATTTTGTTACCCTTACTTACGTGTAAACTATTACACAAACTATTGGGTTATTTTATTGCAATGTAAAACTATATCGGCAGGTCACCAGGTGATAATTGAAATTTTGCTTTAATACCTAAATAATACCTGATATATATATGTGTGTGTGTGTGTGTTTATAACAGATGTTACAAGATGAAAGTCAAAACTCGTTAGTTTTTCCTAGCCAAAGAAATTGCTAATATATCCCAATTGTACCACTCTCAGGGTTTGTTTGTTTTTAATTTCGCGCAAAGCTGCACTAGGACTGTCTGCGTTAGCCATCCCGAATTTAGCAGTTTGAGATTAGAGGGAAGGCAGCTAGTCATCACCACCCACCGCCAACTGTTAGGTTAATCTTTCACCAACGAATAGTGGGATTGACCGCAACTTATAATGACCCTACGACTGAAAGGGCAAACATGTATGGTGCGACAGGAAATCGAATCGCGACCCTCACGCTACGACTCCAACGCCTTATCCATCTTGCTTTCAGGGAAGAAACTCAACAGTTTCAAAATACAGCCTTTACTGTAAAAACACGTCGAGTGTTGTGGAATCAGAATTGACGGTATGTTTTATAATGCTCTTTTCAGCGTATTGTGGAATCAGAATTGACGGTATGTTTCATGATGCTATTTTCAGTGTATTGTGGTATAACAATTGATGGTATCTATTATGATGCTATTTTCAGTGTACTGTGGAATACAAATTCCCATTATGTTTTATGATGCTGTTTTTAGTGTTTTGTGGAATAAGAGTTGACGGTATGTCTTTATGATGCTGTTTTCGGTGTATTGTGGAATACAAATTCCCATTATGTTTTATGATGCTGTTTTTAGTGTTTTGTGGAATAAGAGTTGACGGTATGTCTTTATGATGCTGTTTTCGGTGTATTGTGCAAGAGCCGTTCGGAGCTCAATGACTCGACGTACAACCTTGCCTCGTGACAACCAGCGAACATCGGTGTGGTAGAGCAGAACTTGATACTGCTCTCCCATTTCCTTGCACAGCTCCCTGAATATGCGCGAATTCACATCCCTGGACTTGATGAAATTGACGATTTTCAACACATCTTCAAACACTAATTTCAGATTACCAGGCAGGATTTTTGATCCAAGAGAGTACCGATGAATGATGCAATGATCTACAGAAATTTCTGGATTCACAGCTTGTATGAGGCCCCGTAATCCACGATTACGACCCATCATCGACGGAGACCTAGATTAAAAAAGAAAAACTATTATAGATTGCGTCAGTTAGTCATTCTTACTTATCTTTTGCGTTATAATTATATGGTTTTAATTTAATTTAAATTATTTTGGTACTTTAGTATTTCAGTACGACAGGCACGATACTTTTTTGTGAATTATGTTTTAAATATCAGCTACACTACAGCTAATTGTACAACAAATAAAATTATATGACTATATGCCATGTACTTTATTGTATTTATACTAATCTAGACTTTATATAAACATCTCTCCCTACCTGTTGAACGCTGTTCCAATCCAATCCATTCGTGGTAAAGAAACTGTTGATGATATTGAAGATATCTTCTCCCTTCGTGGTTGTCAGCAGATCTTCGCATAATAGGAACTCTTCTTTGATCTTGTTCTGGTGGACGTAATGAACGAACCCAAGGAGAACAGCACAACTGGCTACGTCACACGATTCATCAAATTGCAAGGAGAATTTGCTATATGAACTTTCCTTGATCTCTGTTGTAACTTGGGACAGAATATCTGATGTCATATCATCGACTCGTCGGCTGATTGTGTTGTTTGATAGAGATATGACACTCAGTTTCTTCGCTTGATCCTCCCCACATACCTTGCTTACCATCTCGTATTCACAAGACATAATCAAATTCTCTGCAATGGTGTGGCATTTTTGTTGTTCGTCAACTTTATATGCAACAAAGTAAGATGCTTTGACCGCAGCTTGAAGCTTTTGGGCTTGAATTTCAGATGAACCGAACTGGATATTCTTCAGTGCTACAGCCCAGCGCTGAAAATAAGCCTGAACCTCATTTTGAAGATTTGGATGGCACTTCTGGAGGTGAGCTGAGAGTTTTGATGGCTTGAGGCTTTCATTTGTCAACACTTTGTGACATAATACACATTGTGGCCGATCCTCTCCACCAGAAGGTAAATTCACAAAGCCATAGAAAAGAAAGGCGTCAGAGTAGGTGCGCTTTTTAGACATTTTATTGTTTAATCTACAGAAAAAGAAAACTACATGAAAAAGTGTGAACAATGTGAACTTATTATTTATTTTTTCATGGCATTCTAGATAGCATTAAAAGAGCTTATTCAGCATAGGAATGATGTAATAGTAGGTAAATACTAACTATACTGTACAGGGCAGTACACATACATACCAGGTTTTGTTTACTTCGACTGATGCTCACATAGAAACTGACAGTGTGAAATAGAGGCAACCTCAGGCAGTGAGTGATGCTTACTGGACACGTCGATGCGTCATCAGGGTTACTGAGTGACTTGTGTTCTGAAGCATACTTGTCAAAATACTTTTAGGTTACCACACACTTAGATACATATTTTTTCTTTTCTACTACTGTATATTAGTTTTTGATGTTTATTGTTATTTGGTTTAACTTTATTACATACTTAAAATAGGTTTAATTTACAACTTCACATACTAAAACTAAGTTAACATTAATCCTAATACCAGCTACCTCAATGTTTTCTTGATTTTCAGAATTTTAACTTTTTTTCTGTCACCGCTCCATTACCCCCGATAAATTGTTAAATTACCCCCAGTTTGGGAACCACTGACCTAACGTAACCTATTAGTACCATGACGTCATGGATCTGGAGATTTCTTTAACCAATCAACGTGATGTGACAAGATCTTTTCATCTTCTTTCACTGGAGACTCCCCACAAAAACGGCTCCTTTGAATGCAATAAAGACTGGTTAAATACTACAGAAGTTAGGAAGAGGTCTAAATTGTGCCTGACCCTCACGGGTCTAAAAATACCTTAAGTGAGGTGCCATAACGAGCGGGAGATGCTGTTGTCCATATGTGACAAATCGATCATAAGCCTAATTGACTATTGCCAAGTTACTTGGATAATTCTGTGGTAATTGTCTATGTGGTAATTGTTTATGTGTCATTTTTATTGTATTTGTCTGCATAATAATTTGATGATGGCTACATTTTATGACAATTCGGCAATAGTTGTTCTGTAGTAATATCCTATATGATATTTATCTATATAACAATTCTGTGGTAGTTGTCTATATACAAATTCTGTGGTAGTTGTCTATATAACAGTCCTGTGGTAGTTGTCTATATACAAATTTTGTGGTAGTTGTCTATATACAAATTCTGTGGTAGTTGTCTATAAACAAAGTCTGTGGTAATTGTCTATATGACAGTTCTGTTCCATAAATCTGTTGGTTTCGTTTGATAATTAATGATAAACATCCATTTGTATTTCAGTTAATGTTACTGAAAATACGAATAGCTTCTCTTAGTTGCATAAAAAGCAAAAACAGAGAAGTAAAGAGTTTTCGTTGTAAAACAGTAAGGTTATTTTATCAGATAAGATATCAAAAATCATATAGAAATTTCATTTGCAAATAAAGAACCTGCCAGTATAAATATAAGTGAATAACTTTGCAGGCCTCTAAACCTTTATTATTATTATTTTTTACTTTTATGATATTTTACTTTATATTATGTGAATATAAATAAGAAGAGCAGGCCTGAAATGGTTTTATTGTCTTGAGACACGTTTTACAACGTGATATCCATTTATCTCCATCACATGCAGAGTTTTCAGAAAACGTTATATGTACTCTCACATGAGTGAATAATTTTGTTATGGTTAAAATATTGATAGTTTTGGCATGGCCATGTGGTTAGGGCTTCCGACTCGCAATCTGAGTTGCGGGGGTTTGAATCCCCGTTCTACCACTCTTTCAGTCTTTTAGTCGTTATAATGTGACGTTAAATAACATTAATTTGATTGATTACATTCCCCATAAATCGTGAACTTCCAATACTAACCAAACCTTCACTCAAAAGGGTTATAAGAGTTTCTATTTCAGTTCACTCAGCAGTTCACAGACTTACATAGTATCGTGTGACCATCTCTATAGCGAGCATTACGAGTCTCAGAAGTTAATTTTTTGGATCTTTGGTTGTTAATTCTGTGTGAATATTGAAAGTTCTTTTTAAGTATAGAGGTCAGCGACCGATTGAACACGTGTGAGAGACCAAAAAAGACCTGCTGTCATTATGAATAAAATCAAGATGGATGATTTAATTCCATACATAGTGTATTATATTACGGGCCGACCATTTAAAGACTGCCCCTCTCAGGACACTTTTGTAGGATGTGTGTGAAGATTTATTACTTATAAATCTGGCTGTACTGGAAAACTTGTTTGTTACCGATCCGACAAACTAGATAACGGTTACAATTTCAACCGAAGTAGAGTTACAAATGAACATGTTTATGGGACTGATACTTAACATACGTTAGATCATATACTAGATACGAAGATCTAACAGTTGTGAAGAAATCACGAGCTGTTAAAGAAGTAGATGATACAAAACTATTTGTTAGGTAGATAGTTATTTGTTCAACGCGGCCAGAAGGTGTGCGTAAGAAGGTTTTACGTTTTTGTAGCACGTGCAACTACGCCATGATAAAATAGGAAAAAAAATACCAAATAAGTGGTTAAAACTGCTATAAAGAAAACAAATTATATGATTAACGTTTTAGCCCAACGACCTTGCCAGAATGGAAACTTTGACGTGATCAGGTCAGGACAACGCCTTCTCATTTAGAAAAGATTTATGGTCGTTCAACTGAAACTACCACCAGATACACATCCCGCCCAAATATAGACATAGTCTTTTTCACGTTTTCACACACACGTTCCTTTCATCTGTAGGTCAACCCCCGAATCACCAATGGGAGTCCGATAAATCGCATCCGTTTTTTATGAATTATTTAAGCAACAAATCGCTTCTTGGCCCATTACTTTGATGGTTACGTGACCGTAATAACACAAGACTGACAACAACTCCATCACTATTGTAATTGATCTTGCTAATTACGATTGGAGTTTTCTATGTATTTTACATAGAATAGTATTGATTTCAATCAATCTTTTGCTCATTTTCTTATGCTGAATGTTGTAACAGCCCCAAAACATTAACTTATTTACTCAAAATGACGCAATACATGTGCCACACCTGTTGAATGTTCTAAAAACAAGTCGGTGCATTGAGGGTTAAGTAATGATTTATATATATATATATCTTTTTATGAATGTATAGCTACACAATATATTCAGATGAATTAATGCGGGTAAACCTGTTAAATAAGTATTTAACCAAAAATTATCAATTTAACTAAGCAAAATATTTGAAATGGACGAATCTAGATGAATGCTTTTTATGTAGGTTAGTTCAAAGTCTTTTCCTTGAATAATTTAGGTAAAAAAAAACTTGTTTTTATCAGCAATTAATATCTGAATTAGATTTAACATACAATGTTTGCACATTGTTTTGAAATAACACATTCGTGCAATAGAATGTTCTGGCTTGAATATACATTTCAGTGCATTTTTTTTACAGTACTTGGACATATACTGGTTATTTGCAACTTTTTACGTGAAATTAGAAGGAAAGCTAACGTAGTTGTTTCCTAATGTAAATATAATTACTCTTTGGAACATAGCAGGTATACAGAAATATGCCGTTAAATAAAGGCCTAGAGGCACAGCTTTTGGATGGCTTGCGTACTCCTATTGACTTAATTAGAACAATTAGAGAACTTATGTGGCTCTCATCCGGAAACTGTCGAGTCACTTATCCGATGATGGATACAGAATGGTCAAAGCGTTGTAATAAAGCTAAACAAAAAGAACAGTAGATAATGCACTTAGAAGTTGTATCTCTGGACCTTTATTTAAAGTACATAGTGAATTTCTTCTGTTATATTTTGTTTTAACTGCTCTGGGCCGATTGTATACTGCAGTCGGTCTTTTATATTATTGCATTGTTTAATATCACCAATATCAACCTAAATTTAGGAACTGATTTTACTTTTTGTGAATACACATTGGAAAGTAAGTAGAGAATAATATATATACATATATAAATTAGACTTGTCCACCATATGTCACAAGTTGTCGTAAGAAACTGGCTGAACTAATTTTTGTGAGAAAACCGGGCGGAGTTATTAAAGGTTAAATATAAATGGATAAGTAATTGAACGAGTGGTTCGAATCTGGCCGCAACTCACATTTTATATTGAGTTAATGCCACTAATGAGGACTAACTGCACGAGAAGACCGTTAACAAAATACCTGAATTCAACGCCAAATAAAAACACGTTTGAAAACATACGTAGCATAGGTATATTTGTCTCGGATGAGCGATTCGTACGTGTAGGCTCAAATAATAAAAGGGAACGGCCCACACCCATCAGTTTCAGGATTACTATTTTAAGCCAAGCATTACCGTATACGTTGGCTAGTGCCAGATAAACTCAGCAGCGACTTCTGTGAAGATTTTGGGTTAGTGACGCTTAGTTGATTGAAAGGTATTTCACTTTCTCTACATAAAACATCCACTATGAAAACAGACGGCCCACTGCCTAAAAATAAGCTTCCAGAGTAGACCACGCGTCTTCTATTAGAGGTGACTCGCTTGTCAAATTACACATGCTGTAATTATTTGCTTACTTCTATTGCCAGTGTTACACATCAAGTGGTTCGATGAAGCTGAAGATATAGATTGGTCATCCACTTCTATTTTAATACTTTTCTGTGCTTGTTAGAAATGGTTTAAAATCTACCATAATCAGTTATTCCTTTCCACAGCAGCACGTCGCATAATATCTTTGATTGGCCATGTCTGAAACATACACATGTGTGAACTATCTGATTTCAGCTTGTAAAACTGGAAGATAAGAGCATTTTATGAATTTTACCAGTTACTAAAGATATGACTTTTTTTTTTTGTGTTGGTGATTTTTACATGAAGAACACGGTAATGTTTCGAGGTTTTTATTAGTATATGCGCCTTGTTTTAAAGCAGTCATTGTATGTTTTGGAAAAAGAATATTGCATTACGTATTGAAAAATAGATAGTTGTTTGAGCTTGATGTTGAAGGTTTTGTAGCCAAGATAGACTATAGTTATTTGCTATCGTGTTACAGTTTTATTATAACATCCCACTCACAGCAATGACTTCAACAATCTGACGTGGGAGAACAGAAAGTAGGTTCTTTTGAATTATTATGAACATAATTCTTATACTTGGTGAACGGCACAGAAGACGGAAACTGGTCTTAAGTGATATTCTACAAAAGGCACGACTTACATATTGTTATTTATTTTAATTATTTGTGCAAGGTCCACTAAAACGTATTTGTCCTTCCAGTAAGTGTTTGTTTTGTGTGTGTGTGTGTACTAAAAGTTTGCATTAGTTTCCACCCCAAATAGGATCTTAAACTGAGCTAAATGGCAGAACCAAATCAAAGCTCAGATAAATTATAGAAATTGTGAAAGGACAAGTTGTTGAACAAAACAGAGTTAGAATAATATCCAGATTTCTCTCTGTGGAGCTACTCGTGAAAAAACCGTTGACTTCAAATAAAGTTTGTCATTCTTTTATTAAACTTGTCACAAGTTGCTGAGTAACATCTAGTAAATGGTAAAACGTTTAAGCAATAGGATGAATTTGAAGGTTTCAAGCAAAATGATTTTTGTTCTTTATGAAAAACCTTAGATCACAGAACGATAGATGTCGCGATAAGGTTACGGTGATAACTTAAGCCGAAAACAAAGGGAAAAAAATGAAATTTCAATAATTATCAGATACTTTTTCCCAACCTACAGGGTAATATTTAAATTTCATAGTGCTTAGTTAACGCAATTCGAAAATTTCGTTTATAAAGCAATTGAAAATAATAGTCCAAAAGTTTTGACATTTTTAGACTAGTCGCAGTTTCCGTTGTATATCTAGAAGTCGTAAAACACTTTTTAAACCGTTCGAAATGATGGAAAGAAATATAACTTATTTAGGAGCAAATAGGAAGGAAAAAGATTTTGAGACTCAGCCAGTGATGTAAGTAAAGATCCGATCTCAGTCCTCCAAATTGAATAAATTTGTAAATAGTTGCCATGTAAAACATGCGATGGATACATTATACTTAGAGAAAAGTATCACTGATTTAGCTTGTGCTATATTTCTTCATTTGATTTTTTTAAGTATATCCCATTTATATGGGATTGTAACCACATTATACATCACACTAAAAAGTAGCAATTCTGTTAAGCAGTTTTTAAACATCAACCCCAAAAATGCTTAAATACATGCATTACTTCCGTCGCTAACAGATAAACATAAAGGACGAAAATCTGATATCACTGAATACCTGTATATACCATAGCTTATTGTTAATGTATACATGAATATATGTACCTAGGTTTTGTCGGCAATGCTTTTTTTATTTTAAAAACTCAACACAACTTGGATGTATTCTCACTCTCCAGTTACATTTGTGTCATTTACTTATGCGTGACACCGCGAAGTATAGAAACAGTTGTTTGCCTCCTAGCATTATGTCATGCTATGATTTCGTCAAAATATAGCGGCTTTGTTTATCAAAGAAGTAGAAGCCGTAAATACCTTCAGTGGGAGTATTGGACATAAGTAGACAGTTTTAATATTTATACACTCCTAGCTACTTTAAATATCTTTCAATGTGGTATATTGGGATTTTGGTAACACCTACCAGTCCTGAACTATCAACAGGATTGCTTTTAAACACAAATAATATAAAACACTTAGTTTTAATCAGTTTTTGAAAAGACAAAGACGCCATAATGGAAGCATAAAAAGATGCACTTCAGAGTGATCGAAATTAATTAGTTTCAGTTCATAAGACTCTTCAGTCTTTCTTACAGGGTGCTTTCATTGGTTTGTTTTCGTGAAAAGTTGGGTTCATTTTGTTCACACATTTAATTAAGATATCAGTAGTAGTTTGGCAGAAGTATTAATAAAAGGTTACGCCTTAACGATCTTTGGTTTGTTTGTTTGCTTGTTTTTTTGAATTTCCCACAAAGCTACTCGAGGGCTACCTGTGCTAGCCGTCTCTAATTTAGCAGTGTAAGACTAGAGGGAAGGCAGGTAGTCATCACCACCCACCGCCAATTCTTGGGCTACTCTTTTAGACCGTCACATAATAACGCCCCGATAGCTTAAAGGGCGAGCATGTTTGGCGCGATAGTGATGCGAACCCGCGACCTTCAGATTACGAGTCGCACGTCTTAACACGCTTGGCCATGACGGGCCACGATCTTTGGCCAATTAATTATAGACATTATTCTAAAGAAACCAATAAGGAAATGCATAAACAATATAATATTATTTAAGGGATTCACATCAAGTATTTCAGTTGAGTCCTCTTTTGCATGTAGGTTTTATAGAATGCTACTATGGCCGAGCGCGTTAAGGCGTGCGCTCGTAATCCGAGGGTCGCGGGTTCGCGCCCGCGTCGCGCTAAACATGCTCGCCCTCCCAGCCGTGGGGGTGTATAATGTGACAGTCAATCCCACTATTCGTTGGTAAAAGAGTAGCCCAAGAGTTGGCGGTGGGTGGTGATGACTAGCTGCCTTCCCTCTAGTCTTACACTGCTAAATTAGGGACTGCTAGCACAGATAGCCCTCGAGTAGCTTTGTGCGAAATTCCAAAACAAACAAACAAACAAAGAAAAGAATGCTGCATGCGCCTTAATCTAAAAATATTTTCGTTATTGTAAAAGAAAAACACCCGTAAAATTTCACATTTATTTAGATAAAAAAGAAATTAAAGATAATATTTCATGTAAAAACACTGAGATCACTTCTCTAACGTAGATTCACTATACTTTAAATTTTGCTGAACCGTACGTGGTCTGCCGATAGTACATAAACTGTGAATTCGAGGGTCAATGCTTCGCGCCCGTTATCGTAGAAAAACTTGTATTTGTTATTAAGAACAAAGCAACACAATGGGTTATCTGTGCTCTGCTCACTACGTGTATCGAAACCCGGTTTCCAGCAGTATAAGTTTGCAGACATACTGCTGTGCCACTGGGAGGCCAGAAAAAATTCCCTTCTGCATTTGGGTCGTGAGTGCATTACAAGTTCTATGGTTAAATGAAACAAACTATGTTTCTGAAATTACGTTAGACGACATTCGTAGTTTACTATTTCATAATTATGATACAAGTAATCAATAATAAATTGTACAAGTGACTTTGTGGATGTCTTCTTTGCCCAGATGAACAAAAGCTAATTGAGAGAAATAAGACAAAAAGAAAGGAAATAGAAAAGTGATTTTGTTTCTCATTGAATTCAAGTAAAAATTAGATGCATATATATTTTTTTAATTATTTACGGTATTATTTTCACCAACGCTGATAACGGCAGTCAGAGGAGAGACTGATGTTGGTTTTATTACCTTTATGCCCTGCTATAAAAGTGTGGTTTTCACAAACGTCTCCTTTCGGAGCGTTTAACAGTTGGAAATTTTAGAGGGCGCTGCTCAGGCTGGAATTACTGTTATGTTAGGACTTTCAAACGCACCGTGAAAAGGTCTGTTTTTTGTATTTGGTTTTACTACCTCCAGCTAAGCTTGAAGATCTCGTAAACTCGTTGGTTTACCAATCTACAAAGAAAAATTATCAAGTCCTTACTTTTGGTTTCTATAAAAACATTCATGTTTTACTGGTTATAAAATTATCTGACGTTATTTAAACACTTAGGATTTGTTATTGAGGTTATAAAAAGTAACTACAGATGATTAATTGTTTAACATACAGAAATATCTTAAGTACCGTTTTTGAATTACGTTGGGTGTGTTTTTGGTGATAAAAATGTAATAACGTATAGAGAAGATTTATACAATACCAATTAAAATATTATGCCAAGAATAAAACGGACTGATTATTATGTATCTCCGTGGGTTACAGAAACGTAGTGTTTTATAATAGAGATAAAAACAATTATTCACTTCATAAATAATTATAACGATGTCAATTAACAGGATTCACGATACAGACAATTAAACGAGGTTTAATAAAGCCATATAAGTTTTATAAAAATATTTTTTTTTCTCAAGTCTTTTATATCCGTGACGCCCCCAGTGGCTCAGCTGTATGTCTGCGGATTTACACGCTAAAATCTGGGTTTCGATACCCGTGGTGGGCAGAGCACAGATAGCCCATTGTGTAGCTTTGTGATTAATTCAAAAACAACAAACAAAACATATCCATGACACTGGTTTTAATTTAGGTGATTGTTTTTCGAATTTCGCTCAAGGTTACTCGAGGGCTATCTGCGCTAGCCGTCCCTAATTTAGCAGTGTAAGACCAAAGGGAAGACAGCTAGTCACCACCACCAACCGCCAACTCTTGGGCTATTTTTTAACCAACGAATAGTGGGATTGACTATCACATTATAACACCCCCACGACTGAAAGGGCGAGCATGTTTGGTGCGAACGGGATTCGAACCCGCGGATTACGAGTTGAACGCCTTAACACACTTGACCATGCCGAGCTTTGTAAGTTAGTCATTTGCAGTTAATAATAAACAAAATGCCAACATCATCCAAATACCTTGCAAGTTTTAAAAGGGATAAAATTCAGAAAAACAAGGTAAGTGACTTCGAATTGAGTAGCGAAAAATCATGTTAAATCACGGATTCACATGATAAAAATAAAACTCACTGTTTTTGCTCAAAACTTTAGTTGCGATTTGCTACAACTGCGGGTATAAAGTCTAATAAAAGCAAAGTAAAAAGTATTCAGGCACAGGATATTATCAGAGGAAGAATTTCTACATTGAATTTCACTGAAAACATATAAATCCCAGCAATGTAGTTTACTTGGAAAAAATTGTCAAAAAGCGAAAATATATTACCTGTAAACGTGGTTAGGTGTTTAAAGCTTTTAAAGGATCTCAGTAAGGAGCAAATGGACAAACAAATAGATCCTTATGATATGGATCGGCGAAACAAACTATAGGAGAGTTTTTTATGGGTTCACAGTTCTGACGAGCTCATGGAAAATTGTTTAAGCAACATAAAGAAAGTTGATGGTGGGTAGAGAGAAGTTAGGTGTGTTTATCTGCTACAGGAACTGGAACTGTTGTCAAGATTGATTATATTATGAAGAGAGACTGGTACCACAGCATTATTATATTATGAAGAGGGACTAGTACCACAGCATTATTATATTATGAAGAGAGGCTAGTACCACAGCATTATCATATTATGAAGAGGGACTAGTACCACAGCATTATCATATTATGAAGAGGGACTAGTACCACAGCATTATTATATTATGAAGAGAGGCTAGTACCACAGCATTATTATATTATGAAGAGAGGCTAGTACCACAGCATTATCATATTATGAAGAGGGACTAGTACCACAGCATTATCATATTATGAAGAGGGACTAGTACCACAGCATTATTATATTATGAAGAAGAACTAGTATCACAGCAGCTTAATTTGTGAAGCAGTACTACTAAATTAAGTTTAACTGACCTTGTTTTGGAATTTCGTCAAGATAATGAATTCTAACTCATCTTCATTGTCACTAAATACATGATGATGATATCTGAGACTTGATGGCGTCTGTTCCTAGCTGACGTATGCTAGTTACTTAAGCATAAATACAGGGTTCAATGCTATACAGTAAAAAGTTTGTGAATAGCCTTACGAAGGAGCATTTTGCAATGGAAACTACGCTGTATGATTATAAATTAGGGCATGACGTGGTTAGGCTCCAAGATTGTTTGCTAATGTGCTCAACCCTCTCTATAACAATGTGACCCGAAACATAACTTCTGTTTTGCAGACTGAAAACTTGAGTTTAGTACTTTGAATATAGATTTTTTTTCATATGCTCTACATACTAAATTTGATAAAATAATGCATTACTTAAAAGCAATACGTTACTTTCGACTGGAGTTTTATAACTATTTGATAAGCATTGCATAATATAATATTGTAACATTTTAAAATTTTAAATGCTTATTTTTTCCACTCTGAAAAGTCCCGCTGAGAAAGCGATAAGCCTTCGGATTTACAACGTTAAAATTAGGGGCTCGATTTCCCTCGATGGATAAAGCAGATAGCTCAATGTGGCTTTGCTATAAGAAAACATACATACATACACTCACTGCGAAAAGAAGTCCGTATGGACCCTAATCCATTCAGTGACCAGAGTATGTAGAAAACTTTAAGGCCGAAACGTTTAGTCTGTCTAGATACGTTGGATTAAATTTCTGTTAGTTCATTTTATGTTAATGGAATATTTATTTCGCATTTATTATACCTAAGATAGCACAGTTTGTTAAAACTGTTTTCTATGTGTTATAAATACAAATCTTAAGTGCAAGTCGTTAACCAATACTGTTATGGAAATAAACATATTGAACACTATTGTTCTTATGTAGAGATTTTTAATTACCGACTATTGTTCAGACAATTTTAACATGGATATTATTATTTTCTCTCATCTATTATATTTTGTTTTTGTTAATGGTATCAGATCTAAACATAACTTAGTGAATAAAGAAATTAATATTGTTTTCATTTCGAGCATCAAAGTCCTCACAAGATTTATACAGCTTTCATTTTTTTTATTTTGCTTGTGATCGAAGTTGATATTTTCTGTCTGTTTATTTTGAATTAAGCACAAAGCTACACAATGGACTATCTGTGCTTTGCCCACCACGGGTATTGAAACCCGGTGTTTAGTGTGTAAGTCCGCAGACATCCAATGTGCCACTGGGGGCGATATTTTCTGATTATCAAAAATCAATCACTAATATTTTCTCAAATACGTTATGGCGTAATCGTTTGTTGTTTTTGTTTTTTCAGTTGGCAGGAACTCTTGTCGGAGGCTTCATTGGTTTGGTTTGTTTTGAATTTCGCGCAAAGCTGCACGGGGGCTATCTGCGCTAGCACTCCCTAATTTAGCAGTGTAAGACTAAAGGGAAGGCAGCTTTTATTTCACTCGAAAATCGATCATTAGCACTTTGAATTCGGATTTGAATTCCTTCACATAACATGTTCGTCTTCTCAGTCATGTGAGCGTTATAATGTGACAGTGAATCCCATTATTTGGTAAAAGTAGCCCAGGAGTTGGCGGTGTTGACTTATTGCCTTTCTTCTAACAGAACATTTCTAAAATAGGGACAGTTAGCGTATATAGCCCTAGATTAGCTTTATGCATAAATCAATAAATAAATGAATAAACTTAATTGCAAATATAATTTCTTTGTCTTAAGTTTGATTTTTGAATCTTTTCAGAGGTCGATAAAGGTAAATAAGTCCTTTCAAAACCCTTTAATGTATCACTTAAATATGTGCAAATTCTACTGAAACAAGTTGACTAATTATGTACAGTTTATCAAAAAATTAATATTATAAGATATATCCTTTATATGAAACTACACATAATTTTATGCTGCAACCGCTAGATGGAGAATATTCAAACATGGAAAAAACCCAAGTAATTATCACTCACCTTTTTATTTGTTTTATAACACAGTTCATGTTTGTGTTTCTTATACCAAAGCCACGTCAGACCATCTGCTGAGTTCACCGTGGGGAATCGAACCCCTGATTTTAGCGTTGTAAATCCGTAGACTTACCGCTGTACCAGCGTGGGACATTTTATAACATAGTCACTGTCTTCCTGGGCGTACCTGGACACACTCGAGTATGAGATCGTGTTCGGGAAGAAGGGTTTAACCATACTTCTTATCATAATGTAGATTATCGAAAGAAAGGAAAAGAACCTGCAAACGGTGAAGCCAAAGTTTAAATTAATTAGATGATGCATATTGTAATAACGTGTTACATTAGGATACATTTTGCCTTCGTTACATGAAGAAACACCTAAAAACCTTTATTGTTTATAACTTTGGCCAAACATTAGCAAATAATTAGCGTTATAGATTGTGGTCCTGCAGGCCCATGTTTCGCTTCTTGTTGTCAAAAATGACAAAAATGTGTTTGGAGCCGTGGGTGCGTAATGAGAGTGATGGTCAAATGTCATTATTCGGACAAGCAAAATAAACTCAGAAGCTTGTTTGTTTTTTGGAATTTCGTACAAAGTTACTCAACGGCTATCTGTGCTACCCGTCCCTAATTTAGCAGTGTAAGACTAGAGGTAAGACAGCTAGTCATCACCACCCATCGCCACCTCGTGGGCTACCCTTTTACTAACTAATAGTGGGATTGACCGTCATATTATCAGGGCGACCATGTTTGGCGCGACTCGGGTGCGAACCCGCAAATTACGAAGCGCACGCCTTAACGCGCTAGGCCATGCCGGGCCATCTCAGAATTTGGAAGCGACTGCTGTTGACTATCTGCCTCACCTCTAGTCTAACAGTTCAAAATTGAGGACCACTAGTGCAGATAGTATTTTTGTGGTTTTGCGCTGATATCCGAAAACTAACAGTCATGATTTACAATACTGCTGCTTAGTACATGCTGAGCCATATCCATTAACAAAAATTATGTTTAATATTAAAGAAAAACCAGTAGACATTGAGTTGCTTTTTCTATTACATATATGTATATATATTGATCAGACGCTTGTTCTCTGGTAGTTTAATTGTAGGTCAGTAGGCTTATAATTCTAAATATCGAATTTCGACACCTGAGGTGGGCAGCATAGATAGCCAATTGTTTAAATATGTGCTTTACAATAAACGACAACAACAAACACAGATGCTCTGCATTTTCCCCCTTATTAAAATTTGAAACAGGTTTAAAAATCAAAGTTAACCAATTACACTAACGTGTTTTTTAGAAGTTCTAACTAGTGCAAATAAGCACACATAAAAATAATCACATTGTGCTACATCTATTAAACAAAGCCTACAATATCTGCTAGAATTAATCTACAATTTACTCATAAACAACCTTTCTATCTATATATAAAACATTCTGATTCTGAATGGTTTCCCACCTTATGAAAGTGTAACAAATAAGTTTCTGACAAAACAAAATTCTTCAAAGATACTGTGTAGTTTCCAAGTTCCTGTCGACTGTAATCCTTCTAGCTTTAGGTCTCCGTCTTATCAAGCATGCTCATAAGGATGTTATAATGTGATGGTCAATCTCACTATTCATCTGTAAAAGAGTAGTCCAAGAGTTGTCGGTGGGAGGTGATTACCGGTTTCCTTCCTTCTAGTCTCTCACTGCTAAATCAGAGACAGTTAGCGCAACTAGCATCTGTGTAGTTTTGAGCGAAATTCAGAACAAACCAATACATATTTAGAAGAATGGAGCAATATTGAAAAAACGAAATTAAAAAAGAAAAACCAATTGAGAAATTTACCCCTAACAACAATTTCTCCTAATGATAGCATGCTCCTACATACAGACCTACTCTCTATTAGTAATTACACTACGTCTCTGAGTCAATCAGCATATTAGTGGTGACTGCAAGGCCACCTATAGTTACAAAAGAAAATTACGATATAAATACGTGCCTCTGAATATATGGAAATATTATACAGAACAGATAAGAGGTAATAATTTCGTCTTCCTAGCCTATACATGAGATAACGTGACATCCCTATGAAATAGGAACTGCTTATGAAAGAAAGCCATTTAATATCCAGTGCACGCCGAAAACTTATTAATAGCAGAAGATCATATCAGATAACAGTATTTCAATTGTATCTTTTAACTGTACGTTTGGAATACTTATTATTATCCTTGTTATATCCAGTTTTCTTTTTTTAAAGACCCCGTAGACCCAGCGGTAAGTCTGAGAGCTTATTCCGCAAAAAATCAGGTTCGATACCCACGGCTTACAGCACAGAGATAGTCCTATGTATAGCAACGTGTTTAAGAACAGACAAATGTTTCTTTAATTTTGTTCTGTCACTTTGATATATCTACTGAATATAATGTATCATAATATTTAGTGTTTCACAGATTGCTGAAGATGAGATGTGTATATATCGAAGCATCTGAATATTAAATACGTCATGAATAGTAGCTGGTGTTTTCTTTTTTTCGATTAAAATTCGCTTTCCGTCTAATGATAATACAGCGTTATTATTATCATATACAGGCATTTATTGTTCAAAAGTATTCTCTTTTTTTGTCTAATGGCGTCGTGACATATTAATTTTGTATTTTCACTTTCGACTTTTAAAGCCAAACATGTTGATAAAGCAGAGGATAAAACGTCAAATATACTTATAATTAAGAGAGGACCACCACAACGACGATCATATTACTACCTACAGTCACCTTAGAGTTTATAATAGTGATCATATTACTACCTACAGTCATCTTAGGGTTTATATTAGTGATCATATTACTACCTACAGTCACTTTAGTGTTTATAATAGTGATCATATTACTACCGACAGTCATCTTAGGGTTTATAATAGTGATCATATTACTACCTACAGTCATCTTAGGGTTTATATTAGTGATCATATTACTACCGACAGTCACCTTAGAGTTTATAATAGTAATTATATCGCTACCTACAGTCACCTGGTTTATAATAGTGATCGTATTATTGCCTACAGTCACTTTAGAATTTATAATAGTGATCATATCGCTACCAACGGTCACTTTAGTGTTTACAATAGTGATTACATTACTACTTACAGAGACCTGGTTTATAATAGTTATCTCACTATTTCATAAAGTCATCACATAGCTACACAATGGTAATTTTACCACTGTATAAAATCGCCACATGGTTATATGATTGTGATCTCATAACTATGCATAACCCTTATAACGTTGTATGATAATGTTTTTCGTAAGGCTAATGCTTGATATGCTTTTTACTAATGTAACCATGGTATCGCTGGCTCGTATTTATACCATTACGTTATGTCCACATAAGAAAAGGTAACGTTTTGCTAATTACCATATTACCTGAGATGTCAGACTGCGATCTCAGTTGCTATGTCCAAGTCAAAGTAATATTGGTTTCATAGCATATTTATTACTTTAATAATTTGAGTTTTTTATATTTTTGGTCATAACAAAGAGGTATTTGGTCATTAAATATTTGAACAATGAAGTTGTGTGATTGTGTTTGGTTATGGAGTATTTTAACAATAAAGAAGTGGTGTAACGGTATTTGATAACTGAGTAATCTTACAGTAAAGAAGTGGTGTAACGTTGTTTGGTTATTGAGTATTTTAACAATAAAGAAGAGGTGTGACGGTATTTGATTACTGAGTATTTTAACAGTAAAGAAGTGGTGTAACGGTATTTGATTACTGAGTATTTTAACAATAAAGGAGTGGTGTGACGGTATTTGATTACTGAGTATTTTAACAGTAAAGAAGTGGTGTGACGGTATTTGATTACTATTTTAACAATAAAGGAGTGGTGTGACGTTGTTTAGTTATTGTGTATTCTAACAATAAAGTGATGTGACAGTAATTAGTTAGTAAATGTTCTAACAATGAAGCCTATAAGTTGGTGTGATAATAACTACATTACGACTTTAGCCTATATAACTATAAGGTAATGCGATGGTAAGTTTAGTGAATCGATCATTAACATAATGCCTTAACTGTATTATTTTATTGCGACCTTTCTGATATTTAAATTGCTTTTAAACTTCGCTTATTATGGTGATCTTTAATTTTAGTTACTCCACACAGGTCGCAGAAATTAAAATTATTCTTTCAGCAAAACGAACGTTTTGAGACGTTCCAAGTTGCGGATTTTTGTTTTTCTTTTCGTTTTCGTATCCACGCTGTTTTACCGACTTAGTCAACTATAACTATTTCTTTATGACATATAAACATTAAGTTACATTCCGTGAAAGAAGAAGAAAAAGGAATTTCGCTCGAAAATAACCAGCTGTTCTGATATGATGACCCTGTGAAGGAGAAGTTAACGTTTTGTGAAAACCACGTGTAATAAGATCATGATATAAAAACGCACTGAAAACTGACGAAGGAAAGTTTTGCTTACAGGCAGTTAGAGTAAACGCTATCTTGGCAATTAATAAATATATTTGTTCTTAACATACCACTAATGTTTGACGTGTTGTAAGATGTTGAATTTTAGAATTTGTCGCATAAAAACTTACGTAGGTACTAAGCTCTACATAAAATAATGTGTTTTATAACTAACTTAACGGATGCTGTAAAACACGACTCATTAAAGCGTTGTACAACATAACATATTGTTCTTGGCTTTGGTCCTTTTAATTTAGGCGTTTATAATGTTAGTTAGACAATTGGAGGTTTATCGTTAGGCGATAATCGCGTAGTATATATAACTGTGAAACTATCTTTAAGGTTTATAATAGTTTGAGTAGTATAAATCGAGAGCTAGTCTAGGGTAAAGAATACTTAATTAGTAAGTGAAACGTGTTAGTTAAGAATGATTAGTGCATCGTCGATTATTGTTAAGTTTGTTAGTTTGTTGTTGCTAGTCAGCTAACTTAATAAAGTTTCGTGATGGATAGTTCTAAAGATTTAGAGAGTATTTATTACGAAGACATACAAAAAATCCTATACTTTGATGAGCAGTTATTCGAAAAATTAATGGGCGATAATGATAAAAAGTATCAAAGAATGACGTATTATGATGAGTGTAATTCGAACAGAAAAACATATTCTGTAAATAAAATAACACTGTTCTAAGAATTGTTGTTATTTCTCTTAGTTACGTGTGTATGAGCGCGCGCGCGCAAAAACCGTTTAGATAATTTTTGTGCTTATAGATGGATGTAATTTGACATATTCAACTTGAAAAGGACCTCATGCGACACACAGTCGAAACTGTTCTCTCTCCCATTTAAATTTCAGTAAATTTGTATTTGTTCTTGAGCAGAAAGTTACGCAATGGGCAATCTGTATACTGCCCATCGCGGGTGTCGAAACAACTTTTTGTATTATAAGCCCTGAAAGGTATTGTTGAGCTACCACCGGAAGGGCAGTGTGGTGAACATTAGGCACGACCGTATTAAGGGCGTACTAATATGCAGAAAATACACCATGAGACTAAGTAGATTAATTAACGTGAGACAGAATTAAATACAAAAGTTTAACCAAAGTGTTCTAAAGTTTGTAACCTAAACATGTGCATACTTTTCATAAAATACAGAAATTACTTTCAGAATTGGCTAATGTGAAAGAAGTTTTTTTTTTTCTGAAAACAGTTTTAGTACATGGAATTACGGAGAACAATAATGAAAAGATATCTACATTACTAAATCTACAACATGGAATTACGGAGAACAATAATGAAAAGATATCTACATTACTAAATCTACAACACAAACTACTAGTATTCTGTAAGTAAGGTACACACTGCTTTCTTTAATCTTATTTTCATTAACAGAATTTGTTAGAACGTTTAATAAATCAATTTTTATCATTTTTTTATTTTTTATTATCATATCTATATATTATAATTGTTTATTGTCACCGAATATAAGAGCAAGTGCCCCCTCCGGATTTACAACGCTAAAATCAGAGGTTCGATTCCACTCGTTGGGCTCAGCAGATAGCCCTATGTGGCTTTGCTGTAAAATAAAACACAAACACACAAATTAGAGCAAAGGAGTTTAAAGACCATCGATGCTTACTATTCATAATTTTTAACCGATAGATTAGAGGGAAGCGAGCTGGTGAACGACACCCACTGCTGATTGTTCAGGCATTTGTAGTTGATGTTTCATATTGTGCTCATGTTTCCAAGCTGTGTAAACTTGCTTTTCGTTCACTTATTTTGTGTGCTGTAACAATACACAAACCACTGAGCTAAGATCGGTCATTTAATTTTATAAAGATTAGTTTAGACTCTTAGCTTAGTCTAAAAACAATTTACGTCTCGTAAGCTGACTGAACTTTGTGAGATGTCGTTGGAAATACAGCCGAAAATATTGCTAACAACGAGGGTACCCAAATGATGAAATAATGTAGTTTAATTCTCATAAGTAATAACAGTATATATAAATAACTATACTAATTAATAGGTTGATTTTTAGCTGTTAGCTACGAATGTAATTCGACATGATATTAAGTAAATATTCTTAAAGAGAATATTTGTTGGTTGTTAAATACATAGCTACACAGTGGATTATCTATGCTCAGAACACCATAAGTTACCGAAACTAGAATGTTGGCATCATAAGGCTGAGACTTGACGCTTAGCCATTAGAGGGCGATATAAAAAAGAAGATAGATTACCGAGGTTTACTGAAGTTAAGAACTTTACAATTAAAGAATTCCAACAGGCTAAATTCCTTCCATACATTTCTAGCAAACAAAGAAATAAACAAAAATGTCAAATACGGGAGTCCAAAAGAAAAAAGGCTGAGCATTAATTTTTGAAAACATCAACTTGTCAAAATATGTCACAACAAATGATGTAGTCACACTGGGCGCGTTTATTAGGAAACTTGAAGTTATAATAGTTCATAAGATTGATTTGAATTAGAATACTGACCCTCTTGACTCTTCATGGCCGAGTGGTTAGGGCGCATGACTCGTAATCGGAAGGTTACAGGTTTGAATCTCCATCACACCAAACATGCTCGCCCTTTCATCCATGGGGGCATTATAATGTGACTATCAAACCTACTATTCGTTGGTAAAAAGAGTAGCCCAAGAATTAGCGGTAGATAATGGTGACTAGCTACTTTCCCTTACGCTGTTAAATTAGAAACGACTAGTGCAAATATCCCTCGCGTAGTTTTATGAGAAATTAAAAAAAACAAACAAACGAGTTGTTGCTTACGGAGCTGGAGAGCTTGGTTCGAATCCGTACGACATCACACAATACTCCTCGTAATGTGTGTGCCTCATACATCAGTCTTTTGGTGTTGATGTTGTAGGAGTTGTTGACTGATTGCCTTCTTCATTTTCATTAGTTCAAACTTAGGACTGCTTTATTAGGTTTGCCCTGAATACAAATACAATAAGTGGTTATGTCAAACGTTATTTTGAATTTTTATTCTTGTTTTCCTTACTTTTTAACGTACAAAATTAACAACTGTAAACTTTCGTAGCGAGGCTCAACTCCACTTTGTTAGAAACGTCGATGTTTCGTTTCCCATAGGACTGAAATGGGAAACAAACTTTTCTGTCATTATTTTTAAGTCATTTATTTGTGATTCCTACAAACATAGATGCTTAAATGATAGAGTAAATGTTTCACATCATGATGGGTGGTGGAGGGAGGTGTAAACCATTTTCTTTCGTTGAAGCTTTGCTTATGATTATTTAGACCCGTTACTCGCAACGCTTCAAGGTATTTGTCTTCAATTTTTTTGGATTTAGATCAAAGTTTAACAGTTTCTTGAAGTCCTGAAATAAATCGCTGTACCTTAACCATCTGAAACATGAGAAATTGTTACATCTGATAAGCCTTCTTTTGATGTTCTGAACTGAGAGAATATAGTAATATTTATATTCAGAGTATTTTACATTTATTTTGTTCGAGATGTGTAGTTATAAAGACACTTTTACTTATTTATTATTATTGCAATTTTGCTTCTGATCAAAGTTGTTATTGGTTTTTTTTTACCATCGAATTTCTATAAAATTAGAAACGTGTAAAACCAGACAGTTGATGAAATTTGAGAAAGCCATTTATGTTCATGCCTCATTCGTAAAGGTATAATAATTTCTATAAGTCTCTGTATATGTCTTCAGAATTAAAAATCCTTATTCTATTTTACAGCAAAGCCGCACTGAGATATCTTTTGTGCCCACCTCGGGGATCGAACCACGGACTTAAGCGTTTAATTATATAGACTTATCGCTGCTACACTGTGGGACAGAATATAATAAAAGACTTACAAATCACAAACTTTGATGCATAAGGAATTTGGTTCAGGTAGACATCTACAGGTAATTAAAATGAGATAATTTTGTTTTAGAGACACGTCATTATAAAAATCAAAGTTGGCTTTGTTAATGTATATTCGGAAGTATAGAACAACGATTCGTAAAATGTAATCTTGGTGTTATGAAGGCTGATCTAAAGTATGTGTCATCAAAAGTAGCTCAGTGATAGTAAGCGGAATCTGTTGTCTTGCCAAAGTAGTCTTTGGATGAAAAAAGTAGAAAAACACCGGCAGGGTTCACATTCATGTCACACCAAACATGCTCGCCCTTTCAACCGTAGGAGCATTATAATATCACAGTCAGTCCCATTATTCGTTGGTAAAAGAGTAGCCTAAGAGTTGGCGATGAGTGGTGATGACTAGCTGCCTTCCTTCTAGTCTTACACTGCTAAATTAGGGACAGCTCGAGCAGGCGACTCTCGTGTAGCGTTGCGCGAGATGCAAAAATAAACAAATTCTTCACCTGTGTCAAAATACTAATAGGTACAGAACTGTTGAAAAAGTTAACGTTCAGTTTTGGAGGAAATCTTTATTCCTATTACTAAAATTTTTAACTGTATCCTTGACTGGCTGTGTTATTTTTGTTTGTTACTAAGCAAAAAGCTGACAAAGGGTTGTTGTTGTTGTTTTTTATTTAAGCACAAAGCTACACAATGGGCCATCTGTGCTCTGCCCACCACGGGTATCGAAACCCGGGTTTTAACGTTGTAAGTCCGCATACATACCGCTAAGCCACTGGAGGGCGCTGAGAAAGGACTATCGAAACCCAGTTTCTATCATTGTAAGTCCGCAGACGTGCAGCTGTACGAAGACGATAACTCCTTTAAAATATCAGTCAGTTGGAATGAGTAATACAGATATAACATATTTTAAAACTAAAGGTTAACAATAAAATTTTGAGTGAATATTTCTCAAGCTAGTACGAGCTCGAGAAAGGGAACATTTTTAATGATTCAAATTGTGTAAAATGTAATGTCTTAGGATATGTAGGATAATTGGGTAAAATACAATAGGAGGCCTTATATAATTAATTTATATTCCTTGTATTGACTTTCAACTAACTAGGCCGTGGAATACTGATAAGTACTACCTCAATATAATTGTAACGTTATATCTATATAAATTCGATTGCCGTTTCTTTGTTGAATAAGCATTGCTTATTGGTATAAGATATCCAAGTCTTTGACTGACTGACAGAGGAGTTTAGTGTACGCTCAAAGAAAGTAACAAATAGTACTGTACTAAAGTATTAGGAAAAAGTCAAACATTAGATTTTAGGCTGCTGTAAAAGAAAAAGGGAAGGTAAATCACAGGAGAAAGGTCAAAATGTTCATTGTTTCCTTGCAGTATTTCATAGTTACGATCTTTCTTACTTTAGTCAAAGAACTAATTGTTCGCTAGTAGTGTTTCGAGTTGTCATCTATCTTACTTGAATCAAGAGGTGTTTCCTAGTTATGATTTTTGTGCTCATTGTACTAGGCAAAAGTGTTAGATTTCAGGCTACTTTTAAAGATCAATGGAAGGTAAATTAGAGGTAAAACTTAAACAAAAAATATTAGTCTTAATGTTTAGTACAACAGAAAGTCAGTGGAAGTTCTTGAGTTCAGCAAACAGTTAATATTTTGTGTTCTTCTTTTGCTTTAATAACTTGCAGACAGCCTTTCAAGCATTGTTTCTATGTATTTAATTAGAGTTTCTTTTGTAATTTTACTTAAAAAGTCTCTAATAAAGTTTTTAGAAGTATCTTTCGATTTGACAAATTTTTGACCTACAAAATCTTAGGTATTTTCAATTGGGTTAAGACTGGAGCTCTGTGAATGCCATTGCATCATTTGAATGAATCCAGCAATTTTTTTGTTTCCTAAATAATTTTTGCATTGGATGGATGAGTGTATGGAGTTACTATCATCTTGATAGTAGCATCATTTACCAATAATACATAAACCATCTATTTTGTAAATATCTTCTGTCGCTTCAACAGAAAAGTACCCCCAAACCACCACATTACCTTCCCCATGCTTTATGGTGTTGTGCATTCAGGTAAATATCTTCCAGTTTTTTTTTCACCTGGACGTATAACATACGTTTTGAATCAAATATTTGAAATTTGGATTCACCCATCCATAACACTCTTTTCTTATCGTCAATTGTCTAGTTTTTCTTTTGGAAATTTCAGTCTCTTGACAATATTTGGAGATCGAAGTAAAGGTTTCTGAACTGCCATAAGGTCAAAAGTTCCATTGTCACTGAGTCTTCTTGATACTATAAATCTGGATACTTTTCTGTCATTTGGTACATGGTCGTTTATCTCGTGCTTGAAATAAGTGGTAGTCTTCTTTCTGTCCCGAAGGCTGCATAGATGAAGATACTTAACATCAGTGTCATTTCCTGTTTTCAGATTTAGTTCTCTTGGTCTCACGATCTAGAGTTTAACTCACAAAGTTTGAAGAACATTTCCAGTCTGCATCAATTTGTCTGAGAGTCCAACCAGCATCACGTAAAGCTTTTATGTGAACTCTCTGCTCTACTGATAATTCTTCACGTTTTTTATGCTGTTGCATAAAAACAAAACTTAATATATAGTGTTAAACATTGTTTATATCAAAGTTTAGTTGTGTAGTGCTATTAAATTGATTTCTTACAGTATATATCCTTTATTTTTAAAGTAGATATTAAAGTATAAATACAACTATATTAATTGTACTCTCAAGTGAATAAAAACCACAAGTCCTGGCCATTCACTTCGAAAAATTTTACTCTATTCGCTTTAGAATTGATACTGCGAACATTTTCGAACTTTTTGTAATAAGTTGCCATGAGACGAAGAGGTAGTTTTTTTACTGAATTTGTTTTTTTTTTTGTAAAAGTATATAATGATTTAAGAGTGGTTTTCTACAATTACCTGCTCGTGTTAAGTTTCAGTAGTTTCTGCTGTCAAACACTGTCAGATTTCCTGAGAACAAGAACATATCTGATCATGTTGTAACTGATTTACCATTGTACACTTATTTCTGTATAGTTTTTATTTTTGAATTTGGCGTATACTCTTGACTGCGTATAATGAGTCTCGCCTGTTCTTGAAATTTATATGAAGTTCTTGAGAGTAAAAAATGAACAATATTTGTTTTACAAAACGTACAAGCGTATTGTTGATACGTCGAGAAATTCGTGTGATTCTTATAACAAAAAACTGACGCGCCGAGAGACAGAGAGTATTAGTATGGTTAGCTGTAGTCAGTGTGCTAAAGGACTAGAAGGCTATAATTGTGATTAACGGCTATTAATCGAAAACTACAGAATTTGACAAGGACTGTTGTAAATTTCGAACATTACCATCCGTTCAGCTTCAGTGAATTACTTCGGGCGTTAGAATTTCTACGAGGACGATAAATATCATTAACTGTAAAAGTCAGCCACGTGAGGCCAATTCAAGCTAGTTAGTTTCACCGAAGTGAGACAGTACCAACTCAGAATTAATTTTCTCGTCGTGCACCTGAATCGTCGATAAAATATTAATTTCTAGACCGGATATAAGATTCGTATTGTTTGTATATAAATTGTCATTTGTAATAACCATTAGTAATAATCGTTATTATAAAGCGTAATTTTGTATATTAAAATATATTTGTGTTAAAAAAGGAAATTGTGTGTATCAGTATTATTGGCAAATAACATACATTTGATACATATTAACTGCTAATTGACTTTTAAATACAGATTCAACTTTCCAGTTATTTGAAATAGTAGTACGTAACATACATAATTAATAAGTCGGAGACTCGTCCGAAATAATTAATTTTACCTAAAAATGGTCGTGGTAGTTGCATCTACTTATCCAATAAGTATAGTGATTGTATCGTTATTGTGATAAACTAATGTATTGTTTCCTTACGTATAACGAGGCTACTTTCTTGTAGCACAATACAATGAATTATGGAGGACGTATTTTCTTAACCACACAGTGCTTTTGAATAGAGAAGACGTTAAGAAGCTAAGTTCTTATAAATATTTTGATTTTTGATTATTATTTGGTTTTATTATTCTTATCTTTAGAAACTATATTTGAAAAGCAAAAACAATAAAACAACTAGATTTAGTAAAGACGGAACTAAAATAGTAGGCATAAGCTTTTAATTTAGAGTTTAGCAGCATAACCATAGATTAGGCTCAGTATGCAGTGAGATTGCAAGACAAATTAAATATACTGTTTTATATAATAAATACAGCCTAAAAACTAGTTAGTTCTCAAACTTGGGCTTAAAAGTGTTAACAACAAGCTTGTGGTATTTAAGTATAATATCGAGTGATTATTTTAATTTTACAAATAACACAATTGTTAAGACTAGTTCGAGGGTTAAGCATTCCCAGTTTGATAGGTGCGATATTTGCATTGAATGGACATGTCTGGTAATTCTGAGCTACCATGCAGTTTACAGGAATCTAGTGGTGGAGATGTTTAATTTGTATGCAGAGTTTGCAGGTCAGAGGAAAAGTTGGCAGCTATCCTATCTAAAGCTGAGGAAATAGATAAAGAGAAATATAAACTGTGGGAAAATACAGCGGAATTTCAAGAGGAGCTTAAGCTTTTACATGCAAGGGAGGCTTCAGTTAAGATTAACAATGACATTCAGGAAGTTAGAAAAGATAGTGTTAGGTGACAGTGAACTTAATGATAAAGATTCTATTCTACTGAGCAACAGATCTAAGCAACTGGCTTTTGTAAACAAAGAAATATTAGAGGGAGGGAAAACAAAAGGGGTAGAGATGAGTATGGACTATAAACTTAAATAGGTTATAGTTATGGATGATTCTTTGACATATGGATAGAATATTTTGTGGAGTAAATAGGAAGAAAAAGAATTAAATTATACTACCCCAGGATACAGATTGAAGATATAACTAACTAAAAGAGTAAGAGATGTAATAAGAGACTGGGAACGATGGAGTTTTTGTTGTGCACGCAGGGGCTAACGATATAGGGAAGAGTAGGTCAGAAAAGCTGATTAATAAATACAAGGGGTTGATAAAATCATTTAAAGATAAATGTCATAAATTAGTTGTGTCAGCGATAGTGCCAAGAATTAATTGTGGAGATGAAATTTTCAGTACGTTACTAGGACTAAATATTAGACTGAAATCAATATGAGCAGATTAGCTGGTTGGGTTTGTGAGATCAGTTCAGTGGGTTTGTTTGTTTGTTTTGGAATTTCGCACAAAGCTACTCGAGGGCTATCTGTGCTAGCCGTCCCTAATTTTGCAGTGTAAGACTAGAGGGAAGGCAGCTAGTCATCACC
Source organism: Carcinoscorpius rotundicauda (assembly GCA_011833715.1). Taxonomy (NCBI): domain Eukaryota; kingdom Metazoa; phylum Arthropoda; class Merostomata; order Xiphosura; family Limulidae; genus Carcinoscorpius; species Carcinoscorpius rotundicauda. The sequence goes on from CM022400.1 coordinate 21,373,869, forward strand.
ACCCACCGCCAACTCTTGGGCTACTCTTTTACCAACGAATAGTGGGATTGACCGTCACATTATACACCCCCACGGCTGGGAGGGTGAGCATGTTTAGCGCGACGCGGGCGCGAACCCGCGACCCTCGGATTACGAGTGCACGCCTTAACACGCTCGGCCATGCCAGGCCCCAGTTCAGTGGGAAGAGTGAACATTTTGAACTGGATGGTTTACACTTAAGTGGGAAAGGATGGAAAGCAACTTTTTGAAGGGATGCAACAAGAATTATATGTTGTGAATTGGGCAACTGAATTATTTTGAGAGATTGAACACATTTGGAATTTTTTTAAACAGCAGTTTTCCAATATTCAAAAACAAATATATTCCTTACAGAAAAAAAAAGGATAGCTGCAAATACCAAGTTGGTTCATAAAGGGTATAAAAAATAAAATTAGAGAAAAATACCGCAAATTTAAGAAATTTAAATTGACTGGTATTATAGAATATTTAGAAAATTATAGAAGATCAGGAAGGCTGGTCAAACAGGAAATTAGGAGAACCGAAAGCATGCATGAAAAATATTGGCTGAAATATAAAAGTTAGCCGTAAGGTTTTTCTTAAAGTACATTAAGGGTAAACAAGATGTAAGATTAGGGATAGAATTCATCAGAGATGATAATGAAAAGCTTATATCTGATGATTAGGAAATGGTTAGGTTATTGAATTCTGGGAAATTTGGAGAATCATAAGGCTCCTGGGCCAGATAACATTTTCCCGAATGGATATGTGAGCCACATTTCACAATTTTGGTCCTCCGCTGTTACAGCGGTAAGTCTACTGAGTTATAACGCTAAAATCAGGGGTTCGATTCTTTTCAGTGGTCTCGGCTCGTTGCGGCTTTACTATAAGAAAACAAACATACACAATTTTGAGTAAGTTCTTGAATAGTGGACAAGAACAAAGCTATTAGAAATTAGTTAATGTCACTAATGTCTTTAAGGGAGGTAAAAGAAGTAGTCCCAGTAATTATAGGTCTATTAGTTTTATATCGGTTGTGGGAAAAGTTTTGGAAAGTCTGACAAAAGATACTTTACATACAAAGTAATTTAATAAAGTTTAGAATTTTATCGGATAGTCAGCATGGTTTTACTATGCAACATTTTGCCATACAAATATTTTGGCATGCTTTGAAAATGTTACTTCATATCTAGATGAGGGTAAGAGTGTATCTTGATTTTCCTGAAGTATTTGTCAAAGTGCTACTTAAAAGGCTTCTGAAGGAATATATCTCTATAAGTGTGGGGTATAAGTTGGCTAACTAAATAGGAGAGTGGCTTGATGAAAGAAAGCATAGGTTTATTTCAAAGGCAGTTTAGTTGAACTAGATTAAGGTTGCAAGGGATTGGGGCTTAGTCTTAAGATGTTTGCTTTTATTGAGTTAAATTAATGACGTAGATGAAGAAATGGTCAATAAATTACTTAAATGTGCTGATGATATCAATATCTTGGGTGTTGTACTGGCTATGAAGAAGATGATGCTACTTTACAAAAGGACTTGGGTCACTTAGTGAGTTGGTTAAAAATGGCAGACGGCTTTTAATTAAGATAAATGCAAGATATCGTATGTGGGTTATCATAATTTGAATTATAAGTTTATTTTGGATAAGAATAATCTTAATAGTGTCGTGAAAGAAAATGAGCTTGATGTAATTGTTCACCAGTCTCTTAAGCAATCCAAGCAGTGTGTTGTTGCTAACAGTAGGGTAAATAGGATTTTAGGTTTCCCTTCAGAAATACTGAATACAAAGATTTAAAGATTTATAATTTCATTGTATAAGTCACTTGTTAGGTCACATTTGAAATATTGTGTTCAGTTTTGGACCTTAGAAAAGACATTGAATCGTTGGAGAGGATTCAGAGAAGGGTTACTAAAATGGTGCCAAGGATGAAGGGGTTGTCATATGAGGATAGGGTAAACTAAAAATTGTTTTTAGTTAAAAAGGAAGAGTTAGAGGGGATCTGAATGAAGTGTTTAAGATTGTAAAAGGAATTGATAATGTTGATAGTTTAACGTTTTTCATACTTAACAGTGAGAATTAAAGAACGAGGGGACACAAACATGGATATAGTCAAAGTAGAAGCCGTCTTCAGCAAAAACAATTTTACTTTTTAAATAGGGTGGCTTGGCCTCTGGAGTATGTTTCCTTCGGATGTTGTGGAGGCAATAAATTTGAGTGAGTTTCAAAGAAAGCTGATTAGATAAATGAATGATGAGGGCCGGCTTTAAATTTTTAACAAATGTACCAACACGTCCCTTGTTGCACCTAAACATTATGTTATGTCATATCAGTACCATATGTGCTAGTTTTCTTGCATGTAGTTGAAACACTACAAAGGGTACTATGTCAGTTATTTCAAACCCTAATGATTAGTGTGTAACTTCTAGTAGAAATCTTATAACATCCCCTTGCTACAAATATATGAGAATTCTAGAGTATATTAAGCATTTTCATTCTAGTGGATCAGTGAAGCATTAAAATAGTGTTGAAATTTATATTTCGTAATGGCATGGAATAATAGGAAAAAACAATGTGTTATCTTGTTCTAACACTTTTTTTGCTGTGCTATATAATGGATTTAAATTAATTAAACTGGTCAACAGAGGTTAATTCTTAGTCTTTGGGTGCATGCACATTGTGTCAATGAGTTATTAACATTTTCTATAGATTGATATAAAACGCTTAGGCTTAACTATTTGTAACCGAAATAGAGTGTCACAATTACCCAGAGTTAATGAGAGTGTGACTTGTCAATATCCCTTACTGGTATTGGATCCATTAGTTTTTAACTATTATTCTTGAAGTTAATTTGAAAGACGAGTTATTTTCCTAATGCCTTTTGGATGCTACTAAATCGTTAAAAATTGGTTTTATCAATAGTTTACTATGCTAACAATCTGGCAACCTTTAGACGATGCTGTTTATGGTCCTTTCTCTTTATTGTGCTAATTATTTACACTGTGAGAACCCCATCAATACTATTTAATACACTTACATTTACTGCCTATGTTTTGTTTGTTTGTTTTTAAGTTAAAAACTACATAAATAGTTTTGTGCGCTGTTTCCGCCGTGGTAAATCGAGCACAGAATTTTATCAGAAGACACTGCCTGCAGAGATGGATCACTTTGACTTCTTTTTTTTGAAAACGCGAATGATAAATAAACGTTGGTGAAATATTTGTGCGCTAAGACAACTTTGAACGTTAAAAAATATATTAAAAATACTTTTTGTTGTATAAATCAATACCATAAAAATCGTATCTTTTGCTGCCAAGAAGAGAGAAAAATTAGCATAGTCGATAAGTTATTGGCTTTAAAAATTTTATTTTATAATGTAATAAGATTTTCTAGTGAAAGCTTGACTAAACTTTATATTTTCTCCGTAATTTGAATGACATCCTAAAGCAACAATTTATTAGAGTAATAAAAAAAAACGAGATGGTAAGATTAACATAGTATTTCATCTCTAGGTTGTGTCGCTTGAAGAACTTAATAAATATCTCGTCTTAGTGAGTAGAATTCTATAAAATTTCAGGCCGTAGTGACGAGTCAAAAAGGTTTAAGATGAATCATGATTTTACTTACTGGTTTGTTTGGTTTTTAATTTCGCGCAAAGCTACTCGAGGACTATCTGCGCTAGCCGTCTCTAATTTAGTAGTGTAAAACTAGAGGGAAGGCAGCTACTTATCATCACCTACCGCCAACTCTTGGGCTACTATTTCACCAACGAAGAGTGGGATTGACCGTCACATTATAACGCCCCCATAGCTGAAAGGGCGAGCATGTTTGATGCCACGAGGATTCGAACTCGCGACTCTCGGACTACGAGTCGAATGCTCGTAATTAGGATGCCTGTCTTATATCTTGGCAACCGAAACAAACGATCCGCCAGCTCTTTTATATAACACTTGCATAAATGCCGGCTATGGAGTAGATTGTTACTTTTTGGGATAAACCTATTTTCTAATGCGTCATTGCCTACGGTATCTTGCAGCAAATACTGCCTAAAACAATTAGGATTATCAGGAGATTTGATTATGAATTATAAGTTGTTAGGAAAGGGAATACAGTAAAAAGTGGTCCAGCATGGCCAGGTGGATTAGTTGTTCGACTCGTAATCTGGGGGTCACGAGTTCGAATCCCCGTCGCACCAAACATGATTGCCCTTTCAGCCGGGCGGGCGTTATAATGTTACAGTCAATTCCACTATTCGTTGGTAAAAGAGTAACACAAGAGTTGGCGGTGGGTGGTGGTGACTAGCTTCCTTCCTTCTAGTCTTACACTGCTAAATTAGGGACGGCTAGCGCAGATAGCTCTTGATCAGCTTTGCGCGAATTTCTAAACAAACAGTAAAAAGTTCGAAGTTACGATTAGCCTTCAACTTACTAACTTTCACACAAAGCTATCAGCGCATAGTCGATCCTATTTTGAACTAATGGAGTAGTAGACATCCTCCGTTAGCTTTTATCCAACTAAATAATAGAAGTTGACTGTTACTCTTTTAACACATTTACGGTTCCAAAGTGCGAAGCACGTTTATACGACAATGGGTGTGAATTCTGAACCTTCAACTTAACAGTCTAGGCACGTTAAGCCTATTTCCAGTTGGAATAGTTTGTAAGAAATGTCAAGTATATTTTAAGCTCGTTTGATTTGTTTGAATTACTGGGTTACAATGTTATCACTAGGCGCTGTTCAAAGGCATGGGAAGTGTGAGTAGAAAGTATCTTGAAAAGTAATGCGAAATCGAAGAAAACCAAATTTATAAGAAATGCGATGTCTTAATGGAAAATTAAGTTATCTGTTGAAATGCTAAAATGAGGTCTATACGTGTTGAATGAAGTTCAGAAAGATTTGTGAACATATTCCTGGAAAAAAATAACGGGAGTTAAGTTTTGGCAGTTTTTATTAAAATGTGTTCTATAAAAATACTCAATACATTAGACATCATTAAGATCAAAAGAAAACTGAAACAGAACTATCCCACATTCACTTTTCACGAAACGTTACGTGTTTTAGTAAAGCAAAAACTATTTATAGTGACGTAAATATAAATATATTTCGTTCTTAAACGTAAAGCAACACAATGGGCTATCTGCACGGTGCCCACCGCTAAAAATTAGCGTTATAAGCCTCTAACTTACCTCAGAATATCTTAAAGTATTGTCGATTAGGTTGTCTTTCTCAGATAAGAAGAGAACTTTTATCAAGACTAAAATATGTTATTCTCAGAAAGCTGTCGATTGTTATCACTGAAACATCAGAAAATGTCTTTTCCACAGAGCGTGTTGAAAATTTAAAACTAATATGACGTTGTAAGTATGTGTGTGTTTTTTTTCTTTTCCTCATTGATTAAGTAACCAGGTTTTATGAATGAATATAGATGATTAAGTGAGGTTATTTTAATAACATATTTTAAGCTCTGCTCGTATAGCGTACAGATGTATCTACAGAAGTTTAAGTGACCTTTACTTTTTGAGTTCCATTTTAACAGTCACAAAAAGTTAACCATTATATTGTTATTTGTTTAAACTTATTGTTAAATTATCAACCTGAGAAATCCTGAGTACACGGTATTGTTCTTTCTTTAAATTCGGTTTTCTAAACAAAAGTTTTAAAATAGTTTATGCAACAAATGATTTAGGGTGCATGACCTGACTGGTCAGGTGTTCCTATTTATATAATACGAGTCACACGTACACACACACACACATCCAACAAAAGTGTTAAGAAAAGTGGCTTAAATACTACACTTAATTCCAATAATTATTGCACGGTTTTTAAGGTATTTTATAAAAATAACAAAAACGAAATGATTTCGTTCAATTGTTTTAATAAGTACTTCACAATATGTGTATCCCTCCGCCATGGAAAGGTATAAAAAACAGGTCGATAAGTTGAAGGTATAAGTTGCTAAGTCATTACTAGAAGAATTCCAGAGAACAACATATCAGAAATTACTTAAATTTACTACATTATTTTCTATAAAATTTAAAAATAGTTTCTTATAGTTACTAAGTCATTATTCATAGGAGTTCAGTAAACAGCGTATTATTATTTGTTTTATTATTATTTATTTAATAAACATTTAGTTACCGAAGTTCAGAAAACAGCGCATCGTTAGACAAGTTGGCGGCAAATTCTAGAAAACTGAATGCAATAAAATCCAGTCGAAAGCGATTTCGAAAAATTACAGGTTTCATAAATCTAGGTCTCGACAAAAGTTCTAACAATTTCCTTTCACCACATATTAAGAATAGTGAACAGTGTCGATAATAGTGTAGTAACGAAAAGCTAAACGTCGTTTAGAGAGTACATCGGAACCGACTCTAACCCAGAGGAATGTTGAAATAGAACTCCGTAACAAAAGATTTACCTGGGGAACTATTTTGTTTTTCGCATTTTCATTTGACATGAATCATGTGTTTTCATTGTTCTTGCTTGTATTCAGTTTGTTATTTACACTTATATTATAATTTTGTTTTTAACTGCTTCCCCTAGAGGAAATAGAGATTTTTAATCTATTATTGTTATTATCCATTTATTTAATCACATTTCTATAAAAATCTTGCATTTCAAGTAACTTTTCACGTTCTTAAATGTTGTTTTTGTGTAAATATTGGTATTTATTCTCGACGTTACTTGTATCAATCGCCTTCCGTTTTCTTATTTTATTAGTCAAATGATATTGTTTGTTTGTTTTGAACTTCGCACAAAGCTACTCGAGGGCTATCTGTGCTAGCCGTCCCTAATTTAGCAGTGTAAGACTAGAGGGAAGGCAGCTAGTCATCACCACTCACTGCCAACTCTTGGGCTACTCTTTTACCAACGAATAGTGGGATTGACCATCATATTATAATGCCCCCACGGCTGAAAGGGCGAGCATGTTTGGTGTGACCGGGATTTGCACCCGCGACTCTCTGATTACGAGTCGAACGTCTTAACACGCTTAGCCATGGCGGGCCTCAAATGATACTGGCTACCACGTCAGCCTAATTAGTGCATATTTGAAACTTTAGGACGAACTAATGAATTGTGACTATTTCCATTAACACTAATTTGTTGTATTGGATTAGGGTGTTAATTTCAGATTAGTAAATTCATTAGGTTGGCTGATGTTATTTAAATTACAATTAAACATGGAGATTACAGTGGCGGTACTTACCTGAACCGATGATTCAATACAACATAAGTCGTTTTAAATTTTAGGTCACTTATGTTTATAATCTGTAATTATCATGTTTATTGATACTTATTTCAGAAAAAAAACAACACTGCACATTGGAGGTGACGAAATGTATCACTTGAATGACATAGAATTATCTACAAAACTCAAATGTATGATAGGATACATTTGTTTATCATGATAAAGCAGCAGATCAGCGCCTGTATACTGAGATTTAGGGTTCAATGATGCAACGCGGAGGACATAATACATGTATAGCAGTTCGACCTCCCAATAAAATGACTTTTTTCCACTCTTCTGAATTAAGCGATGAAATGTCTGATGTCTTATATCATTGTTAGTCAAAATATGTGTTCTTTTGATCGAAAATGTCGAAGAAATTCTAATAGAGCTAAAGCGACATCAACGATGAATTAATGGCAAAACATAATTACATGGTCTACTCACCAAAAGTAAAACCAATTTTGGCAATATTAGTAAGCAAACAGTAGAAAATATTTTATTTTATTGAAAAATATATTAATCTAGGTTTTTCAAAACGTAACATTATTTTTAACACTAATGAGTAAACACTGTCATTGTACGAGTGGCATAAATTATTCATACGTTATATTATTATGGTGTTAGTGAAGTGTTGTTAAACACAAACCTACACAATGTGCTCCTGTGCTTTGTTCTTCATGGGTATCGAAACGCCATTTTTAACGTTGTAAGCAGGCAGGCTTGACACTGAGCCACTAGACAGCTAATTTTATGTTCCACTTATTTGAAAATCATATTTGTATTTAGAGTTTTTTAATTATTACAGACTAGATCAGCTTTTATTGGAATTTAATCCTTATGTGCTATTCTGATTTAATTAATTACAGTATGTTTCTAAAGTTATTTTAAAAGTATGAAAACGTACTAAACCTTTATCGGAAACATTTAATTTTTTGTCTCTTACAATTCGTATGCATGCAAATAAATGCCTTCCGTCACATTTCTTGTTCTTACACATTTATGCTTCTAGTATTCTACCTCAAAACAGACGGTTTGTGCAGGCTGAGGTAATTTTATGAGACAACTATATCGAAGGCTCTCTGAAGTCTACGCTTTTGCCTTTATTTTGTCAAAAGTTATTATTTCTTTTTTTTAAATAAAGTTTGATTTAATATTCCCTTTTTGTTTACCGAATAAATAAACTGCTGTCTTAAATATTGAATAAACTAATTTTCCACGATCGCTCAGCGATAAGTTCGAAGACATATAACCCTGGAAATTGGGGATCGATACCCGTGGGTGACACAGCAAATATATCCCGAGGTTCATGGTCGCGGGTTCGAATCCCCCTTACACCAAACATGCTCATCCATTTAGTCATAGGGATCGTTATAATGACACGATCAATCCCACTATTCATTGGTAAAAGAGTATCCCAAGTTTTAGAGGGGGTGGGTTTTGACTAGCTGCCTGTCTTTTAGTCTTAAACTGCTAAATTAGGGACAACTGCAGATAGCCCTCGTGTAGCTTTGCATGAAATTCAAAAACAGGCAAATCGTGACTCAACATTTATTTTTGCAAGTTTCTGTATAATAGGTAATATAGGTGGCACTGTAGTTAAAATCATGAATTTCTTGTTGTTTCGTTTCCCAGCTGGTTAAGTACGAATGTAAACAACGTCTAATAATATTTTTTTGTTTGTTCGTCTGTGTCACACGTTAATTAGGTTTAATAATATCCATTTCCTGTGGTTTAAGCATCAATTCATCGTGTACTTGGTTCCCATCGTCTTGACCATCCATTAAAGTGGATGAATTCTTGTACATTCTATATAAGTTCCTTGTAAACTTAGCTTTATAAGAGTTTTTATTCTCAACTTATATTATAAATGCATACAAATTATTGTGGAAACTTTATAAAAATCATCAACAAGTGTTTAACTATTTGTATTCAAAGGAAATAATACCAGCTGTCATTTGGTTGATGTGATATTTTGGCCGAAAGATATGTATCTGTTTGTTTTTTTCTGCAATCTTTCCATTTCCTCACAAGACAACAAACATGTATTACATAACGATACATGCAAAACAAGTTAATTTTAACGTAGTTTTTAATATATAGAACGTCTGTCTTTCGGTTTCTCAGTTATTTAAAGCGAAAGGATCATACATGTTTGGCTACCTCGTTTTATAAATGTCTGTTTTTGGAATCACTACTGTTTTCTTGGAACAACCTAAAACTACCCCTTTTTGAAACGTTATTTTAAATCGCGTTGAAAAGCCGTTGGTTGACTCTCACATTTTATTTTCAGCTACAAAGGCTATCAGCCATTTTTATTGTTCAGTTACTTACAATAAGAAAACTCTATTTTAGCCAATTTGTGTAAAATTTGTTTTTTAATTAATCAATTATCACTCTTAGTTATTCAGAACAACATGTATTTTAAATGCCTATCTTTTTACAATAGTATGGATTATGTTTTAATTCTTATTAAAAACATATCATTTATTATTTGTTACTCAAATAATCAGCTATTTTCATTTCTACAAACCATCTGTGCTATAAAAACCCAGAATTTTTATCCACTCAGACATTTACTTATACACGTATGTTCAGCACTCACTGGTTTTTCGTCACAGTTTCATATGTATACACAGTTCATATTATTTTATGTTAATCGGTTCTTTACAATGATACACATTTTTTTACTATCTTTATCCTGCTGTTACAATTGTACTGATCATATATTTTTCGATACCCTGTTATTTGCTGCTATTTTTAAACCATTACATTTCCTTATTACTCAGTGCATTGCTTGAAACTAGTCTAATTTTAAGTGGCCATTAGATTTTTAAATAAAATTATCTCACTTTATAACCAATGAGCTTTTCTATCTTTCAGTGGGAAAGTTCCTTACTATCGTTTAGTACTTTAAGCCTATTACAGTCAAATGGACAACTGATGAAAATGGCCTGGCATGGCCGAGCGCGTTAAGGCGTGCACTCGTAATCCGAGGGTCGCGGGTTCGCGCCCGAGTCGCGCTAAAACATGCTCGCCCTCCCAGCCGTGAGGGTGTATAATGTCACGGTCAATCCCACTATTCGTTTGTAAAAGAGTAGCCCAAGAGTTGGCGGTGGGTGGTGATGACTAGCTGCCTTCCCTCTAGTCTTACACTGCTAAATTAGGGACGGCTAGCACAGATAGCCCTCGAGTAGCTTTGTGCGAAATTCCAAAAACAAAACAAACAAACAAACTGATGCAAAACTATTTTTCTTCACATGTGTTTTTAACAGATGTTTACAACACAGTCTTTCAGCTACTCATTTCTTTAGATTGTTAGAAACTGTCTTTGTTCACTTGGTTATTTCTTGACACTTGATATCAGTTACCCAGTTCACTGCAGTTCCAGAGAGCCCCTTAGGGGCCTGGCATGGCCAAGCACGTAAGGCGTGCGACTCGTAATCCGAAGTTCGCGCCCGCGTTGCGCTAAACATGCTCGTCCCCCAGCCGTAGGGGCGTTAGAATATTACGATCAATCCCACTATTTGTTGGTAAAAGAGTAGCCCAAGAGTTAGCGGTGGGTGGTGATGACTAGCTGCCTTCCCTCTAGTCTTACACTGCTAAATTAGGGACGGCTAGCATAGATAGCCCTCGAGTAGCTTTGTGCGAAATTTCAAAACAAACAAACAAAAAAGAGCCCCTTAGTGTTAAATTGTTGTCTTAGAGACAACGTTCCAAACTTTAGGTTTTTTACTGAGATTTGGCTCTGAAAGAACAAGATGCACAGTCTGACAGAAACATGTATACAAAACGTGGTTAAGGATGTCTTTACATTTTCCTGGAATATTTACAGCGTACAACGATTTCATGTATGTTTCCATTATTAATCTTAAAATACTTTTCTCGTTTTTCCTAAAATTAGACACTCCTTGAAAAACCGTAAATAATTCTTATATACTTGTGCTTTTATATGCATTAATATGTTTTATGTTTAATTTCTATGGCATGCGTAAATTCTTTATTTAATAATGAAGTAAAAAGTCAATCTACTTGCTCAATTTCTTTATATATAATATGGCTGTAAAATTTTAACAACGGGTGTTTTCTTACAAAATCACGCCCTCTGGTGAGATCTAAGTATTGACAATTTCAGCTTTGTGGGAGTTCTTTTTGTAAGGGATTCACTGATAACCAATAGTTTTCATTTTCACATAACGAAAGCCACTTCCTGGGGCGGTGCAAAATGCATGATCGTGTTCACCCTGCATGTGATTCAACGTCACACGGCTTGAATCTGCACGTGTATCGGTGACGCGCCGCTCACAGACCGTATTTACTAATACACTGTTCCAGTAGCAGTCGAGTTGACGGGTGGCAATGAGGCGGAGAGGGTTTAGCACTTAGATCTTCGGAAACGACGTAATCCAGTTCTATCAGTCCGGTTTACTTCAGAAGAAGGGCATAGAAAAGAGACGTTGTGAGCAGCAAGTAACCGAGCTTTAACAATTTTCGCATTTTCAGCTCATGTTTCAAGTTTTATTTTTTTTATGCTTATAAGAATTAAATATTTTAAAACTTATTGTGCTGAAAAAAGTCTTACAGAAATATTTATTTTCTGTTCTTCCCAGTTTGGTTGCTAAGAGACTCCACCTGTCTTGCTTCTCTTCACCAGTTCATTAGGAATTCAAAGATGGTCATCTACATCCAAGAAATTATTTTACTTGGAACTTTGCCTAAAGGACAAACGAGTAATTGAATAGAAGAATGCCTGGATTGTGGATTTCTTTAGTAATAATTACACTCCTGACTACGCCTTGTCTTCTAACATGCCCACCCTTGGTCCATTCTTTACAGTCAGGTAGGATGTCTTTGTAAATATCTTCATAACATGTATAGATATAGATTACCTTTGTAAATACGAGTTACCTATGTTAGAGGGGGTCAAGTCCTCTCATTGGATATCCTGATACTTTGGAAAACGATCTTAAGTTATTTTATCTTTCATAGAATGAAAAGAAGATGAAACGAATTAAGAGTCTTTCTTCTGCACGGACGTCCTATAATATCAGTTGTTTTTATCTAACTGTTGAATATAGAAAAGGAAGAGTATTACTTGTTCACAATTCCCTCTACGTTCCTTTTCTAAGCGTTTCTTTTAAAACTTCCACTATCCACAGATATTCCTCCACACACACAATCTTTGCCTGAAGTAAATACCTCACGGATCTTGTAACGTTTTATTTGTTCAAGCACGACAGCTGTGTAATAACGCACACTTAGAAACAAAAATATTATTCTAACTCATATAGCTTGTATTGTTTTGGAGAAATCCTTCAAACTCTGCTTGTCAAAGGAAGATATAGAATCAAGATTACTAACTAACATAAAATTTGTAGAAATTAAGAATGTCATTGGTATTAATAAAACCTCCAAAAACATATAAATTATAAAAATATTTATTTTGGTCACTAAATTTTAACCAAATTCCAGAACACCATGATACAGATGCAATATATATATATATATTTTACAATGCTGATATTTCCATATGGTATCCACTATCTGTGTTTTCATAAACATTCACTGGTTCATACAATGTCTATATTTCCATAGAACAATCATTTCCTTATTCAACTTATGAAACTGGCAGATGTATTGGTGGTGAGGATCTGAATAGAGCATTTCATTAAACATTTACATATACATATTTTTCTTTGATTTTTAAGCAATGTTCATGTTACTAGTAGTGCTAACTATACGGCTTAATTAAAAAAACTTGTATATTGACGATTCCACACCAAACATGCTGGACCTTTCTGCCGTCGGAGCGTTATATTATGACGGTCAATCCCACTATTCGTTGGTAAAAGAGTACTCCAAGAGTTGGCGGTGGGTGGTGAGGACTAGCTGCCTTCCCTCTAGTCTTACGCTGCTAAATTAGGGGCGGCTAGCACATATAGCCCTCGAGTAGTTTTGTGCGAAATTCAAAACAAACTATTGACGATTCTCTTCTGGGATCAACTTTACATAAAATGATAACTATACAAATTATTTTTGATATTTTTTTCTATTTTTGAAAACGATTATTCTGATGACCTCGTTATGTATGACAACTGTTTGAAGTTACCGACTCCAAATGGTTGCTTCTTCCCATTCCATAAGATGGTTTTCTTTCATGATTTATGCTGTTATTTTTTGTAATATTTCGAAAGAGAATTATGTAAAAAAATCGATTTTTATCGACTCCCTCTGGTAACAATACATTCAATCCAGACAGTTAAATATCCATAAATAAAGAATTGATTTAATTCAGTGTTTTATCAACGACTCCCCTTTTCTGTTTTCGTTTCATTTATATATTTACATGTTTCTATTCCTTTTACTGCATAACCACCTTTATTTTATCTGGAGTTAAGTTTAAAATCATCTGACGAAAATTAATTGGAATGAGCTTGTCCTAAGTTTTACCTATTTTAAAATCTCGACATCTCTTGAATAACTCATAAAAGTATCTTTGACTGATAAAGCCCAGGATACTAAAAATTACTTTCTTAGAAGTGACGTTCAAATAAATTTCCTGATGGGTATTTTTTACCTTACACTTTAACAATGTGCTAGGTGTTGTAAAACTTTAACAATGTGCTAGGTGTTGTAAATAATTAGGCTACGCATTGAGAGGTTAAAATTTTGTGGTTTTAGCTTTATTACGACAAATGGTGAAACCTTCGTTGGGAGTTCGAATCCCCGTAACACCAAACATGCTCGCCCTTTCAGTCGTGGGGGCATTATAATAATGTGACGGTCAATCTCACTATTCGTTGATAAAAGAGTAGCTCAAGACTTGGCGGTGGGTGGTGATGACTACCTGCTTTTCCTCTAGTCTCACACTGCTAAATTAGGGATGGCTAGCGCAGATAGCCCTCGTGTAGCTTTGCGCGAAAATTCAAAACAAACAAACTTTCCGTTCGCTTTGTAATCATTTTAGGGAGTCGTATTAAAAACGAATCCTCGTTTGTCGAACGAAATTTTTTTAGGGTTGTCGTTTTCTCCTTTTACTAAATTGCGTTTAGGCCGATAAAATAAGCTAAACTTTCGTGCAACACCTGCAATTTTTAATCTTAGCTTGATGTTACTTCTATGTTAATTTGTTTCGGCTTATGTCGGTTTCTATAGGTCGTAAAACTTCGTTCATAAATAACAACAAGTTACCAGTGCAAGCTGATGAAGAAAGTCGCGTCGTAATGATTACTTCATGTTTGTGGGCTTGTCTAATCAAAAATGTATTCGTATTTTATTTTCTCTTTAACTAATACTTGTCTGTCTTGAGATAACTTTAAATAATCATCTAGCTAAGTGCCACGAGTGACGACGAACCATGACGTTGTTTTATTGTTCGATAAAAATTTGTCTAGGGAATTTCAAAATAGATTATACACCCCAAAACACTTAAGACACTGCTCCACTGGAAACAAACAAACAAAAACAACACATTATTTAATTCTTACAATCTTTGTAGTGCATACTGAAGGGATTTATTCATTTTGATAAAAGTTAAGAAAAACGATTTTTACACTCCAGATAAATATAAAATAATAGTTGGATTTAAACCAACGCCTTTGCGACTTCATCATAGAAAAAAATAAAGTCAACACTTTTTCTGGAATAAAAGTGTACAAGAACTAACTAATACATCACTGAAATTCCAACAGCTCATTTGTTTATGTACTAACCCTGAAGAATCCGCAAAGGCGAAACGTTGGTTTTAAATAAAAATATTCTTTTATATTTATCTGTAATGTCAAGGTTATCTTTTAACTTTTATCAAAAACAAATTATTAGTGTAGGTAAGAAACTCCATCACTAGCAAATTACATCCATTAAATAATGTATTTTCTAACGTCATTAGTCACGTAGTAATTAGTAAGCCAAAGAAAAAAAACGAAATTCTTGATTCGTGCAACAAACTTTTATACCAATTTCGAAACTTTTAATAAACAACGAATTTATCAACATCAGCAATACTTGGTAACTAAGAAACTTATTAGTCAAATCCGAAATTTCTGATACAAGCAACAAACTTGCTAATTCCAAAACTTTTCCAGAAATAAAGTAGAAACATTTTTCACAAGTAGACAGACAAACACTTAAGTCAGAGAAAAAAAATAACGATTCGCTAACAAGTTCTCGTAAAAAAGTAAGAAAAAATATTATTTTAGGCTAAGTATTCTCAAACCAAAGAACCTTCAGGAGAGAACAGAGAATCTTTGAGGTGAATAACATAATCTGTACTGCGTGTGTCTACTAACAAGTAATTTATTTAGATATGATTAACACATAACTATTAAATAATGAATTTTTCATACATATTCAGAAATATTCAAACAGTAAACGATAACTTTTGAAATGCAATCAAGTTTGTAATTTGAAACATCAAATTTAAACCCACTGAGCGAATTCTTTGATGTAGGTAGTAAATAAACAATGACACTCTTAACGAGAGTAAGAAAATAATTTAGTAGAAAACGCTATTAATAAAAAATTATTTCTTTGATGTAACTTAGGAAGTTCTTAATTTATAAATGTCGCCAGTGTAAAAAAAATAATTAATAATTTGATGTAAGTAAGAAAGATGGTAACTAGAAAACACCACCATGGAACAATTACTCCTTTAATATATACCCTCATCCTATAGTTCAATACGTTTTATTCGCAATAGGTAATTATAAATCACCACACGTCCGGATGGGTCACGACTAACCAATCATTTTTGAAAGTGAGCTACAGTAAGGTTCTCTGACCTTTGCTTCTTCCCAGCTACTATGAGAACATGTGTTAAGTGAAAGTATTAGTTAAGGGTGTTCTTTAAAGTAATTATACATGTACCTAAAGGTAACAGAAGAGCAGGTGTTTCAACAAGGAAATTCACACCCGTTCTACTGGGTTTGACCTCATACCTAAGGCTGTATAGATAAGTTGATGCTGTGTATTGATAACTGTTCTTATTTTCACATGGTGGATTGTGTTGATTTATCAACACCCAATTACATTATGTGCTGACCATATGTGGGGTTATATATGTGTACTGATGAAACCGTAAAGGTTATAGGCTTATTAAATCTACAGTAATTATTATTATATACTCTCGCTTCTCTCATCGTCTTCTACAAGAAACTCGCACAATGAAATCATTTTCGATGATCCTTAAATAAATACAATTCATTTCAGTGTTAGATTTATAACTCTTGGACGTGATGACATTTTCAGTAAATAATATAACAAGTAAACTTAAAAATACTTGGAAGCCTCGCATAAGTTTGTTGGTTAGGGCGTTTGACTCGTAATTTTCGGGTCGCAATATCTAATCCCGTAATAAAACACGCTCGCCCTTTCAGTCGCGGGCTGGATGGGGCATTTTAATGTAACTGTCAACTCAAACCTTCGTTGTTAAAAGAGTAGCTCAAATAGTTGGCGGCGTGTGATGTTAATAAGCCACCTTCATTTTGGTCTATCGCTTTTAAATTGGGAACGAATAGAACAGATAGGTCTGCGTGAATTTCGAGAAACAAACGAAAAACAAATATCTGACTGGAATTAGATGGTACGACTAATTACTCAGAAATAGTCACTTTATACCCTGTGGTTCAGAACAAGAAACTGATTTGAATTACTGTAAAAAAATAATAATAAAATTGGTTGATTAGCGCACCTGCGATGAAAATCCAACGTAGCTTGGCTAAACAAATAAACTTCGTCCTAAACTTCTATACACGCCGCTGGCTATAGTTAGACACCTTGTATGTTTTAAGTCTAGAACTACTAGTGAGTATCTTTATTGGTTTTTGTTTGTTTGTTTGTTTTTGGAATTTCGCACAAAGCTACTCGAGGGCTATCTGTGCTAGCCGTCCCTAATTTAGCAGTGTAAGACTAGAGGGAAGGCAGCTAGTCATCACCACCCACCGCCAACTCTTGGGCTACTCTTTTACCAACGAATAGTGGGATTGACCGTCACATTATACACCCCCAAGGCTGGGAGGGCGAGCATGTTTAGCGCGAAACCGCGACCCTCGGATTACGAGTCACACGCCTTACGCGCTCGGCCATGCCAGGCCTTTATTGGTTTTTAAACACATTTTTGTAACTATTTATGCATGAAATTGCTTATCGGTTACAGCGTTCTTAATAACATAAATCATGCACAAAAACCGTCACTGTTCCAATCACTCTCTCTATTTATTGCTGGGGCCCCTTGACTATTTTACATAAAAATCAGTGATTTAATCTTTTTATTTCTTGGTCCATAAAATCACAGATAATTTTTATTTATTGCCATATGTGTTCTCCATCAGTAGTGAAGGTTTTTAGAAACTGGAATATCGGATCTCTTAGATCTTTTCTTAAGTTCACTTGCCCAAATGTTTCATACTATTCTGAAACGTTGTCCATCAGCACATCTTTTTATCATTATAAATACTGCCTAAATATATAAACTACAGAGATCTGACACATCGTCCAACGAGAGGGAATATCGTGTCGTGAAGTGATCTAGTGAAGAAGTATTTTTATTGTGGAACATTGTCCCAAAACACGATTTATTAGAGATGCAAAACATTATATAATAAGCAAAACG
The DNA here is from genome assembly GCA_011833715.1 of Carcinoscorpius rotundicauda. Classification (NCBI taxonomy): domain Eukaryota; kingdom Metazoa; phylum Arthropoda; class Merostomata; order Xiphosura; family Limulidae; genus Carcinoscorpius; species Carcinoscorpius rotundicauda. The sequence goes on from CM022400.1 coordinate 21,391,702, forward strand.
AAACAATCTAGCGAGACAAAATGCTTTCCTCTGAGGTACAATGTAACGAGACTAGTTATCTTGTCTTGAAATGCAACCTAAGAAGATAGAATGTGTCTTTGCACCAGTTTAACGACACAAAATGTCTTATTTCTCAATATTATTTATCGAAATAAAATATTTCACCCTGGAATATGATTTCACGAAACAGTATGTCCATTTCTGGAATTCGATTTAGTGGAACAGGATATTCCATCCTGGAACACGAGTACATGATAAGATAAACTATCTTGAGTTAAGATTCGAATAAATTAACATATTTTCCTGAAACATGGCCCATCAAGAAGAAATATTTTACTTAAAAAAACTTTAATATTGCGCAAAAACACAAAATGTTTCCCCAAATGCAGATTTGGGTGCACGATAACACGATTGTTTAGTGTGGTTCCAGTTTTTGTACATTTAAATACATTATTGTGTTGTGAAGTTACATGTTTACTTTGTGTACGTAGCTTGTATAAAACTAAACACATTTGTGTTTTGTTAGTCAACAATGTTTGTTTGTTTGTTTTTAATTTTTTCACAAAGCTACTCGAGAGTTATCTGTGCTAGCCGTCCCAAATTTCGCAGTGTAAGACTAGAGGGAAGGCAGCTAGTCATCACCACCCACCGCCAATTCTTGGGCTACTCTTTTTATCAACAAATAGTGGGATTGATCGTCACATTATAACGCCCCCACGGCTGAAAGGGCGAGCATGTTTAGCGCGACGGGGATGCGAACCCGCGACTCTCGGATTACGAGTCGCTCGCCCTAACGCGCTTGGCCATACCGGGCCTAGTCAACAATAAATGTGTTGTTTTATAGCACTATTTTATATAAGACTAGCACATCCACAGTGGGTACATCGCAATTAGCTCATTGTGTAGCTATACAGAAATTAACAAATTATCTTGTTTCATTATTTTAATTGAATTCTGCGTCACCAAGGTAGATTTATTAAACGTTATATATTGATTGATAGTATTTGTGAGTGTGAGAAATCAATAATTAAATTTAAACAATCAGTATTTATTACAGGGTGAAAAATCCTATAAACACGTTAAAGAATAAATGCGTTCGAACAAGATGACCTGAAAACAAGAGTTTCTAGAAGATTTGATAAACAGAAGTTTTAATGAAACTTATATGGCCTAAAGCAAGAGACAAAACGTAGTTTACATCGAGTGGTTGTTAAGTTGTTTAAGGCATGGGGGATAAGACCATTTACTGCCGTTTCTAGTTTTAAGGGTCCTGGCATAGTTAGGTAGTTAAGGAGTTTGACTCGCAATCAGAGAGTCACGGCTTCGAATTCCCGTTCCACCAAATATGCTACTGTTAACCATCAAATTGATGGAATTGACTAGCTCTCTCGCTGAAAGAGCGAGGTCGGCGCGTGATGCGTTGAGTAAAAAGAACACTATGTATGAACAAAAGTGGTAACAATTGAAAATAAGTGGAATTTATCAAATTAAAGTGAAACACAATTGTACATTTATCTTAACAGCATTTATTTAACAAAAGACAGATTGCATGAAGCAAGTACTTTTATCGGATAAAGAAACGCAAAAACCAAAGAAACATTTTCCAATTGAAGTGTTTATTCTCGTTTATGCAAGTCTTAACTTAGAAAGTCACAATCTCAACGTGACAGCTAGAGTCGTCTCCACCTATGAACCACTCAAAACAAGCGATGTGTGCAGAAGTTCAGTCTTTCCATGTAGCTTTTGGATTGATAACCCCACAAAATTTACTTATGTGTTTATGAAAACGAACAAGCCATTGAGAAAACTGTAACTGCCTAGATTTGCATCTACTGTAGAGGTGACACACCCTGATGGCTTGTTTATGACAGCAGAATAATGAACTTTCTCATATAAACCAGCAAACTATAGAAAAGTGTTGATTACTTAAAACAAAGTTGAAATAAAAGTAGTAAACAATTCACTCTATAGTGTTAAGTGTTATAACTGATCTCGGACGAGTTTTAGATTTATCATTTTACGTATTACGATTTCACGTAGTCTGAGTTTTTAATTTAGAAGTTACCTGAATGTCAATAGGTATAAAATTTATCATATTTCCCAACAAGATTGATACACACAATTTTCTTTATTAACACAAATATATTTTAATACACAAACAATACAATTTATAATAATGGTTATTACAAATGATGATTTATATGCAAAACTTCAACAAAGGTATAAACAATACAGAGTCTTCTATCTGGTTTGGTTTGTTTGTTTTTAGATTTCGCGCAAAGCTACACGAGGGTTATCTGTGCTAGCCGTCCCTAATATAGCAGTGTAAGATTAGAGGGAAGGCAGATAGTTATCACCACCCACCGCCAACTCTGGGGCTACTCTTTTACCAACGATTAGTGGGATTGACCGTAACATTATAACGCCCCCACGGCTGAAAAGGCGAGCATGTTTAGCGCCACGGGGATGCGAACCCGCGACCCTCAGATTACGAGTAGCACGCCTTAATGCGCTTGACGATGCCGGGCCCAGAGCACAGATAATCTAAAGGGTAGCTTTGTGCTCAAGTACAAACAAACAAAGCATTCTGCATTGAAAAAAAAAACAAAAACAGTTGAACTTTCTCACAGTATAACAGAGAAAAGCAAATAGTTTTTGTTACCGTCCAACATTCTAGAAAAGTAATGTAGAATCTAAGTAATGGAACTTTGTAAAAAACTATTTAATAACCAGAAAAATAAAGGTGACAAAACAAAGAAAGAAACTCCAAAATTTATACAGACGTGAAAAACGAAAAATAAATATATTCCTGAAGAATTTTGTTAAATTAATTTTACATATAATAGAATTATTGTTACGTTTTGTAATGGTTACTTGAAAATGATTGACTGAGGAAGTTATTTTTTGTGACTAAGGCAATTGACTGTTTATCTTAAAATGTTATATTTAACAAACTATTTATGTAGGAGAAAAAAAACAAATTGAGGGATTAAAGTAAATTTACGTAAAACACATGTTATAAAACTTCTAATTGGCCCATTACGTGTTGACTATAATTTTAATAAATATATCAAATGCATATTTGGTAGACCCGTAGATTTTCTAAAAATATGTTCTCTTTGGCTTTATATATATCAAACTTAATAATTAAAGGTATGAAAATTATTTTATCAATAAATTAAATATAATTCTTAATTACTGATAATCAAAATATAGAAATAGGCTTATTCACAAAAGTAAATTACATTATTGCTCAGGTTATGTTTTTATTCGGAGTCATTTTTCATGCGTTCTCCCGGTAGGACGACATGTCTACAGACTTAAATACTAGAAACCAAGCTTTAATATCCTCGATAAGCATTACAAACAGCCTTTTGTGTAGTTTTTTGCTTGACTTCAAAACAAACAAGTTTTTTTTCCTGCGAGTTGTTCAGGTTCTTATGTTTTATGGTTTTCTTTCTGAAGAAAACCCGAAAATGAGAAATCGATAAGAAATAAGAATTAGTTGAACGTTTTTTTTAAGGATAGTTTTGTTGTATTTTATATAACATGTACAATTTCAGTTCTTTTTTTTATGGCGATTTTACTTAATACGTTGTCAAGGAAATGACGAATACTTAACTTTACGTATAACGCTATTAGTTGCTGTATGCATAATAATATTTTGTTCTGTCAGAGCAGAAATATTGATTGACCTATTTCGTAAATGCAGACAAAGTCATTGAATCACTGACCTACATTACAACACGAGATCAATTTATCTTCAACAACTTTATTTAACTTCTTTAAGTGTGTATGTGTATATATTACACACACACATATACATGCAAGTTTTTTAATTTTGTGATGTGGATTTGATATTACAGAATCAATGCCTCATTCATTTCCTCACTTTTACGAGTAATACACATTTTTATTTACGAAGATTTTTAAAGTTTAAAAATAAAATAAGTGGAACGAATGAGAATAATATAAGTAAATTTTGCGAAGTTATCTCTTTTAAAGCTTGCTTTCGTAAGTACTACGTGCTAAACACCTTTTACATTAATAAGTCTCTTTTCTATCCTAGGAAACATCAGTGTATAGAGAAGCTGACTTGTGTATAAACAAAGAATTAAATCGTTCATTGTGACCCGTCGATAAAAGATTCAGTTCCAAACCAGATAGGATCCAGCATGGATTCGTAATCTGAGGGTCGCGGGTTCGCATCCCCGTCGCGCCTACCATGCTTGCACCTTCAGCCGTGGGGGCGTTATAATTCGAAAACAAACAAACAAACAATCTGTGCTCTGACCACCATAAGTATCAAAACCCTGTTTCTAGCGTTCTAAACCACAGACATACCACTATGTATAAAACTGTGTAGTAACAGTATCTCCAAGAGCTTATGTGTTCACTTTTATGGGAAAACTATTTTAAGTGAAATCGGCTTTTAAATTAATAACACTAAATGGATCATTAAGTTTAAAGCTATTGTGCAAGCGCGCACGTATGTCCATATCACAAATACCTCTGCAAAGAGACGTTAAATTTTGAATACGTATATAGATTTACATTTGTGATATATCATCTTGGAAGTATATTCAGCTTTACCATATCAACGCTTTGATATAGATGTGAAATTTTAACAGCATGTGATCACAGGATGGAAACGATTCTAATGTATCTTTGAAGTATGGAAGGACGTTTTAATTAATTGTTGTTCACACGAACACTTTGGTGTGTCCTTAGTGCACCTGAATGTTAAATATGTACACGTATTGCTTTCATAACTGGCAGAAGTGCAAATAAGTACTAACTAGTTTCTTGGTTTGCACAGTGCTGTGCTTGCCGCTTAGATAGAGTCTCGTATTTTTGAACAAGGAAACCTTGTTTTAAAACACTGACCTGTCACTAGTCTTTAACATTATTATTTCTGTTTACTTAATTGTATTTCTTAGAATTAGGGTCAAAGACATGCACTGCTGACCAAAATCTTAAAGCCAATGAACATAAAGAAAAATATGCATTTTGCGTTGTTAGACGTTTGTTTTTGGAATTTCGCACAAAGATACTAGAAGGCTATCTGTGCTAGCCGTCCCTAATTTAGCAGTGTAAGTCTAGAGAGAAGGCACCTAGTCATCATCATCACCACCCACCGCCAACTCTTGGGCTACTCTTTTACCAACGAATAGTGGGATTGACTGTAACATTATAACGCCCCCACGGCTGAAAGGGCGAACATGTTTGGCGCGACGCGGATGCGAACCCGCGACCCTCAGATTACGAGTCGCCATTGTTAAATTCAACCAACTTTTTTTCAGTAGAACTTTGAAAGGTGAAAATGAGAAAAGGGAAAATAAAAATAAAAAACGTTTTTGGCATTTAATAAGTAAATTTGAACACTATGAAACTACCGTAGATACTAGATGGCCGAAAGATTAAGACCATACTGAAACGAAGCGTTAATCGATAAATACGTAATGAAATTTAGTCATTTGTGTTGTCAACATTTTCCACTGACGCCTCCTGTGTTACATTGGGTAAAAACAAGGCAAAGGTTAAAAAGTTGACAGAGTTTGAACGTGGCGGAATTGTCGAGCTGCAAAAGCAAGGTATCTCAACGTGCCGTCCCTGGTGAGATTGAGCGCAGTAAAACTATTGTTGTAAATTTCTTAAAAGACCCTGAGGAATAGGAACGATAATTTCAAGTGGTCGGCCCAAGAAAATTTCGCCCAGCGTTGAGCAGGAGGATTCGACGAGTTGTCCGGCAAGAAATCCAGCCGATCATCGAACCAGATTAAGGCCCTTACGGACGCAGAATGCAGCTCAAGAACAATAAGACGGCATCTACGAGAGAAAGGCTTTAAAAACCGTAAACGTCTTCAAAGGCCACGCCTCCTTCCACTCCACGAAACAACTCGGTTAAACTTTGTTGAGAAGCACCAAACATAGGACGTAGAAAAGTGGAAGAAGATTTTGTTCTCTGAAGAGAAAAACTTTAACATGGATTGTCCAGATGGCTTCCAACGTTACTAGCACGATAAGGATATCCCACCGGAGACGTTTCTTACATGACACAATGGAGAAGATTTCATCATGATCTGGGGTGCTCTCCCCTTCCATGGAACAATGAAGCTTCAGGTTATACAGTGGTGTCAAACAACAGCTGGCTACATTGGCATGCTGAAGAGAGCATCCTTATTGACTGAAGGTCCTCACTTGTGTGTAAATGACTGGATCTTTCAGCAAGACAACGCTGCAATCCACAATGCCTGCAGAACAAAGGAGTGTTTCATGGCGAATAACGTGATTCTTTTGGACCATCCAGCGTGTTTGCCCGAATCGAACCCCAATGAAAATGTTTGGTGGTAGATAGCAAGGGAAGTCTATAGAAATGGACGTCAATTTCAAACAGTGCGTGATTTTTGTGAAGCCATCTTCACCACTTAAAATAACATTTCAGCCAGCCTTTTGCAAACGCTTATATCGACCACGCCAAAGTGAATGTTTGAAGTTATTCGTAATTACAGCCGTGCAACTCACTACTTAGATCTCTGTTTGGGCATTTTCTACTCTGTTTGTGACTTCATTTTTGGTACGGCCTTAAACTTTTGACCAGTTAGTATTTAGGCTAATTTCCTAGTGTTTACATTTTTCCTATTAAATGCTAAAAACGTTTTTTTAGTTTTCCTTTTCTTGTTTTCATCTTTCGAAGCTCTAGTTAAATAAGTGGTTGAGTCTAACAATGCAAAATGCATATTTTTTCTTTATGTTCATAAGCCTTAAAATTTTGGCCAGCAGTGAAGATCCAACACCCGCATTTGTTTTCCAATTTCCTCAAGAATTTTAGTGTAATAGCAGCTTCTCCAGTGTTAAGCACTTGAAACCAGAATCTAAACATTTAGTAATTATCAAATTTATATCTCCCCTCGACATAAAAGTTTCAACTTCGTATTTCTTATTTTAAGACATTGCGTGTATAACTTGTTTACATTTTTTTTCTTTAAACAACGGTGGAAAACAAATGAAGAAAATTTAGAAATCATTTAAATCTGAAGGACTGTAATCATAATCCAGAACAAGTTTTTAACGTTACGGGCTTAAATATAACTTTGAACAGGACTCGATTTAAACTCTCGAGGATGGCGTGGAGGTGGCCTATATATTAGACAACACGTATTATAAAATTACAGATATACAAGTAGTATTTGTATGCTGATTATTACATCACACAAATATTTGTTCAAATACAATACATATATTTTTAAACATAATTTCATATTTGATCTTTTTATTTAAATATAGCAACAAGAAAATGGTCTAATCATGAACTGATAAATCATGAACAGATATTTATGTTATGTTATGTTATGTTATTTTGAATTAAGCACAAAGCTACACAATGGGCTATCTGTGCTCTGCCCACCACGGGTATCGAAACCCGGATTTTAGCGTGTAAGTCCGCAGACATACCGCTGAGCCACTGGGGGGCATGAACAGATATAGGTGTTGGCTGCTAGAAAAAAATTTGCTGACCCATTACTTGAAAACCTGGTCTTTAAAATTTAAGTATTATCCAACTAAAACTACAGGTAAAATATGTGTACCGGTTTGGACGTTGCTAGGCCTTCTGATTTATAGCGCTGAAGTCAGGAGTTCGATTCCCCTCGATGAACAAAGCAGATAGCTCTGTTGTTGTTCTAAGTAAACACAAACTAGGTAAAACAAAAGTAAATTAATTGAAATTAAAACTTGAAGAACAAGTAGAAGAAAATCTGAATCTTGTGAGTTTGAAAGTTTTTATTTTACTATAGATACATAACAGAACAATTGATCAATGGGTTATAGCCAGTAATTGATACTGTAATATCAATATCAAGGAAGTATGACTCTTCAATGACATTATTTCGGTCATCACTATGGTTTTACATGTTTTCATTTGGTTAATTATTTTCATTTTATAATTGGAAATTTTATACATTAGTTTTCTATGAAAACTTCTACGAAACTGTGAAACTTACTGCAATGCAGAAAGTTAGAAGTATGCTCAGTTAATTATATGACAATTTCTTTGATTGGCTGGAAATTTACAGAGAACCGTTCGTTAAGTTTGAGTCAAGAAAGTTTTCTTAAGATGCAAATTTGAGCAGTAGCTTGCATGGAAATTATTAAAACAACACAAATGAATGAAACATGTTTATATTTATCAAGCAAATTAAACATCTTTAAGAAGCCAGTTGTCTAATTTAAGAAAGGTTATAAATTTATGCACGCCTCGCAAGGGATTAATTTCTTTGGCTTAATGTAGGTTTGTAAAGAATGGTCGACTTCGTGTTACCTGTATCACATTTCTCTCAGCAGTGGCTTTGAGCAATATAAATTAAATCGGTTGCCAAAATTGAAGTTCTAAACCTACTGTTTCTTTCATTTAAAGTTGATTTTTTTGGCTCCTCTACCAAATTTAATTGAAATCTGCTTTTGGTTTACTTCAGATGAAGCACAAAGCTACATGGGCTATATGTGCTCTGCCCACGCGGTAACGAAACCCAGTTTCTAGCTTTGGAAATCCATAGACATGCTGCTGTGCTACTGGTGGGCTGGAACTTGATTCAATCAGTATTTGCACATAGTTGTGACGTCAAGACACCAAACAGACGGAAAGTTTGTTCCTGTTACGTTTTTTTTTATGTTTTATGTAGACTGAACGCAACAGAAAGACACAGATAACAGCTTGTATAATTTATTACAATAAGCTATTATATATATGACAGATATAACATAAATTACATAACAACAATGACAGATATTAAGTTCAAACCTTCAAAATTAATTACAACACAAAATGGTACTGGCCTGTATCTAATAATATGATCTAGAATGAAAGTCCAAAAGTCCAGATTAGAAATCCAAAATTCCAGTCTAGAGTGTGAATTTGGTCCCACGAAGAAATTTCGAAGTTTAAATGGAGAATGACGAAGTTCTTTTTACGGTGTTTTCGATGAATGTTTCAACTTCTCGTTTTCCGCCTCGGTCTCCCCTAAACAGTCCTGTACGTGTTAACTCTCAACACAACCAGTAATTCAAATAAATCGCAAAGATTGACGAAACAAAATCACAGTTTCTGTAGATCTAGCTCTAGTCACAAATCCAAGTTGAATAAACTCACAGCAAACACTTAAACTTTCTCAAACGAATGACTGACTCTACTTTTCTTCGAATAAAAACTAATGACTCTTCCTTCCTCTACCTCGCGTCGTCGACTGTTTTATATACCAGTAGGCCTAGACTTCTCGAACCATCGCGTAACTTCCACAGAACTCCAGGGCAATCCGCGCATGTCCGTTCTTGCACGAGACTCAACGTCTAGACACTAGGCCGCCATACATTTCCGTTTATAGTCATATATTTGATCTACCTAATTCTAGAAATTTCTAAATGTTATTTTAAATAAATAACAACATATTTTTTAATTGGTTTAAACTTTGAAACAATAATATAAATATGGAAATATAAATAATAGAAATGAAAATTTAAACACAACACGACATGTTGTCGTTTACAAAACATTTACACGCCATTTACATAACACTCCATAGAGCGTTAGCTGTTTATAACAATGAAAGAAGAAATGACATTTTAAGATAAATCATCTTTAATGTAAAAAATAGAAATAATCTAATAATAATCTTATCTGGCATTAAAACGAGTTATTTCACCTATACAACGCCCAGTTCCTTCAAATAATATGAATATATTTCTTTTTGGGAAGAGGGATCATGAAAGATATTTAATGGCGATGAAGGAATGCACAGATAAGAGGTTTCTAAACTATTCTGTAGAAGTAGGAAGGCTTGGTGTGTTTTTTTTTTATTTCGCGCAAACCCACACGAAGGCTATCTGCGCTAGCCATCCCTAATTTAGCATTGTAAGACTAGAAGAAAGGCAGTTAGTCATCACTACTCACCGCCAACTCTTGGGCTACCCTTTTACCAACGAATAGTGGGATTGACCGTCACATTATAACGTCCCTACGGCTGAAAGGACAAGTTTGTTGTGAATGGAATTTGAACCCGCGACCTTCAGATTACGAGTCTAGTACCTTAACCACCTGACCATATCGGGCCAGAAGTAAAGAGAAATTGAAATTTTATTTCACCGTCTGTGTACAGAAATAAAACTTGTGAATTTCCCAGTTTGATTACGTGACTACACTTGTACAACATTTGTTTGTTTTGGAATTTCGCGCAAAGCTACTCGAGGGTTATCCGTGCTAGCCGTCCCTAATTTAGCAGTGTAAGACTAGAGGGGAGGCAGCTAGTCATCACCACCCACCGCCAACTCTTGGGCTACTCTTTTACCAACGAATAGTGAGATTGACCGTCACATTATACGCCCCCACGGCTGGGAGGGCGAGCATGTTTAGCGTGACGATTACGAGTCGCACGCCTTGCGCGCTCGGCCATGCCAGGCCATGTACAACATTTTGGTAGGTTTTCAACAGTTGGTTGGTATTAGCCTATTTACCCTGCTTCTCTTTCTCACGCTGAACTAAAGACACAGTTGAAATCAAATTTATCATTTTGAAATGTGATGTTTATTAACAATAACTTTCCATCAGTGTGAACTACCAACTTATATCTAAATTAATAAAAGAAATCAATCCAGTAATAAGTATAGATAACTAAATATACTTTTTCTTGCGTTAACACTTTACGAATATTTTAGTGCATTGCTTTTACAGTTGGGTAACCCTAACTGATAAACATATTTTCGGTCGTAAATCGCATATCTCACGAGGTTAACCCGTTTCGTCTAGACTTCTACGGTTTCAATGTCGATAGCTTGCGAAACGTTAGAATAAGCCTTCAATCTGTGATAGAAAATTGTATTAACTACAGAATTTTCTTCTAAAAAATGAATTTTGGGCACAACATTCTATATACGTTTATTTGAGTGTTGCCAGTTTTAATTAAAATTTTTCTTTTGTTTGTCGCCAACGACAACTATACGAATCAGGTCAAAATTTAATCTTTTTGTATCACGACAAGTTCGACTCTCTTTTTATTGTCTAAGTTTGACAGCCATCTTCGTTAACATAAGTAAAGGAAAAATTTTAAATACTATACGGATTTTTCAGAAGTCAATGAGACATTAATCTTAGAGAGCTATTTAAATTAGAATAAAGAAATAATCCAAACTTTCCAAATTTGTTTGGAAAGAATAGATTTACTGAAATTTATATAATATAATTAAAAATACTGGATATTAAATAAAAAAAACTACTTTGGGGATTATTTTCTTGGTGTTGTTGTCCGGCTGATAGAACTGTACGCTAATGAGTAATAACAGTTACTGACAGAAATGCTGGTCCCTGTCAGTATTATTTTGGTCACAGCAGGTTGGCTATTGTTTGAGTGTAGCTGTTCTTTCTGTCTTTGTAAATAATTATTATTCTTGCTCTTTTAATTTTCTTTTCATTATCAGTTGTAATACTGAAGTTAGAACATCTATCACGTGACCTGTATCCCGCATTACTGCTAATCAGTAATGCGAGCAATATTTGTATGGAACTCGAACTTGCATAGAGGTTGTTTCACATAAACCGAAACTGGAATCCAAGTAGGATTCCAGCCCACATGTCTGCTAATCGTCTGGATGCCCTAATCAAACGAGTTATAGAGACTAAAATATCACTAGATATTTAATCTACGTTTTATGATAATTAGGAGTAGCCCACTGTAGGGAGCCACTGTAGACAACTACGGCGACTGGTTGCAGCCTCATAATACGAGTCAATGCTATTCTGTTTGTAAAGAGATGGATTTGTGTTGGCATTTCGTCTTGTAAGTGTACCGCCGCGAAAGGAACTGAAACGCAATACTGGGGCCCTGAGGCCTTTGCATATCTGTAATTGAAGATTTGTAATGGTAACCTAAAGGACGTAATCAATATGTTATATTACAGCTGTCACCTCGTTGTTACAAATCAACAAAACTGTATAAACCTGTAAAACTTATAGATTTTTTTTTTAAATAAGACTATCTTCGTATTTTATACATATTTACAGGTTTTAAAAAATACGAATACATTTCAGTTCATTTTTAAAATACACTTAATACATGCTTTCATGCCATTGTTATGGGCTTGCTATTCGGCTGGGCATATGTTGTTGTTTAAGCCGGTGTAATGATCTTTTAGAAACCAATGATTTTAGCTCTACAGAAATCTTTATCAAGAGAGAATGATAATTTAACTTCTGTTTGTTTAATGGTCTTTTTGGAAAGATATAAATCATTTTAGTGTGTAGATATGGCTAGCAGTGAAATTATCCAATTAATGGCCTAGGGCAGGGTGGTCAGGTAAGCCTATTTTAGTTGGCTTATTGTTCATTGCTGAGGGATTTATATCAATTGTATCATACTAGTGCTGTAAAGTTTAGACAACTTTTTTGATAGAAGTTACTACTTTTTGCTAGAAATATACATAATAAAATCGTGCACAAACAAGCTAATGATATGAAAAACATCACGTTCTCTTTCAATACGAATGTAAAGGTGCAAACTTTTCATTGATGTAAAACTCATTTTATCCTTTTTGAGTTCATGGCTGAAGTGATTGAATGGACAAACACACACTATTTCCAACCACATCCCTGTTGTCAATAGTGTCAGAGTTAAGAATTCCATTAGTGTCATCAGAATGTTGTCTTTTTTTTATTGTTTTTTCTTCATGTTGTGGGAAATCGAAATGTAAACATCAATGTTCTTAAAATGGCGGAAACTATTGTTCATCCCTGATTATTGTTGGTAATATTTTTTTTTAAACTTAGGCTGTAAATAAAAGTGCATAGAATTATACGTAACAAGTTCGTTGGGTCTAAAACCTGCTTCGGTAATAAGGTATATACACTATAAAACAGATGGTGTTAAATGATATATTTTACTGCGGTTATTGAGCGGATTAGAGAATAGGGGAAATCTATGACATGCTACATCGATATGTGGTTGTTGTGTGGCCTGGAAAATCTGCTACATGATACGTCTTGTTGTGTATGCTGGGTAGTTTACAATATGTTGAAAATTGTGTTACATTGTTTTCAATCTATGTTACTTTAAAAATATCAACCCCACACTAAACCACTGGCCTTGTAAGAGATACAATATGCACAATGTTTTAAAATCACTAGGATATTTAGAACTGTCTGTTTGACAAAGGTCTGGCATAGTTTGGTGGTTAAAACACTTGACTCTCAATCTCTGGGTAGAGGGTTCGAATCTCTTCATCGAATTTGCCTAATCTTTCAGCCCTGGGTGTGTCATAATGTGCCAGTCAATCGCAATTTTCGTTGGTAAAAGAGTTACCTAAGATTTGCCGATAAGTGATACTGGTTAGTTGTCTTTCGTCTAGATTATCTCTTCTAAATTAAGGAGCGACAGCGCAGATAATCCTGAAGTAGATTTGCGCGAAATTCTAAATCAAACAAACAAATGGTGAGGCGAACGTTATAATACATGGACAAAATATTTTCTTACATATATAACGGATCATGCAAAGTGTATTTCGCTGGTTTCTGCAAATGATTGTACGTTGTCGAGCGTGTAAATCATGATATTTAATCATAATATTGAGATTGACTGTCACTTTGATAACGCGGCCACAGTTGAAAGGGAAGAACATTTTCAACGACATCGAGTTCCGAACCTTGGATCCTTCAATACATATCTAGCCCGGTGGTTAAATAAATAGTAATGCATACAATGAGACAAGTATTTTCCAACAAAACGTACATTTTGAATATCGTGAAACATTAATTGTAAAAACGACATTTGTGTTTTCGTGCATTGTTTGATATTAATTCGAGTTGGGGTAATCGGAGCAAATCAGTTTGAACCATATTAAAGTACAAGTACTAGAATTATAAATTAATCGAGTCGTCAAACAATATTTTACCACAATACATGAGTTCTAATATTTACCTATGTAGCGAAGAGTAGTCGAATTGAACAAAAGAAATCAAGTGAATAAATACTAAAGAAAACAGTAGTTGGTTTACGCAGCATTCCATTATAGTTATGTTCGTTACTCAGAAAGGTTATGTGTATCTGCTATGGTGTAAAGTAATAGGTTAATCTTCGTGTCAAGTTAGGTTTCACACTAAAACTCAAGAAGTCAATGAAGACTATTTAATGCTTAAATTGTATTAAATAAAATGGATGCTTACTAGCGAGACTTTTTATGAGTTAATTACATGATCCCTAGAAAATGTTATAAAGTCGTGTGTGTGTGTTTTTTTCTAGCACAGTCACATCGGGCTATCTGCTGAGTCCATCGAGGGGAGTCGAACCCCTTATTTTAGGGTTGTAAATCTGTATACTGATCGTTGTACCAGCGGGGGGGCTATAAAGTCATAATGAATTAAAGCCAGACCATAACTACTGAGCAAATTCTATATTGATACAAATAAGTGTTAAGGTTTAGTTAATAACCAAAGATAAATAAGCGTTAATTTAATAAATTTCTGAAAAATAGCGTTAGGTCATTCATAATTTGGTAATTAAACACTACATAAGTTAATATTAAGAGTACTAATTTTATCCTCTACAGGCTAGAGACATGAGGAAGTCAACAGCTTTTACACACGTTGATAAAAGGACACTACTTTTGTACACATTAACAAGTCAGGTACAAGTTTAATAACATGTCACTGAAACATGATTTACTCATGGCCAATGGGATATTGCAAAGAATATGCTATCCGTAAGTAATAAAAGTATACTAGCATATACTAAAATCATGCACACATACGTAATACATATATTGATAACAAAATACTACTAAACGCTGAAGTCGTGTTATAAAGGAAGACTACAGTTATTCTCAAGTTAACATTATTGATACTGTCTGAAATAATGCACCAACTGATAAGAGAAAACTATTTACTTAAGTCAGAACCGAAAAATTATTAAACAGTCTAGAGGACATGTGAAACTAGTTAGTCATATTGGGAATGTAATATATTTACTACGTGTTTAGAGACATTTATGGATTGGTTGTCTAGCCTCACAAACAAGTAGCTTCTTTCACCACTAAGTGTCAGGCAGGTCTCCTGCGATGACCACTGCTGTGACAAATGTGAATGACCCCATGCTAAAGTAGATGAGTGATCAATAATGTGTAACTTACTAATCTATAATGTTCTAGAAACGGTTCGTTCTGGAGGAAAGAAAGAGCACATGTATGAAGTCTCTGCAAATGAGAGGATGGGTATATTGACGTCATCAGTGTGACGATTCGCGCCAATAGGCAAGATAAATATTGGTTTTGACTTGTTAATAGTTTACTTTGCTTTAAAAATATTTCCAGAAATATTTGTTTTGTACGTATGGGTTTAGCAAGAGGAATATAAATCACTTTATACTCTCCAACCAGCATGGTTCTTGATCACACTTAAACTCCACTAGAGTCTTAAAGATGATGTTTGCGAAACCAGCCGGTCTGTTATCATTTCAGTAACAGATAGAGTTTTAAAGATAGCTTTGGAAAACAGCTAAACTGTTACCATTTCACTTCTACAGAAGTAGTTTTAGAGATAATATTGGAAAACCAGCTGGGCTGTTAGCATGTCACTAGTATAGGAATAGTTTTAGATATATTATTGAAAACTGTTAACTTTTCACTACTTGGTGGATTTTTATAGATAATACTAAAAGCCACGTGAGCAACTAAAATTCATCACTACAGCAAGCGTTTTAGAAATAATCTTGGAAAAACAGTTGGACAACTAACATTTCATGACCAGGCAAAGTTACAGAGATAATCTTGGGAAAACAGCTGGACTGTTACTATTTCATGACCAGGCAAAGTTACAGAGATAATCTCGGGAAAACAGCTGGATTGTTACTATTTCATGACTAGGCAAAGTTACAGAGATAATCTTGGGAAAACAGCTGGACTGTTACTATTTCATGACCAGGCAAAGTTACAGAGATAATCTCGGGAAAACAGCTGGACTGTTACTATTTCATGACCAGGCAAAGTTACAGAGATAATCTTGGGAAAACAGCTGGACTGTTACTATTTCATGACTAGGCAAAGTTACAGAGATAATCTTGGGAAAACAGCTGGACTGTTACTATTTCATCACTTGGTAGAATTTTAAAGTTTTTATGGGATTTCTAACGTTACTTAAAAATAATAGAAAATTTTGTAATTTAAAGGTTTGTTTGTTTGTTTTTGGAATTTCGCACAAAGCTCCTCGAGGGCTATCTGTGCTAGCCGTCCCTAATTTAGCAGTGTAAGATTAGAGGGAAGGCAGCTAGTCATCACCACCCACCGCCAACTCTTGGGCTACTCTTTTACCAACGAATAGTGGGATTGACCGTCACATTATACACCCCCACGGCTGGGAGGGCGAGTATGTTTAGCGCGAAGCGGGCGCGAACCCGCGACCCTTGGATTACGAGTCGCACGCCTTACGCGCTTGGCCATGTCAGGCCTGTAATTTAAAGGATGCGTTACGTTACCATATCCACTGCTAAAGTGTGTGAGACATATTATAATAACAAAAATTATAGATTCAAAATTGAAAATATTGAACTATTTGATAATGCGTCATTAATGTTTTTAAAGCTTAGAATGTTGATACTGCGACATTAATTTTAGCGTAAATATTCTGTGTTATTCAAATGTTTAACCCTTCACAAAACTTTGACTTATCCGTGCATTTAACATCACTAAAAATAGAACCTAAAGCATCGCATTATTTTACAAGTTGGGCTGGGTGATGACCATTGATTTATTAACAGTCAAAGACTTAAGACTTGCAGTTACAAACGTAGGTGTTTGTATTTTATAAGACTTTTTACAATGCACGGAAGAAGTTAAAACTATGACCTTATTTATTACTTTAGTTCAAAACTGAAACTTCTTATGAGTTACTGATCTTAAAATAACTTTACTATTAATCTTAAGCTGACCAGGTAACTGTTTTCTATAATTTTAATATGGTAAATTTATAAATTTATATTTCTGCGAAGTTTACTAAAACAAGATAAACCACAACTTCGTGCGTGAAGTGACATTTCTGCCTATAAAACAAGATAAACCACAATTCCTGCATGAGATGAGATTTCTGCCTGTAAAACGGGATAAACCACAATTCCCTGCGTGAAGTGTCACTTCAGCCTGTAAAATAAGATAAACCACAATTCCTGCGTGAAGTGACATTTCTGCCTGTAATACAAGATAAACCACAACTCCCTGTGTGAAGTGACAGTTCTGCCTGCAGTGATGTTTTTTACACAATGTGCTTGATGAAAACACCGATGAGTGGAGTGTGGCCTATTGTTTAATGTGACGGACTGAGAATTTAAGGTGCTATGGTTGGTACCCTCTTAACGACAAATGAAAAACCGTGCATTTTGGGGATATGGGTTTGTTAGAAAATGGCGGTTAAATTCAAATATTCATTCTGACAAGAATTGTTCAAAAATTATCTCTGAATAATATTTATTAACTGCCTTTTGTCTAGTCTAACACTTCTAAATTTGCGCAGAATTTAACAAATAAGCAAAACATTGATATAAAAGATATCCCTGTCAGTAGTATTCTTAGTCGTACTGAGATAAACCAATGGTCCTTCTATGAGGTCACCTTGTCTAATTTTAATTATCCATCAGTTTCACTCATAGGTAAATATTGGTTTTCCGAAACGCCTCCAACGTGTAATGGGAAAAAAAGAAAAGAAAAATGTAAGAGAAATACTTAACGAACATACTCTACAAGAATATAAAGGAAAAACAAAAGAAAAGCCGATATTCCGTGACGACTTCGAAACACTTGAACATTTTAGTTTTTTGACCTTTACTGGTGAAGTATGTTTTGCTTCCTGTAAAAAAACAAAAAACATATTTACTGTAAGGGCTAAAGCTGCTAAAGTTAGTCGTGCCTTCGTCAGAATGTCCTGTGCCCAGCAAGTAGTATTTTTTTGGGCCAGGAAAGTACTTATATAGAATAAATGTACTGTGAATGTTTCAGTCTAAGGTCTAAGCAGATTTTGTAGTTGAATAACTATTTGTCGTCTTTTTCTTAAGTATACAAAGATAGTATCTCTCCACCAACCAGTAGTGTTTTAACCAATTATAATTATTAACACTTAGTCACACTAGATCATCTTATGTTCTATCTTTGTTTATGCTTCTAAGCTTATCGAATTTGTTTTTAATCAGTTCTTTATCATCTTTAATTAAAAATCTAAAACTTAAATGCATAACTTTACCTTTATTTCAGCCTGTTTTTATCTCTCCGTTAATCTATTATTTGTCTAATAGAAGCCCAGTATCTGTTTTTCATTAACACTCATGATAACTGTGTTAGACTCGTATGTCACTTTATCCATTCGTTAGTCTAACCGCTGGTCTTATTTATTATTAAATGTCTTCAACACTAACATAAATGTGTGTCGATCATACTTAATCATACGCGAAAGAATGTCATAATCATTGTTTAATGGTCCCTAACTGAAACTTAATTTGGATTTATTACAAAGACCCATAAAGATAGTGTTACCTAAGTTAGCTTAATGGTTTTAATGTAAACTATTTTTAAAGCTATTTGTGCTCTCTTTTGTTTTAACCTGTTTGACAGTGTTAAGAAGGATGATGAATACTGTGCACTTTTTTCGTAATTTATTATTTTGTTTATGTTTGAAAATCGCGCAAAGCTACACAAGGGCTATCTGTGCTAGCCGTCCCTAATTTGGCAGTGTAAGAGTAGAGAGAAAGCAGCTAGTCATCACCACTCACCGCCAACTCTGGGGGTACACCTTTACCAACGAATTGACCGTCACTTTCTAACGCCCCCACGGCTGAAGCGAGCGTGTTTGGTGTGACGGGGATTCGAACCCGCGGCTCTCAGACTGCTAGTCGAGTACCTTAACCATCGGGCCGTAGCGGGCCCTTAGAAAACCATAGATTTTCATCCACATGAGAAAGATTTAACGTGATTTTACAAAAATACAACAAATCACAGAAACGAACATTTGAGATAAGATTTTAGTTTTTACAAATTACATATATTGGAGGTCTCACCGTGTTTAAAGAAATATTTCTTTTATTAGCAGATGAAAGTACTCGGATGTTTGACGTCAACATGGCGAACTTGACTAACTTTTCTAAATTCAATCAAAACTGGACATCGAGTAAGTCTATGTTAATAACTAGGTTCACTTGTCTCCATATAAATCCATAAACGTTTTTACGTACCATTATTTTTTTTTAATACAGATGATCTTTTCATCATTCTAGTTCTTGTTAAATGAACGTTCTAAACTATAGCTAAAGATGTCCAAGCTCTACCTAAGATCGTTCCTGCATCAGCTGTAGTAAAATAAGCTGTAATGTCTTACAAGACGGAAGAGTAATGCATCATCACGAACGACTCCGCCGTCAACATTGAAACAAGGAATCAACCTTCTGCATAAAAGCTGGAACTAATTCTTGGGTTATTTTAATGAGTCTAACGTATAACATTTCCATCGATTTACGGCAGGCGAAGTCTAGTTTTCACACGTTACAGGGAGTTCATTACGTTGCGGTTAAACCCCATAAATCGCATTACTTTCCATTAAAGTTTATTCTGGAACAACGAGTGTTCCACGTAGTTGGCTGTAATTCAACACTTGTTAAATATTTGTTTTACACGGTCAATAAAGCTACTACTACCACTGCTGCTGCTGCTACCTGGTGTCCTGTGTTGTCAGATATGCTATAAGAGCAAAGTGACGTCGCTTGAGTAGCCTTTAGTACTATTTTTGGTTATAGTCACAGCGAGCTCCAGTTTACTCCAGTTGTATCACCAAAAATCTTCAGTTTACTTTGTTTCTTCTAATACTACAGAGAACTTCAGTTTACGCTTTTATCGTCGCTGCAGAGAGTTTCGGTTTATATCCTTGTTATCACCACATATAGCTTCAGTTTATATCTTCGTTATCATTACAGATAGTTTCAGTTTATATCCTCGTTGTCATCGTATAAATATTGAGTTTTCCTTCTCTTTTTGCCACATGAGGATCCAATTTTATTTCTCGTCATCACCACAGATAGCTTCAGTTCAAATCCTTGTTGCCATCATATAAAAAATCAGTTTTCTTTCTCAGTTTCGCCACAGAAGGTTCAATTTTATTTCTTTTTATCACCACAGATAGCTTCAGCTTATATCCTCATTGAGTCAAGTAAATATCCAGTTTTCTTTCTCGTTTTCGCCACAGGAGGCTCCAATTTTATTCCTCGTTATCACCACAGATAGCTTCAATTTATATCTTCGTTGACGTCAAATAAATATCCAGTTTGTTTGTTTTTTCTCGCTTTCGCCATAGAAGGCTCCAACTTTATTTCTCGTTATCACCACAAATAGCTACAGTTTAATATTTTCGTTGACGTTAAATAAATATCCAGTTTTCACGAAAGAGAACTCGATTTTAATATTTTTTTTTCAGTTAACTTTAATAAAGAGCCACAGTTTACTTCCTTCTCGATTCCTCTTGAGTACAGACTTAAAATATGGAGTTTTTGACCTTTCACCGAGCTTTGTTTTATTGAACTGAAATAAACAAGAGCTTTAACTTAATTACCCAACTTATTCTAGTATAAAAATGTCAACTTCATTACACAGTCAAAAGATATATAAACTTTTTCCGTGTGTTTAGCTGTTGGCCTCAGAATAATCAAATACTGCGAAAATTCCGTGTGGTTGATGAACTTTGTTCAAAACGTTCAAGCTATTCTTTTTTTTTTCTAAAACACTAATATTAAACTTTTATATACAAATCCGAGGTCTATGTTCACCCAAAAAAATTGTAATGCAGTATATATATATGAATATATAGGTGCTTAAAATATTAAAGAAGTGGGTGTTGTAATTCAAATGAAACTCACGTTTTACTTAACGCTAGGGAACTTTCACAGGCTTTGTAGAACATGGAGTCACGTTTTACAAGTGATTGGAATTTGAAAGCAAAGTGGCGGTGTTTTAAATAAGAACAATTGAACTATTTTACTTCATGAAAAACAATTTGTTGATGAAAGTATTGCTAGATTTTATTGTTTTCAGTAAGATACAATTTTCGTCTGGTAGTAGGATAAGATAATTGTACTAGTTTATGAGAATATTTCTTATCTCATGTCTATTCTCAGTAACGTTTTCTAACAATACACGCTCTATATAATTTATTAAATGTAACAGCTTGTAAAATTATTAGGTTTTCTCACTGAAACATTATAAAACAATATAATCTCTTTCTAATTTATTTTTGTTTACTTTTAAGCGCTCGTATCTCGTATCACAAGATTTCTTATTAGAACAATCTGTAAAAATCCAATTTCTGTCTAATTTTTTTAAAATGAATCCGTTTATAACACTATCTCGTATCTTTAGGTTTCTTACTGTAGCAATCTGTAATAACATCTATGACATTAAATGTAGTCATTCTAACAGTTTATAACAAAAGCTGATATCTCTGTTTTCCTCGTTGGTGCAATTTGCAATAGAACCTCGTGTTTTGTTTCCATATTTTACTTGGGTTCCTGTAGAATTCAGTTCTTTTGCCGACCATTTCTATATATTGCATTAAATCAAAACGCCTGGTGGCAAGCTAAGGGTACAGTGTGTATTTCTTAATGAATTTCTTTTTGTTTATTTGTTCACTTCTCGACAGTAGGTAGAGGAAATTGACCTAACCAGTGTAAATGTATTATACTAGGCTAACACTTCAATGTCCTAGTTATGTTTCCGAAAACCATCTCATCAGTATCTAGCAAAATTTAATCAAGCCGATATAGCTAGTCTGTAATCAACTTGGACAATGTAAACAAAACTCTCTTGTGGGCTTATTTAAAGCTGTTCTATTTTCTTTCTTTCAAGTACTATAGAATAAACATATGATTCCATTACAGGTTTTTAGGTTAATAAAGGGTAGTTTTCAAATCGACATAACATTAAATATCTTTTTTTGTATTTTTCCTCCCTCTACTTTATAATATTAATAATGATTCTCATTCCAATGCACCGACAAGATGGTCCACTTATCCATTGTTATTTATTATAAGTAAAACAAATTTACATCTTGATTATATACGAACCAATGTTCGTTGTGTTATATCAATGTTGACTGAGTTTGATTTGTTTTGTTTTTTTCACGTATTAGTTACAGCAATATATGGAAAGTTGGATACTTTTGTCTTACATTAAAAATAGGAAATACTGGTTGATAAAAGTTTGATTAATATAAAAACACATGTATATCACTGACTTATATATCGTATGCACCAGCGCGATTCCTTTTGGAAAACTGAAGACAACATTTTGATGTCGTTACTTCTTAAATTTCTTCAAACGGTTGTTGTTTCTTTTTGAGTATTTAAAGGTTATTATCTTACAATCAGTATAAAGTAACACCACTTTTTAATACTTTTAACCTCTTCTTAGCACCAAGTATTGTTTGTTTGTTTTTGGAATTTCGCACAAAGCTATTCGAGGGCTTTCTGTGATAATTTAGTTGTGTAACAACTAGAGGGAAAGCAGCTAGTCATAACCATTAACTCTTGGCGTACTCTGTTACCAACGAATAGTGGAAATGACTGTCACATTATAACGCCCCCACGGCTGAGAGGGCGAGCATGTTTGGCACGACTCGGGCGCGAATCCACGACTCTCAGATTACAAAGCGCACGCCTTAACGCGCTAGGCCATGCCAGATAGCACCAAGTAACGCCACTCTTTAATACATTAACATCCTCTTAGCACCAAGTAACACCACTTTTCAATACTTTAACCTCCTCTTAGTACCAAGTAACGCCACTCTTTAATACACTTACTATAATCAGTATCAAGTAACAACACCACTTTTGCTAAGTAAATTTGCAAATGTCGTTTTCTTTTTTTAAGATTATTTAAGAAGTTGGTGCGACACGGGTGAGTTTGCCGTATGTCAAAACAAAAGCATATGCCTTGAACGAAGCCGCTTTTGTGACGGGATCCTAGATTGTCCCGATGGAGAAGACGAAAATTTTTGGAAATGTTGTAAGTTATTATTAAATTTTTTTGTAAGTTCAAGATTGAAACTACTATGTATAAATGCTAACTATTACAGCGTAGAAAAGTTTCAAGCAGCATAATAATAAATGTTATAAATCCATTTGGACAGCTTATCAGTCATTTAAAGCTAGAAACACGCAAGAATTTCGCATCATTTTTTTTTCTGCCATAGCTCGACATCTGTGTAATCATTTTACTTAAAACCGAAATTAATTAGCTTTTCCCAGTTACTTAACTGTTATTTGCATTCCAGGTTGACGATTTAATGGTACAATGCAAAACATCTTAACTGTCAAAGTAAGGCTATTTGGAACATCACATCAGTTAATTGTTAGTTTTTCTATCAGTATTCTGTCTTCCCTGTTACTGACGACGTATAAAAGTAACATGCTGTTGATTTAGTATATAAAAGCAATTAAAATATTATTAATTAACGGTCATATATTCGAACTGTCTATATAAGCGGTGGGACAGCAGTATGTGTACGGGTATATAATGCTATAATCATGAAATTGCCAGATGTGACTTTGACCATAAAGCAAGAACAACAGTTATATATTCAAAAATAAGTATTCTTGTGTTTCTGATCAGTTGATTTAATTGAAACATTGCTTCATATGAGGAGAATGTTTTACACACATACGACAGGTTATATTTCAACATTTTAATGTACTTCAACGTTCTCTATGTATTGGCGATAGTAATTCTCTGCAGAAGAATTAACTGAATTAGGTGACTACGCATAAGATCGCTTTTGGTCACTATGTCTTATCGTAAATCACATCACAGTGGAAGGCTAAGCTATTTCGTCATATAGTATTACACTTTTAATGCATTATTCTAATAACATTAAACACTTCAACGTTTTATCATATTATGTTCATTTCATATTATTTCAGTAGAAAAAAAATGTAATCCTGACCCTAATGTATAAATTAATCTTATTTATGGGATTCTTCATCATAAAATAAATTTACGTTGTTGTTCACTGTTATAAAAATAAAGATTAAACATCGTAAAAAAAATTGCAAAAAGAATCTTCAACCATCAAGAAAACTTTACGTTTTTTTCATAAAAACTAGGTGAATGAAACTGGAGATTTAAAGTTTGAACTTTAATTCATAGTTTGATTTTAGTGTAGATGTTCTATATTAGTTCTGTTAAGTTTAAACCTTGATTTATAGTTTGATTTGAGTGTGGATGCTCTATATTAGTTCTGTTAAGTTTAAACCGTAATTCATAGCGTGATTTGAGTGTGGATGCTCTATATTAGTTCTGTTAAGTTTAAACCTTAATTCATAGCGTGATTTAAGTGTGGGTGTTCTATACCAGTTCTGTTAAGTTTAAACCTTAATTCATAGCGGATGAGTGTGGATGGTCTATACCAGTTCTGTTAAGTTTAAGCCTAAATTCATAGCTTGATTTGGGTGTGGATGCTGTTATACTGGCTTCAATGATTAATGGGTCAGCACATAAAAAACACGGACTTGCTACTTTCAGAACACAGTAATGAAACAATGTCACTAAAATATAAGTGAATGAGTTTAGTATCTCTGAATAAAGGACACTAAAGTGTCTTAATTAAGTAAACCAACTACCTATACAATAATAATAAGGTATTGTTGTCAGTACCTAATTTTTATATATAAACACCTTTTATTAGCGCAATAAGAAGCAGGTGAAAAGAAATGAAAAATCATTAGTCATCGGGGAGCCGATCGGCTCTTAAAGATACTATGACTTTAACTGTTTGCAGCATTACACCCTTTATATATAAATATAACAAAATAAAGCTATACTACACTCCACATTACATATTTGTATGTGTTTAATTAGAGTAGGGGTTTGACAGTCGGTTATGTAAACAGAAAACACTGTAGTTTATATTGTCATGTGCTATCTGTACTTTATTAAGTTCATATAATGTGAGAGTTTCGAGCCTCTGCCATACCATCCTGAAAGTAAGTCATGTCATTGGAGAAGTTACAGAGTCAATGAAGAAAGCCCTAATTGAATCATTGGATGTAAAGCTGGTGTTCCTTACATCCAGGATAATTAGTAACATAATCGTTTACTATAGTCATCACTGTACAGAAAATAAAACAGACGCAGCATCTTTCCCATATTTCTTAATTTGGTAGTAGTTACGAGAGACTAGATGTTTTACATATATAAACAGATAGATTTTATGGACAAATTGAGTGACTTTTTTTTTTTTACATTGATTTTAGTGGACTATTTTGGGAGTGCAGTTTTGTTCCTCAAAACAATATTCAACACCACAACCCATCCATACACCAGCGTCTGTGGTAAGCTGCGTTTCATACGTGAAATTGTACTTAACATATAAGCACATCCTAAACTTAATGTCTTTCTGATTTTAATTCATAATCTGGGTTGTAAGAAAATAAATTCAGATACTTAATATCGTTTCTTCTTTATTTCCTCTTGAATTTTAGTTGGTGAGAACCGTACAAACAGTAATTCCCCCCTCCTCCCTGAACAATTTTAACGCAGCAGTAAATTTACCTTCTAATCTTTATACAGTTGGTGTTCTTTCGTTTCCTGTCTTCCAACGTGGAGACACTCTGAACACCAATTTTAGATAATAAAACTTTATACGGATCATGTTATAAAATAATTTTCTCTTGTTCAAAGATACCATAGAAATGTAAAATTCTAAAAAAAACAAACTTTCTGGTCGGTATTTTACCTATTCACTATCAAACATATTATTTGTTGCTACATTTGGCACCTTGAACATGAGTAAATGTGGTTATATTTGCTCTCAGCGCAGGTTTTAGTTTTATTCGTCATTGGTGAAAATGTATATTAAAGGCTATGGAAAATGTTTAATACTTAGAGAAAGAATAATGATAACATAAATAGTAATTCCAGGGGTTTTACTTCAAGATGAATTGATATAAGGAATATGAATCCTCTATTTTATTATGAAATTGTTCTTTCTTTACAAATCTTAGTTTTATTTAATCAGTTTTAAAACATTACTTCCTACCCTTCGATATAAAAGCTAGAAGTTACAAATCTGATTAATTATAAAACAGTTTGCTAAAAATAAAGGATTATAATTTTTCTAAACACTTTACATTCCATTAAAGTGATATTTCTCAATCACCTCAGTTAACTCTAATAATATAAAGTAATGTTATTAGCTTGTTCTGAGCTATTACATTTTAACACGTGTAAGTGTTCCAACTCAGTAATACGAATGGCATTTACCTTAACAAATGGAGTCAACACCCATTAAACATGTGTACTCAGTTGTTTGCTGATTCACAAATCTTACCAATACGCGAAATAAAGAAACTGTTCTAGCGTGATTTTATATCAAACGTTGCTGTTTCCAGAGTTGCCAGTTTTTCCAGCGGGTTGCACGTGTTCTCGTCTTACAGCAGTGAGTTGCAAGGACCTAAATCTGACAGAAATACCAGCAGGAATATCTCCTAACGTTACAAAACTGTAAGTTTTAACGTCGTTGTTTGTGGGTAGCTATAAAAACGTGTCAGTGTTGTGTAACGATCAACCTGCCTAACTCCAAACCGAAAACATCTAAGTACCAGATTTCATCCGTGTTCGTTCCTTTGTTTGTTTTTGAATTTCGTTGGCCGTCTCTGATTTAACAGTGTAAGACTAGTGGGTTTGTTTGTTTGTTTTGAATTTCGCGCAAAACTACTCAATGGCTATCCACGCTAGCCGTCCCTAATTTAATAGTGTAATACTAGAGGGAAAACAGCTAGTCATCACCACACACCGCCAACTTTTGGGCTAATCTTTTACCAACGAATAGTGGAATTGGCATTATAACGCCCCCACGGCTGAAAGGGTGAGCATGTTTGACTTGACAGGGATTCAAACCCGCGACTGTCAGATTACGAGTCGAGTGCCTTAATCACCTGGCCATGCCGGCCCACATCCTTGTTCGACAAATAACATTTGCTGTACGTAAAAGTGCTTTCAATATATCTGATTATACAAAAGAAGAAACTGTTCTGTCTGATCAGCATCGGTAGATTTAAAGTGTAGACACGTTTTACTGTTACAAAACGAGTACTTCCACTGCCTACAATCATCAGAAGACTAAATAGGGTTGAGAAAAATTAACTTTAATGTTTGGGGTACGGAATGAAAAACGTCGCCATGACAGAACCTTGCAGAAAATGCGCAAACGGCAACAAATATGAGCCCTTTCCTTCTTTATGATTTTTATAATTCCTTTTAGAATACAGATAATAAAGATGCCGATAATTTGATTAAAAATTCAGTTATGTCTATGGTAGGTTACCCAGATATATATATATTTTTATTTATTTATACATAAAAATATCTGATGATGTACGGGATGTTGCGGTTAAGAATTAGCAAAAAGTTAGGTGATTTTTCCTGCGTTTATTTCTTTCTAATTTATACAAGCCTACGGTTGCTCTTGTGGCTTTTATATACTTTTGAAAAAGTTTGCTCTATTGAGAAAACTTCACCAATTTATCATTCCTAGGAAAATTATGCCAGTGCACTCGAGCAATTCTTCCTCACTGTTTGTTGCTATGGTTCTTATTTATTAGTCACCTAGTGACGGATACGAAATTCTGTTTCACTATTTAAAAAAAACAAGAGGTGACTATAAGGTAATTTAATCCTTAGAAATAATTGCAAAAATCGTGAATAAATGCCTTTTGTAATATTAGGCGTAATATATAATTACCAAGTACTTATATATAACGGCCTTAAAATTAACCCTAAAATATTTTAACAAACACCTAGATTTTTAAAATAATTTGTAGTCTCTTTTTCTTCAAATCGGGAAAATATTAAAGCCATCTTCATCCAAATAATTATGACGTTTCATAAATATAATACAAAATTTTCCTTGTCTTTACTGTACTGCTTATGTATCTTGTTTTAATTTTTGGCTTACAGTACACTTTCCAATAATAACATAACAGTGTTAACCAGTGGAGCATTTAGCAGTTACCCAGGGTTGAAGTCGATGTAAGTATATTAGCTATTTTTAGTTGTTTGTTTGTTTAGATTTACTGTTAGGTCAGAGGAACAAATATAAATCAGCACGTAGTACATGTTTCTGGGAGTTTATTAAAATGTAAGTAGATTTGTGCTTATAAATTTTATACCAGTTCTGCAAGCTATGTGTATCTAAATATTAGAAATACAGAAGAATGATGAAGAAAATTAACTGGTTGGCTCATTCAATCAAAACACACACATATACTGTTTATTTGAAGAAAAGTATTATTAATAGATAATATGGTCTCTCGTATATTTTTATGCATTTAGTTTTATCATTCAATTCATACTAAACGCCCGGTTTATTTTAGCCAATGCATTTAGATATGTACTGTGTATTGACTGTTTGACCAGGGTACTGGATATGCATGGTGTATTGACTGTTTGACCAGGGTACTGGATATGCATGGTGTATTGACTGTTTGACCAGGGTACTGGATATGCATGGTGTATTTGGAGTAACTAATTTTCCAAATGAATGAGATGTTCATTGTAAATTATATCTAATTTTAATAAAGTTCATAATTTTCTAATAGCATTCCGCAGTTATTTTATTTTCAAGTGTGAAATAGATGAGCAATTCGTAAAAAACTTATATACTGTCTAAACGTTTGTACTATTACCGTCTCTTACGTTTACCATTAACACCCGAATATAGTATGAAAGTAGGCTGTTAATCATTGCTAGCTTTCTGGAATGTTTTTTGATATTATTTTGCAATCATTAATAACTTCATACCAAAAGTAGGAGATCCCCCAGAGTTGCGCTAACCGTCCCTAGTCTAGCAGCGTAAGACAAGAGGGCTGCCCTTTTAGCAGCGAAGAGTGGGATTAATCGTGCAATTATAACGCTACCACGGCTGAAATGGCAAACATGTTTGTTAGTAAACCGTAGGGCATGCTTACCTCTTGATTACGTCCAGCCTTAGTTCTTTAGATATTTATTTTAGAAGAGAAGCTCACGTGAGATTTATCAAGTACTTTAGGGTCAAATTTATTTTTATATTTGTATTTTACAAGCCGAAATTCAAAGGGTACTAAATTAGTAATAAGTAAATATTATGGTATTAGGAAGTAAATGTTTCTTAAGCTTTATTTCATTTCTTACATTTATAAGAATCAGGTGTGGACTAAACTACATGATGAACTCGCATCTCGTTTTCGCAAAAGTTTATTTTTATTTGAAAGATGTTATAACCGTTAATTTCTTATTACAGTTCTTTAGCTGGAAATGCTATACGACACCTACCGTCTGGAGCATTTTTAGGTATCAACGAGCTTCTCAAACTGTGAGTCCCAGGTGAACATTATCTAGAAGAGATATTATAAACTTAAGATATATTTAATGGTATTTATTTCAGTTCCTTACATTGCACAGCATGTATCACTTTATTTCACTCGCTCCCATAAAAGATGCTCTTTAACTGTAAACTAACAGGAGGGTTACTAAAGTGGTACCTGGAGTGAAGGGGTTGTCATACGAGGAGAGACCAAGATCCTTAAAACTGTTTTTTCTTGAAAAGAGAATAGTTAGAGGGGATCTGATTGAAGTGTTTAAGATTGTAAAAGGAATTGATAATGTTGACACAATAACGTCTTTGATACTTAACAGCGAGAGTTATAGAACTAGGGGACAGAAATATAAATTTAGGCAAAATAGAAATTGTCTTCAGCTAAAAAAAATTTACTTTTTCAAATAGGGTGGTTGGTCTCTGGAGTGTGTTGCCTTCGGATGTTGTGGAGGCAGTGAAATTGAGTGAGTTTAAAAACAACAACAACATATATATATATATGAATGATAAGGGCTGGTTTTAAATTTTTAAATTTATTTTATTGTTTTTTGGTTAGCTTTAGAGGATGGAACAGCCTAGATGGAATAACAGGTCACTGTTGTCTCTATATATTATGTTAAAACAAATGTAAACCTTCCAAATTAATGTGAATTATAAATAATATAAATATGGAGAGATCTAGTTTCACAGCATAATTTAATGTTCACAGCATATGCCGTAAGATGTTATACAGAAATTTCAAACACTCAATTAATTAATTTAACATGGATCAACACATTAACATCATTTGCGAAACAGAAACAGAATAATTATCGTGCTATCATCTCGTGATATAACGAACAATACGAGTATTTAACGCACCATAACAAATCTGCGCGAGAAACGTTGGACAAATGTTAGTTTAATTAATGTTAGTTTGGAAAACTTTACAACTTTATTCTCTACATATTCAAGTCAGTTTTTAAAAATCTTTTTGATCTTGACATATCGAGGTTTCGAATCCTTACTGAATGTTTACATTTCATTTTTATGTACGTACGCTATTGTAAACATATTTTGTGTTTTTTCCACTGTTTACCGTGATACAGAATATTGCATGATGGTGTCGTAAACTTTAGCGCCTAACATTTTCTTACTTTTTCTTTTCCTAGGTATTTACAATACTGCGGGATCGAATCCATTTCTAAAGAAGCTTTCAAGGGGTTAACATCCCTGAAAGAGATGTAAGTATAATGTGATGTAAACACAATCTCAGGTTTACAGAAAAGTTTTGATCTATGAAAGACTGGTTAGTTATACTTCAGTGAAGCAAGTAACCATTGACGGATCCGTCTGGAATATTTACGAATTAACATGGGTCAAAAGGGGAAAATAACTAACTGAAAAGAAACAGTGTTTAACTGGTAATATTCTAGATTACGTTAGAATGTGTAAGTGATTGTTGATTATGTTGACGGAAAAAAGGTATGATATATTGTGTTGTGGGTGTAAATTACAGCTAAATATATTACGTGTAGGGTAGGTCTTAAGAATAGAAAATATATGATCTGTGAAGGATAGTTAGATTAAGACAAAGGTATGATCTGTAAGAAATTATTAAGTTAATATAAAAGGCATGGTTGATTAATTAGTTTTTGAAAAAAGGTGTAGGTTTGGATAAATTCATTTACAACAGAACCTATAAAGCGTAATAAATGCCAGGTGTTTTATTCCCTTTCCGACTTACACAGATAAACAATTCATCTTCATCTGAAAATTATAATACTTCACAGGTCTGCATACGGGGAGTATGTCTGAATGTATATATATCTGCTAACAATAGATGACTGGTTATGGTATGCAGCTAACATGCTAGGTCTATAGTTATGCATTGTCGTAAGTTAATTCAAGAGAGAATGTTCAACGTTTTGACAGAAGATGGCACTTGGAATGCTATGTGCTTTAAAATAACGTAGTACTAGATTGAGAATAAATGTTTAGAAGTTTGAAAGCACGTGGAGGATATGTCATTTCCATTGTCATTCATGGGGTTACCAATGACGTGGATAGCGCATGCGCTCTGAGATAAATGACCTTTTTTTGGTTCTATTTCGCAGTTAATTTTCCCAGTGTTCAACCAGAGGTCCTCCTGCTTATAGCTCTCGAATGCTTGAGGACATCGCTGTTCTTTGTCTTTGTGCATTCCTCTTTGACTTATGTTACAAATAAAGCTTACATTTCATTTATTTTTACATGTGTCGTTTTTCTTCAACCCTGTGAATGCGGAAGTTCTTCTGTATTCCGTTATTGTGACACTATTCTTACCTGAAAGTGCACTATCCGGAGCTTGTATGATTAATAGAAAAGTTGGGGTCTCTGAGAAAATGAGTTAAAATGCGATAAATTTTTCAACGTGTGGAGCTAGTTAGACAGGAATGGTTGTATATGAAGGATTGGTTAGATTAACTGATACGTCATGGTATCTTGGTTGTTTCGTTAGGTATGGCGCGTGGGCAGTTAGATTAACAAAATACAGCATCGTTTATAGAGTATTGGTTAGGAAAAGATATGACAAGTCGGGGATTAGATAGATTAGTAGGTATGATATGATATGTGAGAGAATTAGTTTAATTCAGAAAAAAATATTGTCCAATAGCGGTTTATTATTTTGAGAATAAAGATATTTTCACAGTTCGTACTTTATAATTATTACTAGTGCTAGAACTCAATTGCAAACACGTCGATTTAGCATAAAGTCAGAGAGGGCGCCCGTTTCTAAAGCTGACTTTTTGTCTCTCTTTTGAAGTCAATAACTTGAACATTATTGCTCCATGTCTTTCTTACTTTTTGTTTGCACAGTAAGCCTAATGAGTAGTTCGTTTACTTGATGCTAAATATTGATATTAAAGTAATAACTTATTGAGATTTTCATTAAGACTTTGACAGAAAGCGACAAGTTGTGTTATCGTTTCAGAGTTCTTGCTCATAATAGCTTGAAGCACTTCAACATGGACGTGATGAATGATATGCCATCCTTGAGCACTCTGTAAGTAAAAATAGATAAAAAAATAATAATTTTCTATCAGTATTTGTTTTAATTTTAACAAACTCGATAAACTTAGATAATGTTAATATGTTGATGCTATACGTTACTTTTTTTACCAGGTCTTACGTGTAATATAGAATTAGTTATGGTGCTGCGTTAGAAGGATAGAATAGGCCTAGCATGATCTAGCTGTTAGGGGCCCTGGACTCCCTTCACTAAACATGCTCACCTTTTCAACTGAGGAGCTTTATAATCAGTCCAATTTTTTCTTAGTAAAAAAGCTGCCTAACTACCTCCCCTCCGGTCTATCACTTCTTAATTAGGTACAGATGACTCTCAAATAGTTATGTGAAAAGTTCCAAATATAAACAGAGAACAGCACGACACGTTTTCTAGGATGAGAGAAACTTCAGTAAGAAACGCTGTGCAGTAAATTTTAATAAATCGGTCGTCATGGAGAGAGCTAGAATAAACAACTTATAAAGGCAGTGTTTACAAACAGTCCCGGTATGGCCAGATGAGTTAAGGCATTCGACTTGTAATCTGAGGGTCGTGAGTTCGAATTCCCGTCGCACCAAATATGCTCGCCCTTTCAGCCGTGGGTACGTTATAATGTGACCGTCAATCCCACTATTCGTTGGTACAAGAGTAGCCCAAGAGTTGGCGGTGGGTGGTGATGACTAGCTGCCTTCCCTCTCGTCTTATACTGCAAAATTAGGGACGGCTAGCGCAGATAGCCCTCGATTAGCTTTGCGCGAAATTCCCAAACAAACAAACAAACAAACATCTACAAACCGCATCTTTGTTATATTGTCTTCAGAAAACTACTTATATGGTGACATACCGTGAAATTGAAGTCGGGAACAAGAGACGTTATCCGTCTGCACAAGAGACGTCATCCGTACTGCACATGAGACGTTATCCGTACTGCACGTGAGGTTATCCATACTCCTCAGTTAAGAATCTGTGGTTTACTTTAAGCATCAGGTTTCAGAATTTTGTACAATTTTTTGTAGACTTAGAACAAAACTGAAAAATTCAGTGAAGTCACTTAAATCGCTGTCTGGAAGGAAAGGCGCGTTCTTTCATTGAAATGTTCACTCCCCCTTAAAACAGCTCCAAGTAATGTGTATTTGTGCGCACTCGTGTGTGTGCTTTCAGACTTTATGTCACTGCAGCTATATTCGTTTGATATTCATCAGTGTACTTAGTTGCATAGATGAAAATTCCTTCCAGCTGGGCCTGGCATGGCCAAGCGCGTAAAGCGTGCGACTCGTAATCCGAGGGTCGCGGTTCGCGCCCACGTCGCGCTAGACATGCTCGCCCTCACAGCCGTGCGGGTGTATAATGCGACGGTCAATCCCACTATTCGTTGGTAAAAGAGTTGACGGTGGGTGGTGATAACTAGCTGCCTTCCCTCTAGACTTACATTGCTAAATTAGGGACGGCTAGCACAGATAGCCTTCGAGTAGCTTTGTGCGAAATTTAAAAAAAAAACAAAAAAACCTTCCATCTGACATGACGTGACCAGAAGAATGCGAAACTCGTTAAAACCCCGGATGAGAAAAGAATACTTAGACACTGACGTAATAAAATAGGTTCAGATCTCATTTTGTTTAAAGTAACCTGTTTATATTGTTTGAGCAGCTTTCATAAGTCTTGAGTTTATCACTCAGTTTTTATAACATTATGTTAAAACATTAGAACAGCCCAGCAGATAATATTACTTTGACTTGATTAATGAAAGTAGTTTTAAAAGCGCTGAATTAACATGAAATAATTTCTGTAATTTGCTCAGACAAGAATTTTGAATCACTAGGGTGAACATCTGTTCTCAACGTAGTTTAACAGAAGGGGCAAACTTCAACCGCCCACAGACAGTCATTGCTTGTACGTTTTGAATCTAAATGATATAAGTTTTTTTTTCACATTTCTAACATCGGTAATTTGTTATGACACAGGCGTTTAACCAGCCGTACAGTCAAACATAACACGCGATGCACCTACAATAAACAATTGTTGTTTAAAGCACAAAGCTACACAATGGGCTATCTGTGCTCTGCCCACCACGGATATCGAAACCCGGATTTTAGCGTGTAAGTCCGCAGACATACCGCTGAGCCACTGGGGGGCTACAATAAACAATTGTTGTTGTTGTTGTTGTTGTTGTTTAGGATTAAGCACAAAGCTGCACAATGGGCTATCTGTGCTCTGCCCACCACGGGTATCGAAACCCGGAGATTAGCGTGTAAGTCCGCAGACATACCGCTGAGCCATTGAGGGGCTACAATAAACAATTGTTATTGTTGTTGTTGTTGTTGTTGTTTAGAATTAAGCACAAAGCTGCACAATGGGCTATCTGTGCTCTGCCCACCACGGGTATCGAAACCCGGAGTTTAGCGTGTTAGTCCGCAGACATACCGCTGAGCCACTGGGGGGCTACAATAAACAAACTCTAATTTATTGTTAAAGCACGAGATATATGGGGAGCGTCCTTCAAATAATTTGGTCGAACAGTCTAAGATGAAGTTTCACTTTCTACAAAGGTAAAATGGCAGGATTTTCAAATATTTTGTACATCAGTCCGAAACACACATCATGTTTCATTATTTAGCAAATTTAGGGCCAGAACCAAAGGGTAAGCTAGACAGCAGGAACCATAATATTACATACGTATATGAAAATTATACCACCTATTTGTTAATAACGAATTTTTTGATTACCTGAACTTTAACTATAGTAAACGTTTGATTGTTTTCTTAATTTTCGCGCAAAGCTACATGAAGGCTATCTTCGCTAGCCGTCCTCAATTTAGTGGTGTAAAACTAAAGGGAGAACAGCTTGTAGTCATCATCCACCGCCAACTCTTGGGCTAATATAATACCAAGGTCTAGTGAGATCGACGTTACTTTATAACGCCCCTACGGCTGAAAGGGCAAACATGTTTAGTGTGACTTGAATTTGAATTCCTCAGATTACGAGTCGTGCGCTTTAACCACCTGACCCTATAGTAAACGACAAGTGCTTGTGTACAAATTAATTTAACTGAAAACATCATAACTTTAAATGTTCACAACAGTTTATT
This sequence comes from Carcinoscorpius rotundicauda, assembly GCA_011833715.1. Taxonomy (NCBI): domain Eukaryota; kingdom Metazoa; phylum Arthropoda; class Merostomata; order Xiphosura; family Limulidae; genus Carcinoscorpius; species Carcinoscorpius rotundicauda. Next base: position 21,427,216 of record CM022400.1, read on the forward strand.
GGATAACTCTACTTGTTTTGGCAGTCGTTCTACACCGTTGTTAACAAACATGTGACATTGTCACTGGCTTTACAATGTATGCTTTTTCTTCACCAGAGAAAATTTCATTAAAAATATGTTAATTCACAATTTCTGAATTTTGTTATGCGCGTTAAATTTCTAAAAGTCAGAAAAAAGAAAATATCTATGATTAGGGTAAACCTCTATACAATATATCAAGATTTCGCCTAGCGGATTAGTAAATCATTGAATTATGTTTTGATGCTATTTGAAACGTTTGTTTCTGATATTTATGTAAAGCTAAACAAGGGTTATCTGCGCTAGGTTTTTTTTAAATTTTGAACCGACAGAAGAATAGTAGCTATTCAAAATCACCGGTCGCCAACTCTTGGACTAATCTAATCCAGTAATGAGCTTTGACTGTCACTCTTTTAACGCATCCATAGCAGGAAAGTGCGTAGCCAAGACTCTGTGAAAACGAGATACAAATTATGAGCCAAGCGGAACCACAGCTTATCATACAGTCTAATCCACATCTGATTCTCATAAATATAAGTAATGAAATAAAGCTTAAGAAATATTTATATCTAAAAATTACTTATTACTAATTTAGTACCCTTTGAAGTTCGACTTGTAAAATGCAAAAATAAAGATAAATTTTACCCTAAAATACTTGATACATCTCACAGTAGATTCTCATCTAAAATAAATATCTAAAGAACTAAGGCTGGGCGTAATTAAGAGGTAAGCATGCCCTACGGTTTACTACCAAACATGTTTGCCATTTCAGCCGTGGTGGCGTTATAATGGTACGATTAATTCCATTATTCGTCGGTAAAAGTGTAGCCCTCTAGTCTTACACTGCTAAATATTTAATTCACAGATTTGTACTGTAATTGTTTCTGGTTACTTTTAATTAGGTTCGGCATGGCCAGGTGAGTTAAGGCGTTCGACTCGTAATCTGAGGGTCGCGGGTTCGAATCCCCGTCGCATTTAACATGCTCGCCCTTTCAGCCGTGGGGGCGTTATAATTTGAGAGTCAATCCCAGTATTCATAAGTGAAAAAGTAGCCCAAGAGTTGGCGGTGGACGGTGATGACTAGCTGCTTTTCCTCTAACCACACACTACTAAATTAGGGACGTGTAGCTTTGCGCGAAATTCAGTAACAAACAAACAAACATTTATGTATGACACCCTTCATGGATTATCACTAATTATTCAAAACTAACTTGAGGGTTTACAAAATCACAGCCCACACTTCGGAGCCACCGATGCGTTTTTCTGTCATAAAAATGTAGCGTAAGAGTTGGAGGCGAGCGCTGTTCACTAGCCGTTTTTCTCTGGTGTATAAGTTTAACTTCAGTGACAGCTGTGCTTATCTTTGTGCCTGGCATGGCCGAGCGCGTTAAGGCGTGCACTCGTAATCAGAGGGTCGCGGTTCGCGCCCGCGTCGCACTAAACATGCTCGCCCTCTCAGCCGTGGGGGCGTTATAATGTGACGGTCAATCCCCCTTTTCGTTGGTAAAAGAGTAGCCCAAGAGTTGGCGGTGGGTGGTGATGACTAGCTGCCTTCCCTCTAGTCTTACACTGCAAAATTAGGGACGGCTAGCACAGATAGCCCTCGAGTAGCTTTGTGCGAAATTCAAAACAAACAAACAAACAAGCTTATCTTTGTCAGAAAATTTGAAGTATATCAGTTCAAAAAGTGAAAACTGAGAACACGCGAGGTTCATGTTTACAAATTAAATAATTATGTTATGTTTACTCATATACCAGTTTTTATTCCATTGATAACTAAAGAGACATTCTCAGGTAGAAAGTATGTCTCCGTCTCTCAGCGTCGATCATGTTTGGTTATCAAAAAATTACGAAAATATATCCGTGTGTTTGTCATTATCCAAGAAAACGGAACATTTTAGGAAGAACAATGAGAAATATTGTTTTACATGTGTCCACCAAGTGTCATCAAAATCCGATCGCTTTTGGCTGAGTTACAGAGCAAAAGTAGTTTAAGAAATCGGTCCTCGTGTTAACAAATATGGATTTTTATTTTATTTTAGTGACCTTAACCATTCAGAAACTAAGTATCATTTATAAATTTGGTCATAGTCTAAAAGTATACAAACTTTGGTCCATTCAACCGTTTTTAGGAAATTTTGCTGACAAACATGTCAACAGGCACACATATACACAAATATGAAAACATAGCCTCCGTCCAACTATAGATGGAGTTCTTCACAGCTTAAGTATCATTTCTCCAGAAGAAAAAAAATCACTCACAGAACGGCGTTTCAACTTTCAAAATGTCTAGAATTAACGTAACTTCTACTAAAATTACTAAAAGATTTAGTTGTTACTACGACAGGATTTTACTGCATCCTCAAGAAGATTAACAATTACCCGTATATAAATAAACTCACTTTAAGGTTTCCAAAATAGATGTCAAAAAACTCACTGCTTCTTGACAGAACCATTGCCTCCATTAGTCAGGTTTATTACGTTCTTCTCAATGACATCTGTAGACTCTACTGCTCTTTACTCACATGCCAGAAGAAAAATTCGAGGCTTTTGAATTCCAAGGGGTAAATTAATTTGTTTTTTAGCTTTTCTCTGTGGCTCATTTATTTGTTGAATTCTGGTATTTTCAGTTCTACTTCCCTGTATTTCTATCCATTTATAAAATTAGCAAAAGTATATAAGTTGAAAAGTGAAATATGGTACACAAGCACAATGTAACGTGATGACTTGTGACGTGGCTTCAAGATAACGAAACTTCTGTTTCTTTTTCAATTACCTTGCACTAAGAAAATATAAATAAGTAGTGGGCCTTGAAATACTAAACTAGAAATTATAAATGATTTCTTTTCAACAAACACTTGCTATAGACTAATAGACATATAACTCTGGCATTTCAAAGTTTTTTTATTCCACAGAAAACTTTTGAATAAGTAGCTGTTGTAAACAGAACATGTAAAAATGTAAGTTTATTTCACACCATAACTTGGTTTGCTCTTTACTTTTTAATAATGTCTTGCTTGGCTTGATGAATATTTTTTGAAAAATGTAGTTTTTTTTTATGGGAATTCGCGTTAAGTTTTTAAAGGATCTGAAGTAATTTCGCTTAATGAATATAAATATTCATTATTACATACCAGCATACACATATCTGAGAAATACTTACGTGAACGGTTACATCGCGTTTATTTCTGACAAAAACATCCAAATAAAGTGGTTTTAATCTAACAGAGTTAAAAAGTGGATTATATTTAACTAATTATGTCTGATTGTTTGTTTGTTTTGGAATTTCGCACAAAGCTACTCGAGGGCTATCTGTGCTAGCCGTCCCTAATTTAGCAGTGTAAGACTAGAGGGAAGGCAGCTAGTCATCACCACCCACCGCCAACTCTTGGGCTACTCTTTTAGCAACGAATAGTGAAATTGACCGAAACATAATACACCCCCACGGCTGGGAAGCGCGAAGCGGGCGCGAACCCGCGACCCTCGAATTACGAGTCGCACGCCTTACGCGCTCGGCCATGCCAGGCCATGTCTGAGTGAGGTGAGTCAGCTCGTAAACGTTTCTAAGAATAACACAGTATTCATAATTACATACAGGTGTTCAAAACGTAAGAGACGAGCACTGCAGAGTGATCACAGTACCAAATTGTGGGTCCAGTATCCCGTGATCCCAAATAGAACTATGTGTACACAGTAGTGGGAAAAGTTATTGCATCACTCAATTTCATTCACACTTTTGTTGGTTCCTGTAATTTGTCATGAGATTTTTCATTGTGAAAGCGTCAAAATTAATGTAAAATGTTATGGATATTGTGTGACTCACGTGTCAGTCATCCAAACACACAAATATAGATATTTAAGAACAAATAAAAGATGACAAATATATTTCAGCAAATGATCAACCAAAACTTGATAAATATGGTAAGTTGTTTTGATTACAAAAACCTACATTTAAAAATAATTCCACTAATGTAATTGACCAAAAAATGGTCACAGAGTCTGTTCTTTGTTTTAGTATTTGGTTTTCCCTCCTCTGACTTTGATAACTGTTTAACATTTCCATGGTATAGAGTGTACAAGGGACTGAATACAGGTAGGGAGAAGTTTATGATGCCACACAAATTAGGAATTCCCGCAGTTCCAATTTCCAGTTTGTTTCTCGGTTTTTTCTCTTGTACTTTGTTAACCTTTACCTTCCAGTAGATGGCCTGGCATGGCCGAGCGCGTAAGGCGTGTGACTCGTAGTCCGAGGGTCACGGGTTCGCGCCCGGGTCGCGCTAAATATGCTCGCCCTCCCAGCCGTGGGGGTGTATAATGTGACAGTCAACCCCACTATTCGTTGGTAAAAGAGTAGCCCAAGAGTTGGCGGTGGGTGGTGATGACTAGCTGCCTTCCCTCTAGTCTTACACTGCTAAATTAGAGATGGCTAGCACAGATAGCCCTCGAGTAGCTTTGTGCGAAATTCCAAAACAAACAAACAAAACCTTCCAGTAGATTTTGATGTGGTTGAAATCTGGGTTGTTTGGCCAATGTAATGTTATAATACCCTTCTTTCTAAGGTAGAATTTCAGCTAAAGGAATATGCAGGAACATTACCAACCGTTTTAGTCCTTTGGAACACAGTCAACCTGGAAGGAATTTGCACTAGTTAACTCCACTGAAGTAATCTCGAATTGCTGGCTTTAATCAGGACTCCAAGATCTCGACATACACTGCTGGCCGATGAAGGCTAATTAACATAAAGAAAAAATATGCATTTTGCGTTGTTAGACTCAACCACTTATTTGAGAAGACCTTCGAAAGATGAAAATAAGAAAAGGGAAAATAAAAATAAAAAAACTTTTTAGCATTTAATAGCGAAGTTGTGAACACTATGAAATTATCGAAAAATTAAGACCATACCAAAAAGAAGTCATAAACAGGGTAGGAAATGCCTAAACAGAGGTCTCAGTTGTGAGTTGCACGGCCGTCATTACGCATAACTTCAAACATTCGCTTTGGCGTTGTCGATATAATCGTTTGCAGAAGACTGGCTGGAATGTTATTCCAAGTGGTGAAGATGGTTTCACGAAAATCATGCACTGTTTCGAATTGATGTCCATTTCTATAGACTTCCCTTGTCATCCACCCCCAAACATTTTCAATGGTGTTCAATTCGGGCAAACACGCTGGATGGTCCAAAAGAATCACGTTATTCGCCATGAAACACTCCTTTGTTCTGCAGGCATTGTGTATTGCAGCGTTGTCTTGTTGAAAGATCCAGTCATTTCCACACAAGTGAGAACCTTCAGTCAATAAGGATGCTCTCTCCAACATGCCAATGTAGCCAGCAGCTGTTCGATGCCCATGTATAATCTGAAGCTCCATTGTTCTGTGGAAGCAGAAAGCACCCCAGATCATGATGGAACCTCCTCCACGGTATCGTGTATAAAATGTCTCCGGTGGGAAATCCTTATCGTGCCAGTAACGTTGGAAGCCATCTGGACCATCCAAGCTGAATTTTTTTTTCTTATCAGAGTAATAAATCTTCTTCCACTTTTCTATGTCCCATGTTTGGTGCTTGTCAGCAAAGTTTAACCAAGCTGTTTCGTGGTATGGAAGGAGGCGTGGCCTTTGAAAAGGTTTACGGTTTTTAAAGCCTTTCTCTCGCAGATGCCGTCTTATTGTTCTTGAGCTGCGTTATGCGTCCGTTAGGGCCTTAATCTGGTTCGACGATCGGCTGGTGTCTTGCCATACAACCCGTCGAATTCTCCTGCTCAACACCAGCGATATTTTTTGGGACTGACCACTTGAAATTATCGTTCCGTATCCTTCAGGGTTTTTTTAAGAAATTTGCAACAGCAGTTTTACTACGCCCAATCTCACCAGCGATGGCAGGTTGAGAGAGACCTTGATTTTGCAGCACAACAATTCTGTCACTTTTTAGCCTTTGCCATGTTTTTACTCAATGTAACACAGGAGATGTCAGTGGAAGATGTTGACAACGCTAATGCTTGAACGCAAATGACTGAATTTCGTTACGTGTTTACCGATTAACGCTTCCTTTCAGTATGGTCTTAAACTTTTGACCAGCTAGTATTTAGGCTAATTTCATAGTGTTCACATTTTCACTGTTAAATACTAACAAAAAAAAATATTTTCCCTTCTCTTATTTTCATCTTTTGAAGCTCTACTCAAATAAGTGGTTGAGTCTAAGAACGCAAAATGCATATTTTTTATGTTTATTGGCCTTAAGATTTTGACCATCAGTGTACTTACTGGCATTGATAGTGTCTTTTACAAAATGTAGACATTCCTTGCCGGATATGAATCCCGTTACTTCACGTTTGCACTTAAAGTTCGCTAGACATGGAACTCTTTTCCATGTCGACGTTATACAAAGCGCTTTGTTTCGGAATTATACAGAGTGAAATTCGCTTGTCTCTATTTATTGTGCTTTTGCCTCATTTGAGCCTCATTTTGTTGGTCAGAAAGAGTTTCTTTCTTAGCTGTCTTGTTTGGATACCAACTGAACACAGATGAGATCGAGTAGTGCATTGTGTATTGCAGCGTTGTCTTGTTGAAAGATCCAGTCATTTCCACACAAGTGAGAACCTTCAGTCAATAAGGATGCTCTCTCCAACATGCCAATGTAGCCAGCAGCTGTTCGATGCCCATGTATAATCTGAAGCTCCATTGTTCTGTGACAGTGATCTCTGAAGTTTCTTGCCATGCTATTTAGAGATCTGTGGACGACAGTCGACGATTTAGCAAGGTTGTGTAGAATACGACTGTCGTCTGCTATATAGATTGTTTCCTTCTATCCCTTCCTCCTGTCGCTTTACATGTTCACTCTCTCTGTATCTCTGCACTCTATGACTCATACAAGACTGGTTGAATTTAATTTTTATAGTCTACTTTGCAGAAATTCTGGCTTTTGTCAAAGAAACCGTGATTACTTTTCAACATGGAGTTTTCTCGTAACCCTGATAGGATAGCATATAACCATCAATTGGAACTGTTAGGAGAAGGTTATTAGTTTGAGTTGTAGATCAAATTCCCCTATAGTTATAACATCTAACACTGTTAACCCATGAGATTTGCAAATTCTCTCTCAGCCCCATCTGGTGAGTTGTTGTTGGCATTATCAATCGATTATTTTTATTGTATTATTAGTTCGGATGTCATAGTCTTCTGATGATTTTATTTGGAGTTGTGGACATTATAATAACCATGTATGCAATGAAAACATTTAAAACAATACAAACATTAAATTTTGTGTCGGACTCGTGAAGTTTTGCTAACGAGCCAACGTGTTTTGCCGTGACAGTTGGGTTAAGTTAATTTTTCGGTAGTCTTTTATTAGTCCAACTTATCAACAGCTAAAAGTCGATGTTCATTAACAGCAGTAAGTTGGCCTGTGTTTACAGGTAACAGTTAAACTAGCTTGTTAGATTTGTTAAGCATTCCATCTATATTGAAGAATTAGTTTCATGATAAATTACGTAGACATTCTGATCAAAAGTTACATAAGTGAGAATGAGTTAAGAAATTAATTAATATACTGCTATTTATTAAGCTATAGAATAAAATTTTTATATAAAATATAGTTCTTGATTTAAACAGTCCCTCGCTGGTACAGTGGTAAGCTTACGAATTTACACCGTTAAAATCAGCATTTCGTTTTCCTCGGTAGACTCAGCAGATAGCCCAATATGGCTTTGCTATAAGAAAACTCACGCTTTAAACAGAAATGATTTGTTCAAAGCGCTTACGAAGCAATATTGCCTAAGTAAAACACTTCCTTCGTACACATGAGACATCAGAAACTTGTCACATGAGGCGCCTCAAAGACTTTTAGAACTTGTTTTTAAAGAAACATGAAATGTTCCCATCATAATGTATCTCACGTTTACGTTATTCGTGATTAATATTTGAGAGTTTTTTGAGTATTGAATAGATTAAAAAATAAAGCAAGAAAGACCTTTTGAGTACTTCAACAAATGTCATCACTGGTAGAAAGTTATTTTCTGACACAACCTTCAAGTTCAGTTTCATAGAAACCAGTATACAATCGCATATTTAAAACATTAAATTTAGCAACAGATCTGTTTTAATATTGGTATTATTTTCAATCCGAACAGTACCTTACAAGACCAAGTAGCCAGATCAGAAATCTCCTGTTTCACGTATAAGTCTGGTTTTTGAATTTCGCGCAAAGCTACTCGAGGGCTATCTGCGCTAGCCGTCTCTAATTTAGCAGTGTAAAACTAGAGGGAAGGCAGCTAGCTATCACCACCCACCGCCAACGCTTTGGGTACTCTTTACCAACGAATAGTGGGATTGACCGTTACATTATAACGCCCCTCCGACTGAAAGAGCAAGCATGTTTGGTGCGACAAGGATTCGAACCCGCGACCAACAGATTACGAGTCGAATGCCTTAACCGCCTAGCCATGCCAGGCCTTTACGTATAGCCATTTCTAAAGTGTTAACCAGCGGGAAAACAACTAGACAAGATATCCCGCTGCCTACACAAATATTCTGAATCAAATACCTGGGTCCACTGTCCTGAAAGCGTGACACCTTATGGGTTGAGTCTTGTACTTTCTAGTCCGACGCCCGGCAAATTTGTTCTGAAAAAAAATCATGTTTAAACATCCAAGTAAAACATATTATGCATATTATGTTGCTATAAAACATATGATTTGTATTTGAAATATGATAAACATATTACGTAATAGGGTAAAGTGTGGTAAAACGGCCATGTTACCTCTGAATACTGTTTCACTAATAGAGATCATTGTCATGAAAAAACAAAATGCTGTAAAATGAGTTCTTTGTTATTAAAATTTCATTTCTAGAAAAAACAAAAGTTAACATAGACTTTTCATTTAGATATTGAAACAATTCACCTTTTGTATTTGGAAGTTATTTTACCAATAAAGTTACATAAAACAAACTTCCTCTCCAGTAACTTAACCGGAAGTCAGGAGGCTCATAAAGCTAAAAATCGGGTTTCGATACCAGTGGTAAGCACAAATAGCACATTATGTTGCTTCGTGCTGTATAAGAAGTAAACAAACAAACATAAAATACCAAAATGACCCCATTTGCCTTATAACGAACGCAATCTAAAATAAATGTTGCGTTTAGCAACTGAATTGAAATTCTTTAAAACATCATTTGACGGCAAAACAGTACGCTATGCATATCATTGGACATGAACTGTGTAAAATTCCCCGAAACAGCAACTCTAACCATAATAAATTCAAAGTTAGTTCCTCAGATTAAAGTACTTCATAAAGAAAAAGTATTCAAGTCGCGCTTCGATAATTTATATTCGCACACGTGTTTTTGCAAGAATCAAATGAATAATAAGTACATATATTTAACATAGATGGCAGCACTTTAAAATAAAACTATACAGAGATGGTCGTTTCATCGAAATGAAACGTCTTTATTTCACTTTTCTCTACTGAAGTGTTTAGATATACCAGATGCAATAGCTAATATTCCGTATCTCATATTTATTTATTGTATCTGTAACATTCATTTAAATCAAACTTCAATCACCTAACAAGAACAAACTATCTTATGCTAACGTTTCATCTTTGATTTAACAAAAAATGTATATAAGATGGTATTAGATATATTACGTATAGACTGTACAGATGATGGACTATTACAATAAATAGAAAAATAACTGAGTAATTTAGGATGTCTTTCCCATTTACATAAATATATTTTTGAGTTTCTAATAGTCGTTATCAACACTGAAAATAAAGTAATCGTCATCCAATAACTATTTTACTCTTTCTTCTTCATATTCGATTTCTCTTACTTTCTTCAAATATATGGTTATTTATATGAAGATTTGGCAGTCTTAAACTTTTTTATTGTATTTAAATAGTTGACAAGTGACTTGTGTGAACACGCTGTGCGCTGATATATGTATGCTATTTACTGGATAAAATTAAAGTTTGAAAGGCAACACCATCTGAAAAATATCAAAACTGTCTTAAACATTCTTCACGGTTTATTGGACGTCATGTGATAATTTTTTTTATTATTGCAACGCATCACATATTTAGCCACAATTTATCTTGAATATTATTGAACAAATAGCCACAAAATGTATACATGACTCATTAATATATTTACAATCTGTTTGTGTGAACCTTCGTATCTTCACCTAAAATATTTAAGCCTAGTTTTGCATACGATTATTTATGAGTCATCTGTTTTTGTTTTCTCCTTAGGGATTTGTCACAAAATAAACTAACATTAGAGGGCTTTTCATTTCCTGAAGGTCTTCAACTCAAGTGGCTGTAAGTTAAAGTGACGTTGTTTGTATTTTTTTAATTAGAATTAGAATTCTTTAATACTAACAATATACAAAACTGAACTAAACTGTCAAAACCTAAGAAAAATATATAAATAATTTCCAATTTTTACCTCAATAAGCAAGTATGTTCTTCATAATGAAAATATAAATATATGACTCATTAATTCCTTTAATACAAATATATTTAAACATTTTCACAATTTTAAGAACCACAACAAATATTAAACTACCCTGTGGTTACTATATCTGACGATGATGTGGTAATTATACAGGTTTAAATACGATAATTGGTTCTAAGAATGACCACTTTGTGATATTAGTTTAAGTCTGACTTGAATATGGTAAATGACTCTAACGCTAGATATTTCCTGTCATTCGTTTCAACCGAAGTGAATATAGTAATCAACACCAAAGATGTTAATATTTTAATAAATGCTTCACTTTAACTTGACCGTGACATACTCTACAGAGAGTAACTGTTTAACATAGATTTAACTCCAAACTGAATACAATATTCTGATAAATGTTTCATTTAAATTTAAATACAATGATATACTCGAAAAAAAAGTTAATTGTTTGATACGAGTTTTGCTCTGAACTGAATATAACAAAATAAGAATTTTAAAAGCCGTTTCTCTGGGATTGTTTTATAACACGGATATATTTGTTGTTTTTCAGCTTTCTTGAAGATAACCACATCGCTACAATTCAGAAGAACACGTTTGCATCACTTACATCTTTGAAAGTTTTGTAAGTAACTCAGAATTATCTGTTAATTAATTGTCTTCATCATTCACTAACCATGACTATCAAGTCAATACAGTTCAAGAAAATAACTAGTAGAATTTTACTGATCTCCGTTTCTCTCAGTGTAAGTTGTTGTTTTTAGCACAGAGCTACTCAGTGAGCTATCTGCGCCTCAGTGTGTATCGATCTCAATACTTTGGTTTCTTATTCCTCACTCGATTATACAGTCAACTCTTTGTAGATTCTGTTTTATTTTCCTCAGAATACTGATGATACACGGCTCGGCATGGCCAGGTGGTTAAGGCACTCGACTTGTAATCCGAGGGTCGTGGGTTCGAATCCCCATCACACCAAACATGCACGCCCTTTCAACCATGGGGACATTATAATTGACGGTCAATCTCACTATTCGTTGGTAAAAGACTAACCCAAAAGTTGGAGGTGGGTGACGATGACTAGCTGCCTTCCCTCTAGTCTTACACTGCTAAATTATGAACGGCTAGCGCAGATAGCCCTTGTGTAGCTTTGCGCGAAATTCAAAACGAACAAAAACACACTGAATGTTAAGTTCACCCTCATGCCCCTGAGGACAGGCAACGGAAAGTTTATGGGCTCATAACACCCGGATTGTGATCCCTGAAGTAATCACAGCGAAAATAGCCTATTACGTACCTTTCTGCTTCATGAACAAAACAAACTACAACCCATAATTTCGAATAACATACCTTATAATCTGCAGTAGGTATAATGATAATCAGATAATTAATAGTCTATCGAAAGGAGTAAAACCATGATGGTATTTTAGAGGATATGAAGCTATAGCGTAGCAAATTTACCATTCATTAAAATGTGTTTGGGCAACTGGGGTAAACATTAGGTACATGTGGTAGCGCACAAGATATTAACCTAAGTCGCGATAAAACTCTAGCGAATACGAAAGTACGGTGTGTTAAAACATACGAAAATTGGGGCCTAATAGGCCCCAGAGCAATTTGAAAGGTTATTAATATTAGGCTAATAATTTTGTATTTAAATGAAATTGCCATTAACTGACCCTATCCCTTTATATTTTAAGGAGCAATAATATTGACTTTTCAGACATTTGCGAAATAATATTGAAAAAAAATGGTATCACTTTAGTGGATGTAAATATTTTTTTCGTAGGAGTGTTAATAGTCGCAATAGAGAAGGTTTCATGTGGTAACTGGAGCAATTATTAGACTATAAAGTGATAACTGTAAGCGATATTTAACTGTAATGTGAAAACATTAGTATATTTTAAGGTATATCAATGTTATTATGTCATTCAGAGGAAATTATATCACTTACTTCACAACCCGCGCAATTTCAAAAACTGACGAGCTGATGTTTTTAATATTTAATTTGAAATACAGTTTATATGTTTCTGTTATAATTACAATGTGTTAATGTTATGCTCAGTTGTTCAGTTTACTGTAAATGTTTATGTGTTTATGCAAATCCTTTTCTACAAACGGCGGCCATAATCATAATCCAGATTACAGAAATTGATTTGAGAGCTGCATAGGGTTAACAACATTATGAGTAGTGCAAAGAAAGCAAATCCAAAAAGGTAGGCGGTTTTCATTTTGATACCTACTAATATTTGCTAAACAGCGTACGGCTGAAACAAATCTTTTAACATGTGCAAAAGTGGTCCTATAGAATAAAGACATTATTTTTTTTTTGGCTGAAATATGAACCAAACATTATTTATACGGTTTCCTCTTTTACTGTTACCCAATTGGTGTGTTGAGGGATACTGATATCCCCCCTTCGACATCACTAATTATATACCCTCTTTGTCCCGCTCGCGATAGAATTTTGATGTAAACATTAGGAGTTTAGGTTAAATTTTCGGTCAAGTTTGTTTTTGTTTAACTTGGTACTGTAGATGGAAAATGTAAAAGTAGTTTCAGAGAAGAGCGAACGTGGGAGTCCGGTCGGTTCAAGGCGGCTGAGAAAAGGCAGTCAAGGCCGGTGACCGAAGAACCGAAAGAAGCAAGTGAACGAAATATCACTATATAATAACCAAGTGTTATAATTGTGTTAATTACACACTGTCTTTTCTTTTATTCAAGACTGCTACACAACAACCGAGTGTCATCCATCCACAGAGAAGCGTTTCATAAACTAACAGAACTTATAGAACTGTGAGTACCTTTTTATTTACTGATAAAATAGTTTCATTCACCAATTTTGGGATATTTTTTATTCAATTTTACAAGTCACTTTTCACAACTTACCTCTGTCATCAATAGCAGTATATTGCTAATTGGTTTGATACTGCTTTGTTAATAAAACTGACATGAATGTCTTCTCTTTTTTTTTTTTAAGAACTTCACTGACATAAAACAACTTTAAATACATGTTTCATCTGCCTAATTAAACGACCCGGCATGGCTAGGCGGATGAGACACTCGACTCACAATCTGAGGGTCGCAGGTTCGAATCCCCGTCGCACCAAATATGCTCGTTATTTCAGCTGTTATAATATTACGATCAATCCCACTATTTGTTACTAAAAAGTACCTTAAGAGTTGGCGGTGGGTGGTGATGACTAGCTGCCTTTCCTCTAGTCTTACACTTCAAAGTTATCGACGGCTCGTGCAGATAGCCCTCGTGTAGCTTTGCGCGAAATTCCCACGCAATTAAACTTAAGGCAACTTTCTTTCTGTGTCAAATACAAAAAGAAATTGAATCATTTTGTACTTCTGAGCTTTTATTCACATTCTTTTTTTCACTTCTAATTTTACAATTAGATTTTTACTGTGTTATTGCTTTTGGATCTTAGGATCCATTTTACTTTTATATTGTTACAGTTTTTCATATTGTAACAGTTTTTACATATTTGTTACTCCATCTCCTTAACAACAGTCATTTTTTTAGACATATAAATTCATTAGTTCGTGTAAAATATTTAAAAACTGTTTTCAAACACCTTCAGTTATATTTCGTACTAATAACTCACCGGTCAACACTCCATCATTAAAATATGATCGTTACTTAGACTAAGTTAAAAAGTCTAAGGAGAAATGTTACATCTACATTTATATTAAGATCAATAATACTGATGTTTTTTTCAGAGACAATGATTTTCTAATTTGCCAGTATCGTTTGTAAATATATCAATTTAGATGAAGTTCAGGGCAGTAAACAATTGTACTTTCATTTATTTTCACGTGGTCTTCTTTGAGTGTTAAAGGTATTTATTGGAGACTTTGTTAGTTAGTTAGTTACGTTATTACTTTAAATTGTTTTGTGTTTTTTCAGAAATTTGTCAAACAACAAGATACGTCATTTCCCTTCCCAAGTTTTTTACAACATGTGCGCACTGGCAAAGTTGTAAGTATTTACCAATAGCAAAATTTATATTTGAAATACGTGTATTATTTTTCTATAACATTTCTTCATTAGTTAAAAATAAATTTAACATCTAATATTTTGATTTAATTCCGTTAATTTTACGTTCACAAATATACAAATACTTCGATTCTGTAGTTCGTTATTTTAGTTGTAAGTGGTAGTATAAACAAATCATTGAATTGTTTCTTATTGGTGTATCAATTGAACAATTTTAATTCTAGATAACGTACACATTTACAATTATGGCAAAAATATTAAAAAAAAACAAACGGGCCTGGCATGGCCGAGCGCGTTAAGGCGTGTGCTCGTAATCCGAGGGTCGCGGGTTCGCGCCCGCGTCGCGCTAAACATGCTCGCCCTCCCAGCCGTGGGGGTGTATAATTTGACGGTCAATCCCACTATTCGTTGGTAAAAGAGTAGCCCAAGAGTTGGCGGTGGGTGGTGATGACTAGCTGCCTTCCCTCTAGTCTTACACTGCTAAATTAGGGACGGCTAGCACAGATAGCCCTCGAGTAGCTTTGTGCGAAATTCCAAAACAAACAAATAAAAAAAACGATTTGTTTAACACATGTCTATTTAAATAATAAATAAAAAAGCGTTCTGTCTCAGCGTATTTTCGTATTTGTATAATAAAGGGTTAATGTGTTATGCTTGAAAATTTAATACAGGAAAAATATCATATTTTGTTTTTAACGAAAATAATGGAAACATACACATTGTGTAATGAAAAGATATACTGATGAAACTGTTTGTAGCAGATGAACTAATGGAAAAAAGTTAACATAGTTATTTTCAAGAGTATAATGCAAAACATATTATAATTTGTATTTAGCAAAAAATGAATAAAAACACACATAAATTTAATTTTTACTGTTCATAAACTTTCTGATTTGTTAGAATAATTGGTAGAATTATTTTAGTATTTTAGTGACTGAGGTATAACTTCAAGGGCATACAACGCTAAAATTACGAGGGTGGTTCATGCAGCGGGCACAGTACAAACGACCCCTTGCGTAGCTTTATTTTGAAAGAAACAAGATTAAGTTATGGTTTAAACAATGCAGTAAAATAATAGTGTTTGTTGGACATGCTGAAAGTAATATTGTTGAAAATAAACTTTGTTTAACAACTATAAGAACGAAAGTTTGTGAAATAAGAAGTTAAAGTGCTTTTAAGTGTTTTTTAATTAGTGATTTTGTTTTTTTCTCAACAAAGTATCTTTTTACTTAATACGAGCTTAATTTGTTCATTTTATGCACATATAACAACTTTGCCTTGACCACTGGCTAGACATCACCGTAAACGATATATTTTTATATTTTTTTACGTACAAAATACGGAAGATTGCGCTTTCCAAAACAAATGTATGATTCCGACTAAACCTCTTTGTTAATAATAAGGTGAGAATTTATACCCTTAAAGATACCACTTTCGAACAAATAAATGTACACATTTCTAGTTTGTTTGTAAGGGTGTGAATCTTTGAACAAAATGGGAAAACAAACAAACAAAAACAAACATTGAACAAAATGGGAAGTCTTAAAAACAGTTTGCGAAAACAAAAAGTGTTTAAAACCCTTTAATGATCTGAATAACATCTTATGAACACAATTTCTACAACACACTAACTCTTCAAATTACGCATATTTACAGTTAAACTCACTTGAACGAAGTAGGTTTTGTTAATAAGATGTTAGTATTTAACAGTTTTATCGAGAGGGTAAAATTACTTT
Organism: Carcinoscorpius rotundicauda; assembly: GCA_011833715.1. NCBI lineage: Eukaryota > Metazoa > Arthropoda > Merostomata > Xiphosura > Limulidae > Carcinoscorpius > Carcinoscorpius rotundicauda. The sequence goes on from CM022400.1 coordinate 21,443,425, forward strand.
TGTTTGACACATTCTTGTGAATATCTTCTATATGACTATTTCACATCCACGAAACTAGGAAATTATACTTTTTAAAGTATATATACCAAACTTAACTTACTTTAATTTAATGTGATATACACGTACGTGACGAGTAAGCCTGAAATTACTATACACATTTTCAACACTTTTCGTTACAATAATGATTGGAAGCAGTATTAAAACCTTTGTATTTCAGCTTTGTTAAAATATGATTTGTACTAATCCAGAGGGCGTTATTTAATTCACGGTTGTTAATAATGTCTCACCATTTTATGAAACACATTTTGTTTCCTTTTATAAATAATAAAGTTCAGATTAAATTACAAATCGAGACGCCCCAAACAGTTGTACTCATAAGTAAATCGAAAGTTGGCAAATAGCTAAATCAAGCGTCGTATTGCCATCGTCTTTGAATAATATAATTCTATGTATTTAAATGTGTATTAATTTATATGTATACTTTTATTAAAGTTTACAATGTGTACAGTAATATATTTTGAACCAAATCATAGCTTTTGAGAGTGACTACACCTCTGCTTTAGACGAGAACTGTCTTTCGTTAAGGTAGAAACTGCCGGTTAAAATGGAAGAGTATAGTAAAAATATCATTGAATGTTTACGTTTTTATAGAGAACTTGCCTTTAATCCATCACGCATCTTACCATTGACTGTATTTCATGAACAATACAGACTGAAGACGCTGTAAGTATTGCGAGCTATTAAGCTTCGTTTTTCATATTATTATTTCATTTTCTGCAGTACGTGTTGGAACATAAAATACTTTTTGATGCTAGTACTAAACGACCTTATAACACAAAATTTATTGTTTTGTTTTTTTGATTGGACATTCAATATTTCGCTCTGAACCTTTGTCAGCAGCGTTTCATAATGTTGCAAGGTTGTTTATTACAGGAATTGTTAATTGTTTTATTGTTTTTTACATATTAAAATAATCTCTGTGAAAATTTCATTGTTAATGTTGTTGAATTGTTTTTTTTTAATACTGACACCCTTAAAAATTTTAATTCATCTTTATTTCAACTTTTAAAACATAAATACCTCTCCCATCTATATGTATTTTTTGTAGAGCATGTGTTTCTTCCATTACTTCTGTTATAAAAATAATTCATTCACAGATTCGTATTGTAATTGTTTCTAGTTACTTTTAATTAGGCTCGGCATGTTCAGGTGGGTTAAGGCGTTCGACTTGTAATTTGAGGGGCGTGATAATGTGATGGTCAATTTCACTATTCGTTGGTAAAAGAGTAGCCCAAGATTTGGCGGTGATTGGTGATGACTAACTGCCTTACCTCTACTTTACACTGCTATATTAGGGACGGCTAGTGCAGATAGCCCTCGTGTAGCTTTGCGCGAAATAAAATAAACAAACAAAACCTTTTAATTAGTAAAAAAGTACTACTACATTTTTAGCCGTGGCATAGCGGCTCATAAAAAGATTAGTCAGTTTGGCGTTTAATGACACAAAGCAATGCGTCCATAGAAAGGTTCTGAGTACACATAGCCTCATCTATTGACTAATTTCAGATCTAATTACAGCTGCGGCTATTGAAGATTCACTCGTGTTTTTCAAGTACACCATCTTAGCTTATAGTTCCATTTCCTGATGAAATTGATATCTAATTAAAGCCGCAGCTATTGGATATTCTCCCTTGTCACGTTTTGTTTTATTTGTTCGAAATAAAATTTTGGTCGATTTCATGTTTTATTGGTGTGTTCGTTCTCTTCTCTTAATAATTCAACTTTTCAAACAAAGAAATAAAGAAATATTGAGCAAATATTTGTAAAACAATGTTGTACTACCTGTTTACACAGGTTTTTGTTTTAACCCTAATTCTTCCTTTTTTGTATCTTAATAACTTTCTCTTCGCGTTATGAGTGATTTAATTCGTAAAATGACTAAGTCATCACAGAACACTTAACCAACCACTTTACCTGAAATGATTGTGGTCATTAAACAAGTATTCCTGATACGTAGCCTTGTTAACGTGAGCAGACTTTAAAAGAAACGGAAATATTACAGGTTCGTTATTTCAGAAATATCCCTACTTACAACGAACTCTAAAAGAAAACCAAACAAAAAAACAACGTTAATGCTGTTTGAGTTAATATTCCTCTCCAAAGCATGTCTACAACTTAATTCACGCCCGTAGTACGTTATACACCCATTTGTCATTTGTATCATGTGATAAAATTCATTTATTTCTTTTGGTGCTGGATTCTCTATTTTATTAATTCAGTTGCTTTTTGTTTTTCATTATATATATTGGAATATTCTTTTTTAGCCACAGCATAGCGACTCATAGAATGGCCTCTGAGTTTTTTTTATTGTTGTTTTAATGAAAATATTCTTTTTTAGCCACAGCATAGCGGCTCATAGAATGGCCTCTGAGGTTTGTTTATTGTTGTTTTTAATAAAATATTCTTTTTTAGCCACAGCATAGTGGCTCATAGAATGGCCTCAGAGGTTTGTTTGTTGTCGTTTTTATGAAAATATTCTTTTTTAGCCACAGCATAGTGGCTCATAGAATGGCCTCTGAGGTTTGTTTGTTGTTCTTTTTACTAAAATATTCTTTTTTAGCCACAGCATAGCGACTCATAGAATGGCCTCTGAGGTTTGTTTGTTGTTCTTTTTACTAAAATATTCTTTTTTAGCCACAGCATAGCAGCTCATAGAATGGCCTCTGAGGTTTGTTTGTTGTTCTTTTTACTAAAATATTCTTTTTTAGCCACAGCATAGCTGCTCATAGAATGGCTTCTGAGGTTTGTTTGTTTTTTTCCAATTACAAACTTTTAACTCATAACTCCGTTATCTTTTAAGCGATTTGTGATTTACTCACGGTTTTGGACTCAGGAGCTCAAACCGTTTTGATTGATGTATTTTACCACGCCCAAAATACCTAAAAAATAATTTCTATTTTGAGGGTAGACTGGGAAATATTATGATGGTTAGTAAAATTTAATCGAGTATACGCACGTTCCATACTTAGTTTTGCTAGCTCACAAAAATATTGCTAATAAGGGGGGGTCTCATAGATTAGTTTACTCTAATCCTGCCTGAAAGAATTCCAAGTGCCGCAGCTGTGGAGGATTTCCTGTTGTTTTATTCAAATATTAATTGTCTCACAATTTTTTTCTTTGTTTTTATTTTTGTTCCACCAGTCGATAGGTTTAAAGAATTTAAAGTAACCTTGAACAACCTGAGTACTGCCATGAATATTATTTCTTTCCCCAGTAAACTTTTTACATTAAGTACTTAAAGAACGTATGATCCTGAATATGCTTTTTGTACAATTTAGTTCTCTTTTAACAATTATTATTTTTTTAAATATAACAATTTAAAATCGAATCGAATAACACAGAAAAATTTCGATCTTTCGAAGTCGATATTAACTTTAAAAAAATCTGCCAACCACTTAAGGTATTTAAAGTAACACAATAGTATTTACTCTGTATATTATTTAATGATATTTTATCGGCACTATTTGTGTGTGTGTTCGCATGTCTCGTGCAAGGAGATTTAATTTTTTGTATTTCTTATTGTTACTACTAAAATTTTGATATGTTAAAGAGCAAAAACTATATATTTTTTTCTTCTAGGAATTTAACAGGAATTGAAATTATAAACATTGATATCACACATTTTGAAAAACTCAAGAGCTTAGAATTTTTGTAAGTACTGTACTTATTGTTCAGATTTATTTAACGTATATTTGACCAAATTAATATTTTTTGTTAGGAATAGTACGGTTTTACTATTTTTTTTAATTAAATCAGGATATTCACCAGAACATATTTGAACCTAGTTTCAGTTTAAATCTTGATAGTTTTCGGAAAGTGCCACCTATGGCTCAGCGGAAAGTTCGAAGGTTTATAATGCTAAAAACCAGGTTTTGATACCCGTACTGGGCACAGCATGGATAGCCCATCGTGTGGCTTGAACAGTAAACAAATCCAGGTTTTGATACCCGTACTGGGCACAGCATGGATAACACATCGTGTGGCTTGAACAGTAAACAAATCCAGGTTTTGATACCCGTACTGGGCACAGCATGGATAACCCATCGTGGGGCTTGAACAGTAAACAAATCCAGGTTTTGATACCCGTACTGGGCACAGCATGGATAACCCATCGTGTGGCTTGAACAGTAAACAAATGAACAAATCCTCTGAAAATTTTAGCTTAATTTTTCTCATATGGTAGTAACTTTGATTTGCACTTTTCTGTCGTGAATTTTGTTAAACTTTTTAATATTTTACGAATTTTTTTTTCTTTACAACTTGTCTCTCGTTTCGTAACTGCACGAAAAGACAACAAGGTTTCGTACATTAGCTATAATCATGGATTAAATTACAAAGACAAAAAAGAAACCCTACGAGGTTTTTTGTGCATCGATGTCGTGTATTTGTTACTGTCTTCGTGGACCCGATGTCGGGCACGCAACCTTGTGAAGTTGTACAGTGGAAGTTTCATTGCACCATACCCGTTCCAAAGCTTTCACTTGTTCATGCACTTTTGTGTGTGTGTGCAATGTAACATGATCTTATGCATCCTGTACGTATATCATCAGTGTGGGTGTGCACCATAAAATTACGCTACGTATGAAGTTCTTTATGAATACAAACTTAATTTGATTCAGAATATATGTTATAAATACCTTCCAAGAAAGAACGTAGCTTGTCTTCTGGTCTAGATAGTGGATCTTCTCTCAAGGTTCGTCCTACGTTAGCTTGTACCATACTACTCACAGTTTCCAGGTCATGTCACACAGAACCGTAGATGGGAAAGGTCAAACTGCCTTCACTGTTTTATTTCATCACACCAACTCGGTATACGGAGCGAGCGAATGGATGTGTTAATTTAAAAATGGTGTCCGTGTTCGAATTATTACCTGATGTACGTCAAATAGCTCTTCATTTTGGTGTTTAGTATAGAAAAACACTAGCATTAGCACGTGGTCCCTGAACAATTGTTGTGTTTGACGCACGGAAATCTGATTATTGCACAGCTAGAAGCGTGTCAGTAAGTTTGTGAGATTGAGAAATTAGTGGGTTTGTTAATGTCTTGCATCTGACTTTCACAAGAGGTTCTATAACTAGTAATTTTCTATGAAGTTTCTTTATCGCTTAGTGATGGCTCTCGAATGCTTTTGAATATTTGTCATTTGACTGTTAAAGATGCATATGAGTAAATATTTTGTACTACATGTAATATTTATCTTCACCCATTCCTACTTATGGTTAATTAAAATTTTTGAAATTTACTAATTTGAAAAACTCAAACTGGTATAATTAAAGTAACTCGCATAACAAAATCAAATAGGAAATTTTCATATGATACAGTTTGAATTACGTACAGTATATTTGGATATGTGTGAGCAATCATACATCGTGAAATTGTGGTAGAAACAATAAAGTGGGAATAACACTAAATAGAAATTGTTATAACTTTTCAACACTGATTTGAAACTTAAAAGTTGTCTAGATCAACTTGAACCTTGCAGTTAGAACTATAGGTGAAATAAAATCCAAAAACACTGGATCATGCAGGAGTTCAAGGATTCTTTGGAAGCAGGGACCGACATGACCAAGTATGTTAAGGTACTCGACTCGTAATCCGAGGGTCGCGGGTTCGAATCCAGGTCGCACCCACCATGTTCGACATTTCAGCCGTGGGGGCGTTATAATGTTACGATCAAGCTCACTATTTGTTGGTAAAAGAGTAGCCCAAGAGTTGGCTGTGGGTGGTGATGACTAGCTGCCTTCCTTCTTCCAGGGCACTGTCCATAAACTTGTGTTTCAAACTTTATCCATGCGATAAATATGCGTGATATACTAAATCTTGTGGTGAAATGTTTAATTACTGAATAACGAATCAGTGTAAATTATATACACATAGTTGCCAATAAACCATTTTATAAATGACAATATGAAATTCTGGCTAGAATCATGTCTTTTGATAGGCTTTAGATATAATCTTCTCTATTAAATATTGTATTGTTCCTACCAAGTAAATGTTAAATATTGCATGATTCCTACCCAGTAATTATTAAATATTACATTATTCCTACTCATTAATTCTGTTCAGTGGTAATTCATCTGGAGTTCTGAGCCATCTTATGTTATGTTTGCACTTGTTTGTTTGTTTTTAAATTAGATAAGCATATATAGCTTCAGACTAGCTCTAAAAATATTTTAACTTCCCAATAATTCTAAACTATGTCTTAACTTTTCATTAATTCTGAAATATGTTTTACTTCCCAGTTATCCTAAAGTATGTATTAGCTTCTTATTAATCGTAAAGCGTGTATGTATTTAGGTATGCGTATTAAACATATTTAAAATACATTGATCAAGCATTAAAACGGGAAACTGGATAGAATTATTGTGCTCGAGCAATCTTAAGAATCTAATTTCAATATACTCTTATGAAATATGTGCACAGACATTGTACTGAGTAACATGAAGATATATTGTAAATGCAAAGACGCACGAATACCTAAAGATTGTTTCTTTTGTTTTGTTTTTGTAGGTACTTTAAAAAGTTTCATTACTGCAGTTTCGCTCCGTTTGTACGAATATGTAGGCCTAACACGGACGGACTTTCTTCTACTGAGCACTTATTAGTGCGACCAGTTTTGCGTATGTCAGTGTGGGTGGTAGCTCTAGTGACTTGTTCAGGAAACAGCCTAGTGTTGTTTTGGCGAATCATTGTTCGACGTCGGACAGAAGAGTACCAGATCACAGCATTATTCATCAAGAACCTTGCTGGTTAGTCTACTAAGTAGTTATATCACAAAACCCCTAAAACTACAATTCTAAATTTTGTTTCGTGACATTAATGTACTACAAATTATCTCTTATTTCATAGGTCGTTCTCAAAAAGTTAAAGTCGTTGAATTTTCTATTACAAAACAAAGGAATGTATTTAAAGTTATGATATACTTTCTACTTTCTACATTTAAAAGGATTCTCAATATAATAACAATCCTAACTTCATTATTTTTTTAATCATTATATATTACTGTGTAGCCATTTCAAATTGAAATGGTTACATTATTGAGTAACGTTTCTATTGACATTGTCCCCACTTGGATAGCGGTAAGACTTTTTATTTACAACGCTAAAATTAGGAGTTCGATTCCCCTCGGTGGACACAGCAGATAACCCGATGTGACTTTGCTATAAGAAAACACACACGTACACAAAATAACACTTTTAACATCATTCTTTGATTATCTCGAGGTCTTGATCAATACTTCTAAAATAATTATCCATTATTTATGTCCAAAATTGAAAAATCGGCTACTTCATATATCGTATACATTAAGGCGTGCGACTCGTAATCCGAGGGTCGCGGGTTCGCGCCCACGTCGCGCTAAACATGCTCGCCCTCCTAGCTGTGGGGGTGTATAATGTGACGGTCAATCCACTATTCGTTGGTAAAAGAGTAGCCCAAGAGTTGGCGGTGGGTGGTGATGACTTTCTGCCTTCCCTCTAGTCTTGCACTGCTAAATTAGGGACGGCTAGCACAGATAGACCTCGAGTAACTTTGTGCGTAATTCCAAACAAAAAAAAAAACAGTTATTTTGTTACGCTGTAACATAATACATGCTTTGTTATAGCAAATTTCGTTATACGGTAAAGTCATCACACCAGCAATAAGCTAAAAATATATAATAAGAATTACATTACTTTTAGTTTTGAATAAACTTGCCACACAAATATCCTAACTATCAAATCCGTTTATATTTATGCCATAACATAGGAAACTGTTTCAGACGGTTTTTTTAGGAAGTTTTGTTTGTAAGTTATTAATGCCGAGTTTATGGCGAACAAGCGATTTGGTTATAAACACATAAATATGAGATGAGCGGGAAACAGCAGACGAATACAACATCAGAAGGATGTGAAGTAACGAACAATAAAAAGTTCGGCGCGAAGTTAACTTCGGTTGAAGTGATAGGCCTAACGTTTAATATGTTAGAGTAAGACTAATACGTAGTAGAAAAGGAGAAAAATAATAATAATGTAGACCAACAAAACGTGATTCTAAAGAATTTTAATCAGCCTGAGTGCATTTTGACAAAATGAACAGTGAATAGACTATATTGAAGAAAGAAGGCCAAACAATTATGGGAAGAGCAGTATACAACTGTGGTAATAAGTGAATTACTCTCAACATACTAGCGCGAAGGAAGTAAGCGATACATATTTCAGCTTGTTAACTGAAATTCAAAAGTAATTGAATAAGCCTAAGTGAACTTTTGACAAGAACAGAACCATATAGTGTTTATGATATCCCTATTACCTCTAAAGTGTAAGGAATTTGTTGCACGTACGTTGAATTGGTCCGTATATATATATATATATACCATTTTGAAAACGAGTTAAGAGTGTACTGTCCATTTATTTATCGCCAACAAGACGCAGACACGTAGTATAAAAGAATCCTAAGTCCAACAACAACACAGTATATATTTGTGGTATTAAGATGTTTAAGTCTTTAATTGACAAATACAGTAACCTGACAATTTAAATAGCCACTCCAGAATAATGAGAATACAGGTCACAGTTATATGGTACAATGAGATATTCCTTTGCATGGTGCACAATAATATTGAGTAATTTGTAGTCAATATAGGATGTATTGTAATTAAATTGTTCACAAAAATTGTTTTACGTTTGAATATAGCATTTAACCGAGTAAAAAATGAAATTTAACACATCAGTTGCTAATGTTCATATATACTGAAGAAATAACTGAGAGATTTTGTTTGTTTGTTATTAAGCTCAAAGTTATACAACGGGCTGTTTGTGTTGTGCCCAAGACGGGTATTAAAATCTGGTTTTTAGCGTTATAAGTCTTCAGAATTAATCCTGAACCATTAAGGTAACTGAAAAACCACCATCCCATTGCAACTCCTGTCTGTTATAATGAATATAAAATTTTTATTGTTGTTTTTTTAATTATGGCCGACTTTTTTAGTAGCAGAGTTTATAACGACAGTGATTTCAGAAATGTCGTGTGAAGTGTATGACATAACTAAAAAGCTGCAATGGCCAGTTCAAAATTTTAAATACTTGTCTTATATAACCTGCATTCTTGTTTCAAAGTGTTTTTTTTTACTTTCTCAGTGTCGGATCTTCTAATGGGGGTATACCTTGTGGTCATCGGGGCAAAAGATGTGGCTTTCAGGGACGAGTACAATCGACATGCTCATCAATGGATGTCCAGTTGGGGATGCACAGCTTGTGGCGTACTGGCAATGGTGTCTTGTGAGGTGTCCATTCTCATCCTAACCCTCATGACAATGGACAGATATCTCTGCTTTAAGTGTAACAGCCATAGGGTGACAACAAATGCCGCCCTTTACAGTTTGGCAGGAATCTGGCTGTGTGGTCTATTCTTAGCTTTATTTCCCGTGATCAGGTGGCCACATGATCGTGGATTCTACTCTAGTAATGGTCTCTGCTTCCCTCTACACATTGACGATCCATACATGCTTGGATGGGAGTTTTCGACTTTTGTGTTCCTGGGAGTCAATTTTCCTGCTGTAAGTACTAAGTAATTATCGGTCACGTTACCGATGAATGCTCAGACAAAGTAATATCCGCCATTTGTTTCTGGGATTATTAATCAACATTACTGCAGTAAATATTTGTTATGAGTATCTCAACTCACTGAGTAACATTTCTGTGGACATTATTTTTTGATTATCTTGAGGTCTTCATCAATATATCTAAAGCGATTATCCAATATTTGTGTCCTACCTTCCTTTATTTTATAATACTTGTTTTTTTTTGTTTCTCGAATAATTTATCAAGCATACTTCATTTAGTATTTGTTAAATAAGTAACATAGTTTCTTGGAGTATGTAGTACCCTTAAGGTTAACAAGTAGCATATTTAATTGTCAGGTTAATAACCAAGTTAGCTGACGCGAGTAAAGTGTCAATAAGCAAGTTTATTATGTGGTTATTCGTGACAATAGCGATGACAGTGTAGGATTGTCGGAACACTGTTAACTTGTTGTTTTTAATAATATCCAGTCATTTGAGATCAAAATTGTGATTCATCTAACAACTTAATGTTATTTGAATGTTTAAAGCAAAAGCACTGTCACGTATAGCCCCCCAGTGGCTTAGCGGTATGTCTGTGGACTTGCACGCTAAAATCCGGGTTTCGATACCCGTGGTGGGCAGAGCACAGATAGCCCATTGTGTAGCTTTGTGCTTAATTAACAACAACAACTGTCACGTATAATTATTTGTCAATACAAAAAACTAGGAGACATGGTAGTAACTAAACATTTTATTGGAAAGGCTATAACATTAATTTGGATAGCTAACTTTTACTTCGTTTGTGAATTTGGAAAGTATCTTTTCATTTTAAATGTGTTGTTAATGTAACGTGGAGCGATGAATAAGGCCTTAAAATCAAAATCACGGAGACATTAGAAATATCGAATAATGAAAGTAACAGATATCAGTTCTATTTCTGTTTAACACTTTCCGAATACTGTGTCTAAATTACTACAATCCAGTGTAATGGATGTAACAATGGAGGTAAAAGGTGCCATTTTTTTTAATATGTGCTAGCCGTCCTTAATTGTTATCTTTACTGTCAGCCTTATAATGCATCCACGGTCCCAAACTATGAAGAGTGATTTCACACCAAGGAGAAGCTAACGGTGTAGACCGTCTTATGCACTGTCAGGCATAATAATAACCAAGTCATATTCGAGAATTTTTTTTTATATTTACTTCAGATATTTATGTTGTCTAACTAACCTATTATGTGGTGTTTGTTGGCAGATATTATAGTAGATATGTATATATGAAGCTACTTTCTAGAAGTTGCAAATGGTTCTACGATATATCTTTGATTTTATATAAGTACTAATGACGAAGTGTGTTTTATATCTTCTGTAGTGGTTTATTGGCACTAACATAGTTAACGTATCTTATGTCCTACATTTTGGGAAAAAATTATTAATTCTTGCAGGTGCTGCTTATGGTAGTACAGTATATTTGGATGTTTTATATCATTTCTCGCCGAATGAGCAAGTCCCAGCCCGGATCTCTGAAACCCGCTAGGTACAAAGACGACACAGTGGTGGCGCTGAGGTGCTTTTTCATTGTTTTGACTGATTGTTTATGCTGGGTACCAATTGTTATAATCAAGATTGTTGCTCTGTGTGAAATATCTATATCAGGTTTGTGGTAACGTAAACTACCCTTTTCACATTTTTTTTATTATTCGTAGCTGAAACCTGTTACGATAATTATTTATAATGTGTTCTAATGGAGAGAATCGAACATCTTAAAGCGGAGTTGCTTACTTTATTGTATTTTTGTAATGGAACTTCATGCAACTTAATATTTTCCGTGTAGAAAATCTGTTTGCTTGGATTGTGGTATTCATCGTTCCTATAAACAGTGCTCTCAACCCTATGATATATACGTTTGGTTACCGGGCTCGGGAGATGAAAAGATTGACACAAGGGGTGCTGCACTGGTGTCACAAGCCCATGGAGCACGTGTGGGGACCAGGTATGACCCTTTTCACGTGGTTAGGGTTACTTATTTGTAGAACTTGACGTGAAGGAGAGGTAAAAATTCGTTTATCGATCTAAAATATTGTATACTTAGCTGGAAGTATTGAAATATTAAATGTAAGCTGAATCAGAATTTGTTAAACTGTGCTAGAATTCGTTTTTGCTACGTAAGCAACTTTAGGAAATTGAAAGTTTGATATACACACGTATAGTCAGGGCATTCATATACTAAACAATGTTGTTTGTTTGTTACATATATATATATATATATATATATATATATGGAAATGAAATAATTTTGTTATTTTAATTGTTAACACTGAACCCTTTACTACCATTTGTTAATATTTTTACCCGACATGGTATCAGCCAATTACTTTTTCAAACAATACATTCTTTAAATCAGTGATGTCGAGAAACCCACTTGTTGAGAATTTTATATGCAAAAAACGGCTCTTTTGGGCTCAGAAAACATTTGAAGTGTTTTCTGAGCCCAAAAGAGCCGTTTTTTGCATATAAAATACATTCTTTATCTAGTCCTTCATGGATTTTTAAGAATTAGAAGAGTGTATAATAACAGTATTCAAATTACACTGTATTTGTCATATCTGCTGCTGACGACACTTCTAATAGGCCTAATGTGGCAGGTATTAATTGTAGTAATTCTTCATTAACTTGTAAAACGTATGCATACCATAATGGCTGTTGTGGTATTAAATGGTTTATATAAATACTCTTCCTTCCAGTGCTTTGTTAACATATCCCAGCTGCCTTCCCCCCAAAAAAGCTCTGGATTGAGCGAAGACTGCCGTTAGCACCAGATTTTTTAAAATTAAGCACAAAGCTACACAATGGGCTATCTGTGCTCTGCCCACCACGGGTATCGAAACCTGGTTTTTAGCGTTGTAAGTCCGTAGACATACCGCTGAGCCACTGTGGGGAGGGCGAAAACATGTTTGGTGTGACAGGGATTCGAACCCGCAACCCTTAGATAATGAATCGAGTGCCTTAACCACATCGGCATGCCGGATTGTGAGCCACAGATATGACAAATATAGTGTGGTTGGACTATATTTATATTATTACATACAATTCTAATTCTTAAAACCCCCAGGGACTAACTAGATTAAGAATGCAGTTTAAAGACGTAATGGGCTTAATGCTGATACATTATGGCAAATATAATTATGATAATTCTTCGCTAGCTTGTACATACCATAAAGTTCATATTGTTGTCTAAGATAATTTTATTATTTGAATTGCTTTCTTCTGTTATTGCTTCTTGATCTTGAAAAGGAAAGATACATCGCTATTATAAAAATTTGCTACTCGGATTTTCAATTCGAACCATCCACGACCATTTGTTTATCTCGAAGTACTATTTATTTTTGCTGTTCACAGAATCTAAAGCATCTGTTGCCACTCAGAGTACAACGGTCATTGAGTCTCGTTCTGTAAGTAGTGGCAGTATCCTTCCACATAATGTGGAGACGTTAATCACTGTCGACATCAACAAAAGTGTTCGCTCAGCCTCAGAAGAATGTCATCCATTAAAAGGTCAAGAAACAGAACTGTAAGTTACAACGCTGAAAGTCAACACAGAATATCCCACATATCAATGATAATCTGTAAGGTGTTAAAATTCCAACATTTTTGGAGTGGTTAATTGGAATATTAGAATCCTAGTATTTAACTAAAGTTTGATAACTTTATAATATTTGAATCCTATTGTTTGATTGACTGTTAATTAAATTGGAGTGTTGGAAACCCATTGTTTGGCGAGGGTTTCGTCAGATGTAATAAGAAAATCTAGATTTGTGAAAGTATTTAATAATATTAGTGATATATTCACACTGTTTTGCAAGTGTTTGGCGATATTATATTTCACATATAATCAGTTGTATTGAATGTAAACATTGAATCCTAATGTTTAAAAAGTGTTTAATAAGAATCCCAATTTAACAAGTTGTTACGTATAATAGTATTAGGATCCTAGTGTCAGGCAAATCTTTAATGACATTGGAGTATCATAAGTTCGGTTTTTACCAACTGTTTAATCATACTGAGGTGTTGAAATCCAAATTTCAGACAGGTGGTTTACGATATTGAAGTATTTTGAGTCTAAAGTTTGATATGTGATTCATTATATCAGAAAATGTTAACCCACAATTTAAAAATAACTTAACTATTTTTGAGTGTTATAACCTAAGACAATTGCAAGTAGTTAATGACATGATATTGAAGCTTTAAAAACACTGTTGTTTGGTATTTGACCAATGATGATGATGTTCTAGAATTTCCCTGTGTGAAAATGGTAAAAGATATTTACAATGTACGATCCCAGCCATTAGCATTTGATAAATAATCTTAGGTGTTCGACAATACTTGACTATACCAGTGTGTTTGACCACAAATAAATAATATTGAGTGTTAGAATATGATGATTTAGAATATACAACACAGGAGAACTAACTAGTCTAGGAGTATTTGCAGCCTATTATTAGATGAAAGTATATGACCTTGCTGTTTAGCTTCAAAACTTAAGACTAGTTTACATACTTTAAGTATAAGATTCAGATAATAAATGATAGGAAAATAGCACGATCTTACCATGTTAACAATTAAAACTTCTGTACCGTGGAGGTTGGTAAGGAGATGAATTGATTACTATTGTAATTAAAGTAAGAACTGAATGACACTAATGGAGTTATAGAATCCAGAAATGAAAACTGAATTTCGAATATCAAGCAGATTAGCCACATAACTAAAGAGATTTTAAATTTTCAATAAAAATCTAAAAATCCTATGAAAATAATAATAATTGTTTGGCAGATGTTAAAACTGGCAACGAGTTAGGTTTAGAAATAAAAGAAAACTGCTAGGAAGACATTTCTGATTGCTGGGAAAATATAAAATCAACACATAGATTGACGATATGAAGACTGAATGACAGGTTTTAGAAAGATAAAAACTGGGTTACATATGCTAATAAGATTAAAATGGGAACTGTGGATGTAAAAAAAACATCTGGGTAGCCATAGTTTGTAGGATGATAAACAGATTATGAACTTTATGAAGGTAACAACAGATAATGAATTTTATAGGAGGATAACAGTTAGATAGATGATGGGTGCTATAACAAAAAATAACAACTGGATAATAAATTCTATAGAATGATAACAAACATATTATGGGCACTTTGAGAAGTTAACACCTGGATAATGGATGCTGTATTTATATATAGTACTAAAACGATAATTTAATTCACTTCAAAAAAGGTACTATAACTTCTCAGTCTGGAGTACCTCTATTTTTTCTAGTCAAACATCTGTTAATAAACTCTGGAGGATTTCCGTTGCCCACAATTTGAAAACTCTCCTTACATGCTCATATATATATATATAGATTCTATATACATATAGAATACCTATATATGCGCAAGATCATGATTTTACATGTTCTAGTTTTGCTTAAGTGCTACTGGGAGAAGACAATTTTTTTTATGGTACACTATATATCAAGTGTCACTTTTATGTTGCCAGAAGTGGGTACAAAGGTAAATACATCTTTTTCATAGACCTTATTTATTTGTACATATTTGTTGCATGCGAATGTCACTGAAAACATTGCACAAATACTATTGTTTATGTTAATTAGATTCTGTAATATGTTTTACATTCACAGTAATGTAATTAGATCTTTTTCTTTAAAGAAAAGAAAATCATTGATGCATTCTATCACTTTCGTAAAACAAAAATCTGATTCAGATTTTAAAAGGTTATGAATGTTTTGCTTTGCAAAAATAAACAAAAACTGTTGTGTTTCAACTATTGCAGAATTGTAAACAGTTCTGACTTGTTGTTTTTAGTATATTGAACATGACTTTCAAGTGATCTAAAAAAAGTGGATGATTAAGAACAAACTGTCAAGATACGTAATTTTTTAAAAGTATAGTTATTGTAAAGTAGAGATCAGTCATAGGAAAACAATAAAAAGTTGTTGCAAATAAGTTACCTATTAAATGATACAAACTACAGACCTTGACAAATATTACAAACAACACATCTTTCAGTCAATTTCCAAACAACAAATCAAAGGGAATGTAACAAACAGGTTATCTTTAATACAACACCTTATTCAGAACAAACCATAAGGGTTATAATGAATATGTTTAAGTCAGTTTTGAGTAGTGCAAACGAGAAAATAATTGAAACGTTTTGTTGTTGTTGTTTTGAATTAACCACAAAGCTACACAATGGGCTATCTGTGCTCTGCCCACCACGGGTATCGAAACCCGGATTTTAGCGTGTAACTCCGCAGACATACCGCTGAGCCACTGGGGGGCCACACGACAAGAAACATGACAAACATTAAAAGGCTGGTAAACACTACCAATTATACATCACACGTACACACACATATACAAAAAACGCATCAAACACTGAAATACTGAAAAAAACTATAAACAACAATAAATGTCATAAACACATTTCAGAATACCTTCAAACTACAATTGATATGTCACCCGCTGGGACAGCGATAAGTCTACAGAGTTATACAGCTAAACATTATAACATTCATTTATATTAAACACTGATTCCGTATGTGTAACAATAATATAATTGTTAACAGAATTCCTATTATATATAACTTAGTGAATAAATACTATAAAACTGACGCATGCGTGTAAATTAGCTGAAAATTACTTGTATATATATATGTGTGTGTGTGTGTTTTAGATAAGACATTAACCTTTTATTTGTATTACGGTGCAAAGAAATGTTTTTTTTTAATTTCTTATTTATACAATACTATTTTGCACAAAAAGATGTTGTTTTATATTTTTGCTACGTTAGAAAAACGTACCTTACCTACATGTAACATTCTTCAACTGCGTAACCACAATAAAGTCTGTGGTTTACTTAGACTGTTACCAGGAGGCTAGATAATCAAACTACATAACTGAAACATTTGTGCACGTATTAGGTAACAAAGGTAGACTTGCTGCTTGTATGTTACAATGTGCAATAGAAGGTTAATTATCAAGAATCAGAACTATATATGTTTAAAGTACGTGAACATTTACTGAACGAAAATGTGTGATTCTGTACGATATTTGAAAACTTTCAAGATTAAACTTTTGTATTTAATAGATTTGTCAGTCTCGAATCAAACGTGGTCATGACATAACTAATTTAATTACAGTGGTACCTCGGTTTTCGAACTTAATCCGCTCCAGACGGCTGTTCGAAAACCGAATCATTTTTCCCCATAGGAAATACTGTAAATTAAAATAATCCGATACAGACCTCCAAAAGTTACGCATTATAAAGCACTCTAAGTAAAAATAGTGCTTATTTATGCCTGTATAATAATACTTACACGCATAAAGTCAACCACAAAAACTATAAACACAAAAAAGCAATGAATGAAAATTTAACTGCACTTTACCTGTGCTGAGGAGAGCTGATGGCGTAAGTGAAAGGTGGTGAGGAACGTGGAGAGTAGGAGGGTTATTATTGTTTAGAAGGGGAGTCACCTTCCATAAAAACGTCAGGTAACTCTCCTTCTGGGGTTCTTTCTCTTTTCTGTTTCTTTGCACCGCTACAACCTTGCTGGACCTATTTCTCACTAAAAACCTATCTAATGAGGTTGTTTCTGCTTGCATTTTAAAATGTTTCTGAAGTAAGACATGGCATTCTCATTGAAAAGGTTTGTGTTGCGGTTTGCTACAGCTTTGTCAGGGTGAAATTTTTACATGAAACTTTGTATCTCTCTTCATTTTCCACACATTTCCTTGATTAGTGAACTAGGAACATCCTCCCTTCCCTCCTCTTCATCTGAAGACACTTTCGTTGCTGCTCCTTCTGAAGATCTTGGAGTTCTTCCGTGGTAAGCTCAGTATTGTGGTCTTCCACCAACTCCTCCACATCATCACCACTCACATTCAAGCCCAAACACTTGCCTCGTGAGACAATATTCTCGACAACAGGCTCAGCCTCAAAGCCTTCAATGTCTCTATCTGCTATCTTTCAGGCTGAGTTCATGGTCCTAAAAGACAATTCCCTCCAGGCTTTGTCTATGATTCTCAAGCAATGGAGTATATTAAAGTGATTTTTTCAGAACTCTTAGGGTTAACTCTGTGTCAGAGATCACTTCAAAGCATCTCTGAAACTGCTTTGGTGTAGAGTTTCTTAAATTTTGATATGACCTGCTGGTCTACGGGCTAAATGAGAGGAGTCGTGTAAGGAGGCAAGAGCTTCACTGTAATGAAGCCTGGTGGATGAAGAGGTGCATTATCCATCACAAAAAGGGCTTTGAGTGGCAGCTGTTTTTCCGTGAGGTAATTCTTTACACTTGGGTCAAACACTTCATGGACCCACTCCATAAAAAATTGCCTGGTTATCCATGCTTTACTGTTAGCCCTCCACGTGACATTTAGTTTACTTTTCAGGACATTATTTTTCTTAAAAACCCCCGGGTTCTTAGAATGGTATACAAGCAAAGGCTTAAATTTTAAGTCCCCTCTTGCATTACTACATAACAATAGAGTTAGTCTGTCCCTCATTGGCTTGTGTCCTAGCAATGACTTCTCCTTCTTGGTGATGTAGGTCTTCTTTGGTATTTTCTTCCAAAAGAGATCTGTCTCATCACAGTTGAACTCTTGCTGTAGAATAAAACCTTCAGCTTCTATGTAGTCCTTAAATTCCCTAACAAATTTATCAGCAGCGTCTTTGTTATAACTGGCACCCTCCCCATGTCTCACCACACTATGTATGACACTTCACTTCCTAAATTTTTCAAACCACCCCCTACTAGCCTTAAAGGCATCAATTGTATCAGCACTTGTTCCAGGGGTGTTTTACAGGAGGTCAGCATGCAACTGCTTTGCTTTCTCACAAATGATGGTCTCAGAAATGCTATCACCAGCTGTTTTTCGTTTACCCAAATCAACAACAACTTTTCTACATCTTCCATTGTTTGTGATCTGTGTTTCGTAAGCACTGTCACTCGTTTTGCAACATCAGCTCCTTTGATGACCTCTTTATTTTTCAGTATGGTGCAGACTGTAGACTTCGCCATACCAAACTGTCAGACACGTGAAAACCACTCTCATACTTCGCTATGAGATCTTTTTTCACCTCTATTGTGGCTCTAACAACTTTTCTTTTTGGTTTGCTGCTTTTATTATCCTCCTTTGACCTCATGAATATTTAATCAGAACATTTAGAAAAAAACAACGAAAAAAAAAGGGGAACGTTCACAGCAGATTTTAACGGGGGTGTGGACTAAGTGACAGGTGTGGATAAAATGTTTTGGGCAAGCTTGGTGTGGGCCGAAAATGATCGAAGGGTCGTTCGGGTTATTTCGGAGGTTCGGGCCACGACAGCTTGGTTTGGGAACTGAGTTTATGTTTGACAACCGAGACATGTTTTTCTCAAACAATATGTTTGAAAACCGAATTGTTCGAAAAGGGAGTCGTTCGAGAACCGAGGTACCACTGTATTTGATTTCTGTAGTACATATTTGTGTATAGAAAACATTTTAATACTATACATAAATGACTTTATAACACTAATTTGTTTTTATTTAATTAGACACTCATCGTTTCGCTTTACAGCTTCTTTATGAACCTTCTCTAAAACACAAATAGAAACTGACAAGTGGTTTAGATAATAAATTATACTTGAATCTACCAACTACAACCACAAATGAACAGGGACAAAAATGGCGCCGATAATTTTAATTTTTATTTTATTTTATATTTAATCCTTTTTCTTATCACTATATCATTCGTAAAACTTTTGTTTACTACAGGTAGCACTTGTTTATTTCAACAATACTTATTTTCAATAGTAAATTTTACTATAAATGACTTATAACGTCCAAAATGTTTTTTATTAAATTAAGGTCGTTTATTTCTAGTATGAATCTGAATTCTACTCACCAATATGCACGACAGAAATTAATCTATAAGCTTTATTTATGTCAAAAATGCGTTATACAAAGGCACGTTGTTGATTCGAATAGAATTTATTATCTAAACTATTTGAAGCTTTGTACTGTCAGTTTTTGATTTTGTTTTAGTGACTCTCCTGTAGAAACTATAAAGCGAAACGTTCAGTGTCTAATTAAATAAAAACAACATTCTTAGTGTTAAAATAATTTGATTAGTTTTTTTGCTGTTAGTTCTTCAGTGTTCCGTACTTTCAAGCTGTTGTATTGATTAATGTTTTGTAGATTACCAAAGTGACCGAATTAAAATACATAACACTTTACATAACCGATTCATTCTCAAATTAAACTTAATATTTTCTTAAATACATTAATGATTTCCTGATTTAGAGAAATTTGAATCGTGTTTCAGATATAATTTTATTATTTGTTGATATTTGTTATTATTGAATGTTATATCAAACGCAATTCCCATTTAAAGTTGTTCGTGTTTTGTTATATTTATTATATTTTGTTCAATCAAACTCCTTCCTTGGCTAAGATTATTTACATTTGACTACTAGTAGATCTCCAATGTAACTTCTCATTGTGTTAAAGGTGCTATGGGTTTAAGAGTATCGAGTCTCGAACACAGGTGAAAACATATATGTTGCACTGGATTATCGTACAAAGTAATATACAATAAAACAAAACTTTTGACTATATTATTAATATGGTCATAGAAGAATCTTCTGTGAAACCATCAGTTTATTATTTATTTGATCCAACCAGATATTTGTATTTATCGTAATGCTTGCTTTTTTGAAAAGTATTTTGCACATAGCAACTTGAAATGACTAAAGGTAACAGATATTTGATATTGACACACGATAATAATGGCCGTGTTTCGTTATTTGTCTGTGTTCTTACACGTAATGACATATACATTTGGATTGATATTTTTATTTCTTGTTTAAGCTTAAACAAAATAAAATTTTTGTTATAAATTTAGGTTATAACCACAAAACTTTCTTAAGATATCCTGCCATCTACTGGTGCCAAGGGACATTATTATTGTATATCATTATGTAAACTTCATGCTACTCAACTATGTGATGTTTTCTTTGTGAGGGTGTTGTATATACAATACACAATATTATATCAGTAACTTATATCTTGTGATCTTGTGTGTGTAATGTAAGATCATATTCATGTTTATTTTTTATTTCTATTTTGTGCTTAATTTGTAATAATGTCATGCAACCATGTAAGTGTTTATATTGTAAATAATTAAAAGTATATATGGTAATCGCTGGATATTGTCTGAAGTAATCAATTTAACACAAACGGTTAACCTCTTCTCACTTTATACATGCTTTTGGTAGAGTAACTCTTCGAAGCGAATCAACAAGTTAAAAGATATTTTCCACTCTCTTGATGTGAAATAGTTTACAATGATTGTCATGCAGTAGAGATAGAAATAATGATTCACTGAAAGTTTTGTTTGTTTTGGAATTTCGCACATAGTTACTCAAGGCCTTCTGTGCTAGCCGTCCCTAATTTAGCAGTGTAAGACTAAAGGGAAGGCAGCTGGTCATCAACATGAAATTCAAAACAAACAAACGTAAACCAATGTCATTGAACTCGATAGTTAACCAGGTGATCTTCAGTACTGTGTGAGATTCAAGTTACTGCTGGGGCAGAAATCCATGCAAAACCCATCTGAACCTGCATATGGAATTGAAAAACATTAAATATATCAAATTCAGTGTAACTTACTTAGGTACGTTTGAAGGCGTCGCCCTTATAGTGTTGTTTAATCAGTATTGTTTGTTTGTTTTGAATTTCGCGCAAAGCTATTCGAGGCTATCTGCGCTAGCCGCCCCTAATTTAGCAGTGTAAGACTAGAGGGAAGGCAGCTGGTCATCACCACCCACCGCCAACTCTTGGACTACTCCTTTACCAACGAATAGTGGGATTGACCGTAACATTATAACGCCCCCATGGCTGGGAGGGCGAGCATGTTTGATACGACCGGGATTCGAACCCGCGACCCTCGGATTACGAGTTGAACGCCTTAACACTCTTGGCCATGCCAAGCCCTTCACTGTAAGTCCTAACGAACTTAGATTTCTCACAGTAAATGTGCTCAAAGCATTTGTAATTTCGTCTATTTTTTCTCCATATTTTAAGTAGGTCTAAAACCGTTTAGCAATTTCTTAACACAGGGCAGTTCAGAAACAGATTTTTTCTTTTGTATGGATAACAATCAGCTTGCACCACCGAAACTCGTTGCTTCTTTGCCATACTATATGATATCCATGATTACAGATAGATACTGCTTTGGAGCAGTTAATTACCACAATACATTTATTTTATATCTATGAAACAATGACAGCTGGTTAGAGGAAGTAAAAGAGGTCGTCAAATATTTTGAAGAAACAAAATACTTGTTTTTTTTAAATTAATCCCCATATTTTATTTGTTTTGGATAAAAAAAGTTCTTGAAAACTAGCAAATATCTCAAAATTTTTTTCTTATGTTCTATGACATTAACTGAGATGGCATATCTTGAGGCACAGAATAATTATGCCTCTAACCTCTTTTTTTCTTCTTTTTCTAGTCTGTACAGTTGATATATACTTGCAACGGAAACAGTCGAGCCTTGTTATTGGGTTTAACAATTGCAGGCAATTAGAACCTAATTTTAAAAACAACCAGTGAGAATCATTCTAAGGAAAGTTTGCGACAAGAGATGTTCATAGATCTCACAAAATTGCGGTAATCGCAATTTGGTACACATTTAATGATTATGTAATTATTCAGTGTTTTTAAGAGCATGAACAGTTAAAAGTGAATTGTGTTCAGTAATATGCAGTGGCATGGTTAATACGTGCGATGGTTTATTTTGATTTGAAGGTTACGCAGAGCTTTACATTTCAAACAGTAGTTAGGCCTTATCTGACATGATGGCAATTAATGGTTATCAGCACGTTTACAACAGTGAAAGGCATATGATTTCGAACTCGCGTATAAATAAATGGAGACACCTAAAGTAAGTACCTCTATTATAAAATATCTCTGGCCTCTTCAGTAATAGCTGTAATCGGTTATTACTATTAAACCTGTTACTGTACGTATTGTGAATGGAATGACAGTTACAGCAGTTATTGAAACACAACTTGAGAAAGGTAGCTAATTTTGTTCTGGGTGCAATACTGCAAACAAATGTTAGAATTAGATATATATGATGAGGTAGTATCATCTAAGATTCTGTATATTTATTTCGAATTTTTACGCAAAGCTACACGAGGGCTATCTGCGCTAGCTGTTCGTGATTTAGCAGTGAAAGACTAGAGGGAAGGCAGCTTATCATCACCAACTCTTGGGCTACTCTTTTACCAACGAATAGTGAGTTTGATAGTCACGTTATAATGCTCCCACGGCTGCAAAGACGAGCATGTTTGGTGTGATGGAGATTCGAATCCGCGACCCTCAGATTAAGAGTCGTGCGCCTTAACCCGGCTATATCGGGCTAAATTTATGTGTAAGCTAGCTGGCTAATCCGTTTGAGTCGAAATATGGAATACCATGTAGCATAGTTCTGTTGAAGGATTACATTTTTTATCGATACTGTTTGACAAAATGTATAACCAGAAAACCAGTTATGAAAATTCATATAACGGCATTTCTGTTTTATTTTTATTTCTTCTCATGGTGCCATACAACCATGCAATGATAAGCCAGTCAGTCATATATGTGGATTCGTTTGGAAGTCAACATGTTATTAGAATTTTCTTTTTTGATTCAGTTGAGATGTAAAAGAATCTCAGAAACTAAACATTTACACAATTCATTTGAAGAATATCGTTAAGATGGATTATGAGCTTCAGATGAAAACAAAATATTCTGAAGTCGACATTGGCGTGATTGAAAATGTTGATAGTACAATCTGAAAAGAAGTGTGTATTACCAAAGGTGAGTCGACTCTGTACAAATTCCAGGTTGTTGTATATCAAAAAGCAGGCCTAACAATTCAAAGATTAATCACAATGACAAACTCACAAAATATCGGCTACGTCAACGCTGTGAAAAAAAACAACAAAAAACATGAGATTGTTTTTTTTCAATAAGCAGGCCTGCAAGTCCAAAGAGTAACCACAACGACAAGCTGAAGAAATATCGGTTGCGTAGACGCTATAAACAAAATAAACCTTAAATTATTCGACGTAAAAACCCAGAACGAATAGCATTTATTTATTAATAACTTTTCAAGTGTGTGTTTATGTTTGCGTGTGTGTGCTTTCTTATAGCAAAGCTACATCGGGCTATCTGCTGAGCCCAACGAGGGGGATCGAACCCCTGATTTTGCGTTGTAAATCCGTAGATATACCCCTGTACTAGCGGGGGGTATAACTTTTCAAGGTTTTCAGCTTAACAGTGCCAATCATAGATACCGTTGACTAGTAACTACTGAAGTCTTGGTGATGAAATAGTAATCTTAAATAAGCTCATATAGATCGAAGCTACTAAAAAAATTTTAACATTTCCACAATCTGCAACAAAAAACAGAATTTATCATCGGAAATAACTTTCATATAATTGCTTCTATTAAGAATAGGGGAATACAGTTTGTGTTTGGTTCGTGAATTTCACGCGTAACTACTTGAGGTCTGGCTGCGCTAACCATCCTTAGTTTTGTTTGAAGTGATAAACTAGAGGTGAGACAGTTAATCAACATCACTCATTGACAGCACTTGGACTACATTTTTACCACTGAATAGTGGGATTAATTATCACACCATAACACACTCACGACTGAAATGGAGAGCACGTTCATTGTTGGTATTCAAACTCGCGAGCCATATGCTCTAATCACAAGGCCATACGAAACCTCAGGGAACTACAGAGTACTTTAAGTGAAAAAAAACAACAACATAATTCTGAAAGTAGGTGGAAACCATAATTACTTGATATACAAATATAAATAAATAAACTCTCTTCGTCCACCGGTGGAGCAGCGTTAAGTTTACAGTCATACAACGCTGAAATATATATGTAAAAACGGCTGGTATGAATAGAGGAACGAACAACGTTTCGACCTTCTTCGGTCGTCATCAGATTCACAAAGAAAGAAAGAGGTAACTGACTGATAGCTGACCACGTGTTTGAAGGCGGTTGTGTAATTGAGTGTAGGGATGTAGAGGGCGTGCTTAGATGTTGTTGGACTATATTTATTAATATAGGTGTAAAGGTGTTCCTTTGTATTGGTTTATTTTGGGCTTGAGTTATTGTATAAGTAAGGCTTCTTTAGTTTTGCGTTTAAGTTTGTTTCTTTATTTAGTATTCGGGTGTTTTTTTATGGTTGTGTTGTGTTTATTTGATTTGCAGTATTCTTTGAATCTGGTTTCCATTTTTCTACTTGTTTTTCCAATATAGAAGTCGTGGCAGTTATCACATTGTATTTCATAAATAATGTCGGAAATATATGTTATGCAGCCGTATAACAAAACCATATGCACCTCTATACCTATGTTAATAAATATAATCCAACATCTAAGCACGCCCTCTACATTCCTACATTCAACTACACAACCGCCTTTACACATGTGGTCAGCTATCGGTCAGTTATCTCTTTCTTTCTTTGTGAAGCTAACGATGACCGAAGAAGTTCGAAACGTTGTTCGCTCCTCCACATAGTGCTTTCTCTACTCATACCAGCCGTTTTTACATATATATTTCTCTTGTTTGTTTGTTTTGGAATTTCACACAAAGCTACTCGAGGGCTATCTGTGCTAGCCGTCCCTAATTTAGCAATGTAAGACTAGAGGGAAGGCAGCTAGTTATCACCACCCACCGCCAACTCTTGGGCTACTTTTTTACCAACGCAAAGTGGGATTGACAGTCACATTATAACGCCCCCACGGCTGGGAGGGCGAGCATGTTTTGCGCGACTTGGGCGCGAACCCGCGACTCTCAGATTACGAAGCGCACGCCTTACGCGCTCGGCCATGCCGGGCCCTATATATTTCTCTACAAGTGGTTTTTTTTGTCATCACGGACACAACACTGAAATGCAAGGTTTGATTCCCGTGGTGGACACAGCTGATAACCTGATGAAAAATTCTCCAAAATAACCAAACAAACCCGCCATTTAGAAAAAAATATGAAAAATCGTTTAAGCACGGAAAAACTTGACTGCAACTTTTCCACTATTTGTACTAAACGGACGATAGAGTTATTGTGTTGTCAAAGTATGTAAAAAGACTATTGTATAACTTACAAATGTTACTAAAATCTATCAGTGCATTTTACTACTATTACCTTGCGTATACAATTAGAAATAAAAGCACCTTATCCTATCTTGCAAAGGCTTTTCTGTTCTTTGTTGTTAAGTCTAAAGCTACACAAAGAGCTGCACGTCCTCTGCTAACAAAAATGTTATTTGTTTGTTTATAGTTAAGCACAGAGTTAGACAGTGAACTATCTGTGCTCTGTCAACCACGGGTATCGAAATCCGGTTTATAGCGTTGTAATTTCACAGACATAGGGGTTGCACCATCAGGAGGCACACAAATATCAAATCTCGAATTTTATCATTATATGCCCATAAACTTAACGCTGCGTCACGAGAACGATCTTGAAGAGGGATAGAAATTTTCGAATTTCGTGCAAAGCTACACGAGGGCTATCTGCGCTACTTGTTCCTAATTTAGTAGGGCAAGACTAGAGGGAAGGCAGCTAGTCATCACCACCCACCGCCAACTCTTGGACTACTCTTTTACAAACAAATAGTGAGATTGATCGTTAAATTATAACACCCCACGGCTGAAAAGGCGAGAATGTTTGGTGCGACAGAGATTCGAACCCGCGACCGTCAGACGTCTTTGTGGTGTTTGTATGTCGAGCGTCTTAATCACTTGGCCATGCCGGGCTTATAGATAATGGATTCCTCTTGTGCCAGGTTTATCTTCAGATATACAATAAAAATATTAAAATATGCGTTTCAATATTTCATTAATTATTTGAAACACAAAATGGTACACATGGGCGAAAGTTTAGGGAAATTATCTTTCTTCATTGGTGTTTTCCTTTAAGAGCAATAGTATACAAAGTGATTTAACTGAAGAACAACAACAAAAAATACAATCGTCCACAACTTCAAACAGTTGAATAGTCCTACATTTTAAAATTAATCATACACGAAAATTCGCTACACTGTTGAGGATGAGAATAGGGCGAAGTGTTTCTCTTTAACGTTATCTTTAAGAAAGTAAATAATGCTTTCAATACAATTGTTTTAAGACGTATCATACTTCGGATTATTATTAAACTCAAACAAAATTGTGAGTAGGTGGAAATGAAGGTTAAGAATAGAAGAATATTGACGTGTTCCATTAAATATCTGTGAACAGTTTAAAGATACCCAACATCACAATGAAAGTAAAAAATTCGGTTGTGAATCGAATGTTAAAAAAATTAAAATTGAATAAGCAACTGTAAATTAATAAAATGAAATTATTGTTCATACTTGTTTGAAAATGATAGATACACCTGTGACAAATCTTCGGTAAGTGTATGTAAAGGCGTTTGGTTTAAAATCTACGAATATAGTTTTGCTTGTGTTATACAAAGTTCGATTCTTTCCAAGATAACAATTTGTTGTTGGATAATTTATCTAATAATTTTCATCACGGTTTGTGAGTTAAAGAAAATGAAGCCTAAATGTTACTTAAATCACTATTATGAACTTATAAAGAACAAAAACCAGTTGTTAATTTCTGCACAAAATAAAAGATATCCGTGCTTGTAAGACGAAGTGATAATGCCTGTATGACGAACTTTTATTCCTGGTAACATGAACTCACACAGATTCCACATCATCATATGATGTGTTATCGTATAATAATTTATCATAACTCGTTTCAACAGTATAATAAGTAGTTTAATGGAACAAAAATGAAGATTACAAAATCTTATCATCCCATGATGGTTTTATAAGCCAGACAAACTTAAAAACAAAATACAATAAGAAAGATAACTGACCTCGTGTTCTTAACTAAATATTTCGTCAACGGCTACAAAAACAAAATTACTTTTACTCATGTCTGTAACGACTTGTCCAATGTTTGTGGGTGTGTATAAATATACATACATCCATTCTCAAAATTCAGTAATTGGTTGATTAGATAAAAAAAAACACATTGGAAAATCAATGACATCGATAAGTCATCAAACATGGCAATTTCGCAATAAAAAAATAATATATTATGTATATAAATATATATATTTATATAAAGAGGGAATACAACGTTCTATAAGTTTTCAACAAATGACAAAGCCACGACTGTAAGAGTTCCAGAAACCGAATATTTAAATGGCAGATCGAAGCTGTATAACATCTGTTCTGAGTATCTGATATTGAGATAGCACGCACAGGAAGCAATATATCTATATAGAAAAATATATACCATTCCTAAGAAAGTGAATTAGGCCATAAGATAATATTATTGCTAAGAAAATGTACTAAATTTTATTCACGATAGAAAAAATTATATTATTCAAAAATTAGTTTATTACTTTAAATCTATTATAACGATTTATTTTATTACGGACCTTCAAAACCACTTATTATGCACTCACCATGTATGTTCTACTGGAAAAAAAAGAACGAATGAAATATAAGATTTTTTATTGTTCTATATGACAACATTTAATGTGAAAGATACATAAACTAGTACGTTACCCATGGTTTCTTAAATAATATAAACTATATAATGGTTTCTGACCAAATAATGGAACAATTAGGACTAATATTCACGCTCTAAAAATCGGGCAAGACAACTTTTTTGGGGGGCTTTTGTTTTTTTATTTTTTTATTTTTGCTTTTATGATATTTTTTTATATTTTATTTTACCATTTCCGCATACTTGACGTTGTTGTTTGATTGGAAATGTTCTAAACTAATATCCATCATTTAACACTGTTATTAATTATTTAAATTAATTAAAGTCTTCTAAACTTAATAATTGCGTTGATTTGTTATTGTTTGGAAATGTTTGTCTTTATTAATACATCTGAAAAAAATTATCATAAAGTTATTTCTATTAATTGTCATTAGAGGCGCTGCTAACGTAAGTTATAAAGCAAACAATACTGTGTTTCAATCGATAATAAGCATTTCTCTTCATATTCTTAATATCCTTGTAAATAAATAAATACACGAGAAACGTGTTTCACTACAATGATAAAAATAGCTCTGTAACTAAAACTACTGATTAAAAAGTACAGGACTTATGTATTAAATTAGTAGTCATGATGTGAGACTACAAACAGAAAATATAAACTATTCTACAAGTGATAGCATGCTCATAACCGGAAAAACATACTTATGCGCGTAACTTGTATATACAGGTTTATAGGCCAAGCAGATAATTAAGTTAGTGAACATCGAAAAATTAATTACTGTAGTTTTATTTTTTATTTCGTTACTATCGTTCAACTTTTAATATATTTAAGATTTCCTTTAATTATTAAAAACAAACAAACAACAAGACCATTAAGTTAGCCCACAGCTTGACATGCTATAAGTAACTTTATAGGATTAGTCTACTATTCGACAAAAATTCAATTGGTAAAAGATTTCAGAAAATCTTTAAGAGCTATAAAAATCAAAATAACGAAAATTTTATTTCTGCAAACAGTAAAATAAACTTACATTGCAGGCAGAAAACGCCACCACAAGGAGAATAATAACTTGTATTAATTCCATCTAGAAATAGAATAAATCAATATTTATCCAATTGTTATCAATGATTCAATGCTAAGTGTATAACTACCGACACTTTCTCAAGCAGCTATATTCACAACTTTAAGTTAATCACCGTAAGTTGCATTTTATTTTACAATTGTTATTACTTTTCCTCATCTATAATCATACCTATAATTTAAAAAAAAAATACTTTCTAAATAACCCACTACAATTCAGTCACATCTACGGAATAGTAGTTAAATTTTGTAATTTATAAAGACTTTTATTTTTGTAGCGGCTTAACAGAATTATTCCTCCAAACAGTACGGCATTTGCAATAAATTGTATGACATTTATTTCTGTTACCAATGCCATGAGATCAATATGTATTAATGGTATCATTTTTGTAAAATTCCATGTCTCCGGCATTTTTTGTCACATGACCTGAATCGCCCATCTCTGGAGGCGTGTTTTTTTCTGAAAATTATCTGTTGTCTCTTTCTGATTGGCTTGTATTGTTTTCGGGTAGCTGCTTTTCCTATATATAAAAATGTTAATATGGATTGTTTAAATTGACAACATAATAAGAAAAAACAACGATTTACTGTAATTAAACATAATAGTATAATTGTCACAGAGGTCGTTGTGCTGTGGCGAAAAGGAGTACGACTTCTGAAACAAACAAAAAAATCCACTCTCAGATTTAGTATGACCATAACCACCTTAAATGAGTTTTTTAAAGTGTATGTTACATCTTTATAAGAATACTATTTAGTGGTAATGCACAAATGCTGACATAATCACTACATTTGTTTCACTATTTACATAAAAACGTACCTTGTTGTTTGTTGATAGAATGATAAAAGCTAAAACGACAAGGTTTGCCAAAGTGTTAAAACCCATCCAGAACATCCACGGAAGGAGGAAAGTCCTAATGTTCTAAAATAGGAAATTTTAAAATGTTGAAATGTTTATTTTTAACAAAATGTTCTTAAGACGTAAAAAAACTAATGTTTGAATATACTCATGGGACTATAATTTGCGTGTTTTTTTTCGACTCGTAATCTGAGGGTCACGGGTTCGAATTCCTGTCGCACCAAACATGCTCGCCCTTTCAGCCGTGGGGGCGTTATAATGTGACAAGCAAACCCATTATTCGTTAGTAAAAAGAGTAGCCCAAGAGTTCGCAGTGGGTGGAGATGACCAGTTACCTTCCCTCTTGTCATACACTGATAAATTAGGGACAACTAGCGCAGATAGCCCTCGAGTAGCTTGGCGCGAAATTCAAAATAAGCGTTTTTTATTTCGTGTTTTATATTTCACTTTCACTCAGATGAAAGTTTTGCTTCAACAAATTATTCTGCAAACAGTATCTTGCTTTTTCAGAGGGCTCGTGTTTTATATTTATTTGTAAAAATATAGCTTTTATAAAAGCAGTTTAGGAGGTCGACAACGTTTTCTTCATACAAATGGTCTCTTTTCTTGGGTAGTAGACATCATTTTAAGTTTTACAGAATTCTGTTAAAATTAAAATTTTGTTACGTAGTACTAGAAAATTTCGAACAGGTAAAAACAGGCTGGCTGAGATTCGAATTCACTTTGCTTACAATTTAGATGTTCCAGCCTATTAAATATTGTTGTTTTGAGTCAGGCGTGGTCCAGTGATTAGTGTTTCCGCACTGTGAATCATAAAGTTTATGGTTCGCTAACCATTGTTGCAAAACTGCACTTCGCTCTTTCGGACAGTGTCGGTCAGACAAAAGCAGTCCAAAAGTTTACGGTAGTATTGTTGACTAGGTTTTATTCTATAGCTTAACAGTTAAAAATTAGTGATGACTATGTGCAGACAGCCTCTTTTATAGGTGTGGGTGAGATTAGCTGGTAAAGAAGTAATTTTTACAAAACTTTAGAGCTTTGTCAATCAGCTTGTAAGGACTAGGATCCTATTGGTTGCCTGTCTTTGCATGATTAAGATTACGTGTGGAAGTGCCAAATTAAAGTGCTTATAGGTGTAGTCCTTATAATGTTAAAATATTAGTCTTGTTAAGGTATCACACAATATTGTAATGTTGAAATAATGATCTTGTTAAGATATCACACAATATTATAATGTTGAAATAGTGGTCTTGTTAAGGTATCACACAATATTGTAATGTTGAAACAATGATCTTGTTAAGATATCACACAATATTGTAATGTTGAAATAGTGGTCTTGTTAAGGTATCACACAATACTGTAATGTTGAAATAGTGGTCTTGTTAAGATATCACACAATACTGTAATGTTGAAATAGTGGTCTTGTTAAGATATCACACAATACTGTAATGTTGAAATAATGATCTTGTTAAGATATCACACAGTACTGTAATGTTGAAATAGTGGTCTTGTTAAGGTATCTTTCACACAATATTGTAATGTTGAAATAGTGGTCTTGTTAAGGTAATACAATATCTTGTAATGTTAAAATGATGGAGTTTTCAAGTTATCACACAATACTGTAATGTTTAAATAGCGGTCTTTGAACGCTGTCACTGTAACATTGAAATAGTGATGTTTTAAAGGTGTCTCACAATATTGTAATGTTGAAATATTCTTGAAGAAGTTAAAAACTGAGCCGGACTTGAAGCCTGCCAAAATATTTGCTTTCTCTTCTTCAGGAAGAGGAGTTCTTTTTACTGACTGTTAAATTGTACTTTATGAGAAAGATGTTCTAGATCCTGTGCTACCATTGAAACTACATCTTTCATGATCTGTAGCGCTCAATCTGATGGCCATGTTCATGCACTATTACCTGAAACTTCAAATACCATTGTCACAAACTTCTGAGAAAGATGAAAAGGTTAGTATCAGACCATAAATCTTGATAAACTTTCTGCAGCCTTCTACTGTGCGTGAACGTCATCTCCTAAGACCAACGTCACAAATGTCCATTGGAAGTGAAGCCTCTGTTCTAGCCATGAAGGAGAGACAGGAGATGTGCATGAAAACAATGCTAAAACATAAATTTGCTGCCTAAACGTTTTTCTCTTTTTAATGAATATGGTTTAATTTGTTCAAAAGATAAAAGCCTAAGTTATCAACTTAAATAAACAATGTTTATATTTTAAGAATGACCAACAAGTGAAAAAGAAACTATAGCCATCCTCTTTTCCTCCTAACTTAATATAATATTTTAGCTTTTTCCGACCTCATAAATTCAACACTTTAACTTCTGCTATAAATGATGCTTACGATACATTTCTCACTCATTTATTTATGTTTTTCTTCATTAAAATTTGGATAAAGTTATCAAAATAAAACATACCATTAGAAATAACCATACTTCCTGTGAAATTAAAGGTATATTAAACAAATTTCTCAAACATTGTATTATTACACATAATTTAAAAAACAACAACTAGATAATAAATGTTTATTAATTATTATATTCATGAAACAAAACACGATTATTATTATTTAAGGTAAGTGTGAGAGTCTATAACATCAAAATTTAGCTTCTGATAACGCAGTGCTCTATTAATGATCTGATAGACCATTGCTTATCTTTTCACATAGAAAACAAACCAATAGATGGATTCTTGATGAAGACAGTTTCACCTATTAAAAACACTAGGGTGCTATGGCTTTTGTTTAATACACAGAATTGTAGTTTGCTGTTGTTTACGGTTTCATAAATACAAAACCAAAATATTTAATAACAATAATATTTATTTCTATTTATGGTAAGTCCAATAAGCCGATATGCCCTTGCCTTTTACTTTGAACACTGACCACAGGAAATCAAAACATTCAGCAGTACCCTACCACAGTAACGAACTGACTGTCACTCTTATAACACACTCACAGCTTAAAGTGCGGGAGATGTTATTTATCACTCAGGTAAAATTTGCTTCGGCAGCTCCAGAATTTAGAGCTCTACCATGGGACGAACCCGTAGCCCTAAAACATTATTAAAAAGCTGTGTTTTATAGAATAATTTAGGTGAATTTTATCAAAATTCAAATTATATGGACTTATTTTACAGTTGCATTCAGATAGTAACATTTTGAAATTTCCCTTCGATTCTTTTACGGCGCATGTGGGACTTAGCTTTATAAAAATCCTTTTTTGTGTGATCATGCACGACGTAAAGGATTTAATACAGAGTAAATTGTCCTAAATTAGTTTTAATGCTATGTTTCAATTTAATGTTTAAACCAGATCTAACAAAAACAAAATATTAATTGTCTCTAATGCTTCTGATATCAACAAACTTGTAACTCACATTTATCCCTCCATATACCAAGAATGGACTAGAGACTATGAAACCCAGACTTTTAACTAGTAAAAATAGACTAAGATTTCGGTTTTCTGAAATGAAAATATTATATATTATATTTTTAAGTGAAAAACATTTGTTTTTACTTTTCAAAATAAAAGTAACACCATAAATTCAATTTTATTTTTTTAATGCAACCAACGACTTTAAATATTTATTGAATAAAAAATAATGCATGAAATTTATGAAACTTTGTAGAATGGACAGCAACTGCCTGTTGTGGAGACAAAAGTGTAGAGGACGACACTTCGAAAGTCTTCTGCCTTCTGTCCATCCTACAAAGTTTCATTATGAATACTCTGCCTAAACAGTCTATCAAAGAATGTATGATATACCCGTGTAATCTGTTTATGTTGCTGATAATAAACATTATATTCATGGTAAGTTGTAGCTTAGCTTTCTTGCTTTTCAAGGAAATGATTAAGAAAATCATAAAATGTACGGTTCACCATATTCCTTTTAGGGTTATGTGATATGAACTGTAAAAACCTGAAGGGCCTAAAAACTTTATGCAGGCATTTCATAATGACACAGTGTATCTGCTTATTTGCATAATACTCAAACACAAGTGGTTCAAATTAAGTAATTTAAATGGAACATGTTTTCCTGGTTCACATGACTTGCGACTTTCTATTTGATAAGTAGAAATATTTCTCAACATTTTTACACAAAATATCAGGTCATCCCTTAAGTGATTGACGATTTTAGGTTCAGAAAAAGAGAAAGGAATTAAAATGCTTTTAATGTTATTTAATCAATAATATATGTTCCATTATTATTAATTACTTCCTGCCAATGATTCACAAGCTTCTGAAAGCCACTTCTATAAAATTCTTGGGGTTTGAAGGAAAAGAATGTAGAGAAGTTAGTTTTGACATTTTCAGGTATTCCAAGATATTTTTTAACAATATAGTTCTGCAAACTTTGAAATATATGATAATAAGATGGGGCAAGGCCAGGAGAATAAGGAGGATGTGAAAGTTTTTCCCAGTCTAACTCATCAATTTTTGCATATGTGATCCTTGCTGTATGGGATCATGCATTATTCTGGTGTAACACAACTCCTTTATGATTGATCAAAGCAGGCCTATTTTCTTTCAGCGTAAAATTCAATACTCTGACTGTTGACAACAGAAGTCTGATGTTATTGGTACACCGAGTAGCAGTAACTCAAAGTGGATCACACCAACAATATCCCACCAAATGCTTAATAAGACTTTACTAGGGTGGATGTCCATTTTGGGCTGTGTTTTAGCCAGAGTATCTGCACTAAGCCATTGTCTGCGGTGTTTAACATTTTTATAAAATATCTGTTTTTCGTTTCCAGTTACTAATCTGTCCAAAATAGATAAGTTACATTCATGAGAGTGCAGTGAAGTGCAAATATCCACTCTTGCTCTAAGGTTGGCTTCTGTTAAATCATGGGGGACCAATTTTCCAAGTCTTAACACCTTTCCAAGCAGTTGCAGATGACGGTGAACTGTTGAATGGGTTGAATTAAGCTTCTGTGCTAGTTCTTCAACTGTTACAACTCAGTCTTCATTAACTGCATCCAGCAGCAAGTCATCATTAAACTCAACAGGACGACCTGAACGTTGGACATCACTTAAACTGTAGTCACTTGATCCAAACTTTTAAAACCACCTTCGACATTTTCTTTCATTGAGAGACTACACAATAAATACATTGAATGTTTCATGTAGTTTCTGCTGTACTATTGCCTTTTATAAATTCATAAAGCATTATTTGCCTAATGTGCTCCTCAGACACATTCATCCTCAAAAAGGTTTATTGGATTAATGATATGAAAAGTGGAGTTCAGATAGTTTAATGACTTTCTGTATTAAAGTTTCGGGCATCACTTATGGGACGACCTGATACTTAGCGTTTTCATTTTACATTGTTGTTAGCATGGGCTACTGTTCATACAGAACACACTACGTCGTATTTTCCTAGGGTCAAAACTTAAACCTTCACTGTATAGTAGCTAATATGACAATACAATAAAATTAAACATAGAGTTTTTAGTATTCATCGAGCAGATTATATTGGATTAAAGGCACAGTCTTATCTTATAAACGCTAAATAAATAAATACGTTTATATTATTTACTGTTGGAAATTAGAACTCATTGATTGGGTGAGAAGATAAGATTTTTCTCAAGTCTATACCATACTTTTAAAACAGTATAATTGTGGACGTTTAATAAATGTTGGGAATACAATAAATAAATTTAAAGAGTTATACTAAAAAAAAAGACAGAGGGGAAACAAAAATCCGATGAAGCAATTATATTTTGTTTTCAAATATACGTATAGATACTTCTTTTTTATCAAATTATTAAACATTTATATCTATTTTAACATATTTGTTTCTATAAACATTTATACACTGTTTTTTTATTCCCTTTTTGTATTAGTTTTGCACGTTTTTGGTACATAATTTTGAAAACAAGGGCATCTTCATGGAGCTCCAAACTTATCTCTGTCATTCAATGTTATATTAATCTATACTTCCGTTTGTAAAATAGTGTAACCAACTATACAGTATCACAGCCATTAAACTCTGTAGGAAGAAAAAAAAATGTAGCTTATCTTTAAGCGGCATGTTAGTATACTCAAGAAGGATTCATAAGTACAATATTCATGAAAACAAACGAGATTTTCATAAAACTAGAATATTTATATAGACACACTTACTGGAGAAATGAAAAACAAACATCGAATCGAATAATGGTTTTAAAACTTTTGATTAAGCAGAAAAGTTATATATATTTTTCTTGGAAATAATGATCAAACTTCTTCATAAAAATCTTCATATGAAACTGTTACTTCTGCGTTGAATGTTTTCTATAGTCAAATTCTAACCCTCGTACAAGATGTGAGGCTGGCTATGCTAAGCCTATTTTAATACTTTAAGTGTGACTAATATATCTGAAATGTAAAGACGCTACTGTTGTACTGGATTAAAAATATGAATTACGACCACAAACTGTTTTACTGAGGATTTCTGAAAATTTTTGTAATTTTAAAGAAATTTGCAAGCATTTCTTAGAAACAAAACCAAGTGTTTCTTGTAGAGAAATAAGCTAACCCAAAGCTGCAGTACGCCTACTTACGATTAACATCCACATTAATACCCCAGGACGATAGTATGTTCTCAACATTCTCTAAGTTCAACAGCATTTCCACACTTAACATGGCCAGCAACACCGAAAGAACCTGTTAAATAAGCACAGTCTTTCATCTACTTGACAATATATAATAGTTACAACGTTTAATACTGAAATCAACTGCAATATTAATGGAACTTGTTGAACGAGACAAGAAGAAAATTACGTAGAAATACTTTGAGAAGTTGCTAAACTCTGTATACTAAAGTATCAAAATCTACTTCTAACTTTTGTGAAAAGAGACTAAAATAAACTCTATGTTCTAAGTGTCAAAAACACTTCCTAATCTTTATGAGCTGATAATATAAACTGAAAATAAGTTGTACAATTTCTACAAAAATTAAAGAAACCTGTGGAATTTATCAAGTATTAAACTCAAACCAAGCTAACCTGTTGAAAGACGTTATTGAAATTGATAAATCCATCCTCGAGCATTAAAAGATTTGATAATTTCCATATTCCTAATGAATATTGTTAAAACAAAACATTGTTACAATTATTGAAACTACCTTCAAGAACTAAAAGAAGTTGTTTAAATGAACACGATTTTGTAGTTAATAAATCTACCTTCAAACAATGAAATATCCCATTTAAATTAACGTGATACTTTAAGTATTATAACAACTTACAAAACACAAGACACTGTTAAATTAATTCAGGTATGAAAATTAGGCAGCGTTAGGCAACTTGTTAAAATAAAAAAAACAAACGTGTAAACACATAGTTTAAACAGACTGAACGTTTACGCGTTTGCTTTAGAAAAAAAGCAAAACAAAAACATTGGGCTATCTTCTGTGTCCACAACAAGGAATCGACCTCGAGATTTTAGCGTAAATTTATGCTGTCCTACCAGGGAGTCCTACTGAAGTAACTTATTGAAATAATTTTAACTGAAGAGTTGCTCACCAACCTTTAAAAAGACTGGTTTAAATAATTAGAGTATTCTTATTACTAAAATTGAAAGTCCCCCGTCCTCAGTGGCACAACGACATGTCTGCCAACTCATACTGTTATAAACCGAGTATCGATATCCGTGATGGGCAGAGCACAGGTAGCTCATTGTGTAGCTTTGTGCTTAATTCTAAACAAACAAAAAACTGAGAGAATCGTTTCCGACATAATATCGTACAAACGTTTTTTTTAGATTGGCGAGTTCTTCTGGATTATTTGCAGATATCGCTGGGCACTGGCATACGGGGCCTGTACCATGAACTCACAATTTGTGTATTTAAAATATAAGAATAGAGAATTATGGTTGATACCATATTGAAATGCGTCTACGGTCCCGAGCCCTGAATCTATTACGTAACTTACAAAGTCTCTGTTATTTGATTTAAAAAAATTCAACAACGGTAAAGTAATTTCTTTCTTTCTTCGGTGATTGCTATAAACTACTCTCACTATAACATAAGTTATAGACCTAAGTTCAAGAACAACGTTTAGTAGAAACTGTGATACTAAAGCACGATAAAGATATAGATAAATTTATAGGTTTGTCTCGCTGATCAATCGAGAAACATAACAAAGGCGACACGTCTCTTCACTGACACCGAGCTGAATTACAAGAATGCCAATTAACTCAATGGTTCACATAATCATAGAACCTTTGTTTCTATATACTACATGAAATATCTAGTTTCTACAAGGCCTTAACTTTCATAAACTTTATAAATGTATTGAATGATCCTTATGATTATCTTCCTTTATACTGATATATTAAAAATATAGCGTACAAGAGTTTTTAATGATTAAAACCAGTAATAAGTCCCAAAAGAAACATTAATATATACTTCATGATATAGGCTCTTTAACAGACAGGAAGAGGAAAAATCTTGCGACAAATTTCGTATTAAAATTACTGATCAGAATTAATTACGAATAGTTTTATTTAATACGATGTCCCTAATAATTTCAAAACCCTCTAAAGTTCACTAGCCTCACTTTAAATATTATCGTATTATTTTTATTATGCGACATTATAACATTTTTGTTGTTGTTGTTGTTGTTGTTGTTTTGTTTTGAATTAAGCACAAAGCTACACAATGGGCTATCTGTGCTCTGCCCACCACGGGTATCGAAACCCGGATTTTAGCGTGTAAGTCCGCAGACATACCGCTGAGCCACTGGGGGGCAACATTTTTGTAAGCTGGAAAAACATTGTAAGACAAAGGCACACGGCAAATAGACCATTTTAGAAAAAAATTTAAAAATATATTTTTATAATAATTTGAAAACATACCTTTACAAAGATAAATGGCTCGGCATGGCCAGGTGAGTTAAGGCGTTCGACTTGTAATCCATGGTTCGTGGGTTCGAATCCCCGTCGCACCAAAAACCATGCTCACCCTTACAGCTGTGGGGGAGTTATAAAGTTACGATCAAACCCACTATTTGTTTGTAAAAGAGTAGCCCAAGAGTTGGCGGTGGGTGGTGATGACTAGCTGCCTTCCCTTTAACCTTACATTGCTAAATTGGGGACAGCTAGCGCAGATAGCCCTCGTGTAGCTTTGCGCAAAATTCAAAATACAAGAAACAAAGCACTGGCCAAATCACGTATTTCTTCATTCCAATTCTGAAGTAATAGCGTGTGAGGTTTGTTATTCGAGAAACACAGGTTAGCCGTCCATATTTCTGAACCACTGACCATATTGACCAAAGAAGAAACTGGCCGTCGGCAACTAATTTTACTTTATACCTTATTACTGTTAATTACTGTGTATCGCTTTTTGTTGTATTTTGTACATATATTAACACCAGGTACATAACATATGAACGATTATTTTGATATTACCTCTACTACTGTTTTACGCTTGAAAAGTTTGACACAAGATCTCCTTACAAGGCCTATTGAAAACGTGTTAATTTATACATGCATAAAAAGATGCGTCTATCTTGAACTCTACCTTTGGCGAAGGATTTGCTAAGTTTACACGCTATTGACGGTAGTATTAAACTTGATTTATATACACACAAGCAGATGTTTTATCCGGTTTTGCATTTACGCAGATATATGTGTTAATATCGATTTGTAAGTACTCTAACAGATCCGTTAATCTTGGTTTGTATGTACAGATAAACGCATTAATTTCGGTTTGTACATGGTACAGATAAATGCGTTAATCTTGGTCTAAACGTATACCAACAGATCTGTTAACCTTGGTTTGTACGTACAAAACCTGTGTCGTGATATACGTTTACGTACATGGAAGCTTGTCTATCTGTATCATTTTTAACATATAACAAATGCAAAGTGTGCATTTATAGTCTAATGTGTTTTGTTTTTAATACAGTCGATATCACATATGTTTCTTAAATATTATTCATAAGCCCTTGTGTATTTATTTAGGTTTACGTTCACAGTACCAGGGTTATTGTTCTTAGTACAGTATTGGTGGCAAGGGTTTGTTTTGTTACGAATTTCGCGTAAAGCTATACGAGGGCTATCTGTGCTAGCCGTCCGTAATTTAGCAGTGTAAGACTAGATGGAAAGCAGCTAGCGATCATCACCCGCCGCCAACTTTTGGGCTACTCTTTTACCAACGAATTGTTGCATTAACCGTCATATTATAGTGTCCCCACGGCTGATAGGACGAGAATGTTTGGTGTGATGGGGATTCTTACCAGCGACCCTCGAATTAGGAGTCGAGTGCAGAGGCAAGAGTTTCAGAATCGATCATTCCGCGAACATTGGATATACTTAAAAAATCATGCTGCTGTCGTCAGGTGGGTCAGTGATAAGTTTGTGGACCTAACAACTCTAAAATCTGAAGTTTGATTCGGTAAACAGATAGCCAAATGTGTGACTAAAACAAACACTCTCTTAACAGTAACAAAAAAAGTGTTTGTGTGTGTTTAATCAGTGTCTTTGTATTTTATCTCCGTTTACAAACACCGCGTCAAGTGTCGAATGTTTAATATATTTTGTTCTGTTTTTGATATAACTGATTTCTTAATCAACTTCGATTTATTTACATTATCGGAAATCTTTTATCATTGTTAATAAACATAACACTAGATATACATACTGATATTCAAACAGTGTCGGAAGTAAAATATAATGACTATGTAGAAGATTACCTCGTTATATGCAAATTAGAAATTTATTTCAAACTATTGTAGACGTAACGTTGATGTAAAAGGACATATGTCAAAACTACGTTATGACATCGGTGTTCGTAAACTCGTCGCTTTTTTGGACGCAAAATACTCATATATTTAGAAGATAAAGATATTCGAAGATATCCCTCGTACTTAATAGTACTAAGAACAGAAGAATATGGATCATCTTGAGGAGCCAGTGTCATCCAAAATAGATACCTGTTACAAGTCCTATAACAGTGAAAATCCATGAGCACGTTGGTCAATAACAAAAGCTCTGTGTGCCGTAAACAATATTACATAAACTAAAGAAGAAAATTTCCGTCTGAGAAAATAGTCAAGTCACATGTATACAAGTTGAGTTTGTGCCATATCTGCTCAGCCGTCGCATACCTTAACTATCTGGAGAGTAAAACAGGTATTCCTGTTATTTTATATGAAGACATACTAGTCGAGTTGCATAATACAGCGTCTATGGATTTCCTTGCGATCGCACTGTTGAAACAGAGGCTCGGAAACTGCACAATAGATGACTTATGAAAACAATGAAGGCAGGAGAGGTGTGGTTTGGATATGATAGCCTTAATTAAGACGGAGCTTTTGAATGGGAACTACGTCATGCTACTACTGTCAAGATGGGAGGTCGGCAGAGAGGGGATCGCCAAAGGTGGTGATGATGACTGCAATGGCCGTAGTGAGACTCTGAAATCGTTTTAATAAAACAAACTAAGCCTCTTTAAAATGTGCTGTATTAATCCTGTTGGTGTTAACATTTAGTACCATGTTTATTAATTTTACTGCATGCGCATATAACCAGAGTATTGAAAATCTCGACAAATAACATTGAAATTGGTTACTACTTAAAGCGAGTTGGACATAGAATTTCACTAACACTGAGTAATTAGAATGTAAACGAAAAATACTATACATTTTTCAACATAATTCCTGGATTTTATGTCCGATTTCGAACAAATTGCATTTAAAATTTTCACATACATTTTATATTGCACAAATATTTTGATTATAAAAAGTTGTAACTGCATAAGTACTACCAAAAACATTCTACCTCGCACTAAAATCTAGCTTATATTTACCGAAGACTTACCATTGTGTAAACACCGCAGATAATCGTCCCGTCTCTAGTGGTTTGATTACAAAAACTCCGTAAAAAAGGCATTGCAATTAGGTTTACGATACCGAGCACTAGCGAAGCCCAGGCTTATAGTCTTGACTGTTTCATAACGAGCTAACTATACGATACTACATATTATTATACACTTGCATCATTCGTTCGAGTGTAATCATTGTTTCTAAAGCACAAATAATCGGAAAGAAACTCTTATCGCTGTCAGACACGAACATTTGAACACCACAGGTAGACGTAATTATTGCTATTCAATACAATCGATGAACTGTAGGTTTTTATTTCCCTAATAAAATCGCGAACGAATTTCTGCCAGTTTCTGATATGTTATTTTGAAAACAGAAATTTTTAAAACCATTAAAACTGTTAACTTTACCATTTTTACTCGCCCCTTTACTTTTGCAATTGTCTGTTATTTTATTTAGTGTTTGACGAATTTGAATTTATGGCAAATTTAAATTGTTCTTTGGTTTTAAACTAAAAACTAGAAATAAAAGCTCCCAGCCAGCAGCACCCTACCGTAAATCATACACACTAAGAGATTGAATGACAAACCCGATTTTATCCATTCAAGATAATAGCCTCCTAATGCTCTAGGTCCGACATGGCCATGTGGTTAAGACAATCGACTCGTAATCCGAAAGTAGCGGGTTCAAATCCCCGTAGCAACAAACATTCCCAAGAAAAAGGCGGTGGTTGATGATGACTAGTTGACTTCCTTCTAGTCTTACACTGTAAAATAAGGGACGGCTAGCGTAGATAGCCCTCGTGTAGCTTTGAGCAAAGTCCAAAACCAAACCAAACCTAATGCTCTGAGAAACACCTAAATTTAAGGCTCTACTAACACGCTGAGGTTTTTATTTATTTGACAAATTTCAATTTATGCTTTATAACACTAAGCTACATTCATGTGAAAAAGTTAGAACACCCTTTGAAAGCCAGTTTATTTTTGTAACATTTTTGATATATAGATGTTTAATTTCAATTTCGACAATACTGAGAGATTATAGGAATATAACTAAACAATTAAAACTGAAGGAAAAACTTTATTCTGTAAATGTAATTCTACAAAAATGCATATTCTAACTGAGGAAAAAGTTAGGATACCCTACTCCCTAATAGTTAGGGTTACCCCCTTTGGCTGAAATAACTGCAGTGAGACGCTTCTTGAAGCCATACGCTGCTATAATTTTCTTTCTGACCTTTTTTTTTTTGCTCTCACCATGGTGCTTACTCTCACTTCAGGTCAGGAGCATACCAAACTAAATGTCTGAGGTTTAAATAGGGCAAGCCTCACTTACAATGTGTGTGTGTGTGTTGAGCCATTTTAAGTGGGAATAAATGTGGGGATGTCCTAACTTTAACCTCAATTAGAATATGCATTTTTGTTGCATTACATTTACAGAAGATCTTGAAAAGTCTTTTCTTCAGTGTTAATTGTTTTGTTATATTCCTATAATCTCTCAGTATTGTTAAAATTGAGATTAAATATCTCTATATCCAAAAATGGTACAAATATACACAGGCTTTCATAGGGTTTCTAACTTTTTCACATGACTAAATCTTGTGTTCTTCATTATTTTTTAGTCTAGGTCAAAACACATTTAATAAGGTTTGAGACTATTAAATTTTAGCAGCTGAATTTTTTACAATGTAAATAACACATGTATTAAAGATCTTATAACGTCAGTTTTTTAAAATATACACACTAAACATCAGTGATAACTTAAAATTAATGGTTTGTTTTGTTTTTGTTTTTGGAATTTCGCACAAAGCTACTCGAGGGCTATCTGTGCTACCGTCCCTAATTTAGCAGTGTAAGACTAGAGGGAAGGCAGCTAGTCATCACCACCCACCGCCAACTCTTGGGCTACTCTTTTACCAACGAATAGTGGGATTGACCGTCACATTATACACCCCCACGGCTGGGAGGGCGAGCATATTCAGCGCGAACCCGCGACCCTCGGATTACGAGCACACGCCTTAACGCGTTCGGCCATAAAATTAATGGCGTATGTTGACATTATTACTTTTAATTATAACTTTATTGCTTTTTAAAGACGAAAAATAAATACAAGCGTAAACATACACACATGCATTCTGGTGTATTAACTGGGTATCTTAATTAGTTTTTGGTTTTATGTTATCTTATCGGCCCAGCATGGCCAAGCGTGTTAAGGGGTGCGACTCGTAATCTGAGGGTCGCGGGTTAGCATCCCCGTCGCGCTAAACATGCTCGCTCTTTCAGCCGTGGTGGCGTTATAATGTGACAGTCAATCCCACTATTCGTTGGTAAAAGAGTAGCCCAAGAGTTGGCAGTGGGTGGTGATGACTAGTTGCCTTCCCTCTACTAGTCTTACACTGCTAAATTAGGAACAAGTAGTGAAGATGGCCTTCGTGTAGCTTTGCGCAAAATTCAAACAAACAATAAATAAGTATTTAAGATTTCTGAATTTCCTATATTTTAAAGATTACTTCAGAAATTGAAAATAACCAGGCCACCGACTACTATACTACCATATATTTACGTACATATTATGTATATGTGTATGTATATATTATGCTTACCGACATTAGTGTAAG
Source organism: Carcinoscorpius rotundicauda (assembly GCA_011833715.1). NCBI lineage: Eukaryota > Metazoa > Arthropoda > Merostomata > Xiphosura > Limulidae > Carcinoscorpius > Carcinoscorpius rotundicauda. Next base: position 21,488,025 of record CM022400.1, read on the forward strand.
ACCTAATTAATTAACATTATAAGGGTATTAATGTAAATGTTTCCTGATTAGGCCTACCTGATGAAAGTGCAAATAATTGTGGAACTTTTAAGAGAAATTGTATATTTGCACAGATGTGCCTTTCGACAATGTATGGACACTGTCTTGAACAGGGCAGGAGTAAACGTGGGTTACTCAGACTCCCGTGTAGTGTCTACACGTAATAGTAGTGCTCACAAAAGTTAAGGAAGGGGTTAGAGGTCGAATTAACCTGACCCTCCATGGAATAACAACTACCCAAACACTAACAAGGAAACGAGCAAAAGATTTCTGAAACAATGTTCTTGTACTTAACATAAAGATGTCGTTTGTCTCCATTCCTTTCAAAGTTTGTACGTTTCATTCTGAATGAAGACTAGGCAAAAATTAGTAATGACAAACTTTCCAGGAAATTTTTTTGTATTTATATTTTTTATAATATTGCACTCTACACAGTTATTTCAGTTGGTTAAAGCATTTTGAGTTTACGCATTTATAGAAATATATTTGTGACTACTCCAAATTAGGGTGTAAGTACTTGTTGTGTAGTTTGTTTTAATTAACTAAACCACTTATGAAAGTTAAAAAATACAACTATAAATACCTGTATGAAATGTATACATTTAATACTGTAAAAATCTATATAATTTGTTTTGTACACATACAAAAATATTGGTTTAAAACATCAAACACTTATATCATATATACACGCAAAAGAAGATTGACTAATATAGGTCATATATGACATACCATGCATCTCAACTTACTAGCCAGTCCCGAAAAACAACTAACATACACTATGATTGGATTTATATTACACAAAATACAAGTTTTTTGAAAAAAAACATTTACAGTACATTCTTATAAATAATTTAATAAAAGCAGATCATAGTTCATACAATAGTGGTCAGTAATCTTTTATAAATTTAAAACTGGTAACTGTAGTTTATATAGAGTCCAAATAAAATACCAGACACTAACATCAGTTAAACATGGCTGAATTTCATTATAACAGACTAACAAGTATCTTACAATACAATATATAGCTCTTTTCTCCATATATCAGAGTTTAATGAGTTTCTTCTCTTTCTTTTATGAATGTACATATATGTACTTTTTGTCATAAAACAACCTTTTCACACCCTTATATTTTTACATTCTATAGACTTGTTTTAATGCTTTACCATTTTACATTATTACACTTAAGGCTGAAAAAAAGTTCTGATAACTTAAGGAAAAAGATGAAGAAACAACATCGGTTTGTATTCTTTGTTTTGGTGAGGTTCTAAAGAAAACTTATTTAAAGTAAACAAACATTAAAATTTAAAATACTGACAATTACTATATTTGTATAATAGAGCTGACAAAAACACAAACAAACCAGAAACGAATACAAGTGAAGTAGATACTTTCTGGTAAATTCAGATGTTATTTTCTCCTAGTTACATATATACATTTCTGTTGTAAAAAGAAACTGGCTTAAAAATAAAACAAACTTTAAGAAGTTTCACGAGATCTTCAGAAAAATCAAGAGATGAAAAATGCAGTGATATCTGAAACTTACAAAGGAAGACGCTCATCGCAAAAAGAAACAACAAACCAATATGTTAAACAAATTTCATAAACTGCACACATAAATAAAAGGTTGGTGGTTTAATAACTTGAGTGGACTGCAATTTCCTGTTGAATGAAAAACAGATGACATTTCTGCTTCCATTTAAAAAAGAGAACTAGATTAAAAAAAGATAAACCAAAATTTTAATAAAAATTCAATTGCACTGAATAAGAAAAAAACTACCAAATTACATGTACAAAAGTTAATAATTTCCTCTGTTTCAGGTAGCATAATAAAAAAACATTATACCTACCATCTACTAATATATTTTACAATGAAATAAGCCTGAATAGTGTACGTCTTATAGCAAAGCTACATCAAACTATCTGCTGTTTACTGATGGTATTTAAAACCCTAATTTCACCATTGTAAATCTGTAGACTTACTGCTGTCCCAGCAGAGAATCAAGCCTGAAGAGGTTTCTATGTAAATTATAATGTTCTTATCACTGAAAATGAATAAAAATGACACACACACACGAACTTCTTTAATAAATATATATTATCTGTAGTGAGTAAATTCTTTTCAGTGAGTATGATGTGAGCTGACAGGGAAGAATTTTTTTTTTTTTTTTGCAAGTTTTCTCTTTCTTGAGTCATTTTTTTTTTATCTTCCTCATCGCATAACATTTTCAAACAAAAACACAATATAATTATTAAATAAATACTGCTCCTGGTGGTGGATGTGTACTTTGAATTTGTTGATGAGGATGAAGTGTTGCTTGTTGTTGCTGTGATTTTGCAGAGGAAAGTGTTTGCAAATTTTTTGAATTCATTGGGCTAGAAACACTTTCTGACCAATCACTTTGAGCAGAATGGTGGGAAGAGCTTGACCAATGCCCAGGAGATTCAGGAGAAGGAGTTAAGTATGTCTCTGGGGTGTGCAGATATTGACGGTGAGTAGCCTCTGACCCACTACAGCTATGTTGGGAAGGAGGGGTTGGAAAATGAAATGGGTGGTTAAAAGGCACTTGTTGCTGACCAGTTGCTGATCCATGTGGGTTTATCTTTTGAGAACTTGAGTCTAGCATGACAGAGTAATCACAGGCATGTCTGGCACTTTGTTGAGGTTGAATATGTGTATTGTCTTGCTGGTAAGATTTCATTGCAGCCATATGGGTGGGAGAGGTTGTAAGTGAGGGTCTTTGCTTTTCTGGAGAAGATGAAGAATGATGACAGGAGGTTGGCACCTGGATCAATGTTAGGTTATCTGGTACTGAACTCTGTTGAGAGTGATGAGGTGTAATATTACATACTGTCTGCATATGAGGGAACATCCCCTTATTTACATATGCCAGAAGTCCATCCTTACTTCTTATATTTCCATAAGCCTCTGGATAAATACATTCATTATAATGAGGAGATTGTTTTATGGGCATTGTGCATGTTATACTACCTAATGATGTGAAAATTGGGTGAGTTAAGGCTAATTCATGTCCATTGTAAAAACTTTTATCAAAAGTAGAATGTGCACCATTTGTGGGATGCAAATCAAAGGAGTTAAATAAGGGTAAGTTATTCTGGCCTTCCAACCCATGCACAGTAGCTAGGATTTGGTCTTTATGTTTTTTTATTGAAGCTTTTCTTCCAATTCCTTCCTTACTATTCTGAAAAGAGAGGTTTTGCTCTTTCTGTATAGACATTGGATCCATATTGTTAATTTTTGGCCTTCTTTTGGGCTTAGTAGATCTTTTGGAACCATTGACTATAGGTAGAGGAGACATTGATGGAAGATTGGCACCCATGCTAATCGGCATTTGAGACATCTGGGGAATATATTCATCCAACATTCTCACAATATCATGATGCATACGCTCCAAAGCTACATCTCTTGGCAAACGATCCATTTCGTCAGTAATGTCTCGATTTCCAAAATGTTCTAGTAGCATTCTAACACTTTGATAACTACCCTCTCTGGCAGCTAGGAAGAGAGGGGTCTCCCCCTTTCCATCTCGGACATCCTTATTTGCTCCACAAGACAACAGAGCTTGAACAGCATCTACGTTATTAACTGCTGCTGCCCAGTGTAATGGTGTTTTTCCTAAAAAATCAAATGAGAAAAAAACTAAATTAGAGTTGACAGACTTAAGTACTTGCAGGACCTAACTATATAAAAAATGGATTTTTTTTTATCATGATACAAATTTTTTTTTAAAGTTTCTCTGAAAAACAAAACTTAAATTAGATATTTGGTAAGTAAATAAATATCTAAATCAAACTGTCCCTTAGAGTTAAGATAAAAACAAACCCAAAATTGATAAACTAGATTTTAAAGTAAACACCTAGACTCCAGAGAAGTGATTATACCTGAAGAGTTTTTTTAGTAGGTTGGTTATTTGTTTTTGAGCAGCATCATGCAACCACTCTTATATGCTTACTCTTTTGTAAAGTCAGAAAAATATATACTTTTACACTTAACTGACCTTGTGACATTTATTCTCTTAAGTAAGCTGAACACAAATAATTAAAATCTTGATTGATAAAATTCGAAACTAATGATGGTTGCTGGTTTCTAGTATCACTGTTATGAGTTGAGAAGTTATATATAGAAAGCCATATTTTCTATAATTAAAAAAATAATTAAATGCCTTGTTATTTATTTTTTTTTGGGAGGGAGGTTCCTTTTAACAATCTACTTTACTGTTGATTAGTATTAGCAACACATCTCACCAAGATCATCAGATGCATTAATATCAGCTTCTGCATTTATCAGATCTTCAACTATTCCCTCAATAGCAAGTCTTGAAGCCAGGATCAATGGTGTTGTTCCATCATGCATTCTAGCATTTAAGTTTGTAGCTCTATTCCTTAACAAAATCTGAAAGCAAAATAAACTAATTTTTACCAGTGAAAACTGATGTTTTATGAAATGCAAATTTTAAAGATAAACAGAAGAATCAAATTCTTAGAAATAAAGCTATTCAAACAAGTAGCGACAAAAATGTTCTCAAGGTATCATAGCAACATAAATTATTAAAGTAAAAAGCAAACAAAACAATTACTAATCATGCCATATTAAAAACAAAAATGACCTTAGCTCTTACCACATTATACATAACACAATGTTTTAATTGAAACAATCTGTTCCACTTTTTAGGATCTTATATTACTTAGTTATATTTTGAAAGATTAAATAAACTAATGCATAATATTTTCAATGGTAAACATGTAATATAATGAGTGTTTACAGATATTTCCAGTGATATTTTAATGTTTGTTATGTTAGATATCAACATAAAGCTTGAAAAGTTCCAGCATCATATACCATGTAAGCTAATTTTGGTATAAGTAGTACAAATAAATGTCTAGATCCTGAAACAAGCACTGAAATTGAGTAGGGGCTTCACTGAGAGCAGATAGCTATAAACTAAAGTTGTTGAAATGCCTATAGTTTAGTTACTAGAAACCATATTTGATCAGTTTTAAAGAATGTGGAGATCAATAACAATATTTTTTGCTGTGTTTACATTTAATGTACATATATGTTAATGTATTGTTAAAAATAATACTATATTTTACATTACTAAAATGTAAATCCAAGTATTTAAGTGTTATATCATCATTACCTGAAAGACTCCCTGAGCATCGGCTGAGATAGCAGCATGCAAAGGCGTTCGACCAGTATTGTCTTGTGAATTGGCATCAGCACCCGCATCAAGAAGTCGTTTAGCAGCATCAGCCCGAGCATATCTAGCAGCAAGATGGAGAGAGGTTTCTCCTAGATGTTACAAAGACATTGAAAATAAATTAGGATGTGAATTCAATAACATATTATTACGGGACTACAAGTAAGAACACATTTTGTAAAAGAAGCTCCTTGTTACTGGAAACTAATCCTAGTTCTTTACAAGGTGAGCTTCAAAGTTAATTTTAAAGTCTTTCATCTTTGTACTCTGAGGGAATTCTTAAACATTACATTTTTTTGCTTTTATATATTTATTTTTTACTTTTCATTTCAATTGCAATGAAGAATCTTCTAAAATAATACATTTTCTTGTACTACAAGATTTATGCTAATCTAGACATAAATTATTATGTTCACAAGATGGAAAAATAGATGATCTATTTAAATCATTACATGCAAAAATGTTAATTCATTTTATCAGGATTCTTTGGTATTGGCTTAAGATCTTATAATGCTAAACTTTAGGATTCAGTCTTTGAGATGGATATAACAAAGATGGTTCATTGTGCACCTTTGCACTAAAACAAAAACATTTTATAAGGTGTTTCATTTAAGAGTGGATTTCCTGACAGAAACTGTTTAACATCCTTTATTAATAAATGGATACATATCACACCAAAAACTTCTAATTAAACTTTTAAAAGTACAATTCAGACAAAATATGTCAAAATTCTAAATATTTTATGTAAGACAAATTCTTGCAAAGTTTGCTCCATGATATCACAAAATAGGATTTGATTTAATGAATTTTAATAGTATTGTTGTCTTACATTTTTAGTCTAGACATTTTTTGAAATCTGTGTCATGAGAAAGAATCAATTAGAGGAAAGGAAAGAGTGGTCTGCACTTCCACTGCAGCAGCAGAATGTAGTGAGTAGCATATATCCACAAGAAGAAGTCTTTGAATGGCCCAACTGATGACACTGGGAATATCCGAGAGAGTTAGGAATATATGGTCGTTCAGATAACCTGCCTTGACATGACAATTTAAATGTCAAGGTAAGAACAATTATAAATGGGATACATATGTTATAAAGATTTCTCAGTCAAGAAATCAATGATAAGAAAACAAGGTACAGAAACAGTAGGAGGTGAGGACCAGAGGGCAGTCTTCCAAACATGGTCACTTTCAGTTTATCTGTTTTCTTAATTATTATTTTATCTTTTTTCAAAGATCTAAATATCCACAATAAGTTTAAAATGATTCCATGCTCACTGATCCCACCCATCATGGTGTCTTACAAGAGGACAATGCAGCAATGCCAAAGTTTTATGAGTACTAATACCCAAATGCTCGCATCACGTCCATTGTCTACAACAACTATTGAAAATACCCAATATTGGTAGTCTATTTACCCCAGCCAAACAGGACCAGTTGAGTGACCCTGAGGGCCAGCAAAAGGTCACCTGTCTACAGGAATTCAAAGCCAAAGTGATGTATTGCAATGCCCTACACATTCCTCAACCAGAATCCTCCTCTCTTCTCCTTCATGGTTTGCCATGCATGGCAAACACATGGGATGTTCAGATAGGAGAGGAGGTAAATTGAAAATAAAAAAAAACATCTCTGGGAGTTCCCATCACCATGTATAAAAATCTACCTGGGGAAGATTTGTATTCTGTTCAGCTGTGAAAAAGTTCAACATAACATGATGGGTGTAATCTTGATGTTTGGAACTTACGGTTCTGCATAGTTTAAATAATATGAGCCATATATAAAGAGTAGTTTAGATTAAAGTGCAAAAGCAAGTTTGTTAGTCAGTTAATAAGCAATCAGTGCTGTAAATATTAAGTTTCCACGTCACATAAAAATAAAAAAATTAACAAGTGAAGGGAATTTCTGTTAGATATAGTTTATTTATGATGGTAGAACTATTAGTGAATGTAGTTATACTGACAGCAAACCTTAAGGATCAAGAAATGAAACATTTTTGTTCGTACTATGTGGACTGGATTTTTCCATCATTAGATTTTACCAAATAATCCCAAAAAAAATCCATCAAGCAATATAAAAAACATTACAACAATAGCTATACTTTAATTACTATAAAAATGAAACAAAATATTGTATTATTAACTACTTACTTTTTATCACAATAGGAAGTTTTTAAACAGCTGTTTGTGGGATAATACTTATATTTTTGTACAACATGCTTCCTTTTTACTTATTTATTTATGAAAAAAATATCCATAATAGCTAACCTATCATATTTTAATTCAAAAACATTAGTTTGAGATTTAACTTTTATTAATCAATTTCTATTCATTCAGTTTGGGTGAAGAATTTAAACAAACCTGTTCTCTCAGTTATCATGTTGACCTTAGCTCCTTGATTAAGAAGGTCTTGTATCATGCAAATAGAACTGTAATCTTCCTCTACATCTTCACCCATGTCCAAACCTCCTCCTCGAAAGGATGCTAACATAAGGGGTGTGAGACCTTCTAAATAAAATATAATATGATTAGGAATTTTAAAAAAAAGAGCTTTCAAATATAATTCAGAAAAAGTAAGACTATATGAGACAAATACAATCTGAAATAAGGCAATATTTTAAAATCTACTAAACTAGTGAAATTCTAACTAGTTTTATATATTTAAATGACATGGCAGAATGTTTAATACTTTAGATTATTAGTTGAAATGTTGCATGTTTGAGGCTTGCATATGTAATACCAAGACACTACTGCAACTACTTCAGTCTATCCATCTGTAAAATGGGTACCACTTCATGGTTTTTGGTTAACCCGCAATGGGCCATCTTGAGTACCATGTCAACATTCTCATATGAAACTGAAACAAGCCCTAGCTCCTATCTATCATCTAGGCATGGGATGGGTTGGACTAACATTTTTACATATTTCAAAATCCTATAACGTAACAGACCATTTCAATGGATGTTATTGTTGTAGGATCTTTGAGAGATTACATATTTAAAAATATTTAGCTCTCATTCAGTAAAGCAATATTTGAAAAAAATTAATATAAAATAAATACCTGGCCCTCTAACATCAACATTTCCTGGATCTAATTCACTGTCTCCTTGTGGAGGAGTCAAAGCAAGAATATCAGAATTATGAACATCTGCTGCATCAAGATGTTGTTGCGTCCAAGGTCGAGAATCATTCTCATCGTAATCGGTTGAGGTCATTACTGTGTGAGTATCTCCAAAACTGGGATCTGGAGAATGATCAGTTTTCATTCTTTTCATACAGGGATGATCTCCTATGTCTTCATCATTCCATCTTCCTATGTCAGAAGGAATGGCATTGTTATTGCTGGAATCCACATCAGTTCTGTGAGTAAAAGCTTGCTTGTGCATATTCCTGCAGTTAAAAAATAAGTCACAGTTCAAGTATAATGAACAAAGTTTGAATTTTAAAACTCACATTTCAAATGTGTGACTTTAAATAGGTTTTTCAAGTAAAATTACAAAAAAATTTTAAATGCAATAACCATTTTGTTTTAATTTTTGAGAAACATACAGTACAATTACTTTACTTGCTTATGGGAGTAAACATTCTTAATAAGTTGATTTGCAACACATTAGTTTTTTCAACTATTTAAAGATTTATAAGATTTTATAAGTTACAAATTCTTTATATTATAACATTCTTTAGTGAATGAAATACAATCAATTATACCTCATCTCCTGTCCATCTGGTCTTCGACGTTGTGACTGCTGTCTCTGAAAACTATTACTCTTAAAGAAACCCTCAGGAAACCAGGTGATACCCCTTACTCGTTTCCTCTGTGCTGTAACAAGTACTCCAAGCAAAAGTCCAAGCAAGATTATCAAAATCACTCCAATAACAATGTAAACCATATTTGGATAGGTGACATCAGGAGTGCGAGTATCCTCGGGTTTGCCTGAACCTTGAATCTTTTCAATTTGGAAAGCAGTATCAAGAGAGTGACGTGAATGAGATGCAGCAAGAAACCGTGCAGCCTGTGAAGTAAAGTTTATTTCTTATGCATCTCGATAAATAAAAATTTATTTATTTTATAATACTTGTTATAAAAGTATTATATAGATTATTTTATATACTTTTATAAAAAAGTATATTTTTATTTTATATACTTTATATACTTGGCTATAATTTTAACATATATTGGAAGAAACCAACTGAACCATAAATCTTGTGAACACTTTTTTATTCATAAGCTTACAAAAGCAACATAAATTAGCTATGTACTTACTTCTGCTGCTGACTGGAAACATTCACTATACATGGATTTAAGACACTGTTGATTATCAATCTCCAAATGAACCTCAATTCTGTGAAAATATAAAACTAAAATTGTAACAAATTTAAAAGTTAAAAAGTAACATATTACACTGAAGAGTCCCAATGTGTAAAATCTGACTTTTAAATAACCATAACAGAATTCAAAAAGCTAGAAGCATTACTGGTATTTCAAATAATACATCAGTATTTATTATGGTCTTGTTTTTTAAACACCATAAGTTATTTTGATCTATCAGTTCTTATAATACCTTCAACAAAATTGTAATCAATTTTAGAAAAACTTTAGATTTTCTTTTCTTGTATAAAACAATTATCACACAGTAAAAACAGATTATTATAATGAAAACATCTGGCTACTAATGTAGGATGTCAATAAGGAAACTCACCCAAATTTTCCACTATGCCGGGAAAGTTCATCTGGATCCTCAGGTTTCCATGGATAAATCATCTGATCTCCTTTAATGTTTGTTTTAATTTTTACATTTGTTCGTAGAACATGTCCAATTTCCCTCAAAAGTGAGATGTTGGTAGCTTGAAAGTCCTGTCAACAATCAAACAGTTTTGCTTACATTGAATAACAGCATCATAAAAACTACAGAATGTATTTTCTAGTACTATAGCATGTCACTTTTAAGCACCATATAAGAAAAAAACATTTCACCTTAATTACATATCAACACAGTTTCACATCTTACATTTTTTGCATAAATAAATCTTGAATATATTACAGTAACAATTATAAAATATCAAAAACATAAGAAAGGAAAAATATTTATTACACTGTTAAAGTTTGTCTGTTTTAGGCTGTGTCTGTTGCATGGATCAAACCTCAAATTATAGTGTTATAAGCCTTCGTACTTAATGGTGGGTCATAAATATGTAAAATACTTTTAAAAATCTCCCAAATAAGAAATTTTTGTGATATTTTTGTCCAATGCTTTCGATATTAACATCAATAACAGAATTAGTTTCTGGTTGACAATTCATGATAAATTCAGATTATACATTTATTAATGACTTCAATAAAATATTACATTCATAATATTTGAGATAAGCATATAATTTATACCTTTTGTGGTAATAACCAACATAAAATTGTTTCTCCATTATCACATTTTCTAAAAAAATTACTTCCTTGATTTTTGGCTACAAAGAATCAATATCTTAACATAGAAATAAACAACAACAAAAAACAAAACAATGGTAAACATTATAAGGATAGTCACTAGTTTGTATTTACTGAATAATTTCAAAAATTAATTAGATGTGAAACTAAAGACATTTTGCACACTTAGAAATTACTTATGAAAATCGTTAAGTTTTTTAATATAATATTTAATGAATTAAATTATATCAAATATTTGATTTGAAGTTTTGTTGAAATTGAGATGAAAGTAATAAATAATTGCTGGTTTTTATTGTTTAACCATTTCTAAAATTGCCTGGAATAGACTTTACTTACCAATGAATCCATCAAAATAAACAGGACAAGTTCACCATCTGCTAACTGAGGACGATCATATTCACAATCCAAACCATCCCAATTACACTCCTCATTATTACATCCAGAATCACACCTTCCATTTGCATAATTCATTTGGCAGTAGCTATCATATAATTCACTGTAAAAGTTGAAAACAAAGTTCTTGAAAACTTTTTAAGGATGAAGTATTTCTGATTTGAAGCACACTCTAACAATAAGCATTCTAAACAGACTTATACAACTAAATTAATGGAAATTAATTTCTACTAATGTAATAGAAAATTATACCAATCAGTTGCTTTTTTCATATAAAGCCTTATCATAAAAATTTGAATTTCTCTTATAAACTCATATAAAGTATATAGCCATAGGTTTTTAAGTATTTTCAACAGGCACAATGACAACATATTTTAATTAGGGTACCCATATTAAGATTTAAAAAAAGAAGAAAAATTGAAGTTGATCTTACTATTTTCTGAATTCTATATAAATGAATAAAGCTATTACACACTTTATTTTATTTAATCTTTAATTTATGAAATGTTAAAATATTAAAGAAACTTTAAATAATAGGGTTTTAAACCTTCTGAGACAACATCTTTTAAACTGTGCATTAATCTAGAAATGTTTATACAGAGTGAATTTTCAAACAAGGGGTAAATAAAATTCTAATTCCAATAGCTAAACATTATTCACATTCTACGTACTTGCACGGTGAAAGGTACTGAGTACAATCAAATCCATCAAAAAGACATTCAGTGTTGTTACATTCAGGATTACATTCATGATTACGGAACACATCCCAACAGTTAATAGCTGCTGTACAATTCTTCCATGGATTGATACCTATAAATAAAACATTTTGTTTTCAGCTGTGTTTCATTTAAAATACTTTTACATGGATAGATTAGTTTCATTATAGCATAATATTATGTTTGTCAGCTTAGAGTCAACATTCAAACTACTTCATTGGGCCAGAATTGGTACAATTCGATATATACTACACATTGGCCACCTTTCAAGCTAGTGATGTTTCAGTGCTAGTAGACTTAGATAAAGTCTAAAACATGCTGAATACTCTTAACAATCAGAGTAAACATATTCAATTTAACTCAACAAAACTTCAAAGCATTTATGGTGTCGATAGTTTTTGAGGCTCGGTGTACATAGTTTTTGCAAGACAATTTGGATTACTTTAAATTCTGTGACTAAATAATGTCATATCTATCTTAAAAACAAATTTCAGTTCTACTGCCTTATTAGTTGTTTAGGATATCCAAGTATATTCCGTGTTTAGTACTTTTTAGATTATTTATTACATACATGAAATTTCTATGAAGTTATAATTAAACATGCAATTAAAATTGTATTAATAATAATGCTTTTCTTTAATATGTACAATTTCAATAGTTAAATAATGTTATAATTGTCAATTATTTGTCAACTGTACTATTTATTCTTCCAATTAAATATTCATAAAAGGTGCACAGTGATTTACTAAGAATTAATTTTATCTAATAATTGACATTCATAGATATATTAAAGTGGGTCTGTCTATTTTGAGCTTAAAGGATTCTGTTACATTTGTGTTACAAATACTGAAATAATAAGTATCATTCTATTGTAAATTTTGTTTTTGAGATCATTATATATTTTCTATCATTTTCAGATATAGTTAATTATAACAGTTGTTATGTATAAACATAAATTGTATGCTGACAATAATTTAAGTCTGGTTTTGAGGAGATAGATATTCCGAGATAAATCATAGCTGTAACTCCTATTTTTGAAATCAAAAATAAACCATATATATCTGGATTTATAAAAAAGAAAAAACAATAATATATATATGTAAATAAATTTAGTATTTTTCAATTCTTAACTACTCTTGGCATATAGTAATGAGAATAAGCAGTGAAAATATGTAATTGGAGTATGTAATGATACATATTTACAAATTATGAAATTAAAACAAAACATAACCATTTCTATCAGAGTTTAGTGTAGAAATAAAAATAATACAAGAAACTTAAAATAACCTACACACCAGACAATACAAATAGAATGAATGACATACTGAACTGTTGCTAAAGGTTATCAAATTGATTATCAAAACTTTGGGAAGTTGCATCTATGTAAAATAGTGCAACTAATTATTTAAAATGTAGAAAGGTGTGATACGTCTTCATTGTTTCACCAGAAAACATCAAATTTGGTTCTTGAGAAATAATAAATCTTTTCACCAGATTGTTTAATGTTTATTTCCAGTGATTTCCCAAATTCATTCACCCAAAAAAGAATGTTATATATGCATACAAAACACACTGTTATAGTGAAAAGACAGTATTCCTTGAAACTGTGAACAAACTATCATCAAGTAACATCCAATTCCATAGAGTTGTAAATTACGTAACTGAGTTAAAGATTAGTGGTACAACAGATTCCATGTAGAAAGTTATTCAAAACCAAGTTGGTGTAAGTTCAGGAAAATTGTACATTGTCTGTATCTTCAGTGAGTATGTAAAATGTTAACACAATTGTTCAATGCATTGTATTAAAATGATTTTTGCAAATCAACTAAAAATTAATACAGTCACAAAAACACAGACTGTTTTAGCTGCAAGTCTTGTTTGAAGCCCAGCAATGACATTATTGAAATATGTGGCACTGAAAAATAAGTTACAAGTAATGACACTTAAGCAAAAATGAAGCTTTTCATATGGCATAAATTGTTAGTTAATTAACATAAATATGGTGTTAAAATTACATAATAAATTTAAAAACGGTGCAAAACAAGAACTTTGTATATGCTATTGTTGTAATAAACTTCGTGATGAAACTTGGAGCTACATATTTCAAAGAACAAACTGAAGAATGTTACAGGTAAATAGGAACAAGCTAGCATGGAACAATGATAGAATATTATTCCTTAAATGAAGAGATGAATGAAATTGGTTGCCACAATTCTTAACCTCATGATATCTTAATAGATAACAACTGACAAAATTCCACTTGTTTTTTTGTTTACTCTAACAAGATTTGTTCTGTTTATGAAACATGAATTGCAATACACATACAAGAAGGTTGAGTTAGAAAGTGATAATTCAAACTGTTACATACACAAGAAGGTTTGTTTTTATTGGCTTTTCTAAGAGAATAATTATTCAGTTTACCTATATTGACATTCAAGATGGGGGAAAGCTTATATGATGCTAGAAACATTTAAGATAGTATTTGTGAGCAAAATATATCTTCAATTATCATGACAAAATTGTGTGTTTGAGTAGGGAGCATAGTAGTCATTTAAGAACTTCTTAGTAGCTGTTATGTGGGAACAACTGGTGATTGATTTTGCAGTCTGGTAAAGCAGTCGAGTTCACTGAGAACCAAACCACTGAGAAGAAATGCAAATAGATTTTAAATAGGGCAAGTAATTATCAGAACTACTTAATGCTAAAATAGCAATGAAGCCTTGATTTGCTATACAGAAATTCAAATAAAGCTTCAATAACACAATGGCAAATGGACTTTGAACTACTTATAAAATGAAAACAAGATATCCAATTTGAAAATTCAAGAAAATGAAAACAGATTTGATACTGTACCTGAAATACAAGAACTAATCAATGGTTCTGAGAATCATTCTAATTACCAATTCTTCTTATATTTCATCCTTTATTTTTCTTTTTGTTAAAATATTTTGCAAATATTTGTATGCTTTGTCTGTTACTGTTCTTATTTAAACATTCCTGGTTATTGTTGTGAATTAAACACCAAAGGATAACAAACCAATAAAAACTAGTGCAAACAATAACAAAAAGTTATAAGGATCAAGCTAACCTTAGATGTTGATTTTTTTAACATTTTGTAAATTTTGATCTGGTTAAAAAGTGCAGTTAAAATACATTAAAAGTTAATAAAGCCTTACATGGCATTGTAGAAATTTATTAACTAGGCAACATTATCCAATAAATGCCTCTGCTTCTACGAAACACTTTTGTTTTAAAACAAGCACACAAATGCATTTTAATAAATTCTGTTAATATGTCTACAAAATAAATGTCATGCTTTTTTCTTGTGAAAAGACTGACCAGCCAACACCTAAACTATGCCTACCATATATCAGGATCATTGGTTAAATGCACTAAAACTGAAAAGCAGATCTGAATAATATCCAAAAATAGAAATAAATGAATAAACTAAACTGGCTTTTGAATACAATTACCCAAAGAACAATCTCCTCCATCAAAATTGCAAGCTAAACTGTTACACTCTTCATCACAATGGTAATCTCCAGCTTTAGTTTTGCACATTTGGAAAACACACTGTTTCTTCTCTTTCTCTAAAGACTTCTGCAGGTTCTCAACTGAAATAAATACTGCTCCAGTTCCTCCTCTGAAGACAGGATCAAAATTTTCACAACGACGCCCTTTCCATCTTTGTGGACACATGCATTCAAATTTACCTGGTTAAAAAAACCCAAAAAACTCATGTTGTAAGGTGTGAATACTTATCTTCATTGATAACTTTACTAAAAGATGTACTAAAAGTATCATAAGTGACTTCACGGATGTTTTAAGGTCAGTTTGTTAGTTGTTTTTTTAACTATCAGTCATATGTTTCACAGAAATGCTTTACAAACAAATTGAAAATCATTTAGCACAAATATGTAATGAAATTTATCAATATTAACTAAAAAATTATAGTCTGTTACACAATAGAACACTTTATGGTTAGATGCCTGTTATTTAAAAAAAGAAAACGGTTATAATTTGCTCTGATACTAAGTTTCTAATACATTAAAATGTTATCAGAATCCCGAGATTCTTACTGATTAAAATTTGCAGATACATTGTAATTACAATTCCTAACAAAATAAAAAACTAGATATTCATATGCTAACTTTTTCAAACTTGTCAAAATTATTTTCACATATCAACCAAAATGAAAAATGGATTAGTTAGTTTCTTTGTTTTAAAGCAAAGCCACATTGATATGTCCACCATGGGAAATCAAACCTTGAATTTTAGCAGTGCAAGTTTGTAGACTTACTTCTGTCACATTAGGGCATATATGGATTAGTATCTTCAAAAAAGAACTTTAAAGAAAACATGCTGTCAAATGGACAAAGTGAGGAGAAATGTAACTTGTTTATGATAAAAAGTTTTAAGTATTAATGATACCAAAAGAAAAAAGCAGTTTTACAGAGACTTGTGAGCATAATAAGTAGTTATTCATTTGATTCACTTTAGGACATGTCTTGAGATTTTTTTTCATGGTTTATTTATTTTTTTTGTTCAATAACTTCAGTGGGCTTCTGTCCATGGTTTGAAATGTTTAGCTTTGTTAATTTTGTTATTAGCTTTAGAAACATTTAGTCTCTAAACACTAAAGATACACAACAGAAAAGTACTTACCAATTCTATTTATGCAAGTCCCTTCATTCAGGCATGGTGATGACATACACTCATCATAAATATCAATATCACAGTATTTGCCATAAGTCCCCTGAGGACAGATGCAAGTGTAACCAGTACGATGAGGTTTGCAATAGCCTCCATTTTTACAAGGGTTACTAATGCATGTAATGTCAGTGTTATTGCAGTTTTCTCCCCAAAATCCCTAAAAATAGAATATAAGCAACTACAGTTAGAACAGATCAGAGCTGTTTGTGCCATGAGAGCTTTATTAAATATTTCTGAATTTTTACTGTCAGTTTAAAGTAAACAAAGTCTCACTTCTTAAGTCAGACCACATTTCTTGTTAGAACATTCTGTGATAGTCTAACATTTTCCTGTACTTACTATAATTTTTTTGTTTATCTTAAAATATGATGACTGCAAATTCACTGGCTGTTAGCTCTTTTCCCGTCCATCAATGCTTAACAAATTAATTTACAAGAAATTTTCTTATTCAGTGGTATCCATAAACTTCAAACCATTATGTGTGTGCACGTGTTGTGTATCTTACATACTGTAACTATTCTACCATTTTACACAAGATTAGACTTATTTTAAAAGTGAATTAAGATATAAGTTTTTCTTCATACTTTGCAAAAATAAGCAATATTTGTGCCTAATAGGGAAATTGCATATAACTTAATGATAAGATTAGAACAATGTTATAAGCTATATTTTCAATGTTATAATTTAGTTATTTGCTAGAGAAAGCTGCTACTCTCAAGATGGCTGACATGGGTATTAGCACTTTAATTAAAATAAAGTACAGAACAGCTTTTCAACCTGCTTAGGTCATCTTCAGGTTAACCTTGCCTAGTTAACCTGAAGATGACCTAAGAAGGTTGAAAGCTGTTCTGTACTTTATTTTAATTAAAGTGCTAATATCCACATCAGCTGTTTCGAGAATTCATTTTTACCTCAATTGGATTTCTTGTCATCACCAAAGCTGCTAATCAGAATAATTATATTAGATTTAGACAGTTCATAAATGCAGTCCTATAGAATACCTAGAAAATTCATGACCTAGAAATTTTTTGTGGGATTGGAGAAGTGTGAGTACATTATAAATATCAGTAATCAGCTTGTGAAGATCGATAATTTACTGGAATTTAAATGTTTCAGTTCTATTAGCAAGGAATTTCTGTTGAAAAATATACATATACTCTTCAGAAAAAGAAACGCAAAAAGCAAAATTTGAGACAAATTGTTTACAAGTTTATTCCGGGTAGTTATGTATGACATGTGTGAAACTTTGCACATTCACTGCTGAACATCCAAAGTCTGCAAAGGCGAAGTCCACGCTCACTAGTTGAAGTTTAACGTCAATAACGAGTATGCCCCCCCCCATGAGCATCAACAACTGCTTGGTATCTCATGCCAATGGAAACGATGAGATGACGAATCACATCCTGTGGAACAGCAGTCCACTTAGCCTGCAAAGCTGCTGCAAACTGAGATAGTCTGTGGTTGAGGTTGTCGCCGTCGTAGACGTCGGTCCAACTCGTCCCAAAGATGTTCGATGGGGTTTACATCTGGTAATATGGAGGGCCAGGGAAGAACGTTGATGTTGTGGTGTCTCAAGAAGACAGTGGTGAGTCGGGCTGTGTGAGGACAGGCATTGTCATGTTGAAAACATCGTTAACATTCACCATGATTGGTTGCACATGGGGTCTAAGAATCTCGTTGAAATATCATTTAGCTGTAAGATTCCCTTGAATGTGCAAAAGGTCTGTTCTGGCACTGTAGGTGATGGCAGCCCACATCAGGACGCTGCCATCACTAAATCTGTCAACCTCCTGCACACAGTTTGTTACAAAACGTTCACCTCGGTGATGGAAAACAGGTCCTTCCATCCTGTCTATGAAGCATAAAACACGATTCATCGCTGAACCAAAGATGCCTCCATCGTCGACAAGGCCATACCCAATGTGCCTGAGTCCACTGCAGCCATGCTTGATGATGTGGCTGGGTGAGGATGACGCCTCTGACTGGACATCAAGGTGGGATTCCTGCATCTCGTAGACAGTTGCGTACAGTCTGATTGGCAATCCTATGCATCTCTGGTATATTTGAGGCAGTAGACGTCGCAGTGGTGGTCCTATCCCGAAGGTGACATAAAGGTGACAGATGTAGCAATCTTGTGAAGACGTGGTCACACGATGTCTGCCAGATCATGGACGGTTACGAGTTGATTCATGTTGTTGGTGACGATTCCATAGTCTTGTGATGGTGCATGGGTGGACATTTATAGCTCTGGCAACATCTAATTGAAATTCGCCTGCTTCCAAGGAACCAATGGAATTATTGCATTGTGCTTCAGTGAGTCTTAGCGTAACTCTATTGTGTGTCAGTGGCTTAACATTGAGCTATAGAAACTGAGAACTCATCACTTTTATAAAGATTTTGCACATGTTGCACTTTCAAAACATGCAGATCTCTCAAACAAATTTATTGGACACGAATGCATTTTGGTGAAAAATCTGATGTTTCCCTCCGTTTTCAAAGTGCACATCTTTTATTGTCATTTTGGTCTGACAATCAGTGCCTTAACACGTGTAATGTCACATACTCTGAGCTTGTAACGTTATTACACATATTTCTCTTTAAAATAAAAGAAATATCCCTTTTGCGTTTCTTTTTTTGAAGAGTATATTTGTAAACGTAGGCCTACCACTTGTGTCAATGTGAATTTATCAAGCAAATTTTATAAAGAAAAAATTATTTATTATCATGTAAAGTGGAAAAAACAAAAGAGCAATAATTCTATATCATAAGCAAAGTCTGCCAAAAAGTATAGATAAATTTAAACCTGATTTTTCCAATAACAGTCATTCAGTTTTAACTAGAGTAGTCACAAGTTTTCCATAGCATTATTCATAAAACTACTACAGTTATATTAAAGCAATGATATTAATAAAAATTAATAAATGTAAGAAGAAGAAAAATATTATGTTTCAAGCACAAACATTTTGCTACTTGCAACACTACTAATGTTATTTCATTTTTCTTAAACATATGTTTATACATAAGTGTTAAGACACTTACAATAGGGCAGACACAGTTAGGACCATTGTGACTGCTATTACAGATTCCACCATTTAAACATGGATTTGAAGCACAGAAGTCAACCCTGATCTCACAGTGTCGACCCATAAAGCCAGGTTTACATCCACATTGATAGTCATTTACTAACTGTACACAGTCCTGAGCCCCAGGGTTACTACACGGGTTGGAGAGGCATTCGTTTACATCACCTTCACATCTAAAATCATACGTTAATGGTTAAGATCAGTTGCAAACTATTATGAGTCATACTGAATATATCTTAAATTGTAGTACAATGGATAAAACTTTTTGACATTGCTAACATTATTTCCATTAAGGCAAAGCCACATTGAGCTATCTACTTTGTTCAGGATGAAGAATCTGTAGATATATTGTTGTGACAAACTTGTCTGGATGCTATTTCTCAATCTATTTATGAAAATATTTCTTTGTAAACCAGTTGACTAAAATAGTTAGTTTTTCATAAAGTGAAACACTGACTCCCAGGAGAAGACTAAAATACAAAAATAGCAACATGAACCTATTATACTTTATTTGGAGTAAATCATAAGCTAAACATAACTGTGTAATATAATGAACAAATAGCATTTTTATGTAACTGATTAGTAAGAAATATATGCTAATTGGATTAATTATTTAAATTTGTTTAAATGTTTGAGAATTTTTCAAATTAAAATAACACTATATATACAGAACTCCAAATTTCTGTCAAAAGTTTTATTAAGATACAAATAAGAAAAAAAAAGAAAGTTTTTTTTACATTTTTATATAATTCTTACTTAATTATGTTTCTGAGAACACTAATAAATATAGCTTTTCTTCTCCATTCCACAAAACACTGAGCTTTGTGAACTGCATAAAAATGATTAGAAGAATGGCAAAGGTTGTTTGCTTAAGAACAAAGCCACACCTGTTGCATCTGCTGCAAAAAAAATTAAACCCTGAATTTTAGTGTTGTAAATTCATAAACTTACAGCTGTCCTATAGGGGATGAGGGAGGTAAAAAATTTAACTGACATATTTCACGTTTATTAGATACACTGATAGAATAATAATAAAATGTTTTAATAATCAGTGTATCAAGGAAAGTAGTGTGAATATAAATATAAGATTTACCTTGGTCCCACAAATCCTGGTGGACACGCACATTCATAGCCTCCAACTTTATCAATACAAGAACCTTCATGGTGACATGCTCCATCAAAACATTCATTCTCATTTATCTCACACAGGACACCTACAGTTCCATGAGGACAGGAACAAGCAAATCTATTAACCAGATCATGGCATGTCCCTCCATTCTGACATGGTTCTGGGTGACAATCATCAATATTGACCTCACAGTTCAAGCCTGAAAAAAATATAAACACACTATATTTTTCCTTGGTTCATAGTTACATTTCCATTAGTGCCAACATATTGTTAGAAAAACAACAACAACAAAAAAACACTCACAAAAAAGAACAAAGTAAACACATTATAGTGTTTTCATTATGTCAAACAACAATCACCTTCAAATCCAGAAGGGCAGTCACATCTGTATCGTCCAATCATGTCATGACAAGTTGCACCATTTTGGCATGGTTGTGATGCACATTCATTGATTTCATGCTGACAGTAACTTCCTTCATAGCCCTTTAGGCAGTAGCATTGATGACTGTTTCCAATGTCTTCACATGTACCACCATTTTTGCATAATTCACTCACCTTAATGCCTAGAGAAGATACAAAATTCAGTTTATATAATCTACTAAATAACAGATGAGCTAACAAAAAAAGTTTCATTTTCTAAGTTATCATTTAGGCAAAAATCACCCATCAATGTAGTAACAATATAAAAGTACATTATTTTTATTTTACTAAACCTCATATTTAAAAACTGTCAACAACTTCTATATAAAAAAGGAGCTAGGAATGAAACCACTGATCTGTAGCGTTCAGAATCCTATTAAAAAATCAATATTTTCACATATATCTTTGCTGTCCATTCAATATTTAG
The DNA here is from genome assembly GCA_011833715.1 of Carcinoscorpius rotundicauda. Taxonomy (NCBI): domain Eukaryota; kingdom Metazoa; phylum Arthropoda; class Merostomata; order Xiphosura; family Limulidae; genus Carcinoscorpius; species Carcinoscorpius rotundicauda. The sequence continues at coordinate 21,509,597 of CM022400.1, forward strand.
ATGACATATGTACTTTGGTAATTCTTTATTATACTTCACCTGTTTGAGAAATACTGAACTTTATAAGTGGTAAGTACAAAACTTGTGTAATATGAGATGTAAATACAAATATAGTTTCCTTCTTTGGGAAATTCATTTCAAATCTAAAAAAATGATCAGGGTTCACTAGTCTGAGACAATAACAGACATACCTTTCTGAAGGGCAGCATCAGAGCAAGACACCATGGACACATCACAGAGGATACCTGTCCATCCAGGCTGACACATGCAATGGTATGTGTTTTTGTTTTGCTCACATGTAGCTCCATTCATACATGGTTTTGTATTACACCAATCAACCACATCCTGTAATGCAAGAAATTAATAACTCTCATTTGAATGTTTGTTTCAAGTTAAACACAAAGCAACACAAATCTGTGCTCTGCCCACAATGGGTATCAAAACCCAATTTTTAGTGTTGCAAGTCCACAGACATAATACTGCGCCTCTGGGAGGGCCTCTAATTTGAAAAGGAACAAAATAATATATTTCACACCACTACAAACACTGTTTTAATTAATTTCAATGTTTTAATTAATTTATGTTACATGTTAAACAGTTTAAAAACCTGATGTTAATTCAAACATTTCAAATAAAGATAAACAAGTCAATATTTTTCAGCAATTCCAGAAAAACACGAACACAATGGGAAAATCCAAACAAACATGTGATTTAAAAATGTCTAACTAGTGGTAAAACTCAAGAATTAAAAAGTAAGCTACAATGAAAAACAAATAAAATATAGTATATAAAGACATGTTATTTGGGTACACCGAATTGAAAATTGCTTTTACTCAAAAAATTAATCAAGTTTTAATTTTATATGTATGGCATTGTCTTAATAAATTGTCATTACTTTAAATTACTTAAAAATTAGTTTTATTTCACAATGATTATTTACAAGAAATTTTATGAATGCAGCAAATTTTATAGATATGTTCATAGCTACAAAATACAAAAAAATGGACATGTGTTCCTACTTGACATTGCAATCCTATATAGCCAAACACACAGTGGCATGTGTAGTACCCCACATGGTCAACACATGTTGCTCCATTCTCACAGGGATTGGAATCACACTCATTAATGTATAATTGGCAGTTTGAACCTGTGTATCCCTTGGCACAGTGACATGTGTAAGCATTAATTCCATCTAAACATGTTCCTCCATTCATGCACGAACTGGAAAACATGAAATACTTTAAAACATACTCCTATTACAGCTAATATTTTACTTATACCAGCTTGTAAAAAACTAGCAAGGAGAACACATAGTATACAAGGTCTGTTAAAAAAATACGTGGACTATTTGAATTGCGTGGCTCCAGTTGGTTCCAGGGGATTCCACTCAGTGTCGCTAGGTTTGCACAGATCAGCTGATTACGACACCATTTCCTGATTGCAGATATCTTCATTTGTGTATTAGCTACGCAGTTTTAATAAAATGTGATTTTTTCGTTTGGCGGATTTCAGAATGAATGACCTGAAGGAGCAACGACTTGCTGTGAAATTTTGTGTTAAACTTGGAAAATCTGCAACTGAAACTTTTGCTATGCTTAACACAGCTTACGGTGATGTTGCTGTGAAGCGTACGGCATGTTTCAAGTGGCATGAAAGTTTTAAGGATGGTCGACAGTCCATTGAAGATGATGAGCGTCCTGGACGTCCTTCCACGTCAACTGACGACCCACACGTTGATAAAATCAACACCCTGGTGCAGGCAAATCGACGTCTGACTATCAGGAAGCTTGCTGAAGAGTCTGGGATATCAGTTAGATCTTGTTATGAGATTTTGACTGAAAAATTGAAGACGCACCATGTTGCTGCAAAATTTGTGCCTCAGAACTCGCGAGTTTTTGTCCAAACACTCGATCACTGTTCTTCTCCCCTACTCACCTGACCTTGCTCCTTCAATTTTTTCTTGTTCCCCAAACTCAAAAGACCCTTGAAAGGAAGAAGATTTGAGACGATTCCCGAGATTAAGGCAAATGCGACGAAGGAGCTGGAGGACATTACAAAAGAAGCGTACCAGGACTGTTTCAACAAGTGGAAACACCATTGGGATAAGTGTGTGCATTGGGGAGGAGAGTACTTTGAAGGGGTCCCAGACCTGTAACTTCTAAATAAAGTACATTTTGTTTTATAACATCAGTCCACATGTTTTTTGAACAGCCCTCGTAATTATCCTTTTTCCATGTACAATCTCAGTAGTCATACATATTTATAGCTAAATTTTGGAACCCTTATCTTTCTGACAACAACCTTGTATTTGTATCCAGCGTAACCAATAATAACCAATGCAGACATAACTGAATTTGATTTAAAATTATATTATTCACCTAAGTATAGTAAAAGTCTCAAATAAAATTGTTCCTTTGAGTATTGTGAAGAAAAAAGCTCCTAAATGCAGTTACAAATTATAATTGCTTTACTTTTATAATAATGTTGTAATTGTTTCCTTTACTGACAATCACCAAAAGCAGGAGTTGTTGCTTTCACACTATATACAAAACCTAACATCCATGCTTCATTTTATACATTAACACCCATTCATAAGTTTGAAGAAATTATTTTTAAAGGTATCTAGAAACAATATTCCTCATACCAGATTTTGTAATTTTAATATACTACTGTAATATATATCAATTTGTGTAGAAAATATCGTTTCATCTTCTGGTTTAAAATACAAAACTGCACTTGTGTGAACTATACTATACACCTATTATTAATCTATACTTCTGTTTGTTTGAAGAACTATCTTAACCAATTATGATTACATTTTAAACAAATAAACTCTAAAAAAAGAAAAACTGAACTTGAATGGATTGTAAGTTTAGAAGGGTTATCACATGAAGATATATGGAAATCTCTTTACAAGCTTTTTTCTAAAGAAAGATTTGTGTGTGTGTGGGGGGGGAATTGAGGATTTTAACAATTGTTAAGGATTTGGAATTCATTCAGATGTTTTCATAACAAACCTCTGCTGGTAGCCAGATCAGAATACAAAAATGTAAAATATAGAAAGTCAAGCAGGACTCCAGTTAAGGCAGTGTTATGATTGTAATAGAATACAGAAGGAGATTGGGTGATGAAAATTTTAAAAGCCAAAGTTATATAATAGGTAGACAAACATCCCAGAGCTAAATGGTTCTTTATTATTCTTAGGAAATGAATAAATTAAATTCTCTCACAATGATCCCATACCTAGAAGTACAATCTTCATCATTAGTCTGACAGTTTGTTCCACTGAATCCAAGTGCACAACTGCAGGTGTAGCTGTTTACGTAATCTTTACAAGTAGCTCCATTCTGGCAAGGGCTGCTGGCACATTCATCAATGTCAGTTTCACAGTATTTTCCTCCAAAACCATCAATACACAGACAGGTGTACTCTCCAATACCATCTAAACATGTTCCTCCATTTTGACAAGGAACTAATTACAAGGTGAATAAAACAAAAGTTACCGTAGGAAAGACGTTTTGGCTCATATGAATAAAGTTTCACCTAGGGTTTTGTATACTACAACCAAGTCATCCTGGTGAGATTTGGTACGAGAAAAGCCTAGTTAGTAGTGATATAAAAATTAACAAATACGTATTCTTTTCAATGAAAGACTGTATATAACCTTGAAGAATTATAGGGTTTAGTAGGATGTTACATTACACACACATATTATCATCAAAAGTTAAAAAACACTTTGCAAAAAATCTGTAAAATTGTTTTGTAAAATTGGTATCATTGTATCATGTTTAAAAAAAGCACAGGTTGTATTATATTTCTTTTAAGTATCATTTTACTAAAAAAAGTCTTTCTAAATAAATGACAAACAGCAAAAAATACAAAATTTAGTGTGAACATATGTTAAATTTTGTTTGTTTGTATTTAGAACAAAGTTGCACAATGGGCTACCTGTTTGCTGACCATCACAGGTTTCAAAACCCGGTTTTTAGCATTGTACCTCTGTGCCACTGGGGATTAATATGTGTTGAATAAAATAAAGATTTTGTACACTACTAATATAAAACATGCCATTGAACCCATGGGCCTAAGTCCCACATTTATAGATATTCCATAATGCAAATTCAATGCTTAAGTTACTACTTTGCATCACTTCATCGACTCAGCAGTATGTATAATGACTTACAATACTAGAAAAGGATTTCAATACCTGTGATGGTCAGAGTACTGACTGCACATTGTGTAGTTTTGTGCTCAACTTCAAATAAACAAAACATTTTGCACTTTTTCGGTTTAGCAATCATTGCTTCTGTAATGTAAATTTAACTTCTTTAACCAACTTACAAATGATAATTAGTAGGCCTACTTATTTCCATGCTGTAATGCAGTGGTTCCCAACCTTTTTTATGCCCTGCACCCCTGAAAAATTTTAATATGTTCTTGCACCCCTCACAGTAATTATTTATTTAAGAATAAAGGTGAAGGTGGCCAAAACAAATGCTATCTTGCACCCCTGGTTGGAAACCACTACTCTAATGTAAATGTCAGGTTTGGGATTTTGCTTTAGGAGAAACCCTGTAAAAGTGTTTTTGCAAAATACACATGCTCCTAGGAGGGTTGATGAAAAGTTTTACTGTTATGCAAACCGTGGGACCAAGACAATTTGTTTGGCACAATTTAGAAAACCTGTGAGCCTATTATGGCCCATGTGTACAAGGATGCCATAATGCAAAGTTAATGCTTGAACTACTATATTTAAGTACTCTAATGCCAATCAATACCAAATTTGAGGTCTGCTTTCAGAGAATTCCCATAAAAGTGTTTTCTCAAAATACTCGGGTATCCTAAAGGTTACAGTGAATCTTTTTACTTTTATGTGTATCTTCGGACTCAAACAATGTATCTGGAACCACTTTGAAGTCAGTGTGACCAGCAACTTAGGAATTACTTAACACACAAACACTGAATCTTATTGCAGATTGTGGCTAATAATAGTATAATTAGATTTACTCTAAACATTGATAAATGTTCTAACAATTTCATAATCGTATTAGTTTTACTGTAAACTTTCATAAACATTCTATATTATCATGTTAGTTACTCTAATGTTCATATTAGATCTCCTCTGAACGTTTACAAGCATTCTAAAGATTTTATAACATTATACTTGTATGCCACATTAACTTGAAAGACTTCATATTAAGTGTACTGTATTCAGACAGTACATACTAAATATTATTGCAGAACTTACAAGATGCACAGTCATCTATGTTTACTAAACAGTTTCTTCCTTCATATCCTTCAGCACAGATGCAGATGTATGAACCATCAATGTTAACACATGTTGCTCCATTATGACATGGTGATGAAATGACACATTCATTGACATCTTCATCACACAGTCTGCCTGTGGAAAGAAAAATATATTTATTTGTCTAAGAAAAAAGTGCATTGAGACTTGTAATGGAAATAAAAAAAGGAAAAAAAAAGAGCCCATATTACAAGACATGACATTTTACAAACTGCAGCTTTTCAAATAGATGAAACCTTATGGGGCCATACTTACCTGTAAAGCCATGTTCACAAGTGCAGGCAAAATCCAAGTAATTTGAAGATGGAGTACATTTTGCTCTGTTTTTGCACTTATTTGGGTTGCATGGATCTACTTTCACTTCACAATTCTGACCACTATAAGAAACCACGCAGATACACTTATGAGCATTAACTAGATCAACACAGGATCCTCCATTCACGCAGGGACTATCTGCACAGTCATCAATATTCACTTCACAGTTCTGTCCAGTATATCCTTCCAGGCATGTGCACACATAGCTAGCCAGAGCATCATGACAGCTACCTCTATGTTGACAAGGATTTGACTGACATTCATCTATGTCCACTTCACAGCGAAGACCTCCATAACCTAAGTTACATACATCAACAAATAAACAATGACATGAGAAACAGACATAGAATTAGAAAAATATAAATATTTGTTACAACTAGCATACAAAAAAAACAACAAAAGTGGTGAAAAGACTACTATTCACCTTATTTGCCATGTCAGTGTTTTACATCTAGTCTACATTTCAATGAAATTCTAAATTTCGAAGATTGATGGGTTATAAAGAGTATCACCGTTTTCAGTATAGAAATTAGAATGCTATCAAAAAAAGGCATGCCAATAAAGGACATACCCTGTTGACCTCAGGAAATGAAAAATTGTTCACCTTCTATAGTGCTGAGCCATAATAATATGATATTTAGGGGTTTAATGGGCTGTGTCCCTCTTGTACAATATAGTGTAAGTGTGTTATGTTTAGACAGGTACCACACCTATCAACATTAAAGCACATTATAAACTTCTGGGAGCTCTTCTCAGCCATCTCAGCAACACTTGCAAAGGCTGAGAATAAACCAGCTTTGTAAAGCTGAGGAACCATATTTTGTACTGCACAACGTGTGAAGCCACTACGTTTTGTGTTGGAATTTTGATAGAGGTACACGTTTTACTTATCATAGTGTAGCAACCAGGATAAAGTTACCCATGCTGGTGGAAAATTCAACTTGCAGATATTTCCAAGAGGTTCAAATTTTTATTAAAAATGTAACACATTAAGAGAAAGTTTTGTTTGAGAATTTTATTTTTTCTTGGCTCACAAACTGCTGTTAACAATCAATAATCCAATTTCAAAACGGGTTAAAATGTACATAAACATGTTTCACAAGAACAATTTGTGACAACATAGAATAAATGAAGTTATGATACCTGGAAAGCTGATAGAAACATAAATATAGAAATTTTTGTTCCCTTTACTATGAGTAGCAACGTTGTTCCATGTGATGAAAAAGAGTCTATCACACATATTTTATAAATGTTGGGAAAAATATTCTTCTTTTCTATAGGTTATTTTAAGCTACATATTATTTTTATTATTCTATAGTTTACACTGAAAATTCTTTCATCAAAATTATATATGTAATGTGTATGCTTCCTAATACTTACCTTGAGGGCAGTGACAAATGTACCTGTTGACTTCATTCTCACATGTGCCACCATTTAAACATGGGTCGCTTTCACATTCATTGACATCAGAAAGACAGCGCGCATCAAAATATCCCCTAGGACAGTCGCACTTAAATCCATTCTCTAGATCAATACATTTACCTCCATTTGCACAAGGACTTCCAGCACATTCATTGATATTTGTTTCACAATGAAGACCTGTTGAAGAGAATTAAACAGTATTATTTTATGATATTTATTTTCTTATTTGCTAAGTCTATAAATTGCATCTCTATATTAAAGTAGATTTTGTATCAAAGATCATTCTCACAAAAAAGGATATTTCTCTATCAAGTAAATATAATTATTCTCAACATCAAGTAACCATTGGATCATTATGCTATATACATGTTTATGTATGATACCTTAAAACATTTAATTGCAGAGTATTCAGCAAAAACAATCTACCAAATCTCACATCAATTCTTAATTGTGTTTCAACATTCCCGGTCACTTTAATCTTGTAAAAGATTGTAACCTTCATTTCTCCTGCAAAAAAATTATGATAGTAAGCTATAAACACACTGAGTTTGCTCAGTGAAATCTAATATACACGTTAACTCTGAACAGCATTATCCTAAACCAACCTGTAAAACCAGGAGCACATATACAAGTGTAGGAATTGATCCCGTCATTGCAGGTTGCACCGTTGCGACAAGGATTGGTGAAACACTCATTAACATTATGTTCACAGTTCGGTCCAGAAGTCCCTAGACGACAGCGACATTGGTATCCATTGATGAGGTCTTCACAGAATCCATCATGCTGGCAAGGGTTACTGAGGCACTCATTGACTGGTGTCTGACAGAGGATGCCAGTATAACCGGGACTGCACTTACACGTGTAGCTGTTAATTCCATCAATGCATTCTCCATGATGGCATGGAGAAGTGTGACAGTCATTGATATTTGTATCACACGTCTGGCCAGTAAAACCTAAAATAGTGTTAAATGGCCAAACAAGAGAAATTTTTAGCATGAACTTCTATAATGAAATGCATATTATACAACTGTACTTCTCTTATTCGGAACACAAATGTGTTAAAGTTTAAGCAAAATTTACACACACAAATATTAGGAATTTGTTCAATATTTTACGAATACAATTCTCATTCCTGAGCGGTAAATTCACATAACACGTATTCTGTTAAGTCCCTAAGGTTAGCTAATATGGACTGATCATGTTTATAACAAACACTAAGCATTTCTCATTTATCCATACCTGATGTACAAGCACACGTAAAACCTGCAATGCCGTCTTTACATGTAGCGCCATTTCGGCAGGGTTGACTATGGCAATCATCATCATTCAGTTCACATTTTCTCCCAGAAAAACCGATTGGACAGAGGCATCTGTAGCCATTGATTCTGTCACTACAAAGCCCGCCATTAAAACAAGGATTTGGAGAGCATTCGTCAACATCTATCTGACATCGATTTCCACTGTATCCTGAAAACAATTAGAATAATTTAATATTTCATTAAGACTCACATAAAACAAGTCTAATATCTATCTAGCTAACAACAGTCTCAACTGTATGTTGAAAAGAAATTACGGAATCACATCAAGATTCATCCTGTGTCAAGATAATTAGGAACACTTAGATAGCAGTGATTTTTTTTTTTTCCTTTTCATGGAAGAACAAGCATCAAGATTAATCAAAATTCATGCCGTGTCACTACTTTTCGAATAATGAAACAAATCACACAAAAATGATAAAATTTATGTCACACTTTCACAACATAATAGCAAGATTTGGGTGATATTTCACATTTTAGTCCTCTCCCCAGTAGCATTTATACTGCTAGAAACCAGATTTTGATACCTGTGGTAGGCAGAGAACAGATAGTCCTTTGTGTAGTTTTGTGCATAGTATGTAAAAAACAAAACAGAAAAAGAACAAACCACATTTTAATGTAACAAAAAAACTGGAGTGAAAGTATTTTTCATGCAAAGCTTTTATAAATAGATTTATGAATTTTCAAAAGTACATATAAAAATATTTGTTAGTAATGTTTTAAATGGTGAAAACACAGTCATATTTATACTTCTAATTTAGCTGAATTATTTGAAAATCAAAAAGGCAAAGTTAGCGTTTCAGTGTTTCTTCGACAGTTTCTGTTCAATTTTTGCTGGGTGAGCAGGCTAATTTTGTTTTTTTAAACTCTCTCAAAGGTATGAAAGGAACTGCTTAATGTCAGACTCAATTCTGATATTCTTATGTTTGAGAATTTCTGGACTTTTTAGGAACTATCTACATTCCATTCTATAGCCTAGCAAGTCCCTACCACTAATTTTTGAAACCCACTTTATATCATGAATTACTTTGTAACAAAAATGGTATCAATAGTTGAAGGTTCCTTTAAATTTTTAAACTTCTTTGTCTATTGAATCCAGGTTTTCAAGGTGTTGTGGTCCAGCTAAGTTTTCCAACCATTTTAAAGATGAAAATCTTTCCGACAATTCCCTGACTACATCAGAGAGATCTGCAGCCATAAAAATCAACATCAATTCATTATCCTCAAATTCTTTGAGGAACAATTTGATCTCTCTGGCACCAGATAGAAGAAAAATGCTGTGATGGGAAACTGACTAACAGCATCAAGAATACTTTCAATTTTAGTGTGGTTCTATTCACACCAGCATATGTTTCAAGATGAGGTAGCAGGGATAAGCACTTTTAAACAACACTGATGTTCTTCAGATAATTGATGCTTGCAAAATTTTGTTGGAAGGTGCAAGCATCCAGTGTCACTTTACATCATCTGCTCTTGCTGGAGAATTTTGGAAAAAAAAAACAAAAGTAGAAATTGATCAGTTCATTTGAATTTAGAGACAGCTGTTTTATACTCATCTCTAAAAGAACCATGAATTCTGCGTAATCCACAAGATCCAACTTGTAATGTGTCTATTTTAACTGCATTTATCAGCTTCACTTTATAATACTTCATGGAATTTCCAATCAGTATCAGAGCTGCTCATACATGAACACCTACAATAACTTATTACAACTAAAGCCTATAACAACAGAGAACAGCTTATCCAACTGATCAATGATAGCCACAATGCCCTAAAAACAGATGCATCTTGCATGGACAGGTTTTTCATCTGAAAATAAAGCACACACTGTTCATCTTGAAGGATTTATTCAAATTCACATTAAACAAAAGGATATACACATCTAACTTCTGAAGTTCCTGCTTCAGTATGGAAGTGAAATATGGTGCTAATTCGGGTACAATTAAATCTGATTTTCTGTCTTCCCCTTGGGCAATTTATTTGTCTTGAAATATTTTGCACTTCTTTCATTTGAAACGAAGTGAGCTATGACAGTCCATACAAGAACATCAGTAGCAGAAACAACCTTGATGCTCCAGGTTGGATGATTGACAGTAGTGGTGACAGTTTGGTTCTTTACCATCAGCTGTTTTTATTCATGTAATTTGAAGGTGCAGATAGAGATACTGTTCACTGATGCATATGATGTAGCATTAGCATGTAACTGGACCTACGACTAGAACTAACACAAGCTGATTTCCATATCATATCAACCATAGATAAAATATTTGATGAAAAAGGTACAATTTATTATTAAAACTACATCTGAAATCTTCAAATATAAATAAGCAAATATTTCAAAATAGAAACACAATTATCAAAAGACAAGTTAGCTCATTTCATTGGAAATGAGAGGTACTAATAGAACCTGTTAATCTAAAATTTAATAAATTCCATGTTTAATCTTGGAAAACTGGATTTAATATTGGATTTATCCTTATATCTGTTATATTTAATTATTACACATACAAATCAACTTCCATTTAGAATAAAATAAACAAATTTTATCTAGGTTTTTCCAACCTTTAATAGGTTAAAAATAATGTTACCCTAATTTTATATGTTAGAAAGCCATCAGAAGTAATATATGATTGGCAAAAATCTACTGTAAATATTCAGATCTGATTTTTAGTACTTATTTATTTCTCATAATATGCTTAAAGTTTAATAATGTTGCAAATATTAGTTATCACAAACTAATACATAAATAAAATTATAACATAGTAAATATAAACACTATGTAGTCCACTAAATAGTTATATTACCCTATAACATGAGAAGAAAATGAGCTTAAGAACACTTTCTGGAGGCTTACCCACCACAGAAACAGCCTTACTAATAACAGTTAGACCTAGATTACAAATTTAACTTTTGTCAAGATTTTCACAACATTATGTCTAACAATTATTTTCAACAAATTTAATGACAATTTGTAAAAAATGAAAAATATAAAAGTATGTGTTCACCACAACTGTCGAGTTTTTGTTATATGACAAAAATCAAAATCAAATTGTGATTTTATACTCAAACATCCAATATGAACTACAAGCCACTAAGTGAAATTTCATCCTACGTTTTATACCACACTTACACTTAGATCTCATTTTGAAAGGATAAAGCCTTTAGCACTTAAATGTTAGGCCAGTATCTATCTGTTTATGCACTTAATTAGTGCCTATAACCTTACTGATTTAACAATTTTGATATAGTATATTATAATGTAGATCCAAATCTAGTTAACACACTAAGATTATGTACTAACATTCGATATTTTAGATTATAATGTTAATCCAGTCAATGTCTTATTCCTAGCAATAGTCTAAAATCTATGTCGGTAACCTCTGTAGCTTCTTCAAAGTTAACATACACAACTGTTTGACATTAGATTAGTTGTTAAAATCTAGCCTATACATACTTGCCTAGAAGCCCTATAAAAGTATAATATATTGTGCAAAATTTGATACCTTTTATTTCAGATATCAGTATTTTATTCTGCAGCCAAACTTAAAATATATACCAAATTATTAAATACTAAAAGAAAAACCAGCTACTTGCCCTATTAAATAATGGGATCAACAAATCGGTTAAAATACGGTTATTATCGTTTTGGGTACGAACAGAATGTCAGTTGATACACAAACGCAAACAACAACTGTTTGACTGATAGTTTATGTTTTCAATTTATTTATTTATCTTTAAACTTTATTTAAATTTTTGACCAGGTCGTTGTCTAAATTTCAAAACTTCTCCAAATCTTTTCAGAAATTTCTATATTTACAGGTCTAGAAATGACATTCAAAATTTAAAAACTTTACGGAAATTTTATGATTGCACTCATAGAGAGCTCTTGCTGCATTTTCTTGTACAGTAATATCGTATTAGTGTAATAATGACGCAGTTAGTAACCACATTTACTATCTTCCATTTCATCATGTTACGGTAATATAATATACAAACCTTGGATTTAGTAAGCACAGAGATCCGGCATGGCCAGGGGGGGTTAAGGCATTCAACTCGTAATCTGAGGGTCGCGGGTTCGAATCCCCGTTGCATCAAACATGCCCGCCCTTTCAGCCGTGATGGCTTTATAGCGTGACGGATAATCCCGTTATTCGTTGGTAAAAGAGTGGCCAAAGAGTTGCCGGTGGGTGATAGTGATTAGTTGCCTTCCCTCTAGACTTACACTGCTAAATTAGGGACGGCTAGCGCAGATAACCCTCGTGTAACTTTGCGCGAAATTCAAACCAAATACTAAGCACAGTATTTTTCAACTGTGTTTCTACAAAAAAAAAAAAGGATTACATCACACGCAATCTTTTCTAAGGTGAAACTGACCATACATGGTATTTGTACAGATATATTTATTGCGCAATAATATCAAATAGTATTTCTATAGTTACTTATCAAAACTTTAAACTCGGTGGCTTGTTTGTTTTGTTTTTTTTTGGAATTTCGCACAAAGCTACTCGAGGGCTATCTGTGCTAGCCGTCCCTAGTTTAGCAGTGTAAGACTAGAGGGAAGGCAGCTAGTCATCACCACCCACCGCCAACTCTTGGGCTACTCTTTTACAAACGAATAGTGGGATTGACCGTCACATTATACACCCCCACGGCTGGGAGGGCGAGCATGTTTAGCGCGACCCTCGGATTACGACTGCACGCCTTAATGCGCTCGGCCATGCCAGGCCCTAAAACTCAGTGGCAAGGTTATATTTCATGATGTTCTTGCAATAACTGGCCACGATATTTATACTTAATTTACAAGGGTGTGTGCGTTTTCATACAGCAAAGCCACATAGAGCTATCTGCTGAGCCCACCAAGGGAATCGAACCCCTGATTTTAGCGTTGTAAATCCTAATTTACAAGGAGGGCAAGGTCACACATTGCGGTATTCTTGCAGTAAAACACCACCATATTTATAATCTAATTCCACTGGGTGATAACACCACATATCAGGTTATTTCTACAATAGCTGATTACAGCTAACTGTAACATGTACTGAGTTACCTACATTCTTTCAAATACAGAGAATCGAAACCCAGATGTTAGCGTTATAACTCCATTAACTTACCACTGTACAACTTGGTTCACTGCATACAACACTATCACTGTAATATAGTTAATATTCAATACAGAAATACAGTACGTATTTTTAGCACTATGCTGTATATCAATATCAGATGTCTGTTTATAGTATCATTTTTTGTATGTTGTAGAAGTATTATTGTAAACTTTGTTCTAGTGATAAAATAAATTGATCTAATAACGTTCAGGTGATTTAACAATTGTCCCCAAATGGACAGGAGCAGTATATCTGGCGGTCCTTTAGTAGTTGTAATAAGTAGATTCTTCTTGGCTAGGGCAATACTGACCTTAGGGTATTTACTGTAGGCACGACTACCATCCTTTGGGAAAAATAGATCACGATCATTCTCATAGGTGTCAGTAATGAGGTAGTTCCTTGTGGTGGGGACTGACACGAGAAATGCTTCTCATATGATGTGCCAAACTTCTGGTGGAACGAATTTTCTTCATTACACTTGAAATGACTTTCTTTCTCCTATATTTATTATTAAGGTAGTATGAAAACGAATAGGTGCCGGTCGAAAAATTACTAACCTGTTTCACGTATTAAACTTTCTAGGAAAGGAAATCTGACTTTTATCCAATGATTTTTTTGTTTGTTTAGAATCAAGCACAAAACTGTAAGATGGGCTATCTGTGATCTACCCACCACGGGTATCGATGCCCTGTTTTTAGCGGTGCGAGTCCGCAGACATACCGTTGTGTCACTGGGAAGCTTATCTAATGGAATGAAAACTATACGAGTGTGTATATATATTAGCAGTTTATATATATTGTTTATATAGAAATTGTGTGAAACTATTTTCTTCTCTATTGAAGCACTACAATAATTTTGCTTATGATGAAATATTTCTATAGTTTTAATATGAAATGCCATCAGATATCACGAGCAAACTTTCTGAAACGTGTCTTTTACATTGTAAACAATTACGATCATATTTATAACGGCAGATTAGAGTGTTTTTATTCATTTCTATCAACACTTCTTGAACCTATATTTTTTTCTAAAATCACGAATATTTATAGCGATGGTTTATTTACTCTAATTTTTAACTGTAGTAATTAAATGTCTTTTAGTTGCTTATGCTGTTTTTCTCAGTTCAAGACACACAATAGTGTGTCGTGCGGCCAAGACAACCTACAGTACCTACCATGTGTTATTAACAGTACATTAACAGTACAGTGTATTCTGTGAGAAATACACGATAAATATCTGATTTTGAATGAATTTTTCCCCTCCCGCCTTTTTTTTTTTACCAGCCGCCACATGAAAACTCATAGAATGGCTGTAGGATTTGGAACTACAAACTTTTAACTACAAGCTCCGTTATTTCTTGACCGATTTGTGATCTCAAGAGGTCAAACTCTTTTGACTGATGTATTTGACCAGGTCCAAAGTATCATAGATTAATTTACTCTAATCCTGCCTAAAAGAATTTCAAGGTCCGCGGCTGTTGAGTATTCCTTTTTTTTCTTCGCACTGAAAATACGAAAAGATTATTTGATAGAAACATAAGTTTAACTGTCATGGATTTTTTCTTCAAATTTGATGTGTGTGAGTTCATTTAGCAAAGCCACATTAAGCTACCTACTGAGTCCACCAAGGGAGATGAAACCCCTAATTTTAGCAATGTAATTCTAAGAATTACCGATGTGCCATCGGGGGACTTCAAATTTGGTACATTGACAAGAAACTGTTAATTTAGTTTCTATGACATTACTGTAAATGAAATTATTAACACAGTTTCAGGAAGGAAAATGCCATTATATATTTTAAAAAATCTCCGATTCTTTAAAATATGTTCTGACTATTAGGGCTACAATCCTAAATCCAGTGTTGGTTACTATATATCAGTTTTCACTTTTTTACATGCTGTAGCTTGTTGGCATGTATTGACAAAAAGTCATGACATCTAATCAAATACACCTTAGTTGTGAAAAAAAAGTAGCATACGACTTAAAGAAATAAACTCAGAACTGGCGGTCAAACTAGTAGGTAAACATATAGTAATGAAAATAAATACAGCAAATGTTCATTCATTTGTTAACCAGGCCGCATTTTTGTCCAGCTTAGGGTATGATGAGAAGGAAAGTTAGCAAAATCAATGCTATAAGCATAGTTACTAGTCTGACCTCCAGTTTTAATTTTATTCCGATAAATCGCATGCTCATCCCTCTTTGGCTCAGCATGGTCAGGTGGGTTAAGACGTTTAATTCGTAATCTGAGGGTCGCGGGTTCGAATTCCTAAACATGCTCGCCCTTTCAGCCATGGGGGCATTATAATGTCTCGGTCAATCTCACTATTCGTTGGTGAAAGAATAGCCCAAGAGTTGGCGGTGGGTGGTGATGACTAGCTGCCTTCCCTCTAGTGTTACACTGAAAAATTAGAGATAGCTAGCGCAGATAGCCCTCGAGTAGCTTTGTGCGAAATTCAAAATCCAAACCGATCATACCTCTTTTGACCTTAATTTTTAATTAAGTTATAAATAACAAAACTATTAATCAAAAAACAACGAGATACAAACCACACACGTTATTGTTGATATTCTGCACTTCAAATAGAAATATAGCACAAAAACTGGTAAAGATGAAGATTTACTGTTAAACAGTTCTGATCATGAAAAGTTTCATCTATATCAAAACGTTTTGTTCTTAATACTTAAAACGCTGCATTTTCATACAGTCCGTTAACTACCAAAATGTGAAAAAGGTGCTATTTTAAATTAATTAAGGTCTACAGTTTTTCATGTTACCACTAAAAACCTCAATACTTCCTAAAAACTGAGGGAAGTAACAATAACTCGACAAACAATACCAATTCACATAGCTACAATATGGTAATATTTTACAACTTCACTAAACAACACTGTGTATAAAGTAAGTTACTATATGGTGAAGTAAAATGGACTCAAAGCCTCACAGATATAATATACACTTCACCACTATAAGAAACCCAGTGGTTTTTCTTTGGTTTGCTGACCTGAACTATGCTATTGAAGCTGAGAATAGGCAAAACTGTAATCAATTAAAGAATGCATTAGGCCTTAAGCTTACAGATTCTCTTGTCAATTTCACCTCTCGTGAAAAAGAAACGAAATGTTTACCACATGTATACAATTTTGCTATTTAATTTTGACTTTAATACTTTATATACTTCCTGTCACTTTCAAATAACATGAACTACGTAATTTCTGTTTTGTTCAGGCTAAATCTACCTTGTCATATATGACGTACACAGTTTTCGTGGTTGGAGGTTTTATTACGACATCTATACCCAAGCTAAATCATATCAGACCAAGTGTCTATGCTTAATCTATGCCGAAACGGTGCACATTCAACATTTCTAGATCTTTAAGGGGTGTGTTACGCTAATTAGTTAGGGCACACAGCTCCTTGCCCTCTAACGAATATCCACAACCGTGGACAATGTATCTGCCCTCTTCAACTTATTCACACGTTCCATAAAATGATTTTTTCCCGAAGTACCCCAAGTCTTTATTGCGTTGATTGGCTTTTAAAATAAAATATCCGGTGTCTAAACAGTACCTCTGAGAGCTTGTAATAAAAAATGATGTTTCGATAATCGATGATGGCACATCATAGATAGCCCATTAGGTAGCCTATAGCTTAACACGTAACAAACATTTAACAAGATGACATCTAGCTCGTGCAGAAGTTAGCCTTACGATCTGATCATCTGAAAATTGTAGCAGACATGTTTAGGGAGAAATAGTTAACAAAGCGCAGATACTTGTATTTGTTAAAAACAAACTACATTTGGGACTGGAATAATATTCTAGTTGATAAAACTTGTAGGAATATTAAATTTTGAAATTTTTTTGATAAAAAAAGGGCATAGCTTAACTATACAGAGATACCAACATTGTACATCTATCTATGTCAGCATAACCTGTAAAGTACAAGATGTCTTACCCAATGGAGGTGGATGCCTTTAAAAATCGATTGGGAATATGAGGCCTTTTAAAGTAGGATTATTTTTGTTTTGGATAGAAATTAATCACGCAAACACTCCAGAGATGAACTAAAACTGAAAGTTCCAGCTGCCTTGACACTACACAACACTTTTAATGATTTTTTTTCTTCTTTTACTAATTGTTGTGCTTAATGATTAACTCATCGCAAACGAATGAATCATCTCCTCTTTCAAGATAGTTTTCCAGTGTGGTCAGCTTGAAGGACTTAACATGGAGCCATAAACGTTGTCGTCAACAAACAGAGGGTATGTGCATTATATTAATAAAAAGTATATTCAACAGTTTCCTCTTTCAAGAAGTTTGTTTATGGAAGTGGTACATCCTGCTAACCCTAAACCGAAGTGTTGTTTACAATCCAAACAGTGGATGAGGTAAATGCCAACGAATTCTCAGTAATACTTGTTAATTACTACTTTTTAAAAGAGCAGGAAATATAAATTGGATCAAGCGTTAGAAAAAAATCACATTTCATGGAATAATTCAACTTTTTAAAGAAAAGTGAATATCACACACACACACACACACACAAACATCACGAAAAAAAAACTTTCGTACAAGTTTCATAACTAAGTTGGAATACACTTTCTATAACACTGAGTATTAAATAACAGTTTATACTAAGGGAAAACACACATTAATACAAACCTGGCATACAGACACAACGAAATCCACCTCTTTCGTCTAAACAAGTTCCATCGTTATGGCAAGGATTAGATTCACATTCGTTAATATTAAGTTCGCACCTCGGTCCAGAAAATCCTTTGGTACAATTGCAGGTAAATGAACCTGGAGTGTTTACACATACACCCCCATGTTCACATGGTGAACCTACATAAAAAAAATATTCAGTGTAAAAGATAGGGTTTCATTTTACACCATTTTTATTGTCTTTTCAAGTAAACTTCCAGAATTTCCAGATTTGCATCTGCACAAATATAAAAATCGCTGTTAGAACTTTTACTCATACTACTACCATTTGAAATTAGAACAATTATAAAATATATATAGTGAAGATGGAATGTCGTCAATCACAAACATTACTACGTAGGGGTAGATGATAGAATGCTGCATGTTTATCTGTGACAAAATATTTGATCTAATCTATTATCGAATATAATAATTACCACAGTATATAACATCAGTTGACTTTCTGAAATTAAATTAAAATGCACCAATAACTGGTACAGCACGGTACGAATGTTGTTTCCAAGATGAACAAAAAATAAAAACGAGGAGAATGATCCACAACTTTCCCCTTGATGTTTTTAACTCCTTTTTAAGTTTCTGCGACTTTGCTTCTCTTGTGTGTCACACTGAAAATAAACAGATCACCACAACCAACGTACAGTACTACACTGTTGAAAGTATTTTTGAATACGATCGAAATATTGTACCCACGTTTTAATAACTGATTTTTTTGCGTTTCTTTTAAGAAAAGGAGGAGCTCGAAAGGGTTAATGAAATGCAATCTCTGGATGGACAGTTCAAATATTCTATTCTACAGATTTGCGATCAAACAAACTAAATTGTTAAACAGCTGCTATCATTTGTGGCCTCTTTACCTTCTTTGCATTCATCAACATCATTTGTACAGTCGTTTCCCTGAAAACCGCTAGGGCACGAACATCGGTAACTTCCGTCTATCGGATGTGTATTGCAGATAGCTCCTGAAAGGCAAGGGTTGCTTGCACAGGCATCGTCTAGGTGGCATAATAGGCCTGAAAATACAGCAGAGTACAAGGAAAAATACAATTTCTCATGCTATTTAAATATGTTCGTTCTCTCATGAATTTGTTTTACTTTTAATTATTCCAGTTAACGTTTAGTTACATAAAAAAGAGTAACATGTATTTCAATAACTCAGACTTTTACACCTGAACGAACGATTTTTCTCATTAATTTAATTTTCTCATTAATGTAATCTGATAATTCACTTGTTCAATTTATAATAACATTTGGCATACATCGCATAAAAAAAACCCTTCAGACTAAGGCGCAACTGACCTGATGAACAATGTTGAAAAGCTGTTCTCTATACCACTGAAGTAATTTAGAATGTGAATTATTTTAACTTTAAATATATATGTATATATACACTATCAGGAAAGTGTTTCTATTTTTAACATTAAAAATACCAGTTTTTCCTTGAGCGCATTCACAGATAAATGCTCCAACACGATCATGGCAAGTGGCGCCATTGAAACAGGCGGTGACTGCACAGTCGTCGATATTTTCACTGCAATCAGTTCCAGTCCAACCATTGACACAAATGCACGAGTATCCGCCAATGATGTTTATACAGGTAGCCCCGTTCTGACATACACTGGGATTCAACGCACACTCGTCCACATCGATGCTGCAGTATGTTCCTGTAAGGTAAACACAATCAACACAAACATGTAAAATGTTTAACAGATTTTCATGAAAATATCAATACTTTTCTATTCATACAAAATATTTTAGTTCAGATCCTCTTTTGGTATTATAATATAGCAGAAGTTCCAAACACTGAAGTTATTCTTTCAAAAATGTATTAAAACTTACTCCACGAACAGTAAATAAACAGCGCCCATGGAGTCGTTCTAAATTTTATAACGCCAGAGCCACACCAAAATGTGTAAGACGTGTGACTTCACTATATTGTTGTTTTTTCGTTTATTTTTTTTTTGGAATTTCACACAAAGCTACACGAGGGCCATCTGCACTAGCCGTACCTAATTTAGCAGTGTAAGACTAGAGGGAAGGCAGCTTGTCATCACCACCCACCGCCAACAATCAGGCAACTATTTTATGTATGTAAAAAACGGCTGGTATAGGTATAGAAAACCTTATGTAGAGGAGCGAACAACGCAGGTGGTCGCGGGTTCGAATCCCCGTTAGACCAAACATGTTCGGCCCTTTCAACCGTGGGAGCGTTATAATGTTTCAGTGAATCCCACTGTTCGTTGGTAAAAGAGTAGCCCAAGAGTTGGCGGTGAATGACGATGATTAGTTGCCTTCTCTCTAGTTTTACATTGCTAAATTATGGACGGCTAGCGCAGATGACCCTCGTGTAGATTTACGCGAAATTCAAAAACAAACAAACTGTTTCTACAAGGTTAAGTTTTTAAAAAGTCAGGTTTAATTTTTAATCTTGGAGCGGTGCTCCTGTACACTTTATAGCATTAAACTTTTAAAATGACATGTACACATAGCGAAATATTACAGTTAGGTAAGAAGCATTCGAAAGCGATACCTGTATAATTTGGAGGACACCTGCAAGTGTACTTGTTTACTTCATCTACACAAGTAGCTCCATTCTGGCACAAATTCCCGATGCAATCGTCAATATTGATATTACAGTCAATCCCAGTGAAGCCTAAAGCGATAACACATAAAAATAATGTTAAAGTATTATAACTTAAACCACTGACGAGAAAATGTATTATTAAGTCTCACTTCACAATATTTTTAGTTGAATATTTCAGCTCCTTATTAACAACTACTAAATTTCTTCTGAAAACTCTTAAGGACTTGGGAACCTTACTCATGAACTTTAATGACTTAAGAGGAATGTCATGTAGTGAATGACATTTCTTTGATGCATCTCAGAACGGCTGGTATTGGTATCAAAACTTTTATTTATAAGCAGAGAACAACGTTCCGACCTTTCTATGTCATCTTTAACCTCAAGATGACCTAGGAAGGTCGAAACGTTGTTCTCTCCTTATCAATACTAGTTGTTCTGAAATAACATTTTTATTTCAATGGATTTCTCATCACCAAGGACATTTCTTTAAGTTAAGTAAGACATGTAACTGAGAAAACCGAATCGTTACACTAAATGCATCATGATAACCTGAAAACATTGCTCATAAAATTCACCCAGTGTCAAAAAGTTCGAAATGTAAGAATTGCTTTGCATTCTGAATGCATAACTGTACATCTTTCCAAACTCACATTTCTAAAGTATCTGTCATTTAGAACTGATTGTTTGTAACTTTATTTTACACAACTTGTAATGAAATAATACTTTCAAAGTGTTTGTATTATTTAGTCACTTTCCTAACATGTTAATATTGTTATCACCTTTATACTAGTTATGCTAATATATCCTAATCATCTCCATGAAAGTTGTACTAATGTCCTAACCAATAATCTTGTCAGCCGTTTGTTATGCTTTTCAAATTAAATACCTGCATTTTTATTACAATATTAACTTCTGTTAAAACATTATGAAAATAACAAAAGCATAATAATGAGCCAATTTAAAAAAAAGCTTCACCAGAACTGTATTGTTTATATAACAAAATGGAAGCTGAGGGAAAAAAAAGAAATTACTTATTGAATATCCGTAAGTCAAGGCCAAAACAAACCACTTGAAGCACGACTTGTAAATCTGTCGGCAGCCACCAAGCTTCTGTTGCAAGTTCCGTGAGTCAAGGTGGATTATAGCATCAGGTAAAGATTAGTTGTACCACTTGTCTCTCAGCCTAACGCTGAAAAAACATTCTGGTATATAACTAACAACTATGCCCACGAGGACCTAACCGCACGAGTAGTACTTCTGTATAATCAAATAGGAACGTTCCTTTTTCTTTTTATTTCCATGAGTAATACTCAAACAGAAAAATAAACCACGATTGCTTGTTATACACATGTTGACATTTATACAAAATCTACAAGAAGCAACTTGGATATCTGAGGGCCTATTTAATATGCAACGGACTTATTATGTATTTATTGTAACATCGACGTTTGTTTTAGTCAAATATGTATTTAGAAATGCGTTTAATATATAGTGTTGCACATGTGTTGTGAAAGTCCCGCCTATTTTCTAAATGTGTAGGTTTTCGAACGTAAGAATCAACAATGTATTATATATGTATGTAAAATACTAGTGATTGCCAGTATTATTTCCAACTCAGCTTTCGAGAACTTCGTCTTAAAGTTTATAAATCGCAACACGAGGAGAGACAGTAGAATATTCTTGGTTTGCTACAGTTAGTATGCGACAAACTTCGGAAGCTATAACTGGAAAAAAAAAAAAAAAAGCTTATTAATCTGAAAACTACTAATATTTGGCCAGGAAAATTTATGGATTTCGAATATTACAAATCGTTTAATTTCAGTGCATTAACTTCGGACGTTAGTATTTTCATCAGAATATTACATATCTTCGTCGAAGCATAGTCTGTTCGTAAATGGCGTGAGGCTAACCATTAAGCGAACTATACCAATATCAACATAGAATTAATGCGTTCATCGTGAACCGTCGATAAAATATTCAGTTTCAGACCAGATAGACAATTCTGTGTTGTTTGTAAATTTGTAAAACTTGTGTATAAATCCTTATATCAATGGCGTTGTTGCATTGTGCTTCAGTCAGTCTTAGCGTAACTGTATTGCGTGTCGGTGGCTTAACACTGAGCTATAGAAACCGAGAACTCGCCACTTTTATAGGGATTTTGCACATGTTGCACTTGCAGAACATGCAGATGTCTCAAACAAACTTACTGGACACGAATGCGTTTTGGCGAAAAATCCGATGTTATCCTCCGTTTTCAAAGTGCACAACTTTTATTGTCATTTTAGTCTAACAATCAGTGCCTTAACACGTGTAACATCATATACTCTGAGCTTGTAAAGTTATTACATATATTTCTCTTTAAAATAACAAAAATATCCCTTTTGCGTTTTTTTTTAAGAGTATATATTTAATTCGCTTATTTCCACAATTATAGATGTGTGCTTAATGCTACACTTTTTGTCCGTTTGTTTAGAATTAAGCACAAAGCTATACAATGGGCTATGTATGCTCTGCCCATCACACGTATCAAAACCTGATTTTTAGCTGTGTGAATCAGCAGGCATGCCGCTGAGTCACTGGAGGGCTCTAATCTCTTCATGGATGAAACAATTAATCAAATGTTATATAGTATGCTCTTTATTTGTTTCTATGACAGTGCTCTGGAAAAATTGTTTTACATCAGTGAAAGAGTGAAGCAAAACCTCTATTAAAATAAGATTTCAGTATTGTAACAATGTGACAGGTAAGCACTGAAGGTAGAAAATATTTTTAGTAGGAAGACGTAATATATACAGGCTTAAATCACACGTACTCCAGCCCAACCAATATTAACCAACAATGTCCTTCTTCAGAAATTGTGAACAAGAAAATCTGCATTCGGTCATCACAAGCTTCATTCTATAAGTTGGATGCTTTGTAATTCAGGGGGGGGGGAGAGGAGGGGAACTAGCACGGGTCTTTTTCTTTTATTTGCATGTATCATAACTTACACTTGTTGAAATAAGAGATTTTAGGTTTTTAAATTACACCAATTGTTTCTTCCACTTTTCCAACAGAAACAACCAACACTAAGGCAATGAAACGCAAACCAGGTTAACTTTAAAATAATAAAAAAATTGATGTTACATTTTTATTTCGCTGCTACAAGTACACAGCATGACAAAAGTTTGTCGCCACTGGATCAACGGTAAGTTTTCGCTAAAATCTGAAGCTCGATTTCCCGCGGTGGACATGTCGCAAATTGTTGAGTTTTAAGTTAAAATAAACAAACAAATGTAAAAATAAGCAGTAAGATCTATAAGAAGTCAGGTTTAACCCTTACTTAATCCTGCTTCGTGAATCGAACATTTTACTATCAGCACTGAAAAGTTAAGTCTTTTACAACTGTTAGTAATGCACATTTTCAGTTCAAACTATTCTGGCAGTTTATTCTTTCCTTCTCACGACTAAGGTTTGAACCGGGGCTTCACGTTTGATATTTTACTTTTTAATTTTGCTAAGTTCGGGTTTCGCATTTCCTAGGATAGAATATAGTGCACAAAGCCCTCGTTTCTTACCAGTTGTTTTGTTTTTATACTTATGGCAAAACTACTAAGTTTATGATCAACCATCCCTAATTTTAAGTACTTAACATATGAAAGGCACCTAGTCAGTGGCATTCTATTACCCGTGCCAAAGGACTGAATTCCACAATTGTAATGCAGCTACAGTTGTAAGTGTGAAAAATATTTTGTGGTATTGCAGTTACTGGAATCCTGCTCGGACTGAATGCCACTATTATAATGCAGCTACAGCTGTAAGTGTGAAAAATATTTTGTGGTATTGCAGTTACTGGAATCCTGCTCGCCAGCTCCGAAGCCAAGAGGTCTACCAGAAGATCACAGGTGAGTTCTTTACCAACTAAGCTAGAATTCTTCCCCAAGTTTCTTCCCAGTGAGACTACTACTTACTATGATGAGGCCATATATTCATACAAAACTGTCAGTAACCACTTGAGTTGATCAGAATCTGGCCTCACGCGCAATAATTACTTTTAAAACATATTATTGTAGAAGAAAGAAAAAGGTACTTGAAACATTTTCTTTTGTGCGACTCTCGAATGTGATACGAACAGAAGTTGTAGTATATTAAGCACAGTTTGGTGCTAACATGTGATACACTCACTTCAACTGTCCTTATCAATTAATTATTAGATAAAAACTGATTGTGGTTAATGAGAATACAGATCAAACTATTGTCACCAATCTTAATATTATAATAAGTTTATAGTACTAAGTATCCATTAAACTTATCGTTACCAACTTTTATATTCTACACTTAGAATATCTTGGAGGACCTAATAATCCAGAATTTCTAAGAAGCCAATTCTTTTAATTTGGAAGAAAAGCTTAACTACAAACGTGCAACGTTTTTACCTGGGAATACCAGGTGATGACGGCGTTACGAACAAACAACGTTAATATCTGGTGTTTGGTTCCTTACGGTGGACACAGCAGACTGTCTAATGTGGTTCTGCTCTTAAAGAAACAAACGCCCTTACCTGGCAGACACGAACATTGGTAGCTCAAAGTATCGATGGGGTTACAGGATCCGCCATTCTTACAAGGACTAGGATCACAAGGAACGTACTTGGACTCGCACCTCTGACCGGTATAACCAAAGTTACAGAAACATCTAGAAAAGCAAACAAATACGAATGTTTCAGTAAATAACCAAAGTAAAGTTTTTGTTGTTTCTGAATTTCGCGCAAAGCTACACGAGGACTATCTGCGCTAGCAGTCCCTAATTTAGCAGTGTAAGACTAGAGGAAAGGCAGCTAGTCATCAGCACCCACCGTCAACTCTTGGGCAACTCTTTTACCAACGAATAGTGGGGAAGACCGTAACATTCATGCCCCCACGGCTGAAAGAGTGAGAATGTTTAGTGCGACGGGGATTCAAACTCGCGACCCTCAGATTGCGATTCAAAGGCCTTAACCCATTTGGCCACCAAGCTGGGCCCTGAAGTAAAGAAGGTCGTTTCTATATCTGTAGTGCATAGTACTGTAACCAATCTTACTGACTAATTTGCAAATAACGTTTCGCATGTGTGACCTTGTTAAATATTATTTAAATTGATTAAACAAAGAAAAGAGCACTTCTCCCAGTTAGTGGAAGCCATACAAAATCTTTTTTAGAATTTCATGGCCCCGCAAGGCTTGTGATCTGAGAGTCGCGGATTCGAATTCCCCTCGCACAAAACATGCTCACTCCTTCAGCCAATCTCATTATTCACTGGTGAAAGAGTAGCTGCCTACGAGTTGGTGGTGAATGGTGATGACCAGCTACCTTCCCTCTACTCTTCTTACACTGCTAAATTGGGAACGGCTAGCGCAGATAACCCTAATGTAGCTTTACGCGAGATTAAAAAAACACACAAACAACTTTAGAATTTCTGCGGCACGACTAGAAAAAATGTCGTTTGCGTGTAGCCATTCTTAATATTGAAGACAGATGGTCAACAACACAATGTAGCTAAATCATGCTTAACCAAGTAGTGAGATTTCACTGTCCGTCTAACAGCGATGCATTGACGGCCCCGAAGTTCACAGTGCAGTTTTGGTGCAACAGAACACGAACCACAAACTCTCATGTTCACACTCTGGGCACGTTACATGACTGGACCACGGTCAGCCGCATGAAAAAAAAAAGCAAGTTAAAGCCAGGTTGACGTTACTAGAACAATTGCTTGGAGCTAGCCGTCAGAGAACATATAGACACGTACCTGTAAGAGCCGACAGTGTTCATGCATATGCCGTGAATACAAGGGTCTTTTTTGCACTCGTTGATATCACGTGTGCATGTGCTTCCAGTGAACCCTTGAGCACATGTGCAGCGGTACGAATCCTGTGATGACTGGCAGGAGGCACCGTTACGACAAGGTTGAGAAGCACAGTGGTCCACTTGCTCACAGTAGTTCCCTATAAAACGAAGAATCGATGGTCAAGTATTCTTAACGTCTGGATAGATATTAAAAATCATTTGGTGTTTGTGCGAAATATAAGGGGGAATTATCAACAACCACGGCATTTGAAATTCTTTCAGGCAAGGTTTGAATAAAGTAATGTATTAAATCTTTTTTTTCTTTTTTACCTCTTAATTAGATTTTTCGCCACAATTAACAAGCGTGGGGGGCGCCTATACAGGATTGTATTTTATTACTTATCGTAATGTCTACCAGCCTACCCTCAAATTGAAATTATTTTAAGCAGGATTAGAGCAAATTACTCTATCAGATCTTGGGTGTGGTCAAATACACTAATCAAAATGGTTTGACCTCCTGAATCGAAAACTGTTATTAGACGTCAAATCTGTTAAGAGATGACGGAACTATGAACTAAAAAGTTTGTACTTGGGGAAAAAAAATCAAAGCCATTCTATGCGTCACTGAGCCGTGACTAAAAATCATTTCTAAGAATTATAGTGTCATGGTGCAAGTTTCACGTAATTGAAAATCATGAAGTTTTCAAGAATTGGTGTTGGATGGGTTTAGGTTCCGTATTGAAAGTGTTATTTTGGAGTTTCAGGAATCGTTTGTCACTGTAGTTAACTGAGCTTATTCAGTAATTAATATCATATCTAAAATAAATTATGGCTTTTCATTGGTTAAACATTGTGGTGCATACGTTTCTAGCGTGAGTTTTCTTATGCGCCCGAAGCACGTTAAACATTTGAACCAGAATAGGTTATTTGCTTTTGAAAACCAGACAACTATAATTCATAAACCACTTTTTACTAAACGAAATGCACCAGAGGCGCCGTTCATTAGCAGCCATGAAACTTTACAGATCTTAGGTACAACACAATTAAAATTACGTTAAAAAAAATGTGTGTTGGTTTTGGTTTCTTTTTTAAATTCTGCGTGCGTAACAATTTTTTATTAAGATATCTCGTGTTGTTTTTTAACTAAATACTGGAATCAAAGTTCTTGAGAAGCAAATTTTTTTCCAAAATATTGAAAACATTTTCTCGTGTGTCATTTCCTCTCAAAATAAATATTACACTGGTAACTTGATGAGTAAATATGAGAGAAGAGATTATAAACAAGTAAACAACCGGGTGTTATGTGACAGAAACAGCAATTTGTACTTTGTATTTGTGTATTTTGCACAGCTGCTAAGGTTATCTACTGTGGTTTGATTTGGTTTTTGTTACGGATTTCGCGCAAAGCTACACGAGAGCTATCTGCGCTAGCCGTCCCTAATTTTGCAGTGTAATACTAGAAGGAAGGCAGCTAGTCATCACCACCCACTGCCAACTCTTGGGGTACTCTTTTACCAACAAATGGTGTGATTTACCGCACGTTATAACGTTCCTATGGCTATAAGGGCGAGTATGTTTGATGGGTCGGGGGATCTCCTGCCGTTCCTAATTTTTAACTACTGGTTAGAGGAAAGGTAGCCAGTCAGGAATATCCTATCACCCACCGTTCACGCTAAGTAGCTGACAGCCACTTTCATAATGCATTAACAGCATAAAGTGCAGGGAGTATTTTGTTATAGCATGGCTGTGAAATCCAAAAACTGTTCACAGAGCCAACCCACACCCTTAATCTGGACAGTTACTGTCACTGTCTAACTTCCGCCCCCAGCAGCACAGCGGTACGTCTACAAACTGGGTTTTGATACCCATAATGGGCAGAGCACAAATTGTCTTACGTATAGTTTTGTGCTTAACTACAAAAGTAATAAAAAAAAACCGACAACTTTATAAACCTCATCCTCGAAATTACAGTTTTGATTTCTCAGAATGAGAATTAAATTATCTGTTTGAAGGAATATCTTCCCACGGGAAATAACACAGTTGTATCGCAAGTCAAACTTCATGTTAACGGATGTAATACTGCGAACATGCTACGAAAACAATGTTGTTGTTTTGAATTAAGCACAAAGCTACACAATGGGCTATCTGTGCTCTGCCCACCACGGGTATCGAAACCCAATGTCTACATGATATCAATACACTGGTAATAAACCATCTTATTTCTCTAACCGTATAATTTGTTTATGTAACTAAGTAAAGATTGTTACTAAAGTTACAACCTCTTGACGTAAGTTATATTTAGCAAGCAAAGCTTTTTATTTAGTTTCTGTTTAACCTTTAACATTATTTTGTAAACGTATTTTTGAGAAAGTTTTAACACGCGAAACACCACATTAAGCATATACAAAAACAATCTTTTGACTTTGTATTCTAATTTTAAGTCAACGATTAAGAAATACAAATTATGTTAAATGTCAACTTAATTTGTTTGATAAAATGCGAACAATACGCCTAGTCTTAGATCGTAAAAAACGTTAAAAACCTAATCTAAATAACTTTTAGAATTACGTGTAACGACACTTAGTGCCTATGAAAAACAAAACAAAAGACTGAATATATGTGGTTATATTTAACCCTTGATATAACATGCGTTTTTTAAAAATAAATAAAATAATAATAATAATTTCTTTTGTCGTTCTTAAGCGCAAAGCCACATAATTGGACATCTGTGCCTGGTTCACCTCGAGTATGGAAACTCGAATTTTAGCGTTATAAGCCTCCAGGTTTACCGATGGACTATTACAATAATAAAGAGCTAAGCGCTTTACGACTGAATTCTTTTTCAGAGTAACTTTGCGATTATTATTTATTCAAGTAAGTGGTTGAAAAAGAAAACTGTCTAAAGATTGGAAGTTAAGAACTAAAGGAGATTATATGATAAAATCAATGAAACTATGTCACACTATAATGGAACTCTTGTTTGTTTTTGTTTTTGAATTTCGCACAAAGTTGCTCGAGGGCTATCTGTGCTAGCCGTCCCTAATTTAGCGGTGTAAGACTAAAGAAAAGGCAGCTAGTCATCACCACTCACCGCCAACTCTTGGGCTCTTTTAACAATGTAATAGTAGAATTGACGCCCCCACGGCTGAAAGGACGAGCATGTTTGGCGCGACCCTCAGATTACGAGTCGCACGCCTTAACGCACTTGGCCATGCCGGGCCGATGGAACTCTTACTTATATGTTTCTGGAAAAACGTTTTTATTACGAGATATTCAATTTCCAACTTCGCGAATTTTCTTCCCTGTGTGCACGAAGAGTTGCAATGGGGATCACGATCTTCCCGTTTCACTTTCTTTTCCCGTTACGGAGAACTTTGTTTTCCTTTATTTTTAGATTTTATACATGACGTAATAAATATGTCACACGCGGCTCTGATGCACTGGCATCATCTCTCTAAATATAATAGCACTATCTCTTGTATGTCCATCTAAATACTTTGCAAGGTATGGATGGATCTTCATTAAAACTCGTATGGAGGCTCATTAGGTCCATGAGAAAAGACACAAATTTTCAATTTTGCATTTTGAAATTTTTTTGTTACCTATTTGCCTCTTTTGTTGGATCTTCACGAAATTTGACATGAAAATTTGTCGGGTCCATGAGGAGATACATGCAAATTTATGGTTTCACATTTTGTGTTTTGCTGTTTTTATGGGCAATTTAGAAATTATCTATTAAGAAAACAGCTTTTCATGTCCTTAGATAACCTTTCATTAATTATAAAGTTGCCTAACTCTTTGGTCCAGGGTATGAGTACCCTAGCTAGTGTATATAATTAGAGGCAGGTCAGGTTAAAGCAGGTAAACTGCTCAAATAGTTTACAAACTTTACTGGACAATCAGTAAAAGTCTTATCTGATTGATTTATACGAAGAGAAAGTTGTGTTAAAAACCTATAATCGCTTGATCAGGTGAGCAAGACGACCTTTTCATTTCTACAATAGAACAAAGGTAATCATAAGACTGATTTTTTAACGAAAAAGAAATGGGATAACATTAAATTCCAGCCCTAATTATACGTTTCAGTTTATTATTGTTAAATTTAAACTTAACATCAAAGACTTACCTCTAAATCCTGCTGCGCATGTACATGTATAATTGTCCAGTGATTTAAGAGTGCACGTGCCCCCATTCTGACACGGGTCACTGTCACAAATATTCGGAAGAGCAATTTCACAAAGAGAAGCTGTGTAACCAACTGGACACGTGCACGAAAACGTTGGGTTACTCCTGACACTCAGGTTCACATTACAACTGCCACCGTTCTGGCATCTTGGTCCAGCACCAGTATGGCAGGGATTCAGGTACTGACAGTACTCTCCAACAAACATTGACGAACACCTGGAAGAAAGAAACATGCACATTCAGTGATTCAGTTGTATACTTGAGGAGTTATGACGCTAATATTCTGGATTCGATATCTGTGGTGGAACGGTTCGGGCATGACCAAATGGTTAGAGCGCTCAACTTGCAATATTATGGTCGCGGGTTCGAATCCTCGTCACATCAAACATGCTCGCCCTTTCAGCCGTGGGGGAGTTTTAATGTTACGGTCAATCCTACAATTCGTTGGTAAAAGAATAGCCCAAGAGTTGGCGGTGGGTGGTGGCGACTAGATGACTTCCCTCTAGTCTTACACTGCTAAATTAAGGACGGCTGGCGCAGATAGCCCTCGTGTAGCAAAATTCAAAACAAACAAACATTGTTGGGTACAGCGCAGATGCCCCCTAGTGGCACAGCAGCATGTCTGTGGACTCACACCGCTAGATACCCGTAGTTGACAGAGCGCAGATAGTCTACTGTGTAG
Organism: Carcinoscorpius rotundicauda; assembly: GCA_011833715.1. Classification (NCBI taxonomy): domain Eukaryota; kingdom Metazoa; phylum Arthropoda; class Merostomata; order Xiphosura; family Limulidae; genus Carcinoscorpius; species Carcinoscorpius rotundicauda. The sequence continues at coordinate 21,541,037 of CM022400.1, forward strand.
CTTTGCGCTTAATTCAGAAAATATCAACAGCGCAAATAGTCTATTGTGCAGCATTGCGCTTGAATTGAAAATCCCCTCGTAATCATGTAATCCAGATAAAAGAAACAAATAATATCCTAACTTAAAACGAGTTTTGACGAATCTTTATGAAATTCTTGTTGTTTCCGTGGAGCAGATTGCCGGTTCTATCACCAAATCTTCACATGAACGAACTTCCCTCTAGTGGATCAGCGATAAGTTTGGAGACTTGCAAAGCTGGGTTGTGGGTTTTTTCTCCACAGTGGACAGAACTAGACAGCCCATTTTGCAGTTTAGTGATAACAGAACAGTAACAATTCTATTTTAGTCTTTGAAACAATCAACGACGCCACATCGATTACATACTTTCGTATAATTTGGAATTTCTCTGTGTTGATTACCTTTCATTATGTTGTTGTTTTTATTTACTTTATTCTAAAGTTACACAACGGCTACCTCACCTTCCACACCGTATGGATCGAACATCAGTTTTTAATCATCGTGAATCTTTAAGATTACCGCTTAGTCCACGTGTTATCCTCTCCCTGATGATATAGGTTATTTACCTTTAAGAAGTAACAGGTTTAAGAGTGAAGTACTGAAATCTAAACACTTAAATTTCGTAGTATAAACTTGTGTTTAGCGAAAATTACTCACCTGTAAGAAGAACATTCAATCAAACACTCGCTGTTGGTTTCTCAGTACAAAGTTATACAATGGACCATCTTCACTCTGCTCTACTGTGATGAATGGAAACCCCAAATTTTAGCATTGAAAGCGGTGGGTTACTATTAATTATTATTAGCTTGTATTGATAATATCGATTCTGCTAAAATTTTTTATTTGCATTTTTTTTCAGTTGCATGTAATGGTGGAAGAATGGTCAGATGATTTCGAGTGGCCAATAAACTTCTACCAGTTTTAGTTCCTATGCTCATTCAGCATATTTTGCCCATTTCTGTAGGGAGAACCTTCCATTCACGCTTCAATTCTTTCAAAGTCCCTTGTAATATCACGTTTTTATCAGTTTGAATACTTTAGATTAGTTATAGAACACAGCAAACAAGCAAATAGAGTCATTAAGCAACACTATACCGTTTTTACGACTGCTCTTTAACAGATGGTGTGATATTTGTTTTGAGATATCAGACTTGATTTAACTTAACTTGTTTAGTATGAATACAATAACCTTTACAGTGACAGATGTTTGTTTTCAATTTCGTGCAAAGCTACACCAGAGTTGTCTGCGCAGTGACCGAAACCAATACATTATATGTAATTACCTTTTTCTTGATATTTTAAATTAGGGATACGCGCCTTTTTTTCTTTTGGTAAGGAATCGCACTGAGTTTTTTAGTGTAAAAAAGAGAACTCTCTCGAATTTATCAGATAACTAAAAACCAAAGGAGAATAATTAGGGTTCTACAACAAATGCTAGCCAAAGAGTTAGTGTCAATTGGTGCTGATTTGTTTTACTATTTCAATTTGGTCAATCTGTTCAAAATCAGTAACGGACAGGTACAGATACGTCAGGAACGAACTGGATATGTGTTGTGTATAGATATGTATATATAGATATGTGTACATATATGACGAAGTTACATTTCTGTATCACAGACAGCGAAGAAGATTAAATGATGAAGCATCTATATTTGACTGTTTAGTATTTACTCCTTAGCGACCTCTATAGGGCTTTTCTTCTACGACTCATAATTTGAAATTATCTATTTTAATTGGTTGTTTTTTCTAGGAGGGTACTTGTTAAAACTCTCTCCAGTGCAATGTGGCCTTCGTGTTCTAAGCACGAGGATACTTGTTTCATTCCCGTCGTTTATGATGAAATGTAATATTCATATTCTGAGCACAAAATACTCAACACAACGTTGTCATTTTGGTGTTGTGTGATGTTCATATTCTGAGCACAAAAATACTCACTATAACGTTGTCATTTTGGTGGTTGTGATGTTCTTATGCTGAACACAAAAATACTCACTGCAACGTTGTCATTTTGGTGTTGTGTGATGTTTATATTCTGAGCACAAAAATACTCACTATAACGTTGTCATTTTGGTGGTTGTGATGTTCATATTTTGAGTACTGTGGCAACCGTTGCAACACCGTCACTTTGGCGCAGCGTAATTTTCGTATTTTGAGTATAAGGATGTACACGCTGCCTATCTACATCTTTGATGCAATGTAATATATATACAAGTATTAAGATACTTAATATAACACTGTCACTTTTACGCATTTTGCCCTTTGTGTTCTTAAGAAGCGATGTTTTTTCTACTTACTATTTTCTTAGACACAAACACAAAGTAAATTATGTATGCGTAAGTTTCAGAAACGTGTCACAGCGACTACGTTAAGTTTTCTTGTGTTTAAGAAAAATTAAGGTTCTTTGATAAAAGTATGTTATTCAGTTTACGAACTTACACTAACGTACTGGTTATGAAAAAGAAATCTTATACGAGACAAAAATTACTTATTAAAAATATTTGGTGTATTATGTGCCCCACCTTAGAAGTTAAAACGAAGAACGGTTCAGTATCTCTGAAAATACCTGCATATGTCCCCAGTATAAAACCCGGTACATAACAATACGAAGAGTTAAATGTTTTTGTAATGGAAAATTCAATTCACACGTCTAGTTTAAATCTGTCTGAAACTGAAAACCCAAAGCGTTAACAATCACAGTTTGAGATGTCTGATATTATGAATAACAACATCGTCCTGGATAGCTGGGACGAGAAAAAATGCAATGCTATTGTCAACGTGGTAGCTATTCGCCATAGTCCCCGGGTCGTGCTACTGAGGTACTCTCGTCCCTCACGAGACTTTGTCAGTTGTTTGAATTTACAAAAAAAGCGATTAGCTCAGCGTTTGTTCATAAAATCTAAATCTGGAAACAGAATCGTTGACATCGTGACCTTACAACCTAGTCACCCCGTGGGACTCTCAGCTTCCACATCGAAACAATGAACACGTGAGAGAAAGCCTGCTTTACAAAATTTAGTCGGGATGTATGGATGGGGAGGGGCTGATGTGCAAGTACAGCCTTGCATCGTAACAAGAATGAAAAACAAGTTTCACAAACCCCTTCACATCGCTACCCGGTTTTGGAGGCACTATAGTTAAGTTCAGGAACACTCAACTGTGCATATGACACTTTATAAGGGAAGAAGTGACTCTAGTTCAACTATTTCTTTGTTTTTTTCTTTTCGTTAGACAGGTGACATATTTCGAATGTCTATATTATTGGTATTTTCATTATCATTATTGATACATTTAGGTTAAATGACTCCCAAAAGTTCTTCAATGAGGCTATTGACGGTGATGACAAGGTAATGGGAGGTTAGACTCCAAGAGACAGTAGTGAGTGGATTAAAAAGTGAGTTAGAAAACAGCACGAGGTTAAGGAGGACACATGATGTGTTGAATCTAGATTCTCCAATATCAGATCTCCTTATAGTTTGTTATTTTCGCTAGCCTCCCAAGTGGCCAACGGTTTGTCTGCGGACCAACATATCTAGAAATCAGGTTTCAACATCTGTGATAAGTAGAGCATATATACACAGACCATTATGTAGCTTAGTGATTAATTTCAATCATTCCTTTTACTGTGGTTTGTCACTAATTACTCAAAGCATTTAAGATGAAATACAAATAATTATGTAATATTTTATGGACTGTATTTTTTCTTCAGGTCCAAAATTAAAATTCTTTTTTTTAACAATACATTATACTATTAACATAAGGGTTAACATAACAACAGCAATGAAAATTTAAAACAATTTCGCTAATTCGAGAATTTTAATAAATGGGCTGTTAGGCCTAAGTTTACTCCAAAACTGACGAGCTCTGAAAATATAACATTTTGTTTTATAACTTTGCTTTCTCTGCTGAGGCTAACCAGTAAGTGTCTGTACTTCCGACACTGAAAATGAGTTTCAATATTCGTGGTGGGAACAATACAAAGAGCCCATTGTAAAGCTTTGAGTTCAGGCCCGACATAGCCAAGCGTGTTAAGGCGTGCAACTCGTAATCTGAGGGTCGCGGGTTCTCATCTTAGTCGCGCCAAACATGCTCATCCTTTCAGCCGTGGGGGCGTTATAATGTAACGATCGATCCTATTATTCGTTGGTAAGAGTTGGCGGTGGGTGTTAAATTAGGGACGGCTAGCACTCGAGTAGCTTTGTGCGAAATTCGAATACAAACAAAGCTTTGAGTTTAACAATAAAATTTTTCGAAAAAAACACAACGGATTTAATGAGATAAACATTTTTACGAATTATATTTTTCATTTGTTTCGATTTTCCAAAAGTTTATACATGTTTTTAAATGTATTTCCTTTTCCGTTCTAACAGAACAATAGCAGATCTTGCGAGTTTATTTGTTTCGAAATTTTGCGTAAAGCTATATCCCCTTCCTAATTTTGAGCTTATAGACTAAAGAGAAGGCAGTAATGTAATGCTTCCACAATCAACTCTGTCTGACCGAATAGAGGGATTTGACTATCACTCTTATAGTGCTTACATTGATCCAAAGTGTGGAGCAGGCTAGACTGTTGCAGCATGACGAAGTACAGTCCGATTATACGAACCATATGCCTCGTACAGCACATTTTCCGGATGAAAGAGGTTTTAATAAACAAACTTCTAGTGGTAAAAAAACAAAAAACGACTGGAAATTTACGTCAGCTCTTGGACTTGTGCCTCATGAAACATTGGTTCTACGAGGATCCTCAATTATATACACTTCAATCACAAATATTATCTGATGAAATTAAAAACTATAAAAATTTCCGTGGTGATATTATTGGTATTTCTAGGAATAATCGGTAGATGGGGCTATTTTTTGAGGTTTATTTTTTTCTGTGCAGTGACAGAAGCTTTCCCTTTGTTAAAAACAAAACAAAAACATTTCACTCTGACACAGTCTTGCTTACCGAGAACTTTTACAGTGTACTTTATTATAAGTTAACAAGATCCAAGTAGCTCTGTTCAATATTTAGTGATAAGCGACAAACACAACGCCCATTACGAACTCGCTCCCTTTCAAAACAAACAAAACCTTTATAATCATGACCACCTGCAATTTTACAGACAGCCGTGACCTCTAGTGATTATAAACAATCCAAATTACTACTGATTATAAATCATCAAATAACTAAAGGCTTAATCTGATCGTAACTTATGCAAGCTAAAGCTCTAAGATCACATGATCGTGACCATTTGTCGTTTTGCAGACAGAAGGTAACTTCTGCCACCAAGCACTCTTGCGAATTTGCAAACAATTATTTCCTCAAATAACCACGAACACTTGTCATATTGTAAACAATCTTAACCCTCTAGTAGTCAACTACTTGGGCCAATTTTCAAACAATCCTGGCACATTAGTCGAAAACTGAAGTTACCCGGGAAACAGTCCTTATTGTTGTTAACTATTAAATCATAACATCTGATAAACGAATTTAACCTATAATGATTAGTAACTAACATCCTTTAGGGGACAACAATTTTTTTTTAATTATTATGATATCATTACAATTTTGATCTGCGGCATTTATAAGATGCTATATTTAGCGTCAGATCCTCCGCCATCTATCATTAAAAAGTGCTATAATTGGTAAGCAGTTCTGCTATTTAGTACTTTTTTAAATATTTTCCACTTCTACTTTATGAAATATCACGCCGTACACTAGACACGAATAACTTATAATCTTTAAAATAGCTCTGGCCTGTGAGAATTGTAAAACTGGAAGATTTTAATAAAGAACACCGCATTATAGAAACTCAAAAGTGCCGATAACTGGAAGCCAAATAAAATAAATGTGAAAGCTAATTTTTTTACACGTGATAATTCGTTTGTTTGTTTGTTTTGGAATTTCGCACAAAGCTACTCGAGGGCTATCTGTGCTAGCCCTCCCTAATTTAGCAGTGTAAGACTAGAGGAAAAGCAGCTAGTCATCACCACCCACCGCCAACTCTTGGGCTACTCTTTTACCAACGAATAGTGGGATTGACCGTCACATTATACGCCCCCACGGCTGGGAGGGCGAGCATGTTTAGCGCGACGCGGGCACGAACCCGCGACCCTCCGATTACGAGTCGCGCCATGCCAGCCCAATAATTCATCAGATCTTTTATGTAAGAGATGTTTTCATATATATACCTAAATAAAAGTTACAAAGTGATAGAAATATAACTTTAAGGTTCATACACATGATTTAGTAACATGTATTTGAAAACATATATTTATTCCTTCTTAATTTAGTAACGACGGTGCTTACGATAAACACCGATCGACTTGTGACTACAGTTTGTTCTCGTTGAAACAACTTTATTTCTAAGATGACCTTTGTAAGCAACAGCTTGGAAACAAGCACACAAAAACAAAACATCTGGTCGTTTGCATACTTGGCTTAGTTTTTTTTTAACTTTGTACAAAGCTACACGAGGGCTATTTGCACTAGCCGTCCCTAATTTAGCGGTGTAAGGCTAGAGGGAAGGCAACTAGTTATCATCACTCCCCGCCAACTCTTGAGCTGCTCTTTTACTAACGAATAGTGGGATTGACCATCACATTATAACGCCCCCATAGCTGAAAGGGGCGAGCATATTTAGTGCGACGGGGATTCGAATCCGCGCCCCTCAGACCACGAGTCGAGTGCCTCAACCGCTTGGCAATGCCGGGCCTCGCCTGGATGTAGTGTAAAACATTTTAGCCTTGTAATTTCATTTGGATTAAAATTCTTAGCTTACTGTTCAAACAAGTACAGTCAGCGATCATAACACAATCAACATCCTAGTCATGAGACAAAACTCGTTTCATTATCTTCTCTATTTCATGAGAACTTGTGCCATCATATATTCTCATGACTAACAATTCGGTAGTAAGCAGCAGGTTTTATATTACATATGTTTTATAAACTATTTCAATAATTCTCGCAACCTAGCGTAGCCTATCAATTAACAAGTCGAATTATGAATTCGGTAGTCCTTGGTTTGCGCCCTATATCGCAATATCGCGCTTCACCACGTGAAGTCATGGATGTGATATTTTAATTAAAAAAATTTAAAAATTCGTGGCATGTGTTGCGGACTTTTTACCTTTCCTCAGTTCAAAATTAGGAACAGGTAATGTTGTATCTCCTATGTAACTTTTCACGGTTATCCGAAAAAGACAAATCTGATAACATTGTATACTTCTGAGCTTACAGGTTTACGTGAAGTAACATAAATTAAGATTGCATTACCAACTAATAATCAGAGTTTGTGATCGCATGCAAAACTACACTCTTATAATTGCTTTAAAATGGCCCCCCAGTGGCTCAGAGGTATGTCTGCGGACTTACACTCTAAAATCTGGGTTTCGATACCCGTGGTGGGCAGAGCACAGATAGCCCATTGTGTGGCTTTGTGCTTAATTCCAAAACAACAACAAGCTTTAAAATGATTTATTGTCCCAATGTTATTTACTATGACAGTTGTTAGATCACATATATACTAATATACGAATGCTAAAAACATTAGTGTTATTTTTACTTAACCACACTTGATACAATAGTGAATATTCTGTTAATAGAAGTTTATTCTACTCTTAACTAATTACAATGATGTTTGCATAAATATATAATATATAGTTTTATTCATATGTGGATCAATGTTTTCGAGAACACCGAGTACAATAAAGTATTTTTAGCCTTGGTAGCCCCATCTACCGATTATTCCTAGAAATACCAATAATATCACCACGGAAATTTTTATAGTTTTTAATTTCATCAGATAATATTTGTGATTGAAGTGTATATAATTGAGGATCCTCGTAGAACCAATGTTTCATGAGGCACAAGTCCAAGTGCTGACGTAAATTTCCAGTTGTTTGTTTGTTTACCACTGGAAGTTTATTTATTAATTCTTAAGCAACGATTCCATAAAATGCGATTTAACGGTCTGGCTGAAAGTTTAAATCCACATGATAATTTTTAGTTATTAAACATTTAAATAAATAATTATATATTCTTTAAAATTAAAAGTTGCACAGTTTAGTGTATGTTATGACAATTTAAGCTGGTATTTAAAATTTATAAAATTAATGCATGTTGAAATATTCACCTCCATTCTTTTTAAAGCCTCTTCAGTAGCAAAATGGTATGTCTGCGAACTCGCATTTCAAAAATCTAGTTTCGATACCCGTGATTGGCAAAGCACAGATCGCCCATTGTATTGCTTTGAGCTTAATTCCAAATAATCAATAACCAACCCTAAAAAAAATCGTGAAAACCGGCATGAAATTTTGTATTAATAAACAAGTCTGGAAATAAACATATTTTTAATTACTATTCCTGGCATGGCCAGGTTGTTAAGGCACTCGACTCGTAATCCAGGGGTTGCAGGTTTGAATCCCCGTCACACCAAACATGCTCGCCCTTTCAACCGTGGGGCATTATAATGTGATGGTCAACCTCACTAAATTAGAAACGGCTAGTGCAGATATCCCTCGTGTAGCTTTGCGCAAAATTAAAAAACAAACAAACAAGCATATGAAATGCAATTCTTGTATACACGCTTATTGCATTTCAAAGAATGAAGCTTTAGTTTGGAATTAGAGGAACAATCCGTTTCGCATGGCAGCTACTGAAACAGTAGTAAAAATTCCCACATTCGCCGTTTTACACGCGTGCTTTATCTTGACCAGAGTGCAAGCTGTCATGTCTAATGTACCACTGAGGGCGCAAGGACACAACATTCATGACCACATTGCTTGACTAGTGATGGTTGTAATCAGAAGGTCACGTATCACTGCGCTACCGTTTCCATGGTCTACTTTCTCCTGGGAACATCAGCCTCGAATATTTTCCTTCAAACTATTGTCATTGTTAAAACACCTGTTTCCCGACCTATATATAGTGGCCATGCTAATTCACAGCTTTGACATAAATCCCTATCCGGTTACGGTTTCATGAAGAATTAACAACATTAACTTCTTGTTGATCATGCCACGTGAAAGCGACAAATATAACTTTAAAAACTTCACGCATAAATATGTTCAAGAAAATGACAGTAAACACCAGTTATTTGAATTTTACAAATTATATTAATTACCAAAGAGTTTTTGTTTGTTTGTATATTTCGCGCAAAGACTACCCGAGAGCTATCTGTGCTTGCCGTCCCTAATTTAGCAGTTTAAGACTAGAGGGAAGAAAGCTAGTCATCACCATGGTGAACTTTTGGGTTACTCTTTCACAAATGAATAGAGGAATTGACCGTAGCACTATAACACCCTACGGATGAAAGTGCGAGCATGTTTGGTGCTAAAGGAGTTCGAACCCGCGATCCTCAGGCTGCGAGTCAAATGCCTTAATAACCTGGTCATGCCTGACCGAGTTTTGTTTTTCCTAGCTAAGAAACTCCACAGAGTGCGTCACCATGTGACAAGCTGGAAGATTATGAATTTTTATAAAAACTAATTTTATAATGGCGTTTTTCATTCTTTTTTTATTTTTAAAATAAAATCTTCTTCATAGTGGAGCCAATAAAGTAAAACTATCCATGTGAAATATACCATGGTATAAGTAAGCATTTGTTGGTAAGATTTATTTGTTAGTTTTAAAGTAAAAGGCACATTGAACCGCTAGAGGGAACCGAATCTTGGATTTTAGCGTCGTAAGTCTGTAAGCTAACCGCTGTTTCTTCTGGTGACACTTTGGTAAAAATGAAATAATAAAAAACATTTACCCTTCCTCGCTGTGTTTCATATATATTTCTCTAAGGAAGAGAAAAAAAATGTAACAACCACTATTTTAGATTTATCATGTTGTATTAATGGTTCGTTTTCAAGAAAAACATGGCGCATTGATTTTGTTTCTGAGTGTTATCGGAACCCTGACGTTACACCATTGTTACGACCAGCATACGACATAAAAAGAAAAAGAAAATCTACTTTAGAAGATTCTATAATTTTTTTTAATGTTCCTGTTTATAAGGTGGTTGTAACTTCTGCAGTATTGATGGTTGCATAGCCTAATTTATTATCAGCATCAATCTCACTTAAGAAATAACCATACTGTAGTTTTGGCTAAATTAGGTGCTGTAAACCTAATGGTAACAGAATCAATCAAATCAGGCCCACGTGGAAAGAAAACAAACTGGAGGGGCTGAAATATCCACCAGGCACATTATATAGTCCTGAATCATGGGGCGTATATTTTACGACCGAATTCTAGTGGTAGACTAAAACAACTTTCTTCTTTTACACTAGAGGTAATGACCCCAATCTAACAGTGGGGAAGGAATCCTAGCAAGAAAATTATACAAATAGATAAACAAGTTTAACTAGAAGCAAGTTCTTGCTGATTTTTTTTAACACATACAGTAGCCATTAAATGTTTGCGTAAGTGGATAAGACAATGTAAACAAATAAAGCTTGAAATCAAATTCTTAACTTCGAACAAAATTAGAGCAGTAGGCGTTTTTTTGTTGTTTTAATTCAGGAAAGCATTACCTGGTTATCAAAATTTTTCGTATATCTGGGTTTACACAACTAAAGAGATGACATCTTAGAACATTAGATAAACAGTCCAAGCGAATGGTATGACTTCAACGAGACACGACCATCCAACAAGTAACCTCTACCTGTGAAATTTACCTCCACTATATATTTTCTGTTTCCTGGGCAGCATTCAATGTGCTCTTGAGCACATTCATACCATTTGCAAATATATGGGATATGATAATCATTATCATAAAAGAAAGTATGTTGAGGCACCGAAAACCATTAACTTGTCCATCTCTTTATGAAAAACAACAGCAGAAAAACACACTAAACTAAACAAGTTTGATGTTACATGTAATGGTAACGAAAAATAATTCTGAACGAAGTATGTATCCTCTTACAACTAAGACTTTGTAGCTCTTTAATCGACCTCATCATTCTTGTAGAAAAGGAATTTCTGTACAAAACACATTGTTCTCTTGTAATGACAGCTTATTATGGTAGCATAACTTCATTTTCTTCTTTGAATAAAAGTGCTTTTTAACCTAAAACTGGCAAACAGAAAATAACTTGTCTGTTCACAGTGTTACGAACGTGATCAGATTTATCCTACCAACAAAGTGTTTGTTTATAAAGCTACTACTGATTAAAGCGTCAACAATAGTGCTCATTTATAAATTCTTTATTTTACTGGATTTAACACAAAGAAATGCGAAAGCTATCTGAGCTAGAAGTTTCTAATTTTGAGCTGACAGACTTTCAATATCTGATGTTGCAAAACTAAAACATACACTTACTAAGAACAGCAGAAAGGAAAGTTCTTTTTAATTGTAGTTACAAAATTAGCTCAACTGATTAACAACAAAGAGACACTATCTATAGTTACAAAACTAATCCAACCGACTAACAACTAGTAGGCACTAGCTAGAGTTGCAAAATTAACCCGACTGATTGAAAATAAGTAAATACTAACTGGAGTTACAAACCTAACTCCAACTGATTAACAACAGGGTAAAACTGACCAAAGTTACAAACCTAACTCCAACTGATTAACAACAGGGTAAAACTGACCGAAGTTACAAACCTAACTCCAACTGATTAACAACAGGGTAAAACTGACCGAAGTTACAAACCTAATCTGACGGACTAACAATAAGAAGACATCAATAGGAGTTACAAAAGTAATCTAAATGGCCAAAAACAAACAAACAATCACACGTTAATTGGTATTATGTACAATTGTAACTGCCTTGAAATAAGTAAACTTAAGTTGTATATAGTAGATAAAACTAGATCTGCACTTGTCCTTTTATTGACATAAATAATAATAATTTTTGTGTATTACTTAAGCATGTCGTATCTGTACAGTACGGTTAACAACAAGCTGGTCTAGTTTGCTTTTATTTTTTATCAAGTCAGGAGGATCCAACATCATCTCGGAAAGACAAGGTACCAAACTAGAACAACTGTAATTACACACGAGTTAAATAAACGTGCAGAGGTTCTTCGAACAGTTATTTTTTCTCACAAAAATTTCATGGACACAACAGTATACGAACAAAGAACAGCGCTAAATGGAGAGGTTTGTTTGTTTTGGAATTTCGCACAAAGCTACTCGAGGGCTATCTGTGCTAGCTGTCCCTAATTTAGCAGTGTAAGACTAGAGGGAAGGCAGCTAGTCATCACCACCCACCGCCAACTCTTGGGCTACTCTTTTACCAACGGATAGTGCGATTGACCGTCACTTTATACACCCCCACGGCTGGGAGGGCGAGCATGTTTAGCGCGACGCGGGCGCGAACCCGCGACCCTCGGATTACGAGCGCACGCCTTAACGCGCTCGGCCATGCCAGGCCGAAAAATGGAGAGGAAATATAGACACTGACAAAAAAAAAATTGCTATGAGGTCTAATAGGAGAGTTTAAACAGTTGCGAATAGTTCATAACTTTGGAGAAGTCACCACACCATGTATAATAGTTATTCAGGATTAATGTTTTGAGGTAGCAAAAATAATTAAACTTATTTTTAAAGGGGAAGGCGTATTTTATTGGAGGCGATGCTTAGAATTGGACTAAATAGCACTTTAAAATTCAACTGAGGGACGTATCTTGCCACTACAATACGTGTAACGTATACAACATAATGAAAAGATAAAGGAGGCAAATAGTTTAAAAAGACTCTTTGTGTCAGTAATGAACGTCACAAACGTAAGTAAATAAATTGGAGCCGGTTGGAAACTTAAACTACTACAATAGACTAAGTTATCAACGAAAAAGATTAGGCTACAAGTAATTTAAACAAACAAGCCTGGCTCAGTTATAATACAATTAAACATCAGACACACAGTTCGAACTAATATAAAAGGTTTAAAATTCGTTTGTTGTTATTTTTTAACTTCGTGAGGGCAATCAGTGTTAACTGTCCCTACTTAATTAGAAGCGATGCACAAGGGGGAATGCAGGTAGTCAACATCACCCCATCGCCAGCTCTTAGATTATTCTTTACCAACAAACACTGGTTTTGTTTTGTTTGTTTTTGAATTTTGCGCAAAGCTACTCGAGGGCTATATCTGCGTTAGCCGTCCTTAATTTAGCAGAGCAAAACTAGAGAGAAGGCAGCTAGTCATCACCACCCACCGCCAACTCTTGGGCTACTATTTTACCATCGAACAGTGGGATTGACCGTAATATTATGACGCTCCCCACGACTGAAAGGGCGAGCATGTTTAATGCGACAGGGATTCGAACCCGCGACCCTCAGATTACGAGTCGAACGTCTTAAGTCACCTGGCCATGCCGGGCCTACAAACAGTGGGATTGACTATCACGTTATAATGTTCCCATGGCTGAAAGTAAAAATATATTTAGCAACTTATTTCAATTCAATGACCTGCAGTTTGCGAATTGAGCGCCTCAACCATTCAAGGTTGTGCTATCATTATCGAAAAAAGCGTTAACACTTTCTATGTTGGGATAGCAATATATAAAGCGTCTGGATATTTGTCTCTTCAAGTCATCAGAAGCTAGATATTAAGAGCTACCTCTATATTTGCCGCTTTTTACTTACCGGAATGTCCCAAAGTCGAAAACCGGAGAACAGCCAGAACCGAGATTTCTTACTTTAATTCATCATCATCTTTCTTCAGTAGGCCTAACACCTACCTAAGCGTTATAATGTAACGGTCAATCCCACTATTCGTCAAACTCACAATTCCAGTGATATGTCCACTTCCATTCCTGTCTTGCTTGGCTTCTTTTTAAAACTCAGAAGGCGGCCTTACATAGAATGTTATGTTTATTTAGCGAAACTATATACTAATACTTGTACTGTATATAGATTTAGTAAGTAGAGTTTATTTCATATTTTTGCTTTAAACATTGGAAACGCTTGTAAACAATAAATTGACACATACTAATATTTTAAAATACTAGTTTCTGGTTGAACCAGCACCTATATAACTTTAAGATAGGTGCCCATGTAATAAAATACTTCATTCAACTTCAGCTTATGATATAAATCATTTGATGAAGGGTTACTTCGAACAAGGACCAGTTTCAGTGTCTGTTACGTAGTAGTGTTAATATTAAATAACAACACTATGATTAAAGTAATTAAATTAAATATGATTATAAATTTATATATAACTAAAGAGGAAGATTTACTGTTTTGTTTTATATCGAACTTAATATCTGGTCAGAATTTAAAAACCAAATAAACGTGGTTAGAATCTTTAACATAATTAATATGACTGATTCTAATCGAATATTTCTGAGCTCGTGACTTAGGCCTGAAAATCAGTAAATTCCCGAAAATTTCTGGAATGCAGTTTGGAGATCAGAGAACTTACTGGAATCAAACTTTTCAGAGAGGATATGATGACATTCACTTTCGGAAGTTACCCACAGACTAGAAGTTTCTAGACTTTAGTATATAAATATCTTTAATGGTTGTGTGTAGTACCTTCTGAGACCTAATCAACTGCCGAAAGTTACCACGTTCAAGCTTTTATAAAACCTGAAATTGTATGTGAGGGTTAGAAGGAAAAAAACAAACTAGAATTGTATATGACGCCAAAATTGTTAAGACGTATTGTACTTTAAAATTTTGATTCTTGACATTATCAGTCAAGTTTCAGTAATTGTGTTAATATTGCTTTATAATTATGTAAATATTTTAAATTAATAATTATATGCATATTATCACTGTAAAATTATTCTTTCCGTGATTTAATAAATTTGTGAATAATTACTATTGTAATTGGCTCTGTCTTGTTTGTTGGTTTCACGATCGTTAATTTACCCCGTAACAATGACATATAAAAGAAAACTTTAAAAACACTGATATGGTACAATCTAAAAGGCACTATTTTGATTAGATGGATATAAAAGTGTGTCCTGATGTTTTACGCTAGTCCCGATTTGATGAATACAGATAAGAGTCCACATTTAACAAGTTGCTGTATTTCCAAGAAAAGAAACATTAATCTGATGTCAAAGAAACGTTTATTTTTTCAATAAATACTGTAAAAGGTTAAGTTTGTTTGTTTGTAAAATTTCGTGCAACATTACACAAAGGCTATCTACAACATCACCCACCGCCAAATCTTGGATGCTCTTTACCAACGACTAGTGGAAATGGAATTGACTGTAAGATTATAAAACCCTGACTGAAGATTTTTGGTAATGAGATTCAAACCTGCAACCTGCAAATTGTGAGTCGAGCGTTCATATCACCAAGCCAGAGGGGGAAGATACACATCTTTGCAACGTATTTTATTTCAGTGTAGTACATATTTCAAACACACTTTAAAACATAGAACAATAACCATTATTGATCTATTTGGTTTACCATAGCATATAAAGATTTCGGAACTTTGTAAACTCGGTCTGTCATTTTAAAAATTGTTTATTTATTAAGCAACAGCATCAGTACCAGGAAATATGACGTAATCAAACTATACAGGGGGCGCTAATAGCAAGATCAATACCATTTTCACTATGGAAGTTTTTTCTTCTTTTTTATAATTTCGCACAAAGCTGCTCGAGGGCTATCTGAGCTAGCCGTCCTTAAATTAGCAGCGTAAGACAAGAGGGAAGGCAACTAATCATCACCACCCATCGCCAACTCTTGGGCTACTCTTTAACCAACGAATAGTGGGATTGACCGTCACATCATAATGCCCCATGGCTGAAAAGACGAGCATGTTTGGCGCGACCGGGATGCGAACCCGCACGATTACGAGTCGCACGCCTTAACACGCTTGGCCATGCCGGCCCACCATGAAAGAGCCGTGAATTAACAACCGTTATGTTCTGAGTAAAATTTGTAACAAGCATCTTGAATTCTAACAGGTAACAAGTTCGGAGCTTCCTTTTTGTTTTGTAAACGTAACATTTAGTTTCTGAGAGAAATTTCTGTCTATCCGCTAAATTTTATGTACCTGTGAGCGATGTCATTGTAATACATATTTGATGTAGCCTATGAGGACTGGGATTCCGCTAAATAAAAGTGACAAACGTAATGCGGAGGACGAAATTACAATACTTTAAGAGTCTACTGTTTGTTTGTTTTTCCTATGCTGAACAGATTACATAAAACTGAAATTTGGACAAATGAATATCATGTAAGGGTATAAGTAATCCCCAGACAACACATACTAGTGTTGTGTCTATACTTTCTACTGTGCAGTCCGCCGAAACGACATAATGCATACATCTTATACGAATGTTTTGAATGACATATAGCTCTGCGCACAATAGTGTCCGCTTTCTTCGGAATCCAGCCATGTTAAGGATATGACATGACATATGGGATTTATCGTATCTGTAATAAACGTGGATACATGTGGTAAATGGTTAATGTAAATATAACCATATACAGTCCCATGTTTATGTAAGCACTTGAAACCAGTAAAAGCTTAATGTTTGTGTTATAAAGAGTACCACTACTTCCTGACACAAGTGTCAGTGATACACATATAAAAATAATAAATAAGATACCGATTTCCTTTGGCAAGCTTTATATAATAGAAACGCGTACATTGTCACGTGCTCCGGGTTGTGTCGTGGGTGTTTTTCCATGAACTGAATGAAACTCAAACTAAAAACTACCAATCATGAAGTGTCAGTAAAGTCCGTAGAAAATGAACCACAATAGCTGCAGAATGTACCGGCTTACAAGAATTCCAGTGGTATTGTAATGCGAATAACACGCGTTACATCAAATACTTTCTTCCTGCCATAAGATGTTCCACGGATATTAGTGAACCATGGCTTATTCTTACACGGCAATGCATAGTATAACTCATAAGCATAAGAAATACACACGTACATACCACAAGTATGTAAACTAATGTGATGTTACGGTTATAAAGGTATACAATACTTTCTCAACCATTGTTCCGAACATACACAAGTTTGACTTTTTACGAACAACGCGACGTGTTTCCTTTAAGGAAGACCTGTTCTTTCTCTCAGAATGTTTGAAATGTATGCAATTCAAGGCTTCTTTCTGTGCAAATTCATAAAGAAAAATCAGGGCGTTGATTCAAGGCACATCGTACTGTGTAAATGGACAGAAGCAGTGCAGCTACTGTAAACCCAGTCTGCATACCAGAGTGCTCAAAGCCTGCATCCAGCCACGTAAAATACCAGTTCAGTGCACGGGCTTATAGTGGCTCGCGCACGCTTTGTTCACTGGTCGTGATTCCCACGGTCTAGGGTGTCAATGTGAAGAGGGGGCAGAAGAACATCGGGGGCCTAACAAGTTGGCAGAAGATGAACGCGGGTGTATAAAGATAGTGGCGGAATGATTGTCAAGTACACTACTGATACTTTATACTTTAAAATGTTCTGGAGACGGCGTTCGTTTTTGTTTTGTTTTTCCTACCAGAAAAGTGAAAGCCTACACGACTATGAAAAACAGTTTCAAATGCATTGCAGAGCTTGCTGTCTTACAAGAGATGTTTTGTTTGTGTCTGTCTAAAGGAAAACCATTTAGATATATATTTCGACTTTAATTTAAGAAGGAAAAAACTAGAGTTGAAAGTTTCCCTTCTCAAAAAAAAAAATAAAGTTTAGCGTTTGCCCACTAAACGCGAAAATAATTTTCACAATACTTGTTGTTTAATTTTTATAAATTATGTAATTCTAATCATATGTTAGAAAGAAATCTCTGATACATATCTAAGTCTAGCTTCAGAGTTGGAGATGCGCATGGCCCATCGGCTAACATGATTGGGCTGTGGATCAGAGTTCGCGCTTCGCATCCCGTTGCTGTAAAATCACGCCCTACCCTTCATAACCCGTATGTACGATATAAAAGTGACCGTCAAACACTTCTATTCGGATATATATGAGCAGCCACAGTTGATAATGGGAACTTTTGACAAACTGGTTTTCCTCTAGTTTACCTGTTCAAAATTAGAGACCAGTCGACTAGTCAGAACAACCATATGCGGGTTAAACACTTTACTGGTTAGTGTGCAGATTGTTTATTTAGTTCCATCACCTTAACATGGCAGTTACATAATCCACTAAATACAACAGAGAAGAAATACAGTGACAAATGTGGTCTTACCGAATTAAGTGAAAGGGAAAAGTTAATTCTAAACTACTTATTTTAAACAATGGCGAAATTTACAATGAAGCCAACTATACCTTTAATATCTCTTAATTTTACGCTCCCATTATACCTTAGAAACTTACCTAAGTAAGTTACACTGAATCTGAAACATTTAATGTTTTTCAATTCCATATGCAGGTTCAAATAGGTTTTGCATGGGTTTCTGCTCCATTAGTAAGTTGAATCTCACACGGTACTGAAAATTACTTTGTTAACAGAAACTATCCAGTTCAACAACATTAGTTTATATTTGTTTGTTTTGAATTTCGCGCAAACCTACTCAAGGGCTATCTGTCCCTAATTTAGCAGTGTGAGACTAGAGAAAAGGCAGATGGTCATCACCACGCACCGCCAACTCTTGAGCTACTCTTTTATCAATGAACAGTGAGATTGACCGTCACATTATTATAATGCCCCCCACAAATGAAAGGGAGAGTATGTTTGGTGTGACGGGGATCTGAACCTTTAACCCTCAAATTGGTAGACGAGCCTGTAACAACCTGGCCATTCTGAACCTCGAGCAGATCACTCATAGTTGGGATAAACAAGTTGTCTGCAATAATATACCCGGTACAAAACGTGATCACATACGATTTCATTGACTCGCCTGTTACATAGAAGAAGATTGGTCTTAAAGTATTTTCATATGGTACAGCGAAGGGTGTGCCCATCGTCTGGCACTACCATTCCAAATATGTCAATCTTATGAAATTTACTGGTGAAGTTATCACAAGTCTTTCATTTAATGTTTTTGTAGTTGTTTTTTTGTTTTTTCAAAATTAACTTAATATTTTTAATAAACGAAGATTCGTGAATATAAAGTGTGGAGAAGGAGGCAGCTTCTCAGCCTCGTGTGCCTCACGGCGCCTGGTAGACATGAAAACGTAACTTCTGGAACTTTCTTGAAAGTGTATGAAAACACTTGAGCGATATAATATCACTAAATAGATTACACCGATGATTAATTAGTGATTTTGTTAGTCAGTCTGCCTGCTATTCAGATTTGTAAATTTCAATTTTGGGTTTCAACAAAGCGCTAGAGATACAAGAAATACCGTACTTGCGAGAAAATTAGCAAGTATTTTTCTTATTGAAATGTCACTTATTCACAAAGTTAGGCTTACTTTAGTCACGTGAAACTTGTAGAACTTGTACAACAACAAACTTTATTTATCCTTAAATGAGCTGGACTTTGCTTCTTTATTTTTCAGGAATAATCTAAAAGCACTAGTCGAACAACAGAAACCATTACAACGAGTTTCACCTATTGGAAGCTAAATGAAATGTTTCTTCGGTTTTAAAGTAACAGTACACACTCAACCAACGGCTGAAATACATGAGATGGTTCAAAGGTAAGTTGAAATATATTCAGGTGTTTTCCTTTCAAGAACTGTTCTAAATATTTTTTACATGTAGTAGCATCAATATAAAAGCGAACTGGTTACATAGCATGACTTAAAATAATTAAATAACTGAAATATATTTAAGACAATTCGATAACGTTACTTAACGATACGTAAGGGCAGTTTAAATTAACTTTTAGTCTATCTTCAAACACTAACAATTAAAAGGAAAATAAATAAAGCATATGGAAATACTATGGAAGTCCGGGAAAGGGGTGGACAACTCTAATAACATTTTAATTCATATATATGATATAAACTATTCAGTTATTGGGTATCAAACTTTTGTTACTGACATCCACTTCCCAGAACAAATGTCTACAGTGTAAAATTTAATGTAGGCCTGATTAATCTAACATTTACCTCGGATGTTTATTTATTTATTATTCAAGAAAAAACTACTAAATGCATAAAACGCATCAACGTTTAATTAAAACAAAGCTTTCACTTTGAATTAAATTCTACAATTTACGTGACATAAAAATTAAATAGTGAAAAAATCTGGTTATTAAATTCTCGACTATGGTTACTGAATAGTAATTCTTGGTTCTCTTCCTTCGCGTTGTTTTCTGTTTGTTTATAAACAAGCATTTGTTTATTATTGGTTTAATGCCACAATTCGATTAGCTTTTAAGAGCTCAAAATATGTCTTGGTCAAATCATTGATTCGACAGTAAAGTAAATTTATTTACTTTGAAAATTTGTCTTTTTAAATTCATTAATGATCTTAAAATTCCGGAAGTAGACATTCAGTGTAAAATAAACTCCGGTTATAATCAGATTACTAAAGTCACTTGAAGACCACATTATTCTCTGTTAGTGCCTTAAAATATCAGAAAGAAATTCGTTAAAAGTTTATAATATGTGTTTAATAAATGGCTTAAAAGTAAGAATAACTATACAAAACAACAACAAAGAAAACAGATGTGGTGAAAATCGTTGGCAACAGTTTTACTTATGTATAGACCTATTGCTTCAGTTACAACTGCATGTTTGTATATATATATTAATACATATAATGGTATATGTTATATCGGGGCGGGAGAGGGTTGTCAATCTCTCTTTTTTCTTTCTTTTTTTTTTTTTTACCAAATGCTTAACTTTCATATAACTCACTTAAACTCATCACAGGAGTAACCGATATATTTAAATGTGTATTGGCATACCTATCTACAAATACCAAGGGCAGTTTTCTCTCAACCCTAAGTGATATCACAATAGGTTTAGTCGGCGTTTAATCTGCTTACAAAACAACCACTATCCATTCTTTCTCTCCCGTATTTAACATCACGTATTCAAAACCAAGATCCCAGTGGAACATGCCTTTAGGTAACAATAACTGGTCTACCATGATTTTAAGAGGGGGCAGTGGGTTGAAGTACTTTAAATTCCATCCGTAAAAGGCCTCTGTAAGTGTTAAAAAAAATCAATTGGAACGTTTATTAGAGCAGTTTACAAAAACTCTCTTAAACGTTTGGTAAATAATAGGACAGACTCGGTGCCCTATGGCAACAGTTGCCTGTCAATGACAAGAGTGCCATCTGGGCCTATAAATCTGAGTGAAGACAAGAGCAACCAACATCTCTTATCTGTAACCAAAATATAATCGCGTTCCAAAATATTCCATCTGCCATGATATGTGCACAAAGAGTGAAGATAAAAATATTTAAAGTGAGAAAACTGAACTTTAAAATAATGCAGGTTGAGTATAAAAATAATCCGTATCAGTACGTCTTTGGTGGACGTTGTTTTGTGGGTTTTTTTCACTTCTTCTATATACAATACTGGCGTATAAAAGGTTCATGTCCAACTACTAATAAAGATGCAGATATGCACAAACATATGCATCTTTCTTACATCAGTCTACTAAGATTCTAGAAAGACGTGCCATTTCGAACACTAACATACACATGTACAGAAAACACTTTGATTTCAAAGGTACGAACAGTTCATTTCAGGAAGTGTTTATTCGGGTGAAACGTACGTAAATACATGTACTACTGGTCAGTTCGGTGAGTGATTGCAATATGTGTGTGTTTGTGTGTTTTTCGTATTGAAAGCCACAAAGGGCTATCTGCTCAGCCCACCGAGGGGAATCGAACCCCTGATTTTAGCGTTGTAAATCCGGAGACATACCGCTGTACAAGCGGGGGGCAATTGCAATATGAAATGAACGAATTATAAAAATTAATGCTGACAAAAGAAATCATTCTGTCACACAATCATCATTGTCGCAAAGTTGAAACAAAATCACTAGACTTACTAAAGACTCCACGATGAAACTCGTTGAGGTTGTGCGTGTATATATATATGTAAAGAAAGGTATGTCTCACAAATCAGTTCCATCTGCTTGTTTATGATTTGTTTTGGATATCACCATAAATCAATTATTATTCATCTTATCATACAAAATTGATAAACTTAAGTGAGCTGTGCGTCTTAACATTACTTATAATTTACATAATACGATTACTTCAGTTTTAGGTAAATATTATTCCTAAATCTCCATCACACTAAACATTCTTGTTCTTTCAGCTGTGGGGGTGGGGCGTAATTATGTGACATTCAATCCCACTACTCTACAAAATGGCCCATAAGTCCCTACCCATCCATATGTTATTATGTTATATTCAGTTACGCATGTATTATAAAATTGTTTCTTTTTTCAGAGAAATATGGCCGATGTTACACTTAAAGAGCGTATTGTGCATAATATTATGCAGCGAGAATGAGGGACGGCACAGAGATACTCTGGATACACAAGAAATATGGATGAGTATGGACTTACGGGCCACACTGTAGTCTTACGCTGCTAAATTAGAGACACCTACGCAAATAGCCCTCGTGTAGCTTTGCGCAAAATAAACTAACAAATAAATAAATAAGTTAAACAAAAATGCTTAAGTTTATTGACGTAATAACAACTGTAATTTGAGCTTTATCGTCCTATTATTATTCAAATTAAAATGGCTTGGTGAACCGAATTTCTGCCCAGAAGATAAGACTTGTCAAACCGTGTCTTAAGCGTTTATTAGGCCAATTACTTTTACTTAGCTGTTAAATGCCGTCCGTTGACTATTATTTCACTTCATTATGAATGAGTGAACTATCTTGGCGAAGAGACAACCTTTGCTTTTTTCTGTAGAAGATAAAACATTTTGTGTAATTCAAACTTCGACACCAACTTTAACAAATAACTGTATTTTTCATACCACTTATTAAATCCACAAACCACTCGCTCCTGCGAAGATCAGGCAACTTTGTGAGAGTATATCCTTGAATTACCAAAGAAATTTTTATTTTAGTTTTAACCAGTTTGCTATTTAACACTAAATTATAATGCCGAAAGAAGGCAAAAATAAACTAGACAGTTTCTGCGGTTTTGCTATTTATTACAAAGCCATTACATCTTCACTTTAGTCGGTCAACTTTTCAATGGTTTTCATTAGAACAACCTTTATTGATTGATTATTACTAGTTGTCACTAAGGAAACTGTTATAGGTCATCACTAACTGATCACTGAATAAACTGTTATTGATTATTGATAACTTATAATCTGCTCCAGCTTCAAAGTGTACGATATCATAGTTTTAGGCCCCCAGTGGCTCAGCGGAATGTCTGCGGACTTACACGCTAAAATCCGAGTTTCGATACCCGTGGTGGGCAGAGCACAGATAGCCCTTTGAGTAGCTTTGTGCTTAATTCGAAACAACAATCATAGTTTTAAACAGAAGTCACGTGGTCCACATTCAACGTGACTCGTGTTGATCCAGCTGTTGTTTATAATGGAAAATGACACTTCAGAAAGTCCTCATTGGCACTTTTATATATTTGAGGAGTTTTAAAAAAGAAACCAACTTATATTTTTTTTTCACCCGTTGGTTTATCACATTACAAACAATCTAACTTTACGTCATACACATCATATAGCATATCCGTTGTGATAACTTGCCTTTAAACATAAAAATGATTTAAAAATCACTATTTGTTGACACTAACAAATCGAAACAAAGTTAGGGCCATTACGTTTCACACCAGTGCATTGGACTTGTGTGTGAAAAAATTAAAAAAATGTTCAAATCTCTTTTTACATTCGGAAAATTGTAATTAAAAGAAAACGAAACTCACTTGCAGTGCGATTCTCCGCGCAGCTTGACCTCGTAAGAAGCTCCATTTTTACACGGACTTGAAGAGCAGGACACTGAAACATAAACAAGTTTAGTAAAGGATTAAAAACTAGAGATTTCTCATAATGTCAGATTTAATTTTAATTATTGAAATTATATTCTAATTAATTGAAGACAAATACATACAAATACATTTTTTATTTATCATGTTAAAATTGACGAAGCTTTAATCAACATAACCTAATTACAAAATATAAGAATTAATAGGATACAAAGAAACAAAACTGTTTTTCGTTTCGCACGCTATTAACATTAATTTTTATTGATTTTTGTTTTCCAAAATTATTTATCTCTAACGTAGTACTATTTAACATTAACAGTTTAGTTTGTTTGTTTTTGGAATTTTGCACAAAGCTACTCGAGGGCTATCTGTGCTAGCCGTCCCTAATTTAGCAGTGTAAGACTAGAGGAAAGGCAGCTAGTCATCACCACCCACCGCCAACTCTTGGGCTACTCTTTTACAAACGAATAGTGGAATTGACCGTCACATTATACACCCCCACGGCTGGGAGGGCGAGCATGTTTAGCGCGACTCGGGCGCGAACCCGCGACCCTCAGATTACGAGTGCACGCCTTAACGCGCTCGGCCATGCCAGGCCTAACAGTTTAGAACTTTATAATGTTATAACAAAAGAAGCTAGATTATTATTTTGATGTTTGTGTATTGTTATTTTTTCCCCCTGGTAACTCATACTGATTTTTATTATGTAAAAACTTATGATTACATGATTATAGCTCAGCTGCTCATGGTATTCAAAATGTTTTTTTTTTTAATTACATAGACTACATTATTCTCGTGAAACATTAGCACATATTTTGGTTTGACACGGTCGTATTAGCGCGGCTTGCATGCTGAGAGTATTTCGCACAATAAAGTTTGGCTTTCACCTCATTAATTAAAATCCTTCCCCCTTACAAACATTCTGCGTATACAGTCTATAAACACACACAAACGCCCCCCAGTGGCCCAGCGGTATGTCTGCGGACTTACACGCTAAAATCCGGGTTTCGATACCCGTGGTGGGCAGAGCACAGATTGCCCATTGTGTAGTTTTGTGCTTAATTCAAAACAACAACAACAAACACACGCACGCAAATGCGTACATCATTGTACATAAGGACATAAAAACTTGATAGAAAATAAAATACGTGTGCCCGACAGGCCCCTCCCAGCTGTGGGGGCATTATAATGTGATGGTCAATCCCAATATTCGTTGGTAAAAGAGTAGCCCAAAAGTTGGCGGTGAGTGGTTATGACTATCTGCCTTCTCTCTAGTCTTATACTACTAAAGTATGGACGGCTAGCGCAGATTGCCCTTGAGTAGGTTTGTGGGAATTTAAAAAAAAAAAAAGAAACATACAAGCATGCGTATATCATTGTACACAAGTTTGTTTGTCAATAAATTCAAAAGGAATAGATAATAATCGAACTATTCTGTCTGGACAAATGCACTTTAGCTTTTATTACTCGTCCCATTTCGAAAAATCAAGCGTGACCTGACATTTCCTGTTTCTTTATACAAGTTGAATGTATGAACCACACAACATTACCAAGGATCATCAGCTTTGCCTGAATACAACAGCGGTCTAGACGATATATGTACCTTTATGTGTGTGTATGTCTATATATATATATATACATGTCGTTTCATTCCAAAGCAGCCCGGCGTGGCCAGGTTACTCGACTCGTAATCCGAGGATCGCGGGTTCGAATCCCTGTCACACCAAACATACTCGCCCTTTCCGCAGTGGGGGCATTATATTGTGACAATTAACCCCGCTATTCGCTGGTAAGAAGAGTAGCCCAAGAGTTAGCGATGGGTAGTGATAGCTAGATGCCTTCCTTCTAGTCTTACACTGTTAAATTAGGAACGGCTAGCGTAGATAGCCCTCGTGTAGCTTTGCGCGAAATTCAAAACAAACCAAAATCATTCCAGCCATAAACTGGCGAGCCACTGAAGTAATGAGACCTCTCTCGGGCTATGAGATGTGAGTAGAAAAGTAGAGAAAAATTAACGATGGATGATTAAAAATACATATGTGTATATATATATGTATATGTATACACACACACACCACCAAGAACAATAACAGTTGTGATGTGAATCAGATTAAAAAAGTAAATTGCAATTATTATTTCAAAGGGTCATTTGAAAACCAAAATTTCAACGAAGTAATTAATTCCCTCTAGTCTTATACTGCTAAATTAGAGACGGCTAGCGCAGACAGCCCTCGTGTAGCTTTGCGTGAAATTAAAAAACAAACAAGCAAACACAACAACCTGGTGACAACATTTCGAACTATTAATACTAATCTTCATTAGCTTTGTTTGTTTGAAGTTAAGCGAAAAGTTACATAATGGGCTACATGTGCTCTGCTCGCTACAGGTATCGAAACCTGGTTTCTAGTGTTCTTAGTCTGCAGACTGTACCACTTAGGGGCGTCTTTATTAGGTTTGATGTTGGCAGTAAAGTTGTGTTTTGTACAGGGAAACATTTTCTCAAACGCAGGAAGCCTAAAAATAAATACATAAGTTAAAACCTGTATTTATTGAACACAATTAAGATGTGGTCAATATCTGAAACAATAAGTAAATTTGGTCAACCTAAAATTTTCTAAACAGGTTTATTGTTGTTTTGTCACTTTTTGCTTCTTTCTTGTGATTGTGAAACTTCACCAGATTTCCATGTATCTCTCTCATACTAGTATTTGTTGTTGTTGTTGTTTTAGAATTAAGCACAAAGCTGCACAATGGGCTATCTGTGCTCTGCCCACCAAGGGTATCGAAACCCGGATTTTAGCGTGTAAGTCCGCAGACATACCGCTGAGCCACTGGGGGGGCCTAGTATTTGTAAATAAACCATCAAAGGTATGGCTGTACATTTCTGAGTCCAGTTTTAACCGCTGTTATATATTACTTGTGAATGTAACTGGCATGGTAGTAATAACGCGTTTCATAACTGTCCTATCGTTCAAGTAAACAATAAAAATAATACAAATTTGTGTTTCTACTTGCGAACACGACATTGTTCCTACACATTAAACATCCGTCTCTAGCAGACAATGTAATTTCTATGAATCTTCATCCACCTCCCCAAATCTTATTTCTGTCTGTCTTCTGAGTCACGAGGATGATGATGACACCTCGTGACATTCCTAAAAACTACTTCCTGCAACCATGTGACGATAATGATTATTAGCACAGGAAATTCGGAGAACATGCACGTGTAAGACAAAAGGAAATGCAACTGACTGGTCTCAATTAACCAAACAAATACACATTCGGTATTACACATGTACTCAATAACTCAATGGAAATAAGTTCTCCTGAGAAAACACATCGTATGTTATTTCCACATGCGGTTGGAAATTCCGTACAAAGATCTAACCCTGTTTTCCCTCCACTTCTGTATCACCTGTTTTTGGTTTGTTTGCTGATCTTCTCGTGTAAGTTTTCTTTGGGACTAAGCTGAAAAGTTGCACACTGATATACGTGTATATGCGACGATGAAATCTATTGTATTTATAATAGGAGACGTACGAAACACAAAAGACATGTTATCTCTCGTTCTCACTGCGTAACACTTGTTTGTTTTGGAATTTCGCACAAAGCTACTCGAGGGTTATCTGTGCTAGCCGTCCCTAATTTCGCAGTGTAAGACTACAAGGAAGGCAGCTAGTCATCACCACCCACTCTTGGGCTACTCTTTTACCAACGAATAGTGGGATTGACCGTCACATTATAACGCCCCCACGGCTGGGAGGGCGAGCATGTTTGGCGCGACGCGGGCGCGAACCCGCGACTCTCGGATTACTAGTCGCACGCCTTACGCGCTTGGTCATGCCAGGCCCCACTACGTAACACACCTTTCCCTTTGCACTGCTATAAATCTAATACAGTAATTAGAATTTTTTAAAAGTAATCCTAGAGCTTCTGTGTATACAGCTACCAACATAATTTCCGGTTCTGATCACCATAACTAGTGGACAGCCTGCCAGACTATAAATTTTTGGATTCACGGTCCTTGAAATGTTGACAACAAACGCGCTCTCCACTTTGAAGCTGTGTGTGCTTTATATAAGATGAAGGTATATTTCTATTATTCGATTAAAGTAACCTGAGAGCTGATGGTAGGTGCTCTTGGCTAACTGCCTTCCCTCTTGTCCTATCAGATCAAACGTAGGGGTGACGAGTTTTGCACGAACTTCCTGAACAAAATCTATGTAGGTAACTTGCTTTGTTACTGAGAGTATGCATTTCGTTTAGTATCAATTAAATGTCTTTCAAGAAATATAAATTATCAAATACCAACTCACTTTTACAACCTTCTGAAAAAAAAAAAAAAAAAAGGAAACATGACATAAAACGTTGTTCGTAATTATAAATAATACGTTAAATCACCGTAATTAAGTTTGGTGTGAAATATATAATTTGTGGCAATAACTCGACCTGGGTTCATAATCACAGGTACTGAGCGCACAATCTGAAAGTAAGGAAAATGTATTGAGAGAAAAACAGTAGTAAAATCAAAGAACGTACATGCACACAACAACTAAGTACAACAACTCAAAAGGAACAAGCAGAAACAGGCGGAAGGAAGCGTAGTCATGTTTCGCCCTCGTAAGTGTTGTCTTGTGATAAAAGTAGCCAACTATGGCGTTGAGCTGACCGTGAGAGCTTGATTCACAAGGCTAGCGGAACGTGCATCCGTGAGTCCGTGTCACAGGTTTGGGTGAAGCTTGAGAAACGGAAGCCAGATGCCTTGTTAACCATATTCGTCGGTAGAATTAGTAGTTATCACAACCACCATATTCGTGTGTGTTGAACGACATTGTATTCTGTGATATATGTTTTAATTTATGTAGAAACTATATTTTTATGTTTTGGAAATTACATTGACCTTTGACCACGAAATTAAGACGGTTCGTTTCTGTTTTTAAGAGAATTGACCAATGAAGCTTGATCAAATTTTCCTTTTTAGAACTATGTAAATTAGAGGTCCAAAGACGGACAGATAACACCATCGGTGTATTCTCCCTCCTGAATCATTTCCATCGAAGAAAAACAAATCTTACTAATTTCGATACACCAAAATTGATATTTATTTTGATAACAGGTTGATTGAGTGATTGATTGTTTGGAATTAAGCACAAAGCTACACAATGCGCTATCTTCGCTCTGCCAACTACGGGGGTATTGAAATCCTGTTTTTAGCGATGTGAGCCCGTAGATATCTAGCTGTGCCACTGGGGAAGAGGGCGAAACAAGAAGAAATGCATCTTATTTTAAACATAAAATGTATTGTTAAAATTTATTTAATAAGTGTATAACTATTGGAACAATAACTGTTTTGAATGTTTGCCTACAACTAAAAGTATAGTGTAATAAACAATGCGTTTAGAGAAAATTCAATAATCTATAACAATACGAATTACATTACCTTAAGATGACCAGATAATAGATGTAATACGAAACAAAAGAAAAAAGTTTTGTCTATAGACAGTTTCGCTCAATTTCTCCTTGTATTAGAGTAAAATGTACTAAAAGTTAAAGCTGTAACTTCAGATAGTTTCTGAAGTAACAAAACGTTAGTTAAAACTTAAAACTATCACGACACACATTTGAAACTCATTATCAGAATTGCTGTTGTCCAAGTGTTAGGATTACAAATATATCAGATATTTACCAAGTTATAAAATACTGTTTAAAAGCTAGGAATAAGGAATCAGAATATCTGGCCACACGACAGTTGTATTTTACGTTTTCAGAACACACCTACCTCGGATAAAACTTGGAACGAGCGTAATCACTAAGAAAGTAACCTGAACACAAAACTTCCGTAAATGTAGCATTGTTGCAAAGAAAAAAAAATACTCTCACTGATACGCAAGTTAGTCGTTTATAGAGTCATCTTGAACAAGCACTGAGATTGTTGTAATAGGATCACAAAACTGCACACGTACGTAAAATAAACTTTATCCAAATAATACTTCGTCTAAAAAGGTTTTTAGTACAGTTGCTCTCCTACCAACCTCTTCCCACCAACTTCTAAACTGTTCTGACTGCTCATTTCATCACGGCATTTCGACATTACTCCGTAGAGCTGAGACTATCTTGTATCCTTCCGCACCTTCAATTTTTTCCAGTTGTCCCAGAGACTTTGATGCACTATTCTCTCAGCTTATCTTTTAAATTTTCTTAAATAAAGCTAGTAGAATCTATTTTAATCACCAACTTCACATTTCAACGGTTTTTTATTAATAATAAGCATACGCTCTATCTTCTTTCCAAGTTCAGGTTCCGGTGAGCGTTGATATAAGATTATTACGCGAGGGCGCTAAATCGTTTTCAGACTGGTTGTAAAGAGAACGGTTCAGGACCGCTTATATACGACACTATTTGCTAACGAGGTAGAGAGCTGTTGAAGACAGTATTAAATTAAATAACAAAATGTGAAAAATTAATTACAGGTAAAATGAAAAATTTGCAGTATAATTAATTAAGTACAGTTTCTTTGAAAGCAAAGTCAATAAGCATGGTTTAGTTTTCAAATAGATAAATCATTTCCCAGTGTTGATTTTCTTATCCGAATTTCCTTTAATCGGAACTACTCTAAAACATTGAATCACATATTGTAAGAAAACTGAATTATAAGTTATTGTAATTTAAAAGGTTTCTATTATGAGAAATTGGACCATGGAATGAAACAGTTACGTTGTCAGATAGGGGTGCATATATTATATCATATTTATAAATTCACGTATATTTGAATATCATGTTTATACATGCATATGTATGAACTCGTATTTAATGTTAAATATAACTCATTTGTTGCAGAACAGTAAATATTTTGTTTTGTTTTTGTCATAATACTGTGCACTACAAAGAGTAATTTCAACTGGTAATAAACGAGAGGTGTATTTGAGCTAGCCGTCCCTAATTTAGCAGTAATACAGGAAAGTCAACACCACCCACCATCAAATTCTTGGTGTATTCTTTTACCAACGAATAGTGAGGTTGACTGTTGCATTATATAACGCTTCTACGGTTGAACTGTTTTATTGCATCACAGGCCTACAAATTGTGTCTTTGTTCTTGTGATTCTCGTGTTCTTACCAATCGAATTACATAATTAGGGCTAGTGTAGACTTTTTCAGTGGCCAAAATGTACATCTCTAATATAGGCGTGCTTACTTCTAAGCTTTTCGATCTAAGCGATAGTTCGTATCAGTCAGTAGGCCTAAGTATTCATGTAATTATCGTGGCAACAAGATTACTCTGTGACTGCATGTTTACAGCTTTCAGGTTCACGTAATCAGAGATTACCAATTTGTAAATTGAACAGTCCATATAAGTGGTTGCAAAAATCATCCCCTCCTTCTGCATGGAACAGGACATATCCTTATTGAGTCAATCTAAAATAATCGTTGCAGATTAACACTTTAGACAATGTTAAATATTCTACAGAAGATATTCAAGGTCAAAATATGAAAAACAACCTGTTTTTATCATAGTCAGTGAAACCTATGGTGTTCCACGGTGGCTTACCTCATAATTTTTATTTGTTGGTAGATTGAAACCAAACTGCAAACCTCTTTTTATGAATAGGCCTTATTTGATTGTAAAATTTTGAGATTAAGTTATGTTTATGTTATTACTTTGAAATAAATTATTGTTGTTAAACTTACATTGTTTTAATTAAGTTTAAACATTATCTGTCATTTGATGGGTATTCAAAAAATTCTATAAACATCGCGTCACTTGCGGATAAAGCGATCAGATTCGGGATTTTCTTTTTGTTACTTGATTATAACTTTCAGACTAAGATTCTCTTTTTATTACTTGGTTATTACTTTCGGACTACGATTTTCTTTTTGTTACTTGGTTATTACTTTCGGACTAAGATTTTCTTTTTGTTACTTGGTTATTACTTTCGGACTAAGATTTTCTTTTTACGAAAACTGTCTTTTCAAATGATCGAGCTTTACACACTAGGTTAACGCAACCTTTCTTACGTAACACTGGATAGGGCAGAAAAAGTTTCACGGTTCCTATTGAAAATATTGAACGGAACAGCACGTGCTCTTCAGAATTAGCCCAGTTGTTGCTAACAGTTTCCCACGCTTTCTCGAGTGGGACGCGACGCTCCTGTTCAAGGTGGCACGTGCCGTGTTGTACTGGTAAAATTTTGCCAGACCTGAAACAATCGTATAATACCGACAGCGTCGTAGAAATTGGTAAGAAGAAAAAATAAAAAAAGTAAGGGTTGTGGGTCGGTGGACTCAGTATAAAGGTGACTACGTGCTTTGCCCAGGAGACTGCTTAAACTATAGTCCTACTGCTGTCCAGAACAACACTGTCCCTCAAGCAACACTGAATTTTGAAGTAGAAACTTTTCTATTGAAGACATAACTGGATTAAATCACAAGTGAATATTAAAGTGATTAAGTGAAACTCTAGGGACCATTGAGTGCAGGCTAATAAAATGAAACATTATATCAGGACACACAACCAATGGATACCACAGGATTAAAAATGAAAGAAAACAAAACGTATAGCTTTTTAAACTTGTAACCTAAGGCCTTGCTGGGATGTTTGTTCTGTTAGCACAACGATCGTATATCATACATTATCACACTCGCTAATCTGCTATTGTTACGGTGTTAGTTCGTCTTTCAATCCATCTGCATTTCAGTTTTCGTCCTCAGCTCACAAACTATTATGAATATATTTAGAAATAAGCACTTTTAATACTAACTTATAAATTCGATAGAGTACCTGGTTGGTTAGTTGGTTGGTTGTTAAGAAATAGTTCCATAACGGACTCTCTATGCTGTGCCTACCTAGCATGGTCACGTGATTAGTGTGCTCGATTCGTAATCTGAGGGACGTGGGTTCGAATCCATGTCGCATCAGACCTTTCAGCCGTGGGGGCGTTATAATATGACAGTCAGTCCCACTATTCGTTGCTAAAATAGTAGCCCAAGAGTTGACGGTGGGTGGTGATGACTAGCTACCTTCCCACTTGTCTTACATTGCTAAATTAGGGACGACTAGCGCAGATAGCGTTTTTGTGCTTTGAGCGAAATTTAAAAAACAAAGTACAGTGGTTTTAAAACTAGAATCATGACTTTATTTCTTTGTTTGTTTTAGACTGGATGTTGTGTCCACTGCAGTTAATCGAACCCCGAAATTTGGTGTCATAGCTCCGTAGATTTATTGTTGTTTTATAGGAGTGCTAAAAGATAAAGAAATTTAAATAAAATCACTTATTGTTTCAATCTTTAATGCATTATAATTCTTGATATTTAGTTTACTGACATACTCGTTTTTACCGGTATGTGTGCATGTAAATATTTATGTATGAGTCAGGGCGTCAAATATCACAGTTAAAAATAAAGGGGAAGAACTGCTATATTGATATACTCCACAACTGAGTTCAAATAACCAGCAGTTTTAATTTAGAATTTATTTGAATTTGGATATGCATAAAATTTATGATATTTTCAACAATATTGAGACACAATTTTTTTCAATTTTGTATATATATATAAAAGCAATACAATCATATAT
Source organism: Carcinoscorpius rotundicauda (assembly GCA_011833715.1). Taxonomy (NCBI): domain Eukaryota; kingdom Metazoa; phylum Arthropoda; class Merostomata; order Xiphosura; family Limulidae; genus Carcinoscorpius; species Carcinoscorpius rotundicauda. The sequence continues at coordinate 21,574,341 of CM022400.1, forward strand.
TAATGGAACTCTTGCTTATATCATACGGGAAAAACGTTTTTATTGCGCGAGGTGTAAACCCCAACTTAGAGAAATTTTTAACCCGTGTGGGTTCAGATTTGCAATAGTGGTCACGATTTTCCCGTTTCGCCCCCGTTTTCCGTCTCGAAGAGCTTTATTTTTCTCCATTTAAAGGTATATACATGACATCATGAATACCTCACACGTGGCACCAACTGTCTGTTGTATGCCCATGTACATACTACACAGGGTGTGGATGAATCTTCACCAAAATTGATATGAAGGTTCATTAGGTCCGTGGGAAAAGACACACAAAATTTCAATTCTGCATTTTACGGATTTTATTAGTGTTTTGCGTTGTTTTTTTTAAACCACTGTTTCGCTCCTGTTAACGGACCTTCACCAAATTTAGCATGAAGGTTTGTTGGGACCATGAGGAGATATATGCAAATTCACTGTTTCACATTTTAGGCTTTGCTGTTTTTATGGGCATTTTGGTTTTTTTAAATTATGTATCAAGGAAACAACTTTTCGTATTCTAAGATAACCTTTCATTGATCATTAATTTACATAACTTCCGTCCAGGGCACGGATACCACAGCTAGTTTGTAGTAACGGCTATTACCAACAGGTATTACAAGTAATTATTTACATGCAAAAAATTTTACAGACTCGGACGTTTAACAATATTCGAGTATACACTAGTGTTTGCGTAAAATATGTATGCTGTTGATTTTTACTTTCGAGAATCTCCTACAACAAGCAAGACTTGTGCAGTTCAAATCCAATAATATACGTCATATGCGTCAAAATTAAGCAATCGCAGATATTAAAATAAATTTACAGTAGTAAATACGTAATACTTGTGATTTGTTTATTTGAAAATAAGCACAAAGCTAAAAAGTGGATTATCGGTGCTTTACTTAGTACGGGTAGCAAAATTCTGTAACTAAAGTTGTAAATCCGCAAACTTACCACAGTACCAGTGGGAATTTACTTGTGAATTTTGGAGGATACTTTTATTCAAATTCTGAGCTTTTGCTTCATTCGAGTTAACTCGTTGATCCTCGAGATATGCATAATTATTTTAACGACCGCCCTTTTAAATATGGCCGTCCATCGATGAGATAACAGAAAATCCACACATTTACAACGCTTAAATCCGGGGTTCTGACACAGCACGTGACATAATGCGGCTTTGTATCAAAACAAACAAACAATTTGGCTCCACGATTTAAAGTGGTAATAAGGCAGCATAAAATTCTTTGCAAAAACAGATATAGCTCGTTAACTTTAATCGTTTGGATTCTCCAGATGAATCAGATATCATCGAAGGGTCGGTGGTAAGTTTTCATAATTACAACGGTTCCACACAGTAACCCATTTCAGTACAACAAGAAATCAATATACATATATATATTTATATATACATGATTAAATCTAGTTTATATAACACATACAAAATATTTCTGCTACTTCAACCGTTTGCAGTCCTTTCTTATTGCAATACCTGAGCCTTTGGATGTCACTTACTTGTCGGACATCGAGTAATATGATGCTATTGAAAACTGCAACGCTCAGAGGAAAACTGAACAAATACGTTGTGTGTAACTGAAATGTATATGAGTGATCCCAGCAACATCTACAGGGAGAAAGTGTTATATTGATAGGATTTTATTTCATTTTTTGTGTAATTCTTTATACATAAAATATTTTTTTAAATGTTTAAAAACTGATGTAGTCTCATCAGTAATAATTATCTAATCTATATAAAAATCCAACGTGTGTCACATCACATCACGAGTTATTTCTCGAAATAAGAGGAGCCATATGGAAATGTTCCATTACTGAATGCCAATTACGGTTTTAGTGACGGTGAAGTAAGAGGACGGCAAAGATACGTGAAATGCTGCATTATAAGTGTAGTGAGTGTTGGTATAATAACCCTAAAGTAAAGATGTTGTGTGAAATCACCTAGCCTAGAGTTAAGTGAGTAAAATTAATCATGAAAGTAAAATTTCGATTAAATTCTAAACTTAAATTGTTTCTGAGTTAAGCTATTTTCTGCTGTATTACCAGTCTTTTGAAATAAAAACAAACCTCTATAACAATCAGAGACTCTAAATTTAAAAATCTATATAAATATAATAGTATTGTCTCTTGTACGTTCATGTAACTATTTCCCTTCGGGGCCTGGCATGGCCGGGCGCATTAAGGCGTGCGCTTCGTTATCTAAGGATGGCGGGCTCGCGCCCGAGTCGCGCCAAACATGCTTGCCCTCCCAGCCGTGGGAGCGTTATAATGTGACGGTCAATCCCACTTTTCGTTGGTAAAACAGTAGCCTAGGAGTTGGCGGTGGGTGGTGATGATTAGCTGCCTTCCCTCTAGTCTTACACTGCTAAATTAGGGACGGCTAGCACAGATAGCCCTCGAGTAGCTTTGTGCGAAATTCCAAAACAAACAAACAAACAATTTCCCTGCGTGCGAATGAATCTTCACCAAATTTGCCATGAAGGTTTTCTGGTTGCACGCGGAGATATGTGCAAAGGATAGTTTTCACATTTTATGATTTACAGTTTTGCTGGGAATTTTTTGGTTTTTTTTACAATTACATGTAAGGAAGGTAATTTTTCATGTCAAAAGATAATATTTCATTAAACAAAACCTACCGATATGTCGTTCGTTGGCAGGCTAAAGCAATAATTATTGTAGCCTCACCCAGTTTCGGATACACGGTTTTGGAAGGGGAATCCAGTTCGTGAACCAGAAAATGCACTTAATGATTTATTATCCTTAACTGTTATAACGATATATGCAACTCCTTAACAATATGCTAATTACTAAAAGTATTATAGTATCATTGTTTATTTTTTTTTTCTGATCTGGAAAATGTGGAGGGGCTGATTATGGACCATTTCTGTGTACGCCCTTGGTTTTACCAGTGTATACCATGATTTAGCATTGACCGTCGACGTAATCTTACCAATACGCAGGCTGTCAATATGATAAAGCAACATACATTATTGTGGTTTCACCAAAATGCAGTTTCTTATAATGATAAAGCAGGCCCGGTGGTAAGGGCGCTCGACTCGCAATTTAAGAATCACAGGTTCAAATCCCTGTCACACCAAACATGCTTGTCCTTTCAGCCGTGAGAACGTTATAATGTTATCATCAATCTCACTATTCGTTGGTAAAAGAGTAGCCCAGAAGTTGGTGGTAGGTTATGGTGACTAGCTGCCTGCCTTCAGTCTAGTTTTACACAGCTAAATTAAGGACGGCTAGTGCAGATAACTATCTTCTAGCTATGCGCGAAATTCTAAACAAACAAATAAACGAAGTCGAAATTGTGAATATGATCGCCCCAGTGTGAAGTTGTGTTGTAAAAATACAAGTACCTTTTTTCTGCAACATTAGTATTTTTTCTAAGTTTCCATTCATTATTCTAAATACCTTCTGTTTTCTTTACAAAACACATCGTGAAGAAAACCGTTGAATTGATTTTGTTTCAGATTGCCTGTTTTATTGTAATTCTTATAATTAAATGCTGCTTATAATTACACACAGAAATACTGTGACATGCGACCTAGTGATTCAAGAATTCATGAATCTACAAGTGTGTAATGAGAATGATCAGAACAGCGCGAGATAAATGCGGTATTTTGTTCTAAATAGAATCATCTTAATTAGTTTTTATTCTGCGCGTAAGGTGTGCGACTCGTAATCCGAGGGTCGCAGGTTCGCGCCCGCGTCGCGCTAAACATGTTCGCCCTCCCAGCTGTGGGGGTGTATTATGTGACGGTCAATCCCATTATTCGTTGGTAAAAGAGTAGCCCAAGAGTTGGCGGTGGGTGGTGATGACTAGCTGCCTTCCTTCTAATCTTACACTGCTAAATTAGGGACGGCTAGCACAGATAGCCATCGAGTAGCTTTGTGCGAAATTCCAAAACAAACAAACAAGCTTTTATTTTCCTTTTCTATAGAATCTAGTCTAATTCTGTGATGGTGTTGAAAAGACGGTCTGACGTAAGTAATGCGCAACTACACACACTGTTTTGTTGCTTTTACCTCAATGAATATTGTGTTTTTATTGTTTTACGCTTTGTGTTCGTTCCAGTTTTCCTAAACTTAATAGCAGCTGGTATACATTCATTACCGTTCCGTAAAACCTTATCTTGTTGGAATTCATGTTAAACAGAGGTGTCAGTTATATCTGAGATCTGTACTAAGTTAACCAGAGTTTACCACACAGTTTATTAGCATGATAAAGTAGTAATTGTTGCTATAACCTTATAATTTGTAACTTGTTATTATAATCATATAGTAATTGTTGCTGTAGTCTTACCAATGTGTAGTTTGCTAGTATAAAAACAAATCGAGTGTTTTGGTGATTTACAACGCACGATAGAAATGTTTGCCGATATTTACGTTATCTGTTTCTGATGAAGGATATTTGTGCACAAACAAGTAACTTACAAACACTATACATGTGTGTGTGTGTTTCTAATGCATACAGAATGAAAAAATCATAACCGTTGATTTTAGCATTACGATTTAGATCAATGAGTCTGATGTTTTAGACAATGTCTCTGTTATGTAAATGTTGTGTAAATGTTTTGTAAACGACAACATCTCGTGTTGTATTTAAATTTTCATTTCTATTATTTATATTTCCATATTTATATTATTGTTTCAAAGTTTAAACCAATTAAAAATATCTTGTTATTCATTTAAAATAACATTTAGAAATTTCTTGAATTAGGTAGATCAATCAATTGACTATAAATGGAATGTGGCGGCCTAGTGTCTAGACGACAAGTCTCGTGCAAGAACGGACATGCGTGGATTTCTCTGGAATGGGAAGTTACGCGATGGTTCGAGAAGTCCAGGCCTACAAATATATAAGCAGACATAGATGCGAGAAGAAGGAAGAGTCATTAGTTTTAATTCGAAGAAGAGAAGAGTCAGTCATTAGTTTATATTTAATTTAAGAAATAGTGTCTTTGTTCGAGAAGTTTTCAACGTTTGATGTGTGTTTATTCAACTTGAATTTGTGACTGAAGCTAGATCTACAGAAGCTGTGATTTTGTCTCGTCAATCTTTGCGATTCATTCGAATTACTGGTTGTGCTGAGAGTCGGGGAGACTGGGAAAACTGGAAGGCGGCAAGTTTGAGACGTTCATCAAGAAACACCGTAAAAAGAACTTTGTCATTCTCCATTCAAACTATAGTCAACATGTGACTATAGTAAGTTAAGACTGTTAGATGAATTTCAAAACGAGTGATTATTTGTATCTCAGAACAGCTGTTATGGGTATTATCACTGTTATTGATAAAGAGAGAACAACGTTTCAACCTTCCTAGGTAATCTTCAGATTAAGAAAGGTAGAAATTTAAAGTGACCGTTGACGAATGCATGTCTTAGGGACAAGAGTATAAACGGGTACGGGATTGTAGGGGGCGTTGCAGGTGTATGTTATGTTGTTAATTAGTATAGGTATAAAGGTGCTCCTTTACATTGGTTTAATTTTGGTTTTAGTTGCTGCATAAGTAGGGCTTCTTTGAGTACACGCTCGTGCAATCTTAACGAAGCTAAAAAAATCAAATAAACAATAATCAATATAAGAAATGATATTTGTTTCATCCAACATGGCCGAGCGCGTTAAGGCGTGCACTCGTAATCCGAGGGTCGCGAGTTCGCGCCCACGTCGCGCTAAACATGCTCGCCCTCCCAGCCGTGGGGGTGTATAATGTGACGGTCAATCCCACTATTCGTTGGTAAAAGAGTAGCCCAAGAGTTGGCGGTGGGTGGTGATGACTAGCTGCCTTCCCTCTAGTCTTACACTGCTAAATTAGGGACGGCTAGCACAGATAGCCCTCGAGTAGCTTTGTGCGAATTTCCAAAAAAACAAACAAACAATTCATCCAACATTGCAGAAAGAAAAACTAATCCCTAATTTTGTGAAGATAAAACTATCGAAGAATTTTACCAAATGTACAAACATTATTCATAATTTAGAGATAAAACAACTAAAAGTCATGTTAATTTCAAAATATAAAGAACAAAATGACCTACAGAAACAAAAATATTAATCTAGACTATTAACTGTCCTGCTGCATTCAACCAGACATTTATGGACTCATACAACGCGACACCAATCAACGCAATAGTAACAACGACAAGGAAAAGCAGGTCCGTTACAACAAGGTCCTAGATAAACTGAGGTGCCGACAACTAAAAAGACGCCAACACGACGAACCGCTAACAGTCCTCGTAATTAAAAAATCCGATCTAACATTAAGCAATGAAGAAATAAAATACATTTATTCAACAAAGGACTGAATTTCGCAGTAACACCTGGAAATATTCCATCCATCGAAATTAAATCCTGCCTAGAAGACTGGTAATCCACTCTACACAAACTGAAAACACCAACGAAACAACGGAAAACAACCACCAGAAAGAAGACAGCTTCGACAACAATTTATTAAATTATCATGAGCACAATTGGATCATTTGTGTAGACTTAAAGATGGTCAACTTTCTTCTTGGACAACAGAAAGGTTTCACCAAGTTTCCATGTTTCCTATGTATGTGGGACAGCCGAGCACGAGACAGACATTGGGTCCAGAAGGACTGGCCTATTTGTGACACCCTTGAAGCAGGCATGCCAAATATCATACAAGACCCAATTGTAAGCAGAGATAAGATCATCTTTCCTCCTCTTCACATCAAATTAGGTTTGATGAAGCAATTTGTCAAGGCACTGGAAACCGAAGGTGAATGTTTCCAACACATCACAGCTTTACCATATGGTACCTCCAAACTTCACAAATATGATTTTCCAATACGACCCATAATGTTGACCTATGAATCATTTAACTACAACCTCGGTAAATATATAGCGTGGATATTTTCTAAAAATGTAACATCACTCGGTTCCTTTTTCAAAGACTCTTTTGACTTTAAATATATTCTTAATCAACTAAATCATAATGCCTTAATGACTAGTTTGATGTAATCTCCCTCTACACAGAAGTCCCAACAACTAAAGCCTTTATGTCCAAGATCCCAACCCATTAACACACATCCACAGAAACCAATTAGAAACCCTTATAGAATTCACTACCATCAAAACTAATTTTATGTTCAATTACCAAGACTACCTCCAGATAAATGGCCTAAGTATGGGGAATCCTGTCACCAGTTCCAGCCAACATTTTTATGACACAGACTGAATCTCAAGCGATCAATTCAGCCTTACACCCACCACTATACTGGTACAGATATGTTGATGATATAATTACTGAATTTACATCTACAGAATACACATTTAGTTTTTTTTAATCACGTTAACTCGATACACCCTAACATTAAATTCACAGAAAAAAAACTAACAAAATAACTTTTCTTAACCTCAAAATCACTAGAACCGATACACAATTGAAAACAGAAATCCACAGAAAAATCACCCAAATTGATTATACATTCCCTGGGACTCAGCACATAAAACAAAACAAAAACTCAACATATTACGAAACCAAATAAACACAGCTATAAAGCGATGCTCACCTGATAAAATTAACGATGAAATCAACAAAATAAAACAACGCTTCATCAACATCAACAAATTACCTCAAAACACCGTGGAAAAATAATATGCACACACCTAGACCAACAACAAACAACAAGAAGAAATCGAAAGATACAACAAACTATAAAATCTTATGCTGTTGAATAACATACGTTCTCACACCAGCGTAAAAATTACCAACATCTGGAAAAAAACTTATAACCCAACACAACATTCCAGTAAACACCAAATTTATTCAAAAACCAGGTACAAAACTAAAATCCATAGTAAGTAAAAATTACACTGACAAACACAACACTAACATAATTTATAAAATACAATGCACCAACTGCCACGACTTATTTATTAGAGAAACAAACAAAAAATGGAAACTAGATTCAAAGAGCACAAAAAAACTTCACACGTTTTTGAACACTGCAAATTAAATGAACACATATGACCATATGGAGCTCTCAGATACTAAGTAAGGAAACAAATATAAACAAAAGCAAAATCAAAGAAGCCCTACTTATACAGCAACTGAAACTAAAATTAAACCAATGTAAAGGAGCACCTTTATACCTATACTATTTAACAACATAACATACACCTGCAACGCCCCCTACAATCCCGTATCCATTTATACTCTCGACCTTGAAAAACATATGTCGGTCGACAGTCACGTACAAATTCTCTCTTAACCTGAAGATGACCTGAGAAGGTCGAATCGTTGTTCTCTCCTTATCAATAACAGTGTTAATATCCATACCAGCCGTTCTCAGATCCATTTTTATTTCTCGTCATCAAGTGATTATTTCTTAATGAACTTTCGTTGTTCTTTTGTCTGCCTTATACTAAACCTTAAACCACAGAGACTCCATTTTATAACCAATTTTAATACCTTAAAGTTTATTTTCTTCCAGTTTTTCTTCCCTTTAGAAGAGCGGAGCATCATAAAGTCTTCAGGTTTATTTGTTCGTGACCTGTGTATTCACCTGTTGAGAAAACCGTTTCATCAATCTGTCTTTCTTCTCACACAAAAATGAGGGTTCAATGAACTTAACGAATAACAGAACGTTATTTCCAACGAATTAATACTTGCTTTGTTATATAGTGCTGCAACCCTTACCAGCCATTAATGATCTCTATCACTTCTTTGTAATAATTACAATTATTATTCCTATTAGTGCCTATAGAAGTGTTAACGGTGCGTATATCGTCTAACTACTAATAGTAACTGTTTCCGTTAAGGTCGAACATATAGAAATATCCATGAAGACCTTTTTAATTCTTTAGTGTCCGGCAAAAAACACAAAAAAATTTAAGATAATTAGATGGTTATTAATTGGTTAGATTGTGAATACTTTACTCTTCTGTTTCTTACGTAACAGATTTATATATTTGTTTATCTTTTGAATTTTCGAGCAAAGCTAAACGAGGGCTTTTTGCCCCCGCCGTCCCTAATCACCACCCATCGCCAACTCTTGGGCTACTTCTTTACCAATGAACTGACCGTCACTTTATAACGTCCACACGGCCGAAAGAGCGAACTTGTTTGAAGTGATGGGGATTCGAACCCGGTACCCTCAGATTACAAGTCCAACGCCTTAACCCATGTGGTCATGCCGGGCCAAGTAATTGGACATAGGGTTAGTTTGATTTGAAAACTAAAAAATATATAGTTATCGCTAAGGGCAAGAACGACTGTTTTGCAATAAGTCATGTATTTTTATTCATTGTGTTAAATTTAGAACATAATAGCTGATAGTATGTTTATGTCCACATTTAAAAATATTTTACTTTCTGTGCTTGGTAGAGGCTGGAAATCTAAACTTAAAACAGTAACATCTTAACGCCCCAAATACTTAAACATTTCGTTTAAAAACTCGTGAATCCAGTAGTCTCACATTCTGTTTTTATAACAGAAAAATGATTCAGTCTACACAGACTTTTATAATATTAAATTACCGTTTTGTCCCGAAGCCAGTAGAACAGCTAATACACGCTATATAAAACTTTTCTACTGAGTTGTTACGCCCTGTATGTTACATATATGTACACATCCTTTCTCCAAAAACAAAGAACACATCTTAACAATATCACCTGTATAGATATAATAGTATTGTCTGTTGTATGTTCACATAAATTCTTCGAAGGATATAGATGGATTTTCATATGCAAAAACGGGTCTTTGTGTTGAGAAAATATTTTACATAGAATAGCGAACATCGTTTCGACCTTCTTCGGTCATCGTCAGGCTCACAAAGAAAATGGTAACTGACTGAAAGCTGACCACATGTCAACACAATTTCACAAACACTTTATTCCGACCTACGTAAAACCGACTCACGTACACCGCAAATATACGGCTTCCCCAAACCTCATAAACCAGATTATCCATTACGACCAATAATGTTAACAAATGAATCGTTTAATTACAATCTTGGTAAATACATAGCATGGGCATTCTCCAAATATGTAACATCAGCCAGCTCATTCATCAAAGACTTTTAATTTCAAGTATAACCTAAATCAACTTAATCATAAAGCTTTAATGGCCAGTTTCGATGTTATATCCCTCTTTACAGAAGTTCCAACTACTGAAGCCTGCAAGATAGCCTTAGAACTTTATATCCGAGACCCTAACCCAACTATAGACATTCCCAGTAACCAGTTAGCAACCCTCATAGAATTCACCACAATAAAGACAAACTTCATGTTCAACAACCAAAACTATATACAAACAAATGGCCTAAGCATGGGCAACCCAGTATCACCAGTTCTAGCCAATATTTTTATGACACAAATTGAAACACAAGCAATTAATACAGCATTACATCCACCACTACACTGGTACAGATATGTAGATGACACGATTGCGGGATTCAAATTTACAGAACACATACTTAATTTTTTCAATCACATTAACTCTATACATCCCAACATTAACTTCACATGTGAACAGGAAGAAAGCAATCAAATATCATTTCTTAACCTCAAAATTATAAGAACCGACACACAATTCAAAACCGAAATCAACCGAAAAATCACCCATACTGGACTATACATTCCTTGAGACTCAGCACATGAAACAAAACAAAAACTCAACATACTAAGAAACCAGATAAACACAGTCATAAAACTATGCTCACCAGATAAAATTAACGATGAATTAGACAAAATAAAACAATACTTCATCAACATCAATAAGTTTCCTCTACAAACCGTAGAAAACATTATACGCACACACCTAGACAGAAAGCAAAATCAACCAACAAAAGTAAATATATCTCACGAATCAAAAAATCACGAAACCATATACTGCTGTATACCATATATTCCTGACATCAGCAAACAAATAACCAACATTTGGCAAAAACTAGTAACAAAATATAACATTCCAGTTAACACTAAATTTATTCAAAAACCAGGCACAAAACTAAGGTCTATACTATGTAAGAACTACACTGACAAACACCACACCAACATTATTTATAAAATACAATGTGATAACTGCCACGACTTCTATATAGGAGAAACAAGTAGAAAAATGGAAACCAGATTCAAAGAACATTAAAAGTCACCTTTACACGTTTTCGAACACTGTAAGTCAAATAAACACAACATAACCATAGAAAATACTAATTAAAGAAACAAGCATAAACAAACGCAAAATTAAAGAAGCCTTAATTATACAACAACTTAAACCCAAAATAAACCAATATAAAGGAACTCCATTATACCTATATTAATATTATAGATAAAATTATATATTCAAACATCTAATCCCGCCCTCTACATTACGACACTCAGTTACACAACCCCTTAGAACATGTGATCAGCTTCCGGTCAGTTACCACTTTCTTTGTGAACCTGACGATGACCGAAGAAGGTCGAAACGTTGTTCGCTCTTCTATGTAAAATATTTTCTCAACCCAAACGAGCCGTTTTTGCATATAAAATTCTCAACAAGTGGGTTTCTCGATATCACAGATGGATTTTCACCAAAATTGGTATGGAGTGAGCATTAGGTTCATGGAGGTGAAGATACAAACATTTTTTTTTTGTTTTTTACCACTGCCTCACCTATCTTTAGTTAATATTCCCTGCGACTGATTTGATGGTCCACTGGGGTCCATGTGGTGCTGCGTACAAATACCAGTTTGCGTTTTGTGGTTTCAGCGTTTACTACCAGTGCTTCCCCCTCCGTTGATAAACCTTCACCAACTGTAGCTTGAAGGTTTATGTGGTCCATGCGGAGACACAAGAAAACTTGCGGCTTCACATTACATGTTTTGTAATTTTTGTGGACGTTTTTTGGAATGACATTGAGGGAAGCAAATTTTCATGTCCTAGGATAACTTTCTTTAATCACGAATTTACATAACTTCCATCCTAAGGACGGGTACTTCAGCTGGTTACTTATGTAGTTGGTCACCTAGTAACAATGAGATTACGTTTTGTTATGAAGAATGGAACATGTTAAATTTAAATCTCTGTGCATTACCTCGTCATGTTCGAGTTCTTAGATTGTTGTAATTCTTTAAAAATATCGCAGTATTTATGCAACAACGATAATTAATCATTTATGACTTGGAGACGATAAAGATGTGCAAAAGTATTACACAAAATATGTATGACTGTGGTAACGATAACAAGAAAAGATGTTATTTAGCTTCTGTGAAAACAACGAATAGAAGTGTGATTATTACTTTGACAACGAATAGAAGTGTGTTTATTACGTTGATAACAGACAGAAATGTAATTATTATGTTCATAACAGAAAGAAATGGACTGACTGTGCTATTGCCCACCACAGGTATCGAAAACAGGGTTTTAACAGCGTTAGCCAGGAGATTTATCACTGAGACATAGGGGTAGGAGAGAGGGTGCAGAACGAAGTGTGAGTAATGTGCTGAAAAAAGAAATAAATGTGACTGTTATTAATGTGCAGGTAACGGAAAGACATGAGTGACGAGCATGTAGATACTATAAAGCAGTGTCATGCTCCGCACTTTGTAGCCTGAGATGCATCATAAGGGTAATAGTCAAATCCCATAATTCGTTCTGTAAAAAACAACAAGAGTTGTTGGCGGTGCTGACTAGCTAGCTGAATTCCATCTTGTTTTTACGTCAAAATTAGCCACAGTTAATTAATTCAGATAACTCTGGTGTAGCTTTCTTTTATAAACACTGTAGGTTCTTCTATATTACAGTCTAAAGTTCGTGTGTGGCACATTATAGTGAATTCATTTAATTACGTTTTCGGAGCAAACTTGTTCAGCATGTTTTACGTATAAAGCAATAGCATAGCTACACGTTGTTTCATTATCGCGTGTTCGTGTCAATAATAAAGCTAAAAAATGTTTTAATACTGTATACATGTTTATATTGACAATTACTTGTGTGTATTTTAGTACAAAAACCACATTGGGCTGTTATTAGTTAGAACTAAAAATGGTTCAATCTTGTATATATGTATATATTGACAATTTATTGTGTGTTTTAGCACAAAAGCCACACTGGGCTTGTTTCTTTGTTTTGAATTTCACGCAAAGCTACACAAGGGCTATCTGCGCTATCCGTCCCTAATTTAGCAGTGTAAGACTAAAGGGAAGGTTGCTAATCATCACCACCCACCGTCAAATCTTGGGCTACTCTATTACCAATGAATAGTGGTACTGTTCATCACATTCTAACACTCCCACGTCTGAAAGAGCTAGAACGTTTGGTGCGACGGGGATTCAAACTCGCCACCCTCAGATTACGAGTCGAACGCCTTAACCCACCTGGCCATGCCGAGCCCCGGATCAAAGTCGGAGATTTCACCTTCGATGTCACCTTGTTAAGATCTAATTAAAATGAGTAAAAGAACTGAGCCGAACCACATAAAGTTACAATATAAGTAAGATCTTCGTGTCTACTTATATAAGAGTGGGGGCTGGTGACCTTTCGAACAGGTGATCACACGTTATATATTTCTACATTTTCAAAAACTGAATCAACGTGCATCGTGCACAGTAGTTTCTCGTATCTGGAGAGCCAGTTATGTAACTTAAAGCTTTCTTTAGTTTTCACAAAAAGTACACTCAAAATGTATATTCTGTGACGTAGAGGCCTAATGCATTCCTTGATTGGCTGTACCCTGTATTGTGGACTGCAGTTTCACGGCTTCTTTATAACTTTATAATTATGACGTGTTTACGGGGGTTTTAAAGTTCTTTTGAACTCTTTATATAGTAATCTAATATTTGTCATTTATTTTGAGAGTGTAAATCATTAAAGCGCACAATTTATTTCTGTCGCAGTGAGACGTAAGCTATCGAACTTCGGAATCATAGACCACTACACTATCCACTAGACCACACCCTACACCAATAACGTCTTCGCTGAAGACAGAACTCTTCAAATGTTGGCTACATATTTATCTAAAGCTCACATGATCTTGGGCCTCGCTTCGTAGTTCAGAGTGATATAAAGGTAGGCCATATAAGCAGTGTTTCTTTATTATTGTGGTGAAAAAAATATTCATACTTTTAAAAGTCTTATAGAAAAGAGTATAGAGTGCTTTGGAATGAGGATATTAAAATAATGGAAAATAACACCTCTATGGATAAAATTCGCTTACAGGAATCTCATCTCAGAAACGTGTTGTTTAAACTAGATACACGGGAAGGAAATTAAAAAGGATAAAACTACTTTATTTAAACACGAAAAAAAGTATGAGAAAATTTTGACGATGCTGGATAAAAATCAATAATCATTTGTGGAAAAGTGTGCTTACACATCATGACATCAAATAAAAGCACAAAATAAAACGTGTTAAAATGTTTATTATTTATTATTGTCCTGGTAGTTTAATACGAAATTAAATATTAAGATACAACTGATAACGTGTATAGTCCTAAAGTTTGCTTCCCACAACCAATATCTTTGCGTAAAGTTTTTGTTTGTTTGTTTGTTTCTAACATCATTAAACAAAGAAGATGTTTCAAGATCTTTCGGAGTCGAAATAGTCTATTCAATATTTTACTATAGAGGGAGCAGATGTCCCACCTTGATGTTGTAATGGCATCTGGCAATGAGACACAAGGGTTCTCATTACTAAAGGCAAGTGTAAATTGGGCGTAGCCAACTATGAAAGTTTTTATCTATAACTTCTGTGGAAAAGGGCATTAAAAAAAAACACGACAAAAATTATTCCACTAGGTTACCAGACAAAGGCATTGACGTTATATTGGGGTTACATTTGAGTGACACTAGTTGCCTATGGCGGGAAAAACAAGTTTTTCTAAGATACCCAAGTATGAGAGTGGTGATTTGTGCGGGTTCACACACGCCTATCATCCAGGTTATACCCGTGCAATTCACACGATTGCCATTCTTATAGTATCCTGCCTGTAGGAAAGTTGACTTGCTGGGGTGGCAACACCAATAAGTTTGTATAAGCCTACTAAAGGGCTAGGCCAACGCTAAGGCTACTCCAATCGAATAGTGTAGTTATAAGAGCTGTTACTCTTATAATGCACCCACGATTCTAAAGCGCAGATCTCATTTTTGCAGCAGTAAGACGTAAGTCATGGATCTTAGCATTCGTAGTTCAGCATGCTAGTCACAAGACCACTCCCAGCACCGATAACGTTCACTAGAGACATAACTCTTCAAATGTATGTTACATATTGATCTTGGGCTTCGCTTCGTAGCTCTACGTGAGGTAAAGATAGGACTAATCTGAAAAATCTAAAAACTAGGGAAACAAACAAACATAGAAACTGTGAAAAAGGCTGAAACTAAACAAGGTAAAAATGTATTCAATATATCAAACTGGTAAAAATAACTCAAAAATATTTTGTAATATTTTCCTGTTTGTTTTGAAGAAGTAAACAACCGTAATGCATGACAAACATCAAATAATACCAGTAATTTGTAATTAGTAGCAGAAAATCGCTTGTATATCCAAACTTGTGTAAATATTCTAGAGAGAATAAAAATATATTACATATCCAATCAGGTAAAACCTATATGGGCCTGGCATGGCCTAGCGCGTTAAGGCGTGCGCTTCGTAATCTGAGGATCGCGGGTTCGCGCCCGAGTCGCGCCAAACATGCTCGCCCTCCCAGCCGTGGGGGCGTTATAATGTTACGGTCAATCCCACTTTTCGTTGGTAAAAGAGTAGCCCAAGAGTTGGCGGTGGGTGGTGATGACTAGCTGCCTTCCCTCTAGTCTTACACTGCTAAATTAGGGACGGCTAGCACAGATAGCCCTCGAGTGGCTTTCTACGAATTTCAAAAACAAACAAACAAACAATCGAAGTTAGCGAAGGTTAATCCTGCTCTATTTTCAAACTAATTCTACAAATTAGAAACTAAGTAACAATGTCAACAAAAACTACTATTTTAGTATTAAAGCATATTTATATATAAGTTAATAATAAAAGGAACATTTTTAACAAAATAATATTATGACCAATTACTAGCATTTTTATCATAATTTTTCCAGCGATAGTACTGTGTCTCCATGATTCACTCTTAACATTTTGAATTCCTAAGACTATTTTGACAAAAAAGCTGTATTTCTTTTATCTTATCCATATAATTTCAATAAAAACTGTTTAAACTTTCATCAGAAAGCAATGACTACACGTCTTAATTATTGTTTTGTATTGCCTCAGTCCTTTGTAAACAAAGCGTTTCTAAACTTTAGGTTTATATATCAGCTGTAATTATTTTTATGTAGTGGCGTAGATCTATACGAACAACAAACTGCATCAAAGTTGTTTTTCTAATATAATGCATGCATGTATTCGGTTATCGAATGTTGTCCTACGTCAACACTAAGAGGATAGTGCGAACTGTGTGCAAACAAGCGAGGAAGTTAGTTTCGACTTGTATATATAGACCCGCAGGTGTTTCATCCATAAAGATCTCACGGGGGCTGCGGAAGTCCCGGGAGGTTTATGAACTTACAGCTTTTTCCCACATGATTCTGATAACTTTATATAAATGGTGTTAAATATAGTCTTGAATTGCTGGGTGATTGATAGCAGACACGCGCGTTCTGCTTTATTGGAATGAATAAAACTGGACAAGTCTTGTTATGGCAGATGGATGAATGTTAAGTAACTTCTTGCTCTGACAACATAGGTAAAGCTCACATTGCAGAGTATGGATAAAAGTACGAATGCTTACAAACAGTAGAACTATAAGCACACGAAACAATAGCAAAAATGTCATATTTTTTTGTTTCTGATCTAATATAATGAAAAAATATAAACATCTACTTTTTTGTGACTGAAAAGAGAAAACACTGTATTAATAAAATGGAGAAAATATGACGGTTATGAGTGAATCAGTTCTGTAAAACCACAATAAAAGAGACAGATTTAAAGCTAACAAACCAAGTTAAAAGTATTGAAATGTTTTCCTGTCACCAAGAGGTAACCTTGAGAACTGTAACAGTTAAGTTTAGCGTTCGATCCACGTTTTGGGCAAACGACAGATAGCCCATGGTGCAGCTTTAGAAAAAAGGATAATCAGTTTAATAGAATATAAAATTAGGCCTAACAACATAAGTATTATAAAGGTAACCACGTTTTCTTATTGATTATTATGTTGAGTTATTTTTGGATTGATTTGTAGCACATATATTTGATTTATGTTTTGAAAGGTATGGCCACTATCCCATTAGGCACATTACTCCGTTCTCATATCGTTGATTTGTTTGTTTGTTTTGAATTTCACGCAAAGCTATCGAGGGCTATCTGCGCTAGTCGTCTCTAATTCAGCAGTGTAAGACAAAAGGGAAGGCAGCTAGTCATCACCACCCATCGTTAACTCTTGGGCTACCCTTTTACCAGCGAATAGCGAGATTAATTGTCACACAATAACGCCCTCACGGCGAAAAAGGCAAGCATGATTGGTATGATTGAGATTCGAACCCGCGACTCTCGGATTACGAGTCGAGTAACTTAATCACCTGGCCATGCCGGGCCCCGTTGGAATGAAACGACATGTATATATATATAGACATACTAGACTAGAGGGAAGGCAGCTAGTCATCACCACCCATTGCTAACTCTTGAGCTACTCTTTTACCAACGAAGATTGGGATTGACCGTAACATTACAACGTCTCCCACGGCTGAAAGGGCGAGCATGTTTGATGCGACCGAGATTCGAACCCGCGACCTTCGGATTACCAGTCGACCACCTCAACGCGCTTGGCTATGCCGGGCCTCATGTCGTTGAACTTAGTTATAGAAATTTCGATTATATGCTTGTCATCTATTTTGAACAAAAAATAAAATTATGCAGTATAACACCTCTAGGTTTCATTGAAACGAAATAGTATTTATTCTATTTCTATGCCTTAAATTAAATGTTCACTGAAAAATATGTATTTGCAATGCCGCGTTCACAAGAAACAACTTAGCTCAATGTATACACTAACAGAAAAATAAAATCTGCGAATGTATTGAAGCTTTACGAATTAACAAAAGCTTGTGTGGTGAACATGAACAAATAACGTTGTCAAGGTAAAGAAGGACCTTATACAACTTTATGTATTCTGCACAGAAGGAAAGCTGCATGGCAACATACAAGAATTTGGTAGTTTTATTGTGTTAACATACAAGTTAGCGGCTCTCATTAACAGACACCCTGGTGCGTAAATAGGACTTCAGGGTTATGTAACAATATAAAGTGACGTTTTTTAATTATTCTTCAGTGTTAATTATATTTTACGATATACATTAAATCCCCCTTAACAAGTTTAAAACTTTGGTTGTTAATAGTGATTTTTATCACGTCTTCCAACGAGAACGATTAGAGATGAAAACAAAGTGTTTTAACCACATAAGCAGTTCTGGCGGTATTCTTATGGAATAATAATTAGAAGAAAATGAGATTATAGTGAATTTACGAAAGCCTGTTGTTGTTTTGAACTAAGCACAAAGCTACACAATGGGCTATCTGTGCTCTGCCCACCACGGGTATCGAAACCCGGATTTTAGCGTGTAAGTCCGCAGACATACCGCTGAGCCACTGGGGGGGGGGTTAGTAAAGCTTAAAAATAATATAATCTTGTGTGGTAGCACATTTGTGTATGTTGTCAATTTGAATACAAATCATGACATAACAGTGAGTTCATAATACCAAACGTACGTTTTTAGTATTGTTTTAAGTCTGTCGTAAGTTAATTAGAACTCTTTTCTCCTTTCCTGAAGATACAAGGCACTGAACTCAAGTTTCACACACAAAGTAAGTCAGTGTTATACTTTAGTTTTGTCGACAGCTTTAGATTTCGAATTAATGAGTAATAAAAAACTTCGTTTATTGTTGAAAGACTAAAATATTTGTGTGAAAGTAATTAATTAGTTTTCGTTGGTTAGCATCACGAGCTGTTCCTTACCCTCTGTCTTCCACTGGGTAAGCGGTAAGATTATTGGCGATTTACGACGCTAAAATTTGGGGTTCAATCCCACGTGGTGAACAGAAGGTAGACAGCATATTATATAGCTTTGCACTAATACTCAAACCAAATCTATCTTTCCTGGAGCTCCAAGTACTGTATATTTCAGTTCTGACACTACTTTCGTATCTGTTTTGTTTTTAATAATGAAACAGTATATTTTGTTGTTCGAAGACTAAAGTATTTGTTTCAAGGCAACTGGTTTGTTTCTGTTTGTCAACGCAAAATATTTTCAATAACAAGTCGCTAACAGCCCTCATTTACTGGTACCCTGGCGTGGGAATAGGACATTAGGGTTATGTAACCATATGAGAGTGGTACGTATCATCATTAGTACCTCATATTGCGTGATGGATTTAGTTAGAATCAAAGAAATGGTTTGTAACAGTTATTGCAACCTTGAACCATTGAAGGTCTCAGTAAACGGTGAGAAGAACAAGTGCATGAGAAAATATCAACTTTTGTAATACTCATTTTGTTGTTTTTCTTTGAATTTTCGTTACAGCGCATGTCGGAATGCACAAAGGCGGGACTTATTCTTCTTACATCCACATAAAAAAAGTGTCATTACTGAGGGTTTCCTTAAATTTGAGCTAATAATTGTACTCTATACGAATTCTTGCGCTGAACGCAATTCGAGCAAACAGTACATGTCAGTGTGAAACTAACTTGCTTGGCTGTACCCTGTTTGTCCAATTAACATTACGACGTTTCACTTCATCATAAAAAACTTCGCTTGGGTTCTGATTTGGTTTATAAAAAAGCGTATATCATAATATTTTTTCTATTATATAATTTTTTTAACAGTTAAATTGGTTGTTTGATTAAATTTGTGATATTTTATGACAAAAATACCCCAGAATGTGACCTAAAAGGTTGCAATTTCTTATGAATGGATTGATAACATTTATTATTATTTCTTTGACGCTGTTTCTTTGTGTACATGAAAAGTGTTAGCTGAAGAGACCTTATATTTATGCATCAATACTGGATTTACGAATCTAGCTCTTCTGAGAGAATGGACATTTTAGATTCTCATTACATAGCGTTTGGACAAATAATGTTAAATACCCGACTCAGTTAACACGTTGAAGGCTTTCAGTCAGTAAAATTATTTTAACGCCGAGTCAATAGAATGAGCTGTAAACTTCTGTGTTAATTGAAATATTTATGTTTTTTGTATTTCAAACAAGAGCAGCCACCCCACCATGGGTGGCAGGTCCCCTGAACCTCCGCTAGATGTACCCTTTACACTTTTAATGTCAGCTTCCATTCGTATATTATAGACCTACAAATTTGTTTACTCGTTCAGTTTTCACTTATATTATAAAAATAAAAAAATGTGACTATCGGGCCTTTGTAATACTGAGCGGTTACTGAATGACTTCTTCAGTTCCAGTACAAATGGTTCAACATATCTGGAGTTTGATTTGTTATCATTTTTGACGTATGTAATGTAAGAAAGTTTACAGATTGTTAAACACGGTCTTGGCGAAACGATTTGCACATGGTAATACAGTAGCACATGATTGCAAATGCGATCAGTGGCGCCATAGATTATATGTTTAGCACCTGTGTATTTGGTTAAAGGCGAATTTTCTACCATTGCATAGTACATTGCTGCCGCAAATAGGGTTACATCGCAATACTATCCGAGCAAGGATATTAGTATAGCAATATAGTAAATATAAAATAATGAACACATCAATAACAGAAGGTTAACGGGAACTTACCACAATCTAAACAAGTTCTTAAGCTGGTTGCTCAGGGTAGCCTGAATGGCTGTTAACAAGGTGTACCATACTAATCAATTGCACTCAGAATAATACACTTACTCTTGTAAGGATGCATCAACCTCAATTTACAAGCTGCTTCGTAAACACACAATGGACAGAGAAAGACAAACCATAGAAAGATGTAAAATATAACTTATAACTTAAGGCGACAAATAGAAGTTTTCATCAGCATTGAACGAGGTGTAGATGTATTATAACAAGTACAACAATGCAATAAGAAATGGGTAATTGTCTACCAGTCATGAGGTAAGATGAACTTTAAACGTGATACAAGGAATGTAAAGGAGGTTCCTACAGGTTTATTAGATTATGGAAACTTTCAAGTCCGCCAGGTGCTTAATAAAACAAAGATGAACTACACTTACTGTGAGGATAATGTATTGATACGTATTATGCGAATGCACTTCCTAACCTGCATGATCGGGGCGCTAAAAGAGAAATGGTTACATCAATATAAAGCTTAAAGCCACACGTACTCCATGAATCACAAAAATGAAACCAGGGTACATGCTCAACACTTCACTCACGCATGTGTGAAGTTACCTGAACATGCAACAATGGACTTTTTGTGTACTTGGTTTGGGTATATTGGAAGCTGACATCCATATAAAATTGAGGGTTTGCGGAAAGTCTTTCAAGTTGCGTTGTCTAAGAATAACCTCGCTGTCATTTTGAGAAACTTGTGGGATAATGGTTCTGTAATGATCACCATCGCAGTGCAAGAGAAAGGGAAAAGTTCCAAGGGCAACATGAGAGCTAAACGTTCCTTTAAAACGTAAAACATTAAAAATACGCTAGGTCGTTAATTTTATTCATTTGGGATTTCGCGCAAAGCTACACAAAGGTTTCCTTCGCTAGCTGTCTCCAATTTAGCACTATGAGACTAAAGGAAAGGAAGCTAGTCATCACAACCCACCGACAATCTTGAGTTACTCTTTCACTAACGAATAATGGGATTGACCGTGAAATAACAATGTTTTTACGACCGAAAAGGCGAGCATGTTTGGTGTGACGGGAATTCGAACCCACAACTCTAAGATTGCGAGTCGAGGACCATAACCACCTCGCCATGCCAGGCATAAGTCTTCAAGATTAATTTAGACTTTTTAAAAATATTCTTCTATTGTACAGGGTGGTCGCTAGAAAAGCGGAAAATTTGTCAAACAGCTATTTATTTTTACAAAGAATAACTTTCACAAAGTTTTTTAAAGGCATATGTTATATTACACTCATAGATGCTCAAAATGCATTTTATTCATGATGTAAAGAAATCAAAATAGAAATGAGTAAGCACGCATTTTATTCATGATCTCATCTGACCCTCAAATTTTTCGCTTTTCTAGCGACCACCCTGTATTAGCAACACAAAAAGACCACAGTATAATACTTTTTGTTTGTTTTTCTTTATAAATGGCGAGCCACGATATATCTTACCTAACAATTTACAAGAAAAATATAATTAAGATAGCTTAGACTATTACTGTCATATACATTAGACACATTGAGTTAGCAAGTTAGCAAGTTAGTAAGCTCACGTTATAAACGCATCAGATATATTAACTTAATGCCTAGCGATTTTAATATACACACCTTTGTATCAGTTTAACTTATGCATGTTCACATGCCCCCTGTAATGATAATTCACGTAATAACCATTGGAAATTTATATAAATTAGGCATTGAATGGATTGTATGTGTGTGTTTTCTTACGGCAAAACCACATCAGGCTATCTGTCGAGCCCACCGAGGGGAATTGAATGGTTTGTTTTTTGTTTTGTTTTTAATTTCGCACAAAGCTACTCGAGAGCTATCTGTGCTAGTCGTCCCTAATTTAGCAGTTTAAGACTAGAGGGAAGACAGCTAGTCATCACTACCCACTGCCAACTCTTGGGCTACTCTTTTACCAACGAATAGTTGGATTGACCGTCACATTATAACGCCCCTACGGCTGGGAGGACAAGCATGTTTGGTGCGAGGCGGATTCGAATCCATGACCCTCAGATAACGAATACAGTGCCTTAACCACTTGACCATACCGGGCTATATAGTTCTTATAAGACTTAAGTACTTATAACAGTACAAGTAGTTACCTCCTTACTCTTGTGTCCAAAGATTGTCTCATCAAAGAAAAGTCGCCAGGTAATAGGGGAGAATGGAGGGAGAGACGGTCAAATTAACAGATGTGATAATGTCATAATTTCATGAATTGTCACCAGAGGACCAGGTCAACCAAAATGTTTACCCCGAAGTAGCACCAGATGGCACATTGTTATGATATAGATCAATATAACTTTATGGTAGCAAAGTCTTAAAGCTAGAACTTGAATTTAATTCCTTAATCATGTTTAGAGTTTTGCTTTAAATATAGAACTGTATACAGGTTTCAACTTATGCTTTTGTCTTCCTTTATATATTTAATTTTATTACATGTGTTTTACAAAGGTGGACAATGCTACTACAGGTGTATATAGATTTCAACTAACATTTAATTGCGTACGTTTTCTAAAGGTACTTCTGTACCTTTGTAAGAGAGCATGCAGGTTTGAACATGTCTCATCTTATTTTGCATTTACTTGTGTTTTTGTAGAATGTTACTTAATATTTTTACTAAATATTAAACAGCATAGTCGATTGTATTTGTATGATTTAGTACACATTTAACACATATTTATTATAGTTTTATTTTCCACATTTAAGTATACGATTTAATAATATTGTCCTGAAAAGGACACTTATCTAAATATCGTGTAATAATTTAACATAAATTTCACTTTCACCAGTTTGACTTTATCCTTACTTTAACTTCAGCTTTGTATAGAACTGAACTTAAATATCATTAAACATGGTTCGTTCACTTTATATAATGATAGAATCACGAGATATGTATTTATGATATTCTGTTTTTCAATATTTAACGGGACATTTCAGTTAACGTACAGTTATTGCATACTTTCTTCTCAATATTGTGTCTGACATACAGCAAACGATCGTTAACAGTTTAGACAGCGTCTGTTAGCTTAAAATAGTTCTTAAAAACGAAATTTGGTTAAATTCTACCTTTAATATCTATACATATAAAATATATGAGAGTTCATTATACAAAGGAAGGTAATACAGTTAGTTATTTTGGGATAACGTTGATGATTTTAGTTACAAGTTCAGTCGACAACAAACAGTCTAATTTTTATATTTTTAAACATTAACAAGCTTTAGATAACATGTTACAATAGTTAATCGATGTTTCGAATCATAAAAGTTGATGTTCTGAGCATCATAAGTGTAACAGATAACACGTGACGTGTTACGTAGGATTGTTTCAAAATCTATGTTAAAATGTCTCGTGATAAATTAAATATTTGCTTACACAAATGCAAAATATGATACGTAACTAAACAATAATATGAATATAGTATGCTAACCGTATGAAAACATACAGCATTCTACAAGTAAATGTTTTAATATGCACTTCGAATGCGCGTGATTTTACTCACAGATATTAATCATAGTGCTATGATGAAACATGCCTCACAATAAAATCATATTCAAAAGTGTTATTTATCATAAAAGACTAAAGCTAAAAATGTATAGGTCAGTAATTTATAAACTAAGATTATTTCGTAAATAGTGTATTTTGAAGTTTTCTTAACAATTGTTTCAACATGTGTGATACGCGTCTTATTTGGAATTTGTGAAATTACACTGAAATAGCGATTAACTATTGTAACATGTTATCTAAAGCTTGTTAATATATAAAAATAAAAATTAGACTGTTTTTTGTCGACTGAACTTGTAACTAAAATTATCAACATTATCCAGTAACAAATAACTCCGT
The DNA here is from genome assembly GCA_011833715.1 of Carcinoscorpius rotundicauda. Classification (NCBI taxonomy): domain Eukaryota; kingdom Metazoa; phylum Arthropoda; class Merostomata; order Xiphosura; family Limulidae; genus Carcinoscorpius; species Carcinoscorpius rotundicauda. The sequence continues at coordinate 21,599,011 of CM022400.1, forward strand.
TACCTTTCTTTGTATAGTAAACTCTCATATATTTTATATCTATAAATATTAAAGGTAAAATTTAATCAATCTCTCATTTTTAAAAACTATTTTAAGCTAACAGACGCTGTCTAAACTGTTAACGATCGTTTGCTGTATGTTAGGCACAGTATTAAGAAGAAAGTATGCAATAACTGTACGTCAATTAAAATGTCCCGTTAAATACTGAAAAAAAGAATATCATAAATACACATTTAGCGATTTTACCATTATATAAAGTGAAAGAATTATGTTTACTGACGTTTAAATTCAGTGGCATACATAAGTTGTAGTTAAAGTGTGATTAAATTTACGTAGTATTAAGTATGATGTTAATACATTACAGCTACGTTAATGTATTATAATTGATTCGATCATGTTGAAACGCTTGGTTTAATATTACGTGTACTATAAGTACTCAAAGGACAGTGACAATGTATTATAACTGACTAGTTCAACTTTTGTTTTTATAAAAGTTTATGCTATGTGACCACTCTAGTTTTAGTAAAATCGTGAGTCAGATGGAATGTTCTGCATTCAAAGAAAAGTGTTACTTGTTTTAGCTAACACTGAAAGTCAAAAGCATTTCTAAACTTCACATCCTGCACTGTATATCTTATAAAACTAAATACTTTTGATCACGAGAAATACTTCAAATAAGAATGTATCTCATACCATACCTAATACCCTGATACCCATTCCAGCATTTCTCAAAACTAAAGACTATTATATCATACAGAGGATCTTACTCGAACGTACCTTTATAACTTAGTGTATTTGTGGAGTTTCTAGTGTTCTTTTAAGTCATCAAACATGCTCGCTCTTTCAGGCGTGGAGGAATTACAATGTTACGGCCAATCCCATTATTCGTTGATAAAAGAGTAGTCCAAGAGTTGGTGGTGGGTGGTGATGACTAGCTGCCTTCCCTCTTGTCTTACACTGCTAAATTAGGGACGGCTAGCATAGACAGCCCTCGAGTAGCTTTGCGCGAAACTCAAAACAAACAATAAAATAAGTTTACAAACACGTATCAGGAATATGATTCGTCGCTAAATAAAAATGCTAGAAAAAAGATACCAAACAAGATAAGGATGGAAGTGGGCATAACATTTGATCAAGCTAATGATCACATAGCAGGCTAAGCTGTCTCGACTTTGAATAGAAAGTAAAATTCTTACATTAGTGGCTTCCTCACTAGCAAGACAAATGTAACTGGAATTTCCAATCGTAATCTATTACTCTGTTGTCAAATAGTCATGAAGGTAGTATTCTAAAGTTAACTGAAATAAAGGTATAATGATAAAGGTTTTGTTTGTTTGTTTGTTTGTTTTTGAATTTCGCACAAAGCTACTCGAGGGCTATCTGTGCTAGCCGTCCCTAATTTAGCACTATAAGACTAGAGGGAAGGCAGCTAGTTATCACCACCCACCGCCAACTCTTGGGCTACTCTTTCACCAACGAATAGTGAGATTGATCGTCACATTATAACACCCTCACGGCTGGGAGGTCGAGCGTGTTTGGCGTGACCGGGATGCGAAACCACAACCCTCAGATTACGAGTCACACGCCTTAATGTGCTTGGCCATGCTGGGCCATATGATAAAAGCCTACATTTTCTTCAAACACCAAGCTTTCAATAGACAAAGTAAAAAAGCCATAAAGTAGAAACTATTTTATTTCCCCCTGTGAAGTCGAGGAGGCTTAACCTGCTGTGCGATCATTAGTTTGATCAAATGTTATGCCCACTTTCATCCCTATCTTGTTTGGGGTTTTTTTTCTACTTCATTACCCAGCCGTACGTTTTTTTTTTCTTTAGCGATACATATTTTTTTCTAATACTTTTATGATTTAATAAATATAAGTGCTCAACATTTATATATTTTAGTAGTCGTTAGATTTCCTGTTTTTAAAACTTGAAAATGCTAAAACCAGTATTTGGGAAACAACTGTATACTTATTTCAATCAATAGAAAGGAAGGAAAAATCATAAAATGAAGCAAGTTGACGAATGTGACTCTAAAGAAGATATACACTGTATTGTTTGCTTGTCGTTGACAATGGCAAGCTAAAGAAACATTATTTCTTGTTAACGGCCAACACAGAAAGAAAACATACAGATTATCTCTATTTACAATTTCTATGTGTAATAGAAATTACACATTAATATGAGAATATAAAATATTCCATAATAAATTAAATATAAGTTAATGCTACCGCAAGAAACCTCGTTTACAGCTTTTACTGATCAGATACCATTTCGAGATTAACATCCATGTTGTACAAAATAATACGTCTCGTAAAACATTTGATATAAAGTTATATCATATAATACGATATACTAAAAAATTGACATCGGCCTTCATTTTGTTCAATTTCGATTTTACGTTTGCTTTTCGTAAAACAAAACAAAACGTACAGTTTACTTTCTTTTCTATCTTCTCTGGTTCATCACAACCTATAAAAACGAGTTGCAAGGACAGTGTCTTATTAAAACCAAACTCATTCGTTTCACGTAACCAAGTCAAACAAATACCACTAACATCCACCAAAACAACATCTGGATGCCAGATGGGGGTGTTAAAAAGTTGGAGAGGCGTGTGCTGGACGTGTCGTTAAGTGTGCATCATCCTTTTGTTCCTGTGTTTGTTTAATAAATTCACTTGTCCGTGTGGGAATATTTATTTAAGCCCTGTTTGTGTTGGTTTTCTATGACCTTAGTTATGCAGCAATTGTTGCTCGTTAGCTATAGTTCTACACAGGCGGTATCTGTAACATTAGGTAAACAGAACTGGGGAGAGAACCGCAGTATTAGGAACCTTTCAGTAACGTTGTTTGTGGCAGGGTTGTTTTTTTAATACTGGTTGTCCTCACACGTATGTTAAAACTATAAATTACTTAATGACCCAAACAAGTAAAAGTAAAAAAGTAACCTGTTTGCAAAGACGACTTGATCTGAGCCTGTTCTGTTGTAGTCTTACCTTTTTGTAAAGACGACTTGATCTGAGCCTGTTCTGTTGTAGTCTTACCTGTTTGTAAAGACTACTTGATCTGAGCCTGTTCTGTTGTAGTCTTACCTGTTTGTAAAGACGACTTGATCTGAGCCTGTTCTGTTGTAGTCTTTCTACCATTATATCGCTACGTTGGCGTTTTAATTAGGAAAAGTTTAGATCCAAAAACAAATACTGATCAAAAGTGATTTCCAATCATAAAATATTTATACAGCTTGCAACACTTATGTCTTAAAATGAATAAACTGTGATGAAAAATATTTTCAGAAAATTTTCCAACACATTGTAAAAAGTAGGTTTTAAAATGAATAAACTGTAAGGAAAAGTAGACAGTAAGTAAATAATTGTGAACAGTTTGTTACACAGTTAGAAAGGATGTAAAGTTTTCATAAAAAAGTTGTTTCCACCAAACTCGATTTCGAGTAAGTAAATCTCAAGAAATGACTTCATAATCGGGTGGCATCTGTGTTTAACTCACGGTCGTTTTACATTTCATAGAACTTAATTTCGAATGAGTTCAAAATATCCATTATTTCTGTTACTGGAGATTAAGCATATTATGACAGTCTTAACTTTTCGATGACCCAAGCTAAATTTCTCGGGTGACCACATTCATTGCATTAATTATAAATAGATAAAATTATAGTATTTCTTCTCACACTTTGTTTATGTAAAACAAATTTCATTGTTGATGAGAAGAAGCTAAGAAAACGGTTAATAAGCAAAGTTGGAAGAAAAGTTTTTAAATATTATTTGTTGTTACCCTTCCTGAAGAGAAGTTTATGGGTTAATTAACATATATATATATATATATATATATATATAATTTTTTTATGTACGGGAATTCAAAATATGTAATTAGTAATTAGAAACTATATTTAACATTGCTCACACTTCATGACATCCAGTATGTTGTTGTTGTTTTCAATTAAGCACAAAGCTACACAATGGGCTATCTGTGCTCTGCCCACCACGGGTATCGAAACCCGGACATACCGCTGAGCCACTGGGGGGCCATCCAGTATGATGACTAACTGAAAACTACGGCTGTTTGGAGCGATGTATGTATATATCCATCAATTCATATTGTGTTTTTGTTTCTTTTCACAATAAACCAAAATTCCATATTGCATTATAAGTATATGAACCAGTAGGAGCACTTGAGTCATAATTTAAACATTAACAACAGCATTTAAAATGTAACATACGGATCTAAACCACTGAGGTAATTTGATGCACGTTCAAGATATTTAAAAAGGTAGTTATTGAACTTAAAATTATATAAATGCCTTCTGCAAGCCAGTAAATTAAAAACAATTATCGAGAGAAGATACTACGCAATTTGTTTTAGGAAAATGTGTTTGATGGTGCAGTCAAGGCAGCGTATACAATAAATATAAACGGAACTTTATATCGTGATTAATTCTTAAACCTGAAGCCTTACTTCTTGTTAATATACGCAAACAGTTTTAAAACGAATGTGCACAATAGAAAGGTTAAAAGTCCAATTGGTGTCTACTGGGTATTCTTCCTTTCCTGAGATCATCAGGTAATTTAACACTCAGCAAATGTGTTGTACCTTATGATTAACGTTTTACATTAGTTTATTGTATTTTAATTATTTTAAAATCTGTTTTCCTATGTTATTATGGGACAGACCGAAATAATTTTTCTGTTCTTCATACTGGAATGTGACGACTGTTATTTAGAATATTCATATACTTGCATTTTTATTTAATGATATATTTTTAGTTTATAATAATGTATGTTAAAACAGATATCCTCTCGAAACATGTGGTACAGACCCTGCCTCAAAAATCACTTCATTAAGGTGATAAATAATTGTTTGCCAATTTATTATCATACTAGCATAATGTGCTTCCACAGTCATTTTTCCGTTTACTCGTCTCCATGATATTAACTTCTGGCGAAGTATTTCTCATGTTAGGTGCCGTATTCTCTCGAACAGAACCGATTATTATACTTTAGGTGACTTACCACACGGTTAATTATCTTCGTGTGTGGCCTAATGGAACAATATGTACAGTGAAATATTATTATCGCGAGGATTATTATTTCACGGTTCAGTAGATTCAGGTTTTTCCCAATGCAGACTAAGATTGGCATGGAAACACCACTGTGATTTCTTGTCCTGGTGCTCCCACGTTCCACTACACTACTATCACATTCCATAGATAATTTACACCTCATTTGAGCTTCGTAACAATCTTTTCCCCCCTTAAGTTCGACTTTTTTTTTCTATTAAGAGGTGAGGGGAGGGTGAACAATGCATTGTTCTGTTCTAATACTTTGCTTTTTTCGATACTTACTTCTCGTTAAGACCACGCAATAAAATAAACTTCTATTTTTGTTGTTTGTTTATATATACTTTGATCGATGTAGACACATTAATAAAACTCATGGATAAATAAAGCAGGAAAACAGAATTAATAAATGTTGATTGACAACGTTTCAGCTGTAAAAAATATCACGTGATATATCTTTCATTAAGAAAAAAGATTAATAATTAGGCTAACAAAAATAAACGAAAAGATTTTTAAAGAAAAAATAATTTTATCTTACCAATTCGGCATGATTACCCTGTATTCCAGCTACCTATTCATACATTCCACATTTAAGACTTTATGTTTACTATTAATATTTTTGGTGTTTTAATAGTACAAAGCTGAAAAAACGGACTATTTGCATCCTGTCCACCGTGGGGAATCGAACCTCGGATTTCAGTTTTGTAAGTGTGGAAACTTACTAGCGTCAAACGACTGCTGCTCGAGTATAATATAACTTTGCCTCTGGAATGTATACATAGTATTTCTCTAGTACAAGTATTTATTATCTAATATTACAGACTGGCAATATCATTGTTTTTTTCTCCTTGAAGATCCGTTGAAAAAGGACGAGCATGTTTGGATATTAACTGTTGGATTCCACAGTACGGAGTTTATTTAGATCTTCCAAACAAGTTCACTAAGACCCTGAATGAATGTTCCTCAAATGTGTAATTCTGGAATATCAGATGATCAATATAGACTTGATCAGTCCAATGGAATTAAAGTACTTAGCTTGTGGAGCCTATCAGTCTGTTTCACTAATTTTTTTATTTATATTTGGCCAAACCACGTGAGTTCAACAAAGGATCAATTTCATTTGTTCTGTTACAATCGACACAGTCACATTTGCAACTATCACCTAGTTATTTTTATAACATCAGGAGCTCGACATTATCATCTGTAATAAATACATGGTGGTCCAGAATTATATTTTCTATTTTAATATTTAATAATTAACTAACGAAATATAACCATGCAGTTTTCAACATGTAATTCCAACTCAAACACTTTTTTTTATTGGCATGTCAGTAGAAGTCTTCACGTATATCATTACTAGTTTTCGGCACGTCTAATTTATATTTGATTTCAGTCCACGTTCACTACATGTGCACAGTTACAGCGGGGACAGAGTCTGTTAGAATCGTCTTTTACTTCGTGATGTTTTCTATAGGTGTACGATATAAAACATCTTTAACATATCACATCCTTCTTTGACTGTAATTGAGACGCATCACAATTACTTAGTCTCTGCAACAACGCACTGAGCCTTTTCTTGCACGATTGTTTGTTTTTAATTTCTCGCAAAGCTACACGAGGGCTATCTGCACTAGCCGTCCCTAATTTAGCAGTCTAAGACTAAAGAGAAATCACCACCCACCGCCAACTCTTTTACCAACGAGTAGGGGGATTGACCGTAACATTATAACACCCTCACGGCTAAAGGGATAGCATGTTTGGTATAAACGGGATTCTAACCCACGACCCTCAGATTACTGGTCGAGTGCTTTACCCACCTGGCCATGCAGGGTATCTTGTACAATTGTCATTGTACTGTGAAATAATACTTATTGGAGTGACAATAAAAAGTACGAATTTTGGGGGAGATTGTTTAACAGCTGTGCATGTATTTTGACGCACTATATTTTAGTTATTTTGTAGGCTTCAGTGTTTCAACGGCTGCAAAGCGAAACTTGGTTAATAACAATGAGATATCTGATAAAATCATTCCTTATTTTTTCAACAATCAGCAGTTTGAATAAGATATTGGTAGCCATTTTTTTTCTGTTATGTTTGTGAAATAAATAATAACAACAAATGAATGAATTTGAACTGTTCCAAACAACTGGAAAATAAACTTTGTTTTTGCCTTTTTTCAATACTTAAGCAGCCCTAGCCATTAAGATAGGTCTTAAATGCTGTTTCAAGAACGAGTCTGCTTTTTAATTTTTTTTGCCCCACGTTTCATGAGGATTTTTGTTAAATTTTTAGGTGAACCATATGATGTAACACTATCGTGGTTCATGATAGACTACTCAGTAAATAATGTGTAAAATTGGTTCCACAACTGAATTGTGCTTCAGTTTCATTGGATAATGAAATTAATAATCCATAATTACGCGAATGATTATGTTGAAGTTACGACTTCGCTGGCTGCTACGCAATTTCTTCAAAAATTAACCTTAGCAGGTCGTATGCTTGCATTACAAAGAAAAAGGTTTAACCCCTTGCAACATTACAACAGACAAGTCTTCACACTTTATGTAAAAATGTTCACAGCAAAGTATAGTGTTGTTTTTAATAATAAAATATTTTAATATTTATCTATTCATCTACTGATAAACAACATATTGAAGACTGAAGTTGTTGTTTATACGAATGACGCTCACAATTAAGAGTAGATACAACTCTACAATTTTTCAAGTTATGAAAAACAGAACTATTTCAATCAACTTCCATTTCTTACTTGTTTGAAAGAAAAGTCTTGGTTCACAGAGCCATTTAAATATAAATTACCATAATTAACCTGTGTGTCAGCAAGATTTCTTGGAAACGACTAAATGGGTGCTGATTTTTCGCGCTATTTTCTTATTTAACAATTGGAATTTGCTGAAACTGAGTGAAAACATGTAATGTATTATTTCTAACTGTCCTGCCTAAATATTTGGTGTCCGTTTGTAATTGCGTGACGTAGGTATGCTTTACCAAGCACCCATCTAATTAGGTTTCTATGTTTGTCTCGAATTTCTCGCCAAGCTACACAAGAGTTACTGCGTTAGCCATCCCTAATTCTGATCTGATGGGCTAGTGGGAAAGGAAGCGAGTGAACAAAATATACCCCCATCTCATGGGCTAATTTCCATCAACGAATAACGTGATAGGTTTGAACAACAGACAGCAGTATGAAAAACTAATGAATAACTTTCACCCGAGTCTCTTGATATTTCATTTACCCATACGGAAAATTTACCGAAGAAGAAATTAATCAAATACGTTCAATCAATTATCCGAATATTAAAATATTTTCCAGCACTTGAAGCAGTTACATAATGTGAAAATCTTATTTAAAGTTGTCACCTCATTTCTATCTGAAAGGAAATATCATCGTAGTGTTACTAATGCTTTTCACCACAACCAGGGATCGTGAGGAAAAGCCACTGGGGCACAACGATATTGTATTACGGCCCGTTACCACAGGAAAGAGTATCTCGAAATACTCGATATAATTTGTGTATGCCATTGTGGTAGTAAAACTAATTGACTTTAATGTACTATCTATTCAACAAGTTCCACGAAACAATGCCAATGTCATGCACTACAGCTTTATGTTCAAAAATTTTCTTCCGATTAGACCCATTAACTTTATAAAATACGGTAACAATTTTTGAATTTTTCGCGCAAAGCTATACGAGGGCTATCTGCGCTAGCTGTTCATAATTTAGCAGGTCAAGACTAGAGGGAAGGCAGCTTGTCATCACAACCCACCTCCAACTCTTTTACCAACAAATAGTGACCGTCACTTTATAAAGCCCTCATGGATAAAAGGGGAGAGCATATCTGGTGTGAAGGGGAAACGAACCTGCAACCTATATATAGATTAGGTACCTAATTTACTTACGTAAGTTTCAACCCGACCTTAATTAATGTCAAATTTAGATTCTAACAGGTAAAATTTAAGGTTCCAGTCAAGGAAACATTTAGGCTTAACTTGCGCTTTATCTCTAATGTAACCACTACCATTAACGTTAATCTCAAGAAACGAACAATCGTTTTATTTTTGATTTATACATTGCATCCAACTAATTAGATACGTACAAACTGTTTCCACTATTCAGAGGCCTGGCATGGCCGAGCGCGTTAAGGCGTGCGCTCGTAATCCGAGGGTCGCGGGTTTGCGCCCGCGTCGCGCTAAACATGTTCGCCCTCCCAGCCGTGGGGGTGTATAATGTGACGGTCAATCCCACTATCCGTTGGTAAAAGAGTAGCCCAAGAGTTGGCGGTGGGTGGTGATGACTAGCTGCCTTCCCTCTAGTCTTACACTGCTAAATTAGGGACGGCTAGCACAGATAGCCCTCGAGTAGCTTTGTGCGAAATTTCAAAACAAACAATCCACTATTCAGTTTGTTGAGAAATACAAACGTGAAAGATTAACTCGTAAAATTATTTAAAACTTTTAATTAAAGGCCAACGTCATTCTTTATAATTCAACAGACAGTTACAGTTCATTCAATTTCTCAAATCTTTTATTGCCAAAATCTAAGCTTTAAACCTGTCCGAAGGAACTCTTATTTTCACGTACTGATATTACAGTATGAAACAATAATAATAATAAAGTTCAGCGTTAATTCAATTAATTGAACTTGTTTATTTAACTGCTCATTCTCTTAATTAATTAATTAATTAAAGGGAAATTTGTTTGACAGTATCGCACTTCAAAAATTCCCGTGGCTTTTGGGATAACAGTAAAATATCTCGGTTAATAACGTACCTAAAAAACACATCTCTAATCTGTTGCACATAGTTCCCCATTTTACATTTATGAAAACTTTCAGGTTTTTTGTCTGGTCTTGAAAACTTTCATTGTTTCATCAGTAATTAATTTCTTCTAGAATCACGCCATAACAAAATCAGGTTGGGAAACACTGTTATCCAAAAGAAAGATAAAAGTTAAGAAGTTTCAGTAACAATTAGAGGCAGACGAACGAATAAAGACAAACAGAAAACTGTTGTTGTGGTTAAGCAAGATAATAAACAGCTTTACCCTAAGTACTATTTATAACAACAAAAAACACACATAGTAATACTCGGAAATTTGGCAGTGATAAAAATAGTGAAAATTCCTATCCAAGAGTAGCACTCTGGGAGAACAGACGATATACACCTATATGAAAGAAAGTCATCCAATACTTATTGGTGAAAAATGACGTTATAAGACATCCAAAGACATGTTAGCAAAAACCAGGAGATAAATACGTAGAGAAAAACGTCCACAGTGTCATCAGAATACAATGTCATTTGGTTTTTACAAGTATGTAGTAAATTATAATTTTGAGATGAGATTATTAGTAACCTCATTAGAGATTGACATAAAACATTAACCACAGAAAATAAAAAAGGACTTCAAATAATTCATTCAAACAACTTTAATCCATCTATACATGACAAACACCACAATTCTACAAATATATTACTGCACATTATATACAAAACCAATGAAAATATTATACTACTCACTCAACACTAAATTCTGAAAACAAAATTCCCATCTGAGAAATCTTCAGAAGACTTGTATATACATTATAAATGCACAAGCACGTTTTCCCTTTTTTCTTCTTCTTCTCATGAACTTACACTACTTACATAAAAAGTCTTAATTTTTTTTACAAACTCGCAGTTGTAATGGAAAATAAAATCAAGACACAAATACTGTTACCAAATAATCTATGTACCTTTACCATTGGTCAATACATGCAACAATAAAGTTATTTATGTATTGCTTTATCTGATTAACAACCCATCTGAAGAACATGTTTAACAAGTATAGTGTAAGGTGAAAATATTTTTGAAACATAACAGAAACTGTGTATAATTTTAAATACTGCTAATAAGGGCTACAGTGTATTGAAGAGAGCACTCAAAATTTTAAACCACAACATAAACAAGTTGTCTAAAAAAAAATGTCCCAAATGATGTCATGCAGGTTTAAAATTTACCAATTCAATATCTTCAATATCACTCGAAAGTTAGTATAAAAAATCTGCTGTGACAGTAACCTTCCAAACTTTACTAACATTTCCTTCATCTCGTAAGAACTGATGAATTGAAAAACAAATTTAAAAGATATCGCGGTCATTATGTGTATTGTAGGTTTACCAGTAATAACTTGTGAACAGATTTTAAATTACTTTACAACAGTGCATAATATACATATCTTATACATACAACTGTCAGTAACAGTTATTATTTTTTTACAGATGAAACAGTTCTCATGTTAATTAAACAATAACAAGTGTAAAATAAATACTTCAAAGGTGATGATGCTTAGGCTGCAACTAGCTATTATTTGTACACTGAAAAAATTCTGAGGTTCGGTTAATTATTTAGCAAACACGATGCTCCCGATTGAGGCTTTAGTGATGAAAATAACAACTGAAATTATGATTAAATCAGGAATGAAAACCAACAGTACACTGATAAAAAAAAAAAAAAGTCTTGGTTAGTACACTCTGATAAATTGGTAGTGATCTAAGTAGGCCTGGCTGGAACCTGTGGTCTGTCAGGGATTCGCGGAGGAACAGTAGGAAGGGGTCTCCTACAAAACAGAATAAAACATAACTAACTAAATAAGTAACAGAAATTGCAGGAGGGGAAACAAATAAAAATGGAAAAATTAACATGCTGTTTTTTATTTAAAACCAAATGAAGAATGTGAAAACAAGGTATGTTTACATGCCCACTGTAGGTATAGTATACAATCAACATTTCCATGATAACATTCTGTTTATCATGTCAAAAAGAAAATATCAAAAGTAACATGAGGTGAATATAACATACAGGACAACTAACTGTATCTAATATCTGTACAGAACTACTGAAGTCGACTTTAGGACTATTTGAAATTAAAAACATCTACAATTATCAAGTTCTGAGTAACATTTGGATAAATTTTCTAAATGTAGTAAGAAAATACTAACAAATTTCTGATAAAAACCATAAAAACTCTTAGAAACTTAAACATCAAACTTACGCTTGTTCAATATATCAACAACTAAAGCCACAATTGCAAAATTGTATAATTAAGCAAGAAATATATGTAAAATTAATAAAGAACAGCTGTTTTATATACATACATATATACATATAGTTCTTTCTACAGACGGATGACAAACATACAACACACACACACATTCACTTGTGTATATAATGCTCTAAATATACTTGAAGACAACAACACATTTAAAAATAAATGTGGGTACACATACACACTCGTTATTTACACTAACAAAATTAAAAAGTTGAGAAACAGACACTAAAATATTCATTGCACACACACACATATTAGAATAACTAAAAACAATTGTGTGTATGAATTATTTATTTATAACAGTACTTTCTACAACATTAAATACCTGAAGTTTACTTGTACGTACAAATACAAACACCAACACACAGATATGGATAAACTGGTAATTTGACAAATGCTGAAATAATGCCTACTTCCAAATCTGAAATACAACTTTGCAAAATGAACATATATATTGCATATCTAAGTACAGTCCTTCGAACATGTGACTAGTAATTATATACCTTTCCACCATGTAACTTGTACCCTAGTGTTACATTACTTTGTGATTAACCTATGTGTAGAAAGGCTTTGTTTCTTAATTTAGTGTTTATTATATACTTCATTTATCTATAAATGTAAGTAGTTTATAAAATTTAGAGAAAAAAATTCTTTGACAAAGAAAATCAAAAAGAGGACAAATTTGAATCACACAGAACTTCGTTTTGTTACATATGTAAGACAAGATGGGGCTTAGTGACAAATTATTTACCACATTGATTACAAATGTAAAGAAGGGGTGACGAATGAAGTCAAAAGGATTATCAGTCTGATTCTAAATTATGAATGCAATTCTTAATTATGTCAAAAAAATCTCTCAAATTAAGTGACTGTTGGTAACATTAAAAAGACTGTTTATCGTTCTGATCAACCTAAGGTGTTTCATGGAAAACAAATTAGTCACTTCCTCTTTGTAAAGTTTTACAACTACAGAAGCAAACTGCTTAGCAACAAACAACATGTTTATCATTCTAAAGACACGACTAAGAACCTATAAGCTTGCAATATATTTTTTTTACATAGAAACACACAAAAAATAACATCTACGAATAAAAAAATTTCAACTAGTTTTCTAGTACTTTCTAGAAAATAAATTTCAGGCATTGTAAATTCAACAACAAAGACTGAAAAGTCAATTATGCTTTGCAGTAATTTAGGTGAGAACCACAGAGGTTTTATCAAGGCAAGGTAAACTACAGCTAACATTAACTGCACACTTGTGTATATTAACACTTTCTCATTTCATCTCAAATTTCATTGACATTACAAAATAAACAAACCCTTTAACCACACACAAGTTCATAAAACCAGAATTGTGCTTAATTTACAATGCTCCAAACTGTAATAGTCTAAGCTAAGCTTTAATTTTGGAAAAACAAGTTTATAATTTATAAGAATATTCAACAACAGAAAAGCATAAAATTGCAGAACCATCAAAGTGAAATAATAAGTAACATTATTCAATCTGAGAAGAGTATTAGAAACCCTGCAGCAACGTATTAGTAGCTATCTAACACTACGTGTTCTCTTGTATACATTCCTTCTAAAAGGGCAAAAACAATCTACTTTATAAGAAGCAGAAGATAAAGGAAAAGAAGTACACACAAGCATTGCATCCAGTCACCAACGAACATCTTTTATTCAAGTGGAAAGAACAGCCCCTCTGACAAACTAGCCAGTTATTTATGCAGAGGCATGCCAAATGCATCCAGAATGGGCTCAGGTCCTGCCTGTGATGTTCGTGGTGGAATGGAAGGCAGATTTCCTCCAGACCCCCGGCTAAAGTGAACAGAAACTCAAAAAGTTAGTAATAAAAGAGAGAATTGTTAAATACATACACTCAATAAAATACAAATTAGGTGATGCCATTTTAGTATATAACATAAACTTCTACAAATATTCATTTGATCACACAGAAATATGCTGAAAGTGAAAGAACTGAAAGGAGCTGGAAAAAGGTACTATTTGATATTCTGCCCAGTAGGATATAGATTACAATTATATTCTGACATTTCTTTTACATCTATCTAGCAGCAATAAACTCTATACAAGTGAACAAAAAACAGAACATGTCTACAACTATAATCCTTTAACGATAATAAAAATATAAGCTTGTTTCAAGGTCATAGTTCAAGAACTGATTGAACTTTCACCTTCAATTCTAAAACACTACTTACCTCAGGACTACAAATTACATTTGGAAATGTGTGTTTTCTTATTGCAAAGCCACATTGGGCTATTTACTGAACCCACAGAGAGGAATCAAACCTGATTTTAATGTTGTAAATCCGTAGAAATAATACTGTACTAAGAGGGGCCATTTTTGGAAATGAATATTCAACAGTTTTTCTGCAACTGAGCAGTAAAAGACCACCAAGTGAGGTACCATAAATGTTTGCTCTTAAGAGTTTTAATCACTAGCTTAATGTTTCTGCATGTTCAACTTGTCTTCACAAGATTTCTTTATTTGTAATTTTTCTTTATTTTGTGTTTCTAATTAATTTCTTTACAAAAACTTAGAGTTGAGGAGAAGTTTCAAGAATGAGAAACTTTATACAGTGTGATAAAAACCTTATAACCTAAGTGCTTTCAAAAGGTAAACCTTTCTTTTTCAGGGACAAACTGAGTCTTTATTGTAATTTAAAATTTTACTGACATGCCAAATACATTTTTTCCTCAACATCTTCACAGAATAATAACTAATTTTTCTGGTACTTCTCAATTAATGTGATTTGAGAAATGTTAAATATAATTTAAAATGATAAAGAAACCTGAAAACACAAAGCATTTTTGAAAGGTGGAAATTCTTTTATAAGATATCTTAGTATGAAAAATAATGATTTGGTTTGTTTTGAATTTCGCACAAAGCATCTCGAGGGCTATGTGCACTAGACATCCCTGACTTTGCAGTGTGCGACTAGAGAGAAGGCAGCTAGTCATCACCACCCACTGTGAACTCTTGGGCTACTCTTTTACCAATGAATAATGCCCCCACGGCTGAAAGGGCGAGCATATTTGGTGTGACGGGTATTTGAACCCGTGACCCTCAGATTACAAGTTGAATGCTTTAACCAGCTGGTCACGTCAGGCCAAAAAATAATGAACTGTAAAACATAATGTGCATAAAAGCAAATAAGGAATTTTCAACCAGAGCAAAAAACTCCAAAAGCTGGTTTTAAAATTAAAGGAAAAACTAATTAAAATTCCCAACATCAACACATGACTAAAATAGATGGATTTATAAATTATATCAAAGAAGAGGATTGGTTGGTTGTTTTATGGCACAAAACAGCTAGGCTATCTGTGCCAAACATCTGGTAAATAGTTAAAATTAAAGGAAATTTAGTAAATAAAATTTATAAAAGGAAATGAAGGTCAAACAAAACAAAGTTTAAAAAACAAACATAAATAGCATAAAACCAATGTTTACATCTATTTTACAACGTTAAGAGAAAAGCTACACTAAAAGCTGTAAAGGACTTTCTGTAGCATAATTGTAATTATCAAAACTCACCAGGAAGACTAACAGGTAAATACAAAAACGACAATCAGTCACCTTGAAGTTGGCCTTTTCAGTCCTGGTTCTGAGTTATTTGACATTATGGCCATTTTTACAAAAAATGGCATTAAAAAGATTAATGGCCTTTAAAAAACTAAAAATATTTCCAAGTTGGACAGTGTCACCATCACTAATAACACTGTCTAATGTTATGGACAAACCTAGGGACAGAACATGTTTAAAATGGTGTCATCTTTGAGAGTCATAATGATGGTAAGAAAGTAAAATGTGGCTTATTGTGACCTGAGTGTTACACAAACTACACATTGGTGGATAAGTTCCAGCTAAAAGAAAACTATGAGTTAAAAAACTGTGACCAATGCATAGTCTAGTTAGAAAAACTTTCTCTTTCCGATCCTCATTGAAGCAAGACGCCCAAAGCCCAATATCGGATTTTTATGTTGCTCATTCCAAGTCGACTGTCAGCTGACATAGAGCAAAGCCTTGAATACAGAACCATAGTCCATGTATGAAACAGGCACAGCAGTGATAGTGCCAGAGCAGATTTTCTAGTTGCGGTGTCGGTGAGCTTGTTCCTGCGAATACCAACGTGGCCTGGTATCCAGAAAAATTGGATAGAAGTAGATGTTAAAGAGAAATGCGCCAGTCTATTTTGAATATCGGTGAGAGAAGGGCATGAACTAACATGAAGCAATTCCAGGGCCAGTAGAGAACTAAGTGAGTCTGTATAAATAGTGCAGTTTGAGTACTGCTTAGCTTCTATGTGATCAAGGGCAAGAGAAATGGCATACAGTTCTGCAGTGAACAAAGACAGATGGCTAAAAGACAAGTCACATTTATGGACTGTGAGAAGCCATGGTGGGGATGGGCTGACCAGTGGATACATGAAATGTATAATCCAAGGACAGACCGAATTCATCCAACTGCACCTAGATACGAAGGCCAAAAGAAGCAATGGCGGATAGTCTGTTCTGAAAAAGCATGGCCCATCGAAGAAGAAAAAAAACACAACCCCAGGTGGGATGCTTTGGTAACGAATGAAGTTTCAAAGCATATAGTAAAGAGATTTGCAAACAGTGGAGGTGCACAGATGGTTCATAAGACTCTGTGTACAAGCTCTAAACTGAAAAAGTGTGGAAAGCCCCAGTGCATAGGCAAAGTCCCTGATGATGAACATGGTCCAGCATCTTCAAGGCCGATGGTCTGGAAGAGCCATAGACAAGTGATCCATAGTCGAGTTTCGATTGAATAAGAGCACAATATATCTTTAGCATAGAGCACTGATCTGCTCCCAAAGTGGTGGAAGAGAGGACATGGAGAATGTTCAGTGCTCTTGTACATTTGACCAGTAGCTGCTTGATGTGTGGTATAAATGGCAGCTTACGGTTAAAGATAAGCCCCAAGAGCTTTGTCTCAGGGTCCAAAGAAGAAGAGTAGGGCAAGTAAAAAGAGCAATGATCAGTAAAGATTTTGGTTTAAAGACCTTATTTAATAAGTTATAAAATGGAAAAAATGTTTGTGATTAGTGGAAAAAAATGTGATAATAACAAAATACCACTTGTGAATCCAAGACAGATTTAAAAACATTATCTATTATACTTACGATGGTATTAAAGGTGGAGTAAAGTTTCCTGAAGACACTGGCCTAGGTGGAGCTGTAGGAACTGTCCTATTGCTTCCAGTATCTGGGCGAGATGGTATTATTGGTGCTGGTCGAGAAGCTACAGGTGGAGGTGGGGGGGCTCTAGTAGACAGGTTTCTTCTTGGCCCTGGTGATGAAGGTCTTAAAAGAAAATATTAATAATAATGTAAAGAAAATGTAACAGTGTAACTCTTGGACTCTCCAATGCATTAAACACTATACTGATTCTTTTGAGGACCCTTATCCTTATGTTATCTTTCACAGAATTACTGAAATTATCAATGCTTAACATTTTTTTTCTAATAGTTTTACCTATAATGCAGTACATTAACAATATCTACATTAACTGTGATGAACATAAATTCTAAAATGAATACCTGGGGGATTCAGGTGTGCTGGCCTTCAGCCAATCATCTTTCACTGGAGGCGGAACAGGTTGGTATGATGTTGTCATGGAAACATCACCAATGATTTTCAGAGCATCTTTACAAGCACAGTACATCCGAAGCATTTCATCTCGTTTCTTAGCTTCTTCCAGGGACTCTTCCATTAGTGTTGCCTGAAAGAGTTGATGATCAGTAGTGAATCTTCTCTTGTAGAATAATGAGAGTTCATGAAACAGAGCAGAATCTACAAAAAAGTTCAACATCCTACTTGTGAATGAAAACTTGCAACAGCATCAAATGTAATGATTATGTGGAGAGTCTGTATTTTCTGGTTATGCTTTTTACCTGCTTTTGACAAAACAAAGGAATATTTTGTTATTAATACAAGCAGATTCCTGTTCTCACAAAATAAAAAAGGCAAGAAGCAAATCCTCACTACTTCAAATAAGATGATGTTAACCCTTTCGTGACAGGTCAAGTGTCAAAGGCACAATTTATTGTATTTGGTGAATTGCTTTGAAAATTATACTTAAATATTAATTTATGATGTGTGTAGAAGGTTGATATCAACTTGTAAATTATAATTCAAACTTTAAGATTATGTATGAGTTAATGACTTAATTTGAAAGTAAATATAAAAGAATACACCTAAATATCAATTTTTGTGAGTCACATGGTACATTGAATGCACCACTGGTTAAAGTTAGAAGTTTGTGATGTCAAAATACTAAGTCTATAGTTTTGTATAAATTAGAAACTCAAACTATATAATATAAAACAAGTACTTTATATCTTTTTATTTTGCTGAGATACGGCTTACATACTGAATCAAATATAGCTACCCTGTTCACTTTTTTCCATTTTTGGAAACAGTTCATTATGACTTACTTCAATATATAACACATGAATAACCAACTGACAGCTTAGAATGTTCCCCTAGTGGTTTTCTCAGCCACTAATAAGTTTGTTTGAATGAAGATTTCAAGGAGGTAGGTTGAATCTTTACTCTTGCTCAGTTTCATTTTCTAAATGCAGTTTAACTACTGTTGCTCAGTTTCAGTCATTCTTTCATTTTGTTTTTTTACGAGATGTCAAGACTGACAGATGGCATATCCCCACGGTAGTGTGGGTCCTACTTCTGCA
Source organism: Carcinoscorpius rotundicauda (assembly GCA_011833715.1). Classification (NCBI taxonomy): domain Eukaryota; kingdom Metazoa; phylum Arthropoda; class Merostomata; order Xiphosura; family Limulidae; genus Carcinoscorpius; species Carcinoscorpius rotundicauda. The sequence continues at coordinate 21,617,917 of CM022400.1, forward strand.
GTCACCTCCAAAACCTATGGTACATTTTATATCCCATATTATAGCTCGTACCCTGGGATCTTTAAAATTTGTTCAGCGTTTTTTGTTTCAGCTTGTTTTTAGATTATAAAAAAAACAATATGTGTATATATCTGTTTATCCTTACTTTCACTGCTTTTTGAAACATGTCTAACTAATAATCTTTTCATAGAATCAGTAAATCATTCAGAGAACATGCAGTTCTTATAACTGTATTTGAGTAGCATAATGCACAAGTCAAAAAGCACACATCATGAAAATTTTTTTATTATTATTTCTTATTATCTTTCCAATTAAACTAAGAAGTTTCTGTTCTTTGGTAGATTGTTCAGGAATTGTATTCCTAACAACACTAAGCTGAATGGATGGCAACTGCCTTTTGTAGAAATCAAAGTTCAGACATCAATGTTTCAAAAGTCTTCCACCTTCAGAAGACAAAATGCAGAAGACTTTCAAAATATCATCATTTTTACTGGTGTTTCTGTAACACGTAGTTGCAATTCATTGTACTTAGCTTCAAAAAGTTTCTAATTCTTATGCTTTGGTGTACTCAGTTTATTTATTAACTTAAACAATGTATTTAAAACAAAATAATAGCACAAACAAAGCAAGCAATGTCCTATAACTATCATAATTTTTCTGGCTTTCTTACTATAGCATAAGAGCCTTTAAATATTATCTTAAACACGTCAGAATGATTTGAGTAAGAGAAGTTATCAAACTGAAGAAAAAATAGTCAAAAGCATGAATTGAAAACAATATAATTTTTTATTAATTGCATTGAATATGGTGTAAAACAACAAAGAACTATTGACAATTTATGAAAAAATGAAAATGTGACAGGTAGGGATATCAAGTGAGTGAGTTTTTAGTTTATGGTTCTGTAAATAAACAAGACTGTAGGGTCTAAAAGTTGTATTTAGACTTAGCAAGATTTACATTAAAATGACTAATTTATGCTGAATTCCACACTTATCAATGGAGTAATAAATAACTTAGGGAAGAGGGAAGACCCCCAACAGCAAATGCCACAATTCTCATACTACAAAATATAAAGGATTTACAAAACAAATTTCTTACAAAATTACAACTGATATAATATTAATATTACATTTATTATCTTGTCGAGTTTATTTGAATACAATGATAATAAAACAGTTTAATTAAATTTTGCATTCAATTATAACACTGTTGTGACACACATACCTTTATTTGCCCATAGCTAGGGTTAAATTAAATACTGAAAGAAGTGAAATAAATGGTTAAAATCATATTTCAAAGTAGAAGTGTTTTATCACAGTATTTCTAATCACTACTTTCAAAACATACCAAAGGATTAATAAGAAATGTTTTTATGAGACTGACTTCAATATTATAAAGCATTATGCACAACAAATGTGACAAAGTTCGTGTCTGGTGTGAAGCAGAGATTCCCAAACAATTTTCACTAATGACACATTCATATGTAATATATATACACATTTGAGGTGTTTTTTTGTTCTTAATTATTTTTCATTGGCAAAAGTCTTGCAACGTACCTAGCAACTTACTGTAACACAATTTGGAAACAACTTGTCTAGAGACTATACAATTAACTCAAAAAGTTAAATGTATAAAACTTGAAAAATGTACAGCTACAAAAATATATATACTGATGTCATGTCGTGTATGCATGCTGTCAGGCATGTAAATAAGGATTTTTGATACATCTTAATATATTTGTTGAAAGATATAAAAACACAGGTTGTTCATAAAATTACAGGTTTTTACCTGATCACATGATGCGTAAAGGCTTGGAAGCAAATCACTGTAGATGAAATCTTTTGCCTATCAGGAAAAACAAGTTTTATACTCAGTACTTTCTTAATAACAGATATGCAAATAATGTATCATGAAAATAATGACTTGTTAAAATGCTAATGTTTCTAAAAACCATGAAGAGGAAATTGTCAATAGCTTTAGGAAACTATAAAGTGTAACACATTTTCAATCTCATGTAGTATGTTTGTAGATTATCTTAGTTGTTACAACAAAGGTACAAAGTTAAAGCATAAATGAAATAAAACATTTAAATTCCCTTTTAAAAAAATAACTAGATCCTGAAAGAAATAACAAACTCACACAATTAATTGTTAAATGCATGATAATCTTAGGCACAAGGTCCCTGAAAGTTTTGGTTACAATTTTCATGTAAGAATCCACCAGATTTCTGATTGTTTCAACTTGACGCTCTAACTGAGGGTCTATGGACTGGCCTGTACTTTCAGACTCTCCATCTCCATTTACAGACCCTGATGATCTGTCTGGATATACACCTGCTCTGAGAAATGAAGCCTTCCAACTGTCCACTTCTTCTTGACCCTCACATGATAGCTCCAACTGTTTGTAATCTTTATAGACATTCCTACTGGGACAAAAGAATTTGTGAAATCATTAATCAGTCATGAAATTCAGTTTTTCAAGTATTCTCTTCTCAAGGTGTTAAAACCTATCCATCAACAATTTGTTTAGTAATCTTTACATGTTTACATCAGATTACTAACCAGCCATTACCATTCCACAAAAATGAACAATTCAGCATTCTTTATCTGAAGTTAACATGTTTAAATCTGAAAACATGTTTCTCAAAGCTACTTCCATGCACACAACAGCTATTTCCTTCATATACCTGCTTATGATATTTGCATGTCAGTAGCTTTGAGCTAACTTCCACCTATGATTCTTATTTTGAATGTGAACTGCTTTGGTGAATGATGGGGTCATATGCAACAAAAGCCCTCCATCAATAGGAGGGCAACACAACCTCCATGTGTAGTAACTTCCATTAAGCAGTTGCATTCAAAATAACTTTATTCTTAGAGAAGGTAAGAATAAAGTACACCAAAAGTGGGGAGGTCAAGTGGGAAGAGGTGTCTATTGGCAATGTATTTTCAGATCAAGAAAATGTTAACTTCTAAAACTGTATTGTATTTTACCACTGCACAAACAGCATAGCTACAAGCTATTCTCAGAAAGTTTCAAAAGGAAGCCCATCAGAAGCTCTGTATAGGGGCAATATATAGCAGGAAAGGCAAATAAACCCCCTGGTGTCACAGATACTGGCAGAATAAGAACACAATTATGTAAACATTTGCACACAAGTGTTCCATGAACCAATAAGGTTAGTGTGGTTAGGCCATGATTAGATGCACTCACCTTGACTCGTTTGGATAGACACAGGCTACTGGAAAAGGGAACACCATAATACTTCTTACCAAACTGTGCTAAGCCTAATCAGTGAGGAGTTCTCCAAGGTTAAATCATTCCAATGACTAAGAGTTGATAAATGGTAAGGATCTCTATTGCTCTATTTGAAGAGGAAGAGATAGCATTAAAAAGAAGCTTTACATAGCATCCCTCCTCTCTTGCTCCAACCTCACATTTATCTGGGGGTATTGTCCCTTCATCTTGACATGCAAGATTTGTCCAGCCCATTTCCCTTAGAAACTCTCTGATCATTTAGCTTTCTTTTTATCCCATGCTGTAATCATTGCTTTGTTTGGCTGTTAATGAGAATTTATTTTTTTTCATAGTTTGCCCATCTACTGCTCTATTCTTCTTGACTGTTCTACTGTGACACATTTTTGTCTTTTTCACATGGTTGTTCAATCATAATTTTTTGATGAAGTGTTCAGATGCCAATCAAGGAAGCAGAAGAAACCAGGAATGAGTTGGTCAGAGAAATGCCAACATGAGGACTCAACAAGAAATATTACACATCAATGTAAGATAAGGATAGGAATACAGTAAAAGGTGAGATTATTCCTGGTTGAAAGCATCTAGAGCTCTAACCAAAGGATGAGGAGGTGGGAACAAAAAGAGGGGAAGCTTAGAATTTAGAGTAATGGAAAAATCATGTTTGAATGATGTGATCAACTACGAGCACACTAATGAGTGAAACATAAATCCAGCTGAGATAAAAGATCTACTACCAGGTTCAAAGCTCCTGACACTTGACAAGCCATGAAATGAACCCAATGGGAATAAAACCAGAAGAGAAGGTACAATATTCATAAGCAGAGACAGCTGGAGTGGGTATCCCTTTATTAGTTATAAGAAATTACTGTAGAATTGTTGGAGTAAATCATAACTTGTTCCACTAGAACAGCAGTTCCCAACCAGGGGTGCAAGATAGCATTCCAGGGGGTGAAAATAACATTTGTTTTGGCTACCTTCACCTTTATTCTTATATAAATAATTACTATGAGGGGTGCAAGAACATATTAAAATTTTTTAAGGTGCAGGGCATAAAAAAGGTTGGGAACCATTGCACCAGAAGAAGAAAATAAAAACATGCCTGACAAACAGAAAGATGTTCAAACACACTGATATAAATTTTTCTTAGATACCCAAATGCTAGAAATTATATTGTCAAACAGAGGTACGTCCCAACTCAAGAGAGGAGCATATGTGGAGATAATTATCCTAGTTGCAACAGGTGGTAAGGGAATGCCAATGGTGGTTTTGGCAGGTTTAGTCACCAAGACAGGTCTCCAAGAAGAGGAAAATGGGAGGTTTACAATCAAGGACAATAGATCCTGAGAAAGATTCCATTCATCTCGCAAGTTCCAATGAAGGAGACCACAAGGGAATGAGTAGTTATAGAGAAACTAGAATCCCAAAAAAGCAACAAAAAACAACTCCTGTTACAAGAGGAAAATAAGGAGTATAAACCTTTGCAACAACACATTCCATAGTCCACAGGATGAGAGGTTAAGGTTGAGTCCACTAAGGCGATAGCTAAAGAAAATTACCAGATCTATTAATTACTTTGTTGGCATGAGAAAAGATATGGAAAACTTAACAAGCCATCTGAGTGAAGTAGCCTTCTGCAGAAGAAGGGACATGTGACAGAATGACAACTACTAAGAAAGGGAAAGTAGAAGCCAATCATGTATGTAGGAATGGAATCCCACTCTTGGTTTATGAAGTTAGACAGCAGTGGCCATAATGACTTGATTAGAGACTGTAAGAGCCACAGCTATGGCAAAGAGAAGAGCATAGAATTGAAAGACTCAATTCTGATAGACAAAACTTAGGAAATATCTGAAGGACAGACAACTGAAGTATATAGAAAGATGCCCAACAGAGTAACCTTGGTTATCCATTAATTGAATGAAAAAACAACCAGAAATAGATAAAATTTTCAATCTGGAACAACCAGAAATCATTTGAGAAACAATGGATTAATAACTAAAAGTCATTCAGGGTCTTCTTTGGAACCACAAAGACGTAAGAGTAAAAACCCGGAGAACGAGTCATACTCTTTCGACTGCATCTTTGGCCAGAAGATCCAAGACTTAATTTTTGAAATGTTAAAGATATTAGGAATCAGAGAAAGAAGAAAAATATTGATGAGAACCTGGAGAACTCATTGTATGCATAACACTGGTACTACAAATAAGAGAGATGAGCACCTACTGGGCCAGACCTAAAATGATTGTAACAAATAAAATGATCAATGAACTTGATGCTGGGAAGTGGAAAAAGAAGGAATGTCTGGAATCTGAAATGGGAAGGGTAAACTGATATAGTTGAGGAACATAAGTCAAGAGGCAAAATTAAGAAAGATGAGGAACTAGGGTATCTGCTCTCATTATCTTATGAGGACTGATGACATTTTATTTCAGCTTGGGTCTCTAATGAATGAGGAATACTACTGATAAATTCTAGCCAACTTAACTCTCTATCTTGGAAGAACAAGTAAGGACAAGCAGATCAAAATAAGTGGAAGAGATCAAAGTAGAAAACAAATATCATTAGAAAATCCATACAGGTCATGAAAAAGTGTTTGAGACATGAGGTTGAGAAAGGAGATGTATCACAAAAAAAGGATTGCTCCCTAAGCAAGCAAAATATTCTAGACTGGTAGCTTATAAAATAAAAGAAACATTACTATAGGCCAGGGCAAAGAAAAAACCAAGAATGACAAGGCATGTGGTTACAGGTACAGAGTTGTTCAAGAAAGGTATCAGTGTGAACCCTGACATCCGGTGACGGAAGAAAAACAAAGACATATCTGAGAATTTGTTTCTTGGAGTAAAGAAAAGAAAGAAATAATTAAAAGACTCGGGCAAAATAAAAATGAAGGAACACACTTGAGAAATCATGTCAAAAAAGAGATCGGAAGGGTGAGGATTCTCTTCAACTGATAAGGCTGGCCCTAAAGCAAACCCAAGTGATTGAAACAATCAGTCAAATTTGTCATCTTCCTGGTCATTCTTAAATGTAGATGAAGGAATATTAGCCAAACGGACAGAAAGAGGAGGCCCATTATGCAAGAAGTAACATGTTGAACCACACCAATAACAACCCCAACAATAAATAAGCTTCCAGAAGCTATAAAAGAAATAGGTCCTGTGATTTGTAATTTTATCATCTTCACAGTACAAATATGAAATAACCATCACTTCAGAATTCATTATAACGTTTAGCAATTTTGGAACCATAGCTGAGATAGAACAAAAGTAAGTCAACAGGTATAAATGCAATTCTCAGTAAATAGCCTGAAAAAAACAAAAAAAAAAACTCATTTGTACAAGTCAATGCCAGAGGGAAAGAATGAAGTTACTTTGAGTGCAAGTGCTTAAGGAGAGTTTCTGTATATGGAGGTTGTGTTGCTTTTCTATTGGTGTAGTTTTCATAGCATGATGATGTCATCATACACAAAGCACAATTTAGGTTAAATTTGAGATTTAGATGGAAGTTAGGTCAAGGATAGTGGTATGCAAATCTTGTAGGCAGATAAAGGGTTATAAACATTTTATGCCTGGAGATAAGGTATATCAAGTAAGCTAATTAGTATTTTGATACTAATATTTAAGTGTTCATAATAATTAAGAAATTTAAATATAGTTTAAGGTATTTGGCTCATATAATTTATATTCTTCAGAAACAGTTTCAATTCAAATTAACAAATCTATCATATAATAACTTGATTTTGTATCGAGTGTGGCTGATACAGACAGGAGTTTTACAATTAGTAACTTGTTTTTAAACCTCTATATACATCATCGGCTTTAATATATATTCATTTAAAACTTGCTGGGACTTTCAACCTAAGACTTAAGTTGTATTTCATCATCATAATACCAAATTAATCTGAAAACTCAAAAATTCAATTACTTACAACACTCCTAATATAACCTGATGTCACATTTTGTTAAAAATTCTTCACTTTTGGTTTGAATGAACAAATTCAAAACTTCATGTACTCCATTTGGGATCTAGGTTATGGAAAGAGTGATGCTTAAATAATTAAAATAATGTTTGCCTGTGAGCAAAATTAAAAGGAAGCAATTATTATGTTTTAATTATTACACAAGATCTAAATAAACCCTGGAACAAAGATAGCCCCGTCTGCTTTGGCAAGAAAAGATTTGAGGAAATCTAATGATGAATCATATTTCACCGTGGCTCAAAGAATGAAAAGTTCACATCAATCTCTTCTTTAACAACTCTCCATGCTCCTTCTTTCTCACAATCTCCTCCTGCTCCTACAATTGTCCTCTTTTTCTTGTTAGGTCTAGTTCCAGAATCTGCTTTTCCGTTCCTCATGGTAGTACCACAGGCTCTTCCCTTGGCTTTACCTCCTGTATTAACAACTGAAGAGCCTGTCACAGCACTCTCCTCTTCTCACTTTCACTACAGCTATCCAAGTCAGATTTCCCAATCTCAAAATCAGCACCATCAAGGTCACTAGGAAAAAGTCATTTTCCTGGCTCAGAAGTAAAGCAATCAGGCTTACCATAAGTAACAGGTGTGGTTGCTTTCTAAGTTTCAAAACACTTGTATCAATTGCTGAAAACACATCTTTCTTCTATCAAGTTGGCACTCAGGTTGAAGATATTTTGTAATTGGAAGTAGGTTTAGTTTTATAATGATTAGATACGACATTCAAAATGCAGGATTGATTGTGAAATGAAATAAGACCTACATGTTAATATGCAAGTAACTCTTCCAAAAAGAGAAAATAAACATGCCAATATACTGGCTGCTTAGAGACAGAATTAAAAATAACAAACCTAAAAGATAAGCTACTTATCTGTGTGTTAAAAACAAAACAGATGCAAAGTTTATGTAATGTTCTTTACCTCTGATCAGGATTAAAGAGAGCAAACATATGACGACGTGACATGAAGCCAGGATCAATGTCTTTGATCTTCAAACCATCCAACTGTAACATGTATTTTTTGTCTCGTTCCTGCAAAACAGCACAGTTAGCAGGATTATTAACAGTCACAGAAAAAAATAAAAAAAGGGCAAAGTCAATGAATGTCCATTTATTTAAACAGATGTACCTGTAGTACATTTTGAACTTCATACACTCTACACAGACAACACCAGGTTTATCTAGATTACTAACACCTACTAAATTATATGAAGTTTTGTTAAGGTTTAAAAAGTATGAATTGATATTATTGTTAGTCTATGTTCTGAAGGAGGACTTTGCTTAAACATTTAGCAAAGGTCACTCTTAAATGGCTCAGTGACCAACAAATTCCACCCCAAAATGTTTAGTGATCAAACTGTAAAATGTTTGGCAGTCAATGTTCACCCTAAAAAACTAAGTGATAAATGTTCATTCTGAAAGGTTTAGTGACCAAAGCTCACTCTGTTTTGTTTAATACAAAACTCCAATCTGTCAGTTTTTAACAGGTATGTTACTGAGTAAAAACATGTTTCACAGTATATTTAAGACATTTCTTCTAACAGCAAATGTGATAAGACGATTATTAGAGTTAACCCTTTTGCAATAGGCTTAGTATAATACACATAAATCTGTATACACATTTGCATAGAGTAAGTATTTCTACCATAACTTTTAAGGTATTGTGTGTATCTCCACAAAATCTAGTAGACATTTAGTAAAGACTACAAGTTTATGTACACACACACAAAAATTTTTCAATGAAATATTTTTATTAAATATCTATCTATGTAAATACTGAGTCCATTTTGTTACTAGTCCAAGTGGGTAGTGATTTCATGTTACCATTAAAAACAAACTTCATCTTAAAAACCTCAAAAACTATTCGCTTAATCTCTAAAAACTCCTAAATACATTTCAAATGTTTTTTCTTGAAAAACTTTATATTTTGTCTGTTACTTCCTCTAAACTAACCACCTGGGGCCTTTCAATTAGACCATCCTCATAACCATCACAACAAAATTAGGAAATAAATGTAAGTTATATTTTTTGCCACACTAAATGACTACAAATTATAATAAAGTAAAAAATGTAGCTTCAATCTCATAACATCATATATTTATACACATTTATTATTTATCACATTGAATTTCCAGTCATTCCTACTTAACATTACATAACTTGCATTGATGTAGTGCATGTGGACTTATGTTACCATATCCAGTAATATAAAAGTGACCTTTAGTCTTGGCTGTTGTAACAGACTGGTATTTTGTAATATACAGTTACATTTCAATTATTATACATTATATATGTATATAAATTATTATTATTTAGAAATACATTATTGAACTTATTTTTCTGCAAACATAGAACAATAAATAAATAAGCAAAGCAAATAATTATCTCTTCCAGCTATGACCTTCGAGCTCAGTTGCTAAGCCTTTTAAATGTAGGTTGTTAAGCCTTTTAAATCTTTACACTTAGAGGATATTAAACAGAAAGAGAAAAATTAGTTTTACACATATACAGTTCAATAACCAAAAAATCATGAGTTACTATATCAACATCATAGAATTCTACTACAATTTAATTTTGCATGGTAACTAAACTGTATTTAGACCTTAAAAACAAAACATTTTAAGCAGACTAAAGACACAACCTACCTCCTTAAAATAGTTGCAAAAGAATGTGGTTGCCTTTTAACAGATGGCTGAGATAACTACTATGAGGACATTCTTAGCTGTTATTAGCTTAGTTATTCATGTCATATATTGAAATAAGTGTATATAAGGGACTGTTTTCCAAAAATGGAAAGAGGTGACTGGAGCTACTGTGTTTGATTCAGCATACAAGCCAAATCTCAGTAAAAGACATGAGGTTCTCATTTTATATTGTAACTTGTCAATATTTGTAATTTGAGTACCTAATTCACACAAAATTATAATCTTAGTATTACAATATCACAAACATCTAACTTAACCAGTACAGCATTCAACACACCACATGACTCACAAAAATTGATATTTTTGTGTTCTTTTAATACTTAATTTGAAATTAAAAAATTAACTGACATATAACATTACCTTTTGAATTATAATCTACAATTTGATACCAAACTTACTGAGGTAAGTTGATAAAATAGTATCTCAATAAAATTTTGAATGCAAGTCAACAAATGTAATGACATGGCCTTTGACACTAAATCATTATGACTGGAGCTGAATTTTGCAGTTCTAAATAGCAGTTGCTTAGCAAAGAATAAACGGTAAATTGAACAATGTTAATTGTATCATACAATTTATTTCTAGTCTTGAAGGTTAGGAAAACAGAAGTTACAGGCATTATTAGAGCAACATCAATTAATTCAATACTGGAATTACACAACTTGCTTTTGAGTGAACCCTATCTTTTAGCTTTGGTTGACAGTAAAAGTGTCATACTTTTATCAGCTAAAGAAAGCACTAAAATTATTTCAGGGAAAAACAATTTCTAAAACCTTTATGGTGAAATGTTTAACCAAAATAGTTTTTTCCCTGAGTTATTATGAACTTATTTATATACAACGTCTGTTCAAAAAATACGCAGACTGTTTGAATTGAGTGGTTCCAGTTGTTTCCAGGGTAATCCGCTTGGTGTTGCGAGGTTCACACAGATCAGCTGAGTACGACACACCATTTCACGATTGCAGATATCTTCATTTATGTATTAGCTACACGGTTTTAAGTGAAGTGCAATTTTTTCGTTTGGCAGATTTCAGAATGAATGACCTGAAGGAGCAACGACTTGCTGTGAAATTCTGTGTTAAACTTGGAAAATCTGAGACTGAAACTTTTGCTATGCTTAACACAGCTTATGGTGATGTTGCTGTGAAGTATACGGCATGTTTCAAGTGGCATGAACGTTTTAAGGATGGTTGACAGTCCATTGAAGATGATGAGCGTCCTGGACGTCCTTCCATGTCAATTGACAACCCACACGTCGACAAAATCAACACCCTGGCGTGGGCAAATCGATGTCCGACTGTCAGGGAACGTGCTGAAGAGTGTAGGATATTAGTTGGATCTTGTTACGAGATTTTGACCGAAAAATTGAAGATGCACAGCATTGCTGCAAAATTTGTGCCTCAGAACTTGCGAGTTTTTTGCCAAACACTCGATCACTGTTCTTTTCCACACACACCCCCCTACTCACTTGACCTTGCTCCTTGAAATTTTTTCTTGTTCCCCAAACTCAAAAGACCCTTGAAAGGAAGAAGATTTGAGAAGATTCCTGAGATTAAGGCAAATGCAACGAAGGAGCTGGATGACATTACAAAAGAAGCATACCAGGACTGTTTCAACAAGTGGAAACACTGTTGGGATAAGTGTGTGCATTGGGAAGTACTTTGAAGGGGTCCCAGACCTGTAACTTTTACATAAAGTACACTTTGTTTTATGACGTCAGTCCGCGTATTTTTTGAACAGCCTTCATATGTTCAGGTATTGTAAAATTTGTAATAAATTACAATATTTTATCCGTAATGTTAAAACATGATAAAGAAATTAGTGCTTAATTCATGTAATAAAGAAACTTTAAATAAAATTATTAAACTATTTGTTAAAATATATGAATGTATTACACAAATATAGAGAAATAAAAATTAGAAAAATTATACTTCAAATTTCTAAACTATTTTTAGTTATGTATTAGGTCATTTAACAGCTTGGCACTACTTTGAGTTGATGTACACCTTGCTGCACATAAAGACTTCTTTAGAGCATGACAGTCACAGAAGACTTAATAACTGGGTGGTAATTAGGAGCTATACTAGTTTATTTAGATAACTGGATGGGATGCCTTATGCTAGTATAATTTCTCTACTGTGCTATCAGCCTTTCTATCATATTGGGGGTTGGGATACTAACTTCAAAAGGTAAGTTTAACTTACTTATCCCCAAATGGTAACACTTTATTTTCTTATTTTTACTTCAATTAATTTTTTTCTTCACTTTGGAGAAAGCAATAACTTTCACATAATTGTATGCAAACAGTGAAGGGTAATATAGATGTGGGGTATTGTGGGCTTCAGTACCCACATTTTGTTCTTCTGATTTTTATTTTTATATCTATTGCTACTCTTTTATTTCATTTATGAAACTGGTGAATAGAGGTTAATACTGATAAACAGTGTATATCCACCACAATGTGGATCCAACATCTTCAGTCAACTCCAAAAATCTGGGGTACATTTTATAGTCCCACATTATAACTTGTACCTTTGAATATTTTTCAATTAGTACAGCATTTTTTGTTTATTTTTGTTTTGGCTTATTTAATTTATAACAAACTAATATATATATAACTTATGATGTGTTAAATGGTTTGAATAAAACATTTGACAGAATCCTTTACAGGTTCTCAGTTTTCCACATTCATATTTACCTCCTCGTCTTTGTACCATGAGAGTGACTCAGACGTTAAGACAAACCAGTAGTCTCGAGAACCACCCTTCATGATGCCCAAGTTATGAATGCACATCCATCCTTTACGAATCACCTGTAATTTACAGATAATAGTTTAAACCTGCCCACAAACAAATTTCTTCATTTATAACTAAATATTATGAACATCACATCAAAAGTCATATATACTGAACAGATTATAAATATGTCAGCTAAGAGGATTGCTTAAAACACAGTAAAGGACTTAAAAACACTTTGTACTGGTCACTATTTTAACATGTTTAAGATGAAGTTCATAATTCTCTTGTTTACAGTTTAGATAGAAATATGCCACAGTTTTTCTGCAATTGAAAAGGATAAATTTTAGCTATGTTATTCACATGAAGGAAGAGGTATTTCTTTAGTGAGATTACATCATTTTTTAAGCCATGATTTAGCTAATTTTTTGGTATCTTATATGGATTTGTTGTCCATATTTTATCAACTTTATATAAATGTCAAAAGTGACTAAAAATGAAACTGATAGATCAAAACTTTATGAAGACTGTTGTCAGTTTATACTCATGTAAAAACAAGCTTGTGCAAATTACCTGATTTCCAATAGTTCGTTTTCCAGCTGTACTTTCGGCTTTCTGTTGAGCACTACAGGTAAAATAAAGAACTAAATAATAAACAGTGCTATAATCTTCAGAGAAAGCTACAATATATAAAATACAAATAACTATTTATCTAAACTTTCAAATATTAATGAATACCTTCAACACAACAAATAAAACTATTTACCACTAAATAATTTTATTGTTTTTGACTTCGAAAGTAAATCCACAGTAGGTTATCTACTTTGTCCACCACAGAGAATCAACCATGAATTCCAGCATTTTAAGTCTGTAAACTTACCCACGTTAAACACGATAGAGAAAGAGAGAAAGACAGAGAAAAACATGTGAATGCTCTCTCAAAGCAAAGCTACACAAGTGTTATCTGCATTAGCCATCCCTAATTTAGCAGTGAAAAACTAGAGGGAAGGAAACTGGTCATGACCATCCACTAACAATGCTTGGGCTACTCTTACTAACAAACAGTGGATTAACTATTATATTATAAAGCCCCCATAGTTGGAAAAGTGGGCATGTTTGGAGGGATGTGGATCTGAAGCTAACACTCTGAGATTGCAAGTCAAGCTTTCTAACTAACTGGCCATGCCAGACTCCTCTTAGGAAAGATAAATGAAGCATAACATTTTATATAAATTAAAAAAATACATTACTTATTTTTGGGCTACATTCCATACTTAATTGTGTGTGCACAGAAATCTAGGGAAATTTCATTACTAAATCCAGATAAATGGTTTCAGGAGGCATAGTTTTAATTTTATTTACATAGAAATTATATTTTACTGCAAGTAACCACTTGATATTGGCAGCTTTAATGGATAAAAAGATGAGAGTATAGTAAAGAAGTCAATGATGAAAAATTAGCAGCCACATGAAAGTAAAGAATGAAAAGTTGTTAGTTCGAGTATCTATATCTAAACTTTGTTTTTTTCAGCAACTATAGTTTCACCATTCAAACTGATATGATAACATTTTATAAGTTGGCATTTTTACACAAAAAATATGAATTTGATTATAAAACCTACAGGAATAATTGATCTCTGCATACAATAATGGCCAAAACAAGTTACTTTTGAAATAAAACCATTATACAAGTATATCAGAATGTCCTCTAAAGTGTCAGTACTTTTGTTTTAAAAGTCTTTGCCAAACCAGATATATTTGTGTGCATACCACACAATCCTTGAAATGTGACATTTACCAAGTGCTTGTTTGTCCTATAAAATGTGTTTGTAGAAGTTAATTACATGTGAAATAACTGAAAACAAATTAATAATTTGAGATCTTTTACTCATTTAGCAGTTGCTGGTTTGCACCCAAAAATGTGCATTTTGACTTAGTTGTGCTGCAAATAATTTCACATAGTGTTTACCTTCAGTAAAATAATTGTAGACCACCTATTTACAACTGCTTTCTTATTTCAGACTGCAATTACGCAAATGAAAAGCACTGTCCAAGAATGTCGATTTTTCATAACCACTTTCTGTATGGCTCAATATTTTTTTTCTCATCATTACTTGTTTTCCACATGGTTATCAATTTGTTATTAAATAATACTCAGTAATTTGTGGATAACAAAACATCCAGTTTCCACATTTTATGACTTCAGTAAAACTATATGTTGAGACATACCCAGATTAATGGTCTGATACAGGTACTAAAAGGTAACAATATAATTTTGAAATAAATATTTGTCATCTCCATGACTCAAGAATATCAGCACATCTATGCAGAAACATTTTGGATACAGTCCTTCACAGACTAACTGACAGCAGCACAGCCAACAAAAATATGAGTATGGAAGAGCTCAATATGAGACTGAACAGAAAGAAAATTATTTTGTCATTTAGTGGTCCAATAAGAAAATTCAAAAAAAATCGTTTAACATTCCCAGTATGTGTACTCACATCTTGTAACAGAAACGAGAGTCAAGATATACATTACTTTGACACGAGCATTACTCATTAATTTAGTTATTTAATGAGAATTGGTTGTAACATGAATTTATATTCTTGAGCAAAAATATGATTACAAAAGGAAATATGTCATGAATAACAACACTGATACACATATATACTTCAATTTTACACAATGGTTATGATAGTAACTAGAATTTCAACAATTAACAGTGCAAGTTTTATGGTGATTTATCTTCTGAAGAATATTAATTATATATTACTATTTACATTTATTCATTCAAAAGCATGAAACATACTCACCCAAAAATAAATACCACTTCTCTCCTTATTAGTATTAGTACAATAATTCACAACATTAAAAAAATTACAACTCTAAGATCACCAAACAGAAAGACATTGTCCAGAATTTCTCTTAATCATATCTTAACATCATGATACATAAAATACTGTGGTTAAAACTTGTAGATATCAGTGGAACTGCTTAAAGTTCAACACCAAACTAATGGTAAAGTGAAAAACTTTAATTTCATTACTTTTAAATAAATTCATTGCATGTTCAAAATTTTCTTAGAAATAAAAATAAAATGACCTTCATAAAAGAAACAAGTATAAGAAACTATTAGGACTGTAACATCTTAAAAGTAGTTTAACCAGTTGTTGTTAATTTTTTTTTCAAATACTAAATATTAGTATTTCTGGGATATTAAAATCATACAAATAACACAAGATTAGAAGTTTTTTTCCAGTTTCTGATTATCTTGGGTATTCATAATTTGTGCAACACTGTACAAGAGAAAGGAAGGGTACATATACAATTATATAAATAAAAAATGTCAATGACAGGGTTACTTTGTAATGCATGACCACAAGACAGTTGTTCATGTATAAAGATGCTGTATGCTTACACTTCCTCTGTATCCACAGCAGAATGACACGAGTTAAGAATGTCAGCTAATACTTGCTCAACAAACTGAGCTAATTTTGTTGTGTGGCAAAACTGGACATAACTGCTGCAATAGCTTCTATTTTAGCAACCATCTTGACCTATATAGAAGTGCAGTTTCAAGATGAATTGAAACTAAATTAATGGTATGATGCCTGCAGACCAGAACCATTATACCTGACATTACTAAGCAATCTTCTGGTAGCCAAACATAGAATCCCAGTTTTTTCATCATGGACATTTTATTTAAGTATCACCTTTCACATACTTCAGTTTTTAATGCTCTGATAACATTTCAAACATTATGAATTATGCTGTAAAAGTGTCACATTTTTTATCTAAAGAATTTGTTCTCAAGTTACCAGGAGTTGTTTGTATGTTTTTAGAACAGCCAGTAAATCATTTCAAATTGTATATTATTGATAATAGTAAGTCAATTTGTAAAAAAATGTTTGATGGTATGTGACGTGATAAACTATTGGAAAAAAGTTTACAAGCCAATTTCCATATTACATTGTTGATGCCAAAAGAATTTACTACAGTTAGAGATATGTGCATATAAATTATTTTTTGTTAAAATTATTAACCTTTCCAATATTGCATACATATACTTTATATGCTTGAGAACTTAAAGACATAACATAATTAAAGAAACAGGTTATTACAATCAAGTGTCATATTAACTTGTGCAACCATACACATTCAGCAAAGTTGGTAGCTTGCAAGATGAAAACCTGGAAAAATCAGTTAATCTAGCAACAAATACTACCACTACAGGGTATTATTGTTAGTTCACGAACAAGGCTGAGAAGAGGATAAAAGTCTATAGAGAAACAAGCCACCAGATAAAACAGTCAGCTACTACCAAACAAACCAGGCAAAAAAAGCCAAACAATCTGTAACCCACTCACCCTCCTGGGTACAAGTCTTCCCTGTAAAAAAATACATTCTCATATAAACATCAGTCTGAGTAGCTTTTATGCTTTCTATGAAACTGTTAAAAGACTTAAGACTGTTAAAAAGTAAAAATAAATATCAATAACAGTAATTGTCCCTCTAATCACTCCCATTCTGTTGGCAACTAGCCGCAAGCTTAGTCATAGTAAATTAGCAGTTTAGTTCTACTTGAAAAAGAATCAAATATTAAGAAATGGCTATGGTAAAAATAATATTAAACTACTGTGATCAAAGAATAATTTTTACCCAAGTAAATGCATAAAAAAATTGAGTTATCAAATTCTATTGAATGCAATTCAAATGTATTTGAAAATTTTGGGTTATAACATCTTCACTTCTTGGTCAACCAGCTTCATACTATAACTAAGCTATCCACAATTTATCTAGTTTCAGTCCAATTTTGCTAAAGATAAAACCAGTGGATACAGGCTGTTAAGCCTTTTAAAATTTTGCAAGTGGAGGATATGAACCACAAAAAATTTAGTTTTATATATACAGTTGAATAACCACAAAAATCATAAATTACCATATCAATACCATAGAATTCCATTATAATTCATCAAGATTAGTAATTAAGTTGTATTTAAGATTTAAAAATAAAAACATGAAACTTCTAGCAGACTAAAGACACAACCTACCTCTTTGAAATGCAGTTACAAAGAATGTGGTAGCCTTTTAACAGATGGCTGAGAAAACTATTAGGAGGACATTCTTAGCTGTAAATTGGTTATTCATGTCATATATTGGAATAAATGTATATAAGGGACTATTTCCAAATATGGAAAGAGGTGACTGGAGCAACTGTTTGATTCAGTACATAACCCATATCTTAGTAAAATAAAAAAAGATGAGGTTCTTATTTTGTATTGTAACTTGTCAATGTTCGTAATTTTAGTTCATAATTCATACAAAACAATAGATGTAGTATTTTGAAAAACATCTAACTTTAACTAGTGCTGCATTCAACATACCTAATATTCAGGTTTCTTTTAATATTTACTTTAAAAATTAACCCATGTAGAATAATAAAATTTGATTTATAGTCTACAATATAATTACAAACCTATTGACATAAATTCATAAAATAGTAGTTAAATAAAATTCTGAATGTAAGTCAACAAACATGACATGACCTTTGATCCATGACCCATTTTAAAAGGTTAAAGAATGACTGAGACCACGACTACCTTTAAAATAGCTCTTTAAATTCTATTACTTGTGTTATTAAGCCCCCCATTTAATTCAGTGGTTTATTTATTTTAGAACACAAATAAATACCTAACATAATGTAAAAATTTTTGCAAGCCTCCATAGAGAATTTTTTCTTCTCAGTTTTAAATAAACTTTTCAATGCTTTTCTGTATCTAATAATTGCTATTAATGGATAACTGCACAGAAAAACAGATTATATGTGTGTTTTTATTATTATTTAACATAATTTTATGGTTCCCTAAACCTCCTACACCACACTGGAAACCAAACCTTTCCAGTTTGACATACTTACATTGCAAGTAGATTAAGTAACTCTCTCAAACTTCTTTCCAAAAATAAAACTAGTGGATGAAACTGTTTGAAACATGAGATTCTAAGTCATTCAGAAGAAAGATGATTTTCAAGTTAAGTATTAAAAATAGTTATCTCAAATTTAGGTTTCAAATTTTATATATATAACCTCTGTTAACTCTTAAATAAATATTTCAAAAGAACCACTAATGAAAAAAAAGGTTTAGATCAGAGAGCAACCCTTCCCATCAATATTAGCACTTTGCCAGATGGGATGATGTCTATTAAAAAGTCTCCTAGGACTAAAAAAGGAGAAAGCAACTGTTCAATGACAGCATCAAGATCTGATTGATCACAGGTCTCTCCAGGTGACAGGTAGAGTCAACGAAAGTAATGGTACAATCCAAGGAAACAGATGGCTAAAGCCTCTAAGGATGTGTCAAGCAGCAGTGACAGGAGGGGCACCTGCTGATCAACCAACAGCACCACCCCTCCATGCACTCATCCATGAGGCGTAACCTCAATAGGCATATCCCCAATTGCATTTGAATGCAAGAGGAGTTTACTGTGTTGAGAAGTGGATGTTTCCACTAATATGTTACCAGAGCAAAGCTTCTTTACTGACTTTGGAGAGCCAGCAATTCTCTTCTGAATGAAAAAGGGAGACATCTGCCCTAAAGTTGTGTCTGAAAGAAAATATAGTATATGAAAACAAGGTGCAGGTGTTACAGATGTTAAAGATTGTTGCTCAGAACCTTTAGGATGTGATGGTTTACCTCTGGACTGTTTTCACACTATTTAATATTTTATTTGGAGGATCCATAATGAAAAAAAGAATTTTTGGTGCCCACTGACCCCACCCAACAGAGGAGAAGACATGCTAAAACACCATACATGGACACTGCAGCAATGCTAGGGTTTCATGAACACTATACCCAAACACCAGCATCAGATACATTGTTCACAACACCTGCTGAGAACATCCAACACTGGTACTTAGTTGACCCAAGCCCAAGTGGACTAACTGATTGACCCTGGGGGGGCCGTTCAAAGGCTGCCAGTCTGCAGGAATTCATGGCCAAGGTAGTGTGTTATGGTTAGGGTTGGACCTCTCAACCACCAGGATCCTCTTCTCCCCTTCACGGATCACCACTCACGGCAAACAAGTGGGTAAATGTTTAGATCCCAGAGGTGAAAAACTGAAAGAACAGAACTTTCCCTGACAGGTCCCCTCATCACATACAGGAATCCACACCAAGGGGTCATTTATGGTTTGTTACTTTTTTCCTTAACACAATCTTAGTGAATGTCCTTAAGGTATATTAAAGTATCTTTGGCAGATAAAACTTCTGGCAAAATGTTTTTGCAATCCCATACTTAGTTAATCCCTCACAATCTGGGGCAAAGTTTAGGCTATATCAAAAATTAAATATTTCAAACATGAATTTTAAAATAGAAACAATACACATTTAACTAAAACATAAAAGTAAAACTTAAATGCAATTTAATTTTCTATCTTATCAGTATGTAGCTAAGAAAAAGATGCTAAAAGGTGGTGAGAATGAAATCACCAGATAATGCTTCAGATGTTTGATATACTTGGTAACAATTATTGGGCAAATTTTAAAATAACAATTGGAAGATTGTAGTTTAAAATGAGCTCTTTCTGTTGGTTATAAACATGTTAATTTCATAAGTATGTGATCTTTGAAATAAATAAAAAATAGGCAAAGCTACTGTTAAAGGGTGAGGAAATTTATTTTTCTCTGATCTCTGATTTGAAATAAGCCTTGTACAAGTAGCTTTGTTATATACATGTAAGTCAGTTGTAAATAAATTATTATACTTTTGAAATAAATAAATTAAAACTTTAAATTATAAAGCCTGTGGTAATGCAAATTTCATTAGAATACACTGATACTAAAGTTTCTTTAATTAAACTATGAATGTAACTCAGCAAATTATTGTGACTTGTACAGAAAAAAGTTTAAAAGTGAGGATGAAGTGAAAAAATTTGTTACCCTATTAGCTGTCTGATAAAATTTCTTAAATTAAGCCCTGACTGAGACAAATGCAATAAAAAACAGACACAAGAAAATGTTTTAAACCATCAAATACAAATGCTTTAACAAAGTACACAGACTTTTAAATAAATATTTTCTTATCAAGTGAAAAAGTGACCTGTAAAAACCAGATAAATGTTATATCCACAGATTTAAAAACAGTTCTTACAATATGGTTCTTTGATGCTTGGTAAAATAATTGCAAAACATTCAAGGGTCATACTTTTCTCTTACTTTGTAAATCCTATAAAGTCCTCATGGTTAGTATTCATGTATGCCAGTTCCACATCAACTAGCAGAATCAGCTGCTCTTTTGTCTTCTGTTCTCGTTCACGGATGTGAGTGTTGATGATTCTTTCCGTTTCTTCACGTAGTGCTGGGAAGCGACCCATCTGGGAAAGTTAATTGATGTTTTTAAATCATACGATATATTTTACACTTTGTTTTAACATATATCCATTCAGAACACAATTATATAAATCACAGTAGCTAACTGAGCTACATAAAATTTGCTTCAATTTAACCTGCACCTTTACCATGTTCACTTTCTACATCTGCTTTCCCTTTTGAGAAATGCTTTATAGACTGGAAGTTATAACTGATATACCATGATTGATTTTTTTTCTCACAGAAGACATACTTAATCAAACTGCATGAAGCTTAAAAAGTCCTAAGTAGTATGTAGTTTTTCTTTAAACATATTTCTGTAATTTCCAAGTTTGTGCAATTTTCAAACATCAAACATCATTAAAACAAAAATAAAAATTAGAATTTGTTTTTTTTTACTACCAAGTGTTATTGTATATCTGGTCAGTCTCAGTTTAAGTGATACTAACTGAAGCAGTCACAGCTTCTGGCAATAATTTAGTCACATAAAACATGACAAAAAGGGACTAACTGGTGAACAATGTTGTCATCTTTAAAATTGGTATCAGCCATTATCATCATGACTTTGTCAATATTTTTGTTCAAAAATAATTTGTGTAATAAATGTACTTTATTTTCACTAAATAAATTATTTTATTTATATGTATTAATTAAATTTACCTGATCTTTTGTCACACAAGAATATTCCTGTAGCTTTCAAAAATTTGGTTTAACACAGAAGCTTTATCCAGAACAAAAAGAGAAAAATGAAAGAAACTAGAACATTCAAGATCTGTGGTTTATTGCTAATGGTTGTAAACTTCAATTTAGAATTCTTTGTTCATATCTATGGAAGTGGTGAACATTTTGACAAGCATAAATTACTTCTAAAATCACTTTATGTACTTAATATTGATGCAGATAGATTAGAACTTCTATCTAAATTATTTCAGCTATTTTAAAAGCTCAGATTCATTGATGTTAGTTGTTTTGACTATCATCTGTAAGAGTGTATCACACTGTTATAATAAAACTACCGAAACAGAAAGAAGACAATAAAAATAAGACTTAGTTCATCACATTTACAAAGGAAAATAGTTTCTTGGCAAATAAATATCCATATTCAGGAATAAAACAAAAACGTTTGATGAAAAACATTATACTGTTTTAGGAAAGCCTCCTGAGCTGTGCAGGAATCAGTTTGAAAATTTTCAATTTTATTTGTGAAATACTCTTAATTAAAAGGTATATGATGTTATTATATGTACTTTAAAAATATATTTAAGTAAGAAAAGAATTAGAATTATACTTTTTTACTTTTGATATGCAAGTGTGTACTTGATACCGAATAGGTCCAGAATTATAAGGACAAGTATCGTCATAAGAAATCCACTATTTAATACAAAAAAGTAATAATACTAGTACATTAAAACTATTAAGAGCAGAGATGTGAACATTTTAAAATATTAAATAATACTGTAATGTGTTGCTTGGTGTGATAGCTGTAACTGAGGACAAGTTACTTTCCAATAATAGTAATAAGTAACTTCATAATAATAATTTAAAACATTTATACACACAGTAACTTGGCACCCCGAAAATAATTAGTCTTTTTAACTATGCAAGGAGAATCTTTACAAATTATTTTAAGCATATGGCTAACTTCTTAACATGAAAATTTAACTCATAATAAGAGAAATAAACATGTACCTGTTCAGAGCACAGCATAATACACCACATCATTTGATTGACACAAACAGACTTTTTTTCAGTTGGAGATTTTATATTATTAAATGTAACAACACTATTAACAAATCCTGAAAAGTGAGGATGTGACTGGAGGAGTCTGATTTATATTTGATAGCTTTGTAACCAAACAAAGCTAATGACTATAAAATGTATGATTAATCTGATTAATGATGAGTATTTACATTAAATTTTGAGATGTTTAGGGATAGTGTATAAAACAGACGAGAATATATCTAGAGTACCTGGATATTGTTCCAATTCCAACAGCATCAACCTCCTTTGTATTACCCCAGAACCCCCACAGTAGTTGATATCTTCATACAGTGAATAATTTATTTAATAAAATAATATAAATGTAAATAAATTAATCTTTAATTTCTTTCTAAGTTTATAATTTAATGTATTCAAATAATCTTTAATTTTTAAGTGAATGATTTACTGTTTAAGTGGTGATTCAAATGGACCTAATTTTTAATTGGTAAAGTCATGTTTAAGTAATGTACAGTATTTATCAAATTGCACTAAGCCCTCTTACAATAACCTCTGTTAATGGCACTAGAAGCTTGGATCGTCATCTTTATCAGTCTATAGTGCTTTCAAGTGTTAATTTTTAATATAAAATATAAAATGTATATTTTCAAACAGTAATGTATAGTAGTTTATTTGGGCAAAATAAGAATTTTGATTTGGAGATAGAAGGAGATTACCTCAGTAACTCAAAACTTTTGATACTCTGTATGGCTTTGGCCCCATATGTTTCAAGTCAGATGAATTATTGTATTTACAATATTGTACTACATGTAATATAAAAAGAAATAAAGTAACTTGTAAGTTCATAAGCTAGTTCACAAAATATATTTATTTATTACTCCATTTTGAAAATTAGAGCTGGGCAACTAAACGAAAGAGAAAAACTTTGCAGCAGGTGCTAGCCAGTTGCTTTCCCTCAGTTTAAATTTGGTGACAGTGCCAGATAGCCTTGGCTACTTTGCCACAAGTGTAGGATGAGTAAGTTTGGTGGCAATGGGAATCATTCGAGACCATCAAATCACAAAATTTTAACCACAACACCTAAAGCATACTGGTTGATATTTCTGACCATCAAATCACAAGGTTTTAACCACAACACCTAAAGCATACTGGTTGATATTTCTGACCATCAAATCACAAGGTTTTAACCACAACAACTAAAGCATACTGGTTGATATTTCTGACCATCAAACACAAGGTTTCAACCACTACACCCAAAACATACTGGTTGACATTTCTGAATGAACTGCTCGCTCATATACAGTTTTTAAATATGTATCTACTCTTTGTCCCCCAGTAACTAGTTTTGTCTTTTCCCCTAAAAATGAAATAAATGTTACCAAAACTCAATGCAATTATAGTCTGAGAAAGAAAATACTGCAACTGTACTCCTTGAATGGAGTAAAAAGTTTGACTTAAGTTTAAATACCAGTTTTATCAAGGTCTACGATCAAATTAGACTGAAGAAACAGAAATAAAACACCTAGACTTGATCACAAAAACAATGTTTAAGTAATGGTATCAAAAACAGGTGTTATATTTATGAATAACTCAGATTGTGTAACTCAAGTGGATTCAATATGCAGTTATAAATGGTATTTTAGTTATAAATTCTTTTGGAATTTGAAACATTATTTACATAATCTAATCTTAACTAATCTAAAGAGATCCATATTTTTACATTTTAGTTACTTTTATAATAAGTAACATAAAATAAGGAGAAACAAGAAATGAAGAAGAACTTACCAGGGCTTTTTCTCTCTCTCTCTCTCTTTGATTACACTTAACCCTATTTTTTTGTATACTAATGTAGTATTGCATAAAATTTTTATTTAATTTGGTAATGCACTAAAAATCATACAACAATAACTATATAAAAAAGCATACAATTTCCATTAACTATCACAGTTTTTCTGGTTTTTCTAACCATGCAACAAGAGTAGTTACAAATTCATCCAAGATAGTTATCTTTCCTGTGAGAATGAAGCTTGTAATAACACAGCAAATGACTATTCTCAGAAAATGACATAATACATCATTTGATAGATGAAAAACATGGGTTTCTATTGGTTATATGTAATATAGTTTTAAGAGTATTAGAGAAGTATTAACAAATCCTGAAGAGAGGTTGTAACAGGTGGGTGTGGTAGAAGGGGCCTGATTTGGTTACAGAACCATCAAATAAACAAAAGATGATTGAAGACTATAAAAATTATGGTCTGAACAATAACAATTTTATAGTGAGTAGTTTATATTAAATTTGGTACTTGTTGGAAGGGTGGTCAATAAAACAGAAAGGAGGATACCTAAAAAAAATGTCATTTTTTACACTAAAAAAAGGATTTTTTGTTTCAAATACTGCCTTATAAAGTTAATTTAAAATTTATTTATTACTAAAATATGGATTATTAACTATAATTTTATGTTATATTGATTGGTATGACAAATAAAAAATAGTTAATTATATTTTGAATGTAAATCACTAAAACCTCATGAGATGAGCAGTAAAAGATGCCTGTGGCAAGATGGTTAAGAAATTAAAACTAATTTTAGGATGTGCATTGTAACCCTACCATATAAATAGTTAATAAAAAAATACAATGGAATTATTGTGAATTATACTTTTTGTTTGGCACACAAAGATCAAACTATGCAAGAACTCACCTTTTCTGTACACTTCCTAAGGACATTGCCGAGCTCACTAACAACTAAGTCCACACATTTAAGAGAAGGTTCCTTCAGCCTGGCTATCTGTCTTTTAACAATAGCTTCAAATGCCATATCTGGAGTGAAGAGTCCAACCCTGAAATGTAACATTACTTTCTGACTACATACACATACTTATGGACTATTACTGTGTTGTAAAACACCAGTTTATTTTAAAACACAGTGGTGTATTTGTAGATATAAAATAACAGTCAGTCAACTGCACTCATTCATGGTATAACAAAACTATAATTTAAAATACAAAGAACTATGTAACCTGTGAAACCATATTATAATATAAACTTGTTTACAGATAGAAAATGGTCTACAGTTTAGGTGTTAATTTAAGTTACCAAAACATGAATTTTAATAAATAAACAATAAAGTATAGGTCTAATTTATTCTTTGGTTTGTTCTTTCTGTTGCAGAAGACTAATTTTGTTACTTCACGGCTAGTGATCAAAGCATATAAATAAAGTGGGCCTCATATAGCAGAGAATGTAAGAAAATTGTTTGGTTTTTGATATATAGCTCTTTACTCAATCACCAACAACACAGAACTCCTTCAGTATTTGTACAATACGTAATGCACTACCACAATTAAATATACATTATTATTCTGCTGACAAACTAGTTACTCATATAGTTACTAATTTTTCTTATTACACAAAATGTAACTTTCATTGAAGTAAATAGAAGATCACATTCATTCAGTAGTGACTCTTCAATTTAAAATAATAAAATTAAAAATGTCTAATCTAAAACTTACTGAAAGACATTTATGCTTGTACAACCTGTATTTTTATCATTTAAGCCAACTCAGAGATCTTTAACTTTAGACACCGCTTTACAGCAGAGAATCATTATTATTCAAAGAAAGTGTTTGAAAACAACTATGCAACTAATAATACTAAAGCTTACAAAATTACTAGTATTTCAACATTTCAAAATGAGTAATCAGAAGAAATACCTTTTTGTAACAAAGCTGTTTGCTTACCTTATACCATGGATGTTTCTGATTGCAAACGCAATTTCTTTTCTTAATTCTTTTTCATCAAACTCCATCTTTTTTTTGACAAAAATATAAAAAAGGAAGTTGTTTTAAATAAATCCTATAAAACAAACTTACATAATATAAAAAATTAAGCCAACAACATTCCTTCAGAGTACTTTTTCACTTGGTTTTTTTACAATAGTAACTCTAAAATTAATTGTCTCAATCACTTTGAAAGTTCAAAAGTTGTATACTATACAACAAAATATTTGCAGTCATAAAACAAAGCGGGATATACTTTTAATCCTTTATAACTTATGACCATATCCCTAACCTTTATTTATTTCCTAACACTTTGAGACTCAAATTTACACTGATTTCTTAAACAGGCTGTACTAGTTAAGTCCTTTTCATGAAACCTTAAAACAGTTCTTACACAATTAAAATGTTTTGAAGCCTAACTTTTTGTAAAATTATTAAATAACTTAATGTTAGATAAATTGAGTTCTTTCAACAGCACAGTATTGTGTAGCTTTATCTTATCAGTTCTGAAATACATCAAAGAGCAAAAAATAGCTTTTCCTTTCACCACTTTTAGTTAACTCACAATATGCCATCAAAACAGTTGTCTTTCATGTATGTTTATTTCAGATCCTTGACGTTTTTTCTATCTTGGATAACGTTTTAAGCCCCCCCAATTATATTCATAGCTGACTACCTACAAAAATCTACATCCTTGTGCAAATTAATTGAAACGAATAGTCATTTTACAATATTTTCAGCATGGTGGCCAGTGTAAGCTCACTGGATCCACTGATTTCCTTTAATAGTCATTTTTTCACACAGATGGCATAATTAGCTCTGTTTTGCAGTATGGCTTATCTCTTTTTGGGATATGTGATGAACTTTTGAGGAATATCATGTCACTTGAAATTGCGTTAGAAGAGCAAGAAAACCAGTAAAAAAAAAAACTTCTTACCAACTCAATGAAGAAAAAACAGTATCAATGGGGCCTGAAATAAAAGAACTGGATGCAAGAACAATGGAGTAAGGTGTTATTCAGTGACGAGACTCATTTCGTCGTACAGGGTCAAAGAAGTCTGCACGTTCGCAGATCTCCAGGTGAGAAACTTCAAAAATCTCACATCAATAAGTTCATAAAACATCCCTTGAAGATGATGTTTTGGGGCTTTTTTAGCTACTATGGCATCAGAGGCTTACATATCATAGAAGGTATGATGCAAGGACCACAGTACATCGAAGTTTTGCAACGAAGAGTCTTTCCATAATTGAAAAAGATTTCCAGATGAATCTGGCATTTTTCAGCATGATCTGGCTCATACCACACATCAAAACTTGTGAAGAATTTTATTACTACAATGAAAATAAAGGTGCTGAACTGGCCTGGAAACTCTGGACTTAAATCCTATTGAAAATCTTTGGGTGATTTGTAAAGAAAGACTTTGGGGAAAAGACTGTACCATGAAAGATAAGCTAATTGAGGCCATAATTGAGGTGTGGTACTGTAACGTATTTTTTTGTTTTATGTTCTTCGTAGACTAAACGCAACAGAAAAACGCAGATAACAGCTTGCTTAACTTATTACACTAAACTATTAACAAATATAACAGATATAACATAAATTATATGATAACAGTGACAGATATTAAGTTACAACATTCGAAATTAATTACAAAACAAAATAATACTAGTTTCAAACTTCAAAATTAATCACAATACAAAATGGTATCTAATATAATGATCTAAAATGAAAGTCTCAAATTCCAGTCTAGGGTGTGAATTTGGTCCCACGAAGAAATTCCGAAGCTTAAATGAAGAAGTTCAGAAACGGTTTACAGTTCAATAAATTCACCGACTCTCAGCACAAGCAGTAATTCAGATGAATCGTAGAGATTGACGAAATAAAATCACAGCTTCCGTAGATTTAACTTTAGTCACAAATCCCAGTTGAATAATCACAGCAAACACTTAATCTTTCTCAAATAACTGACTCTCTTCTTTGAAATAAAACTGATGCCTGAATCTCACTCTCTCTCTCTTTTGAATAAAAACTGATGACTGAATCTCTCTCTTGTCTCTCGCATCTTCGTCTGTTTATATATTGTAGGCCTAAACTCCTCGAAAGAACGCGAAAATTCTACAGGTCTCTAGAGCAATCCGCGCATGTCCGTTCTTGTACGAGACTACACGTCTAGACACGTAGTCACCAGCACTTCATTTACAAACATATGACTGGTCTACTTAATTCAAGAAAATTCTAAATGTTACCCGAAATGAATAACAAAATATTAGTTTAAACTTCGAAACAATAATATCAATATGGAAAAATGAATAATAGAAATGAAAATTTAAACACAACACATGTTGTCGCTTACAAAATATTTACACATTTACATAACAGGTACCACAATCCAAAAATTAGTAAAGATTGCAGTCAACTTGTGGATTTGATGCCAAAACGGATCAGTGATCTTGTGAAAAATAAAGGCAGTCATGTCATGTATTAATTTGTGAGCAATTTGTGGATCCTCAGAAATAAAACACAAAAAATTGAAAAAATTGTAATTTTCCACCTTGTTTCAATTAATTTGCACAATGGTGTGTGTAACTTAGCTTATCTAAATAATTAAATGACAGATACAAATGTTTTTCTAAATCTAATTACCCCTATTTACAAAACATTTGAGCAGTTGTTTCATTGAAAGAAATGGAAAACAGCTGGTAAGCTATCACACTGTATGAGTTTTAAAAGTGGCTACTGTGTCAGATAGATGGAGGTTAAATAAGGAATCTGAAAAAACAAGTTAAAAATAACAGCATTGAAAATGGATATTTACATAAAAGTTTAGGAGAATATAAACATGTGTAAGTAGTTATACCAGTCTTTCAGCAAAACCATTTGTTTGTAACTACATTACATTTTTCTATTTAATATAAATAATGTTTTTTTTGGGATTATGAATAAATATTTACAAAAAATCAGTACATCAGCTGGAATTACATGTAAAGTAAAAACTGTACATAATGTTCAACTACTTTGGACTTTTTTTTAATATTGTCATTATAATAAAAATTGAAACAGAAAAATTAAGTTTCTCATGTCCCTCATAAATGTTTGAGTAACAAGTAAAGGTAATACAAAGCTCATTATTTCCCTCAATATTTGATAACAATTATTATATTTTAACACTGGGAAATCTGGGATTTTGAAATTTAGAAATACACAGGAAACAACAGCTTGTGACAAATTTTCACTAACCTTAACAATTTCAAATGGAAAACGTTCATGAAACAGACGATTGATACGAGCACCACCTGAGAGCTCATTGGTATTTACAGCTGCAGAACCAGAGCCTTCAATGTTCTGTTCAAAGTCTGTCTGTAGCTGCTGAATCATTCTGAAGTACAAAATCCAATGCAATATAAATAAGACATCACTTCACACCTGGAGTTCACACTGTACTATTGTCAACAAACTATTTGAACAAACATTTCTTATTAAGAAAAAGAATTGAAAAACAGATACATATATAGCTACAACCCACATTTCTTAATGCTTGTTCTGTTTATAAGAATGAAACTTTAGTGAACTATTTTCATGACAAACCAGTCCACATCTTCAAATACACTGCTGGCCAAAATCTTAAAGTCAATGAGCACGAAGAAAAAAATATGCATTTTGCATTGCTAGACTTAACCACTTATTTGAGTAGAGCTTCAAAAGATGACAATAAAAAAATGGGAAAATAAAAAACTTTTTCAGCATTTCATAGGGAAAATGTTAACACTATGAAATTAGCCTAAATGCCAGTTTAAGACCATACTGAAATGAAGCCTTAATTAGTAAACACGTAATGATCTTTAGTCATTGGTGTTCAAGCATGAGCATTGTCAACATCTCCTATGTTACATTGAGTAAAAACATGGCAGAATTGTCGAGCTACTAAAGCAAGGTCTCTCTCAACGAAATTGGGCATGGTAAAACTGCTGTTGCAAATTTCTTAAAAGACCCTGAGGGATAAGGAATGAGAATTTCAAGTGGTTGGCCCACCATTTTGTTGGCACTGAGCAGGAGGATTTGATGGGTTTTCCAGCAAGACACCACCCGGTTGTCAAACCAGATTAAGGCCCTTACAGATGCAGAATGCAGCTCAAAAACAATAAGACAGCATCTACGAGAGAAAGACTTTAAAAACCATAAACATCTTCAAAGGCCATGCCTTCTTCCACACCATGAAACAGCTCAGTTAAACTTTGTTGAGAAGCACCAAACATGGGACGTAGAAAAGTAGAAGTAGGTTTTGTTCTCTGATGAGAAAAAATTTAACCTGATTGGTCCAGATGACTTCCAAAGTTACTGACATGATAAGGATATCCCAACAAAGATATTTTCTACACGACACAGTGGAGGAGATTCCATCATGAGCTGGGGTGCTTTCTCCTTCCATGGTACAATGGAGCTTTAGGTTATACAGGGGCATCAAACAGCAGCTGACTACAATGGTATGTTGGACAGAGCATCCTTATTGACAAAAGGCCCTCGCTTGTGTGGAAATGACTGGATCTCTCAGCAAGACAATGCTGCAATCCTCAAAGTTTACAGGACAAAGGACTTTTTCATTGCAAATAGCATGATTCTTTTGAACCATTCAGCGTGTTTGCCCAAACTGAACCCCACTGAAAATGTTTGGGGGTAGATAGCAAGGGAAGTCTACAGAAATGGACATCAGTCCCAAACAGTGCATGATCATTGTGAAGCCATCTTCACCATTAATTGGAATAACATTCCAGTCAATCTTCTGCAAATGCTTATAACGACCATTCCAAAGTGAATGTATGCAGTTGTGCAACTCACTACTGAGAACTCTTGTTGGGCATTTCCTACCCTGTTTAGGACTTCTTTTTGGTATGGTCTTAAACTTTTGACCAGCTAGTATTTAGGCTAATTTCATAGTGTTCATATTTTCCCTATTAAATTCTAAAAAAGTTTATTTTTATTTTCCTTTTCTTATTTTCATCTTTCGAAGCTTTACTCAAATAAATGGTTGAGACTAACAATGCAAAATGCATATTTTTTCTTTATGTTCATTGGTTTTAAAATTTTGACCAGCAGCATACGTATTTCAAAAGAAAAATTCAAAATATTATCTTCTCCATCTCTGTCAGATTTCATTTTTTTTTTAACTATTACATTTTTAGAAGAACAAGGAAAAATTACCAGAACCTAACAGATAAACATCTGTGATTAAAATAGCTCAAGTTTTCAAATACAACATACACAAGTTGTGACTGTCAAACCAGGATTGTGATGTAGTCAAATCACACTACAATTATTACAGGATTTTTTTTTCATGTGATTTACATAAAATTTTATTTAAGAGTGCCAGAATTTCTTTTTTTATTCTGACATCATAAGATTGACCAAAAATTATAGATCAATCACACTGGTTTGTGAAATCTTACTGATGGCTATTATTGTCAAATACATGGTTAAATATTAAAAACACTGGCTGCTTTGGCATGCCAATAAAATTACATGTGCTGAAACTTCCAAAACTGTTCTGACAAACCTACTAAGGCTAAGACGTAAGAACAAAGAACCACATTAAGACTAAACATGTTAGTAAGTGTAAATAATTAAAATACTTACTAGCTTTAACTAATACATAAAGCAAATTTAACAGTCAATAATACCTGTGAAATAAAAACTGTACCTGGATTAAACACTTAAGAAATTTTGTTTAAAACTTCTCACCCTAATGGAAGTATGGTACCTTTATATTAATAAGACCTACAAACGAGAAAATAAGAGAGAAAAGGAGATTTTAAGAAATGTGCAAAAATTCTTCAGAAAATGAAAAAGTTTGCACTTCTTACTGCATCATAGCCTTAGTTTTACGTGATGGATCATCAGGACGAAAATTTTTATATTCTTCAACTTCCTTTTCCATGGAAAGTAACTGACGTTGTAATTTTTCCCTCAATGCTGGCAATGTGTCTCGAATATGATTTGTAAGTTGCTGATTAAGTACCCGTTGCAAATATGGAGTTCCCATTTTTTCTGCCATATGCCTATAGAATTTATGATTTAATTAACTTATATTTTTGTACAATTACAATGATGTTCTATAGAAAAGAATACCTTCACTATACAATACTTAGCACTGAGTCAAGTGACATTAAAAAAAATTGTTGCTATAACTGAAGACAAGCTTGTTGGAAACAATAGCTTTATTTTATTTTTTTTTTAAATATTGAATTTATTTTAAGTTGATGTACCAGACTTCTTTATCTTATACGTTTTTCTTAACTATCATTACCATTAAGATATTCATTCTCATAGAAAGTAATCTATTTCTTTGGTTAGATTAACAAAATACGTTGTGAAATAACATATTTTTATGACTTAGGCAAAACTAAATTTTAGATAAAACATTACAGACTTTACTGTCAGAAAAATAAATATAATATTTAAAAACACAGATATTGTCTTTTCATGAATATTCAACATATTAACATTTTAAAATCATTGAGATTTACTAAGCCTTCTTGCTATAACTTGCATTTAAAATGTATCATGAACTTTCAATCACACTTTCAAGCTAATTCCTAAGATAATTTTGAAATAATACCTCTATATCAAACTGAAACAAAAGTACACACTGACAAAAGAAAAAGATAAAAATTCTGAAATAAAACAACCAACCTGTAGCTAGGATGACTTAAAAAGAATTTCCTCTCTGCATCAAGAGCTGCTTTAATATCTTTTCTTCCTTCAATATCCCTCTGGCTTCTGTTCACCACACCAACATAACCTACAAGATATTTGACACTGTCCACAAAACTTTAGCATAATAACTATACATATTCAAGAAGTTAGCTTTTCTACTCAGTACAGATATCTTGATTCACTTCCCTGAAAATGCTTGAAAATACTGGTATAACCAAAATTTTCAACTTAATTATTAAACTCACAAGGTAGGAAAATCTAAGCCTTCTTCATTGTACATGGACATCCTGTCTCTATACAATCACTGTTCCACTTTCTACAGACTTGTATATTATCATGTTTGATGATGGCATTAAAGCAGCATGTGATACTGGTTCTGATACTTTAACTGGAAGTTTTTACTTTTAATTACCTTAATACTGCCAAAGTGATATTAACTGACTTAAATGTTTTGTACTTTTCTCATTTGTAATTACTGCACAAACAATACATTTCACTATTAAATTACTTTTAGGTATTTTGCTTTGTAAATTTTATTCTATTCTACAAGAACAGTAAAAAAAACACCAGGTAATAATTATTAAACTATTCCAGTAAGCAATTCACAAGTTCAGTGATGTGTTTTATTAGAAAGGTGAAAAAGCACAATAACATAAAATGGCTACATTTGCCCTCTTCAGTACATTATAAACAGAGGAAGTTAACATGTCTTCAAATGTAAGAATGTAACAGAGTATGTCTCCAAAAGTAACTTTCATGATACTTAGAAAGCAAATTGGAGATAAAAGTAAAATTAAGATGAACTGAAATTCAAAAAATTATATAATTTAAATGCTTTTGAAACCGAACTTCCAATAATGCAGCACAAATGCTAACTTGTGTTTTTCTTGCAATCTTTTGCATTCAGTGTGTAAGACACATATACATACAGAGCATGTACACACTAACACAAATAATAATAATAATCACATATATATATAAGCTTAAACAAAAACCAAATTTAAAAGTAATTAAAAAATAAGCTTGCAAAATGCAATCATAAGGCTAATATACCATAAGTATAGGTACACATGAACTGAACACTATATGTGCTCTATATATTAAACCTACATATGGTTTAATAGTGATAGACAGTATATATGGTTTAGTAGTGCTAGACATTATATACGGTTTAGTACTGCTAGATACTATATGTGGTTTAATGGTGCTAGACACCGTATGTGGTTTGATAGTACTGGACACTATATGTGGTTTAATAGTGCTAGACACTATATATGGTTTATTGTTGCTAGACACTATATATGGTTTATAGTGCTAGACATTATATATGGTTTATTGTTGCTAGACACTATATATGGTTTATAGTGCTAGACATTATATATGGTTTATTGTTGCTAGACACTATATATGGTTTAATAGTGATAGACAGTACATGTGGTTTAATAATGCTAGACACTTTATATGGTTTAATAGTGCTGGACACTATATATGGTTTATTGTTGCTAGACACTATATATGGTTTATAGTGCTAGACATTATATATGGTTTATTGTTGCTAGACACTATATATGGTTTAATGGTACTGGACACTATATATCGTTTAATAGTACTAGACACTATATGTGATTTAATAGTGCTAGACACTATATGTGATTTAATAGTACTGGACACTATATGCAGTATAATAATGCTAGACACTGTATATGGTTTAATAGTGCAGGACACTGTATGTGGTTTAATTGTACTAGACACTATATGTCGTTTACTAGTACTGGACACTATACATGGTTTAATTATGTTGTGTTATCCAATCACATTGTGGCATAGTTGATACCTAATTATGTGCAAGACAGTAGTTGGTCACTTTGTTTCTTTACATTCACTATATGTTGTTATTTTTATCTGTTTTTGTGCATTATGATTGCACACCAGGACCTGGAATATTGGAAACATTATTCAATGTCATTATGAGATGGTAATATGGATTTCTATACATGTAGGTAATATAGAGATCCATATTTTAAATACAAAATTTTCCAACAACACTGATAACATTTTACTGGAATACAATTCATATTTGTAAAACAAGGTTTCTATTAAAAACTTGTCAGAATGAGACTTTTATTTTATTTTTTTTTCTTAAACATTGAGATGATAACATAAGACCAACCCAGTAATAAAAAAATTATATCCTCACACATAACATGTTCCCTTGTGATGTAACTTTTAAGGAAGACATATGGAGTTTGAATATCCACTACCATATAATGATGATTACTTTACTTAAAGTAAACATTAAAATAAATTTCTTTGTTGATACACACAAGTAGAAGCATAGAAAAACAAAATTAAAATTTTACAGATATGAAGTAAAAAACATACTGTAGCTCTCTTATAATTGTACACATGTAATATCTTGATCATTACAGCCAGTTAAAAATTAATCTTTAAAAAATGTATACTGCTAGAAAGCCATATTTAGCATATCAATAAGTCTCTAGAATTTCAGTATATTATAATCAATGCATTTAGCAGCAAGAAAAAAGTCTAACCTCTGCGCAATGGAAGAGTCTTGTTTTCAAGAATGTCACGAGCATCTGTTCCCTCATCCATCAGATCCAATTTTGTGATGACTCCTATGGTGCGCATCCCTACAGGTAATAAATATCTATGGCTTATAAATATATCACATTAACTTAAAGCCAACTATTCACGAAAACAAGATACACATGCTTAGTTACTGACATTACACACAATTCATTAAAGATGTAACAAAACCAAAATGTGCTCACGTATTATCAAGATTTTCATAGAATTTACAGATTATAAAAATATTAAGATAAATCATATTAAGAAAATAAGTTAATCACATTAATAGTATGTATCAAATAGCTTTCAACATTTAAAACATTTAGGCTACCTGATTTTTAAGTACAAGCTCAACAGTAACCATACACATGAGAATTTTGGTATCATTTTATCTTAGTCTTCAAAACTTGAAAAAATTAAAAGAAACATCAAAATAAAAATATTTGGATCTTAATTTATTTTTCAAATTAATTGTTGACATTTAAGTAGCAGCCATCACTCAATTAGTTTTTTGTTGATCATTTACAACAATGACTTGACTTTAAATAACACATTAGTTGACAGAACCCTTTTTTAGAAATTTAAAAATATTTCATTTAAAAACATTTGTTTTAACTTTTTATATACCTATACATGCACAATGCATTATTTTTAAATAACAAATGAAAAAAATCAACATCCACAATTTTAAAACCAGCAACATGTGAAACTAAATTTCAGGTGAAAACATTCAGAAATGTATCAAGTTGCTCATAACCAACTGAGTTGCAGGGGTCTTTATTAACATTTAAGAGGTTTTAAAAGAAAAAAAAATGTTATTTGCTTATTGTATTAACGTTTACTAGATCGGTTAGCATTCAATGTAGATGAGTTAGTAGGAGAAAAGAAAAATGTTCTTGTTAATATCTCACGACGTGCAAACATTTTATGCCCAAACCTAGAGGATCTACCTCCATTGCTAACTTCAAAGCATCTGATGTGACTAGATCAGAATTGGCTGGAGAAACAGCCAAAATAATGCAATTTTCCTTAGAAATGAATGACATGATTAAGCCATGTAGTTTCTTTTCAATGTCAAGTGGCTGGTCCCCAACTGGTACTCGAGTTATTCCAGGAAGGTCAATAAGTGTCAAATGAAGAACTGGAAGAAAAAAAAAGAAACAACAAAAAAAGATGAATACATGTTTATGAAAGTTTTGGAAAGGAAGAACTCGTATCTTTACCTTCTGGATCAACTTCTTTGGCAAGCTTTAGGGCATCAGAAGTAGCTACATCTTGATTTGCAGCAGTGACAGCAAGAATGAGACAATTCTCTTTACGAATAAAAGTTAGAATCATATCTCGGATCTGATGTTCAATATCAACAGGCTGGTCACCTACTGGTACTCTTGTCATCCCAGGTAAGTCAATAAGGGTTAAGTTTAAAACTAAAAGAACCAGCAAAAATGAAATTATTTACCAATATCATAGGTAGCTTATTAAGGATTACATTTAAAACAACCAGTAAAAATAGTTATTTATCAATCTCACAGGTAATCAGAATTCTCAACAGGGCTTCAAAACTTAGAACAAAATACCCATGGTTGCCAAATTCAGAGGGTGAACAGTTATGCCATTTCTTCATATCATAATGGTACCTTGTTAATTTTGGATTTGTTCAATGTATATAAAAATATGTGTTAACGTATGTGACATTGTGGCTTACTCTAACAAATATTCACTGGAAGCTGGTAAAAGATGTCAGAGTTTACCTTTTTAAAACAAGTACGTGTGTGATCATTATATAATAATTACAAGTCTAAGTTAGCATTCTTTAGCATAACAATCGGTTGAATGTCAATTACTGACCAACAAGTGATGGTCAATTACTGGATTAACAAGTAATTTTACTCGCTAATCTACAAAAATGTAAATCTGATAATTTCTCATTTTATCAACAGTTGTATGACAGATGCATCTCTACAAAGGGGAAACAACATGACATCTACGAGCTCAGATACTACTTTTACATTAAGGATTGGTTGAACCCACATTACATTCATCTCACATCTACCTCAAAACATGAATTAGATGTTTATTACTCCAAAATCTAACAGTATTTTAACCTAAAATGAGTGCATTTTTATTTACTTTTTTCATGCAAGCACAAACCAAAACTTCTGTTCCATGAATATACCTATATGACACAACTTTTCTGCATGTTGGAAATTTGTACATAGGATTTTGAGCTACTGAATATCCTGAAGAAGTTAATAAAAATTAAAACTAATATAATTGGCAAATACTATAATTTAGAAATATCACAGGTATATAAATATAGGTTATGTTTAAAATTGAAAAAAAAACTTATTTATCAGTGTTTTAAAAACATTCATTTATGAAAATAATGCTTTCTTCTAGAAATACATAATTAGACTGAATCATATACACATACATATATGGAATTCAAAAGTTAAATTTTCCAATGACATTAAGTTATATTATACAGAAGGGTTTTAGCAATTTCACAATAAAAAGTGTAAAATATTTTTTAAACCACCTGTAATTGAGCAAACAGTTAATACTCAATTAAAAAGGAGTTCACAGTGAATAAAAATAATCAGTGACAGAGAAAAATGAAATACTTGTAATGCTGTAAAATCTTAATTACAGATATACCATTTTTCCAAATCAAACTCAGACCTCAGGTTTTTTGTGATAAAAACAGTAACACTGACCACAACATTGTTGAAATCACTTATTTCTGGTAAACAGCTAAACATGGTCTTCAAGGAAAACGGAGAAACTAGAAACTTTACACACGTCATATGAAATATGTACAAGAGTGAAATCAGACAAAGACAATCTTCCTTAGAAAAATGCAGTAAGCATTTATTGTCCAAGATGGTAACATTATTTAACACCATACTGATAGAGCATAATAAATAGTAAGCAAAACCTAGTGTGTTATAAAACTACTGGAAGAATGTAATTACACTGTAATTGTAGTTATAATGCTTAAATAATTACATTTCATTCTAGCACCAAAATCTCTTATCAGGCATATATGCTTCTCCAAATCAAGTCTCAGATCATATACTTTTCATTTAGTGTTTGTTCTTTAAAATCACATTTACTGAAAACAAAAGAGAATGTAGTGAAGCATTTTACAAAAAAATGGAAAAAACTTTCACAAGTCTGACAGATTATTTACACAATTTATTGTGAATGCTTAACTGCTGGTAATTAATGGCTGAATCTGAAATGTCAAAATTGTCAAGTGAGCTAAAAACAATCAAAATTTCTATTTTTTTTCTAAGCATGTCACATTATTATTAAGAGATTCAAAATACAGCAGAAACAATCATACAAATAGAGTATTCCATAATGAATCCCACAGGACAGCGTCGTTCAGTATAACTATTTTTGCCCAGTGTCAACAGTAATTACATTAAGACTAAACAGTGAAAAAAATTGAATTGAGAAATTATTTTTCCTTGTATTAGATAATTTTGCAAGCTTTGTCCAGATATAACTTTTTAATAATAAATCTAACAATTTTTAAAAGGCTTAAGATAGTACTAGTTTAACTAAAGAAATAATGTGAAAGAAACATGAGTATAAAAACAATCCAAATAAAATAATAAAATTCAGTGTTATCCACTGTTAAACTGATGAATTAAATGTCAAAAGTTTAGTAATAAATGTTGCAATTATATACATAAACAAATATACAACTTGGGTGAGTGAGTGATTACTAAGATGTAATGAAACAACCATGACTGTAAAAATGAGTTTGATTAATAAAAACATTTTATTAATTTGAATTTGTTTATTAACCCTTTTAACACCTCACTTCATGCATCCTGCCCCATGAACTAAGTTCTGAACCCAAATAATGTTTCTAAATATCCAGTTGGTTTTTTTTATGAGCATTATATGGCAACATTTATAATTCCTAAAATTCCCAAACAAAACAACAATTTTGACCTTTTAACTTCAATACAAGTGTTGATTTATCAGTTCCAGATAACTACTGTTTGCCAGCTTCAGTTAGGGTGTGATACAACTACATGTACCTCAGTTTGAGAAGTTATAAGCCAGCAAGTTAAACATCTGTTAAAAGCTTTTTCTGTTATTTTCAAATTTAGAATGAGCTTTAATACTTGTTCCTAGGTTTACAGCACATTTAATTTTGAAACATTCGCAGGGAAGATGCAAAGCTGGTAAATAAAAATTAGGGAGAATCTACCACTTGTTTTAAAATAATTCATTTAAATTGAATTCAACTTTCTGTTTGTGTTCACATAAATATACTTATGTACTTTATACTGCAAAATGTTAACATCAATTATTACCTCTTCAGAACTGCTGACAAAACACAATTAAAAAACTAGGATACTGAGAAAAGCTATGTAGAAAATAACAAATTAAGTACTCCCCTCAAAAGAAACACCATGCTTACAGCATGAAAAAACAATCTGTTTCTAGCTTTGCTTTCTTATGAAAGGAGTAAATAATGAAACAAAATGAAAGCTCAGCCAATATTGGAGAGAAGCATCAAAAGCCAGAGACTGCATAGTTTTGAATGTTCATAAAACACAAAAAATCAATAGAACCAGCTGTTAGATCCACTATTAACTGTTTCAACATCAGTTTTTAATAATTTTTTTGAAAAGTAACTGTTATCAGAAGTTACTCTGAATATATTAATTTTTCAAGTTTTTTTTAATGAGAAAATACAGCAAATGTCCACCAGTTTTAAGTTGTACAAGATGCATCCTGCAAAACAATTGTATTGTAAGTCCCATTTTTTACACATCTTCTGTGTCATGTGTTATAAAGTCAAAGAAAAGTCAGATGATGATTTTCAATGAGCTCAACCTTTAAGACACAAATTCATTTAATAAAATCTTAATTTTTTGTTGTTCAATTATAATCATTCAAAGCTTTCAGTTTTTATTTATTGTAAGTTCCTTAAACATCATTTTGAATTATCCACAAAAACAATACAATAAAATGAAAAAATTCAATGCAATTATTTAATGGATATTTCAACTATTAGCAAACTACTGAGTTAGGCTAAATAAAAACAGGTGCATGTTATTAGTTACACATTTGATTTATAAAACAAATTACAAACTTTATCTAATATCACAGTGAATTTAATTAGTTCTTCACAGGCTTTTATTAATTCTAGAAATAGTTTAAAAAAACAACAACAAAAGTTTGAACCATGTAATTGGGAAAAAAAAGACATCAGATGCTCATGCCACAAGCAACTCCCTTCTTAAGCTTTCTTTTCCATGTAATATTGGCAACCTTTCACATTTATACTTACAAAACATGTTTGAAGTATGGCATAGTTTTACAAACATGCACATATACCTATGATTTCAAGTTTGACTACAGTTATTAAGTTGGATATGACTACACATACAAATACAATTCTAGTGATAATTGTACAACTTCATTATTTTGGCATCCTAAATCTGTCACAAACATTAGGTTTACGCAACGATATTGATCTTTCTAATCAATTTCTAGTCCTCATGTTAGCTTACAGCTCATGGTTAGGTAATCAATACACAAAAGTGTTCATATTACGCAAAGCTAGGATATCTAAGATACAAAATAATGATATTTTCATATATTTTAATTTTTAGGAGCTGGAGAACATCACTCATATTTCTTACATATTGACATCTTGCACCTTTAGTTTCATTAACTTTATTATGCTTCACCACTAATCTCCAATAACATGGTCATAAGTAAACTTTTACACTTATACTTAACAATATGTAAATTTATTTCTGATTGCATTTGTACATATAAGTTAACTGCCCCACAGTATTTAGTGTACTACCAACAAAGACATTAATTTAGGAAAAATATACAGCAAAAATAATAGATAGTTTAATCACAACTCACTTTTGTGGTTTGAATAACAATTTCATTGGCACTATACATATATATATAAAATCCCAAATAATTATATGAAAGTACTTTGAGAAAACACTTGTGTAAAACATAGAAATTAATCAAGATAGCTGTGAAAAGAGCTCTTGACTTTCTTCAAGGATAACTTGTAAAATTTAATTACACATGAAATGTTTGATACTAGATGATTTATCTCTTGAAGCTTAAACAATGTAATTTATAAACAATTCATCCTTTTTTAAAAATATGACTTACTTTTATATGTCTATGGGAAGTTTTGTGTAATCTGACTTATTTTAGAAAGATTTCCTAGTAATTCAACAATCACAGGATATTAACAAAATGCAATAAAATGGTTAAAATAGGCTCTAATGAAAACAATTTGTGAAAAACCTTCATGGTCTGTATGAAAGGTGAACTGGCTTAAACTTTGACATTCAATTATTTTTCTTTAGTCAGGTATAGATTAACATGCACCCAGTTTTTGAATTTGTTTAGCATTAATGGAATCTAAACTTAAATTCAGCATATGAGCTGAAGATATAAACATAATTTTAAGATTAATATTCTTGTGAATAAATATTTTTTGTATAATAATTCAGTGATAAGTTTTATACACTGTTCAATTTCCCCTGAAAGAAAAATGATCATCAGAACACTGAAAAGTAGGTATCTTTTGAAATTTCATCTTGATATCATCAATATAAATAATGTGGTAGTTGAAATACACTTAACTGAACAGTGATATATTCCAACATATTTAACATATATGACCCAATAACTATATTGTAAAACAGACATGTCCACTACAATATCAGATTCCTTACCATGAGGAGAATATACTCTCAAATTAATTGGGACAGGAGAAATCCCCTTATTAGCTCCTGTGATTCTGTCAGTTTCATCTTCAATTTCTTTTCTAATTGCTTCGAAGTCTGTAAATTTCTTTCCTTTGCAGTGTAAAAATTCTCCATACTCTGTAAAAATTACATATTTCAGTATGCTACTACATATGCATGTTTTTAAAAAATTTACATTAACTAAACAAGTATTATTAGGCAAAACAAAAGCTTAAATAAGTGTCATTAAGTGATGAACCACTACATGTGAAAGGATTCTGAAAACTATGGTGTTTTAAAAGACATTAAGGAGAGTATTATTATAATGGTGTAAAAAGTAAGGGTGGTGGTGATAAGGCTTTAATGAACTTAAGTTTCAAGAAAACATTTAACACAATATTCATTATATTTGGAAAATACTAACTGATTCATTTCGGTTAAACTTTTTATTAAAATGCAAAAATTATTAAAGTTATTACAATCAGTGATGTCGAGAAACCCACTTGTTGAGAATTTTATATGCAAAAAACGGCTCTTTTGGGCTCAGAAAACACTTCAAATAGAAGAGCGAACAACGTTTCGACCTTCTTCGGTCATCGTCAGGTTCACAAACATCAAACTGCGCCCTCTACATTGCGACACTCAGTTATACAACCCCTTCCAAACATGTGGTCAGCTTCCGGCCAGTTACCTCTTTCTTTGTGAACCTGATGATGACCGAAGAAGGTCGAAACGTTGTTCGCTCTTCTATTTGAAGTGTTTTCTGAGCCCAAAAGAGCCGTTTTTTGCATATAAAAGTTATTACAGTATCTGATGAGAAAGACATTACTATACGGTGTCAAAACTTGACAAATTTTAGCAACTGGTTTAAAATTTATTTTTTTGAATTATTAGAAAAATGTTTATGTTAAATATCCTAACATAAATCAGTTTATGTAAGTTTCAGTTTCTGGTTAGTATATTTCCATGTAAAAATTCCATTCAAACTGGTTTTAAAGAAAAACTTTCAAGTACTTATGCCAAAGTAAAATTAGTATTGATTTTCTTGATAACAGAACCAAGGTCTCAAGAAATAATGCAAGTGTATAGAGCATAGAGGTATTTTATCACTATACCCAACCTTAACTGATGACACAGTGTTAGCAAAACAGTGTTTGAATACATACAGGTAGAGTAAAAAAAGAAATTTACCAACACATTATAATGTTTCCTGGTTGGCATGGTCTGGTGAGTAGGGTGGTCGAATCATAAATTGAGGATCCCAGATTTGATACACAGTGTCAGAAAACATGTTTTCCCTTTCAGTCATATGGATGTTATAAATGTTAACCTCACTCTTTATTAGAACAAGAAATTCCCATGAATTTGCAGAAGGTATTGCCGAACAGCTTCTTTTCCTCAAGCTAGCAACTGAAAATTAGCAATGATTGCTAACAGCTTTAGTTAGATATGCTATAACACAAAAACAAAGAAACATGTAATTTGTCCATGACTGGAAGTGACCATGATTGATGGCAACAAGAAGCAAATCAATAACTCTTGAGCAATGATCTAACTATCCCAATCATACTGTCACACCTACCTGAAGCCAAAGAAACTTGAAAAGAAAAAAAGATGAGAAATCCTAATGGAAACATTTCTATTACTTTGAGGGTCAGATTAATTGAAAATAGTAACAAACACCAATTTCAATCAGTTATTTTTTTGCAAGTCATGGCATTAATGTTTAAACTGAAAAATGTAAATCATAATCAAAATCATAGCTAATTTTTTTTGTTCAGAAACACTAATAACTGGAAAACTAATTTCAGTTAGTTTATCATTTTTGTGAGTTAAGACACTAATGATTAAACTGAACATATTTTAATTGAAAATAATAGTTAGGAATCATAATGCCAATTCTTAAAAACAGATAATTGGAAAAATGGGAACCACTAATTTTGATTAGCTGTTCACTTTATGACATTAAGTGTCCACCTCTAATTCATATAATCTTGAATGCAATTAACTTAGTACAGATGCCAAAATACAGCCTTTAAATTTTATTATAAATACTGGGAGTAAACTTCAGATAAACAAGATATAAATATTCAAAAAATGAAAATATATAGTCCTTTCCAGCTCAAGAAATATTAATGTTAAACAATTATTGGGATTGTGTGGAATGAAAGAGCAAGGGACACAGAGATAGATTCCTTGAGTTGATCCAAAATACTTTTTAATATTAAGTAGTCACGAAGCCACGAGAGGAGAATGCCATTTTAAATTTACCATTAACCACTACTAAAGATATGACTGCAAGAGATGAGGTTGGAAACATTTTGAAAACTGAAGTAAAATTGAAGGCTGTCTTAAATTAATTAGAGGTGATAGATAAGTATAA
The DNA here is from genome assembly GCA_011833715.1 of Carcinoscorpius rotundicauda. Classification (NCBI taxonomy): domain Eukaryota; kingdom Metazoa; phylum Arthropoda; class Merostomata; order Xiphosura; family Limulidae; genus Carcinoscorpius; species Carcinoscorpius rotundicauda. The sequence continues at coordinate 21,662,893 of CM022400.1, forward strand.
GTTGTGAAAGATAGCAGCAAGATTTCCAGAGGAACCTGAGCTTTTATATGCATGCAATACAACTACTACAGACTTTTTAAGAAGTTATAAAAGTATTATTTGCACTAGAAGTAGTGAATTTAATTGTAACAAGCAAGTTAAATAAATAACACATTCTAGCTTTTAATTTGTGTAGATGAGGAATTATGGGATGGTATGGAACCAAAAGAAGGCAAAGAGGGATGACAATGAAAAATTTTTTTTGTTAAGGATTAAGCACAAAGCTATACAATGGGCTATATGTACCCTGTCCACCATGGGCACTAAAACCCGATTTTTAGTGGTGTAAGTCTGCAGACACACAGCTGTGCCACTGAGAGATATGAAAAACTTATGATTATCCCAGGTGATTCTTTAGTACAGCATGTAGATAGGACAGTATGTGGGGTAAGCAATGAGAAAATAATAAAATTATACTATTCAGAAAGGTAAAAAACAGCAAGTGATATACTTAAGAATCCTATTGGTGATGCATTCTTTTTGTTGTGCAAAGGAGTTAACTATATAGAGAAGGACAGATCAGATGAATTAATTGATACATACAAAGAACTGATAAAAGTACCAACAGAAAAAGACTGCATTTTAATTACATTAGGGATACTGCAAAGACCTATTATCGGGATGAAATTATAAGTAGGTCACTAGCACTGAATAACGGACTTAATTTAGTACATAAAGTGACAAGAATTCTGTTTTGAATTGAGCAAATAAATTAAATGGAGCTATGGTTAAGATATGAAAAAATTTTAAACACTGAAGACAAATATTTTCCTTATGGAAAGAAAAGGGTAGCTGCAATTGAAAACCATAAGGCATACAAGGGATAACGAAAAGCATCATAAAGTAAAATATTTTAACCTGACTGCTATTGTAAGACTTAAGAGGATTGTAGAAGATCAAGTAGGACATTAAGAAATTAAAAATGATGTATGAAAAAATTAACAGTAAGGATTCCTTTAAACACATTAAGGATAAGAGATGGAGTAGAACTTTTCATAAATGATGGAAGTTTTTTTTTTTAAGGCTCATATCTAATCATTATGAGATGGATGGGCTATTAAAATCTTGTTTCTGATTTTTAATAATGAAGATGTAATGTAGAAACAGCTGTTAGATGGAAACAAGAAGATTCTGAGATACTTATGAAAAAAGGAGTAAACTTTTTAAGAATGAAAAGAATACTAAGTCAGATATTTTGAAAAATTTTGAAGGAGGTCAAGTAGGATATAAGGTCCACTTACTACTTAAATCTTCTAGCAAATGACAGGTTACTTAACTACAAGTATACAGATTTGATCATATTGACCAACTTTGGATCTACAAAACTATGCATATCACAACATTACATGTACTGATTGTAACGTCATAAAATTTAGCAAGCTCATAGTGAGTGCTGTAAGTGTTCTGTAGAAAACATGATTTTTATTAAAGTATCTTATTAAAGATTTGTCCACAAATTTATGAAACCTTTATGGTGTCTGAACAAAAAGTGATTTTCAAGCTAAAAAAACTCTTCTTTTTCAACTTACAGTTTTCATTTCGTCTGCATAATATTTAAAACCTCCAAAATGGATGTCAAAAGTTGTTTTCCCAAAAACTTTATACTTTTCTCTTATTCTAATTGTAGCAGAAGTTGAAAGGATATAAAATCAAAAACTTTTTTTCTAGAATAACTACAGATTGTAACCGGAAATTATAATTACTTATCTTAACAGTTTTATATCTTTCAACTTTTTATAAGTGTTTACATTTGGTTTCATAATTTTATTACTCTTTCATTCAGTGTAGTGAATGCAACAAACAAAGTTTAAGGTTGCAACACCCAACTACAACATTCCTGGAGGACTGATCAGAAAAAAATATTTTTATTTGATTTTCTTTTCATCCAAGTCTTCTCACACAACACAATGTTTTTAGTTATTGCATTTTAATTATTTTTGTTAAAAAAAGATATAACAATAAAACAAAACATGTGGGACTAATAACAGCCTTAATTAATATAGCTCTCAGGTGTACATTTCAGAACAAACTATGTCAAACACTAAAAACTACTGTAAAATACCTAGCTTTCTAACCAGCTATATGTCACAGTACTCCTTTAATTTTAATTAAGAGCATTGATTTCAGACTAAACACATTATGAAGTACTTGTGAAATAGCAGTTTTCACAATGAAAACAAATTGTCATCAGAATTAGATAATTCATAATAGAATTTATAATTATTATACATATCTATCAGTGGCAAATAAGTGATTTCAAAGAAATGAAGAATCAGTAAGAGCTCCTGTGGTGTTAATGATAAATTTGCTGAGATCTCAGAAAAAAATGTGCAAGATTATTAGTTATAAACTGACTTGTGAGTATCTGTTTTTGTGTATCAAACAGTTGGACACTTAGAAACCCAAAAAGGAAGAAAGTCTAAAAAGGAGAATTCAGAACATGGGATTACTACTCAAGGAAGAGAAGAAGAATTCATTAAAAATTTTCCATTGCGAAATTAAAATTTAGATAATATAAAAAGTTAAAATATAAGCTTTGTTTTACTCTCAAGTTTACTGAATTGTATTGCAATGAAAGTAGTTTATTCAACTTTGAATGCAACTCTTCAAACATATTAAAATGTGTGTGTGTGTGTGTATCCAGAGCATTAAAGCTACTCATAAATTTAGTGGAGATGATAACAATTGTCCAAGTAATTATAGGCCTATTAGGCTTGGTGGAAAAATGTTTTTGAAATTATGATAAAGCATGCTTTGCAAAGTCACTGAACAAAATTTAAAATTTTGATATACAGTCAACATGGTCTTACTTTGGGAAAATCTTGCCTTATTAATTGATATTCTTATGTAGATGAGGACAACGATGTAGATTTGGTGTATTTGGATTTTCAAAAAACATTGGACAAAGTGTCATGAAAAAGGCTTATAAAGGAATTATATCTATAGGTATGGGCGATAAGTTAACTAATTGGGTAGAAGAGTGACTGGAAGGAAGAAAGCAGAGAGTTGTTATAAATAGACTTCAGTCAGACTGGATTAATATCAAAAGTAGGGTATCTCAGGGCTCACTTAAGAGTCTTGGGTGTTGCTGGCTGTTAGGAAAATGTAGGGAAACAGTAATCCCATCATGTTTCAAATTACTTTTAATTTTTAGAATATTACATATACCTAAAATATGTAATTTTTTTTTCCAGTGACTCTGATTTAATGATTTCTCAGCCTGTGCCTATAAATCCCATAATTTTAATTTCATGTTGCTATGTCATGGTAACAAATTTGTAAGCACGATCTGGATTTTACTAGTTTGATAATTTTTTATAACTTATAAAAAAAAATAATCACACAAAATCTTCTCATAATAAAGATTTATAACTGTTTATCTGCAAAATTCCCAACACTCAATTAATTTTGTATCAGAAAGTTACAGTCTAATTCTATTCTCATTACGTTTGAAACTTAATATAACTGATACTTTAATGCTCCCTGTTTTTGTGTATTTTTACAGTTCCTTATATGTAACATACACAACTGTTAAAACCTCATTCTTGTGTGAACAATGTAATTTGTTTCAGGTTCAACTTTTGGTTGGTTGGTCTGGCAATTTATGGTGCAAAACAACTAGGCTATCTGCACCAAATTTGTTCACTTTTGACTGCATAAAATGACCTACCAAACATTTAACTTTTCTACATTTATAATAAAACCACATTAAATAAAACATTGAAACAAGAATTATACTCAACTATTTGTTTAATAGAAACAAAATAAAGATTTTGGCTGCATCTTTTTATTATTACAATTACAGAGTAAAAAAAGTTTTGTGGGAAGAACTTACCAACATTAGAATTGACTAGTTGCAGCACTAGAGGTCTTCTAGTAACAATCCCAGAACCACGTGGTAGAAAATCTCTGTGAAAAAACAAAATATTACATTGTAAGAAAATATAATATGCATGACAACACGAAACACATGTGGTAAATACATGAACTGTGATACAAAAATTACAGATTAACAAGTATTATGTACATTTGTGTATCAAGGAAAAAAAAATATGACTAGTGTTTCACAAACTTGGAAAAGTTCAAATTTTGTAGTTTTATCTTAATGTGCTTGGGGATAGTCTGATGGACCATCCCTCTTTTGGAGAAGGAATGCTGACTATAATTCCAAGTTCAAATGTATCTGGCCTTTATGGTTGATGTACACCACTGCACGGACACTTATGAGCACTCATTAAATGTGTTTTGCAAGGGCTTATTAGAGCCATTATAAAGTCTTTCAAGAGGCTGTTCACACAATCAGCTGTTGTTTGTTTACACAGGGCAAACTCACAGAGAATTTCATGCGACCCCAATGGCTACTATGACTCTGTTATTTTAATTTCAATTAGTCTAGTCTAGCAATGTTAGATGCACAGTGGTGCATTCAAACTATATTTTTATATCATAAACACATCTAATATTTGTAGTTGAGAAATTATGACAATGTGTTAAAGTTTAAATTACAAACCTTGTTATCAATTATTAATAAATTCCAAATAGCAAGGAGAGCTTCAATAAATTCAATCAAAACCTGAATTCCACTTTATGTACCACTTTGATTTCCTGCATGACAAAGCAGTAAGGGCTGTCATACTGATGAAAAACCTTTTTACTTCAATTCTGGTTTCACTTTCAATTGTAAACATTACAGAATTTGCAAAGATGCAGTGCACATATACTTGTGTTACCACATCCAAGAATATGAAACTAACCTTTACAAAGTGACCTATCTTGACTTGTTTTAGTGAACTACTATTTTGTAAAATACAGTCATTTTTCAGTTGAAATACATTATACATGTATATACATTATTATTATTCACACATGAATAGTACAAATACTTAATGTGTGCAAATGTGTAGACAAACTTATGTATATTATACCAACCCTGTATCAAAGGGTTAAAGTGTGTTTTGGATAAATACAACAAATTGGGGTAACACTACCAATGAAATTGGGTGTTTAAATGTACTTTTAAAGAATTTTTATACGGTACTACAAATCAACAATTTTGATAAGACAAAGAAAAGCTCCAAATTAAAAGTATTAAAGAGAACGGTTAAGTACTACATGAAGGAGTTAAACTAAGAATCTCTGAAAGCATGTGCTTCTATATCAAAGGAAGGTAATTAAAAATGTTTATATACTGGTGGAAATAATGCTATGCACAGGGTACAGTAATAATGTCATTTTAGCAGGATTTATTACAATACCTTTACTGAATTACTTTTCTAAGTTTATTTCTTTGGTACATAGAAGAACAGGAAAAATTTGTATTAATGAAACAACTTACTATAAGTACCAGACAAAAATAAGTATTTACAATCACGCCCAGTCTGGCGCTGTAATTACTGGTACCAGTCACTATCACTATATCACTGACACTGATGGTGTCAATATCATACTCAATTCAGCCCCAATCCTTCAATGACTGGTTACAAAGCAAAGGTAACAAAAAACTGTTCTTTTCAATTACGTTCAAATATATTTCTAACCTACCATTAAGTATAATCTTCCATACTCCAAATTTAAAACTTTGGGAGTATATATAAAAAAGTGTTTATTAGATGTACTTGACTTAAATTACTTACCTTCCAACAAAATTTTCAAGAACGCTACTTTTTCCTGCGCTTTGGCCTCCTACCACAGCTATTTGAGGTAAATCTAAAGAAAGACTAACTCCTAGCTGGCTAAATGCATCTTGCAGTTTGTTTACTAGGGGTATAAGATGTTCCATTCCTTCATTTCCAGCCATTATTTAAGAAGGAATAACCCAATGATTATCCACACAGACAAAAAGTCAACAGACTACATTAATTTATACTTAGTTAGGCAAGCTGCCTATGTCTCCTCCTCTGGCTGTATCAAGTGTAATCAAGATGGCTGAGTTTCCTTTGACGCATGCGCAACTTATTGATTGAACGTAATATCCATAATCGGAGTTATTCCTAAATAGGTCAGAAAATAATTCAAGTGTGTTATAGCTTTTTATTTATGTTTAGGATGCAATTAAAATTCTCTCGACTTTAGCTTTTGCTATTTCCTAGAGCAGTTTTTTATTTCATAATTACAAAACTATTATTTATTTTGAAAATATTAATGTCGAAAATACCCTAAAAGTATTTTTATTCGTTTGTTTGTTAAGATCAAAGTCACATAATGGGCTCTTTGTAGTATGCTCACCATAGGTATCAAAACCCGACTGTTAGTGTTAGAAGTCCAAAGACTTACTGCTGAGCCACGTGGAGCTCAACTGGAGTTTCTAAATGGGCTCACATCCTTGCTATGAGTAAAATATTAGCATTTAAAATAAATTGTCACTATGAATGACTTAAAAAGGCCCGGCATAGCCAAGCGCGTAAGGCGCGCGACTCGTAATCCGAGAGTCGCGGGTTCGTGCCCGCGTCGCACCAAACATGCTCGCCCTCCCAGCCGTGGGGGCATTATAATGTTACGGTCAATCCCACTTTTCGTTGGTAAAAGAGTAGCCCAAGAGTTGGCGGTGGGTGGTGATAACTAGCTGCCTTCCCTCTAGTCTTACACTGCTAAATTAGGGACGGCTAGCACAGATAGCCCTCGAATAGCTTTGTGCGGAATTCCAAAACAAACAAGAATGACAAAAAATCACGGTTGATGTTTGTTGAATCCACACATAGCTGCTTAAGGCTATTTACGCTAGAAGTGATAAATTGGAGTTAACATTAATTCTTTTACTATTGTAATCAGTTACTAGGATTGACTGACACATTACAACGCCCCTATAAGCTAAAAGAACGAACATGTTAAGTGATGGGATTCAAACTCTTGACTCGCAGATTATGGTAGGCCCTGATACGGAGATTATACTTACGAAGTATTTTAGACACTTAGCTAACATCGCTGCGATCCGTAAAACATTAACTGTAGTTTTTATGCCTACGCTTGAATTTTTCCAATTGTACCATTTTAATATATACTACGTAAGCTACGTTTTAACATAAAACGTTTAGGAACACAAGGAATCTGTTGGTCTATAGTGGCCGTCACATCCTCTAAGCTGATCTGTTATATAAGAAAGAAAATCTTAAAGCCAGCTCTTGTTATTCGTTTAGCTATAACGCTTTCCCTTAAATTGACTTAAATTTACTGCCTCCACAATATCAGAAGAAATCCCATTCCAGAGGCCAACCACTTTGTTAGAAAAACAAAACTGTCTTAGCTGAAGGTTGTTCCTTCCTTTCCAAAATTTATATTACTGCCCTCTATTCCTACTATTCTCGCAGATAAATATGAAAACAGGTGATACATCAACATTATCAATTCCTTTTAAAATCTTAAACACCTCGATCAGATACCTCTAACTCTCTTTTTGTTTTCAATAGAAAGTTTAAAAGATCTTAGTCTCCTAAGAATAGTATCTTAGATACTATTCTAGTAGCTCTCTTTTGAGCCCTTTACAATAGTTCAATCTCCTTCTTAGGGTAAGGAAACTAAAACTGAGCACAATACTCGAAATATGTCATAGCCAGTGCTCTATATAAAATTATAACCTATATAGACTTGGAATCAATATTTTGTAGATACAACTTGAAACCACATTTTTTCTACTATTAGCAACAATACATATTTGAGTGTTTTAAGAAACTGATCAATCTATACATCAAGATCCCTTTATTTCACAACAATGTTAAGATTATTCCCATCTAAATTATATTTATAATCCAAACTATAATAACTCATATGCATTATCTTGCATTTATTATAATTAAAACCCATCTGTAATTTATTTGCCAAACTCACTGAATGATCTGAATAATTTTTAAAGCAACAGCATCCTTCTCATAGCTAACAACACCCAAGGCCTTTATATCATCAGCAATTTGAAATAATTTATTGATTATTATTTCATCTATGTCATTGGTGGAACTAAAATGAAGAAGAGGCCTAAAACTAACGTATGAAGTACCACACTTGTGACAATAATCCAGTTTGAATCAACTTCATTTGTAACAATATTCTGCATTCTTTCGTCTAGCTACTTTCTATCGAATTAACTAACTCATCCCTCATACCTAAAGATAATTTTTAGAAGTCTTTTATGTGGCATCTTGTAAAAGATTTTGTGAAAACCCAGACATATCAATTGCATACCTTTACTATCATCAACCTCAAAGAACGTATAAAGATTTGTAAGGCAAGATTTTCCCTTAGTGAAACCATACTGACTATCTAGTAAATTTTATGTTAACACTTTGTTAAATGACTTTCCAAATTATATTTTGTCAAACTTTCCAAAACGTTTCCCACAACTGATGTAAGACTTGAAAAGTGTCATTAGCTAGCTTTTAGTGTCATGGCACCTACCCACTATTTAAGGAATACTAGTAAGTGGCTCACATATCCAATCTTTAACCTCCTTCAAAACCATTGGGGAAATATTACGTGGCGAAGGAACCTTATGATTTTTCATACTTCCTTCGAATTTTTAAAAATAAGCTCAGGATTATTGCAACCATATTGGCCGACCTTATTTACATCTATCAACAAGATGAGGAATACTGCTTACATATTAAAATCTTTCTTTGCAGAAACCCAAGAAAAAGAAGAATTTAATAACGTCTCAATATTTGAAAGTGCAAAGATGTTGAGCGATGGAATTTGAGCTTCTTACCCACTGATTAGAAGTCAAGTGCACAAACAGCCGGCCTTGTTAGTTCCTGATATGGAGATCTATTTAAGTATTTTAGGTATTTAATCAATAATAGCTGCGATCCGCGAAACATTAACTTTAGTTTTGAAGTTCTTAGCTTGAATTTTCCTTATTCTATTATTTTCTTGCACATAATTTGCGCTACGCTCTCTTCCAGTTATTATGTATTAAATTAATAAATTCTAATCTTTTGAGGAACATATTACGTGATCGGATGAGCAAACTCACGCGGATGTGAATTTATTTGATAAAACTACACGAGCCCCCCAGTGGCTCAGCGGTATGTCTGCGGACTTACACGCTAAAATCCGGGTTTCGATACCCGTGGTGGGCAGGGCACAGATAGCCCATTGTGTAGCTTTGTGCTTAATTCAAAACAACAACAACAACAAAACTACACGTACATAACTTTATTATTAGAAGTACTTACAAAGTAAAGTGAAGGTATTCATAATAGTGTGCAGACTATGAAAATGAAATAGTTGTCAGTGTTTTGTGTATACAACACAACTTTCACGAATTGGAATAAATAAACTCACAAAATCAAAGAAGAAAACCTATAGAAAAGAAAAAAATGTATTTAAAACGAGTTTATAGCAGTCTATGAAATGAGCTACAGCTAAATTATTGTAAACTTTTAATGAAGACAAACTTAGCTGGATATACAAAACTGTTTACAAAAAGAAAAGAATATAGTTTTGAACGAACTGCGCATGCATATTTTAGACCTAAATAAGTTGAGAAAGTCTATAGTAATCGTATCTAGTGTAATGTTCATTTTCTTAACGAAATTACACGGTGATTGAGTGCTTTTGTGAAATACGTGCGAGTAAAAATTTAAATATAAATCGAAACAAGTGGTAATGTACTAAGGACAACATTGCACCATCGTGCATCATACTCACGGCTCGGCATGGCCAAGCGTGTTAAGGCGTGCGACTCGTAATTTGAGGATCGCGGGTTCGCATCCCGGTCGCGCCAAACATGCTCGCCCTTTCAGCCGTGGGGGCGTTATAATGTGATGGTCGATTCCACTATTCGTTGGTAATAGAATAGCCCAAGAGTTCGCGGTGGGTGGTGATGACTAGCTGCCTTCCCTCTAGTCTTACACTGCTAAATTAGGGACGGCTAGTACAGATAGCCCTTGAGTAGCTTTGTGCGAAAGTCAAAAACAAACAAACAAATCATACTCATTTAGCTTGACAGACAGATAGTATCTTTTTACGTTTGATAGAAAGTACTTACATATCTACGTGTCTTTAAATTTGATATTCTTTATTATCTTATCATTTAAGTTTAAGTAAGCAAAAAATACGGTAAGGTAAACCTGAATTGAAAAGTCAGTATGAAATCTGAACTTCTCGGACTCTTTTTGACCACATAAGAGTTGCAGCAGACAAACAAAAGAATATTATTTGTATAAATATAGTAGGTGCAATCTAAACCAATTAGTGATCTTGTATCACAAATATTCTAGTCGATCATCTTACTTTCAGAAAAGTTATGGTCTTATAATGCTAAAATCCAGTGTTCCATTTCTTGTGGAGGACAGCGCACAGATAGTCTGTTGTGTAGCACTGTCCTAAAACATATATTTAAGGAACTAGTTAGATTTTTTCACTTAAATGTACTGAGTTATTGAAATTGAAAATAAGGTTAAATGACTAAATTTATAATAAAACAAATGATTATAAATTCTAGCACGGCATGGCCAGGTGGTGTTAAAGCGTGCGACTCGTAATCTGAGGGTCGCACCATACATGCTCGCCCTTTCAGCTGTGAGGGCGTTATAATGTGACCGTCGATCCCACTATTCGTTGGCAAAAGAGTAGCCCAAGAGTTGGCGGTGGGTGGTGATGACTAGCTGCTTTCCCTCTAGTCTTACACCGCTAAATTAGGGACGGTTAGCGCAGATAGCCCTCGAGTAGCTTTGCACGAAATTCAAAAAACAAACAAAATTATAAATTCTGACACCTAACGGTTGATTGTTTTATTCAAAAATATTTACAGATTAATTTCACACTTAGCGAGACGATAATACGTATACATCTGCTCCTTCTCCAAATCACCGAATGTTCAGCTAAATGTGGTTTATGATCAAGTACTCTGAAATAAAAATCATTTTTGACATGCTTTGGTAGCTTGTTTACGTGAAATATTCGTGACGAGTATACTGGAGTTGACGGCAACTACGTATTGTAAAAAAAGAAGAGAGATACGTTGAGAGAGCGACGTTTTGAAATTCTTTCGTCTCCAGATTCTTTCTAAACATCGTCCTCTAAACTTTTTTTTTTCAATAAGTAGTTGCCGTCTTCTCCAGTATACCCAATCATTTTCGATATTGTGGTTTCATTTCATGTCAAAAAATACTAATGAAACTTGTTGCACGAATTTGGCTTGAGAGGCTGATTCTATCTTCTTTACTTTTGGCCAGTAAATAATCTAGAAATTACATACATATCTGTTTGTCTTTAAACTTATATTTGTTAAAGTTTTTTTTTTTTTTATCGTTGAAGGCAAAAGAGTGATATATAACAGTTATAAGCATTCCCCTTCTTGTACTAACACAGTATTTTTCATATTTCGTCAGTTATTCTGTATTTGTGTTTTTCTTATAGTAAAGCCACATAAAACACTTTGGTGAGTCCTCTGAGAGGAATTGAAACTCTAATATTAGCGTTCTGAGTCCCATCAAGGGAGCAGTTATTCTTATGTGTGCAGTTTTCAAATAACGTATGATTAAGAAAGTCGTTAATTTGTTTTCATTGTAGTTACTTTTGTTCCTTACTATTCTCTTTAGGTAAGTTGCCCCCGCTAGTACAGCGGTATGTCTACGGATCTACAAAGCTAAAATCAGGGATTCGATTCCCTTCAGCGGGCTCAGCAGATAGCCCAATGTGGCTTTGCTATAAGAAAACACAAACACACACACTTTAGGTGAGTAACATGTATGCCCATGAAAGTTATAGCTGTAATCAAAGGCAGATTAAGGATCTGGAGCTAACTTTTCCTTCGAGGCCTATTGTGATCAAGACGAAAAACTAATGTAAATATACAAATAATCAATCTAAAAAAATGTTTTAGTTTTGGAGACAATAGGAAAATAATACCCACAGATCTGCTGTTGTTGTTGTTTTGAATTAAGCACAAAGCTACACAATTGGCTATCTGTGCTCTGCCCACCACGGGTATGAAAACCCGGATTTCAGCGTGTAAGTCCGCAGACATACCGCTGAGCCACTGGGGGGCACACAGATCTGCAAGAATTGCTATAAATTAATGAACAATATTGTATATTTCTCGAATAGGAAAAGAGATGTTCTAACATAGACAAAATTTACATTTGGACAACAAATGGCGTATTCATAAACTCAGCAGCTGATGTACCCACGCACACACAAACAAATGCACAAATACACACACACATAGATCACACTGGTACTCACAAAGTAAGCTAAGCAACAGTAGCAGATGATGCCAGATCAGTCAGATTTGGGTAACTTTTCATTATACGAGGTCTATTCAAAAAATACGCGGACTGTTTGAATTGCGCGGCTCCAGTTGGTTCCAGGGGAATCCACTTGGTGTCGCTAGGTTTGCACAGATCAGCTTATTACGACGCCATTTCCCAATTGCAAATATCTTCATTTGTGTATTAGCTACGCGGTTTTAAGTGAAGTGCGAATTTTTTGTTTGGCGGATTTCAGAATAAATGACCTGAAGGAGCAACGCCTTGCTGTGAAATTTTGTGTTAAACTTGGAAAATTTGCAACTGAAACTTTTTCTATGCTTAACACGGCTTACGGTGATGTTTCTATGAAGCGTACGACATGTTTCAAGTGGCATGAACGTTTTAAGGATGGTCGACAGTCCATTGAAGATGATGAGCGTCCTGAACGTCCTTCCATGTCAACTGACGATCCACATGTCGACAAAATCAACACCCTGGTGCGGGCAAATCGACGTCTGACTGTCAAGGAGAATGCTGAAGAGTGTGGGATATCAGTTGGATCTGGTTACGAGATTTTGATCGAAAAATTGAAGATGCACCGCGTTGCTACGAAATTTGTGCCTCAGAACTAGTGAGTTTTTAGCCAAACACTCGATCACTGTTCTTCCCCACCCCCATACTTACCTGACCTTGTTCCTTGCGATTTTTTTCTTGTTCTCAAACTCAAAAGACCCGAGCGCGTTAAGGCGTGCACTCGTAATCCGAGGGTCGCGGGTTCGCGCCCGCGTCGCGCTAAATATGCTCGCCCTCCCAGCCGTGGGGGTGTATAATGTGACGGTCAATCCCACTATTCGTTTGTAAAAGAGTAGCCCAAGAGTTGGCGGTGGGTGGTGATGACTAGCTGCCTTCCCTCTAGTCTTACACTGCAAAATTAGGGACGGCTAGCACAGATAGCCCTCGAGTAGCTTTGTGCGAAATTCCAAAAAAACAAACCCTTGAAAGGAAGAAGATTTGAAACGATTCCCGAGATTAAAGCAACGACGAAGGAGCTGGAGGACATTACAAAAGAAGCGTACCAGGACTGTTTCAACAAGTGGAAACACCGTTGGGATAAGTGTGTGCGTTGGGGAGGAAAGTACTTTGAAGAGGTCCCAGACCTGTAACTTCTAAATAAAGTACATTTTGTTTCATGACGTCAGTCCGCGTATTTTTTGCACAGCCCTCGTATAAATACCCTGTCCTTTTACCACTAAGAATCAGACTTATGCATTTCTACTGTATGGAACATCGTAACAGATATTTCTTTGCTTATAAATATATTTTCTATGTTTACTTTTCTGTAGTAATGTTTGTTTTCAGTGTGTTCATTATATCAATTAATAATAGTGCTGTATTTTACTAACTGTATTATATTTTAGTCTATTGAAAAGAAAACAATAATTAGATGATGAAAAGGAAATATACATTAGCTCAAAACTAGCAAAACAACAACAAAAAATACGAAAGTTAGTTTCTTCACTATTATAGAACGTGAAGAACGTGTTATTATATTTACGGAAATTAGATACTCACTGTAGTTACATCAACAGCACTAATATACTTTATTACTATTCATTTCCATTTTATAAAAGACGATAACCTTTAATTACTTTGGTGCTGAATGAAAAAATTAACATGTTAACGTTTTTGACGATTTTCTTGTAATGAGCAGGCCGGTTGTAATTTTGATTATTACTACCAGTCACAACATATTTAGTTGAATGCAGTGGCGAGTGAAGCACGCAAGCTCTAACTCGAGCAAGCTTACAGTTAAAACAAATAATTTGACTCTGAAACAAAGATTTAAACACAGAAACACTTTCAATATACTCTGTGACAATATTTAGTTACAATTAACTTATGAAATATCTTGGAAAAAACTAACACACTACTCCAGTGTAACAAAATGTTCCTTCATTACACTGTCAATAACATTTACTAAATCGTTTACACACTATTGATTTGACCGCATCTTAACCATGTTATTTGATTCTGGGAAAGATGGCAATAAGTTACTCACAGAGGGGCGCAGATCCTGGAGGGATGGGTGGGATACATCTCCCCCTTCATTTTAGGTGGGGGTATGGTGCTTACAATCATACCCCCTACAGTTTGGTCTGCTGAATTGTTTTATTGTATCACAGGCCTACAAATTGTGTGTTTGTTCTTGTGATTCTCGTGTTCTTACCAATCGATTGACATAATTAGGCCTATATGTAGGATCTTTCAGTAGCCGAAATGTACTTTAATAAAGGCGTTCTTACAAGTTTTTCGTTCTAAGCGATAGTTCGTATCAGTCAGTAGGCCTAAGTATACATTCAATGCTTGCAAGCACTATCACAGAATCTAGCTACGAAGATTAAGTAAAATTTTCAGCTTGTAGCTGCATCGATCTTGTGTGTATATTGTGCAGTTTTCCTTCGTCATTTGTTCTTATGCATGTCTAGCCGGTATTATTGTCAAACGCCTTACTCTCTTCAGCTGCCGAATTCGCTGACCACAGAGTTCGTTCAGTTTACAGTTAACAACAGGTTCGGGCCGCTCGGATACAGACGCGTCCTACATCAAACCATTCCGCTCCCTTTAGTCTGAGCCTCGATTTTACAACAGGGCTCATTAGACCTGTGTTTGTAGCACTCATTAATCAATGAAATTTCAGAATATCATCGCCTTCTAATAAAGTGCTGGTGCTTTATGGTAAAAGAACAATACATTCTTTTATCATAGATAATAAAAATATTGCATTTTCTTGTATAATTAAAACACAAAAAGAGCGATTTCAACGGCCTGAAGCCTCTCCTCCAACTGTATTGCTAGTTTTTGTTTAGGTGTTTTTATTTAATAGACGTGCTTATAAACATTATATATATTGCAATGTGTTTGCCTTTTGATGAGCTTTAACAGAAATATATTATATATTGGTGATTGTTTAAGTATTTTTCGAGAAACTTGCAATTAATTGTGTTGTAACTAGCACACATTATTGTCCCAGCGATGCCCAGGCGGTCAGTCGGCTCGGTAGTCACTGCGAGGTTCGCGCAGTCGACCTAAATACATTGTACAGTTCAGTCCTACTTCCATTTTTTTCCATCTTCGTTCATTGTACGTTAGAGTTTTTCAATAAAGACTGTAATTTAGCCTTTTGAGTCATCTGGGAAACAGATTCCAATCATGACAAGCAAGCGTATGAAACTTTCCGATGTTAGACAGTTCTGCAGATAATTCAACAACTTCAAGCAAAGGAATAGAAACTTGTCATACAGAGGAAATAACATGTTCATTCGAGGACGAGTCTGAAAATGCTTGTGCAACTATTGCACATCATGAACCACCAGATGAAAAATTTGACACTCCACAGATACAGTGTGGAAAGCCATATCATCTGAATGCACAACTAATACCACGACAGAAAGCAAAATCTCAAAATATCAACTTCCAAGAGAAGTGGTTTGATGAGTTCCTATGGCTGCAATTCGACAATCAGATTCAAAAAGTTATATGCTTTCATTGTGCTAAGGCGGAAAATAGAGGCATTTTTACAGAGAAATTATAGAGACCAGTGGAGTATACCTTCATACCCACCGGTTTTTGCAACTGGAAAAAGGCAAGACAGAAATTCAACGAACACCAATCCTCCTCTCAGCACAGATTCGCTGTATCCCCAGAAGGTTCACTTGATGTAACTCCAGTATGATGGAAAAAGGAAGCAGCAGGAAGAATGCAAAAGAAGTCTAGCGAAAATATTCAGAAGTTTACGTTTCTCACTGCGTCAAGCTTTAGCATTACGTGAACATACTGATACTGAGGGGAACTTCCTGCAGTTAATGAAGCTCCTGGAAGAGGAAGAACCTGAGTTGACGGCCTACTTGTCAAAGAAAACCACATTCACATCACCCCAGGCTCAGAATGAAATAACGGAGACGTTCAGTCATCAAATGCTGAGGAGCATAATACACGAAGTGCAGCAAAGTAAAATCTTTACATTAACGGTTAATGGCACTCAAGATGTTACAGATGCCGAAGAGGAAGCAATATGTGTACGATACGTAAATGAGAACCTTGACGTTTATGAGACATTTCTTGGTTTGTACAGTGTTTCCAATACAACTGATGAAACAATATCCTCGACTATACTTGATGTACTGACTAGACTCAATTTACCACCGTCAGGATTAAGAGCATAAACTTATGATGGAGCCGCTAACATGAGTTGTGCGTACAGTGGATGCCAGGCAAAAATAAAAGGGAAGCAACCGTCAACTTTGTTTTTTACAGCGGAGTACACAAGGCTAATTTAATAATGCAACGTACAGTTGAAGCTTGTGAATGTGTTCGAGATTCTATCCCGTTGGTACATGAACTTGGTATCTTGCTACACAGGTCAGGCACATAGAAGACAATCTTTGAAAATATTGTATCGTCAGATAGCCACAATAGTTCAGTTGAATACATCTGCCCACTGTGTCCAACACGCTGGTTGTGCCGCTTATTTGCAATTACATGTGATAATGATCACTACAGCGAAATTGTTGATTCTTTGTCTGAATTAGAAATTGAAAAATCAGATATAGCAGTGAAAGCACGAGGTCTGCTGGATAGATTTGACAAAGGAAAGGCTCAGAATCCATTAGCTGCATTAGAAGAACTAAATCGTGCATTCCAAGCAAAATCAGCGAGAGTATCTAGCATGATTACAGCATCTGCAATGACAGTTGAGTAATTGTGGGTATTGCGAACAAAGGAAAATTACGACAAGATATTTGATGAAGCTGAGAAAAAGGTAACTTTCCTAGATCTGGTACCTATTGAAATACCGCGCATTTGCAACCGCCCCCAGAAGGATCACAGGTAATGGCTCAGCATACCATTCTGCAACAGTTAGAGATTACTACAGAAACCAATATTGTGAATTTGTGGACACAGTCATAGAACATCTGAACACTGGATTCAATGCAGACAATAATGACTTGAAGCAATATCTGGCACTTGAGAACATGATCACATCTTGCAAGATTGACAACTCGGTTATAAACTTCTATCGAGAAATCTCTGCACAACGGCTCGAGTTTCAGTTGCCCACGTTCAAAGGAACAACAAAAACAGTATTTCTGAAAGGTGCGAAGGATGCTTACTGTAAAATCCCCGAGACAAGCCAGCAGATGTTTAGTGAAGTGTTTCTTCTCATGAAAATTTTGCTTGTATGTCCAGTATCCAGTTGCGAATGTGACGCAGTTTTTCTGCAATAAGACGGTTGAAGACGTGTTTAAGGTAAACTATGTCTCAGTGCCGCCTCAACCATGTGGCAGTTTGTCACACTTACAAAGATGAGGTCGACAAGATAAATATAGAAGAGCTTATGAAATAATTCATAAACAGATCAGCACAAAGGAGGTCTACGTTTGGGAACATGTAGACTAAAAGAATCTTACTTCAGTGAAAAGTATGAATAATTATGTGCTACATTATATTGATGTGTAATTTTCAAGAGTTCGCAAAGACATTTAAATTATTTTTATTAAACATGAACATTTTTTCATCAGATATAAACTTATCAAGGGTAATTACTAATTTTATTAATATTTGAAAACGTAATTCATGCAATGAAAGTTATTAGTAACCTTATAAAGTAAAATAGCCATCTTTTATACTATGCAGTGTGCAGGAATGAATTCATGTGGCAGCTAATTTGTGACACATTTGTCTTTATTTCATTAACATTTTGAAAAGTGTTCACACCTCACTTATACAATCCTTCATGGAAACCTTGAAGTATTGTGGCAACAAGATTGCTCTGTGACTATATGTTCACGTAATCAAAATTCCAATTTGCAAATTAAAGAGTCAACATAAGTTGTTGCAAAAATCATCCCCCCCCATCAGGTGTAAAAATTCTACGTCCCTGCTCAGAGTTTGTTTGTTTTTGGAATTTCGCACAAAGCGACTCGAGGGCTATTTGTGCTAGCCGTCCCTAATTTAGCAGTGTAAGACTAGAGGGAAGGAAGCTAGTCATCACCACTCACCTCCAATTCTTGGACTACTCTTTTACCAACGAAAAATGGGATCGACCTTCACATTATAACGCCCCCACGCCTGGGAGGGCCAACATGTTTGGCGCAACGCGGACGCGAACCCGCGACCTTCGGATTATGAGTCGCACGCCCTAACACGTTTGGTCATGCCGGGCCATCCTGCTCAGAGAGATCTTAGGCAAGAAGCGATAAGCAAGTTTATCACGATTTCTTCTCATACGCCTCGGAAACTCTTCAACTGTTAGAACTCAACTGCTTGTATTCTCTTTCTCTCTTCTTTCTGGCTTCAAACACGAGCTTTTATACAAAATATTTCTGGTATTCTTGCGATTTTCCAAATAGTCCACACAACTACTTGAAAGTAGATACGACACTTAATTGGTTGTTTTCCTTAATTGTATCACAATTCTTAGAATCGGAACCAAAACTAATTGTTCATTGGTTATAAATAATGTCGGTAAGTCGGTAGCTTTCTCACTTGTATCCTTACACACATTTGGATTTGGATACGACATCAAGGATAATACTTACTCCTTTCTTGGTAATTTTTTGCAAGATAATATAAATATTTTCATTAGCTTTCTCGCTGCTACAATGGCGTCAGTCTGTAGATGATGATCTGAATTCCAGTCTCTTTAACGAGGCTTTTGCAACCTTTTTCAAGATCTCAGTCGCGTCATTTTGCAGACAACATAAATAAAAAATGTTTCTCGGCACATTTTTCTTCTTGGTCAATTATCGTTACACAGGGTGGTCGCTAGAAAAGCGGAAAATTTGTCAAACAGATATTTATTTTTAAAAAGAATAACTTTTACAAAGTTTTTTAAAGACATATGTTATATTACACTCATAGATGCTCAAAATTATTAAAATCGTGCATTTTATACATGATGTAAAGAAATCAAAATAGAAATGAGTAAGCACGCATTTTATTCATGATCTCATCTGACCCTCAAATTTTCCGCTTTTCTAGCGACCACCCTGTATAATAACACTGGTTTACAAAGAAATTGAGGCAAGCACAAAAATAGCTGTTTTAACCTAATTTGGGGGTGCTGAATTCAGATTTGAATTCCGTTTTTACTCATCACCTCTAGTTTTTTATATATGCACACTGTACATTTTGTACACATACTGTACATAAAGGCGTATTTGCATTCAGGGTTAATTTCTAATATTGTGTGACTTATGTCTTCTTTTTTAGTTATTATGCAATAAATGTAAGTGATAGCATTACATTATATATATATATAGCTATATATCAAGACGGATCACTAGTTTCAGGAATCGGAACAAAGACCTTGCTTCATTTTTCGACATGGAAAACAAGTTCTGCTACTGCACAAATGTACCTGGCTTGTTCACTTTCCTTGGTTTGCCATATAATCCTTCAGTCTGGCGTCTTTTCGTAGACTCTTCCAAGCGAAGTCTCAAGGCTGTGCTTCTGCACAACGGTAATAAATATCCCAGCATTCCCACTGCACACTCTGTCCATCTAAAGGAGTCCTATGACAATATGGAGCTTCTTTTAGAAGCAATTAAGTACAACCAGTACCAGTGGAGTCTGTGTGGGGATCTCAAGGTCATTGGTCTTCTTATGGGTATGCAAGCGGGCTTCACAGAGTACTGTTGCTTTCTCTGTCTCTGGGATAGTCGAGCTGTATCCCAGCACTACAAGCAGAAAGACTAGGGGTCTAGAAGCACTTTCGTTCCTGGCGAACACAGCGTCAAGGAGAATCCTCTGGCTGACATGAAGAAGGTGCTTCTTCCTCCTCTTCACATTAAGCTTGGTTTGATGAAGAATTTCGTGAAGGCCATGGACAAAAATGGTGCTGCATTCCAACACTTGTCTACTGTGTTCCCAGGTCTCAGTGCTGCTAAGCTCAAAGAGGGCATCTTTGTCGGACCTCAAATCCGAGAAGTGCTGAAGGATACTGATTTCGAGGAGCTTCTTACCTTAAAGGAACTGAGAGCATGGGAAGCATTTAAGTCAGTCTGTAGTGGCTTCCTTGGTAACACACGCGTACCAAATTACCAAGCCTGTATTGAGAAGTTGCTAAAGACTTATAAGGATATGGGATTCCGAATGTCACTCAAAATTCATTTTCTCCATTCCCACCTCAACTTCTTCCCTCCAAACCTTGGAGCAGTGAGTGATGACCACGGAGAAAGATTCCACGAAGATGGAGAGCAACTACCAAGGCAAGTGGAACTCCAGCATGATGGGAGACTTCTGCTGGATGCTCTTGCGTGACATCCCGGAGGCAAAATACACCAGATCATCTAAGAAAACACACTTCTAACTGTCTGCAGTACTATGAATTGTGTTCATTGTGTCATCCAAGCATATTTATTCCGTCAATGTTCTTTATCTATCCTGTTTTATCTGTAATAAGCTGGTGCAACTGTTGAAATAAGCACGTATATACTCTGTATATACTAAAATGAGACTATTTAAAAGCCAGAAAACTAGAGGTGATAGAGCAAAACTGTTTATAAATTTGAATTCAACAGATCCAAATTAGTAAAAAACACCTATTCACATTCTTGCCTCAGATAAAAAAATATTTTTTTGTAGACCAGTGTAATTTTTATGCTTTTTAGAGCATGTATTATACTTCTTACTGTTGGGCCTGGCATAGTCAAGCGCGTTAAGGCATGCGCTCTTAATCTGAGGGTCGAAGGTTTGCATCCGAGTCGCGCTAAACATGCTCGCCCTCCCAGCCGTGGGGGCGTTTTTATGTGACGGTCAATCCCGCTATTCGTTGATAAAAGAGTAGCCCAAGAGTTGGCGGTGGGTGGTGATGACTAGCTGCCTTCCCTCTAGTCTTACACTGCTAAATTAGGAACTGCTAGCACAGATAGCCCTCGAGTAGCTTTGTGCGAAATTCAAAAACAAACAATCTTCTTACTGCTCAAAATTTAAAGAGTTTCAAATGCCCAAAAATACTGCAAATGCTTCACAATGGAGTCAGAGCTAAAATTATCAATCTCATGGATCAATAGTACGGAGAACGTGGTAAATACAGCGACGTTTCATTGTTGTATCATTGAAACAAAAAGTTACATAAATATCACAATGGACATTTTCGGGACTTAATGGAACAATGACTCCTTGCATTCTGTCTACTGGTCTTTTTTTCTCTTACATACGTTATATAAACTCAACTGTTTGCATTGTTTGTATATTACACAACAGTTATCTAACCCTCAGGTGGCGGTACAACTTCCATGTTATATGATAGATATGTAACCCTCATGTAGCATCCTTTGCGCATTAAGTAAAATTTACGTAACCACATGTAGGGGCATCCTTTGGTGCCTACAAGCTGCCGTAACTACTAATGACAGTCACAATTGAGTAAAATTGATCTCTCACTAAAGACTTTCTTTTTCACACTGAGCTACTCTAGATGAAATATTTTATACTGTTTTTATTAGTAGATTGGTACGCCTAAAACACTGCCACGTTATCTTCGTGAAATAGATAGACACACCTATCAGTGATTCATTTCTTAAGCCTGAAATAGCCTGCACGTGTCTCTTTCAATCGTCTTGAATGTACATGCCAGCCGTAATTTAAAAAGGTGATGTCTTTATAATTTTGAAAAGCCACAGTTTCAAAACAATGATATTATCTTGGCTTCATCTCTATATTTTTCTCTTTAACACATTAGGTCAGCAAGTACTGTCTATCAATTTGATCCATCATATTTATCCAAAGGTTCTCTTCCAATTTGAATGCTCTCAACTTTGTAATATTGTTTTGAAACTCTCAAACTTGTCAAACTGTTATCTGGCACTTTAGCTAATAACGTGGAAAATGTGCGAACATGTTATTAATCTTGAATTCACGATTTTATTTTGTTGATACTGGTATAAAAAAAACACGTTGGCATTACTTTTTAACAAAAGGGCATAGTTCAAATTAAAAATATCAATATATATATATATATATAAACTATAGTTTTTAAGCCATAAACAAAATATGGTGCTTATTTTTGGAAAGATCCAAGGGTAATTATTTTAAAAACAACTTACACGCCTAGTCTACGTTACGCATCATCTATTCTGATTCTGTACGTTGTTGCGTTGACACATTGTGACCAACAAGCCCGCAGAATAAATATTTTGATGCAAAGGATTACCGCTGTTCGTTTCATATTCTCCCATTGGTTCAGCACGAAATATGTGTCGGTATTACGCTACGAATTGCGTTTCGATACCCGTGGAGGTCAGATCACAGATACTCTATTATGTAATTTTGTGCTTAACAACAAACTAACCACACCGATTGTTTTATCTTTGTTGCACCCTTCTAACCACTTAATCCCGGTCGCACCAAACATGCTCGCCCTTTCAGCCGTGGGGAAATTGTAATGTGACAGTCAATCCCACTATTCGTTGGTAAAAGAGTAGCCCAAGAGTTAGCGGTGGGTGGTGATGACTAGCTGCCTTCTCTCTAGTCTTACACTGCAAAATTAGGGACGGCTAGCGCAGATAGTCCTCGAGTAGCTTTGCGCGAAATTCAGAAACAAACAAACAATATAACCACTTTTAGCAAAATTAAATTATATTTTAAAAATATTGTTGTTATGCTTTTCAATGAATCACCGTTGTCAAAGGAACGACTATAACAGAGAAAATATTTGGTTTGACTATTTTTGCCACAAAAGTTAATTATTTACGTCAGAAAACTCTTAAATGTCAATTGTAAGCTATATATTCCCAAGTACTGTTATGTTCTCATGGTACATTTTTATCTTCACAATAGTTACCATGGGAACGCTCAGTTTCCACGATATTTCAAGAATCACAGGTGTTCTATTCTTACAGTATCATTCAAAAAGATGTTTTTGTTGCTAAATGACGTACATACACAAATCTACGCTTACGCCTTTTGCTACTTTAAAAACAACAATTAAGCCTTAATTTTATAACGTATTAAATTGTACTTACTTTCTTTTACTATTTTGTGAACTGCGACATAAATTAGCATACATAATGAAAAATTACGGACAGTATTAACACCAGACAAGGTTTCTAAAATAATCACTTGTTCCAAACTCATCAAAATGTTTTTCCACTTCGCGTAACTTGTTAAAGAACTTAATTATTTTCAGCTTGCCCCTGGTGAAGTAAAGGTATATTTATGGAAAGTTCTTAGGTTGTGTGGTTTATTATTTTTTTCTTTCACTGATTTCATTTAGATTACGTGTGTTCCTGACATCATAAATAGATTTTCTAAAAACAGTCATTTAAAAACGTAATTGCATCCTTAAAAATGTACTTCATTTATTAGAAGACGAGTAATATAAATTATGCACATTAAAACAAACATTTAGGGCTGATAGCGCTGTGGACAAGCGTACGGTTAAAAGTTCGTATACTTAACGGAGTAATACATTTTTATTTATAATGTGGAACCTTGTTATTCTTGGCTTTTTTAGAAGTTGGACAATAAAGTTAATTGTATGGCCAGTTACTCACTAATGTGACTACTGTAAAACAAGTTATTGCTTGATGTGTGCAATTCCTTTACTTTCCTGCAAAATTAAATGTTGCACGTAATTATGCACTCGTTCTGTCGTATTTCTGTTCTGTTTGTGAGCGAAAAGTAAACAATGGGCAAGCTTTACTTTGGTTACCGCGGGTATAAAGCTGCTTCTTGGTCAATGGTATTTGGGTATTTTGCCCTGGAGGGTCAGGTTCACTTTGACCTCTTCCTCCTTCCTGAACGTATTTTCCCTAACTGTTTGTATGTTAGGTCCTTTTCAGGGCAATGTCCATTTATAGTCTCTTATTCACAGTAGTCAAGCTTGCTGGTGGCAATTTATTTATTCTATCTTATTATTATTTTAAAATACATAAATATGTAAACAATAAATACAAGATTTAAAGTTTATATACATACATATTTTATTTTAATTTATTTTTCTTTATGTTTAATATATATGTTAATTGGGGAGAGGTATTTAGGATTTTCTTCATCGTGTATGAGGTACCTATCTAGTTCTCATAATAAATCATTTTTCATCCAATTTTTGTTAAAATATCTAATTGTAATATTTAGGAGTCTATCTGATATGGTTGGTATGTTCGAGTAATTGTGAATGAATTTAGATGATGTTGATCTCGGGACTCTGTATGCTGTTGTGAGAAGTGTGTTTTGTATTGTTTGTAGTTTGGTTTTGATTGTTTTATTACTTACAGTTACCCATGCTGGAGCTGCATAGTCTATTACTGGTCTAATATATGTTTTGTATATTTTCAAAATGTTATCTGTAGATTCTCCACTGTGTTTACCAGTTAGACTCCTAACATAGTTTGTTCTTCGCCAAATTTTATTTTTAATTTCGTTGACATGATTGATCCAAGTTAATTTTGAATCATAAGTCAGACCTAAAAATTTTGCTGATTGGGCAATCTGGAGCAGAGTGCCATTCATATATATTTCTAGCTGTTGTTTTCTGTGTTTTGTCGATTTCGTAAAGAGTACGAGCTGAGTTTTTGCTGTGTTTATTTTAATTCTATATTTTTCACAGTATTCACTAATTCTATTTAATTGTGGTTGTATGTTTGTAGTTGCTATCGTGGGTGTTGCAGCACTTTTCCAGATTGCCACATCATCTGCGAACTGTGATGAGAATCCATGATTTGGATCTTTCAATGGCATATTGTTAACATACATGATGAAGAGTATAGGGCTAACCACCCCTCCCTGTGGGACACCAGCTAGTGGAGTAAAGTATTCGGAAAAAGTTCCTTCTACGTTTACTCTACATTTTCTGTTTTCCTGAAAGTTAGATAACCAGCGAATAATTCCTCGCGGTAGTTCCATTTCATTCATTCGGAACCTTAGACCATCGTGCCAAACGGTGTCGAATGCTTTCTCAATATCGAGGAAGCAAGCGACTGTACATTCTTTTTTGTTGAAACTATCTATTATGGTTTCGGTTAATCTTATTAAATGGTCTGTCGTTTGTCTAAATTTTCTGAATCCATTCTGTTCTTCTAGTAATTTTGATGTTACCTCCAAGAATGTGGAGAGTCTATTACTTATTATTCTTTCGAGAATTTTGCCAACACAGCTGGTCAGACTGATTGGTCGGTAGCTATTTGGTTTATTCGCTGGTTTTCCTTCCTTATGGAACATTAATATATTTGCTAGCTTCTAAGAAACTGGGATATATCCTGATGATAGCGATAAGTTAAATAGAGAATTTAGGTGGTCAAACAATTTCGGAGTGCCGTTTTTTAGGAGAATAGCCTGTATTTCATCTTCTCCTGGCGCTTTGTTTATGGTGTTTTTTATTGCTTTTAGTATTTCATGTAGGGATATTTCCTTTGTTAGTAATGTGCTTTCATAATCAGTGTTAGAACTTGTATTTGTATCAGTTATATTTACTGGAAATATTGGTTCATATTGATGTTTATTGTTTGCTATGTGATTAGTGACTTTATTGTAGAAGTTTGTATTCATATCTGGATCTGTGTGAGTTTTAAATGTATTTTGGAGTTGATCCTTGAAAGCTTCGGCTATTTCTTTATTTGTATGTGCAATGGTGTTATTATGTTCAAGTGGAGGATATTTCTTTGTGTTTGTGTTTTCATTTGTGAATCTTTTAAGATGTGACCAGAATTTTTTCGGGTCAGTTATGTCGTTTAGTTTATTACAGTAACTGTCCCATTTATTTTGTTTTTGTTGTTTTATTTGAGTTCTGATGTGATTTCTAATGTTGTTTATTTGTGTTTTAGTTTCTCTGTTTCTTGTAATCATGTACTGTCTTCTCAGTTGTCTGCGCTTTTTTATTAGGTTGATTATTTCTGTGGTGGGTTTCCATGTGTTGATTGTTGTTTTGTTGTGTTGTTTTGGTATTGTTAACTTGGCTGCTTTCTGAAGGCAATCCGTGATTGTTTGACAATAGTTGTCCATTTCTACATGCGTTTTAACTTCTTTAATAATGTTATTAGGTAACAGATTAGCTAATTCTTGTTTTTAGCATTGCCAATTTCCCTTACTGTAATTAAATTTTTCTTTCCTATATGTTATATTTTTACAGGGGGTGAGATCGAAGACGCAAAAAATTGGGAGATGATCACTATCTACATCTTTTCCCTCTTGAAATTTTACTAATTTCTGGCTTAAATTATATGTACACATACACAGATCTAGTATGTCACTAGTGTTAGTGGAATAGGATGTATGTGTTGGGGTGGTATCATTCAATAAAGCTATGTTATTATTATCAATAAATTGTATTAATTTTCTACCATTTGAATTAGAACTTCTGCATCCAAAGGAAACATTTTTACTGTTTAAGTCTCCCATGACTATGGTGTTTTGATTGTGGGAAAAGATGTTATTTAGTAAAGTTGTATCTAATTGTTTATTGGGTGAGCAGTAAATTCCTGCTACGGTTATTTTAGTTTTATTCGATTGGAGGATATCTACAGTAACATGTTCATTGCTACTGTTTAATTCGATTTCTTCTACAGATAAGTCTACTTTATGAAGCAGCATAATGCCTCTGTTTCCATCATTTTTATTTTTTCTGTCTTTTCTAATAGTTGAGTAATATGGTATTTTAAATCTATTATTATTATATGTTAGAGTTTAACTTATTAT
Source organism: Carcinoscorpius rotundicauda (assembly GCA_011833715.1). Classification (NCBI taxonomy): domain Eukaryota; kingdom Metazoa; phylum Arthropoda; class Merostomata; order Xiphosura; family Limulidae; genus Carcinoscorpius; species Carcinoscorpius rotundicauda. The sequence goes on from CM022400.1 coordinate 21,689,811, forward strand.
TATAATCTGGGGGTTTAATTCTTCTATTAGATCTTCGATCTCATGTTTCTTGGAAGCTATTGCACCTTGGATGTTGATATACACTACTGTGAACATTGTGCTGTGAGCATGTAACCTGTTAGTGTAGTTATAATGTAGGGTATATGAGGTGTGACGTGTTTTATGGTAATAGTGATCAGTAGTTCTAGAAATTTAGTTGTCTGGTTTGGTTTAGTATATTCTGTTATAAAATCAATTATTACATTTTTGAAAACTGTTGAAAACAGGCTTGCTTTGTCTGTTGTGTTAATATTCGTTTCTTGTATGGTGATGTTGTTTTCTTTTGGTTTTTGTGTTAATGTGTTCTTGTTCTGTGTATTAGTCTTCTGTACTTGTTGTTTATGTGGTTCTTTTTCTTTTAACATTTCTGCATATGTGGTTTTTGTTGTTTTATTGTGTTCTGTTGATGTACTTGTTTCAGGTAAGCTGCTTGTTTTCGGTTGATTCTGTTCTGTTGGTGTGTCTGTTTTAGGTAAACTGTTTGTTTTCGGTTGATTCTGTTCTGTTGGTGTTCCGATCTGAAAAATGCGTTGCTTTATTTGTTTATATTTTTCGCAGCCTTTGTAATTTGCTGTGTGGGTTTGACCACAGTTACAACATTTAGGCGTTTCTTTTTCTTTTTTACATTGATTGATATGGTGTTCCCCGCCACATCCGCAGCACCTCGGTGATGCTAAGCAGGCTGCTGAAACATGTCCATATCTTTGGCAGTTGTAACACTGTGTTACAACAATTGCCGGAGTTTTCAATTGTTCAACTTGGTATTTTTGATACCAGAGCAATATTCTATTGTTTATTAGATATTGAATGTTGTAGCTGTCATCAATGTCTATTCTAATGAGGTTAGTAGGTGTTTGTGTTTTTTTAGAAATAATTCTTTCTGTCTTGGTGTGTGGTATGTTTTGTTCGTCAAGTGCCTGTTTAACTAGGTCCAGGTCAATCGTCTGATGAACCCCTCTTACCACTATTGCTTTTGGTTTCGGCTTACCTCCCGGAAGGTGGATTTTGATATTTCCAGGTTTAAAGGCATCTGTTGGCCATTCTTTAAGTAGTCGGTTAAGATCGACTACATCTTGCCCTTGCACCAGTACTCCGCCTCTAGGCAAACGCTTAATGTTAACTATGTTAACATTTGGTTTGCATCTCTTTACTTCTGTGGCAAGCAGGGGTTGGTTATATTGACCCGGAATGCCTTCTATTATAACTGCGTATTGTGGTGGTCTTGTTTTTGTCACTGTATTATTGTTGGTTGTTAGTTATTTTTTTTATATTTCTTTTTGATATGACAGTGATAAAGTCTTGGTCTTCCAATTCTTGATCACTGTCATTTTTTACTTCATCATTATGTTTATCAACATCCTTGGTGTTACTGTTTTTTACCGTTACATTATTGGGACTAAACCCTACTTTAATTGCAGGGGTAGCTACCTCAGTATTAGTAGCCATCACTGCTTCTTCTTCACATTCGGAGTTTTCCGAAGAATTAATTTCTTTAATTAATTTACGTTTAGCTTTACTTTTTTTTAAATGACATTTTTTGTTTTTTTAACGGTACTTAATTCCCTTTTTGCCAAACTACAAAGAGTTAGCAATGGGGAATTATTAATATCGTTGCCACCAGTTACGCTTGACTTACCTGCATTAGTCTTTTGTTGAGCCGTAACGGCTTTTCCCGCCATTTCTTTTGCCGGTCTTATTGGACCCGTAGCTGTTATTTTTGCGGTTTCCCGCTCTTCTGTTCCCAATTTCAGCAGTCCTCTCTGATTTCTTCAAGTAATGTGCTGTCCTGATAAGATATGTAATAAATTCAAATGCTTCTTCTTAAATTTTCAATTCAAATTCTTTTAAGCCTAATTTGCTTTAAACAAGAGCCAGACAAAGAACGTCCTATTTGTCTCGAGCCTTAACAAACATATAAAGCTGCTACTTCGAAGTGTTTGTTTGTTTGGAATTTCGCGCAAAGCTACTCGAGAGCTATCTGCGCTAGCCGTCCCTAATTTAGCACCACCCACCGCCAACTCTTTGGCTACTCTTTTACCAACGAATTGTGGGATTGACTGACACATTATAACACCCCCACGGCTGGGAGAGCAAGCATGTTTGGAGCGACCGGATTCAAACCCGCGACCCTCGGATTACGAGCCGAACGCCTTAACACGCTTGGCCATTCCGGACCGCTACTTTGAAATCATTCGAATTTCTTTTACATTCCGACGGTTGAATCTAAAATGTTTTGTGATTTGTCTGTTTTTACTGTGACCTTGTCTTTTTGTTCATACGACGTACGATCGGCCCATTCTCATGTTGTCGTGAATCAATTTAACGAAAACCATGTTTTGTTTGCAGAATCAATGTTCTCAGTAAAAACCGATTTAAAAGTATCCTACGTGCCTTTACTAAGCAGTTAAAGATCTTCATTGTTTAAGAATATCTCTTGCCGCTACAGCTTTGTACATTACGCTTTATTTGATGAACTTTTAAAAGTTAATCAAAATATTGCAACCATTACGTTGAGGTATACTCAGATGAACTGGTTTTCCTTAGTTTTGAGTTGGAACCGTAGGATAACCGGAGGCGTACCAGCAAATGTATTGTACAGCAGAAACCGGACTTTCTCTGGTCTCAACTGAACCTGACACTAAGAATATAAATGGATACTAATTTGCACGCTGTCCCATTTATACAGAAATCATGGAGTAGTGGTTAAAATTAACATAATGCGTTTTTACTAGAGAAACATGAGATGTTAAGTTAAAGTATGTGAAAACTCTTAAGTCGAAAGTGAATTCAGTTGATGTTTTCGCTAAAATTATCCGTATAGTTCAGTTATCAGTTGTTCCAGACTGAGAAAACATGACATTATATGCAAGCAATAATTCCATTTTGTTTAATTGCTACTCATTGATTGATTGTCATCTTTATTTCAAAGTAAATGACGTTGTCCCTAAGGTATCACTCAACTTGCCAATAGAAAAGGTCATTGTCATGTTTTCTCCTAATAGAGTATACACGTGACATCCTTGCTAACTGACTTAATTTCGTGAGTAACTAGGGCTAGGGGAACTTCATTTAGAAAGTTAGACGAGAGAGAAACTAAGAACAAAGCTCCCCCCCCCAGTGACACAGCGTTATGTCTGCTAGAAACCGGGTTTCGATACCCATTGTAGGCAGAGCATAGATAGCCCTTTATGTAGCTTTGTGCTTAATAATAAACAATGACAACAACTAAGACCAAAATACTTAATATATATGTATGTATTTATCTACAGGTTGTTTTTCTGTTTATTTAGAATCAAGCACTAAGCTACCTAATAAACTGTGTTCTGCCCCCCACGGGTAACGAAACCTGGTCTTTAGAGGTGTAAGCTCGCAGACACATCGCTGTGCCATCAGGGGGATTAACTAATAGGATAGAAAGCTTATATTAATGGATATTATAAGAGAAAAAAATTAAAACAAAACTTCTCAATTTTGGTTGGATTGTACCGGTATATTTGCACCAATATTCAGCTAATATTTTGTATAATCCTTAACAATAAGAATAATATGTAAGCAATTTTAGTTTATACAATATATATATATTGGATATATATATATATATATACACGAGAATTAAGGATGAGTTTATTCAACATCCTTAAAACGTAGTTTCATATAGCAGCATTTCGAATGCTTGTTGGAACAGTTGAGAAGTTCGCAGCACTTACACAAGTGTCGGTTTTTTCGTAAGTTCTGTACACCCAACTCTGTGATGCAGATATCTTAACCACAACACACCATATTTCTCGTTTTAAAACACTAGAAACTAATAAAACTAAAGAACAACAATGTTTGTTAAACTTCAGACTTTAGAGTTTATTTATTAAGTATGAAAGATACACAATGAATTACTGGAGTACCAAAGCTGAGCACGCAGCGGTCATCTTTTGGTTTCCAGTTTTATTTTTGTGTTTAAAACTCTATCTCTCCCCAAAATACGTTTTAAATGTCGATAAATTTCTGATATATCACTGTGCACAGCAGACTACTTCATGGAATTCTTTTAATTCACTTTGTTATATTTCTAAATTTAGGCTCATAATATTAGCATCTGTTCACACAACTGGAGAAACCTCGTGTGCTATTTTCTTTTAACATTCACACCTGCAACCTTCTATACTTTTAGTGCTAATTTTTATACCATAGTTAATTATTTAAAATTAGAAAGCTACACCTCAGTTTCGTTACCTCAAGAACCGAATGATATTTAACACAATATTTGTTTTTTTATTTTTATAATAATAATTAAAATATATTGAAGGAACCATTTTTCCCAATTTTAACGTGTATGTTCTAAGTTATTTTCTTTCGTGAATGAACCATTAAGAAGAAACAAGAAACTATAAAAATATTAGCTTCTTCTCTAGAGTACGGGCCAGACATAACCTAGCGCGTTAAGGCGTGCGCTTCGTAATCTGAGGGTCGCGGGTTCGCGCTCGAGTCGCGCCAAACATGCTCGCCCTCCAAGCCGTGGGGGCGTTATAATGTGACGGTCAATCCCACTATTCGTTGGTAAAAGAGTAGCCCAAGAGTTGGCGGTGGGTGGTGATGACTAGCTTGCCTTCCCTCTAGTCCTACACTGCAAAACAAAACCAACAACTCTAGAGGTTTTTATTTATTAAACACACACTTTCGGAATTTGTTACATACTAAATCATCTTTGTGGTCTCATATGAATTCTTAGTGAGTGTGAGAAAACGGTATGTCTGCAAACGTACAACACTAAAAATTGGGTTTTGAAACCACTGCTGGCAGAGCACAGATAGCCTATAATGTAGCTTTATGCTTAACTGTAAACAAACACACCTTACTGAGCATTCTCATGTAGTGAGTGTTAAGATGTTTTATGTATAAGTTTCATTTCGTTTCACTCTTATTTTCTTGAAAACATATTATTAATAAGTACTATTTATTGTAAAGTAGTTTTTGTTCTTTCAAATGATACTATTTTTAACACAAAATTGTATACATAACGTTTTGCAGCATGAAGTTTGAACACTAAAACTACACAAATGTGTGTGGGTGTTACAATATTATGTATTTTCACGATAATATAAAATCTTTCGATAAGCTTTTTGCTAATAAATAATGTTATGGGTAACAGAAATTATAGTCAATTGAAAATAAACCTTTGTTCGGTCGTCAGAAAGAAAACAAAAAGTAGCTTTCCGATAAAATTGGGACCTGCATGGCCAGGTGGTTTAAGGTACTCAACTCGTCATCCGAGGGTCGCAGGTTCAAATCCTCGTCATACCAAACATGCTCGCTTTTTCAGCCATGGAGGCGTTATAAAGTGACAGTCAATTCCACTATTCGTTGGTAAAAGAGTAGCCCAACAGTTGGCGGTAGGTGGTGATGACTAGCTGCCTTCCCTCTAGTCTTATATTGTTAAATTATGGACGGCTAGCACAGATAGCCCTCGAGTAGCTTTGCACAAAATTCTAAACAAACCAAACTAAGTTTAAGTTCGTTTGTTTGTTCTCTCCACCATGAAAGGAAATACGAATAACTCTTGCAGTTATTGCCTTAAACAAAAATAGGCATTAACAACCACAAATAAGTAGAAACTAAAATAAACATTAAAAACTCTGCCCCAATTGAAAGGATCCCAGGGAACAGGCTATGACGTGGGATGTAAAATGAATCCTAGATTTTAAAGGCGACTGTGGAAGTGGAACTCCCAGTGCAGTTGGGATACACCGTCTATCAATTTTAACATTCATTCGTCAGTCTCACATAAAGAAATAAAGTAAATTAAAATTAAAGAAATTAGAAATTGAAGAGTGAGATGTAGGTGCTAAAGCCCACTGTGTTCCACATCTATACCATCACTCACAGTTGTGAGAAGGTGACTGCTCTCCAACGTAAAGGCGAAAAATAAAAAAAAAATAAACGAAAAACTAAAAATATGAATAAGGTACCACCATCTTGTGGTAAGTACGTTAAATAAATATACCTCCTAAAGTTAGCATTCCAGCGTTAAGGTATTCATCCGCATGCTAAGACTACTTTAGAATATGAAAATTGACTGTTACAATAAGCTTAGTAGGTGGTTATTGGGTGCTATACAAGTTAGTTTAGATAACTGGTTGAGACCCTTTGTATTAATATAATTTGTTCACTGGGCTATCAATTAGGGCCTTTCTATTATAATGGGTAGTACCTTATTCTTGTTTATTGTTTATTTTACTTTGGAAAACAGTCACCTTCCCACAACTGTCTTCAGGCAGCGAGAGGTAATGGAGATGTTGGGCGTTGTGGGCTTGAACATCCACGTTTCTCTCCTATTTCTAATTTATTTTATTTTAATTTAGTTTATTCCTTTAATTTATTTTGTTTTTCTAGAAGAAACTGGTGAATGGAAGTTAAGACTGATGCATGGTGTATCCTCACCAAAATGTGGGTCCTACTTCCGTAGTCACCTCCATAACTTAGAGTACATTCTATATTTCACGTTATAGCTCATACCCCAGGATCCTTTCAAGAGGTGCAGGGTTTATTATTTTTTATTCTGTATAAGTTATGAACTTCGCCAGAATTTCAATATGATTTACAAAAATAACCAACATCAAACAATACATACATGTATCATTACATTTATATATATATTTATCTCGAATACCTTATTAAGGTACATGTAGTGCAGTGTTATATCCAGACCTCTCCAGGCCTGGCATGGCCGAGCGCGTAAGGCGTGCGACTCGTAATCCGAGAGTCGCGGGTTCGCGCCCGCGTAGCGCTAAACATGCTTACCCTCCCAGTCGTGGGGGTGTATAATGTTATGGTCAATCCCACTATTCATTGGTAAAAGAGTAGCCCAAGAGTTGGCGGTGGGTGGTGATGACTAGCTGCCTTCCCTCTAGTCTTACACTACTAAATTAGGGACGGCTAGCACAGATAGCCCTCGAGTAGCTTTGTGCGAAATTCCAAAACAAACAAACAAACAGACCTATCCACCATATGAATTGAATTGAATGAATTGAAATTCACATTTGACAAGATGGAAAATACTTAACTTCACGAACGAGATGATAAATCTTAGAATTATTGGTTGTGTTATTTTAAGGTAATTTTTACTAATTTTCAAAAAAGAAAAAAATACCGACAATACATTCAGACGGTTCATTGTATCTGTTCTTTCAGAAAATAATTTTTTTTTTTCATGAATATAAATCTATAAACCTTGGCAACAAGGTGTCTAAAAGTACGTTAAACTCTTCGATGCTGATGTCCATGCCGCTTTTATGTGTATATTGTCAGATACGGTTTATCAACGTATTTAAAATACGGTTCATCGTGGTTAAAAACGCTCAGGTCCCGGCATGGCTAGATGGTTAAGGCACTCGACTCGTAATCTAAGGGTCACGAGTTCGAATCCTCGTCATACCAAACATGCTCGCCCTTTCAGCCGTGGGGGCATTATCACGTCATTACCACTATTCGTTGGTAAAAGAGTAGCCCATAGTTCACCCCACGGCTGAAAGAACGAATATGTTTGGTGCTACCGGGATTCGAACCCGCGACCCTCGGATTACGAGTCGAACCCATTGACACACCTGGCTATGCCGGGCCAGTCACGCCTTACGGCTTTCATTGCTTATGAACGTCTCTGAAAAAAAGAAACAAATGTCTTTTAAAAAAGATAAAATCGCTGAAATATTTCAAAGGATATTTTTTGCACTTGGGAAAATTATCCCTTGCACATAAATTGAGCGAGTACGTGTTTATGTATTAAACTTTTGAAAACTGATTTAAATATTTTAGATAGTTGCATCAGAATCGTCTTCTCTCGATTTCAAGAAGTATTTTCCTTTGGTATTTGGAACGTACGAGAACTTGTTACTAAAGATCATTTGTACACCACAAATTTGTTCAAGTTGCAAAGATTATCAAATTTTTAAATATATCAGTTTCGTTTTCTATATTCTCCTTAATTTAAGCATGTCAGATTTTTAAGTGAGTAAAAGAACAAAATTTCGTGTCTGTCTTTGTCTCAAAGTCATCGCCTAAGAAGCCTTTCTTTCAATACATCATTAAACTTCCATCCACGCTTTGATAACTTTTGAAATACTCGATATATACTCTTGTTGACAAGAAGACATGCTTTTATTTCCAGCGCTGGTTAGGTATTAAGATAAAAGATTACCTATACAATGTATAGAAAGAACTTCCATTTGATACAAACCTTGATGTACAAGAATTCGTACTTGAAAAATTTATCAGTTTTACTGTGATTTAAGTATTTTCCTGAAATAAATCAGGTTTATAATGTAACAAATAATACTATTGTTATTTTATGTGTGTAAAAATACCCCACTTAATGATTAAAACACAAGCATGTTTTATTATACAGAAAAATTTAATATGCCCAGCAGGGTCAGGTGGATTGAGCGCTCGACTTTTTAATCTGAGGGTCACAGGTTCGAACCCTCTTTACACCAAACATGCTCGCCCTTTCAGCCGTGAAAGTGTTATATGTGACGATCAATCCCACTATTCGTTGGTAAAGGAGTAGCTCAATAGTTGACGGTGGGTGGTGATGACCAGCTGTTTATCTTCTAGTCTTAAACTCCTAAATTAGGGACAGCCAGAGCAAATAGTCCTCGAGTAGCTTTGCGTGAAATTCAAAACAAACGAATAATCAAACAAAGGTTCAGTACGTGATAAAAATTCAATTACACACGTTCAGTTCCAGAATCTCCCCTCGGTGGCTGAACTGTAATGCAGAAATTTTATAATCATAAAATTGGAGTCTTGATCCCTGTGAAAGCATGACAAAGTAGCCTTGTGCGCAAGCAGCTGTATGTTTAACAGGAAACTTCCTCTCGAAAACCTACATTAGTAAAATTAAAAATATGATGTTTGAGCATTACCAGCGTTGTTATGGCTAGCCTAAAACACCCGAGTTCCCACCTCCCTTCACGATTCACAGAAGCTTGAAGTCCCGCTAGATTCCGATTCAAAGTATAAATAGGTTTTTAAAAAATGCGCTTTTGGACTATCGAGGAGACCATAAATGCAAAATACAATGCTAGGTTCGGATTTTACGAACTGGAAAAACCTACTTCTAAACTCAAATAATAATGCCTTGGTGACCTTCAAAATACAAGGCGTCTTGAGATGAATTTTCACCTCAAGTGTATTTCTCGTTATCACGAAGATGCGTTTCAGTTTTTGTTTGAATGGGGGTCTACAGCATATAAATAAAAATATCCCTCGATCCACCCTGCTAAATCCAGCACTGTGAACGGATCTTGCAGACAAACTCAACGTGGATTATATAAAATACTCATTCACACTGGATGTTCTAAATATAATTTTGTTTCGCTGCGTTTGACGAAGTAAGTGAAATATCGTTGGCAGCTGTTACCAATAAACAATACGTGGAAGGAAAATGTTTTGTTGAATCGTAAATACTGAATTTGTATTTAAAAGAAAAATTTATCAATTGAATTGTGATTTAAACATTATCGTGCAATAAAATTGGTTCACAGTGTACCAGTAATACTTTAGTTATTTCTTATTAATGAAAATACAAGTATGTTTAATTAATTGTTTATTTGATACAGCGAGGTGAAATTGGACTTCAACTCTCTTATTTGGTCCGGCATGGCCAAGCCCGTTAATCCTCGTAATCCGAGGGTCGCGGGTTCACATCTCCGTCGCGCCAAACATGTTCGCCCTTTCAGCCGTGGGGGCGTTATAGTGTGACGGTCAATCTCACTATTTGTTGGTAAAAGAGTAGCCCAAGAGTTGGCGGTGGATGGTGATGACTAGCTGCCTTCCCTCTAGTCTTACACTGCTAAATTAGGGACGGCTAGCACAGATAGCCCTCGAGTAGCTTTGTGCGAAATTAAAAAAAATTAATTTAGATACCAAGGTTTTACGTAAAGGAGTTTAATGAAGGTTATGGGTGTGAAGTTTCTTATGTTTCAAGATGTTAAACTGAAGAGTACTGTAGGTGTTTTTTTTCCCTTGAATTTTCTCACGTAAGATTCTTTTGACAAGACAAATAAATCAGAAGGGTAAACACACACACACAATTAAGCCGCGTTGCGGTGGAGCCAACGAAACCGTAAGGTATCGATCGATCGATAATGTTATGGTTAGCTTGGCTTCTGTGGCCTACTGTCATTGCGAGTTATTATTCACAACGAATAATAGCCTTTGTGGTGAAACTTGTGTGTATGCAAAGAGTGCAAACACTTATTAGTCACTCAACTTTATGTAATTCTCTATTAAATCGAGGTTTTCGACAATTTCTACAAGTTTCTTGGAAGATGTTTTTTAGTTATCCCTGTGTTGGTCAATCATTTAAAACATTATATTCGGTTGAAAGATTTCAAGTGACAGGTTTTCAGGTTTAAATCATACAAAAAAGGGTTACGAACCCCATGGTGGATACAACATAGATAATCTATTATGTAGCTTTGCGCTTAACAACCGACAACAACAACAGTATAAAAACAAAAGGAAAAAGAAACACCCTATGATTTCAGATGTTTTCCTGTAAAAGAGCTCGGTGTATGCAAATATTCTGAAGTAAAGATACCTATCTCCCTAAATGTTAGATGAGCACACAAGCAACACTACATTTATTAGATATTCAGATAACCACAACAACGAAGTGCGAGTCAATTTGCGTTTAACCAATAAAATTTCAATATAATCTGCTGATGTTTTTATAACACAGAGCTACTTTCACTAGTAAGGTTGGTACAGAAAGAATATTTTTAATACAGCGCCCCATAGTACAGAATTATTTCTATTGTTTGTATTTAAAATGAGAACAGGCTCAGCATGGCCAGACGGTTGAGGCGTTCGACTCGTAATCAGAGTCGTAGGTTTTAATCCTCGTCACACGAAATATGCTTGCCATTTCACCCGTGAGGGCATTATAACGTTACGATCAATCCCATTATTCTTTGGTAAAAAGTAGCCAAAGAGTTGGCGGTAATGAACAGGTGTTCACTCTCTAGCCTTACACTGCTAAAGTCGAGACGGATAGTGCAGATAGCCCTCGTGTATCTTTGCGCGAAATTCATAAAACAAAAAAATTAAAAGAGAAACAAAACGAGAACGACCGTCATGTCTCTCGAGCCCCCACCAAGATGTGTAATTTAAGATTGCATTCGTCTGTTAAGGGCCTACGGATTTATTTATTCGTTCAGTTTCAGGGCGAGCATCTTTTGCGCGACGTGGATGCGAACCCGCAACCCTCAGATTACGAGTCGCACGTCTTAACACGCTTGGCCATGCAGGGACATGTATGCAGTGATCAAAATGTTAAGCACAAAGTTATGAACACCAACCAAGAAGAGTAAGGTGTCCACAAAGTAAATAAGATATGCAATTAAATTGCATATAAGGATGAACATTTTCGATAACTTTGAAATGATGAAAATTATGCAAAAGGTTTTGTTTGTTTGTTTGTTTTGGAATTTCGTACAAAGCTACTCGAGGGCTGTCTGTGCTAGCCGTCCCTAATTTAGCAGTGTAAGACTAGAGGGAAGGTAGCTAGTCATCACCACCCACCGCCAACTCTTGGGCTACTCTTTTACCAACGAATAGTAGGACTGACCGACACATTATAACGCCCCTACGGCTGGGAGGGCGAGCATGTTTGGCACGAACCTGCAACCCTTAGATTACGAAGCGCACGCCTTAACGCGCCAGGCCATGCCAGGCCTCATGCAAAAGGAAAGATCAAAATATGATTTTTTTTACCGCAAATGTACATTTGTTGGTTCGTGAAAATGGAAATAACAATCTAAACCAATATTTATCTTATTCATTTAAGGACAATCTTTTTTGGTGTGGTTTCTAATTAAGATGATAAATTTAGTTATAAAACACACACGTTGTTACAGACGTACCCAATGACTTGAGTTATGCAAGTCATATTTTCACGAAAACTTGTGTGTTGAACGAATTTAATTTGGGAAATAGAAGCAGGCGTGACCAACTAATTTCTTACTGCCAGACAAATTAGCTAACATTTACTGTCTGCAACCAGTAATTGGAAAAAAGTCGTTATCGCTGGTTTTTACTTTTGTTTGTTATTAAACTGATATAGATTACATTTTTTGCTGATTTTTGAAAATGTTGTTATAATCGAGATTATCTTGGATATAAAAAAGAACTCATTATATACCAACTAGCATACTATTTATTTTATTTTTATCGTAACGTTTGTTTGTTTTGTTTTTGGAATTTCGCACAAAGCTACTCGAGGGCTATCTGTGCTAGCCGTCCATAATTTAGCAGTGTAAGACTAGAGGGTAGGCATCTAGTCATCACCACCCACCGCCAACTTTTGCGCTACTCTTTTACCAACGAAAAGTGGGATTGACCGTCACATTGTAACGCCCCCACGGCTGGGAGGGCGAACATGTTTGGCGCGACGGGGATGTGAACCCGCAACTTTCAGATTACGAGTCGCACGCTTTTACGTGCTTGGCCATGCCGGGCCTCTTTCAACGTAGCAAGTTAACATTTTATCACTAGTCTTATCCGAGTGTTGTTCTTGTCTGAGTTCGATATTTTAATTGAATTTACTGTCTAGATTCAGAAACTGGTTTATTGTTTTGTAATCGCGTTTGTGGGTGGATGTGGCTTTTCACACCACCTTCCAACCTTTTCCAAGAATTTAAATGCAAACAGTATTTTCATATGCAGCGCAAACTTGTCGTAAAATACCCGAACAAAAGAATTAGATTTGGTTTGGTTTGGTTTAAATTTCGCGCAAAGCTACACGGGGACTATCTGCGCTAGCCGTCCCTAACTTTGCAGTGTAAGATTAGAGGGTAGGTAGCTAGTCATCACCACCCAAGAATTTGATTGACCCTGACATTATAACGTCCCCAACGCTGAAAGGGAGAGCGTGTTTAGTGTGATGGGAATTCAAACAAAATAAATGGGTAAAGTATGATACAAGCAAATTAAAATTGACCCTGAATGGTTTGAGCTTTGAAACGAACAAAAGTTTAATCTTTATATTTTGCCAAAGTACTGATGCAATTGTTGTCAGGATATATTATTATAACGTTTTAGCGTTCATTATTGTAATACGTATTTATCCAAAAATGTTTGAATTTTGTCAGGTAATAACTTGTTTTATGTGAATATATGACGATTTTCTGCTTTCAGTTTGGCAAAAGTGTATTTATGATTAAATCCCGATTAGACATATTATTTAAATTACTCGTATTTATTTTTCTCTGGTTCGTGCTATTGCTAAGTCGTTCAAAAGCAATGGTATTACTTATATTGGCCAGGTGGTTATGGCACTCAATTGCTAAATTAAGGACTATAGCGCAGATAGCCCTCGTATAGCTTTGCAAGAAATTCAAACAATTATTTATTTTGCGTTTTATTTCAAGAGTTTTATGAAACTAAAAATAAATAGCTACATTTTAGTTTGAATGCGAACAACAACAAAATTTAATGTCCACTTTTATTCTAAAATAAACGTCTTCCCAGCGTGTAAATTTAGCAAGACGATTAAATTAATAAAACAGTGAAATGTACGTTAGGTAATAAAATCGAACAAATATCGTTTTCTGTTACTTGTGTATTTGTAACTTGAATATCCCGCGTAATATTTCCGATTCAAATCTATTGACTATTTTGCCCCTACCAGTAAGATTGAGCCTAATAAGTTTAGTCTACAGGTGGCGTTTGAAGTTTGAAGACGGTGGCTTGGATTTGATATCTAAGAAGAGGGGATATTTTTTATTGTACGAACTGCAGCGAGTGTAATTGGAAAACGTTTTTCTGGACGAACTTTGTGACATCTTTCAACTGACTTTTAGTTTTATTCTGTATGCTAACTGGCATTTAATTTCTATGAGAAAGAAATAAAGTAAGCTGTGAAGTGATGCAATTTTGAGACTTGTCAAGGAGACCCACTGTGAGTACATGTAATGATTGAGTTTCCGTAGGTTTGTAACATAAAACAATGTCAGTGTCATTTCTAAATAACCTTCCTTTTGACATATTTATACTATAATTATTTTAGAAATAACAAGCTTTAACTCTGAGGACGTACTGCATAAATGTCTAACCAAAATGGTGGCGGGTCCGCTCGTGATCTCAATAATCTGTTTCTTTTACGTAGTAAAAAGCTTTTTATTTGAGGTGAAAAAGTTAATTTAATATTGTAGTGTAATCTGTTATATTACTTCTTTATTTTTTTCTCCTCCAAAAATCATTTTAAAGTTTCGCTGGTTTTCTGGTTTATATTACCCTGGAAGGTATCTACTTGTTCTTAAAAGCACTGGCAGTTATATTTTTCTGCCAACCAGATATAATTAAAATATTAAATCACATACCTTTTACTTTAAACCGCTTTAGTTCAGTTTAATGTTCAATTTTACTTTATAATTATTTTTAGCGTGTATATGAAATATTCATACACACACGTAGTGGAATATCTGTACTCTATCTGTAGGGAAATCAAACCCTCGATTTTAATGCCGTAAGTTTATAAACTAACCGCTGAGCAGGACATTAATTTGCGACTTGGAATAAAAATAAGAAAAAAACAACTCATTCGAATTATGACTATCGTAACCATGGAGATTAACGCGCAATTTTAAGTTTGAAAATACGTATCCATATTTTGAACCTTTATGATTTCGAAGCTTGATAAATTATTTAAATACTTGTAAACTTCGTACGTTTTTAATATACGCTGTTTCAGTCTCGCTGACTAATACATATATGTAGCTGCGATTCGAATGCTCGTAAGTTTCATCTATTTACATGGTCAGTTTGAAATTTTACAATAATGTAAACTAAACTAGAGTTAGGTTCTGACTGTTACTTCTGAATTTTAAACAAACAGCACCAGACAGAACGGAATCCAACACAGACTCCACCTGAAGTGATTGTTATCGCATATGACGGAGGTCCGAATCTCAGAATTTTTCTTGGAATTCAGCGTAGTCGTAAATAAAGTTTAATTCTCGTTGTAGTGAATAAATGCGACACGAGGTTTTGAATAGAGTCTTCATACGCTATTCGATATCGTTATACACATTCTATATTGTTCCAATATATTTCGTCTATACTCTGTACAGTATGAATAGAAATTGAAGTCCAACAACTGAAAAAAGCCGCATTCGTAGCTGATGTTTTTGCACGGTAGCTAAACAGAGTTACAGTGTTTGGGTCTCGTGAAGTCAGATTCTCTTCGAATCTCTTCGTCCATTTATGGCGATGTTATATTTTACGTACACCCAGACACTTTTCCTTCTGAACAGAACTATGTATACGAAACGTTGAATTTCGTATGAAGCTACTAGAGGGCTATCTGTACTCGCCGCCACATTCGATGAATGGGCCAGTAGGTTTGATCTAGTTCTTAGTTATTAAGCATACAGCTATACAGTTGAATATTTGTGTCACGGGTAAGAAAACTATATTTGTAGCATAATAAACCTGTAGACTTATTTCAGAGCCACTAATGAGGTTAGACGAGTAAAATGGCAGCTTGTCAACATTATCCACCGCTAACTATTAGGCTACTATTTTCAACTAGCGAGTTTGACGACACAATATAACGCCCTGAGGCTGAAAGAGCGACTGTGCTTTGGTACAAGAGAAGATCTCACGAGGAACAGATTACAAGTCGAGCTCCCGTAAACATAGAACCCTATATGAAACTTAAGAAAATATTATAATTCCTTTCATTAGGATAGTAAATCGACTCTATACTGGATTTCGTGTACGTAAAATTATAATTATAGTGAACGCACATAATGGATATTATTAAGAAACTGAAGACTTATTTGAAAGGTAATTATAACGTTTTGTGTGAGAATAACTATTTTGTAGACGTTTTCCCATTATTCGCTCATACGGTTTTACTTGTGATCTTATCGAGACAAAACCGAAAAATAAGTTTTTATAAATAATTAATAATGTCAGTGGTTTGACTGTATTTTCGTATTACTACTCTGGTAGTATACTAACCACAACACAAGATGAATAAATAATAATGGTATTCGAACCATGTAATGATTTGGTTACAACATTATCAAGACATTTGCATTTACTAGTGAATTGAGATTTTAAAACTGGATAAGCTTGGCATGACCAGGTGGTTAGGGCACTCGACTCAATCTAAGAGTCGCGGGTTTGCATCCGCGTCACACCAAACACGCTCACTCTTTCAGCTGTGGGGTGCTATAATGTTACTATCAATCCCACTATTCGTTGGTGAAAAAGTAGTCCAGGAGTTAACGTTGGGTGATTGGTGATTAATAGCGGCCTTTCTTGTACTGCTAAATTAAAGACGTGTACCTTCAAGCGAAAAAAAAACAAAAAAAAAAACGGAATCATTTTCGGCATTCATGACCTTAGACACTATTTTCTTTTAAACGTCCTTGGCCTACTTATAGTGAAGTCCAAGTTCAGTCCACAGCTTCTCGAGAATAATAAATTCAGAAACAACACTATAGACCTGACGTTTAGAAAACATTTTTAACAAGGACTTTGGTCGCCCCTGCAGTGAAAAAGTTCGCAACCAATGGTTTAAATAGTCTGATTTAAAACCTTATAATATTTTGTTTTATTTCTTTGATAAGGGCGAGCATGCTTAGTGGGACGAGGACTCAAACCCGTAACCCTGAGATTAGGAGTCAAGCGCCCTAACCACGTGACTATGCCAGGCCTCCCTGAGGGAGAGAACATGAAAATATGGTTCATTTAGTTTTAAAAGATTTTTTTCTGGAAAACGTATTTCCAGTTGTAAAAATATATAAATGTGTTTTATAATAATTGACATTGCATGAAAACTACGAAAATAACGAACAAGAAAGATTTTTTTTTTCACTAATAATAATTTAATTGCAATTCTAATTGTGGTGAATTATATAGTGCTGAAATAGATAATATAAGATTAAATATAAATCTACATAAATTTAGGTTAGTTGTCCCGAAGACAGCCCATGATATGGCAGCAAACATTTTAAAGAATGTATCTTGAGAAAATTTGTATGCAACATTATTTGTAAAACAGTATTTTCGTGACTTATTTGTAACGTTTACAGGATTCAAAACAAAATAATTTGGCATGCACAGAGAACATAATAGTTTTTTGAACGTATGTTTTCCTGAACAAAAGGTCTGTCATTTCTGTGTTTTCTTATAGCAAAGCCACACCCATCTATCTGCTCCTGTCATTTCTCGAGTGAAACCGTCGTTATTTATGTACAATAAAGTCTGACATTTCAGTTTATTTCAGACAGCACGTAATTGCTTTAACCTAGCAAACTCTAGCAACCTTTACATGACGTCATACATAGAAAACAAATGTTCTTCATTATAAAACTCGGCTTGATTGATTAACGTAGAGGTGATCCGTAACACAAACGTACTTAGTATTTGTACGTTACGTATAATATACGTAGAAGAAAAACAGTAAACACTTTGTTGAAATTATTATTAACTGTATAACTGATAATGTTTAGTTTAGTTTATTGTAAATCTTAACTATATTAGATAATTTGTGTGTTTTCTTATTGCAAAACCACTTTGGGCTACATGCTGAATCAACCAAGTGGAATCGAACCCTTGATTTCAGAGTTGAACGTCCGTAGACTAGCGGGGGAACTAAGTTATGTAAAAACTATGTTTTGTATCAAAGAGTAAACTACATATTTACTAACATTCCAGCCAGCCTTCTGCAAACGCTTATATCAACCATGCCAAAGCGAATGTTTGATGATGTTGTTTTGAATTAAGCACAAAGCTACACAATGGGCTACCTGTGCTCTGCCCACCACGGGTATCAAAACCCGGATTTTAGCGTGTAAGTCCGCAGACATACCGCTGAGCCACTGGGGGGCGCGAATGTTTGAAGTTATTTGTAATGACGGTCGTGCAACTCGCTACTAAGACCTCTTGTTGGGAATTTCCTACCCTGTTTATGACTTCCTTTTGGTATGGTCTTAAACTTTTAACCAGCTAGTATTTAGGCTAATTTCTTTGTGTTCGCATTTTCTCTACTAAATGATAAAAAGTTTTTATTTTTATTTTTCTTATTTTCATCTTTCGAAGCTCTACACAAATAAGTGGTTGAGTCTAACAATGCAAAATGCATATTTTTTCTTTGTTTATTGGCCTTGAGATTTTGGCCAGCAGGTATTTCTTATAGAAAGGAAATGTTGACTGCAGGTGAAAAACAGGTTGACACATGAAGGATATTAGAGATAAAATTGAAGAAAGTCATTGCAAATTTAAGAAATTTTAAAATAACTGGTTTGAAGATAGGCTTAGAAGATTATAAAGGTTCATGAAAGCTAGTCAAACAAGAAATTAGGACATCAAACAAAGTTTAAAAAATGGTTGGCTGGAAACGTAAAAATTAACAGTAAAGATTTCTTTGAGTGCATTAATGTTTGTATTTGATCATTAGGAGATGGCTGGATTTTTAAATTCTGCTATCTTTTCAGTTTATAACAATGAAGGTTTAACCAATATTTAATAAAACTGAACATTTGACAGATGAAAACAATATCGAATAAGAAGAGGGCATCAATTCTAAACTTGTTGAGAAAAAATTAATTTAAAAGACTCCTGAATCATATAATTTCCTCAAGAGGTTTGAAGGAGATTAAGATTGTTTATAATTGAGCACAAAGCTACCTAATCGGATATCTGTGCTCTACGTACCACAGGTATCGAAACCCGGATTCTAGCGTGGTAGGTCCGTAGACATATCATTGTGGGACTGAGGTTGGAGGTTAAGGATTGATATGTGAAACACTTGCTAGTACTACTAAAGTTATTGAATAATGAGCATGTGTCCAAAGATTGGAAGTTATGTCATTCGTCTGTTCAAGTGAATTAATAACGCTGCACAACAATTTTTTTGAAAAGTTTTTGCTGATTGTGACAGGTACCTGGTGGGTATGCACAAATAGTTTTGGTTTTGCTTCATCACGTAGGAACTCTAAGAAATACAGTTAACTGTTTACCGGCAATACCGTATTTAATTGCGCTTATGTTTCTAATACGCTATTAAGTTCAACATAATTAAAAGTGTTTTGCTCTTGATTTTCCTTTGTATTCAATGTTCGGTGTATCACGTTAGTGTCCAACAATAGTCACCAAGCATTGACGGATTCCAGTTGCTCTGATATCATTTTTCCATTGTAGCAATGTCCTGGTGAAACTGAAGATTTCGATGAAACGGAACCTTATGGGCAAATTTGGATGTGATTTTCGTAATCAGCAGCCAGAAATCCACAAGGAACACTCAATAGTGTTCAAGAAGCAAAGACTGTGTTGTGCAGCATAAACACTGTTCCAGTAATTATAGGCCTATTACTCTTAGGTCAGTTGTAGGAAACGTTTCAGAAAGTTTAAAAACATGTTTTTGAGAACGAATTTTGTTGGATAGTGAACATGGTTTTCCCTAAGGAAACATCTTGCCTTACAAATCATTCGACATTTATGAAGAAGCTACTGCTTATTTAGATGAGGGTAAATATGTTGCTTTGGTATATCTGAGTTTTCGGAAAGCCATTGACAAGGTTCCACATAAAAGGCTTGTAAAAAATTCTTTTAAAGTGTGGTGAATAAGTTCGCTGATTGGATAGAAGAAGACGGAGGGCTGTTATGAATGGAGTTTATTCAATCTGGAGTAATAGTACATCTGGGGTGCTTCAGGACTCAGTTTCAAGACCATTGCTTTTTTTGGTTTACACCAATGATAAAAGAATGGTCAATAGATTACTTAAAATTTGCTGATGATATTTGTCTTGGACACTGCTTGCTTTGAAGAGGATCTTACTGCGTTACAAAAGAATTTTGATCATTTATAGAAATGGACAAATAAATGGCAGAAGGGTTTTAAATAAAATGAATGCAAGATAATGCGTGTGCATTATAATTTGAATGATAATAACCTTAACAATGTGATAAGAGAAAGGGATTTTGGTGTAATTGTTAATTATTATCTTTAATAATCCAAATAGTAAGCTGTTGATAATAGTACAGAAAATATTATTTTAGGTTGTATCTACAGAAATATTGAATGCAAGCCTAAAGAGGTTATAATTTAATTGTATAGGTTACTGGTTAGGCAACATTTGGAGAATTATGTTCAGTCTTGGTTTCCTCTCCTTAGGACATTGCATTTTTGGAAAGGGTTCAGGGGAGGGTGACTAGACTGGTTCCTTGGATAGAAGTGTTCTTATATGATGAGAGATAAAGTTTTTGAGATGGTTTTCTCTTGAAAAGAAGAATTATGGGGTATATGATTGAGGTGTTTAAGATTTTAAATGGAATTGAGAGAGTTGATGCATCATTTTTCATACCTAATGGCAAAGAAAGTAGGACCAGGAGACACAAATATATATTTTGGTAAAGCAGGATTAATCTTCAGCTAAGCCAGTTTTGTTTTTCAAACTGAGTGGTTGGTCTCTGAATTGGGCTGTTTTCAGATGTAATGGAAGCTGTCAATTTCAGTGACTTTATGGTAAAGCTTGATAGTTATATGAATAATAAGAGTTGGTTTTAAGATTCTTTTCTTAAATAATATTTTAGTGTAGAGGATGTAAAAGCCTAGATTGATCACTAGGCCCCTCTTTGGCCCTAAAGATTGTTATTTTCTAAATAGTGCATAACATTGGCAGGTCTAGAAGTAGGAACACAGGATAGGAACTCCATCCCTCCAGAGTATGCCTCTCCTTTATTTATTTGAGAGTTTATGAGTAAATCAAAAGTAACCGTTATGAACTCTCAGTAAAGAACTTTTTCTGTTTTTTTTATTCTAATCGATAAAACTAAAATTTGGAATATATTTGTCACGTTTTTTTAGAAATCAAGTACGCCTACCATTTTGTCAGTAAGAGTAAATGTCACCACTCTTATAAATGAAACACTGGCATGTCATGAATTGTTCAGCAAAGCCACACAAGCACTGTGAAGCTCGAGCTTTAGTTTTACATGAAAAAGTCCTGAAATTTATCATTGAGCCATAGAATACTTGTTCGTTTATCAGCACAAAGGGCTATATTTGCTGTGCCACTACGAATACTAAAATCCATTTGTAAGAAGCAGGAGCCCTCAGACGTTCTGTTGAGCCACCTGTTGCTCAGTTTGTGTGAAAACTTGTTTCCATTTTCGGATTTTTCTTGTTTTTTGTACATGCATTGTTGTCGTACTTAGTAAGTAAATTTTAACATAATCTAATCTCTCAAGTATCCGACATCAGAAAGTCACAGGTTAAGTTAATTTTCGGTTACTATTATTTTATATAAAATTAACTGGAATTGATCATCAATAATTTTAGACAATTCATGGTTTCCCGTTATTCACCGAAATTCTTCTATTTAACAATTCATGCGCTTCGTAATCATTGTGTAAGTACCAATTATTTGATTTTTCTATTTTCACGCTTTAACAATATTCACTGTTACTCTACTTTTATTTGTTGAAAATGTTTACATTCGAACGCCTACTTTTATCTGTTTAAAATCAATGCTTGAGATTTGCAAATATTAGAAAGAGTTAAGTTGCAGGTGAAATTATGCAAAAAGGATGACAAGTATCAGAATGAAGTTTTCATATGCTTTTTTTAATATGAAAACATCTGTCATATTTATGAATTGTTTTTCTGTCAAATAAGAACATTTCTCAGGATCTGGTATCAAAATCGATGTTGATATACGCTACCTCCTCCCCGTTAGTAGAACGGAAATTCTACGGATTTACAACGCTAAAATCAGGGGTTCTATTCCCCTCGGTGGGCTCAGCAGATAGCCCGATGTGGCTTTGCTTTTAGAAAACACAAACATACGTCACCTAATGTTGTATCAGTTACGGTATACAGCGATGAAAGCTGCTACATTTTGTTCGGTTTGTAATAGTGTCTTCGGGTTTGAATGGAGGAGGTATTTGAAGAACGAACGTACGTAATCCTGTCAGAGGTGTTTGTCAGTTTAAAGTTTTTACGTATTAAGATTTATGTCGGACGAGCCTGCAATTTATTATGTTTCATATTAAGATTTCAAATAGCCTGAAACCGAAGTAAGTCTTAATTTTAATTTAGAAGCTAATTAAATGTAACGATGTATCAAATTCATGATGTTTGTCAATCGGCTTTTATAAATAGTTTATACAATTAACGATTTAGATACGAAGGGTTTATAAAGTTACATATATAAAATCTTCTTTCCAATGTGGGACTTCCATAATATAGAAGGTTCACGATGTGCGAATTAATTCCGAGTTAACGTTGATAAAATTCACTTAACAGGATGTTAGCCAGTTCTGTATTATTCTCACGCCACTTACAAGCTAACTTTTCACTGTTAAAATTCTGTGATGTTTTCGTAAAAGTATCGATGTTTGACGTGAATTCTCTGAAGTTGAATATTTTGTAGTGTTCGAAATCTGTAAATGTTTCTGGTCAAATATCTGTAGTTTCCCGATTAATAAATGTTAATCACAATTATAACTTCCGAGGTTTATAGCATATAAAGTGCAACACACCAACAATACATACTGTCTCTTCTGGTGTTCCGATAGCTACGATCTATATTCGTTAGGCGAGGTTCTCGAAATTTCAGTTGACAATAATTCGCTAGTGCTTTTGTAAAGCATATATTGTTGATTCTTACGCTCGAGAAACTTGTACAAATTTAGTGAATAGGCAGGAATTTGCGATACACATTTAATGGCACAAGTTACATGCATTTCAAAATATATTTTTAAGTAAAACAAATATCGACATAAAATATAGTAGTAAATTCTTTACAAAAGTATACTAATGAATTTTTATACTTCTGATCAGAAATGCTATGAAGCTATATACAAAATGAAATATTGAAAAGTGACAAAGCACTCTTACTTAATTTCTTTTAGATAGTTTGAATGCATTACCAATCATAATACAACACTTTTTACAATATTTCAAATATTAGTGTACAACTACAGGTCCATAACCGCGCGATTACTTCACTGTTGAATCAGAAGGATGCATACGTCAGATACCGAAAATTGGACTCTAGTTTTCTGATTGATTTTATTGTAAACACTATGAATCCAAGACTAAGGAAAATGAATATAGACGTTGAGTTGGAACCTAAAACTGTATAAATTTCAATGCAAGAGATCGCATTATCTGATGCACAAGGTAACGAACGAATCATCCAACATTCTGCGGTTGGCTCGAGAATCATTTGTCTGTTTAAGTTTTTTACCGAAATTACTCTTCATATAAATTAGATTGAAACCCATGTAGAAAACAAAGGTCAAATATTCAATATATTTATACAGTTAAGAGTAATGCATTGAAAATGTAAAACTATTGCATGGCTCAAACAGCAAAAATAGGGTCTAACCCCAATTAGATGGAGTTTTGTAGACGTTGCATTGTATTTCTGTAAGTTGCGTTTATTTATAGAGTTCCTATCGATGTATGATACACAGCTAAAGAAACTACAACAAAATCCTCCAATCACAAGTTGAAACGTGACGCTGTTCTCCAATGAACAGAGTAGCATGTTTTATGTGGCTCTAAGGCCCAGCTGTTGGGATATATATACTAATTACATCAGCAGTTACAAATCGTTCTAATGAAGTACGAATAATCTTTTGAAGACACGTAATGATGGTGTAATGCATGCACTTAAATACTTTAACGTGAAAATTGTCAATTTGGACTCTTGTTGCTAGTTAACATAGTGCTCATAGATATATCTTTCAAAATACTTTTTTATGTGTTTACTCGGAAAACACGTATGTTTTGCAGTGTAGTCAAACTTAGTCTTAAAATGGAAGTAGTGTAATAAGGTGGTGAGAGGATCGTGTAGGAAAAATTCATTTAAAAAAATACAACCAAACTCAAAGCTAAGCATGAAAACGCTATTTTTGATAAATTAATATCCAATTGCTAAAGAACAGGTTTCTAAATAGTTGCACAGATATTTTTCCAGGCTATGATACTGTATTAAAACACCACACGGCCCCATGTGATATTCTAACTAGTCTTTCAAAGACGACTGCTGAAAAAAAGAAGAAACGTTTAATGATTTTTCACTGATTGTTACTGCTTGTTTGTTTGTTTGTTTTCGAATTTCGCACAAAGCTACTCGAGGGCTATCTGTGCTAGCCGTCCCTAATTTTGCAGTGTAAGACTAGAGGGAAGGCAGCTAGTCATCACCACCCACCGCCAACTCTTGGGCTACTCTTTTACTAACGAATAGTGGGATTGACCGTAACATTTTAACGCCCCCACGGCTGGGAGGGCGAGCATGTTTAGCGCGACGCGGGCGCGAACCCGCGACCCTCGGATTACGAGTACACGCCTTAACGCGCTCGGCCATGCCAGGCCGATTGTTACTGCACACTTAATGAAGAAATAAACATTGTGCATATCTTTCTATATATATAATTATTAAATATTCATAAAAACTTATTTAGCTGAATGTCTCTAATTGTCTCCCATTGATCCAGCGGTGCCTACAGATTTAGAACGCTAAACTCAGGGATTCGAATTCTCTTGGTGATCTAAGCAGATAACGTGATGTGGCTTTAGTATTTTCTATTGAACACACACACACACACACACACACACACACACACACACACACACATAAAATAACTTTATTCAGTAATCGCTAAATATCACTAATTAAAATCTGAATTACCTATTCATTGCAACACATTATTCAGCAAAAAAGTGTTAAAAGATATTGAACAATTAACTGTTAAACGTGATTGATAAAAAAGTTCGGGTCGATAAAAAAACAGGTTATATTAAAATTAGAAAAATTTGTATTAATAAGCAAAATACCGTCAGCTTTGATAGACGTTATTAATTAAGAGAAAGATTAACGGAAAATGAACCGATTGAAAAAAATACAATAATCAACACACAAGCTGTTGACAGTTTATGTAATAGAACGCTAGATATATTAATTTGGTAATTACTGAATTTTGCTCAATGAAGAAACTCAGTAGAATGCTAAATTTAGTTTTCTTATCCAATATTGATACTTTCGGCCTGAATGATATCTTACGAGGCACATGATCTAAATACCTGATTTGGGAGGGACCCTAACGTATAAGTATAGCTATCGCTCGCTTAGAGCTGCTGACTAAAGAGAGTTGTAAGATATAAATATCTGCCGCCTAGATATTTACTCCTAACGAATTGGAGGGATTGACTGTCAATCAATGTAATTATTGATAGTATAAATCTGTGTAAATATGCTTTAGTTTATCGACCATCATGCATCTAATTAAAAAAGTAATTATTACATTTATTGCTGAGTAATAAATACAGTGTATTTAATGTGGGAAAAACTGCCAAATGCAATAGAAATACAATTTGATTGCAAGAAACATAACAAGTGTTTAATGACAAATTAAACCAATTTTCTTATGTGATTTAATGATTACGTCTGGCATGGACGGGTGGTTAAGGCGCTCGACACGTAATCTGAGGGTCGCGGGTTCGAATCTCCGTCACAAAAATGCTAGTTGTGGAACGTTATAATATGATGGTCATTACCACTGTTCGTTGGTAAGAGTAGCTCAAAAATTGGCGGTGGGTAGTGATGACTAGTTACCTTCCATGTAGTGTTACACTTCTAAATTAGGGACAGATATCGCAGGTAGCTCTCGTGTAGCTTCAAGCGAAGCTACAAAAACAATCTAATAATTAGCGTGCCCAGGCAGTGAATTAGGAAGTTCATGGCTCGCGTCCCGTTGGCTCAAAAATACCCTTCCTCTTTGTGAGTTGTGGATGAAAAATTGTGATGCATGATAAGTTACATGCACAATTCTGAATAAATAAATTCACGAAATTGTGCTTAAAAACTTAATGGAAATGGTTAATTTTTTTTATTTTCAATAACAGTTGATACCAA
The DNA here is from genome assembly GCA_011833715.1 of Carcinoscorpius rotundicauda. Taxonomy (NCBI): domain Eukaryota; kingdom Metazoa; phylum Arthropoda; class Merostomata; order Xiphosura; family Limulidae; genus Carcinoscorpius; species Carcinoscorpius rotundicauda. The sequence continues at coordinate 21,715,781 of CM022400.1, forward strand.
CAAATAATACAAGTATCGGCGATGTTGAGAAAACCCACTTGTAGATAAAAATACAGGGTGGTCGCTAGAAAAGCGGAAAATTTGTCAAACAGCTATTTATTTTTACAAAGAATAACTTTTACAAAGTTTTTAAAGGCATATGTTATATTACACTCATAGATGTTCAAAATGCATTTTATGATATTAAAATCATGCATTTTATTCATGATGTAAAGAAATCAAAATAGAAATGAGTAAGCACGCATTTTATTCATGATCTCATCTGATCCTCAAATTATCCGCTTTTCTAGCGACCACCCTGTATATTGTAAAAACGGCGCGTTTGGGTTGAGAAAATTTTTTCAAATAACATAAGTTACCTTCACACATTTTCGAACACTGCAAATTAAATAAACACAACATAACCATAGAAAACACTCAAATACTAAATAAACAAACATAAACAAACGTAAAATTAAAGAAGCCTTACTTATACGACAACTCAAGCCGCAAATAAACCAATATAAAGGAACACCATTTTACCTGTAATAATTAATAATAAAATTATATATTCAAACATCTAAGCACGCCCTCTACACTCCGATACTCAGTAACACGTGGCCTGCTTCCGGTCAGTTACCTCTTTCTTTCTTTCTTTGTGAACGTGACGATGACCGAAGAAACGTTGTTCGCACCTCTACGTAAAAATTTTTCGCAACCCAAACGAGCTATTTTTACATGTATATTTTTCAATACAAGTAGCAGTCTTGTGGCTGGAGGCCTTAAGAACATTTTACAAATAATTTTGTTGTTTTGAATTAAGCACAAAGCTACACACCCACAACGGGTATCGAAACCCGGATTATAGCGTGTAAGTCCGCAGACATACCGCTGAGCCACTGGGGGGCTTTTACAAATAAAAAAAATATGGAACGCTTTTCCACTACTTAAGAAAAAGTTTAATACTTGTATATCATTATGATGATTGGATACGCAAAAATAGGTACCCAATATTAAGGATGAAGAAATATGTTTCATCCTGGAGCTTAATGAATTAACATAATAAATTATGTCAAAGTAGGAGTAATCTACCGTCAACTGTTTAGTAAAATTTATGTTGTAGAAAAGTGTAGTATTTGAGACATTTTAAATTAGTGTTGCAAGATGCATCAAATGGAAGTGCTGGTTTATTGGAAGATTGGAGGAAAGTTAAGTGCCGCTATTTAAGATTAAGTTACAGTATAAAATGTGGATAGATTCCAAATGCATCGCGAATGTATAAAAACGATTTTTAAACATAGCCTCAATATGATCTATGAAAAATCAAAGGGTCGGCACGGCTAGGTGGTTAAAGCACTGGACTCGTAATCTGAGGGTCACGAGTTCGCATCCGCGTCGCGCCAAACATGCTCGCCCCCTTCACAGCCGTGGGGGCGTTATAATATTACCGTCAATCCCACTATTCGTTGGTAAGAGTAGCCCAAGAGTTGGCGGTGGGTGGTGATGACTAGCTGCCTTCCCTCTAGTTTTACACTGCTGAATTAGGGATGGCTAGCATAGATAGCCCTCGAGTAGCGTTGTGCGAAATTCCAAAACAAACAAACAAAAGGAGTGAGATGGATACTGTTTTCGAGCTGTAGCCCTTGAACAGGGCACGAAACATAACTGGTAACAATATCAGTAGCTTAGGACATTCAACTACTCATTTGCTCATCATATTGTACACTATCCGTGCAATCTCTTCATAGATTATATAAAAGTACCTTTATTTCGTCCCTACTATTCAGTAACTCATCGATAAGCCAAAAGACGTTGAAAGATAGCACTAAAAACAAGTTTCTATACACATGGTGGGCGCAGCACAGATAGCCTATTGTATAGCTTTGTGCTTAATAACAAACGCAAACAGACCAACCATTACTATTTAGTTTGCTTTGTAACTGACCTGACACACATTTGATTCGAACTGAACACAGTAAATCACTTTGTAAGACTCTCCCTATGGATGCACTCAACAATGTTGCCATTGTGCTTTCACCAAATTATAAACCCACGTTGGGTCTATTTGAATATAATGCTTATTAATTCACATAAAATAACATAGATTAACCCATGGTGATGGTTTCTATATTTTCATATGCTGCTTTAGTATGTCCGGATGAGATATGATGTGTTATCTTTAGGATAATAAAAAAAAAACCTCATACTTTCCACGCACTTCGCTCGGGCAAAAGTGATAGTCAAGTTTCTTGCTTGTATCATAATCGCGTTCGATTTTCTTTAAAGAAAACGTTTACCTCTTTGATTCGCCATGTGCTCCCTTGCACAAGTATACATCACTGAATGATAAAGCTGTTAGATGTATTCGTTCCAGCACCATCAAGTTGGACAAGCACCTTTTTTTTTTTTTAAGACTGTTCATCACCATATACGCTGTTACCATATTATAGAAATACTTATTTCGTCAAGTCTGCACTCAATTATGTTATTTTTGCACACTATCTAAAGAGTTCTTTCAACCACATTTTAGATAAAATGAGATTTTTTGTAAAATCCCCGATGACAGAAATAACTCGCATTACATTCGCACTCTAAATCGAGCTCCGAAGTAAATAATAAAGTCTTTGGTTAAGGTATTAACAAGTATTTGAAAGCAATTATTTTTCAGAAAACATCACTAATTCGAATACTAGCCTGTCATTGGAGCTAACAAGTCGTGTTTAAAGCCACTCATTGCAAAGGCTAGCCTATCTGCCAGTATCGCTGCTTTCTTTATCTTTAGGTAATACAGTATTTACTACTTCTACTGGCATCCTTTTACAACTGTGCCTATTAAAATTTACTCTATAGGTTTTACCAAGAATATGGTATATTTTAATGTTCAACTGTTTTAGATCCATGAAGAAATCTTAATATCTCTATTTTAATCCCTTTAGAAACCTTAGGGTATTTCATGTAAAGATTCATCACTTCAACCAGGTGTCTAAAGCAAGTTATGAACTACACACAAGGTTTTAGGACATGATAAATTGCGAGAATTTTCTGTTTCAATCGTAGCTGCCTTTCTTCCTGCCATAGTCTATTGTAAGTCGAGACTGGATCCTTCATCAGTTTTCGCTTTGATGTTAAAAAATAGTCCCAGGTAAGCATTCCTGTGTCTTTTGGTCAGCCCTGGTAGTCGGGATAGCCTTAGTCGAAAAGGTTCTTAATAAAGTGAATCATAGGAGAAGTTAAAAACCCACTGCCCTCTTTTTTTCTTTTTTTTCTGTGTTTCTTGTCATTACTGTTACAACCATTGGCTGAATTAATCGTTGCTAGAATAGTAGAGACTTTACTCTTGCCAGTAGAAATTTAACAAATTATTTCAAACCTTAATACATCAAGTACGTAAGTAAAACATTTCCCCAGTTCCCACAAAGATAACTAAGGGACATTCGACAGTTCAGAGGACAATATCTGAACCCACATAAACTATCAGAAGCAAATATGCTCTAAAAATCTTTTGATGCCATCCAATTCTACCTGCCAGTAATTTAAATAAGAAGCTATTAAAATACCATATAGTTTGTTCAACAAGATGACTGATTAACACTAAGTTATAATGTGACGGTCAATCCCATTATCTGTTGGTGAAAGGGTAGACCAAGAGTTGGCGTTGGGTGGTGATGACTAGCTGTCTTCCCTCTAGTCTCACATTGCTAAATTAGAAACACCTAGCGCAGATAGCCCTCGTGTAGCTCTACGCAAAACTCAAAGCAAATCAAACTGGCTGTGTAACCAGGAGGAGGTTAATTGAATGATTTGTTTGTTTGTTTTGAATTAAGCACAAAGCTACACAATGGGCTATCTGTGCTCTGCCCACCACGGGTATCGAAACCTGGATTTTAGCGTGTAAGTCCCCAGACATACCGCTGAGCCACTGGGGGGCTAATTGAATGATATTAGATGGTAAGTGTAATGCCAAAAACTCTCCGCAAAAACCTTCACATCAGAAACCATCTGTTCTAGTTAATACTTGTTAGTATTATATCGAAAAAAGATATCAGCCAAAATAGTGGTATAATAAAGAAGTTTTCGTGAGTGTATGTTACTTCATTTGATAAACTGAGTTATTTTCTCAAGTAATCATTAAATAACTACGTTAAAAAACAATATCTAATGTTATAGCCTTCTTTTGCTTCGGACCCAATGTGGCCAGATGGTTTGGGCGCTAGACTCGTAATCTGAGGATCGCGAGTTCGAATTCCCCTTACATTAAATATGCACGACCTTTCGGCCGTTGTGGCGTTATAAGGTGTAGTCAGTACCACTATTTGTTGATTAAAAAGTAGCCTAAAAGTTGTCAATGAGTGGCGATGACTAGCTGCCTTCCCTCTAATTTAGAGCAGATAGCACTCCTGTAGTTTAGCGCAAAATAATAAACAAACTTTTGCTTCAATTCTTTATTTATATCAATTACTTCATTGTAAATTGTATACAATCAAATAAATCAATAATGGAAAATTATATAGGAATAGCATAGCTTATATATTTAATGACAATTCAAGACTCTTGCGCACATGCAACTGATTAAATACAAATACAACCGCAAACTTTAATTTGTAAAACTCATTTATTTATTTCAGCTGAATACATAATATGTACACAAGAATATGAGTATATCGTAGTACATTATGGCGTCTAGTTCACGGTATGTCTTAAGCCTGATTATAAAATTGTAATATTAAGTTCGAGTTGTTTTATGTTATCAATTTAACGAATCTATAATACATATATTCGATTGCTGGATATGTTTGTATTGTGCTAAAATTACGTAGGGACAGAATCTGACAGATAAATAATGAAAAAAAAAACTGACTGTTTCTACTGAAGATTTATTTTAGCTTCGTAAAAGCTTCAACACTTGTGATGAAGAAGCTGATTAGCAAGTTAAAACGTTAAACGTGTTTTGTTTTCTTCGAAGTTCAAGTTCTAAAAATGAAAAATGATGTTATATTTTCTGTATTGTAACAATTAACCTAATCCTAAGCGCAAATTCAGTCGTAGGATTAATAATAAGTTAATACTAAATAGTAATGCTACTATTAATACTGATGTTTTCCTGTTAGTAACCATGAAATTCTTATAATAATAATAATAATAATTATAAAATAATACTTTTAGTTTTTATGATCTGTTTAACTCGCCTTAATATAGCTCTAACAGAACTTAATGTAGAGTAATAATTATTAAATCTGTAGCTTGGGAACACCCTTTTTTTCAATTTTATCACTTCTCACATTTATGCTAAGTAATTATATTAATTTGATTTTGGAATTCTTTGGTAATATGAAAAATGTGAGATACTATAGTCTACAATGATAAATGTTTGAATGTTGTAACAATAGCAAAGTTCAGCCCAAACTAATAACATTTATATTCTAATACTATAGTAACTTCAGACGATTCCTCTTAATACCAAAATGCACATTAAAATTAGTAAGTTATAGACAATGTTTGAAAACTTTTCATGTTTGATATCAGTTTTTGTATGTATCAGGATGTATGTTTGAGTCTTTCCAGCATTGGGGAAATTTGCAGACTATGGGAGCTCTAACTCTAGGAAAGTGTATGCTACCTTGCTGTAATATATAATATAGCTGTTTTTGTCCACATGTGTTTGAACTAAAATTGACCTATTATTTTACTTTTTTTGTTACTATAATTTTCTTTGTTTCCTTTTTATTGTGTTTTTCACTCTTAGTTTTATTGTAAAAATAAGGAACATAGTGAAATGTTTTATTTCAGCTTTGTTTATATCAGTTTATTTAGTTCTTCCACTGTTTTTGTAACAATTTTTAAGGCTATTAGTTTTCCTATATTATACTACCTGGTGGCATATAAACTGTAACTTCTGAAGGAGAAGAAATACATTAGTTATACTTTTCAGTTTTCAGACATCAAATTGAAAAATGTGCACTTAATAAGAAAATAGTGCCCTGCATTTAAAAATAATTTTGAGTTTCTTTAAAAACTAGGATTACTAATGGTTAGCTGAATAATGTTTATTATAATAAATCCAGTTATATTACTGAAATTAACTTCTTTAATTTTTTCATGTACATATGCTTAAAATATATACTACTAATATGTGAGTTTTGTAGTCTGTAAAACTTATTTGTGTTATTAATTATTCCACACTAATTCAATGTTAGTTTTTTATGATTTGCCAACTTCTAAATATCTAAAGTAGATTTTAGGTGATTACTGTTCCTAATAAATTGTAATATGAACATTTTAATTATTTTGCTGTAGAATAGACAATGGAACCAACTCAGTTCAGTGTTTAAAAAAAAAAAAAATCAAATATTAATGGAATATTTTACACTTGAGATAAAATCTGTCAAGTGCCTGACAAATGTACCTGAGTAATAGCAGTTGACTGATAGAACTCTTCCACTTGTACCTGAGTAATAGCAGTTGACTGATAGAACTCTTCCACTTGTACCTGAGTAATAGCAGTTGACTGATAGAACTCTTCCACTTGTACCTGAGTAATAGCAGTTGACTGATAGAACTCTTCCACTTGTACCTGAGTAATAGCAGTTGACTGATAGAACTCTTCCACTTGTTTATAAGTCCAGTCTTACTGTATAGTGTTTCAGAAAAAGTCATTATACTCTGAAGATCTTGATAAATAAAGAAATAACACATTTGTAATTGAGTTTACATTTATAAAACATAATTGCTCAATTAATTCAACAAAATAGTTTATTTATTATAAACTTGACACTATCAATCTTGTTTTTTGATTGTTAGCATAAGTCTTAAGACATCTCAGTTCGTATATTTATTGTTTTACTCCAGTTACAGATTTTTCTGATATGGTACAAAACTTCTCTCACATAATGGATATTCTCATTCAGTGCTGCCCTCTATACGCAAAAATATTTTTTATGCATGCTACAAGCTTATCTCTCCTTCATTGGAATTGACTAATTCCAATACATCTCTTATGCAACTAATTGTGCATCAACCCTTCACCTTATTAAGAATGTGATATTTTCTCAATGCATGTGACTCCCTTTATTCAATTTTACCAAACTATTGCTTCTCATTTGACAGTAGTTGTGTTCAGATTTTTTTCTTTTGGTGATCTTTGTGTGGATTGTGATATTAATACTTTAATATCTGAAGTAGGATTTCTTTATTTTTTTTTAGGTTGAAGAAATCTTTTAATTTAACATAATTTCCTAGTTTTTATTATATTCTCACACTTATTTATTTTACATCAAACAATTTTATTTAACTTGTGTATTTCTGCAGTGAATTTTGAGGTTCATTTTCCTACTTTGAGTGTTATTTCTCCACGACTATTTTCACAGGCTGCATGTGGGGGAGATTCTTTGGGTTTCTCTGCTTTTATCCATCATAAGATAATTATGTGAGTTAACCTTCTCCTCTTGAACTTGCCCCAGTAATTCTCCTGAAGAATCTGAACTTGTTTGGGCTGATGATGATTTGATACCTTTCTACACCACCAGATTTTTCTGTGTGTTTACTTGCCCCTTCTACAGAATCAGCTAGGCCTAATACATTTCATACTTAATTTTTTAGGTATGTTTCATCCAATTCTTTTTTCCTATGATTCCTTATTACCTCCATGTTGGCTGGTTTGTCATTTTTGGTTCATGCTTTACCCACGTTTTCACCGCATATGTGATTTTCAGGGCTGTGATGCAACATGTTTTGGGCATGTTTGCTGCCTTTTTATTTGTGATCTTTCTGTATTTTTTCTTTTGTGTTATGTTTTAGATCATGCATTTGAGACTTTGGAGTCTCGTGTAATATAGGCATCAACACTCGACCCTTATCTCCTTGGTTGTAGTACATTTGCCACAATTGGAGCAATGACACAACCTTATTCCTTTCCTGTACTGGTAATCCTTATCTACCTTTCCCTGTTCTGATACCAGAGGTTTCTTAACTTGTTTTTCATTTATTGTTAATGAGTATGTCACTAACAGTACAAGAGATTAACCAGAAGGTTCCAATACAGTTGGACCTTGACTGTATTTTGTTGTTACTCTTTGGGGATCTTTCACTACAATTTTATTGGTTCTTTGGGTTTTATCACAGGTACTTGTCCTACTATTTCTTTCTCCACAATTTTTGTTTCTGGTACTCTTCTTCATGACTTATGAATCTGCATTTGTCTGAGGTGGTACAAGATTTTCTGTGTTTCACTGCTTCTTTCATCATCTTTCTCCAGGGTTTTATATCAGGCTATTTATTATCCTTGTGCCAAACTGGAGATTGGTAGCCTGTACTAGATGTGTACTTTCTTGTTCTAATTTTCAATCTGCCCCATTTTATCATGGAGTCATTTCTTACCTGTAGATGGTATTTTTCTCCAAGTTTATTGATGAATGTTGTGAATGCTTATATGGATATCCTGATATTTTGTCATTTCCAACCCTTTTAGTTTATTCTGCACAGGGTGTTTCCTCTGTTTAGTTTACAACCATTCACACTTGCTTCAGTCCTGTATGTTTTGTTGGGCATTTATTGCAATTGTTTGTTACTTACATGCTCTTAGCTTATGCTTTTTTTCTTTCTTTGTTCAACTGATTATTGTTAATTCACTCTGAGAGGGAGTTTACCTTTTACCTATGATCGTTGCTCCTGGAGGAGGCACTCATAGTCTGTTAATAAAGTTGAAAAAGTCCTTACAGCAACCAATCCAATATCCTGTTCATTTGAGTATTTTTCTACAGACATCTGAGTCAGGCCTACCATTCTTCACTTTTGAGTTTGTTCAATGCGTTTTCAGTTTGATTACAGCTTGTAAAGGTCTATTGTTTTTGAGGATGTGATTTTTCATGATAGACCTTATCCCTATATTTGAGCTCTTACCTGCAGTGAGCTGCCCCTCTAGATGAAGATACTAATGTGGTCCTGCACTGGCTCACTTTGCCAATGTTTTATCCACTCTTCCAGTTCTCCTTGTTTCACCTTGCTTTGTTTTACGTACTTCTCTTGTTTTCCTGTTGATATTGGTGGTCTATTTGTAATTTGTGTCATGTATTCTATCTTTCTACATTTTTTTCTTTCTTTGGATCAATTTTTCTATCTAACATTTCATTGGCTCGTGAGTATAATTGCTTTATTGAGCTGCAATGACAAGGTAAAAATATGAGATTGACATTTTAAATGTACAATTTATGCTGAGACAGTTGAAACCTTAACCTCTTCAGATGTTTTGAAAGAAAGCTGTATCATTTGCACACTTTTTTTCAGGGATTTTCAGATACAAAAATACATATAAAACTATTAAAATGTTCAAAGTTTATATACTTTAAATAATTACTTTATCCATATAATAAATAAATACATTAAATACTGTAAGCATAATGTACAGAACTCCAAAGATGCTTTGTGTTGGTACTATACCATTTTAGTCTTTGAAATAATAAACTGAGCATTGTACCATCATTGATTTCCAGAGAATGCAAATTTTATTATAAGCTATTAAATAACTCACATTTCTGCTTTTGAAAATAATTTGAACCTACTGAGTTTGATAAATAAGTATTACTGTTTCATCATGAAAAACTAGTAAAAACAAATGTGTAAGTCTAAAATAAAACATGGCACTCATTGTTAAACCACTAACCCCTTTTGAGTTAGTGTTTCATCTCAGCAACTAGCCCAAACACATTTCTTGCTTGTCACAGGCTATCATGCTAGTATTAATGTGATCCTCGAGGTTTTGTAGTGGCATATTGTAATAGCAATTGTACACAGTTAACAGGATTTGCACTTAAGTGCAAGAGGGAAAACTAATGATGTGATTTTATTGTGTATGTCACTCTTAGTTTGTTTTCCTTGAGATAAAAAAAGTGGGGGAGGACCAGGGGTGAGCTAATTGAAGCATTTAAAATGTTTAAAGGAACTGATAAAATTGATACATGATGATGTTTATATTTTTACATCTTGAATTCATAGGGCAGGTTAAGAAGGACAGGTAATCAATTTAAGGCAGGAAGGTCAGACACATATGCAATTGAGACAGTTTTATTGTTTTAGAAGAGAATTGTATGCAACATATTGTTAACTTAAGTATTGGAGGCTTCAACTTTACAGGAGTTAAAGAAAAGGTATAATTCATGTTCTGATAATCAGAGTTGGATTTGGTATTAGTTTTCAGTTGGTTTATGTAGATTAAGATTTGGGACATTCTTGATAGGCTAAGAGGCTCTTTTATATTCCATAGTTTATAAAAAAACAAATTTAATTGGTTGTAATTATGAAGTCCACTGAGGAGTTACAAAAAAACAAAACAAACTAAAATATGATTTAGCTTTACTTACTGATGATTCTTCAGGATAAAAATAGATTTTTAATTAATCCTAAGGTGTAAGTCTTGCATTGGTCAATCTGTGATTAATACTTTCTTGAATAAATATTTTGAGTCAAAAAATTAAGCCTACGAATATAATACTTGAAAATCATTCATGTTTGAAATAGCTTACAGTATTGAGAGATAAATATGAGTGAGTGTTTTCATGAAACTACAGCTTTTGAACAAGAATATATATATTTTTAAATTATACCATAAAAACTATGGCTAACCAAAACAAAAAGACAGGAAGAAGGGCAACTCATCCCCTGACAGTAATCTATTAACAGTTGAGCCAGAGGCATATTACATAGTTTTTTTCTGTATGTCTAACAATTAATGAAATTAAGGTGCTTTTATCAATGGTAGTACACGTTTCTTAGACTATATACATTTCTGTTGATAATGCTGATTTATTCTTTCTTAAAGATTTATTTTTTATCTTTTGTGTAATGTAAAAAAATATACACCTTTCTTAATATGTTCTCTAGTGTCTCAGTGTTAGGCTTAATGGTTTATATTGCTAAACATTGGGACTCAATCCCCACAGTAGATATAGTGCAGATACCTGATTGTTTTGATTTGTGCTGAAACAAAACAATCTAACTAGTAGTTAAAGCTTGGAGTATTCCTGGATAATTTAGAACTTTTTGTTTCCAAATTATGTCTAACAAGCAAAAGTACCCATCCCTAGTGATGGGAAAAAGCTTAAATAAATCTGTTAAATTATTTCATGTACATTTAAAAGGTTAATTGTGCTGCACCCTTAGTTTCATTTAGAGCTAAAGCTCTGTGGTACTTGTACCTTTCATTTTGAAAAGTAAGAGTTGACCATTTCAGTGATGCTAAAAACTGCTCAACAATAACATACTGTAAATCTGCATTCTTAGTCTTTTAATTATGTTACATTTTGTAATATGAATGATAGTGTGATTAATTTATAACAGTTTAGTGTAGAATATCCTGCTTGTGAAATAAAATTTGACATTAACATTAGTTATACCTATTCTCTCACTATTTCAAAAGTGAATGTTGAGGTTTACCTACACAATTTTTCAAATGCAGCATGGAAAGCAGTTGCCACAAATGGAAAACAGAAGAATACTCGGACAGACTCCATGGTTTGCAATATAAGATAACACGTTCTCATTCTATAATGTTTCAATTTCTTGATGCTGCTGCTAATTATTTACATCATGAAAATATTATTTTCTTAATTAGTAAATTAGAGTCAACCATACATAATCGAAGTACTGAATAGGCTTTGCTTTTATAAACTTTCATAAGACTTTGCTGGGATATTACTCAACTGTGCAAGAACTGATCTTGCCATATTGACATGTACAGACCAGTCTCAAGTTAATGAATTTAGAACTTTAAGTTATTTTTGTGCACTCTTCATTGCAGTTAAGTATAATAGTGCACATATCTTCTAAACTAGTGTCATATACTGTAATTTTCCAGTAACCTTTTTTCTGTTTTTGTAGATCTCTTGCAAAGATCTTTTGTCCAGCACATCCAGATGCATTTCTTATTGAAGATTACAGAGCTGGGGACATGGTATGTCCAGAATGTGGTTTAGTCATAGGAGACAGGTATGTACAGAGAATACAATGGCAGGAAATAGAGTAGATAAATGTTCATGAACATGAGTGATTTGCCATACATTTTTATTATTGCATATTTTGATCCTGTAGAAACTAGGAATGGATAACGTTGCTCTTGTAAAGTAACTAGTAAATTGACTAGATCTTAAAATCTAGATGGACAAATATTTTATTGCAGTACAAGTTTCTGTAGCATTGTTTTACAAATGATGATGTGGTTTTTCATAATTAATTCTCAAAATCATGGCACTGTAGAAATTTACTATAGAGTTCCAAATAATCATACATGTACAATTATTTATTTTCAAGTGCTTTTCTATGTTGTATTATACTTTTTTTGAGACTGTATGATTATTAAATTTTGTCCACAAAGGCAGGGAAATCTGCCAATATCACTCTACTCGAGAGAAATCTTGGCCACCTTGCTTTCCCAGCTAATCTGCAAGCAAGTATTGCTCACATTAGCCATTGCAAGTCAAGCAAGAGTGGGCTGGGTCATTTAATCAAAGCAATCTGTGGCCTGTCAAGAGCCATGTCATAAAACAACATATAGGTTTTGGCCAATTTAAAACTCAAAGTGCAAGCATTTCTATTGAATGTAAGGGAAAACGTCAGGGTACCAATCTGTAACTAGCCAGTCTGCTTAGATGGTTGATAAAATTAACATTACAGGGTGTTTATTTTATTATTAGTGATAATTCAATTTAAAAAGTGCATGCAAGGTTTTACTCTATTGCCTCTTGGTAGCCAACCACTCAAAAGATCATGTGACATGAAATACAGAGGGGAAGAAAATTCCATCTTCCACCCTCTACTATTATTCAGGACCCAACTGTTATTAGGAACTGTATAATAATTGCTACATGCTTGTTTGAGAATATGGCATCATACTCAAAATTGAAGTCATATTTTTGACTAGTTCAGAGTTTTTCAGCAATATTCAAGGCTCACTGAAGTTAACCCTTTCACTACAGGCATGTCAGTGTATGTGCACATCACCACTTTTTACAGAGTTGTTATATTGAAAATTTAATTAAACTACATTGTTATCGATGTATGTAGCTAAGTATAGCATTCAAACATAGTCAATAAATCAAATTGTAATATTATATAAATTTTAAGTTCTTAACTTCCTAAAGAAATGTTTTACAAATTATTAATCAACTTTAATATGAGAATCACAGTTTTTATAACAAATACCAAAATTTTAATTCTTTTTATGTTGTTTTTAGTACATAGTATTAGCAATTTTGTCTTCAGTGTGAAAGTTTTATTTGTGTTGTTCAAATTTAGTAGGAAGAGAAATTAATTTAATTCTTGTCTTAGGTAAAAAGATAGTTAAATTATAACTGTTATACAAATTTGTTTGCCTTGTGCATATTAATATTCTGTGTATTTGGGTCCATTACTTAAGTAAATAAAAATTTAATATACTAATACTATCATCATAAAAAAAGGTAGGCTTGAATTTCATTGACAACAGATAACAAAATAATGAAGGTTGAAGATAAGTATTATATTTCATGTTTATGTGTATTCGTTATTTATGGTAAGAAAAGTAACTGAAATGTAAGATATTAGAAACTTGTTAGATTAGATTAGGTACCATAATGAATAAAAGAAACAATTCATCGTAAGGCAACATGAGCTACTTACTTGTTCAACTAGTGATTTGTAATTTGTCTGGGAAGATTATTTGTCAGACACATAGAATAGTAAAGTTATACATAAACACATAGAAATTGTTACAAGTTTTAATCTGTTTAGGAGAAACAATTGTTTTTTTTGCGAGCACCTGCAGTCATTTTACAAAGAAATAAGGATAATTCAGTTTGCTTGTGTTTTTTGGTTTTTTTTTACAGCAGTTACAAGGTCAGTGAAACTGACCAAGTTCATGTAAGAGGTATTTTAGATAAAATGAGAGATTAAACAATGTTTGACATTTGGGAGGATTTAGAGGTTGCACAAATTAAGTATGGTAATATTCAGATGAAGAAGGGTATTTTTTATCTTAACATGAAAAATCACTTTGCACCAAGCACTTCGGTGCTGACTTTGTGTATTCACAGAAGTCTTTAGTAAACATATATCAATTAAAAATTTGATTTTCAGTGTATAAAAGCATCTAATTTGTATTGAAAGCTTGCCATATTTCACTGAGATATGCAAAATATGTTAAGTTACAGTATGGAAGCTGATGGTAACTTTGCAATTACCAGTTTGGCCAAAGCACTTGATCCTGTATGGAAGAAGGTAAAAACATAAATTATAATTTCAATATTTTTTCTTTCCACTGATCTATTAACATTAGTTGACTGCTGTCACTGATATATTTCTTTGTTTTCATCATATTTATTGATGGGGCTTCTCTGTTTATCTTTTGTTTTCTTTACTTTCCACTTTAGAACAAAAATTTGTTCATTGTTGGATATACAAGATTGTTTAGTTTGTGTGTATAGTTTGATTATTGCACCAGGCTTTTCTAATATTGTTGATGCCATTTAACTTGAAGCTTCTAAACATTTCTCATTATTTTTAACATTACTGTTACCAGTAGATTTGGTAGATTTTTCTATTGCTTGTTTGGAATATGTGTAGATACAGAAGAAGGAAATTAGTGAAAGCAAAAATAAAGTTAGACTGCATGATTGTTAGTTTAGCTATAATGGGCAATATTGTAAGTGAATTTCACAGTTTGTATTGTAATAACAGAGATAAAGAATAGTAATCTATCTATTCAATTGGATTGTAAAGTAATTGAACCAGTTTGTGTGAATGTTGATAAAAAGGAGACAATTATTTAAATCTTTGGATAGAACTGTGGTAACCCACAGGGTACGATAAGTGTATTTATCATTGATTGTAGTGTGAAAAAAGGAGGAAAGAAGAAATAATTCATCTTGTGAGTTAGGTTTTAAAACAAATTAACCACCCAATATGGACTTCTGATGAAAAAGAGAATTGTTAAAGCTCTAGATTCATGTATGGTAAATAATAGTGTAATGAATTTCAGTTCAAGTGTTTGACATTTTTTGAATTTACATTATTTTGAAACAAGTGGATTGTGTGTTGTCTGTTTGGATTTTTCAACGAATCTTGGACACTGTACAAAACCAGCATTGCCAGCTAGCCAGGATTAGATAGAAGAAATGGTGGAAGTAAGTTTATAGACACACGGCTCTAATGGTGGCAAAAATAGTGTATAGATTACAATTGTGATTAAAAAGTGGCAACAAATTGTAACATGCCAGTAGGTGAAGGCTATGATGGGGACAAAGTAAAAGTCCTACAGGGCATTGGGTGCAGTAGTGTAGTTAATTGATGGGACAGTGAAAAAGTTTCCCATAGCAAAGATAAAGGTGGATACTTCATACTCCATCAGAGACCTTGAAGCTGTGCATATGAAAGCATCCATTTATCCTTGGTTTTTGTCTTTGTTTCTGCTTATGAAGCAGTTTCCTAAATAATAAAAAAATATGAAAGGTGTATTGCTTGCTATCACGTAGGATGAGTAGCAAGCTTTTTTTTCTACTTACACTTTCTTTCCCTTAACACAAAGTACTGCAGATTTCTTTGCTATCATGACAAACCACATGTATGTTTTTGCTTCTTAAAACTCAAATATTGGTTTTTGTTCTAACTTATAAACTATGGATACTTTCATTTTCTAAGAGATCTTATCCTGTCACCTGTTATCACTGTAGGTAACATTATAGTCTGTTCTATAATGTTTTCATTCTTTCATGCATTTGTTCTGTAATAGTATCCATTCATTATGTTCAAGACTGTTTATTGACAAGT
Organism: Carcinoscorpius rotundicauda; assembly: GCA_011833715.1. Lineage (NCBI taxonomy): Eukaryota > Metazoa > Arthropoda > Merostomata > Xiphosura > Limulidae > Carcinoscorpius > Carcinoscorpius rotundicauda. The sequence continues at coordinate 21,731,549 of CM022400.1, forward strand.
ATTTCATTCTCCACCTCATCATGTTTGTTAAAGAAATAACTGATACACAATGGTTATCAGTGATGATCCTTGTATTTTTGTTCATGTACTTTGAGTCTGTTTCAGTGATAGGTTGTTGCACTGCCACATTTTTTTCAGTAGTTTGTCTCTAATAAGCTTCTATTTAAGGCTATATTTGTGTACACATAACATCAATTTTATTTTAGATATTTATTTACACAGTTTACTTCTATATTTGTGGGTATGAGTCAAAGGTTGTACATTTCCTGAATTTGTCAATAGTATTTTTCAATGTAGTATTAAGCATTTTATGGCAGCTTTATCAATACTTCATGTTAATCTATGTAGCTGATTTTGTAACAATCAATATTATAGTTAAGAAACTGCTGGATGTAACGTTTAAGAAGGATTCACATAACCTCCACAATCTCCTAAATGCAATAGAAAAACTGTATGATTGACAAAATTATTCTTAATCTTCATGTGAACATCATCTTACGGTTGAACAAACTTGTCAGAATCTAAATCAGATTGACATTGGCATTTCACAGACATGTCTTTAATACATAAACTTAGTAACATGTTTAATTTTTGTGTGCACCAGAGTCATAGTGTTGACTAAAAGCTTGTCACATACTATAAAGATACACATCATAAATTTGAAATTATAGTCAACATTTCTTATTTATCCAAGTGAAAATGTTGTACTGAGAAAGTATCCATTTTGTTTGGAATCATTAAATCCATTTTTAAATTGCTTTAACAGCAGTCTGTGGTCAGTTTTGTATGAACTTAATGACCTGTAAAAGAGATATCACAGTTTGTCAAATTTCTGTCAGTGTTTCAGAAAAGCCTCCCAGTGGCTCAGCAGTATGTTTGCTGACTTACAACTCTAACATTCGGGTTTCGATACCTGTGGTGGGCAGAGCACATAGCCCATTGTGTAGCTTTGTGCTTAATTCAAAATAACAAATTTTAGAAAATAGATGTAAGATGTAAATAGAAGGCTATTTATAAAATATTTTGCTGCTTAATTATTTTCAAGATGGATGAATAAAACTTAACTGTATTAGTAAGCATTATTTTGGCGAGATTGTTTGAAAACTTGTAATTACCCATTATATATAATGATACACTGTGTTACACTGGTTCTCTTACCGATGGCTCCCAGTGGACAGTTTTACATCTACCTGGTAGCTCAATAGAAGCTGTTTCAATTAACATCTAACTGGAATATTTTAAAGAAAAGTAAAATAGATTGAAGGAGTATTCATGGATTTATACTTTTTTTTTTCTTGGAACTTCATTTTGTGTAGCTTTCTAGATGAGTTTTTAATATAATAGTATGGCTAGTTCAAGGTATTTTGAATCACAATTATATCTTATTTAATCTTTTTTAAGTAATATTTTTTATCCAATTTTAGTTTTAATAACTCATCAAGAAAAAGGATATGTGATTTCTTTTCATAAAATGTTTCATTACTTTGAGGTTTAACTCTATGGATTTGGAAGAGTCAAAATGGACATCACAAACTTTTTTAGAGAGTTAATTCAAAATTTAATTAACCTATTTTATTATCATTACATGTTAATAAACTTGACATCAAGATGTAGTTTATAATTCTGAATTTTACATTATTTAAACTTTAATTTGTTTAATTTAAAATGGAAATATGTAAACAAATTCACAATTTACACATCTCTGTGATGTACATTCATCGACTTCTCATTTATAGATTTTTTCACTGTTCTGTTATAGGGACTTAAGAATTTTTGTATAGTTAAATTTATATTGACAAGCCAGAATATAAAATGTTAACCTCTTGTTGCTTTGAGTTACTCTTTCACATGACATGCCTCTTCCATATCCTCTATATTTTAAGAAATCTCTTTAATTCTGTCTTCCATTGCTATTGGATGTATTAATAACCAATAGAAAGAACATTCTAAATTACACAAGTAAGGTAACTACTGATTTGTCATAGACATCAATATTACTAGTTGCATGGAGAGTGTAATTTTATGTAATTAGGCTTAAGACATTACTTCAAGTAGTGTTTAGAGGTTAGCTAGAAAAATAGTTTGACATTCAAGTGGCTGATGTATTTTTGTATTCTAAAATGCATATTTCAAAGCTATACAAACTGTGGTTTTGATAACCAACATAACAATAAGAAAAGCTTACTAAAAACCATATATCCAAGTGCAAAAGGCCTCAAGGCTAAAGAAGTAGCTAAATATTTTGTTTTTATGTATAATTTCTATTTATTATTCTGTATTTTTTTATTATAAGTAAATAAAATGTAAAAACCAAAAATTATTACGTAACATAACAAAGAAATAATATAAACGTTTCTCATGATTGCTCTATGATGAAAGTATGCAAGGTAGGCACTTTGATATTCCATGATATATACTGATACTCTGTTTAATGTAAATTTTTCCTTTTCCATCAGATTAATATACTAAAAACAGTTTAAGGTACAATGATAAGCAATAAAATTGAGAGAAAGCATATGTCAAAAGGTTGGGAAATTGAAAATTTAAGATAGAGGGGGGGAAAAAGTTTCACCAAATAAAAATAAACAATAACAAAAGAATTATTTGTTTAGGAGGTTCTGTAGGTAATGCGAATGAAATATGAAAACTGTAGGATGAAAAGAAGTACTTCTATTCCAAGCATGGAAATGAATTTTCACTCCTAATTCAGTAAAGACATCATAAATTCACAGATAATTTTGTGGTATGAATACTTCATAAAGATTTAATTTTTTTATCTATGATATACTTTTAATGTTTTTTAAAAGTTTGTTAAATTTTGTGAAGATACGCTTAGTGCATTCGTAGTTTTAGTTTGTGTAGTTTCATGGTTATCTGGTAATTACTAGAACACTTAAAACGTCTTTATTCTTTTGCATGGGGCCAAAAAGAAAAAAGGAGGTTTATTTTTCTTTATCACTGTAAATTTTCATTGTAGAACTTTTGTGGAAATTGATTAATTTATTAAATTATGAAAAAAATGGAAGTTTAAAGTTATTTTTCGTCCTCTAATGCCATGGAATAGCAGTTTGAGTAAATCAGTTGTGTTTTGGTATTAACATGTCTACTAGACATGTGTATGAACATTATGCTTTCGACATTCTGATTAGTGACTCTTGTTGTTTTGATAATACACTTTAATGTAAATTTATGTATATTAATGAATGATCAAACCAGTGATGTGAAAAAACAGATTTAGTTTCACTGTAATAAGAAACATACAATAGCTTATGCTTAAGGCATATAATATATCTTTGCCATCTCCAATGTAACTTTGGTCACTAGAACTTCTTAGGATTTACAAATATATTAGAAAATGATTTTTGTAATTTGTTTTTTGTTGGCCACATTTAATACCATTTCTAATGGTACCCTTACACCTAATATAAATTTTGTTGCAAAAGTATTTTAAGAAATACAAAGGTAAATTGTTTCATTTGTTGCACCTACGAACCTTAATCATATACCTACTATTTAGTGTTTAAAGTGATATATAATTTAGTTTAATAGTTGAGTGTAGCTGTAGTGCTCCTTAAACTGTCCTTTATTTGCATTTAGGCTTTATTTTAGTATATTTACTGAATTTAATCATATGTTTTATGGTTTATAGTTATAACTGTTTAGTTTGAAAGAAATCTATGAAATAAATCCCAATTTGTAGCAGTAATTTTTTACTAGTAAGCATAGCTATGAATGCATACACCCATTTAGAAATTAAAATTGAGCTCTCTGTGTACTGCAATGAGAACAAATTAAAATTGAGCTCTGTGTGTACTTAAGACTGCAATGAGAACAAGCAGTAGGAAGTTGTAACTTAGAGGATATTTAGCAGTTATTTAGTACTTTCCACATGTTGAATATTTGCTTGTGGTTCATTAGTTTATTTACAGACATAACAGATCCTGTATTCCAATGTATCATTGTTTTTGCAGAGTTGTGGATGTAGGCACTGAATGGAGAACTTTCAACAGTGAGAAGTCTACAAATGACCCTACACGTGTGGGCGCAGCAGAGGTACTATTAGATTTTAAATTGAATTGTTTTTTTGGCTTTTTAAAACTAGTGTCCTTTCTTTCTTTTTTTTTAAAACTAAATTTAGAATTCTGCATAGTCCTATTTAGAACTAGATACAAGTTAAATACAAAAACAATCTACCAAATCATGTACTGTACATGGAGTATTTGTAACCAAATAAGCTTTGGAAGTATCATACTGTACTTGAATACTTTGATAAGGAAATTTAAAATATTTGTTTTTACTGGCATAGTATTCATATTTGTTAATTGATTTAGTGAATATTTAATATTGTAAATGTCAACTTTTTTACTCGTGAAATTTCTAGACTCATTATCACACCTTGCAGCATGTATAGAAAACAGTGTAATATAATGTCATATGTTAGATGAAAACTTTGACTTTCTGTTTGTTATAAGTAGTATAGTATTGATTGTCAGAGAGAACTGCTGATAAATCCTGAAAGAGAGGACATGACAAGTCATTTAGAGTTATTGTTTTACATGATTATTAATCCTGTTAAGCCACTTGAGTAAATCTGAGGTGGTTACTAAATTGCCTTAAAGAGTACATAAACACTTCTGACTTCCTACTGGAAATCTGATTACATAAAAACAAAGCATAAATATTGCATATGAGCTGTTTCTACTTCAGGAGAAAGTACTTCTAACCTGCTGACACATCTGAATGTAAGTTTTTTATTACTTTTATTAATATGAGCTGTATTATATGTAAATTATACAATTAATATATGTAAACTAAATCTTTCATGCATATTAATCTTTTTTCCATTATTTGAGATACTTATTACTATATGATTTTAATTATTTCACAATTATAAACTGTATTCTATAATTAAACTCTCATGTTTTGAACTATATTCATCATTTTTATTTCTTGGTTTTTAATATTTTTATCATAAAATATGTTCTATATTATATAATTGAGATATGTGTTTGTATTAGTAGTGTAATGACTTGGTACAAGCAGCAAAGTGTCTTTTACTTGGCTTTGGCATTGTTTAACAGATACAAGTTTCATTAGATCCATGGTCTATGAATCCATTCAGTAAGAAGTGAAGAAAGTTTCTTCACTGAATAATCCTACAACTATGAAACCATAAAAGACAATACATTCTCCCCTTTCAAAAGAAAATCTTTTGAGTTTCTTTGCCTCCAAGAAACCAGCCATCTTGTCTTGAATCAAAGGATACAGAGATCAACATGTGCATTAATAGTCTTTACGTTCCTGAAGAAAGCACCCCTCTGGTTATTGGACAATTCCTAAAAAAAGACTTCTCCTTTATCCCTACCATCCAAATGCTCCTCAGTGTTCTAGTATCCTCTGCCCCTCTTTAAGGGGTTTGTTCAGCATAGGAGGTAAAAGTCTTCAGACTTTGTTGCTGTTGGCTGATTGACAACACATTGGAGAGACTAATGCTCATAAAGAACAATGGACAGTTATCTTTAAGTCTTTTTTTAAAAGTACATTTTTTGTCCTAAAACATTATTACATTTTGAAAAATAAAAGTATTGAAATGTTATCTGCTGTTTTATCATTTCTTGCTTGTTACCTGACAAAGTATTCATGAATACATACTTAGCATGTTTCCTGAATTTGTTTTTGTATTCATGTTCATAAATATGTGAAGCTGCCATTTGAATTTGATTAATTATCTCCAGTGTCCTCCAAATCCCTGATAAATAATTTTAACATTTACTGTATCTGTTACATGTTAGCCAACCTGATGAGCCTTGGTATTTGTAAGTACTTATTGCAGCAGATGTACTGTGGTTGACATATTACATTATTTTTTTACTCATCTAACCTATATAAAAATGTGTGTGTTGGGTTACATTTTGTTTGGTTTTTCTTGATTTTTTTGAAATTAGAAAAGTCATTAAAGGCAAAATAAATTTATCCAAATAGAATAATTTGATTACTGTTTGCTCATTACAGTTTTAGCAATCACAGACCTGACAAAGTTCTACCAATAGAGCAGTTTGTTAATCTTTTCACTTTTCAGGAGTTTGAGTATCCCTGATTTGGATGCATTTGTGTCTCTTTTCAACACAAAGCTTTCCTATTTTTAGTTGCCTGTTCTTAATTCACAAGCAAATGTGATGAATGCTGTTAGCCAGAAATGAGCCAATTGTTGTCTGTATACTTATCCTCATATTTGGTTTCTTTCTGTTGTCATTTTGATAGTTCTAACCAGTCATTATCTTGTTCTGTTGGTTGCCCCATATTTGTCAGTTTTGATGTGGTTTCCACTTCTTTGGTTGTTAGCACTGATAGTTCTCATGTAGTTTTGTGTGAAATTAAAAAAACAAACCTATGATGGCTATTGGTATGACCACCAGTTCCTCTTTATTGTCTCTCATGCTCCTTCATCAGCTTCACTGTGGTATCCATCATTCCCTACTCCCATTTCATCTTCACTTGTCTCTTTTGTCTGGTTCTTTACCAGATGGTTCAGATTTTCCAGGCATGTTGCCTCAAGGGCTTCCCATCCTGTTTGATCATCCTCATTGGTTGTTTATCATTATAAGTGGACCATTCACTGCTGTGTTTACCATCATTATAGATCTACTGTTCTTCACTTGTTGTCCTTTTTCACTTAGCTTTATGAAAGGGACCTCTTGTCTCACTTTCTTCTGTTGCTTGTTACAGGGTCTTTTGTTTTCTACTTTTTGATTTATCAGATTTGTGTCTGTACTCCAGTCTCATGTCTCATCTGTGTTATTATCTAAGTAACATATGAGGTGTGATATAGTATGAAAGATGTTTTAATAGTTAAAAAATTTTCTTGGTACTATACCCTTTTTGCACTGATGTATATAGCACGCACACACAGAGAGAGTAACCTTTGAAGACACAAAACTAGTTGAAGAATGGAAAGGAACAAACATAAAGAATAATCTGATATTTCAGTGTTTTGTTATCGGTGGATCTTATTTGCATTTTGATTATATATTTGTAATATGATACCAGATGTACTTCCTCAGGGCTCTCAAAATCATTCTACTTCAAGAGTAAATCAAAGCAAAATTGTAACAAATATTGTTTATTGCTTTGAGTTCAAATGTCATACATTGTTATAGCCTACAGAATGCTCATTGTAGTGACATCAGAACAGTACAAATTGCATTGTTAAGCATCTTTTATGTCACATCATTTTAGTGTTTATTAACTGACCAAAAACACACTATTATACGGTTAAAACAGATGATCCCTCCAGTGGCCTTAGACCTCCTGTTGAAGAAATCAGTTTGCAAGAATATTTTATTGTAATATATATTTCACATTAGGTTACAATCCTGTAACACAACTATTGGATGTAATAGAACTTGGTAGTAAAGCGAGACTAGTTATTGATGGATCACTTAAAGATGAAATATTAAAGGAGTAGTTATAACTGAAAAACTATTTTAATGTAAAATTGTTAAAAACTGTTGTATATAAATACAAGTGATAAATAGTTTATTCTTACATAGCTAGTTTAATTTTGTGATTGTTTTTCACTGTTCGTAAGTTATATGGAATTATTCTAACCAACATTTTCATTTTACTTTGATCTAATTTTCTTGTATGTTGTAAGATGTGTGTATATATCTGTTTCTTTTTTACAGAACCCACTACTTAATGGAAGTGATCTGTCTACAGTTGTGGGAAAGGGAACAGGAGATGCAAGTTTTGATGAAAGTGGAACAGCAAAGTACCAGAACAGAAGAACTGTAAGAACCTGATAATCTACAATTATTGCTATAACTTGTAATAATTATTGCAGCTATTAGTTTATACCTCTTCTGCTCAGTTAACAAAATAATTTTATCCATGAGTAATAATTTCATGATGGATATTGCAAAAGGTAACATGTTCTTTGTAGTGGCAATGTAAAACTTCATGGTTATTTAAATTTTTAGATCTAATCTACTGTTAAACAAAATTTTATTAAGTAAAAGTAGAAATTAACAACATCTAAAATCAGTTGCCAATTGCTTAAAAAGGTGCAAATGTTTTTAATAGTTTTAAATTTGTTTTTTAACTTTCTGTTAGATACACATTTTGGTATATTTGGGAAGGTTTGTTCCAATTATAAGATCCAGCTTAGCTGTTTTTCCTTCATTTTGTATTTATTACAAGAAACAAATAATATATATATTTACATGTTACTGCATTGTTTGAACTTTCCGAATTGCAGTACACAAATAATGAATAGTGACTGAAGATTTGAACAAGATATAACAGTTGGTATCTCTGTGTAGTCTACCATAGGGTACAACGTGCTTAGAACATTTTTTATTACTGCTTTTGGGAATAATTTTTTTTTTTTTACCATTGATGTACACTCATTTATTCATCAGATGAGCAGTTCCGATCGAGCCCTCACAAATGCATTTAGAGAAATAAACAACATGGCTGACAGAATTAATCTCACAAAAACAATAGTGGTAAGTATTTTTCTTTTTTTTTGTATTTATTATTTGACATTTGTGAAGAATATTCATTTTAAACTATTTAATGTTCCTGACATTATTTTTTTAAGTAAACGTTACAGTATTTTATAGAATTGTCTATAATACCAAATTCAGTTACCTTTAATTCTAATTTGTTAAGCATACAAAGAAGTCTTTAATTTATTTAAACAATTTAGGAAAATTCTTAACTTTGTTAATCCAAAATTACTAAATGAACTAAACTACTCAATATACTAAAATTGTCAGAAAATTTTACTATTATTATTATAAAGCTTTACTTAATTGTAAAGCAGAATTTTTGTTATACAAAATAAGTAATTATTAATTGTTATTTTGCTATTTTTGTTAAAGTACCACAAAATTTTCTGTTTTAAGCTATTGTACTTGTTGATTGACTTCATCAGTGTGGTAGCTCTGCTTTTCAAAATAGGGTAAAGGTCACTCATTACAATGCCTCCATTGCTGAAGTCCTCTGGACACTGCAATGCATTTTTTACTTCTTAGAAGTCAAAGATGAGAGTTGCATACCAGTTCTTTAGCCACTGGAGTAGTAGACAGTGGAGGTCAGCCTTCCTGATTGAAGTACAATACCATTCAGTTGAGATGAAGGCATTGGCATTTTGCTGGTGTGGATGGCATGATTGATGCCCTTCTTACTTCAGATCTGGTTTACAATTGCTGTTCCTCTAGGTATTGGCTGTAGCACTCCACCATTTATATATATATCAGTTTGTTCCTCTGACTGTGATATTCCTTCTTCCTATCAGTTGGATCAGGTTGGTTGGAGATGGTCTGGCCACACAATGTAATAATAATCTGGAAAACAAAAAGAATGAAGTTGATTTAAAAAAAATAAATAAATTGAAGTGATTTATCTGCAGTAACAAGAATATATTTCTCAAGGTACGTTCACGATATTAGAAAAACGTATAGGCTCAAGAAGTCTTGATAGAAATTAATAAAAGCCCTATAACCCTAGTGCTTTTTAAAGGTGGACCTTTTGAAAGTGTTCAGGTTATAAGGCTTTTATTCATTTCTCAAGGTATTATTTTTTAAAGAAAACCAGTGTAAAAGGTTGTTGTTGTTGTTTTTGAATTAAGCACAAAGCTACACAATGGGCTATCTGTGCTCTGCCCACCACGGGTATCGAAACCCGGATTTTAGCGTGTAAGTCCGCTGAGCCACTCGGGGGCCAGTGTAAAAAGAAAGATATGAATTTTAAAGCAAAATATTTTGTTGTATTATAAAACAACAACAACAACAAGAAATAAATGTTTTATATGTATATTAGTAATAAAAAAACAGAAACTTAGAAAGGTTTCTATGTAATTAGACATGCAAACATGAGATATATTATTTGGAACAGGATGGTATTTAATTAAATAATTACAAACCACAAAAGTCTATAAAATACAGAATGTGAAAATTAAAAGATTAGAAGGAAGAGCTCAGATTTTTGTGAGCTGTTTTGTTTTTCTGGAGGTCAAATTATATATTTATCACTGACCAATTTAGGTTTGCAGGTTACATTAAATAGGTTGAAATTTATTGGGTTCTAGTAATGACTTCTGATTAAAGCAAGCTACCTATACGAATCAAAACTGTATATTGAACACAGCCAAATAAATATACAGTTAAAACTATTTTTGTTATTATGAATAGTGACTATAATGCATAATTTTATCTGTTTGATGATCCATCTGTAAACATTATTTTTAGTAGTAAATTGTATATCTTGCAAGGATCGGTGAATTGGTGTAGACTTAGGTTAGCCTTAAATAGCCCATAAACCAAAGCTGACAGTGTAAAGTAGGTACATTGGAAAAGTAAGGTTTTGAAAGAATTACATTAGTGATAATAAGTTGAAATTTATTGAATATGTAAAAATGGAACTTTCTGATGAACAGTAAGAAGTATTTTTAATGAATGTGTGTTTTTTTTAAAGTATCTCAAAAGGTTATTGCAACTCCCATAATCTAAAAATTATGGAATTGCTAAATCAAACTGCATGAATTCTTTTTAAGTCAAAATTAGATGCTTGTCAGTAAATGTTTCTTTATTTCTCCAAGAACTAGAAAAATCAGTAAATATTAATGACTATTATTTCATCTGACCCAGAAAAGGTTTGTTGGAACCATAAAACTGGTGAGGTTTGATATTTTGATTTTCTTAATGATTTTTGTAAATTTACATTTTCTCCTTTCTTATTTTTCTTAGTTTTAAGTTTGACTTTCATTGCAGAGTTTCTCTTGAGGTCTGATAATTCCTTTACTTTTCACTGAAGGATCGAGCTAACAGTTTGTTTAAACAAGTTCATGATGGAAAGACATTGAAAGGCAGGAGTAATGATGCAATTGCATCATCTTGCTTATACATAGCTTGTAGACAAGAAGGTGTTCCAAGAACTTTTAAAGGTACGTTATTGTTACCACAGGTACAGAAATATAGCTTATTTCATAAAGTGTTGTATAGATATATATTCAGAAAACAATCATCTGGAAAGTAGAAAATTGGAAGTGGAAATGTAATTTCCATGTAACTATAAAATGTATGTTACAAATAAGTTTTGATATATAACCTACACATGTGTTAACTTTATATCAAAAGTTCTGGACTTTGGTTTTTCTTGTCCTTATGTTAAACGTAACATTTTATGTGTACAAAGTAGGTAAAATTGTATATCATGTATCATATTATGTTTGAATTATGACAAAAAGAAATATACCTGTTGCTTCAAGATTGTCAGCAGGTGTTGAGTACAAATTTAGAGTGAAATAAATAAGTAAAGCCAACCCAGGCTTTAGTTTTGGTACAAGTGTAAGTAGTGAGACTTTGGTGTACATAGTTCTAAAAACTCATTATTTTCATCTGACATTGAATTTGTTCATTGAAAGTTGCTGATTTAACTTTTTCTTTCAATGTCATAGAAATTTGTGCTGTTTCTAAAGTATCTAAGAAAGAGATAGGACGTTGTTTTAAACTGATCCTGAAAACATTAGAGACTAGTGTTGATCTCATTACGACTGGAGATTTCATGGTAAGAGATTTATTAATTTTATCTAACAAGTTGGCTAACAAGTATATGTTTTTGGTGTGCTGACAGTCTAATATGTTATTAGAGGTATATTCAGTATTTTTACACTATAAAAATTTAAATTGGTCTGAAAATAGTTGTTTGTATTATTGAAACCACAGATTTGCTTCAATGGAGCAGTCACACGCGTTTATGTTAAACATTTATTTTCTGTAGTCTCGCTTCTGTTCCAACCTTGGATTGCCTAATGCAGTGCAAAGAGCAGCAACACATATAGCTAGGAAAACTGTTGAGTTGGATATTGTGCCTGGGTATGTTTGTAGAAAATTTTACAGTGTATATTTGCCAGTTAATTCTCTGTTTCTCTCATACTTAAACTGATTCTTGCATGAATAACGTTTGCTATCTTAAAATATGTAGACTTCCATATTTTTATTTTAGAAATAAAAACGTTTTATATTAGTTTTTCCTCTGGCTTGAGTCATTATGATTTGATGATATGGAGAAAAAAGGTAATGCACAAAATATCCAGCCTGTGTGGACATATCTGTTCATTTTTTGGAAAGTTGTGTATTTAATTTTTTTTTGTAAGGATATATTTTGTATTTAATGTGGAGAACATGGATTGTATTATTTTGTAAGCAAGTTTTATTAATGTTTTTGTTTTGTTATTGGGTTAGTGACTGATAATTTTCAAGTGATATTTATAAAATAAACATTTTCCTTCAAAAGTTTTGTAAGCTGTAACTTCTCGGACCATGAAACATTTTTAGTTTTCTGGTCATTTTTCAAATTTAAGAGATGGCGTGAGTGCTGATCTCTTTAACTCAATATCACATACTCTTGGTTTTCTCCAGTTAATAATATTTTGTGTACATTTTGAAAAGTTGTAGCTTTATTATTCTTGTTTATTAAACCACTGGCAAATTAACTTGTATTATCTAAATAATTAGTAAAGGACATTAAAATACATAATATTAGTACTGAATATATGATTTTTGTGATATTTGTAATAGAGCAAAATCACTCATCTTCCAATATTTTCATCTTTCAAAAATACATTTCACACATTTCAGTTAGGTTTTAGTTAGAGAAATCAGACCTAATGTGCAAGAAGACTGGTAGAAATCCTTTTTGGAGAACAGATTGCCAAACCATTAAAAGTCAACATAAAAAGTGATATGGAAATTTATTGTACAACTAATAGATCTGGAATTTATGAACATCACATGAACTTTTAATAAAACTGCATATTTAAAACTTAATTGCTGTAAATATGAGTAGATAAATTTTGATATAAATATTATTATCAAACGAAACAACTGTTCGGGATTTTGCCAATGAATTTGTGTGAGGAAATGTGTAAGATTGTTATTTCTGTAGCTACCAGTTATTGAACATAAATAATTTTTTTTTCCTGTACTTTATGCTCTTATGTTTCACTCAGTTAATGATCTATTTGAACCAACATGTTTGTTGTTGTTTTGATTTACAATTTTGCAGAAGAAGTCCTATTTCAGTTGCAGCAGCAGCGATTTATATGGCATCTCAAGCTTCAGAAGATAAAAAATCACAAAAGGGTAATTTTTTTTTATTTTAGATATTACTCTTTTTCAGTAATAGAAGTGTGTTTTCAATTCATTAATACAATAAACTTTCATACATTTTTGATACGTGGGTCATGATAATGGGAACTTGGTACTATAGATTTTATTTTAAAGTCCGTACAGAATATATCCTGTCTCGTGCTTATTCTTTGTTTGTAAGTGAACAAGTGTTTTTTGTGTGTATCATTTGATTTTGTAAGAAAGGTATAAATGTATATTGCAACACTACAAAATGTTTCTCTCTAAATGTTAACACTTTTAACCATGTAAGTTGTAAAATAATGCTGAATGGAAGCAACGTTAACTCCCCAAGAAGTGATTTTTAAAGCCCAGAACTCCACTTCTAATGTGATTTCATCTATATTTTCTTTTCCAACAATTTACTGCAGTTATATTTTCAAATTATTTCTACTCTTTTGAATGTTATAGTTTATGGACTTTTTCAAATTGCAAAATATTAATGTCATTGTCACTTTAAAAATAGTCATATAACATTAACGTCAAATAATTTAGAGGGTTGAATTTCTTCCATGGTTAAAGTGACAATTCTTTCAGACCTTTTGTTTAACTTCTAAGTACTCGGTGATTCTAATTTATTAACTGCCACTTGGATAATGTGTTTTACTGCGACTATAAAGTTTCATGCTGTTATTGCAACAGCTTTAAGTACTTAGAATACAGATTAATCATATCCAGTGAGTTAAATGAATTATTGATACAATTTGAATTTAAAATTATTTTTGTGGTAATTTCAGAAATTGGAGATATAGCAGGTGTGGCTGATGTTACCATCCGCCAGTCGTATAAATTAATGTATCCGAAAGCCACTGAACTATTTCCAGAAGACTTTAGATTCCATACTCCAATTGAACAGTTACCTACACTTTGAGGATATGGAAACAACCCATGCTGTTTTGTGAAAAAAAAATGGAAAAACTTGTAGTGGGAGTTTTAAAGACAGATTTTAGTACAAAGCACTTTTTGCCACAATGTTTTTATAATCAAACTTTACTACAATTAAAAATTAAACATGTATGTGGAACAAAACTTTTTCTGTGCTGGACAGATTTTGTTGAACTAAACAGTTAAAGATGTTATATAGATTTTGTGTGTTTATCCCATGATATTGTGCATTAGGAATTTACAAAGAACGATACTGCTAAGCAACATTTTATTTCTGTTACACTGGACAATTTAAATAGTATACAAGATTTTAAGGACTAAAACTTATCACAAAAATCATGTTAGAATCAGAGGCACAAAAACTTTAAAGCATTTCTTGTGTATCTTTTTCAGTTGTGGTTCAGAGGTGACTGTTGTTAAAATTAATGTGTATAAATTAATATACCATAAAAACATACCTTGAATGAAACTTGCATCAATAACTATGAACTTGGCGAAAAAAAAATTATTGAGAAAATTACAGCATTAGACTATTGAGAGGGGCGTACTGCACCAGATGTTGAAATTCATGTTTACCAAAACCCAGTGTTATCCCTGCGCTTATTTGTACTCAAAACAGTTTAAATTATTCATTGCAGGAAGTATTATTATATGAGTATATACCATGAAGTTGTGTCATAGAATGATCTTATAAATACTTTTTAAATAGTTGTATTAATTCTGCATTTGTCTCTTCTCGCCTATAGTAAATGTTAAAATAATAAAATGTACTCAACTTTACCTTTAAAATATTTAGCAGTATGTTGACAAATAATAAACTTCTTTGATGGCTTGATAATCTACTTGATGGTGCAGGCAATAGCCCTATTATTTATCAGAATGAAGAACTGAGTTGAAAGGAAATTTTTGAACAGTGAATTTCTTTTAACAGACTATTCATTTTATTCTATTTTTAAATAACACTTTGTTTTTTTGCTAAGAAAATAAAAAAGTGAGGATAGATAGTGTTTTCAATGTTGAAGTTTCACGAAGTAGTTGATTTCCATAGGATATTCATGATAAAGCATAGAGTTGTCTAGAACAAGGACAGCTTGTAGTTGTAATATATAATATTGTACTACATAACTTGATTAAGGAATAGATCGAGATTTTTTTGTTTTTGAATCCAGTCATTTATAATTTGATTGAGCTCAAAACTCGTGTACAGGTAGTACAAGTACTAGACACATCCTTCAAGGAAAACAGTACAGTTTCATTAGTTCTATAGATGTTTTGAAACATATTGGATTCTGGTTAAGTGGGTCACATTGAGACTAGAATACTTTTGCTCAATTAAGCAGTTGCCCGAATTATACAAAGCTTCACAAAAAAGACTTAAGATGCACACATATAGTACATAAGACAAAAGAGTTTTTCTATTTACCTTGAAAGCAAATTTAAATTCTGCTTATTCATGCGTTTGCATTACTGTAGATTTTAGCACTTATTGACGTTGGAGAAATTTATCGAGTGGACCCTGCCATACTTTCTTAGCTGACTGTATCTGAACAAAATCAGCAAAGGTATCTACTGCAGATATTGGACTGTCTTCATTGCCTTCTTGCATAAAATAATGTTGTAATTCTTCAACATGTTTCCTGGCTTCTTGGTGAGTCACTCATTCAAACTAAGGTGTGTCATTCTCATTACATTCCTGGTCTTCTGATGTTTTGTGGTGGTTTGCTGCAATTTGATCAATAGTTGTATCTTCACTTTCTTTATTTTCATTGTAATGCTGCAGACTGTTATTGATACATGTAAACTCTTCATAGTTTTTGACATGTTGCACTTCTAAAATGGCTTTATTTTCACTATCGGGCAACTCCAAGACAGTGTTTAGAACCACAGTGAGCAAAGCAATTATGAATGGTCTTGGTGCTTTTATACCTCTTTTACTATTGGCAATAAACTGTACTGCTTGTAAAAGATTGATATTTGCACTTACTTCCTTAGCTGTTGAAGATAATGTTAGCATATGTTCTTCAATTTCTTTGAAGATGTAGTTTAACGATTTTCCACAATACAATGTCTTCAGGTATTTGATGATTCCCCTGTCCATAGGCTGCCCTAAGAATAAGGTATTAGGTGGCAGAAATTCCAGTTGGATGATTTTCAAACAATCCAAATTGGGGTGTACTGCAGTATTGTCAAGGAGCAGCAAAATGTTTCTTAACTTTAATTGCAATTCAACATTACAATATTTATTTCTGTTATAATGATACAAAACTGGTAAATTGTCCATTCTTATTTTCTTAAAACACTAAGGCTTAGCACTTTTCCCAACAATCAATAGCTTATGTTTTCATTAGTTTCTGGCATGTTTTGAACAGCTCAACACAGTCACATGATCCATTGCTTTTTCTTTGAACCAGAAAGTGTTGTGTGGTTGTAGATGAGGGAGTCTTCTGGTGTGGCACTGTAAAATAGGCCTGTTTTATTGACATTGTAGATGTCTTTTGCACAGAATTTTTGAAGCAAATTTGGCAGTTTTATTGACTTTCACTGTTCAGCACTTGCAGCATCAGCACCCATCTTTTCTCTTGTCCTTTCTTGAATTTATTGCCAAACCTAGGCTTCTATTGACCAAACATTTGTTGCTTTGAAATAATTATGACTCAGCTTTTCACTCTGATTTACTCTTTACCATTGGACTACTGACATGCACACCTCATCCAGTTATGATAAAGAATCACCGATTGAGAGCCTTATGAGCATCTGGATTCTTGCCTTCTCACTTTCATTTTTAATAATATCTTTCTCCCCCTTCCTTTGCATTAGATCCATTCATTTCACAGTTCATCTTGCTGTTGTAGATTTTTGCACTCCAGTTATTTCAGCCAACTGGCATTGACTTGTGTTAGATGGTTGTTTTTTAATTTGGTCAAGAATAGCAATTTTCTCAGCAAACATCAAAGCTTTCCATGGTATTCTTTGTAGGGGTCTTAAATTTTACACAAATGACACAGAAATTATTATATGCTACACAAATGATCACAACTGATTCATTGAGCAGCCATTACAGGACTAGAAGCACAATAATGGTAGCAGTAGTGATGAACACAGTGAGTCAGTCAGTGACAGCTCAGTAACAAATCACAGGTCACTTTAGAGTACAGCATGCCATTATATTGGCTCAATTAAGCAGCTTGGTGTCCCATATAAGTGAAGCAAATTTAGGTGATGTTTTTGATTGGGTTTCATTTTTCGAAATTTATCACAATAAACGGCTGCCCCAATTAACCAGAATCTACTGTAATTATTTAAATCCTAAAGGATAAAAATGGGTTGAGAAAGAAAAATTAGAGGCTGTCATTTTGTCAATGGATATTAATCATTGTTGATGCATGTTGTGTTTACTGCTGTATGTAATATGAGACAAAATATCCTGAGCAGTACAATTAAAATAAGTAACCTGTTTTAACACCATTACCAGGTAATAGCATTAATGTAGTTATTGTTAAAAGTTGGAGTGGCTCATTATAATAAGTCTCGGGCAAATATCATTATCTAAAAACAGTTTATATAAATGCAGCCTTTAAAAGCGATTGTATTTATAGCTTTAATAAGCTAAAATATTTGATCTTTAATTACTTTGGTAATGCAGTTACCATCATCAGGACTTGTGAATACTTTTAAAATTCTGCATATTTGAAGATGACGTGTATCAAAACCAGTTCACTGAAATAATTGAGAAAAAATACCATTTGTGGTAAAAACATTATTTTTGTTTTTTACATTTGATATGCAATGTGCCAGTAAAGAAATTTCATTTTTAATTTATGGTAAAAAAAATTTTTTTTTTACTTTAGATATACAGTAGAACAGAGTGCCAGTGAAGAAGTTTCATTTTTAATTCAATGTTTTTATTACAAAAATATTACATCCAGTTTTCTTTGTTATTTTCTGTAATTTTTCTAATGGTGATATAAAACTGTGGAAATGTTAGTGTGATGAAAGATGTAGATGTGCGAGTGTGTGGACCATGTGTGACCCAGTAGTTAGTGTGTAAGACTGTGCATTCTCAGTTTCATTGTTAACATCCAAAAACTGCCAGAAATTCACTCTGCATTTTATAGCTGTGGATGCCTTTTAAGGGTGATAGTTAGATTTTACTGTATGATCAGACAAAAGTGACCAAAGAGATGGTTGTACGTGTCGGTGCTGTTGACTAGCTGTCTTCTTTCTAGTCTGTTAGATCAAAATTAGTGATGAATTAATGCAAATAACCCTTGTAGCTTTGCAAAAATATCATTTAATTGGCTTTCATTAGTGGTTATACTTGGATTAAGTCCTAGGAATGAAAAAATAAAAACCTTTCTTCCCATATAATTATTTACAATTTGTATTTCTAGCTCATAATGCTTCACTTTCTTTATGACCATATATTTCCACATGTGACACTAATTAGTGTTATTCCATTTGAACCTATAAAGAATTTGGTGCCTTATTTCTTCTTTGTTCATTAAGTTGTATGTTTAAATGTTTGCTCTTATTTGTTTGCACTGTTTTTTTTTTGCACACAGTATGTTATGCTTTTCATTTTGTTACTGAAGATTATATTAATGTTTTTGACTTGCAGATTTCACATTTGAAAATAGCTGTCTGTGAAGAATTTGTTTTGTTGCACATAACTTGTAATATATATATCTTTCTACATATATCAACTGTCATTTGAGTACAGTTTAGTTAATCGATTAAATACATTCCAGACGTTATAGCAGTTTCAATTGGAAACTGACAGCATAGCAAACTTAACCTTGTTATAAGATTTTAAAGAACAAATAGCTAGCACCTACAGAGAGGGTCAGTGTTGCAGGAGTGAAATATTTCTTTCTGATAACACTCAGTAACCAACCGTTAATGTGTTATTACTAGAAGAGGAAATGTTGGAAAAATCGTCAGTGCAGTTCTACATGACAGATTCTTAGGTTTAAATGAGTTATTGATAGTTAGGTACAAAGCAATGCATGTGTAAAACCTTGTATCTGTTGTATTGGTCAGAAACTGCTGTGATAATTAAGTTTGTTTTTTTCATAAGTAATTGTCTGTCTAATAAAACTTTGAATATATAAATTATTTACCAGGCAATTTTCATTTTTGCAACATGAAAATCGGGGCTCTGTAAAATACAAAACTGGATCCCCTAGTAGCTTGAGTATAGTGACTAAATAGTTGTTTTAAGTTATTCCTTCACAATTCACTCAATGAATGATGGAAGTCTACCATATTTGGTAAAAGAACAAAAAAAACGTAGTATGTGGTTGGTGTTACGGGCAAAAGAACAAAGTGTCAAATGTGGTATGACGAGGATTTGGATCTACGGCCCTCAGCTTACGAGTCAATTGCCCTACGCCCGAACCAGCCAGCCATGTCGGGCCAACAGTAAGTTTCTTATTCTTCTTAATTCACTTGAAGCATTATTACATGTAGTGAATTAGTGTAGTACAACTTACAAACTGTCCATGGTGTTTGAGTAATGATAGCCCCAAATAATCATCATTCTGTTCTTCCAATTGATAAGATTTTGACTTTGGAACAGAAAATGAAACCTTTTGGATAAAATATTTTAATAAATTGTTTTCGCTCACACAGGAACCCAATTACAATCCCATACCGTTAATTTACAACCTTTACAGTACACGCACACTTGATGCCGACTACTTATGAATATAATAAAAACGTGTAAATCGGACACAAACCGGTATTGTAGACATTTTAAACAAGTGTAAAAATATATGGGATAGGGTTAACAGCAGGCGTACGTATGTGCAATTGTATATCTTTCATAATGACATCTTTACTTTGTGTATTGCAAAAGAAGCACATAATTAAACTATTTACAAACATTTTTTTTTTTCCGAAAGTAATCATTAAATAACAAATTTAACGTCTCGTGTCTTAAAGCCCAGGAGATGGCGTCTCATCAAAATATTTCAAAGTTTCTTTATATGATATGTGAAACAACATTTAATCAGGGGTTTGTTTGTTTTTGGCCGGTAACCTGTGAATGGGTTGTAATTCAAAAACATTACACTAACGATGATTAAGATGAAAATATGTGTCAATGTCCATGGATTTTTCCAGGTCTGTTTCGTCTGCACCAGTGACACAGCGGTATGTTTGCGGACTTACAACTCTAGAAACTAGTGGTGGGCAGAGTACAGATAATCCATTGTGTATCTGTGTGCTTATTTACAAACAAAAGTTTAATTTAGTTTCTCCCTGTCTTCATTTGTTTTCAAGTTTCTGAAAACGACATATGTAGGTTATGATATTGGACAGTTTTCTTTATTTTAAGCTGATTTATTTATTAGTTACTGGAGTACACTGTCATTCCAAACCACCCAAATCCATATTTTAAATTTTTCTTTCACAGTTTTCCGAATAATAAATGTTACCATCACATCTTTAAAACATGATACATTTGGATTATTTTCTATT
This sequence comes from Carcinoscorpius rotundicauda, assembly GCA_011833715.1. Lineage (NCBI taxonomy): Eukaryota > Metazoa > Arthropoda > Merostomata > Xiphosura > Limulidae > Carcinoscorpius > Carcinoscorpius rotundicauda. The sequence continues at coordinate 21,752,107 of CM022400.1, forward strand.
ATAATAATAAAAGTAAATCGGTTGGTTATTGTTCTTTTTTTTATGGAATTAAATGCACGATATCAAACAGCATAATATATTTTCGATCATATAACTATAAAAATGTTTTATCTGTATGCGTTTTTAGTATCCATCATCCACAATTGGGTAGATACATTACCTTAGTTTTTTGTATGACAACTGAAATCCTCGTCATACCAAAAATGCTCGCCCTTTCAACCGTGAAGGCGTTATTATTATACGATCAATCCCACTATTTGTTGGTAAAATAGTAGCCCAAGATTTGGCGGTGGGTGGTGATAACTAGTTGCCTTCCCTGTAGTCTTACACTGCTAAATTAGGGACAACTAGTGCAGATAGCCCTCGAGTAGCTTTCCAAAGACAACTGAAAAGTGTGTGAAGATATGCATCGACTATTCTCTAAGAATGTTTGCCCGAGAAAGGGATTGGAAAACACCCAGTAGAGAGCATATTTTTATTTATTTTTGTTAAATTGTCGTTTTGAATTTTTAGACACAAGAGCTTAATTAATCAAACAAATTAACTGTTACCTTCCACAAACAGGGGTATGCAATTAGATCATTGGCGATTTAATAATATAAAAAAAGAACATTTTATAACGTTGTGGTTTGTACAGTTTTCACTTCCTTAAACGGCAGTTCTGAAAAAAATCCTTGATGTTGGCAGTAATTTAAAATTAATATTGTGCTTTATGTCATGGAGTAACATAGTGTAATGAAGTAAACTTCAGCTATAAAATAATATCTCAAAATCCAAAGAAGCAAACGTAAATTATCTACTGAAGTACCAAAATCGAAAGTAGCAAATTTATCTACCATAGTTTCAAATTTGAAAGAGGTAAACTTAAGTTATATACAATGTGTCAAAATTCTAAAGAAGTAAACTTAAGTTATCTATCAAAATTCCAAATTCTTAAGAAGTAAAGACATATAATGTCTCATGATTCAAAGAAATGAACTTATGTTATATACCAAACTCTCAAAATCCAAAGCAAAATTTAAATGCATTCTACTCAGCGTCAATTGTATGCCTAACGTAAACTTTACAAAGCACCTTATTGAATTAAGGTGGTTGTTGCCAAGCAACCAGGTACACATCTTTCCTGTTCTCACTTGCTTACAGAGGATTACTTCAAACTGCTGAGATATGAATGCGGGGTTTTACGAGATGGGTTTACTCCAATAAGAATACACGTTTTTATGCATTAGATCCAAAAAAATAGAATCAGATGAACAAAAATAGTAAAACGTTAAGTAAGATAGGAGCAGTACCTATCACTACAAACTGTTGTTGACGAGATTAAAAATAAAAATTCGGCTCACGATATTCAGAACATTAATAAATGTTCAATATTTTGAACGACTGGTCAAATGTTCCCTGTTGCTTCACTGACTAATCAATATTATTTTCCACAGACATTAATCGATAGAGCAACCAATATTTTTTTTTCAGTTCAGTCGACTTATAAATGTTTTATTATGACACTCCATATGAATGCTGAAAACATTATATTAAAAAAAATCAAACAAACTGTTCGTAAGCGTATGTTCTGAACACCAGATATGTTTTAACTTAAAAAACTTGCATGCATCAGTGGAAGCCATACATGATAAACATCAATAATTAATTTAACACCAGGAGAAGAAACATTAAAGAAGTCATTTTAACAACAACAAACGCCTATAGATTTCTCCTTCACCACTTGGAATTCATCAAAATAAGTCATCCATTGAATGTTGCTTTTTATGTTTTTATCCAACGTCAACCGATAGGCTTGTTTGTTTGCATTATTTTGAATTTCGCACAAAGCTTTAAGAGGGCTATCTGTGTTAGCTGTCCCTAATTTTACATTGTAAGACTAGATGGAAGGCAGCTAGTCATAACCACCCACCAACAACTCTTGGGCTACTCTTTTACCAACGAATAGTGGGATTGATCGTCACTTAATAATGCCCCTACGATTGACAGGGCGAACATATTTGGTGTGACGTGGATTTGAAATTGCGACCCTCAGATTACGAGTCGAGTACCTTAACCACCTGACCATGCCGGTCCTAACTTATGATTTGAAATCACGGCTTGATCCTTGATAATGGGCCCAACATGGCCAAGCGCGTTAAGGCGTGTGGCTCGTAATCTGAGGGTCGCGGGTTCGCATCCGAGTCGCGCCGAACATGCTCGCCCTTTCAGCCGTGGGGGCGTTAAAATGTTACGATCAATCCTACTATTCGTTGGTTAAAGAGTAGCCCAACAGTTGGCGTTGGGTGGTTATGACTAGCTGCCTTCCCTATTGTCTTACACTGTTAAATTAGGGACGTCTAGCACAGATAGCCCTCGAGTAGCTGTGTGCGAAATTCCGAAAAATAAACAAAACAAACAAAACCTTTATGATGTACAAAATGTTATAGTTTTCTCCTAAAAACAAGCAGTTTTGGAAAAAATATCGACCTTTTTAAAGATAATTTACATATATATTTAGTGAAAGATAAGAAATAAAAATAACAAAATCTTAACCTTTAATGTTGGAGTACTGTAAGATTCTGAAAACTTTATTTTCTGTTACACTTAACATATTAATATTTTATAAAATTAATTTATTGTTATGGAACTTTCCAGTCAACTAGGTAGTAAAAATGGTCATACTACAAATTTGCTGGAGATTGTCTGTTATTAAGCACAAAGGGCTGCCGAAATTGGCCTGGCATGGCCAATCGCGTAAGGCGTGTGACTCGTACTCCGAGAGTCGCGAGTTCGCGCCAAACATGCTCGCCCTCCCAGCCGTGGGGGGCGTTATAATGTTACGGTCAATCCCACTATTCGTTGGTAAAAGAGTAGCCCAAAAGTTGGCGGTGGGTGGTGATGACTAGCTGCCTACCCTCTAGCCTTACACTGCTAAATTAGGGACGGCTAGCACAGATAGCCTTCGAGTAGCTTTGTGCGAAATTCCAAAACAAACAAACTGCCTATGTTCTGCTAACCACGGTTATCTTAACCAGGTTTCAGGTAACGTAAGTCCATAGTTTTCCCGCTGTGCCACGAGGGTACTGCTTTAGATCGAAACTGTCCAGTTAGGCCTATACTTCAGATATTGTGTCTAATACAAACTCCAGCTCTTGAGTTATACAACTCATCAAATTACGTTCCAAACAACGTGTGAAAAAAACGCCTGTGCATTTTATACTATTTAGTTTTTATGAATTAATTGAATATATACAACCTTCAAACACGTAATATACGCGCATTCTAGAAAAATATAATTATTTACCGTTTTATTAATTATATATCTTTTCTAATTATTGTTTTGATTATTTTTGCAATATTTATAGGAAAAGCCAATATAATATTTTAAATAAATGATTAACGGTTCATCAGTATTGTCCTAGAATATGTTAAACAGTTCCACATTTAAACCACTGCAATTTAAATACATTTGAGCCCTTATTTTAAATGTATGAGAACTAAGTTGGATAATATTGTTCTTCGTAGATATCATGCAGTGTTTTCATAATAAACCCCAGGGAAATAAGGCTTCATTGAATCTAGAGTGAGTGGGCTGTATTTATGTTTAATGATAATAATAAAAAACGCAGCTTGTTTACAGAATCCAACTGGTGTGCTTTTGCTTAGCTATAAACATCATTTGACCTTGTGTCAGTTGTTCGCCTGAATACAAAATTACACAGTAATTTAATGTAGTTTGTTTATCTAAATAACTTATAGAATTGTTAATGTTATCGCAATGCCGAAAAGATTTAGATTATTTTTTTAAGTACCGAAACTTGTTTTAGTTTCATATATTTTTCATAGAGATGCTTTTGCTGCAATAAGATTCAAACCGGCAACCCACTAAGACTTGTCAACCCACAATTTGATTTGTTTGGTTTGAATTTCGCGCAAAGCTACACGAGGACTATCTGCGCTAGCCATCCCTAATTTAGTAGTGTAAGACTAGAGGGAAGGCAGCTAGTCATCACCACCCACAGCCAACTCTTAGGCTACTCTGTTACCAATGAATAGTGGGATTGATCGTTACATTATAGCACCCCATGGCTGAAAGGGCGAGCATGTTTGGTGTGACGGGGATTCGAACCCACGAGCCTTCACCATCTGGCCTACCTTTGTCACAGTGACTGGTAAACTTCCAGTAAAAAAAAAAGAATTAGTACGTGCCCCCCAAAGGCTCAGCGGTATGTCTACGGACTTACGCGCTAAAATCCGGGTTTCGATACCTGTGATGGGCAGAGCACAGATATCCCATTGTGTAGCTTTGTGCTTAATTCAAAACAACAACCTAATACGTTTCTGGAATATTTTGAGCTACTATAAAGCTAACTGGTTCAAAATTAGTATTTTCATTCAAAATACTTCATGAGTTTTTTTTTCTATATGCACTGAATTAAAAGGAAAACGATTACATAAACAATTTATAATCTTTATTCTACTCTTTGGATAAAACACAGAAAAACCAGTATGGCAACAACAACAGACAAACAAGTTGTTGTTTAGAATTAAGCACAAAGCTGCACAATGGGCTATCTGTGCTCTGCCCACCACGGGTATCGAAACCCGGATTTTAGCGTGTAAGTTCGCAGACATACCGCTGAGCCACTGGGGGGCCAGACAAACAAACAAAATACTTTAAACAACATTATTCTTTTACAGTGCTTCTCAGTGTGGTCTTCGGATCATTGGTGATCAGAGAGGGTCTTTAAGCTGATTTATGGGTAAGGCACTGATGAAATTTTTGTTTTTGCAAGCAAAAATGAGTGGAATTTATGTACGGTGAATAATTATCATCGTTAAATATTTTCACAGTTAACGCATTATTATTTCTCATAGGGTTATTATGAGTTAACAACTTTTACTCATGGGCATAATAAAGAGAAATGAAGCTAAAAATGTTTGCTTGTTTAGAATTAAATATAAAGCTACATATTGAAACCTCGGTTTCTAGCGAGGTGAGTCTACAGATATATCGTTATGCCACTGGGAAAACGCTAAAAATGAAATATTTGTGATATTTAATGCATTAAATTTAAACGAAATAAAAGAGAGAAATGTTAATAAAATAACAGAAAACAATCTTAGGCTTACGGGTAAATTTACATTGAAAAGCTTAACTTAAAAGTAAATAAAAGAAAAATCCAGTCGAGTTCTTTGTTTACTTTTGGCAATTGGCATGGCCAAGGGCGTAAGGCGTGCGACTCGTAATCCGAGGATCGCGGGTTCGCATCCCGGTCGCGCCAAACATGCTCGCCCTCCCAGCCGTGGAGGCGTTATAATGTGACGGTCAACCCCACTATTCGTTGGTACAAGAGTAGCCCAATAGTTGGCGATGGGTGGTGATGACTAGCTACCTTCCCTGTCGTCTAACACTGCTAAATTAGGGACGGCTAGCGTAAATAGCCCGTAAGTAGCGTTGCGCGAAATTAAAAACAAACAAACAAATCATGCAAAATCTGAAACATCAATTTCAAATTTTTGAGATATTTTCGATACAGTTTGCATAAAGATCATCTTTAGCATAAGAGAAATCATAATCCTTATTATTTTCCAGCAAACTATTCAACTTTGCAAAATGTGTCAAACAATTATTTTTTAATTGTTCCGAAATGAGGTTTAGCTTTAATTGAAATTCATGAATAGAAGGTGATTGTTCGCTTATTATTTTACCTCTTCCCTGAAATTCAAATTATTCAAGTGAGCCATCATGTCGCACAGAAAGAGGAAATCATACTGCCATGAAAAAGTTTCAATTTCAGAGAAATTTTCAATTTTACCTTTTTCAACAAGATACTCTTTTATTTGAGGAAATAAATCTTTCCAAGACTTTTCCTCTACTTAACCATCTTACATTTGCAAAATCAGTAAGATCATCAAAAGTACAGTCACTGTTTTTTTCAACGACACAAGAAACTGTTGAAGGATGAGAGAGCTTCCACTTCTAATATAATTCACAATTTTTACAATAATGTTCATCAAATATTTCAATTCATCACTTTTAGACATCTGAGCACATACATTTTCCTGACCCAAAATGCAATGGAAAGATAGCAGCTTGGACTTCATGTTATTTTCAATTAAATACTGCTTCAAAAGAGAAACATGACTTCTCTCCAGTCATGTCTGGAGCACCGTCTATTGTAACAGAAACCAATTTTATAAAATCTAGATCGGACTGCTTCAGAATTTTTTCAAAGATGTTTTTCCCACATGTTCAGTCTCATAATTCACAAAGGCCAAGCATTTCTTTCCCCATTTAAGGATCTGAATTTGCTTATTGAACTCAAAATATAAACCATGCAGTGTCACCAGCATCTGTTATCACATGCAGTGATAAAGAAAAAAATACAAACAGTCTTTTAGTTGTTCCGGCAACTGATTTTCTCTGTCTTTCACTAACTCTAGCATTTTACGGACAGTTGTTCTTCGGCTTAATTGCAAATTATTTACCTTTTGAAGAATATCATCTTTATTTTTGAATCATAATTCTTCAACACAATCAATTGACAACACATTGATCACAATCAATATTTCTTTTACCAGTTCAGTATCAGATAATGATTTCTCTTTTTGAGCTAGAATCCAAGCTACTTTATAAGCTTTGCTGACTAACTTGTTCTAGCGATGATAATCTTTTTAGGTCTCTCTTTTGTTCATGAAGTTGTTCTTTCAGACGGCTAATTTCATTCATACGATTTTTGTTATCAACTGGAAATTTTACATCAATTTCATTATGAAAATTGTTAGTGTTGCTTAAGGTTTTATACTTTATCATTCTTAAAAACTTTGTGACACAAAATTCGCACTGGTTTATTATTTGCTTAAATGCAAATTTCGACTCCCACCTTTCATTAAATTCGCTGCCATTCTATTTTCGGCAGTAAAGCCAGAATCAATTAAATTGTTTTTATTGTCTGAGTGTTCGCTATCATCTGGATTCTTTTGTTTTCGGAGTACCCGCTTATTCATATTATGGGGTTAGAAACGAAATATATTTAAATACTTGAAAACTGCACAATAAAAATATGTTTGCAAGCGCATGCCAAACAACGCACACTCGACAACAAACATCTAAACCAGATTAACGTTACAAACTGAGCGGAGTCTGTAGCAGTGATGAAGCGCGGGACATTAGCGATGATGTGAGGCAGTGCAGCAGCTGATTACCAAATTTGCGATAAAAAAAAATAAACGATGGAAAAAGTTGATTCCTAAACTCGAGTTGGCCACAGTTGTGCTATCCACTGGTCACGGAGTTGTCCACTCTTGGACTAGAGGATGGAAGGGTAGTCATTACCATACACCGCGACCTCTTGGCAGTTTTTTTGTCAATGAATAGTGGGACTGACTCTCACGGCTAAAAGAGCGAACGTGTTTAGGGGAATGGGGATTAGAATCTGACCACTTTTAAAAATCATTCCTTGTTTGTACAAGTTCTGAATTAAAATCACTGCAGTTACAATTACAATCACTCTTTAGAGTACAGAATTTTAACTAATATCTTGTTGTAGGAATTGTTTAAGAAAGCATCTTAATAATAGTGTAAATAGGAACACTGATTTTGACTAGCTTCTTGCGGGATGTTGGCTCTGCTTATGAAATTCAACCTTATATTGTCAGTATAATTATATAATTTTTGGAAGGAATGTTCAAACATTACAGGTACATAATAAGGGTATTATTTAGACATATTAACTCAATTCATCTATATTTTAACTTTCTCACAATTCTTTTTCAAGTTAGTACATTCTACGTTTTATTTGCAAGAAAAAAATGCATCCATGATGAATTAACTAATCTATTGAGATGACGCTTAATATTTAATAAAGAACACATTTATATCAAACTGAGGTCAGGCCAGTCTAGTGGCAAGCATACTGGGATTGTAAGTTCAATAGCTCATGATTGATGATCTGTTAATACAAAAACGCACTATGAACTTTCGGTCTACTGGTGAATCATAATAATGACAGTCAAAAATCACCATTTGGTGAGAATGAATCAAAATGGCTATGCACAACACTTTTACACTACATCTTCAGGACTTATTATCACTAAATCTTATAATAATATTCTTTTTAGACTTTTGTTTCAATCAGTTCAAAAAGTCACAGTAAATTCATTGAAAACATTTTAACATAAACAGTAGCTTAAATCATGTTTGTTTGTTTGTTTTGGAATTTCGCACAAAGCTACTCGAGGGCTATCTGTGCTAGCCGTCCCTAATTTAGCAGTGTAAGACTAGAGGGAAGGCAGCTAGTCATCACCACCCACCGCCAACTTTTGGGCTACTCTTTTACCAACGAAAAGTGGGATTGACCGTTACATTATACACCTCCACGGCTGGGAGGGCGAGCATGTTTAGCGGGCGCGAACCCGCGATCCTCGGATTACGAGCGCACGCCTTAACGCGCTCGGCCATGCCAGGCCAGCTTAAATCAATAGAAGCACATTTTAAGACCTGATTATTTGGGTATCGATTGTATTTTAGCGTAGCTATTTACTTGTGCGACTTAAATATGTTTTTTTTAGAAGTATAAGATAAATGAATAATTTTTAAACATTTTTTTCACATTTTGTTTTAACTAAACTAAATTTAAAATGTTGAAATCCCTATGACCTGAGCACCACCTTTTGAAAGCGTCAGGGTTATAGGGATATCTGTTGTTTTTTTATTAAGACTTCTTGAGACTTCGTGTTTTTCTGACAAACTGAATTTGGTTAGTTTTTGTTTGTTAAGTTAGTAATATGTAAAAACCCAAGAGGAAATATACAAAAAAAATTTATTCAAATATACAGAATTATAGAATACACACAAAGTGATGCAAAATATTTTGTTTGTTTGTTGTTGTTTTTTTAATTTCGCGCAAAGCTACACCAAAGCTTTTTGCACTAAGCGTCCCTAATTCAGCAGTGTAAGACTGGAGGGAAGGCACTAGTCATCACCACCAATCGCCAATTCTCGAGCTACTCATTTACAAATGAATAGTGGGATTGACCGTATCATAATAACGCTCCCACAGTTGAAAGGGCTAGCATGTTTGGTGCGACGGGAATTTGAGCTCGCGATCCTCAGATTACGAGACGAGCGCCTTAACCACCTGGTGCAAAGTAACTATACAGTTGCTTTATTATACTATATACATATATATAGCACAGTTTCTACCGTCTTAAATTGAAACGAGCAATAATTAAATTAAATTTAATTGTCTTTGTAATATTTTCTTCAGCACTAACCATATAATGCAAACTATACCAGCTGTACCAATCGTATATTGCTAACTTTACACAGAAAATTCCTCAAAAACAATAGAAAATAGCTTGGTTTTTGTATACTCGGTATATAAGACAAAGCTACAGAGTATATGCAGGGAGAATTTTCGTTCAGAATACACAGTAAAATTCTTATTAATTTAATAAATAAAAACAAATGCTAAAGAAATTAAGAAAATCTGCTCTTACAAATGTGTTTGTAAAACTTTTATAATGCTATTTTTAATTAACAGTTCACTTGCAATATCCTCTTATCTCTTTTGAACTTGGCCCACAAATAGAGTAAGTAAAACGTGACCGCAAAATCAGGTGTCTTTTGCAAATATCTAATCAGTGTTATGGCACACATTCTGTGATGCGTTAGGCCATATTCTAAAGAAAGCTTCATAATTGTCTAATTCCGGCTTATCGTACACATATAAAGATTAGTGAAGCTAACCTTACACTGATGCAATAAAAAAAGTTGTTAATTAACTAAACATTTGGTGGTTTTCTAAAACCCAAATTAAATTAACGTGCAAATGTTGTGTTGAAATTTAAAGAAAGGGTATTAAGTTGGAACATAATTATTATGTTGATATATTGTTATGTATATGTGTAAATATTTTGTAAACGACAACATGTCGTGTTGTGTTTGAATTTTCATTTGTATTATTCATTTTTCCATATTGATATTATTGTTTCGAAGTTTGAACTAAAATATGTTATTTATTTAGGGTAACATTTTAGAACTTTCTCGAATTAAGTAGACCAATCACATGTTTGTAAATGAGTGCTGGTGACTTCCTGTCTAGAAGTGTAGTCTCGTGCAAGAACGGATATGCGTGGATAGCTCTGGAGTTGTATGGAAATTGCAAGATTGTTCGAGAAATAGGCCTATCGGTATAAAAGACGAGAAAAGAGTGAGAGTTTCAGTCATCAGTTTTTATTCGAAGAATAAGAGTGAGATTCAGGCATCAGTTTTAGTTATTTGAGAAAGATTAAGTGTTTGCTGTGAATATTCAACTTGGATTTGTGATTAAAGTTAGATCTACGGAAGTTGTGATTTTATTTCGTCAATCTCTACGATACATCTGAATTACTGCTTGAGCTGAGAGACGGCGATTTCATTGAACTGTGAACTGTTTCGGGATCTCTTCGTGGGACCAAATTCACACCCTAGACTGGAATTTGAGACTTTCATTTTAATTCATTGTATTAGATACAGGCCAGTACCGTTTTGTATTGTGATTTATTTTGAAGTTTGAAACTAATATTATTTTGTTTTGTAATTAATTTCGAATGTTGTAACTTAATATCTGTCACTATTATTATATAATTCATGTTATATCTGTTATATTTGTTAATAGTTTAGTGTAATAAATTATACAAGCTGTTATCTGCGTTTTTCTGTTGCGTTTAGTCTTCGAAGAACTTAAAACATCAATAAATACGTAACAATATAAATAATACAATTCTCTTATTTTATCTTTAATATTAGGCTTGGCATGGCCGAGCGCGTTAAGGCGTGCACTCGTAATCCGAGGGTCCCGGGTTCGCGCCCGCGTCGAGCTAAACATGCTCGCCCTTCCAGCCGTGGGGGTGTATAATGTGACGGTCAATCCCACTATTCGTTGGTAAAAGAGTAGCCCAAGAGTTGGCGGTGGGTGGTGATGACTAGCTGCCTTCCCTCTAGTCTTACTGCAAAATTAGGGACGGCTAGCACAGATAGCCCTCGAGTAGCTTTGTGCGAAATTCCAAAAGAAAAAAGAATCTTTTAATATTTTGTAATTTTTATGTTATATTTCATTATATATGCCCTAAAAAGTAAAATATTTTTAGTATTGTATAAGTTTAGTATACCTGAAGTAGTTAAACCTTATGTGTTTAACTACAAGGCAGATGATGTCACTGGGATGATGATGTCTCCATAAGCAGATAGTGTTACTGAAGTACAATAAGTTGGTGGTCTTACAAAAGTACAATAGACAGATAGTGTTACTAAAAACATTGCTGCTAAGACAGAAGTGTTACTAAGGTTCTATGAGCAAATTAAGGACAGTATTAATATAATTCTGTAGAAGGTCATTGAATTGCACACTGATTTTGTCTTGTCTCAACCTATTTAGTCATATGTCCTATAAAGTTTTCATGATTATCACGCATACAAATTTCAACTTGTGTTAACTTTATCACATATATTTAATTATATGATCTAAAATTTTACAAGTAAAACTATTTTTTTCAGCGAGACAATTAGACGTTCTGTCTTCTTTTGTAAAAAATCTGAAAATATAAATTGTAAGATCTCATCTGATATATAACAATACAGAACACTTATTTGTAACTGACAGAATTAATTAATATATATTCGATAATCTTTGAATGAAGCAAAAGTTTGATTCATGTCTCCCCAAGTGTTTGTAATTTTAATAGGCCAATTACCATATTTTATTCTGTTTATAACAGGTTTAAATGCTAAATAATGTGTCTAATTATATTTCACTCAATATAATTAAACATTTTATGCAGCATTTATAAGAAATATAAGAATTTAAAACAAAGTACATTTTTGTCAGTATACAACTTGCCTGTTAATATAAACTACAACTGTTTCTGGCCAGTAATTAATTAGGTAATGCGTTACGACTCTATTCATAACAAGACAGCTGCAAGTGGTAATGGTGTTATAAGTTATAAGTGTTCTCTCTATTTAAGTTAATTACTACTTTCACATCATCCGGTGAGTCAGCGGGAAGTTAATAAATTGTAACATTAAGATTTTGGGTTCAATCGTCCCTGTGCGCACAACATAGGTATCCATTATGAAGATTTGACTAAATATTTCAGGCTAACAAGTTGACCATTCGGCTGTAGATGAGCTTTTTGAGGTAAAGAGATTAAATAATTAAATCTGCAATTCCTGCTAAGCCGACCAAGTTTAAGTACTACGTGTTATTTCTGAACAACATGACATGCTGTTTCAGTAAGTATTAATGGAATTTCTTCTACTCTCCAAGCAGAAACGCCATGAAAAAGACCTACATTAGTCCTGTGTACCAATCAAGAACTTTCAGAACGTGCAGTAAATAAAATTGTATATATATTTTTCATTTTGTTCTATGTTTTATTTCTTTCGTTCATTCCACGAAAGTAAAACTTGTTTTATGATGTACTTGGAAATGCCGTGCGTGGTTTCTTGAAACTGATTAGAAATAAAAAAGGTATACATTTCACGGGACAGTAAAATATATGCCGATTTATTAAATTATATGGTGGACTCACTTTGTTGAAACTCGGTTAGTAAGTTTCTGTTTGATTATTGATTTTTTTTTAAATCAACGTACTGAATTATTAACCAAAATGATTGTGAAAGAAGACCATTTGAATGAAGAACGTTTCAAAGATCATTTGAAATAAGACTGTTTGAAAGAAGATCGTTTGAAAAAAGGTCATTTGAAAGAATACTGTTTGAAATAAGAATATTTGCGAAAAGCAACATGTTTGTAACTTATATCCTTTTGATCGTTTTTGTTTGTATGTTTTTTAATAGAATTAATGTTTCTACCCTGTAAACGTTACAATTAATGAATGAATGTCTTCCTATATAGGTTTCCTGACATGGACAAGTGATTACGGCACTCGATTCGTAATACGAGGGCCCCAGGTTCGAATCTCCGTCACGCCCAAAATTCCTCGTCCTTTCAGCCATTTAAATGCTATAACGTGACAGTCCATCCCACTATTCGTAGGTGAAAGAGTAACCCAAGAGTTGATAGTGGGTGTTGATGACTCAGTTGCTTTCTCTCTAGTCTTACACTGTTAAATTATGGACAGCTTCATGCAAAATTAAAACAAAAATAATCCACAATTTTGAATTTACAGTAATTTAAGTTTTAACATTATTCTGTCGTCCACAGGACAGCGTTAATTTTATGTACTTACAGCGCTAAAGTCTGAGGCTTAATTCTCCATGGTGGATACAGCATATATCCCAATATAAGAACCAAATAAATAAATCAATGTTATTTTTATTGAGTGGTAACGAAACTTTTCATCAAAAAAATAATTTTAGCATAGTTCACGACAGTTCGGTACATATTCAGTCTGGTTGCCAACTTGAATGCAACATTTGTGATTAAGGCACCTCTTCGATCACGATCAAGGTGTCGTTAGGAGATAATAAACTTTCCAGTCAGGACGATGACATCTTTACAATGTGGGAACTCCTTCAGTGACGATCAGAACCTGAGAGCACCCCTTCAGTCATGGTAGTGGGTACCTTAAGAATCTGCACCCCCCAGCACAGTAATATGTCTGCGGACGAGCAATGATATAAGCTGGGTTTTGATACCCGTGGTGGGCAGAGCATAGATAGTCAATTGTGTAGTTTTGTGCTTAACTTCAAGCAAACTAATGAACTCCAGAACATCTGAATGCTTTAAGTTGCGAACAAGGTAAATTTAAGACCTGAAAACTTCTTCAGCCATGATGAAGTTATCGTCGGGACCAAAGATTGTCTTTAGTAACAATTAAAATAGTTTTAGTCTTAAGACATGAGAGTTTCACTTGTGGTGAAGGAGTCTGCAGCATTTAACCATGTGTTCAGTTAATTGAATTACTCTTAAGAAATAACAAGCTATTCATTTATGACCAGCATATATTTCAAACACTTAAACTTCCTCAAAATGTTCAAGCCTTCAAAAGCTAATATTTTGCAATAGATCATCATATTCAAAATAGTTCATTACATATGTACATTTATATGTGTACCTGTGCGAATTTCAAAAGAAATTTATGGAATGAGTTAAAATAATTGTTAATGTACAAGCCTTTTTGGCAAAGTTTGAGACAATTGAACCACAAAGCAATTAAGTTTTTGGTTTGATATAAATAATGGAGCCCATGAATAGTTTAATCTGAGATGTAGTATAAGACAGTAAGACTTCTGAGTGATTTATTTTGTGGTGCAGTACAAGTTGATGGAATACCGAACAGATTTGATATCTAGTAAGATAAGGACGATCAGATTTTAAAACGGGTTATATTCTGATAAGATATGGGATGACAGAAACCTGAAACGGTTTATTTTCTGGTTTTGTGAGCATATAGCGTTTCAATACGCTGATCAAAATAACAGATATTGTTTACTGCAACGTGTACAAGAAAATTATTCAATAATTAAAGAAAAATAATAACATTTCCATAATATTCAATTAATTTAATTTTCTAAATAATCCGTGGGTTCCGCATATACACTAAATAAAGTTCAAATATCGCTGTAGTAATATCCTTAAATAATTTGTGATAACAGTAATAGTACAATTTAACATTTTGATCTTTGTTCATTGGTTCGCATAATATATATTCTATAGCTTGTTTGTGTGTTTCAATTTCGTGAAAAGCTACACGAGGGCTAACTGCGTTAGCCGTCCCTTATTTAATAGTGTAAGACTAGAAGAAAGGCAGCTAGTCATCATCACCCACCGTAAACTCTTACGAAACTCTTTTACCAACGATAGTGGTATTAACTGTAACATTATAATGCCCCACGGCTGAAAGGGCGAACACGTTTAGGGTGACGAGTATTCTAACCCGCGACCCTTAGATTACTAGTCAAACGCCATAATCACTTGGCCATGTCGGCCCATGTTGTAAAGCATCCGTAAAGTTTATATTCTAATGTACTTCACTTTAACTGGACGAATTCCTTCAGGTCAAAGGTTCCAAATTACAAGAATATTTGGTGATTATTTAATATTTTCTCCAGTTAATGTTTATTTATTTCGAAAGTCCAATTACTTAATATTGTATCAATAATTACAGATCTACACGTTTCTAAAAGCTGTTTATTAATTAACACTGCTCAGTTCTGAGAATTTCTGACAAACATTACCTGATTCTTCATAGGAGGTATTATAAAATATCGATTATAAATAGATAAAAGCTTTATGGTCCCGTGTCAGCTTTGGAAGGACGCAAAGCTTCTGTAAATAAAGGACCAAATATTGATTAGGAAGTATTAATCTAGAATAGTAATTTTAAATGAGGTTATGTTTCTGTATATCTAGTTCCAACTTTGTTGCTCGTAATTTATTAAACTTATTTAGTATATGTTATATACTAAGGTTTCTTAGCCGGGGGCTCTTTTCTGTTTTAAAAGACAATTAATTTCGTGTATGCGCAAACCAAAATTCAGAATTACTATCTTATATAATGTAGTTTGTTATTAGACTAAATATAATAAATTATTTAATGACGAGTAGACGGGATGTTTCAATTATTAATTTTTAAACAAAATAAACAGAATGAAAAGTAATATTCCGTGATGACGAGAAAAACCACTTGTAGAGAAATTTATGTATGTAAAAACGGCTGATATGGGTATAAAAAACACTATGTAGAGGAGCAAACAACGTTTCGACCTTCTTCGGTTATTATCAGGTTCACAAAGAAAGAAAGGGTTACTGAACGATAGCTGACCACATGTTTGAAGGCGATTGTGTAATTGAGTATAGGAATGTAGAGGTTGTGCTCGGATGTTGAATATATTTATTAAAAAAGGCATAAAGGTGTTACTTTGTATTGGTTTATTTTGGGCTTGAGTTGTTGTATAAGTAAGGCTTTTTTTAATTTTGCGTTTGTTTATATGTTTGTTTCTTTATTTAGTATTTGGGTGTTTTCTATGGTTATGTTGTGTTTATTTGATTTGCAGTGTTCGAAAACGTGTGAAGGTGATTTTCGCGTTCTTTGAATCTGGTTTCCATTTTTCTACTTCTTTCTCCGATATAGAAGTCGTGGCAGTTATCACATTATATTTTATAAGTAATGTTGGTGTTGTGTGTGTCAGTGTAGTTTTTACATAGTATAGACCTTAGTATTGTGCCTAGTTTTTGAATAAATATGGTATCAACTGGAATGTCATATTTTGTTACAAGTTTTTGCCAAATGTTGGTTATTTTTCTGCGATCAGTCGTTGGTAAAAGAGTAGCCCAAGAGTTGGCGGTGGGTGGTAATGACGAGCTGCCTTCCTTCTAACCTTACACTGCTAAACTAAGGACGGCTAGCGCAGATAGCCCTCGTGTAGCTTTACGTGAAATTCAAAAAACAAAGAAATAATCATATTTCCTTTAGACAGACCACACTTTGAATATCAAAATGGCAATATTTCTTAGGGGTAGTTAAAGCGAGGTAGAAGCCCAGAAGAGTAGGCACACCGCATGGTGATAATCGACAATAACCAGCACCTAAACAGATTTTAAAAAATACTGCGTAAAGTGGGACTGAACGTTACAAGACGATCGTATCTTTTTTCACTCAGTTGGGCCCGCCATGGCCAGGTGCTTAGGGCGCTCAACTCGTAATCTGAAGGCCGCGGGTTCGAATCCCTGTCACACCAAACATGCTCGCCTTTTTAGCCGTGGAGGCGTTATAATGTCAAGATCAATCGTTGGTAAAAGAGTAGCCCAAGAGTTGGCGGTTGGTGGTAACGACTAGTTGCTTTTCCTCTAGTCTTACACTGCTAAATTAGTGCAGATATCCCTGCGTGAAATTAAAAATTAAACATTCGCTTATCTTCGATGGCACATGATCGCGAGATTACATTTTATTAAACAGAGAACAAGAAAGAATTAGGTTAAATTTTGTTAAAAAGAGATCATAGGAGGATGTGTTTCTTTCATATAGTAAAGCTACCTCGGACTGTCTGTTGTGTCCACCGAGGAGAATGGAACCACAGATCTTAACCTTGTTAATTCGAATACTTACCGCTGTCCCAGCGGGAAGCATCACACACAAGAAAACTTAGATTAAGTTAATATTTAATAATAACTTTACGTAAGACAAATTAAGAGCGAAAGAAAACAACTCTGATAATATGGAGATGATCTTGGACTAAAAAGATTCAGTCTCGAAAGTTCTCCCATGCTTTTATGATTTTTTAATGAAAGGGTTTGTTGGTTTTTGTTTTTGAATTTCGCACAAAGCTACTCGAGAGCTATCTGTGCTAGCCGTCCCTAATTTAGCACTGTAAGACTAGAAGGAAGGCAGCGAGTCATCACCACCCACCGCCAACTCTTGGGCTACTCTTGTACCAACGAATAGTGGGATTGACCGTCACATTCTAACGTCCCCACGACTTGGAGGGTGTCCATGCCGTGCGTATTTAAATACCTATAGATACCTATAGGTGTTCCAGACAGTTGATGAGAAAACGCCTAAAGAAGAGTGCGACACGTTGCTGTTTTTGCTCGTTTTCTTGTTATCCTTTAACGTGATTTTTAAGAAATATAAATGACGTAAAGTAACTACATAATAACGTATGATACTTACTGATATGAGCAATATAGCTATATATACCATGAACTTTGATAAAGACTAGCCGGTTCAATCATCACACAACTTGGAAAGATAAAGAAAAACAACGAAAATAAAGAAACATTGGTCACTGCGGGAGTTAGATAAAAAACAAAACATTCTGGTTGATTACTTGTGTTATTTTTTTCGGACAAATTACTGACCATTACAAAATGCAACCCATTATATGACCTTTCTATTGAGGTTAAAACGTTTTACTACCAACAGTTAATGGACCTTCACGGATTTATATATTTAATTGTTTAAGATAGGTAACCGTGTTCGTTGAATAAACGCATCCGAGTTAATAGTTATTCGCGCATAAGTGGTTTAAGTATTTAATCCTGTAATGCAATACATTCTGCGAGGTACCACTTTTGATATTATTGTCTACAACAGACCATTAAAACAGAAAACACTTAAGAAATATATATATTATGTACACTACCTTTATTTCACCAATAAATACATACATACCATATTATGTAAGCCCATAGGTAGTTTACTTAACCCGATTTGTTAATCTCCTGGATTGGAGGAATGTTTCATGATATACAACAATAAAAATGGCTATCTCTCACAACAACTTTCTCTGCATTGGAGTGATATATATGTAACAATATAGCTGGCCATGGTTCGTAATAATTCGTCATGCGTTGCATGAACTCAAGATATAGTTTAGAATTTACAACAAAACACAATGACCAGCGTACAGACCAATTGGCAAGACAGTTAATGATACGTTTGACAGCACTTATTAGACAATATAGATACCAAATTTGATATAAATAATAGAAAAATACACACACTGTATTTTCAACATACAATACCAACACATTTACTCATAATTCAACACCTGAATGATTTTTTTCGATTAACCAAAATTAATTAAACATATTTTTTCTATTACAGTTATTAATATAATAAATTATAATATCGTAAAAATCATTTTAAATGTTACCTTTCTGCACAAATATTAAAATAGAAACTAACGTATTACGCATCGACCTGTGTGGCCAGTTGTCAGTTTTCAGAGTTACTACCGATTTCCTGATGCTTTATTACCGAAGTAATAGAGGATCTCAGTTTTTATTTTCTCCTACGAACGTATTTCAAGAGGAACATTACTGTAGTCTGAGATTCGTGCAATTTCGGTCATCTGACAAATTAACGAAGTAATTAGAACGTGCAACTGATAACGTGAAAGCTGAGGTATACGAAGAACGTGAATGTGTTTTTTCTCGATATTTGTTGCAGTCTTTTCACAATTTGTACTTGACCATGACCAGAAAATTTTATGCGATCAAGTGTACGTTTAAAATGAAAATAAACATTTTCCTAAGAAAACAACTTCCATCTCTCAATATAATTCTAATTCATGTTTACGAAGGGATACGTGGCTTATCATGCAGCTTCGTTTCCATGAGAATGGTATTTGGATGAGTTTTTCTACCAAACTTATTCACAAATAGATATTTATAACAATGCTTAAGTAATTTAATAATTATACTTTGGGGTGAAGCTTTACGCAGGTTCCTATACGGTAATCAGAGTTAAATATTGAGCAATTTGACTAAGATACAATTCATAATGTCAGGTCGACTTGATATTCTGTATAGTAGAGTTGTTTTTGTTAAACTTCTATTCACTTAAACCTGACTTAAAACAAATAGCATTATTTAAAATATTAAAATATATAATTTAGAATGGCGTAAAACAATGTTAAAATGATATTATACTGACTTTAACTTGAATGTACACTGGGTTTGTGTAATTATGTGAATAGTACAGAACGAGTATTTACAAAATTATAATTGGCTTAGTTATCATGAAGGTATTAAAATTATTTAGGTAATGTGGACATTATACATTAATTTATTTAGTTTAAAAACCTTCAACTATACACCGATGTAAATACCTTAAATTATATATATTTTCTAATTTATTTATCAATTAAGATTTTAACTAAAAATAACTTAATCTGAAAGACACAATCTCTGAAATTAGCTAAGCCTAAATTAAACGCGGAGGCATTAAAGAATGCCACATAGCCATTGCTGACCCAGAAGCCAACATGTCTCTGAAATGAGCCGCCTCGTCACCTTTGGTATGCGGACCAATCACAACGCAACCCAAGTTTTCTTTCTGGCCCAAAATATTATCATTCATAACTGAAAACTCGAGTACGACACCCCGTAGCATTTCTTTTGCTACATTGAATGTCAAAGCTTCATTGAATATAGGGTTAAGGGTTCCTTTCTGTGTAGTGGTCTTCCTCTTTTTGTACCTCTTCCCACCATAATACAGCGACACCTTTACGTAAGGATCTGTGTACAAAACCAACAGATACAACGAAAATACTTCAATACATATTATTAGTTCGTTTGTTGCCCTGTTTCAATAAAAATAGATAGTTAAAAATTTGAAGCACGATAACACAGTTGCAAGCATTACATTTATTAAACTGAATTTGCTAGTGCCTCTATTAACTCGTAACATTTAAAAAGCAGAACTTGCTGTTATCACTATTACGCCCCTTACATTAAAAAAACAAAACTTGCTAGTATCATTATTATGCCCCGTACAGTTAAATAAAAAGAACTTGTTAGTGCCGCTATTATGCCCCTTACATTTAAAAAATAGAACTTGCTAGTATCAATATTACATCCCTTATATTAAAAAAACAGAGCTTGCTAATGTTACTATTACACTTCTTACATTTGAAAACAAAACTTACTGGTATTACTATTATACCTCTAACATACAAAACATAAAGTGACCTTAATTTTCTACTTTTAATTTTAATAGAGTTTTCAGCTGTTTTTTATTTTAAATTCGCACGGAAGGGGCGGCATGGCCAAGTGGTGAAAGCACTCGACTCATTATCTGAGTGTTGCGGATTTGAATCTCCATCATCACACCAAACATGTTCGCCCCTTCAAGCGGGGGAGCATTAAAATGCGACAATCAATCCCAGTATTCGTTGGTAAAAGAGGAGACCAAGAGTTTGCGGTGGGTGGTGATGACTAGCTGCATTCCCTCTAGTCTTACATTTATAAATTATAGAAGGCGAGCGGAGATAGCCCTCGTGCAGGCTTATGCGAAATTCAAAACAAACCAAACCACTTACTGTCATTATTTACCTGAAAATACAATACTCAGAGCCTAGGAAATCTATCAGCAACAGAATAAAAATTCGTTTTCAGTCCATGACTATTTTCGCTTCCACAGAGAACCCAAGTAACAGTAACTTTGACGCATAGTAAATGTAATACTTGTCTGTCAGTCAGTATACGAATATCAACACTAGCGCTTCAAAGGATAATATAAATATCTTTAAATAGTATTATTTAAAAAATAAAGCTACTCAATGGACTATATGTGTTCTATCCATCACGGGTATCGAAAGCAGGTTTTTAGCGTTCTAAGTCTGCAGATATAGCATAGTGCCACAGGGGAGCAAATAATACCTTAAGAAGTACTGATAATGAAACATATCAGTTATGGGAACTGCTGTTATTACTGATCATGTACTGAATGAAAACTATACCTTACATTTATTGTAGAACTTAACCCTGTATAAATAAATTAATTTGATACTAACTGTTATTATCAACGTATTAAGTAATTGTTTTAATAAAATTATTTTTTGAATATTCTGTATGAATGCGATATGGTCGTTATTAGCAACTTTATTTATGTAAAAATAAAGTGTATAGAGCAACGTCAACTAATACGAATTAGTTTTTTTTTCTTTTCCTGATCAAATTCTACCTTCTATCAGATATTGTACATATGTACTTTTAATTTAGCCTCCTAAATGCAAAAAAAGTTTTGCATTAAAAATGAACTTTTGTCAAGAAATAACGTTGATATAACAAAATAAAGAAAGGTCCAGCTAATTCCAGGTGGTATATTTCAAAATATACAGATCTGTGTGCAAGAAAAGCTAATTAACTGGCTGTAGGCCTACTGAGTACGCGTGTAGGTAAAAATAAAAAATCCAAAAAACATGTTATCCAGCAGGAAAGTAAAGCAACAACAGTGTTCCTTTTCAAAAACATAATTACAAAGAATGCACAGTCTTATAAAAATTTATTGTTTTCAGCATAACATACCTGATATTTTCTTTCTTTCGTCAGCAGACACAAGATTTCTGGCTTTTAATATAACTACTGTCAACCTCTCGGCACTCGGTAAGTAACCCAAGGAAAACATCAAATCCCCTAAGTCAGGCTAGATAGGAATGAAATAAACGAATAGTTGAAATATTTGGGAGTAGATTTATTCCAAGTAAATGGTGTGAAAAATAAAACGTTTCTAACAGCCCATACAAGAAAAAAAATTGTATTTGTTTCCGGACACTGAAATAAATAATTAATTTTTCTATTTAAACCATAGTTTCTCAATTGGATTTGCACAAAAAGCTTTTGACGGGTAGTCAGAACACATTAAAAATATATGTATATAAAGTGATGTATACATTGATAACAGTTCAAGACTTCACTTCAAGGAAGATTGTTTGTCTTTTGTATGTTTTTGAATTTCGCATAAAACTACTCGAGGGCTATCTGTGCTAGCCGTCCTTAATTTAGTAGTGTAAGACTAAAGGGAATGCAGCTGGTCATCACCACTCACTGCTAACTCTTGGGCTACTCTTTTACCAACGAATAGTGGGATTGATCGTCACATTATAATGCCCCCATGGCTGAAAGGGCGAGCATGTTTGGCGTGACGGGGATGCGAAACCGCGACCCACAGATTACGCTTTGCGTGAAATTAAAAACACACACGAATAATTTTCTTTATAGAAAAAGCTTAGCATCGAATATAACTGATCACCAAATCACACTGGTGATACTAAACGCATAAAATGCTTTTGTTAAATTAGTAAGCAATAACCTGGTCATCTGCTGTATCGCATATGGTTATTCCTTTCCACAATGTTGTCTTCTTGGTAAAATCTATACGATCCAATGGTAACTGTACTTTTCCCATACAAACATGCCTGGAATATTGGTCATAATCGTATATCAAAATTTCCAGCGTCCGTTCTTGAAGCTCTGGTGGAGGAACGTCAAAGACAAAATCTTCTTCGAAATGAGGGTTAAGAGTTTTGCGGTGGACAGTACTTTTTCGAACATCTCTGATATCTGGAAGTAACCAGACCTGTGAGTAGAGAAAAAATAAACACATTTAAAACTACATTCTAATAATTCCATATCAACATACATGCAAAATTATATCGAAGATTATTCAAAAATAATCCCTAGAACTAAACCCAGAATAGTTCAGAGAAAGTAAAATACAGGGTATTCGGAAAGTCACTGTATACTTATATATTTACTAACAGACATGTTTCAATACAGCATACGAGGATGTAAATTTTAATAACAATTATAAACAATGTTGAAAGTAACGCCCGTTGGCATCAATACAAGACTTGGATTCTTCTTATTTTGTTTCTAAACACCACTATAAATTGCTGGCTTGAAATAGACTGAATGAATGCTGTTATTGCAGCTTTCAAAACTACACAGTGACTTTCCAAACACCCTGTACTTACCACAAATAAAATCATAATCAACGAAACGGATCGTTGTTTGAAACGGTTACGTTTCACAACAAAATAATAATACAGGATTAGAAAAATAACGATAAATAAAGCTGATGTATCTGCATAAGATAAGTTTAAAATGAATTAAATCATGAAATTAGAATCCATTTATTGTTGATTTTTTTTCGATAAAGGAGAAGCAAAAGTAAGTTATACAAATCCTGAAGTTTTACCAAAGTTAACAAGATGATTCAACAAAACATTCCTTATAAATATCGCAGCAGAACATCGTGACAAGATTACTAACATACTTAAAAATAGATAACGACTGGCATGGCCGAGCGCGTAAGGCGTGTGCCTCTTAATCCGAGGGTCGCGGGTTCGCACCCGCGTCGCGCTAAACATGCCCGCCCTCCCAGCCGTGGGGGTGTATAATGTGACGGTCAATCCCACTATTCGTTGGAAAAAGAGTAGCCCAAGAGTTGGCGGTGGGTGGTGATGACTAGCTGCCTTCCCTCTAGTCTTACACTGCTAAATTAGGGACGGCTAACACAGATAGCCCTCGAGATGCTTTGTGCGAAATTCCAAAACAAACAAAACAAAGATAACGACTGTCTTTCTTCGTGAGTAGCCACTTTTTCACGGAGAGGAAGTAAACACCTGGCCCAGCATGGCGAAGCGTGTTAGGGCGTTTGACTCGTAATCTGTGGGTCGCGGGTTCGCATCCACCGTCGCGCCAAACATGCTCGCCCTTTCAGGCGTAGGGGCGTTATAATGTACGGTCAATCCCACTATTCGTTGATAAAAGAGTAGCCCAGGAGTTGGCGGTGGGTGGTGATGACTAGCTGCCTTCCCTCTAGTCTTACACTGCTAAATTAGGGACGACTAGCGCAAATAGCCCTCGTATAGCTTTGCGAGAAATACATAACAAACCAAACCCTCCTTACCTTTGCGTAAGGGTCAGCTGTTCCACTAAAATCTCTAGGTACAAGGTCACATATCTGAATCAGTCGAACACACAGTAAAGAGAACTGGATGTTATAGCTTACAGAAAACTGAAGCGAACCTTGTGAGTTGTTGTCTGAGCCATTAGAGGACACCGCTTCCTGTAAAACAATGAGATCTTATTCTATTGAGTTCTTGACTTTACGTAAAATACGTATATATTCTATAGAAATGAAATTTTCCGTGTTATTCGTGAAGTACTTTAATATTATTTTTTAATGTAAAAAACACATTGCGATGCTTATCTACCATTACTTTTAGTTAAACTTACGGTATTCTCAGCAATACCAAATAAATAAATTTATTAACAACTTTTCAATCTTCAGAAAGGAATTGCACTCCATTCATTGAGAAAGCCGTAATTTTGAAATACTATAACATTATTTGCGGACTGAATCTTCTGAAAGACAATAATTTCAAATAATGAAGTGTCAGTAAGAGTTTACATTATTATCATATCATCTATAAGTTATTACCACTTATTTTCCAAAGGTGCGTCAGTGATAAATTTAAGGGCTTATAACATTAAAATTAGTGGTTCGATTTCCACTGCGATAGACAAAAGGTTGATAGCCAATTATATAGCTTTGTGTTAAAAAACAAAGACGGTTGCTTCAAACTTATCGTTTCAAAAAATTATTTTTGAGAACATTTTCTAACGTAATTTGGGAAAAGTGTTACAAAGTGTGATTCTTACTTTTGACTTGCTATTAATATAAAACCCAAATAACCAATGAGCCAATAATTCGTGGAAAAAAACTAGCACAGTTCGTAAGAATTTATCACATGAACGCGATAAAGCCTACTTTCCCACTTGGCCTCACTCACTGTGTTCTGAAACGGTCTCTGTTCTTCCTAAGTCTGAAGGCAGCGGGTCAAAAATTACATAATCTATCATTTTGACCAGTCTACAAAAAGGAAACTGTGTATATCTTACGTATCTCATTAGAATTATTGTAAATGTATTCTATTCTTTTAGAGCACCGAACGTTCAAGTTTCATACATCACACGCAAAAACACTGAGGTTAATTAAGAGCTAGAATTTGTTCTGATGGGCATATAGCAGCAGAAGAGCACTTAACAATACATTTCATTCGCATACAGTAAAACCAACGCTAAAAAATAATGGTTTTTAATACTGTATTTAATCCAATCGGGAAAATTAATCATATACAGATATCATCTTGGTGATATTCAATATATCTGCACTACTATGAAAAAGTAGCCTGGTATCAATACTAATACGGTTTTATCAACGTAATATCTTGTATGAATGGTTAAATTAATCCAGTAGATATATCACTTTAGTGATTTTTAGCGTAATATATTCTTTAACGTGACAAATCAGGCAATTAAAGATATCAGCTCAGTAATTTTCAACAGATCTACTCCAATCAAACAAATGAGTCCAGTAAAAGAGTTGACTTCGTAGTTTTCAAAGAAAGATATAGTTAATTTTGAAAACCAAAATTAGCGATTTGCAGAACATATCTAGTTTAAAACTGAAAACTTAGCCCATTGAAAATTTCAGTTACACAATGTTCAGTAAATGCTACCCAATGGTTCAGTGGTAGATTCGGATCTTATAACATCAAACCTTTGATTTTAACAACCGTGGCGAACAGGGCACATATAGACCATTTTGTAGTTTTGTATTAATGATAAACAAACATAAAAGTGCTTTATTTGTAGACATCAATTTCTCTGCAGATAACCCTAAACAATGTCACTAAATTATTTGGTGTATTACATTTTAAAACACTTGCATATTGAATATCAACTTTTGAACAAAATTCTTACTCTTTTTTTTTTTTGACCAATTAATGGTCGGTGCTGCTACTTAGTTTCTTAACACCAGAATAAATTATAACGCAGTTTTTAGTTCAGTTTTGTACGTTACAACATTTCATTTCCGTTTCTTGGGAGGCAATGCTGAAAGAAACCCAGTACTTGTGCCAATTCAATACATGTTAATAACATTTAATAGAGCATGACAAAGCTGTGTTTACTTTCTATTATTTTACTGTTTAATTAAACGTGATACGTCTTGTGAATTGTACCAATACGTGTATGTAAAACACTAAGATGTGAAATAAGCCTCAGATACCATCAAAATGCAGTTTTATCAGTGAAATTTATAACTTTTTTCCCTAAATGATACGCAACAGACCCTTCAATATAGTTTTGCCATATATTTCGTTTTTTTTTCCTTCATGTATACTATTCCATTTATGAATTTCTGCCTTCGCTCGTGTATTATAAGTCTGTTTAAAAATTCAGAACTTACATCAACTTTGCAGGGCTATATTATAGCACTGTTTCTTTCTTTGTTGAATAATAGCGCATATTGAAAATTAGGTCTTATCTCAGTTTGATCTGTTTGTTTTTGCTATTTTTTGAATTAGATACAATACAATGAGAGCTCAACTAATTTTATTACATCTGGACTTATTTGTTTACACGGAAACATCATGGAACAATATCTATCGTGTATGGCTCAATTTAGGGACATTTTTCAGCGCATTCCTCATTTTAGTGTTACCAATATACAAATTTCAGTTTGACATTTTTAAAACACAGTTCCTTGATTGATCGGACACATTAAAAAGTAAACAACTTTAGATGTTTTCTTTCAAACGTTTCAAACTTTTATATTATATTTGAACAAATCCAAGTAGTTACCTTATTCTGGTACATCTTAGCATCAAACTGTGTGTGGTTCAACTTGGTGTACATGGAAGTCAGTCGTGATCTGATTGGACTTAAAGGTAGGGGTGATGGTTGAACGTATTTGATCAGGGGTGAGGCTCCTCGCTCTATTGTTGAGAATCCTGTTTGATGGATGGTAAATGGAGACACTTTTGTTCCCAATGGGGTCAGTGGAGTGTCCGGAACTTGCTCATCTTCAAATAATAATTCAAAAAAATGCATTTAATTGAAAAGTAATTATTCCTATAATATATTTAGTCTAGAGTGCATAAAACATCCAAGTTTTGTTTGGTCTCAGGTGTTGCTGGTATGCTGTTCATATATGATGTTACAACGTTAATCATCCCGTTTACAAAATGTTTCAAAAGCAGTTCAAATCTGCGAGATCAAAAACCGACACTTATTGTAAGAAACATATTAACACTACGGGAGTATGTTGTTAAAAATAGGTTACATGAGATTAAGTCTAGAAACGTTTACTTGAATTACAATTGCATAGCTGTTCACATGAAATCCACAAACATCCAATTCTGTTGTAACACTGCATAGGAAGCTAGATTTACATTAACATAAATATATATGTTTTATTATAGTAAAGCACTGTACTTCCAACATGCAGAGTAGTTATGAATTGTTAAATTATTTACTGACTTAAGCAACTCAGTTAATAATATTAGTGTTGATTATTTCAAATGTTTGCTACCATATACACACACGCACGCACTACCGAAATTGTTAGCATGCTACGTTATTTTGAGGTGCTTTTCCATAAATAACTTTAAAGCTGGCAGAAACAATAATTGAACTTCATTTTTCTTACCACTAAAATCAACTGCTGTCTCTCTTACAACACCCTCTTTATACATGTCATATGGAACCCAGTCTCCTCCAGATTCAAGATTTTGTGATCCATTTGAGCCACGAGGCCGGACAAACCTGGAAACACTTGAGTAATTTGACCGAGTCAACTCTGTAACACCACCAATACTTCGAGCTTCAGATGCTAAAGGCTTAACTTTTCCCTTTTCTTCCGCAGCAGTAAGGTTTGCTTTTTCAAACCAATTTAATTTATAGCGTTTTGAACAAAGAACGTAAAATAGGATCCCGATCAAAACAAGAAGAAGTAAAGAAACACAAGCGTATATAGCAGCTGTGTATTCCTCAGAGAGACTGTTCTTGTTTAATGATGTCATAATCGTTATCACGGGTTATAAACAGGTAGAAAAAAGTTTAACACTTCAAAACGGTATATTTCTTTTAGCTGAAAAAAACAGAAGGGAAATCGTGTTAAACGCAGAATGTACAAACAAATATTTATCAAGGAAGATTGAAAAAAAATATAATCAAAACTCTTCTTCGTTTTGCTAAATCTGCCTCGTTTAGTAAGATTAACACATTTTTAAATTGACGTTAAACAAACTATAGTAAAATCGTGTACCATTTAGAAGTACGTCGATTCCTCAAAGAGCTGTGATAATTTGAATGCCAATTTCTGTTTAAATATTTGAAGCTCATAAGGTATTGGTTTAATAGGTGGTGCTTACTATTGAATTATCGTAATAGTTGTGGTATATATGTCTAGTGTTTTCAACCTGAACAGCGCTTTATACACAGATGGAGAAAATAGTCAGGTCACAGACCCTGAGAGTTTATGACGAGTTTTCTAAATTAGGGAATTTAGAAATATTGAATAGGCGGAAGACAACCAGCCAACAACAACCACCGTCATAAGGGCTTTTTCAGTTGCAGCATATTATCATTAACAATGAGTATCTCATTTGCATTAGCTGTAATAGTTTCCTGGAAGGCATACATCTCTGTCTCCGCTTCAAATGATAAAACTTTCTGTGTTATATGTTGCATCCTCTATATTTTTGTATATATATCTACGATAGGGTAACATAATATTTTGTTATTATTTCCATTTTATGGGACTAGTTCTTCCATTCCATTACCGAATGTAAATTTCAACACTATGATAATGCTTCAGTGATCCTTGCTAACAACTGAATCTAGTAAGGGATCTGCCTGAATGAAAAAACTGGTCAAATTTTAGGATATAAAATAACTGTCATGGTATATGCGTATGGTACTGGTATATGCTAGAAGAAATCAATTTAATGACACTCCACAAATAAATCTTGATAAAAACAATGTTTAACATTATATATTAAGTTTTGTTTTCGTGTCATGGCCCGAGAAACGTAGAGAATTGTCAGTAAAGCAGAGAATTTGCATAACACTTAAGATGGTGCTGGTTGAATTCTCCGGCAAATTACTGCAGCCTTGAAATACTCCCCAAACACTGTAAAGAGCACTCTAGGTCGTGAGGTCGAGAAAAGTAAATTTGAAAATAGGAAAAAAAGTAATAAAACATCTACATTCAATGATACTGATGTTAAGTATCTTATCTTCGTCTATCCAGCTTTAAGGGAAGACTGCCACTGATCTCAGCATAAGATAAACAACCATGTACCAAATGAAAGAAATGTGTCCATATTTACAGTATCATGAAGACTGAACGAGAATAGAATATTTGGTCGCATAGCAGTTTAAAAATCTTTACTTCAATATCCAACTATAGCCAAATATCTGAAATTTGCTAAAAGGTAAAAAACTGGGACATTGACTATTATAAAAGGGTGTTATGGACGGATGAATCCAAGTT
The DNA here is from genome assembly GCA_011833715.1 of Carcinoscorpius rotundicauda. Classification (NCBI taxonomy): domain Eukaryota; kingdom Metazoa; phylum Arthropoda; class Merostomata; order Xiphosura; family Limulidae; genus Carcinoscorpius; species Carcinoscorpius rotundicauda. The sequence goes on from CM022400.1 coordinate 21,781,678, forward strand.
TGAAATATTTGATCCAAAGCGTTGTATGTCCGGCAGAAGAAAGGTGAAAGATATTTACTTCAATGCATATCATAGTTCATGGTAGAAGACAGTGTTATGATTTGGGGAGTTTTTCTGCCGAGATAAAGGTAATATTTATAAAATAGATGGAATAAAGGACTACCGCAAGTGCCATCAGATACTGATCCGTTATGGAATATCTAGTGGTTTACATCCTATCGGTAAAGAAGTATATAACTCAGACTATTCCAAACACTCATCTAATCTGTGTAGAAATTATTTAAGAATAAAGTTGCTGGAATCATTCAAATGATGCAATAGTTCCAACAGAGCCATGGTGTCAGCCCACTTGAGCAGCAGATAGATCAAAAATTGACAAATCAAAAGTTCTATCCAAAGAAACTTTATGGTTGTGTATTAGAGACATTTGGAGTAAAGTCACAAAGGACACTTTGATGAAATATGTTGAAACAATGACTGAAAGACTTTCTGCAGTTATTAAGCCAAAAGGGGAACCAACAAAATATTAGCTGTTTGCTGAACACAAGCACGTCCATTGAGTTTCTGCTGTACTAAATATGATTCATATTTCATTCTTCTTTGAAAGTAACTTGAAATCTAATTTTTGACTTTGTTTTTACACTTTTTTACTGTATTTTATGCCATCCTGTGTTTAGGATCTACGGTAGATTCTTATAATGTGCATCACTTTCTGAATTAGGTTAGTTTTACCTGCCATAACTTGTACTGCACTCATAATACAATTAAATATTGCCACTATATAATAAACAGTGCATTCTCTACACAACTGAGAACTTCAACTTTGGGAAGCAACGTATTTTTATCACAATTAAATATCTCAAACTCAGGAATAGGTGTGTTATTTGTGTCATTAAATACTGAAACTTTCGTGAAGAGTGCATTATTTACAAAATATAATGTTTAGGGACGACAAGAGACCTATCGGCCCATCTAACTTATTCTATCCTCTAAATTAAACTAAAACTATGAAATTAAATTAAAAAAACACTAAAGGCCAACCCTTATCATGTACTTATCAAGCTTTCTCTTTTACTTATTTAAATTTACTGTCTCCACAAAAACCGAAGGCAAAAGATTCCAAAGGCCAACATCCTATTTGAAAAATAAAACTATTTTAGTTAAAGATGACTCCTGAACTGCCAAAATTTATATTTGTGTCCCTTAATCTATTATTTTTTACCTTTAAGTATGAAAAAGATGATGCATCAACATTAATAATTCCGTTACCAATCTCAAACATCTCCATCAGAACTTCTATAACTTTTCATTCAATAAAAAGGTTCGGCATGGCCAAGTGGTTAAGGCCCTGACTCGTAATCTGAGGGTCGCAGGCTCAAATCCCCAACTCACCAAACATATTCGCCCTTTAAGCCGTGGGTACGTTATAAGTAACAGTCAATCCCACTATTCGTTGGTAAAAGAGTAAACCAAGAGTTGGCGGTGGGTGGTGACAACTAGCTGCCTTCCTTCTAGTCTTACACTGCTAAATTAGGGACTGATAGGCAGCAAGTCCTTGTATAGCTGTGTGCGAAGTTCAAAACAAAGAAACAAACAATATTTCAAGTTAAAACAGTCTCTACTCGCACAACAAACCCTCCATTCCAGCCACCATCCTAGCAGCTCTCCTTTGAATCTTTCACAGCAATTCAATGTCCTTCCTAAGGTGAGGAGCTTAAAACTGAAAACAATACTCCAAATGTGGTCTCGTCAGTAACCTACAAAATGAAGGTATAACCTCGTTAGACTTGCATTCGATATTTCTGTAAATACAACCTGAAATTCTACATGCCTTGCAACTATCAATAGCACACTGCTTGGGTAACTTGGAAACTGGTGAACAGTTAGAGTAAGATGATCCTTTTCTTTCATGACAGTGTATTATGATAGCCCACGTGCATAATCTTTCATTTATTATAATTAAAACCTATTTGCCATTTATTTGTCCCACTCACTACATTCTCTTCATGGCCAGCAACACCCACCACCTTAATATCATCAGCAAATTCAATTAAGCTATTGATTAATCTTTATCTATGTCATTGATGTACTTCAAAAAGAGTAAATGAACTCCATTTGTAACAACTAACAATTTTCACCATCTATTCAGTGAACAAACTCATATCCCCCATCTATAGAGATAAATGTTTCACAAGCCTTTTATGTATCACCGTGTCAAATACTCCATGAAAACCCATGTACAACAAATCCATACCCTTATTGTCATGCACATACGTAAGTAGTATCTTTTTCGAAGAATGTCGTACGATTTATGAGGTAATTTTTTCCACAGTAAATTCATGTTGACAATCCAATAAAATTCTAAAAATTGTTAAATTACTTTGCAAAGCAACTTTTTTATCAGATTTTCCTAAACTTTTCCCAGAATGTATATAAGGCTAATGAGTCTGTAATTACTGGGACAATTTTGGAAAAGGTAAGTAGCATCAGCCATCTTCCAATCTTCAAGACACTGCTCGCTGTTCAAGCACTTAGAAAAAACTGAAGCAAGTGGCGCAAATAACCGGTCATTAACCTCATTCGTAACCCTAAGGAAAATATCAACTGACCCAGGAGAATTATAGCTCTTTAAACTACTCTTTTTTTTCTTAACGAGAAAATGATCATTTTGCTCGATCTTCTTTCCATCTACCGACTTTTCAAGATGAAGAATATTAAATATTAAATCTTTATTAATAAAAATTGAAGAAAAAGATTTCATTTATCTATTCAAATAACTTTGCTTACAATCTTTTATTTTGAGGAAATTTTTGTCATTAAAATCATTAACATTTAACGATGTTTCAGTTATTTTCATTATATCAAAATCCTTACCAGCATTTTAAAGTCATCGATTTTATTTCCTATACTTCTAACATTACCATAGTAACAATTAAGCATACCGTTAAAACTACTTTTATACTCATTTCATATTTAAATGTTTCTTTTTGTTGTTTTTGAATTAAGCACAAAGCTACACAATGGGCTATCTGTGCTCTGCCCACCACGGGTATCGAAACCCGAATTTTAGCATGCAAGTCCGCAGACATACCGCTGAGCCACTGGGGGGCTTAAATGTTTCTCTGCCTCTTATTAGAATTGGATTTAGTTGATCTTGGCCTTCACTACTATCTAGCCTAAGTTTCAAATCCCCCTTCAGCTGATTCAATCGTGGTAACAAACCAGACACATCTCTCTCTATCTTATTTAAATGTAAACCATCCATTAGATGTACCTTAAAGTAGGTATATACTGCATTTGGGAAATCTCTATTGCATTTCAAACAGAACACTTCTGGAGACTTTGCAAACGCACCTTCAGTATTATTTCACGTATATATATATATAAAGTGTTTTATACGATGTTGTTTAGTAACGATATTTGTGGCAGCTGTTTTAATACCCACAGGACAAAAAAATTCCTTAGCAGTTATCAGAGCCAAAATACCATGATAAAGCTTCCAAATATGAATAAAGTTTTAACTTTGATTTAAATAAAACTATAAACAAAAATTCAAAAATTATTGAAGGTAATTTTATGAAACATTAGAAAACTCAAAATAATCAGCTTATAAACGTGCGATTCTGCCTTCACCTCTGACAACTGCACTAATACTTAATAGTAGAGCGCTTTCAAGATTTTGAGAAGTATGCTTAGGAATTAGGGGTCATATCAAGTATGTCAGTCTCACTCATTCAGAATGATCTTTCAACCAGCATTTATTTATCTAATGAGACTCAATGGACAATCACCATGTTTCAATAGCCTTCAATTTATTCTGTTGAAAAACTAAGTTGTGCAGTTTGGATTAAAGAGCTTGTTCATTCGGCTTCTACAATCTACTTTTTCTGAAAACCAATTAAGATCTTGACAACTAAAGCAGAACAGAGTTCACATGTGTTTAAATAATAACTCAGCTGTCAACGAGAAATGGCAGCTGTTATAACACTAAAAGTGGAGTTGATTGATACATTATAACGCTCTCACAGAGTGAGAAGCTGGCATATTTGGCTAAAAATTTGCTCCCACGACCTTCAGATCGCATCTAGAGCACCAAAACCATGAGGAGATAAAAGGTATGAGAGCTCATAGAAAAGAATTTCCCAGCGATGTTAAAATAATACCACTCTCTTAACATGCAGTGTTTGTTATTAGGCACCTCTAAACATATTTCATATAAAAACAAAATAAATTGATATGAAAAAAGTAATGGTGGATTATAATTAATGTGCATGTTTTTCTTCCGTTTAATTTGTTTGTTTTTTAGAATTTCGCACAAAGTTACTCGAGGGCTATCTGTGCTAGCAGTGTATGACAAGAGAGAAGGCAGCTAGTCATCACCACCCACCGCCAACTCTTGGGCTACTCTTTTACCAACGAATAGTGGGATTGACCGTTACATTATAACGCCCCCACGGCTGAAAGGGCGAGCATATTTGGCGCGACGGGGATGCAAACCCGTGACCCTCAGATTACGAGTCGCACGCTTTAACACGCTTGGTCATGCCGGGCCACTTCCGTTTAGTATCCCATTTCAAATTGTCAGATCTTGCATTGTTCTAGACCTATTGATAAATTTATCTGGATATCTAGAAACGCATTAAAAGGCTTTACTGAAAAAAAGAGAAAAAAGAGAGAGCAACTAAACCATCCAGTGTTGAAGAATTATACAATTTGTGAATCGAATCATAGCCTGGTAAAGTATATTTTTATTTGAGCCTAAAGTAGCAATAATCACCAGAAAAAAATCCTGGGACACACATTGTACTTCGTTTTATTGGGTGCATATTCCTATAAAACACTACATGAAGGCAGAGGTGATCTTTCGCAGTAACGATTATACATCACAGATTTTTGTTATATTTCTTGTAAATTAAATAACCATCTACCAAAATATAAAATATTTGAAGAAACTTGACTAGGCTACAAAAATAATTATAAGATTTAAATCTTTGAATGCAAAAAATATATTTGTTTTGTTTGTAATGTTGCGTTAAGCTAAATGAGGGCTATCTGCACTAACCGTTCCTAATTTAGCAGTGTAAGACTAGAAGGAAGGCAACTAGTCATCATCACCCACCGCCAACACTTGGGTTATTCTCTTTACCAACGAATTGTGGGATTGAGTGTCACATTATAACGTCCTCATGCCTGTAAAAGTGTGATACAATGTTTTTGCTAGTGTTTGCTTTCGAAATCTGAATATTTCTTCCTTTTTCATGATTTTAAACTCAGTAATAGTGATGTAATTTTTAAAGATCTTGAATACAAAAACATTAATACAAATAAGAATATAATTTCTACACGTTATTTTGTAACCTGTTGTTACAAAATAAAATAAATATTTCTATTTTTAATGAAAGCCTGTCTTTCACAAAATATATTTTAATTGATAATTTTAGCGAGCTCCTATTCGTTCGTAATCAAACTTAGCTTTCTATCATTCATCAGAATTTACGAGAAGAAATGCAAAGAAGTTTATGCAAAAATTCATGTTTTAAACTTCCTACACTAGTCTGAAATATATAAATAGTTAGTCAAACATTTATAAAAGCTAAAATTAAAATAATTCGCCCAATGTTATCATTCATTAACCAAATGCGTGACATTGTTAGCAGTGATGAGCTATAAGGGAACTACAAATTGGTGCCCCTCCTTCTACCTTCTTATTTTTACTTCAAAGAAAATGCCTCACAATTTTTAATCTGAATTTATTAGTGTTAATAATTAAGGGAAAAAATATATTTTTAAAAATATATATTTTATTAATTATTATTGATTCACTATACATTTCATGTTTTATTATTTGTTATTCAACGCGCAAAGTACAATGGACTGCTTACGGACTTTATCAGCGGTATAACGGTATGTCAGCGGACTTACAGTGCTTTGTGTATTTTGTGTTTAGATTGAAATAAACAAACACACCCTTCCCCAACGTCGACGGGTCCTCAGTAACTAACCCTTTTTTTCCATTGAATAAACGGTCCTGATTCTTAGTCAAAAAATAATTGAGCTCTGAAGCTAGTTATAGACTAGAAAATATTAAAAGGATACAGATAGTTTCTCTTTAAAGTGTATATCACTGATCGTTTATTTTCTTGTATTATGAAGCTATTAATTAAAATATAAAATGAGTTTATGGTATTTTTATATTAAACATTGAAAATAATGGTTTCCTTTATTATTGTTGTTAACGAAGGTCAGTTAATTCACGCCTAAAACTGTTAAATCACAGAATAAATCACAATTGGTCAGTTTTACGTGATGAAATAATGTTTCACGTAATTTCGAAGTCTAAATAAATTCACAAGATAATTTCCTCGATTGAATCAATAATTATCTTCTGAAATTAACATCCTGTAAAACATATGTTACCTATTATTTTGATTATTGAATAAAAGTCTGTGCTCCAGTTACTCTGGAAGCTACATTTCAATGTATTTAAAGCTAGCAAGATTACTACGTTAATGTAGCTTATGTAGGCAAGGCTTAGTGTCAGTTACAGTCTACTAGGCTTCAGCGTTGCCAAACATTGAAAACAAAGATAAGCTTTGTAAATCTGATTAATAAGATCTTTTTTATGTGTTTTTTTTTTCAAATTAATTATCTGATTTTTGTCATTAAACTTCAGAACAAGTTCGCCTTATCGATGCCGATAACTCTCGTTTGGCACTAAACAACTATATCTTACTTTGTAGCGTTCGAGAGGTGTGTTAGAACAACAACATATGTGTCTTAACTCTTTGCTATTTATCTCTATATATTTTAAGTACTTTAAACCGATAAAATGCACTGAACCCTATAATACTATTAACACATTTGTGTTTGTTCGACAAAAAATGCTTCTTTGAACCCAACAATACTGTAGAACTAGATGTGGATACTCTAAAACTACGCGTGTTAGTCCTACAACAATACTTTCCTGAATCCCTTCCACACTGTAAGACTGTGTTAGTCTCATAACACTACTTCTATGAACTCTACAATAGTGTAAAACTACGTCTTAGCCCCATAGAAATACTTCTATGAACCCTACGATAATGTAGACATGCTTTACGTTATACTAATAACAATATTTTCCAATCCTGTATTTATTTCCAAGTTCTATTGCATTAGTATTGTAGAACTAAATGCGTTAGACCAAATACAATATTTCTTCAAACCCTGTAGAATAACAATATATTTTACCAAACTGTTAAGCTAAATAACCATGGCCTGGCATGGCCGAGCGCGTTAAGGCGTGCACTCGTAATCCGAGGGTCGCGGGTTCGCGCCCGCCTCGCGCTAAACATGCTCACCCTCCCAGCCGTGGGGGTGTATAATGTTACGATCAATCCCACTATTCGTTGGTAAAAGAGTAGCCCAAGAGTTGGCGGTGGGTGGTGATGACTAGCTGCCTTCCCTCTAGTCTTACACTGCAAAATTAGGGACGGCTAGCACAGATAGCCCTCGAGTTGCTTTGTGCGAATTTCCAAAACAAACAAACAAACAAACAAGCTAAATAACCCCCAATAACAATAACTATACACAACTAGTAATATCATAATGAAGTAAAACTAGATGTGTTAGGCCGATAACTATAATTTTCTACAGCCGCTAATATTAAATAGTGTTGTAAAACTACGTGTTAAATTAATAAGAATTTCTTTCCACAACCAACACTATAAAACTAAATGAGTTAAGCCAATAACAAAATATTCTGCACCTTACTTTCTTATGAATCTAGATATGTTAGATCGATAAAAAATATTTCTCTAAATCTTATAAGGATTGTATAGAACTATCTATGACAGACCGATAACATTATCTCTCCAAACTCTGTCACATAGTCCTTTGGATCTTACTATATTGTAAAGTTAGATATGTTATGGATATAAACATCTCTCAAATTATATAATAAGGAAGTTTCAATCACATTACATTGTTGAAATCTGCCCATTTTACTCGGCTTTCCTGAAACAGTGCTATAATTTTATTGTCATTACTTTCTGCACACATAAACTAAGCGCCAAAATATGCATCACATTTCATGTAATTGCTTCCGGCAATAAAGCACCGAAGTAAACCAATATCCTGATAATAGGGTAACAACCAGGGAACCCGAAACTCATGCTGTGATACCATTAACTTCTCATATTTGAGGTTATCAACTTAGGAATAACATTTCTCTTGCCGAGAAATAAGCACTCGTTTCTTTTAGCATAAATTTCAATCTGCGCCAACATCCCTGGATATTGTACATAACGTTTTGAGTATTTTACTACTATTCAAGTTTCATACCACAACAGCTACGAGCAATGTTACAAGCTGGCAGGACTTGAATCATGTCACAATGTTTTATATTTGTTGTGTTTTAACTGTTTAACTGTCAGCCTCTGACAGGAAACGTACATTTGTGGCCTTCGAATTGTTTTCCAATCTCAAAAGTCTATATTAGCTTTCGACCAAGCCTTATAACTCTCAAACATATTATAGACAAACATTTCTAGTGGACCCCCAGTGGCTCAGCAGTATGTCTGCGGACTTACACGCTAAAATCTGGGTATCGATACTCGTGGTGGGGAGAGCACAGATAGCCCATTGTGTAGCTTTGTGCTGAATTCAAAACAACAACAACATTTCTAGTTCCTTTCAGTCATGATTTAGGCTAAATATAGGTTTTTTTGTTTGAAGTGTTTTCAAATGGTATATAATTTCGAAACAACAAATATCACCATTTTCAAATAATGACTATGAAAATTAATTTTCAACTTTCTTAAAATATGTCGTAAAGACACAAAAATGTGAGAATACGTATAGGTTAAATATAAAACCGAAGAAATTAAATACACTTCTCAAAATAATTAAAAAGCAGTTGAAATTTCGTTAAATGTTGTTGTCTTATTTTATAAACTGCTCCAACAATATTTGAATGTAACTGAACAAGCTTTTCTGATACAAGCCGTAGTAAAAAATAAACATTTGCAATTTGTTTTCCCAATATTTAATTTACTTTTTTGAATGTTTACTTCCATAAGGGCAAGTTATAGCCAGGTGGTTAAGGCATTCGACTCATAATCTGAGGCTCCTAGGTTCGAATCCCCGCCATACCAAACATGTTCATCCTTTCAGACGTGGGGTGTTATAATGTGACTGTCAATACCACTATTCGTTGGTAAAAGACTCGCCCAAGAGTTGGCGGTGGGTGGTGGTGACTAGCTATCTTCCCTCTAGTCTTACACTGCTAAATTATGGACGGCTATTGCAGATAGCCCTCGAGTAGGTTTGCACGAAATTCAAAACAAAACTTCCGTAAGTTACCTGTTTCCTGTTATGACACTGTATAATGATTTGTTCAAACTAATTTATAACGTACCGAGATCTTAACAAGCTAAAGTAGCTTAACTACATGACAAAACGGAAGTCAGGTGTATACGAATCTGTAGCAGGTGCACGAGACTTTTGGTGAGAAAATGAAGCTAAAATCACGAAAAGTTTGGGTATTTACGAAAGTCAGAGTTAAGATTTCAGATCATATATGAAGAGATCTTGTTGAGTGAGTTCTAAAACATGTTTTTTACATTATTTTATCTAATAAAAGAAACAACAATTTAACAACATTTTCAAGAGAAGTAGCTTTTTTTTTCTGTCCACTCTTGTACAGATAAACAGTTTTTATTATGTTATTTATTAACTGTGAAATCATCTACTCTTGTTGATAATACTAGCATACGCCATGATGAGTTTTATTTATAGAAATCTTATGCGATAAAAGTAATATTTATGATGTAAAAATGATGATTTTTGACACTCTGATACATTTAATTATCTTTTAATTATACATTTAAGTATCTGAAAATTGTAATATCTTTACTTGTAGATTTTCGAAATACTAATACTTCCCGTTAGAAATGTGGATGTTTTGATATTGGTATTCTCAGTTATAAATAGTTATTCAGCTGAAATATTGAGAGTTTCAACTGACAGAAATTGTAAGATTTCTGTGTGCATTCGAAATAGAATATTCGGTTTGCTCTAATAACAGTTATTGTTGATACTCATGGTCCTAGAATGGTTGTTCATGTCAAGAAAATTTGCGCTGTTCATCAACAAATTTCCTCAAAAAACCGTTGAAAAAATTATAAGCTTACATCTAGACCAAGAACAATAAATTCAAAGATACAACTATAAAAAACCTTATACTGCTGCATACCATATGTTCCCAACATCAGCGAAAAAATAACCAACATTTGGAAAAAAAAAACATAACAAAACACAACATTCCAGTAAACACCAAATTTATTCAAAAACTAGGTACAAAATTAAAGTCCATACTATGTAAAAACTACACTGACAAACACAACACCAACATAATTTATAAAATACAATACAACAACTGCCACGACTTCTGTATTGGAGAAACAAGCAGAAAAATGGAAACTAGATTCAAATAACATATCTTTACACGTTTTTGAACACTTAGGGCATGCCCGTCAGCAGTCACATTCAAATTTTCTCTTTCTCAACCTGAAGATGACCTGGGAAGGTCGAAACGTTGTTCTCTCCTTATCAATAAAAGTGTTAATACCCATACCAGTTGTTCTGAGATACATTTTTATTTCAAGTGGGTTTTTCGTCATCAAAAATTTTCATTCACTTTCTACTTTTTAAAATCGTCCAAAGCTACATGAGGCCTCACTGCGCCAGCCGTCCCTAATTTGATAGTGTAAGACCAGAGGGATGGCAGGTAGTCATCACCACCCACCGCTAACTCTTGGGCCACTATTTTTCCAACCACTAGTGAGAATGACTGTAACATTATAACGCTCCCACGGCTATAAGGAAAATAATGTTTGCTTGGAGTAGGATTCCAGCTCGTGATTCTCAGATTGCGAGTTGAGCGTCCTAACCATTTACCTGGTGGTCAGGATACATGACTCACAAACTGCGGGTCAGAAGTTCGAATCCCATCTTTGACTATGCTCGCACTGTCAGCCCTGTGGGTGTTGTAATGTGATGATCATTCAATTCTTCGTTGATAAAGAGTAACCCAAGAGTTGGCGGTGGCTGGCATTGACTAGCTGCCTTCCATTTACTTTATCACTTCAAGGTTAGTGACGGCTTTACACGAAACTCACCAAACAAACAGAAAAAGATATTTAAAATAATTAATTATGCCACGAGTTTACGAGAGGGCATGATGATTTTGCTATTTATATAGCGTTTATAAAACGATATGTGAACTTCAAATCTATCTTGGCTCATTATATACATTTCAAATTTACTCAATTCTTTTAATCAGTACCGGTTATATCGTAAGTTGTTGTGTTTTTTTTGTTGAAACTGTCACGTCTGCCTTCCTGAAAGGAAATGCTTTATCATACCAACGAAACGTCAGTTCCTCACGTTAACAAGACTGCTGTAAGCACGTGGGTATCTTAAGTTCTTAGCACAGATAACGTGCGTTTTACGTTAACACTAACTGTTTACAAAATTGGAACAAGCTGAGAGTTATTAGATTTGTATTGTATATTTAAAACACTTTTTCTTCCTAAACGTTTTACAACCAACTAACCACAAACGTAAGATGTAAATGCATTTAATTTATATAGATATACATAGGAAAGAAAACAGAAAGAACTTCAAAGGTCGTCGAAGATACTAATACGGATTTAGGTACCCATGGTAGGCAGAACATACTTTGTCCATTGTGTAGCTTTGTGTTTGACACTTGACAGAAAACCCAACAAACAATCGAAGCTTTCAGAAACTATACAGGTTCATGAAGCACCCAGTGACACAATAGTATGCTTATGGGCCTTCCATGCCAGAAACCGGGGTTTGATTGCCCATTGTGTAGTTACAAACAAACAAAAAATCATTAAAATTGAACATTGGAAACTATTTATACTTACGATACTATTCAGAACATGTTTGACAAAATATGTTAATTAAATGCACAATAAGTATTAAAATAAAATACATATTTTCCAATGATGTTAGAAAAGTATTTGGTATTTTCAACCTAAGTGTCACCTTATGCGACACATAAACTAAATGACCTAAATATAAGTTCAGGCATAGCATTCCTAACGAGAACTGTTAACCAAAGAATCCGTCTATTATGCGATTATTCTTTTCTGAATAACAGAACTGACTGTCACAGTTATAACGACCCCCCCCAGACTAAATATGTAATGTGTTTTAAGTAGCTCCAACCTTGGACTTTCCAATCTAAAATTCACCTCTTTTACCAAAAGGTCACGCATGATCTTGAGATTGAAGAGAACATTCTAGGAAGTTGTATTTTTTTAATGTTCTAAACATAAACCAAATTGATATTTATAATAGAAACTTTTGAGATTAGGTTTAAACCCGATACTGGAATGTTTTGAAGGGATATATATATATTTTATAAATTGTACTTTTAGTCATCATTACCTCAGTTAAATGAAATTAATATCTTTTTCGTTGGCAGAATGCTTTTTAATATAAAGCGTCTCTCCCACAAATTGGCCATAACGTGAGTTTCTATAATTAAACCAGTTATCCAGTGTCACAGCAGTGATTTTATGAACTTATTCTATTGGAAACAAGGTTTCAATACCAGTGGTGGGCAGAGTACAAATAAACCTTTTTGTAACTTTGAATTTAACTATAAAGAAATTTATTAAACCCAATATTTCTCAAAAATACAATCCATTTTTTCTCAATTTGTTTTAAATTACGAATTTATTTTCTTAAATATTTCCATCTGTAAATAACTCACTGGGTTTTTTCTTCGAACAATAATTTTGTTTAAGAATTAAGAAAACAATCATTTGGACTTCAAATTAAACATCAAGATTTGCTTATTTCGTAGAATGAGTTATTTAACTTATTTATATATTTACATTTTTTTTCCAATTATAAAGATGAAATTTCCAACGAGTTAAAATTATGTAAATTTAACATACCTGAGATGTTTTCGCGAAATAATTACAACAGTAACAAAACTATGTTGATAATGAACAACAGGTAGAAAAGCGCTGTTCATTAATGATGTAAGTTGATATATATTCACTAACAATAATATAATATGGTAACTAAGCAACCACGGCATAGAGTAGACCATCACTATCAGAACACTGCACGCTTGAAATATTCACCAGAACACCTCTCAGTGTTAGTAGCTTTCCCAGGCTTTTTACTTGTTGGAAAAGTCACGAGGTTATACTTCAGCCAATCACAAGTGATGTTAAATACCAAAGTTGTACTGCGAACCTGAAAATGTTATACCAACAACAACAAAGAAACATGAATCTGTGGATAAAATTGATTGTAGCTTCAGCTATATGTAGTTACTAAAAACTGTATCGAAGGCGAAGAATAACCGTTCAACCGTTGATATTTAAGAAAAAATATTGAGAACGCGCAGTTTTTTAAATAAACATTGAACTGATCGACAAATCAGCGGTATTCTATTACTGACGCATTCGTTCAAATTGTATTACATTTTACATGTTGAAGTGTTTGTAACTGAGATATGTTTAGAAATATGTACAAGTAAATGTTAGAAAAAAAACAACAGACAACTAAGTTAAACATGGTCTGAAATAAAATGAAGTTTTTACTTGAATTTCAAACGGTGATACACAAAACCTGGTTTACACTTGGCAAGATTGAACTTGCGGGAGGCCTGGCATGGCCGAGGGCGTTAGGGCGTGCACTCGTAATCCGAGGGTCGCGGGTTCGCGCCCGCGTCGCGCTAAACATGCTAGCCCTCCCAGCCGTGGGGATGTATAATGTGACAGTCAATCCCACTATTCGTTGGTAAAAGAGTAGCCCAAGAGTTGGCGGTGGGTGGTGATGACTAGCTGCCTTCCCTCTAGTCTTACACTGCAAAATTAGGGACGGCTAGCACAGATAGCCCTCGAGTAGCTTTGTGCGAATTTCCAAAAAAAAACAACAAAACAAAGAACTTGCGGGTAGATGTACATATTTACATGTATCTAGCAGAGATGGACACCCTTTACCTTGTCATGGAAAATAGTCCAATATCATGCAGTTTTGATTGTTACAGAAACTGAAGACTTGTATATCTTCTCTGACACACCGTAAACATTTAATAAAATATTGAACTGAAAAATAGATTTTTAAAAGACTTTCTAAGAAAAATGTATTTGCGCAATGGGCACTAAAATACTTCCGTATCTCCATATTTCCACTTACACATTGTGACTTCTTCAAATCTCTTCCGAATTATTCAAAATATTGTTTCTTGTGAGAAGTATCTATTTTTTTTCCTTTATACTAGAAATACGGTTTGGTTTGCATTTCGCGCAAAACTACTCGAGGTCTATCTGCGCTAGCGTCCCTAATTTAGCAGTGCAAGACTAGAGGGAAGGCAGCTAGTCATCATCTCCCACCGACAACTCTTGAGCTCTTTCACTAACAAATAGTGGGATTGACCGCAACATTATAACGTCCCCGCGGCTGAAGAGGCGAGCATGTTTGTTACGACTTGGATTCGAACCCGTGACCCTCAAATCACAAGTCGAGCGCCTTAACCCACCTGGCCATGCCAGGCCCTACAAATATGGGTTACAAGTTTCGCTGACGGTGTTCCAGGGGTTGCGAGATGCATGGATGAAAATATATTTTTTACAGGCCATGTAGGATTTATGCAACTTTTAGTTTGTTTTAATGTTTCTTCTTTTCTAAGTGTTACGTTTTTGTTTATATATCATTAAAAACTAATTGTAAAAATTTGTTTTGGCCACCTTCACCTTTATTCTTAAATAAAAAATTGCTGTGAGGGGTGCGAAAACATATTAATTTTTTTTAGGGTTGCGGGGCATAAAAAAGCTTGGAAGGCACTGTATTAGAATGTATCCAATAGGCTCAGCACGGCTTGATGGTAAGAGTGCTGGACCCATAATCTGAGGGTCACGGGATATAATCTCCGTCACACCAGACATGCTCTCTCTTTCAGCCGTGGGTGAGTCATAATGTCACGGTAAATCCTACTATTCGTTGGTAAAAGAGTGACCAAAGAGTTGTCGGTGAGTAGTGATGACTAGCTGCCTTCTCTCTTGTCATACGCTGAAATAAACAACCAAATCTGCCCAATAACTTAAAATTATGACTTCTTCAGTACACATAACTTCCAGAAATATGAGCTTAGAAGATTGTTTTAGAAACCTATTATAATAAGAGAAGGAATAAGAGTTATTGTGATGATACCACTAACGATTAATTAAGAGATATAAATATGAAGAAAAACGTTGAACTAGGATATAAACTGCCAAATTTTTATCATAAGTTTCTTGTTCAACTGTACACTACACCGCAAAAATTATGTGGACATCTGACCATCACACCCATATCTGCTTGTTGAACATCTCATTCCAAAACCATTGGTATTAGTGAGGAGTTGGGCATTTCTTTGCTGCTATAAAAGCCTTCACTCTTCTGGAACGGCTTTTCACTATATTTCGGAACATGGCTGCAGGGATTTGCTCCTATTGAGCCATAAAAGCATTGGTGCAGTCGTGCACTGTTGTTTGGCGGGAAGGGCTGGCTCGCAGTCAGCGTTCCAATTCATCCCAAAGGTGTTCAGGTCAGGGATCTGTAAAGGCCAGTCAAGTTGTTTCACACCAACCTCGGCAAACTTTGTCTTCATGGACCTCGCTTTGTGCTGAAAAAAAAAGGACCTAATCCAAACTGTTGCCACAGAGTTGGAAGCACAAAGCTCTCTAGAATGTCATTGTATGTTGTAGCATTAAGATTTCCCTTCACTGGAACTAAAGAACCTAACTGAAATCCTGAAAAACAGCCTCAGACCATAATTCCTCCTCCACAATATTTTACAGTTGGCACTATGTATTCAGGCGAGTAGCGTTTTCCTGGCAACCGCCAAATTCTGAAGCGTCCGTCAGATTGCCAGATAGTGAAGCGTGATTCATCACTCCAGAGAATGCATTTTTACTGCTTCAGAGCTCAATGGTGGTGAGTTTTACATCACTCCATCCGAAATTTAGCATTGTGCATAGTGATCTTAGGCTTGTGTGCTGCCATGAAAACATATTTCATGAAGCTCCCAATGAACAGTTCTTTTGCTTACGTTGCTTCCAGAGACAGTTTGGAACTCGGTAGTGAGTGATGTAATTGTGGACAGACGATTTTTATGCGTTACGCGCTTCAGCACTCGGCGGTCCCCTTCTGTGAGCTTGTGTGGCTGAGCTGTTGTTGTTTATAGACGTTTTTACTTCACAATAACAGGACTTACAGTTGATCGGGGCAGCTCCAACAGAGCAGAAATCTAACGAACTGATTTGTTGGAAAGGTGACATCCTTTGACAATGCCATGATGAAAGTTACTGAACTCTTTAGTATGACCCATTCTATCGTCAGTGTTTGTCCATGGAGATTACATGGCTGTGTGCTACATTTTATGCACGTTAACACGTGCTAACGCAATAGGTGTGGCTGAAATAGACGAACCCACTAATTAGAATGGGTGTTCATATACTTTTGGCCATGTAGTGTATCTTCACAATAGTTAAGTTCCCCGCTGGTACAGCGGAAAATTTACGGATTTACAACGCTAAAGTAAGGGGTTCGATTCCCCTGGATACTCTCAACAGATAGCTCAGTGTGGCTTTGCTATAAGAAAACACACACACACATATTAGTTAATGAAACTGATTAGCATTCAATATGTTTATCAACATTGAAGCTACAGTCGTATTTTATGACCATACTTGAACTGAAAAGAAAGAAAACTACCTTTGCACACTAATCAAAAGGGTAGATTTTTATGGAATGCAAGTTGTAAAAAGTGAAGGCCAACATTTCATATATATATATATATATATATGTGAAAATACTGAGAAGAAATGCCTTTGGGGCACAATTTATGAAAAAAAAAGACTGTGTGTCAAGATAGTTCTCAAATAACTTTTTGTGAGATGTTATCAAGAAGCTCAGTAGTTACTCAGTGATAGTTTTAATCAAAATCCAAAGATAGTGGTGGAATTTTGTATTTCGTGAAACAAAACTATTTAAAATGTGGCTTGAGAATGTTATTAATAGGAAGTACTTTAATGAACCCGAAAATAAGAACACCATTTTAACAGGAACAAATGAAACAGACATGTCTTCAAGATCAGAGATATATGTACATTTGCAAAGCATAAAGTACTTTACAATAGGTTAATGACTGTATTGAAAAGAAGGAAGCAGTTGTGTTTTGTCAGATAACTTAAGATAAATTTGTAAACACAGGCCTTATCCCTTTAATATTTACGAGTTTTAGAAAACTTACAAGAACTCTTGAACCTTTTTCTATGATTTGCTAATATAATATTAACATAACTTCTTTAGTGAGCCTGACGATTTAGTTAAAAAAGATAAGATATTTCGTTTAATTGAAACTATATCTTTAATATCAATCAATATTCATAGGGCCTACTTACTATTAAATAAAAAACGATATTGCAGTTAGATAGAAGCTAAAAAAACAACAAACATTTGAAAGGATTTGTATGTGTAAATACAAGGGTGTTTCGGGTATATACAAACCCTTGCATCGCTGGCGATATGCTTAGCGCTTACGTATATATATTCAACAAACTAATACTGCCACGGACAGATTAGGGGAATTTCATATAGTGTTTACAGAGGAAAGATATTTGTACAGTAAAGTTTTTCAATGATACATTGTCAGAGGGCACTAATTTCAAATGAAAGACCCTTTATGTTCCCAAAATAAAAGGGAAAAACAAATATATAGTTCTCAGATTATTTTAAATTATTAAAAGCCAGATGAATACAGATACTCTGAGCACGAAATTAATGAAATTATGTTCCAGCAGTGAATATTTTTTTAAAGCCTGGGTCAAATACTGAACAAAAAATAATGAAAAACAAAATGGATATTTTTTTATGTTATTCACCAAGATTTTGAAATTAAACTTACTGCCTGCAGCAATACCGATAAAGCTTCCACTTTTTAAAAGCATAAAATAAAACAAAGATTCGTAACTTTATAGATATATTGAAATACCAGTTTCCAAGTGTACTTTTTCAGAAAGATAAAAACAAACAAAAACAATAACTTAGAAGCCATACTGTGTTGTATGAAACATTATCACTTACATAATGTAAAAATAACTTTTATCCTAATTTGCCTAAAATTCCAAATAATAACTCACTCAGAAGCTCAGAACGACCTCTGGTTGAATTTTGTACTGTTCAGATTATGAATGTGGTTACATTTATTGTTAAAAAAACTTAATGTAAATTAGTGTATTTTGTAATGAGTGATAAAATTTATATGTTAAAGTTCGTCATACTTTGACAGACCTGCGTTGGAAGTTTAAATATATCAATTTACCATTCCAAACTGTTTTGTGAGTGAGACTAGGTGAAGTTAGAACTTGCATATAGTGATTTATATATACTATAGTTGTAATTAAGGCTAATGATGTCAGTACGTGACATACATGTGTATCTCATTACTAATAGTTTAAGTATTTATTTTTGTTTTAGTTTGTGATAACTTCAATTCATATTATTTTATTTAAATTTTGAGTTTAGAAGAGAGTTTGATGTCTTGTATATATAATTTAAAATGCATATCACTTTTTGTTTCATATATTTATGTATACAAATTGGAATGTTATTGTTACGAATTTTGAAGTTTAAATTCGTTATATTAGTGGTTGTTTTATAATTTTGTGGAAGAAAATCAAATTTTTAAAATTTATACTATACAATACAACTGATGTTAATTATAAACTAACATACAACAGCTATTGATAAAAATCACATTAGGCATTAGTCAGCGTAAATGCTTTTCACGCGTTCCGTTTAGATACGCAATTTGTTCATGGATTTTAAAACGGAATTCCATATAATAAGCAATAATGAATTGGAATAGGCCTAACGTTACGTTAGTAATTAAGTCACTTGCATCACAAGTCAAAGGTAATAGTAATTAATAGAACTAAATAAATATGCCTATGATGTTACTACCATTAATATACCAGCTGTAATCCTTTTGCATTTAAAATAAAACTTCTCATGCCAAATATCTTGAAAAAGTATGATAAAATAAGAGAAAAAGTATTCTCAAACTGTACAAAATAATAAAGTGTGTGTGTATATATTTATATTCTTTACATATTTATTTGGAGAAAAAATTATTGCAACAGATACCCGTTATTCCCACAAACCACACTTATTCAGCAAAACTGTAGGTCATGAAAGAAGAAAGGTTACAGAAACTGAGAAAGTTATTGGATCAAATTTGCAATTATATCATTAAAATTATATACTCACTTCATGTTCAAAGAAATCGTTGAAATTTACTATTTTCTTGGATTCTGTGTAAGAATTTGCATTGTTCACATTATTTTTTTCAGCATGCTACATATATTATATTAAAATTAATTCATGTAACAGATATGTCGCAAATGAATTGTAAGAAAGTAAAATAATTGCAGAAATGTGAAACTGCCTATGCTGAAGACTTCACAGTGGTAAGAACAAAGATAAAATAAATGAAGGCAAAGTAGGATGAAAAATATAGTGTTGTAATGAAATACCAAAGTAGTTTTGAAGGTTGGCTAAATTCTTATTATTGGAATATTACACGTATAAAATAAATAAATACATGTAGAGGACTAGTTGGAATGAAAGATTTTGATACAATGAAACTTGATTAAGTATAAGCAATTTTGATGACAATTTTTTTTAAATATTGGATTATAGATAACCTAAGAGGGACAGAGCAGAAAAAAAAACATGGGAAGAGTGGCTTTGCTTTATATATGAAGTGTGAATTACATCTTTTTGAGGATGTGAAAGAAAAAAAAACAACCAAGGAGATTGAATTTATTTGGGTTTCTGTTAGTAAATATAAGGAAGGAGGCTTTTAGTGGGAATTTGTTACAGTCAACCAAATGAAACTGAATAAATTAGTGAAAACTACAGTGATGTCTTGATTATGGATGATTTTAATTTTAGGCACATAACTTAAGAAATGTTGAGAGTCAAACTATGAGGGATAATAGTAGTCAGTAAACAGTTGAAATAGTTTACTGTATTGATTAGGTGACCTGTCTCTAGCACTGCTATTTTAGATTTATTATTATTTTCTAATATAGAAATGTTGAGGTGGTGGAGATAAGGTAAAATCTTGGTGCAAGTGGTCAGTGGTGTTTCAGGTTTAATTTTTGATGTGTATAGAAATCTCCTGTTACAAAATTGTGGATACAGATTTGGAAGGTATGCATTAAGAATTATGTTATGAATAGGAAAACTGAATTAATTTGAGGTATTGATTATATATTGAAATTTATAAAAAAACTTATAAACATTGAAGAGGTGTTATTAATAAAAAAAATGTCTGAGTAAATAAATATCAGGTTGTCTCACAAAGAGTATAAAAGATAAGGTTAAAGAAAAGCATTATAAATTTAAGTGATGAAAGTGATTGTTATGACTGAAGATTTGAGGATTACAGAAGATAACATTTGGTCAAGTGGGATATTAGGGAATGATATGGAAAACATGAAAAAAAATTGCTGAAAATGTAAAAGTTAACATTTAAGATTTCTTTAAATACATTGAAGGTAAGCATTATGTTAGGGTAGCAGAAGGGTCTTTGAGGGATGAAGGAAGGCTCATGTCTTATGATTATTAGAATGATTGGGTTGATAAATTTTACCTTTTTTTAGTTTTGCTCATGAATATTTAAGCAACATGCTTCATTTTGAGTAATTGCTCGTTGGATCAAACAATCACACTAATTCTAAACTTGTTAACAAAAAATTTTGAAATTTAAAAAGTAATAAGACTCCTTGGCTGGGTTTTGGAAAAGGTTAAAGATTGGTTATGCCAGCCACTCACTACAGTTGTAAATCCTTGAATAGAGAGCTGCTGTTCAAACCTTGAAAGCTGCTTAATGTTATTTCTCTTTCAGTGGTGAAGATAAAATTAATCAAGGTTGTTATAGACTTATTAGTAGGATAGTCCTTAAATGGGGATAAATATTTTAAAGCTTAGAATTTATAAACTCTCACCCTTCAGATTTATTTGACTGCATAAGAAAACTTGGCAGGCAAAATTTTAAGTATGTTTATTATTTAGGGGTTGCATTGAAACAGTTGTAGACTACAGCTTTATTGATTATTTTGAGTCTTAGGATGATAATCAGATAAAAGAAAATGAGGATAAAGCTTTATTGGCTCCTTAAAATTATTCCTACTTTACAAAAGAACAAAATTTAATAAAATATGAAAAACAATTTTTTTTATAGCCAAATTAAAATGTTCGTATAACCCATGCTCATCACTTTAATGCCTTAGTCATAATGATATTTTTGCTGTACTGCCAGTTGTTTTGTTCAGTTTTGATCATTGTCATTTGTAAGCAAAGACTTGTATTCTTCACTGATAGCAACACCTATTTTGGCTGTACTATTAACCACTTTCAAACCCCCACACAATGTCCAATGCTATTTTGTAATCATTTTTAATGTGCCACAATTCAAGATCCACGTCAAACAAATTTGCCAAAAGTTTCAGACATCTAAAAAAATCGAGGCATTTTTTTTCATAAAATCTGGTACGGACTTTTGGAGGACTGTATAGGTGTAAGTTTGATCTGATTGGTGAATTTTGGATACATTCATGAAATTTTTATTCATTCATTGTTTTTATTATGGGTCACTTTGTGTCTTGTAGAAAAAATAAAGGCTATCAAGTTTTTACTAAGGTACAACAAATGTGCAGCAGATTTCTTTGTAACTGATTTGGATATGGTTAGGTTGATTTCTTCATATTACTTTAAACTCTGAAGTAATGCAAAATGGCTCTGAGGAGCAGAGATTGTATCATTAGCAATGAACCAAACCATAAAGTAAAGTTGGATTAAGAATATACAGACATCACATATTCCATTGCTTTTAGATGCAGTTGGTCTCTATTGATCTTGGAACATACAGATTTTGAGTACATATAAGACTTTGGTCATCTGTTGAGCATGATGCATTGTGCCTGGTGATATAAAACAAATACCTCAAGAAAGAGTTTCAACAAATATCATATGTTCCAAGAACTGTCTGTAGTAATCTTTAGGTTGAAATTTTTGAAGCTATTTTGTGGCGAAATCCAGGACTTCATTTTTAGTGTCTGCAAGAGGGTTTTTTAGTTCTATATTGTTTTATGCAGTTTGTTAATTTGAACAATGAATGAATTCTCAGTGTTGCTGGAACCATTTGAAGATTGCAACATGTGGTCTCTAGGTTGGTCCATACTATAATTGAATAAATATGAAAGAACTAGCTCAGGTGTGTGATGTTGACATCTTAAGTATAGTAGATTTCAATCTAAATTTGCTTAAAGTAATGCACATGCACCACTATTTTGACTAGTATTTGTGACTGTTGTATCAAAACACGTTGCCTTAAGTAGATTCTCTACACCCTAGTCTTTTGGTAACCTGGTGATAATATCAATCTAAGCTTCACCAATCCCAGAAACCAACTTTATTACTCACAGGAGTTAGATTGATTTATAATCCAGATGTAGCAAGTGGTAAGAAGTCTACTTGTTCTTTTCTGATGAGGTCACTGAGAAGTTTTCCATCCATTTGAACAAATAGGGAGATGTTTGAACAATTGCTTCAGATGTTTGGAAATGTCCTGATGAATATTATATTGTATTTGTTGTATTGATGAATGATTAAGTGTTAAATCCTGAATGTCATGACCAACATGCATGGCAGTAAGCATGAATGTTGCTTTTTTGTCTGACAGTTTGATTCTACCCATAGTAACTGCCAACTTGTGTCTATGATACTTTTTCTTGCCTTCTTTTTAGGATGAAAAGGTTTTTGTATCATTCTGTTTATTTGTGCAAAATCTTCATCTGTATTGTCTTTCTTAGTACTGTCACCCACTGTAGTTACTCCATTGAACTCTTTCATAAAGTCTTCTATCTTCTTCTTCTGCTCGTTGTGATCTTCTTAATTCACAGTTCTTTCTTTGCTTTAAAATCTTTCACATTAAGTATGTTGTGTACTGATCCCATACATGTCCAACATCTTTTCTCTCTTTGTGAAATGAGATTCTCTGTCTTCTGGTATCTTTATTAGTGCACGAGCATTCTGATGAGCAGCATGAAACAGATCACCTAATTGGTCAGTAAAGCCTGCTGCCAGTTCATGTGGGTTCGACACTTTCCTGTTCTTTTGTATAGGAACTTGGAGTCCCTCAGGGCTGTGTTTTGAGTGTCACACTTTTCAGTATAAAGATAAATGCCATCACTGAACAACTCCCTCTCACTATTGTGAATGGGCTGTGTGTCGATGACTTTTACATCTCGTGTCAGTCATCAAATATGAGATATATTGAGCAGCAACTACAAACTGCTCTCAATGGTGTACTGAAGTGGACTCTGGCAAATGGCTTTAATTTCTCTCTCTTTAAAACCGTTTGCATGCACTTTTGCCACCAACGGGGTATTCACCCTGATCCTGAACTTCATATTGGTGAAGTTTTGCTGCCAGTGGTCCCTGAGATTAAGTTCTTGGGGCTTATCTTTGACCGTAAGTTAACTTTTATACCACTTAAAGCAGCTTTGGGTCAAATGTACAAGAGCACTGAACATTCTCTGTGTCCTCTCTACTACCAGTTAGGGAGCAGATCGATGCTCTATGTTAAAGGTATATTATGCTCTTATGCGATCAAAACTCCATTATGGATCAGTGATCTATGGCTCTGCCAGAACCTTGGCCTTAAAGATGCTGGACCCCATTCATCACCAAGGACTTTGACTCTGCACTGGGGCTTTCTGCACCTCTCCAGTTCAAAGCTTATACATTGAATCTCATGAACCTTCATTGAACTTTTGCCGTTTGCAACTATCTTTACCATATTTTTCAAAACTTTGTTCCTTACCAAAGCATCCCATCTGAGGATGTGTTTTCCTTCCTCAGTGGGCTGTACTTTTCAAGAACAGATGATCTGCCATTGCTCTGTTTTGCCTTCACATTCAGGTACAATTGGATGACTTGGGTCTGTCCTTGGATAACATTGCAGATTCCACAGGTCAGTCCATCCCACCATGGCTTATTACAGCCCCCAAATGTGACCTTTCTTTCAGTCATCTGAAAAAGGCAGATACTCCAGATTGGAAGTACCATCATTTATATAATGAGCATCTTTCAAACAATCATTCCGTTCCCATTTATACAGGTGGTTCCAAATCAGGTAATTCAGTGTGCTCCGCTATGGTTTGCTGTGTTTCGGTGGTTGCGTGCAGAATCCCCTCTACAGCTTCTGTGTTCACTGCTGAATTGTATGCCATATCTCTTGCCCTGGATCATATTGAAGCTGAGCAGTACTCCAACTACTCTATTTAAACTGACTCGCCTAGTTCTATACTGGCCCTGGAATTGCTACACATTGCTGATATTTAAAACCATCTGGCTCATTTCTCATTAACTGCTACTTCTATCCAGTTTTTCTGGATACCGGACCATGTTGGTGTTTGCAGGAACGAGCTTGCAGACACGGCAGCTAAATCTGTCTGCTCTGGCACTATCACCACTGTGTTTATTCCGTACATGGACTATGATCTTGTATTCAAGGCTCAGCTCCGTGCCAGCTGGCAGTCTACTTGGAGTGAGCAATGCGACAACAAGCTTTTCAAATCAAACTCTATTGGGCTTTGGCCATCTAGCTTTCGTAAGGTTCGGAAGGAGAAAGTTGTTCTAACTAGACTACTCATTGGTCACAGTTTAACTCATCGTTTTCTTTTATCTGGAACTGATGCACCTGTGTGTAGTTTGTGTAACACTCAAATCACTATCAGCCACATTTTACCTTCTTGCCATCGTTACAATTCTCAATGATGGCAATATTTTAAACATGTTTTTTCCCAGGGTTTATCTGTAACATTGGACAGTGTTATTGGTGATGGTGACACTTTCCACCTTGATAAAGTTTTTAGTTTTTTAATGGCCATTAATCTTTTTAATCTCATTTAAGTGTTGGATATTTATTCATTACAACTTTTTAATTGTGGTTTTCTTTTTACAGTTTCATTCTCTCTAGTTCAATTTGACATTGAAAAATAGCCAGAACATTAAATAACTTGACACAAGGACTGGAAAGGCCAACTTCAGGTGACTGACACTGCTGTTTGAACTATTCGTTTGAACTACCCATTAGTCATCCTGGTGAGTTGTTATTCCAATTTTGCCCCATGTCTTTTAACTTTTATTACTTTACCCTTTGGTACTGGCCATAATGACACATAGCCCGGAAACAGGACTGGAAAGACCAACTTCAGGTGACTGACAGTGGTTCTGGTACTTGCCTGTTAGTCTTCCTGGTGGGTTATGATCATTAGCATTCTGCTACAGAAGTTCTTTACAACTTTATATATTGGATGTCAACATCGGTTTTATGCAGTTTTTTGTTTTTAATTGCTATTTTGTTTTTACCTTCCTTTACTTTTATAAATTTTACTACATTTACTTTACTTTTACCTTTTTACTGGACATTTGGCTACTCATTATTATGATTTTGCTATATGTCTTTTAAAACTTCTGTTATTTTACATTTTGATAATGGTTGCTATGACACATAACCTGGAACCAGGACTAGAAAGGCCAACTTCAGGTGACTGACGGTAGCTCTTGTACTTACCATTTAGTCTTCCTAGCTGGTTATGATCATTACCATTTTGCTGGAGTAAGTGCTTTACAACCTCTTTTACTCTGCTTTCTCTCTTACTATTGTAAACCAGGTGTCAACATTGGTTTTATACTTTTTCTGTTTTTCAGTGATGTTTTGTTTTACCTTCATTTCCTTTTCTGTATTTTACAACATTTAATTAATTTTTACCTTTTTACTGGACGTTTGGTGCAGATAGCCTAGCTGCTTTGTGCCATAAAACACTAAATCAATCAATCAATATCTTACATTGCAGGATATGTGTAAACAGGTAATGAACAATGAACATAAATACATGAAGCAAATAACCCAGTTTTTATTTTAAACTTATAGATAACTGAACAACCTCTGAATTTTAGTACATATTGTTAGAATTTGCTCATATGATCAGTTTACTTATTGGAACATATTGGTACAGTTAGAAGATAGAAAATATTTCACCTCTGGGTAGTCTTAAAATAATAAAAAAGGAAAATTATTTAGATTTTTGAAAACAAGCACATGGGCAAAAATAGTTTTATCATATTTTTTATTTCACTCAAAGTTTTAAATCCTATAATTAATTATTTTTGGAACTTAGTTTAATTTCTTCAGATATTTTATATTTTGGCAAGCAGTTATCCAATTTACAAGAAATATAATGAAAGATCTGTGGTGTGTAATCTTTACTGTGAGAGACAACTTCTGCATTCATATAGTATTTCATAGGAATATATAGCCAGAGAAATGAAGTACAATGAGTGTTCCAGGGTTATTTTCTCATGATTATTGCTGCTTTAGGCTCAATTAAAAATATATTTTAATAGGCTATGATTTGATTCCAAAATTGTACAATTCTTTGGCATTGGGAGATTTTGTTGCTCTCTTTTTTCTATTTTTTTTCCAATAAAGCCTTTTAATACATTTCTGAATATCCAGATAAATGTCTCAGTAGGTTTAGAACAATACAAGATCTGGTGATCTGAGATGGGATACTAAACAGAAGAAAAACATGCACACTAATTACAATCTACCATTACTTTTTTCAAATCAATTTATTTTGTATTTGTGTTTGTTTTTTACATGAAATATGTCTAGAAGTGCCTAATAAGAAACACTACATGTGAAGAGAGTGGTATTATTTTAGCATCACTGGGAAATCCTTCTCTAAGAGCTCTCATACCTTTTATCACCTCATGGTTTTGGTGGCCTAGTTGCAATCTGAAGATCATGGGAAAGCAATATGTGTCAATTGACCCCACTTTGAGTGTTAAAAGAATATCACAAAAGTTGACAGTGGGGTGTGTTGATCAGGTGCCATTCCTCTTTGACAGCTGATTTATTATTTAAACATATGTAAACTCTGCTCTACTTTAGTTGTCAATAACTTATTTGGTTTTCAAATAAAGTAGATTGTAGAAGCCAAATGAACAAGTTGTTTAATCCAAACTGCACAACTTAGTTTTTCAACAGAATGAAATGAAGGCTATTGAAACATGGTGATTGTCCATTGGTCTCATTAGATAAATAAATAAATGCTGGTTGGAAGATCATTGTGAGTGAATGAGACTGACATACTTGATATGATATCTGATTCCTTCGCATACTTCTCAGGAACTTGAAAGTGCTCTACTGTTAAGAATTTGTGCATTTGTTGTCAGAGGTAAAGGCAGAATCGCACGTTAATAAGCTAGTTACTTTGAGTTTTTCTAATGTGTTATAAAATTACTTTCAATAATATTTGAATTTTTTATTTAAGCCAAAATTAAAACTTTATTCATATATGGAAGCTGATAAGTACTAATGCATCTTTTTGTTCTATGAGTATTAATAACACCTGTCACATATATTGTTACTGAACAGCATTGTATAAAGGTATCTTATCAGTGTCCCTAAAATTGTTCTGCTTCAAATTCAATCAAGACTTCTCAAGTGAAGTATATATACTCTTTACTCAAATAAAATGACTTTTAAGTAGAGCATCACTTCTAGAGTAATGTACTTTTTGTATTCTGTAATTGTGAAATCCTTGATGTGGAAGATGTGATTGTCCCTTATGCAGTTACTTACTGGCACAGAGAATATAGTACTAAACATGGTTATAATCAGCCTTGATATATATGGTGCCTCCTTGCTACAATGGGGTGAATGAAGGCATAGAAGATTGTATATTTGCTATAATGCGAACACTTAATGGTGAAGAAAAGTCACTGCTTTCCAAAGTTTGAGTACTTGATGGTATAAAGAGAGCACTGCTTCTTAAAGTTGGAGTGCTTAACAATGTACATGTAAGGGATGCATCTAACAATGGCTTTCAGGAAGCTAGAAATAGTCCTGTTAGGGCTAAAAGTAGCAGATTTAATTGTAATTAGTATATTCTCTTGAGCAATGGATTTCAGTTCTTGCATTATGAAGATGAGGAACTACTGAAGGAAAGGAAAATAAAAGGCACAGAGAAGGATGTGAAGGATAAATGTAAGAAGGTTATAGTTACAGATTATTCATTTACAAGGAATGTGGATAGGATAATCTATATAGGTTAAATATTGAGAAAATAATTGTATTATGCTACCTAGGGACACAGGTGGAAGATATAACTGAGAGAGCAGGACATACAATAAATGGAGCTAGCAATACAGTAATCTTAATTGTGCATATAGGAGGCTAATTATTTAGGGAAATGTAGGTCAGGAAAGCTAATTAATAAATACAAAGTGTTGATAAAGGTATTTAGAGAAAAATGCCATAACTTTATTTTGTCAGGGATACTATCCAGAATTGAGAGTGGGGATGAAGTTACAAGTAAGTCATTAAGGCTAAATGCTAGGATTAGGTTAGTATAAATGGATAAGCATGTTGGCTGGTTTGACTTATGGGACCAATTCAATTTAAGAAGGAAGCTTTTTTGAATGAAATATTTACAGTTGAATAAGATAGGGGCTGGCTTCTTTGCTATAGCTACTGATTCAGCTGTGAGGAACATTTTAAGCTTTTAGTAAATAGAGATGAGGGTGAGAATAAACTAAATCCGAAACAAATGAGAGACAGAAAAAATTTAGAGGATATGACTATAGAAGTAGTTATAAGTTACACTGACTTACTTGTCAGTATTGTAATGTTAGAAATAAAACTGATGACCTTGAAGCAGTGTTAGGAATTGAGGATTTTGATGTAATGGGAATAATTGAAACATGATTAAACATTAATGATTTTGATGACAGTAAGTTTTTTTTTGTTTTAAATACAGGGTCACAGGTTATTAAGACGTTTAGCATACTGAAGGGGAAAGAGAGTGACTTTATACATAAAATATGAGCTACATCCTGTTAAAGTTGAGGACATCAAATTTTATTGCAAGGAGGTAGAATTCATTAAGGTGTCTATTAGTGGATATAAAAGGAAATAAAAATTTATTCAGTATTCCACTTCTTACACGTTTGATAGATGGAAACAAGATCAAACAATATGACTGCATAAATTATGCAGTGGTTAAGGAAAAATGGGAAGTTTTAAAGAATGATAAGGCTCCTTGGCCAGATAATATTTACCTAAGGGTTTTAAAGGAGGTTAAAATTGTTTATGAGAGCCATTTGCTAATAATTTTTGTAAGTACTTGAACAATGGGCAGGTACCAGAAGATCTTAAGTTAGCTGATGTAACTTCTCTTTTTCAAGGAAGGTGATGAAACTTTCCCCAGTAATTATAAACCCATTAATTTTACATCGATTGTCGGAAAAGTTTTGGAAAGTCTGATAAAAGATGCTTTGCAACATCATTTATATATAATATAATTATTAAAATATAAAGTTTTATTGCTAGTCAACATAGTTTGACAACAGGAGAATCTTGCCTTAAATAAGGTTACTAATTGTGTAGATGAGGGTCACTGGGTAGATTTGTTGTATTTGGATTTTCAGATAGCATTTGATAAGGTGTCATATAAAAGGTTTGTAGGAACATTTATCTCTATAAGTGTGGGTGATAAGTTACAAAACTGGCTAGAAGAGTGGCTGGATAAAAGGATACTGACAGTTGTTACAAATGAAGTTCAATTAAACTGGATTCGTGTCACAAATGGGGTACCTCAGGGCCCAGTCTTGAGACCTTAGTTCTTTTTTATTTACATTAGTAACATGGATGGAAGAACATTTAATAAATTATATAAATTTGTGTTGATATCAAAATATTGGGTGTTAATGTCTGTGAAAGGATGCTTCTGATATTCAAAAGGATTTAGATCATTTAGCAAGTTGGTCAAGTAAATGGCAAATGGGTTTTAATTATAATAAATGGAAGATAAGGCATATGGGTTATAATTTTAATTATAAGTATAATTTGGATGAGAATGACCTTTATGGTGTCATGAAAGTAAAGGATCTTAGTGTAATGGTTGATCAGCCTCTTAAAGCATTCAAGCAATGTGCTTTTGTTAGTGTGCAAATAGGATTTGGGGTTTTATCTGCAGAATATGGAATACAAGTATAAGTAGGTAATAATTTCATTGTTAGATCACTGATTAGGCCAGAATTGGAATGTTATGTGCAGTTTTGGACTTTTTAGTTTGAGAAAGACATTGGATTGTTGGAAGGGGTTTAAGTAAAGGTGCATGGAATGGAGGGTTTGTCGTTATGAGGAGATATTAAGATTTTTTAAATTCTTTCAAATTTAAGTGAGTTTAAGAAAAAGCATGATGAGTATATGAATGATAAAGGCTGGCTTTAAATTTTTCAAAAAAATATTTTTGAATAGTTTTGGGTTAGTTTAAAGGATAGAACAGCCAAGATGGACCAATATGTCCCATGTTATCCAAAAATATTATGTTAAATGGAGGACTTTAAGACTCAGTGTTGGACCTCTGTTCTTTCTTAATTAAATTAACAACAGAAGAAAGAATTGTCAATAAAGTACTTGACTTGCTGATGATAGTGAGGTTCTTGGTGTTGCCGAGTGTGAGTAGTATGATGATGCTTTACAAAAGGATCTGTATTAGTTAATGAGTTGTACAAATAAATCACAGATGATTTTTAATTGTTAATAATGGAGGAAAACATATGTGGATTATCATTATATAAATAATTATAGTTTTGATTGGAATAATCTGTGCAGCGTTATTGAAGAAAAGGATCTGGTATTATGGTTGATCAGTCTTAAATCATCAAAGCAGTGTGAAACTGATAGTGTTACATCAAGTAGGATATTCGCTTGTATCTAGAGAAATGTTGAGTGTAAGTCTGAAATGGTTGTAA
Organism: Carcinoscorpius rotundicauda; assembly: GCA_011833715.1. NCBI lineage: Eukaryota > Metazoa > Arthropoda > Merostomata > Xiphosura > Limulidae > Carcinoscorpius > Carcinoscorpius rotundicauda. Next base: position 21,812,656 of record CM022400.1, read on the forward strand.
TTTTGTTGTATAGATCACTGGTTAGACCACATTTTGAGTACTGTGCAAAGTTTTGAGCCTTGAGAACAGAAGTCGGAGGGGATCTGATTGAGGTGTTTAAGATTGTTAAAGTAACTGACAGGTTTGATATGTTATCTTTTTTTAAAATTAATGGTGAGTATGGTGAGACTAGGGCAATACAATTACAAAATTGAGCATGGTAAGGGTCACTTTCAGTGAAAACCATTTTATTTTCTAATAGATTGTTTTTCTTTGAAAATAGATTGCTTTTAGATGTGGTGCATGCATTGTATATAAGGAAGGCTTAAAATTAATTATCAGGGAGGGCTTTGTGCTTTGACTCTTGTGTAAATTTAGTCTAAATTAGTAGATAGATTAATTACTCCCTTGTTGTTGTTTAACTTATGTGTTAAGACTGGACTAGTTCCTACATGTAGTTTTCACCTTATCATTCCACCACTTGATTCTTCTGGAGGTGCTTTATCCAAGTCCTTAATCAGTTATAACATTTAGGTTTGATATCATCTATGAATAATGTATTGTAATGAGTTAATACAGTTCTCATTGGTTATAAAGAAACTCATACAGAAATATACAAAGAAACATATTTTAAGTTTAGGATCACACCTTTTTTTGTTAATGTATTAGAAACTTCTAAAAAGACATTGGTACAGATTATTCATTGATGATGCAACTTCCTGGTAGGTCAAATGATTTCTGAAATTATGGTTGTTTTTATTCAAAGAAATAGCATCAATGGTTTATAGTAAAGCAAAAAGAAAAATAGATATTTGTTGGTTACAACCATGAGTTAGAATATATTGTAGTAGTATTACAAAGTGACTCTGGATTATAATAAATATTTCGTTATATGACATGGGTAATCAGTCTATGGAGCTGTTACAGTTTCAGTGTTTTAAGTAGATACGGTTAAAATTTGTTAAAGAACAATTATAATGTGTTTACCATGGACATTTTTAAGGACAAAAATAAAATGCTAGGACTTTTAATACCAGTTGTTGTTTTAGTTGTGTACATGGTACTTTGCCATCCACTAAAAATCTAAAATACTTTACATGTTCCAATGAAAAGTAACAAAGGGTAAGTAACAGACTATATCAAGGAGTTCTTCTGTTCCACTGCTATTTGAGGGTTACTTTGTTTGTTTTTTCTTTCAAGCAGTACTGAATAGCTCTGAATTTGGTGAAACTGTTATGGCAGGTGTATTGAATGAAAGAATGTTTTAGGCTTATGTAACATATTTTCTTTGCTAAAATGCATGTCTTACCAAAGCAAATGAATTAACAAATAATTGTTTCTGTCAGAGGAAAATATTTTTTGTTCTTTTTTGAGTAAATGATTAGAAGCTATTTATCACAAATTTTTCATATACCTGTTATTGTTATTATCTAAGAGACTTCAAATTGCTTATAAGTCTAAATATCTGTATTTCTGATATGTTAACCACTAATAAGTGTTTGGAGTTCTGTAAATGTACATAACTTTGATATGAATTATGAAACATTTAACATGTTGATGGCGATAGTCAAATAAAAACTAGGTATCTAATGATATCAGTATGTAATAAAAGAAGACACTTACATTGCCAGTAACAAGTTTATGAAAAGTATAGATAAATATCATATTTTTTATATTCACAAAATATATTATTTACGTTATCTCTATTTAAAGTCATTAAATAAAACATATATAATAGTTGTCCAAGGAGTAAATTAAGACAGAGAACGTTAAGACTCGTGAATATGCTTACAAAAAGTTTTTGTGTATATAGTCTTATTGAGACATAAAAGATTTTTAAAAAATTTAAAGCTTTGTTGGAGATTTGAATTATTCTGATTGAAAAGAGTCTTTGTTTTGGAAAAGGTGAAATTTCAACTAAAATTATAGTGAAGTATTTTTTTAGCTTTGTTACAAAAGGAACTTTGAATACATAAGCTAAAGTTCATTTTGTATTTTAGATAATATCATTCATCATAATTCATGCCAGCTAATTTTAATTGTAAATTAAGTAACAATTAATTGTTTTCTAAATCTTAAGTTTAAAGCAGTACTGTTTCTTTAATTAACAAAAAAGTACTAAAGAGAATCAGTAATGACTGTTCATTTACCGGAAACAAATTGAGGATGTCCATGAAATATCTCTGTCAGATGTATACTTTTGAACGTTGAACATTGCTCACATAACTTTTTTTCTCTTTTTGTACAGGACAGTTAAGTTAGAATGTGTTTCATTTACTTGTAAGGCTCTCGTGACGGTTCTTTTATGAATGAAGATGGATTTATGGTTGTTCGAGGAAAAAGGAAGAGGAGGAAAAATAGACCTATTTATGTACAACACTTTTCACAATCTTTTCTTCAATCACATGGACTTAATGATAATAACATATCAGACGTTGATTTTGCATTTGATAAGATAGTAGATTTTCAGAAAGAAATAACTGATTCAGACTTTTTTATAAGGCTTGTGAATCAACTGAAAAATGTGCTACACCCAAGAAATATTCAACAGACTATATCAGGAAAAAATGGATGTGAAGAGAACCAATTAACAGGTTTAAATTTAGATAATTTTCATATAGTTTGTTATGGACTTGGGAACTTTAGTTGTTGTGTTTCATCTCAATACCAGTTGGCTTTGTTGCTGGGTTTAAAAGCATGGTTTAATGTTGATAATGTCTTAGTTTATGATCCTGTGTTCAGTTCTTCAGAAATACAACTACTGAAGAAAACAGGCTGTGATGTAATTATTAAGAATGAAGAAGGTAAAAGAAGTGTGAAAACAAAAACCTTATTTTATATGCCTCATTGTGGTAAACCCTTATACAATAGTGTTTTGTGGGCAAACTGGTCTCCTGATCAGCTTCCTCTGGTGGTCATACTTGGAAACAGCTTCAACACAATGGTGTGCAACACCCCTGTAAAATGGCTAAAGGACAGTGTCCCATACATTGTGAAAGTTTTACCCTTTAAACAAGAAACTATGATAAAGAATGACTTCAGGATTAGTGATATATTTAATGACATTGCAATCCACAGCTTTAACAGAGAAGAATTACTGCAGATGCTGTCAGAGTTTTGGGAAGAAGCTGCTGAACCTTTTTACAACTCGGAGGATGAGATTATATGCAATTCCTCAATGAAGTAAACCTAAGTAGAGGAGGTAAAGTAAACTGAAATTATACTTGTGTAAAAAAATAAAGTATTCCTGCTGTAGTATTAATGAAGTATTATTGGAAAGGTCAGAAGGTTGAGGGAAATGATAGTTGTTTTCATTAGCTGAATGTGTGCAAATTACTTTAATTCTAAATTTATTGTTTTTGTCTGCACATAGTGTATGCATTTAGTGAATAAAATACACAAGTTTGTCATACAGAAACAATCAGATGTGTTACAAAAGTATCTATACTGAATATATATATTGGTCTGACTCGTACTGTGGCAACTCTGTGTTCAAGTTGATACATGTTTGAAGAATAAAAATATTTCTGCTAATCATATAGTTCGGATATTGCATTTAAGTAATTCCTAGAACTTACAAAATGCACATCTAAAGTTTTGCAATATCATTGTTTATTGCATCTGGTATTTACCGTTCTCTACCAAAAACAGTTTGTAAGTCAGTAATGTAGGGTAAAATGAGTTGGTGATAATTTTGACATAAAAGCATGACACCATTTTGAATGATGCTCTGTAAAATATTTTTGCATGTACATTCTGGCCTTTACCCATTTTTGTAGGATTAAAAATATAACACCCTGGATCAGGAATTATGATGAAACTTGTGAAAAAGTCTTTTAGTACTGAATTTCCAATGGTTTTTTACCCTTGTTAGTTTGTGTCCAAATGTATGTTAGTTGCATAGAATTAAGAAACATGTAAGACAACACATCACAGTATAACCTCCTTTCCTTAACCTGTCATCAGTGATATTCAATTATAAGTGTGTATGTGTGTATATATATATTTATTTATTTTTTATGTAAAATACTGAGATTTTCTAAACATTGTTACACTGCATACATTTGGTGTGGGTTTATTTGTAGTTTCAGCTAGATCAACTTTTGAAGATTCTAGATAAACTATTAAAAAGTAGTTATTAAACTTAAATTTTGCACAACATTAACAGAAGGTGGCTGTCCTTAACATGTCAGGATTGCTATTTTCATAGTTCTTTGGTATGTTTAAGTAAAACTGAAGTAACCCTAGTGCATTGGGATAGTTATGCTAGATAAGCAGAGGCTTAGCAAAATGTGTTAAGAAGTAGTGCTGAGTCTTCGAGAAACTAAGTCTGTGAAATACTGTGTAAAATTTAACGTACATATGAAAAACCTGTATAATGCCACACTAACTGGAAATACCTTTTTGTTTGTTTTAAATCATTAATGACGTCATTGGATACAAATTAGTTCCCGACTTTGTGGAAGGCAACAACTGCCTTATTTAACTGATTAAATAGTTGTAGCTATAAGTTTAAAGCCAAAGGTGTGTTAAAAAATGAGAATTGCTCTAGTTAAGTTTTTATTTCCTCTTCTCGAGCAAAAATCCTAAAACAAAATAACCTATGTATGCTGTCAGACAGTTTCCACGCAAACATTTTATAATCAAAACAGCCAACTAGCTATCGCAAACCAACCATCTACAGAAAAAAAAGCTCTAATTTAGGGGCTTCTTTACACTCCTTCTTGGGTAAAAATCCTAAAACAAAATGGCTCAGGTGTACCATTGTATAGTTTCCGATACAATACCTACCTCTTCTCAGAAGATTAGCTGTTCTCGCTCAGTGCTGCCCTCTTCATGCGAAGTTTTTTTTTCCATGTTCCACAGGCCTTGTACCTTTCAGAAGTATATTTTCAGTATAAGAAAATTATAACTACCAGTTACTACGCAAAAACATTTATTGTAATCAAACTACCAAGCATTGGATGATTAATGCTAACATACATATACGCGCATACGTTTAATGGATCATTTTCATAGTAGTATGCAATATAGGCTTTTATAAACAAAGGACAGTTGTTTATACTGGACCATAACCTCTTTTAAAATAATCAGGTCGAAATAGTTTTATCAGACTGTCTAAAGTGAACCTTCTAAGGTCCAGATAACCCTCGAGTAACTTTGTGCGAAATTAAAAAAAATAATCCAGATGACCAGCTCTGGATTTCGAAGCTGGCGAGCCGGTTCAAATTCCTCAGTTGCTACAGAATAATCCCGTACTTATGTCGTGGGTGCGATATGAGAGTGACAGCCATCCACTTAACATGGGGGGTAGGATGCTGCTGACTAACTAATTCTGCCCTAGCCAAAATTGAGAATCGTGACAGATAGCCTTGGTAGCTTTGCCATAAGTATTTAATAGCAAAACGTAATGGGTGTATGTATGTCTTCTTATAGCAAACCCACATCAGGCTGTCTGCAGAGTCCACCAAAAAACGTAATGGCGACACTTCCTATGTAGAAATGGCTCGGATTGTTTATTGACGTAGTATTTTAAATATTTCTTCAATATATCATCATAACTTTACAATAGAGTTAAAGTGTTTCTTTTCATAACAATATCCATGTAGTCTGGAAATGTCAGCAAAATGTTAGAATTTCTCGTTTTTCTTTCTTTTGCTTCATTTTAATTACATGACTCAAAACAGAATAATAGTGTTAACGAATTTCACTGAGGTGATATTTTTGTATGGAGTATGCGCTATGTAAGTATTAACTAGAAATTTTAAACAGTCATAATTCTAGTATAAACGCTATTAAAGTTAGCTTTCTTACATTGTTCTTCCATAAAGCGTAAGTACGAGATGTCACAGGAATTACCTTCCAATAATGAACAATATAAATGTTACAGTGGGACCTAATTGTATATAGAAGTTGGCTATAAGTACAATCTTCCTATGTGTACTGAAATACTGCATTGAAATAAAAACAATTTGCTAGATCACCAGTAAAAATAACCCAAAGAATACTGTTATTCCTAAATGTTGATATTTTGAGCTAAGATTGTTTAACTTTGTTATTATTGTGCTTTGTTTCTTTCTTTGCTTGAATGTTGGACATTTCGGTATTTCATTCCACAGAACATCTACTGGTGAGTCTTGTGTTTTTTTACGGCTTTTACCACATTATTACTCAAAAAGAAATCACTAAATCTGCGAATGATACGCATGTAGTTAAAGTGTATTTGTTAACTAGATAGGCGAAAAGTCATGTGCTAATTGTTTTGCCTAGGTATCTTTCTTAAGTAGCATTACGTTATGAACCGCCTTAAGATATTGTACGCAGACTACTTGTTAGATTTGAAAGTATGGTATCTCATTATTCTTCCTGTCCTGTACAAACGTTTCGGGAAAATTTTCTTTTCATCTGAGTAACTAGTTGAAGTCAAATATAAGTACGAAACCAGCCAGTTGGTGACATGTCCACTTTCGTGAATATGAGATTTAGTGAGTAAAATGTTCGCTTTTGCTTATTTGTTTCCATTTTCTAGCATGGACAAGTGGTTAGAGCATTGAACTCATAATATGAGGGTCACGGGTTCGAATCTCCATCACACCAAATATACTAGCTCTTTCAACCGTGGAGGTGTCATATGTGTCTGTCAATCCCACTATTAGTTGGTAAAAGAGTAGCCCAAGAGTTGGCAGTGGGTGGTAATGACTAACCGTCTTCCCTTTTGTCTTGCACTGCTTAATTAGGGACGGCTAATTCAGATAACTCACGAGTAGGTTTGCGCGAATTTCACAACAAACTAAACTGTTTTCATTATGCGTCTTTAACAAATCACTTTTTATTCCGTGCTCGCGCACGCAAGTGCTACAATTTTAATGTACTTCATTTGTATTTAGTTTGAACACATTTTATGTGTAAATTCAGTATTACGTTTGAAGGGGTTGTCACTCTTTGTGCCAAATTTCAATTACTTATACATTGACAATACTTCAAAGCAGGTTTTGAAAGAAGAAAAATGTGATTAACCCAGCCTCTTTGCTCTTTTATAACTTCAAATTAAAATTTACAGTAGGTTTAAAGTACAGAATAAATAACAAAATAATAAATTAATGCAGCTTCAGCTGTTGTTGTGTTAGAGAAAGTAAACATAAGAAGGTTTATCTGACTGAAGTCATTCATGGACTGCATGTCTTGTGAAGTATTTGATTGACGTTTGGCATCATATTGTATAAAACACGCTAACTTTTTAAACAAAATAAATCTGTATTAAGTCTTCAGTTTGGAATGCTTAATTATTACTCTTCATTACACGTGATTTATTTTTATGTTCAATTCCCTATTATTGCACAGTATAAATTTGGTAAAAGCTTTAAAGTTAAGTGCATAAAACACACTGAGTTTTGAATTAACGATTCAAACAGTTTTCACGAAAACTGCACCTTGGCTACGCTATATTATACCGTTTGGTTTGGTTTGAATTTCGCGCAAAGTTACTCGAGAGCTATCTGCGTTAGCCGTCCCTAATTTAGCAGTATAAAATTAGAGGGAAGGCAGCTAGTCATCACCACCCACCGCCAACTCGTGGGCTACTCTCTTACCAACGAACAGTGAAATTGACCGTCGCATAATAATGTTACCGTAAGTTTATATGTAAAACGTTTTTTTTGTTGATAATATAATAAACGGTTTCAGTTGTACTGCTATCTGAAATATAATTTGTTATCAATAGTGAAAGCAGCTGTGGTGCTTTTACATAGTAAAATAAAAAAAAAATCTTACTAAAAAGACCGTTGAGAGTGAAATATATTTGCATAAAAATAATTACGCAGATTTTATTGTTGCATTGTATGAAATATAATATTTAATTAAAATGAAAAGTTCAAATTGTTACGAAGTGTATAATGTGCAAGATTATCAAATCAGCAGTTAAAGTGTTGAATCTTTAAGGCTACTAAACCTTTTCAAGAATGTTTTATACAGCTTTTATTCAAAGTTCGTATTAATTGTTCACGTTGATTAAGTCTTTATGAAAAATCTTCAAACAGATGTCAAACATTCCTGAGACTCATAACGCTGAAATCCACTGTTGGATTCCTCTCGGTAACATAGCTAATAGCTCGAAGCGTTTTTTTCTCTGAATACAACCAAACCAGGTTCTGTACAAAGATAACTTTTTCTGTAATTTGTTAACTCTTTAAAATTTATATATTACCTTTAAATTATAAATAAAATTATTTTTTTTAAATATTCATGTTTCTTCTATAAATGTCTAATTCTGCAGCTTGAACATTCCACAAGTTTATCTCAAGTAATTAAATTTATAAAGCTTTTTGTATACAATAGGTTATCCGTGCTCTGCCACGATGGGTATTCAAATACGGTTTTTAGCGTTGTTGAGTCCGCAGACATACTAGAACTTTTATCAAGTAAATTTAGTCATTTTTTTGTGAAATTACAAAGTAGTCAAGTTTTGTTTGAAGTTAAACACAATGGGCTATCTGTGCTCTGACTACCACGGGTATCGAAACCCAGTTTCTAACATTGGAAGTTCGGAGGCATACCGCTGTGCCACTGGGGACAAGTAGTCAAGTTGCCAATGTTGATGTGTTTTACCATTTCCGTAGTTATTTTTTCGAGACAAACCCAGTTATCTTTGTGTGTGTTTTCTTATAGCAAAGTCACATCGGGCTATCTTCCGTGTCCACCGAGGGAAATCGAACCCTTGATTCTGGCGTTGAGAATCCGACCTTTATATATGAAAGAGCAAACGAAACAGCGGTAAGTCTATGAACTAAACATTCGGGGTTTGTTCCCGCAGTGAAGGATGAGCCAAACGATATGGCTTTGCATCAAAAACAAACAATAAAGCAACAAAAATATTTTTATTTAACTGATACGGATGTTTGTAACTTTAAACCTTCCATCAACCTCTTTTAACTTGTTAATTCATCTGTTTGGAAGTTTTAATAGTTATTTTTCAAGTGTTCAGTACAACTTTTTCTATAACGTTAGATAATTATTAAAACAGTTATAAAACTTGTGTCTTTGTTACACCATAAACTTTCTTCAAATGGTCAAATAGATCTTTCTTCTCTTGAGGCGGCAAGAAACAAGACCAGACAGCATTGAAATTCTGAAAGCAGTAATTAACATTTGTAACAGCGTGAACCATAGCGTAACACTTTTAATACTAGTGCGTGTATGTATGTGTTATCAAAACGTATTGAGGATTATATATTATATATATTTGAACAACAAATTATACTAAGGTAACTTTATTTTATACAATTTAATAACAACACACTAACAACAAATGTCTCTGCGGTGGACATAGCAGCCTAGTGAGATTTTACTCTAGGAACAAAGGAAACACAAACAAAAGTAAAAATATAGAATTACTGCATTTCGGCTCTAGATAGTTAGATAATTGAATAGTCCATAGCTTAGTACTGGAATATGCACTGAATTTCTGATGTTAAATGGTATTAACTTAATTTTTTAAAGCAATGTACAATTTATATAAAATTTATATTATGAATATAAAATTAAAGTAAACCTTACGTCTCCACTGATGAATTTTTGGGAAATATTGTCCTGAATCTAAATATGTTTTTGCACCCTTTACACTTTCACAGAGTTTTAGCTATTAATATAATTATTAATTTGTCTTCATTTTAATCTCGGTGTATAATTTCTGATTATTAGTTGTTTAAATGTATAGTAGTGCTACCAAAATTTGTAACTGGTGTTTATTTATAAAATTCACAGATGAATTTGAATGTCAACAATAATGAATTAACCATTTTTATATTGTTCGTAATGCATATGTGTTACTTACTGCTCGAACAATATCGAAGTCCTTCAGTCCTTTTTGTTGGAGCAAACGATATTCATCATCTAGTGTCGTTCCAGTCAGTAAAGGATCGTCTGTGTTAACTGAGAAGTTTGCGTTGTCTTCGGCAAGCCTATAACGATTGACAGAAATGATTAAAAGAGCAAATTATTTTAACAGCTTCGATAAAGCAACATATTTATATTTGATTTGTCTGGGCAAAATTTTGAAGAGAAGGTAAGCAGAACAAACTACTAGCTCTTGGAACGTTTTTTAACCTATGAAAAATGAGATTGATCGTAACATTATAATGCCACTCAGCAGTAAGGGCGAGCATTTTTGTCGCCGGGGTTCCTGCGACTGACGGATTGCGAATCCTGACATTTACAACCAAATTATTCAAGTGCCTAAAGCAATATGAAAACGGTTTTATGTCTAACACATGGTACATGTGTAAATATATTTGTGCTCGCATCAACCTCTTAAATATAATTTAAAAAGCATGAGTGGTTATGGTGGACTTGTGTTCAATACAGATATTTTTGTGTTTAGCGAAGTATAGCTACCAACACAATTAGAAATAATAATGAATAATAACAATAATTACTTGCAAATTACATTAAATAAAACTGAAGTGTTATTCCAAAGAAATGCCCCTTACTTGACAATTGGATGTTTAGTACAGTTTGCAGGAACAGCACCAGTAAGGTAGCTACTATGAGGGCACGTTTCAAAATGGATACCCTTCTTCAGTAAGTCTTGGTAGAGCGCTTTGTCACCTAAAGCCCTGTACCCATGACCGATTCTTTCTATCTGAAGGAATTTCACGTGTCTGTCGACACTACTTGGTGGTCCAGCTTCTCCTGTATGTGCTGTTCTGTGGATTCCTAGTTGTGCTGCCCTCTGTTGGATAATAGTAGTAAAACATAGAACGCTTTAATTCCAACATTTACTTATTTGTTTTTTTTAAAGCACCTCGGACATCAAAGTTTAGATTTCAGCATTGCACGTCAGTAAACTTAACGTTGCCGTTTACCTGGAAGCACATGTCACCTGAATAGACTTGAAATTATATCCATTACCTTAAAGGAAAACAGTTGGGAAAATTCGACATAGAAAATGTCTTCTCTGTCTTCCTTCAAGCTAAATTACTGCATTTTTTTATTGGTGTTTGGATTTGTTTTTTAATACCTTATAGTAACTGCTTTGAAGAACTAGTCGTATGATGTTATCTACGTTCTTATTATAAACTCTGTTATTATTTTAGTTTTTATTCAATATCCTCAAACCCAAATGCATTAGTTGAATATATATTATTGCCTTTGAGCATTATAAATACTTTTTTCCTCAATAAAAATACACGTGTAATATCCTAAAGTCTCAAAAACTAAGTAGAAAGAGGCCATAATAATCGCCATTTTTTAGTTTTATTCAGTCGTTAAAACTTATCAACGTTTTTGTTAGCTTTACTTGTTCTGATAGATCTCAGTAAGAACAAAGAAAAGAACCGATAATTTATCTCACTTTACAAAATGGAAGATTTCCTAGTTAATATTTCTATAAATATTTAAAAATATGTTATCTTTCATTTTGGGGCATGATCCTCAAGGAAGTTGAAAAAAAGAAACACCTACTTCACATTCTTCATTACGTTTAAGGTAATCACACCCTTCACTCAACGATTCTCTTGGACAAGGATATATTACAGTAACAACAGTATCATCAGGTGTCACATTACGTACCTGGAATACTTCTATCACTTCCTTCTTCAATCCCTCTTCTCCCTCCAAATCCTTATTTGGTCCAATCCAAGGCCCACTTAGTCCAATCCCAACAACGGACTTGTCTTTGAATTCTTCACATAGTGACAAAACTTCGCGAGCTTCATCTGAAAAAAAAATTGAACAGGTAAAGTGGTTGTAAAGTACAAAGTGTCAATAACAAAATTTACATTCTTGTGCTTAAAACTTTACGACCCAAAGAGTTGAAATACAACAACAAGAAGTATGCACAGTTACGACAGAAAGTGTTCGTACCCCTGCGTCCCAAATGTTTTTTTTACTCAAAAATTATCAAGAGTAGGTTAATAGAAGTATAGTATATCATAAATATTATACTAACACACATATAAATACTTTTTTATGTAAATTAAACAACAAATAAACTGTTTATAAACAAAGAACCAAAAATAGGAGGAGCAGAAAGTGTTCGTACAGGTCAGAACGTATAAAAAAAACTGATATTCCCGTAAACATTTTGCTTACTTTGGCGAATAAAGTACATTATACCATTCCAAAACAAGACACTGGGTTCATAATTATTGGAATTTATCCAGCAAAAAAATGTACTTCCGGCAATTTAGCGTCGTCTCCGTCATTATCTGTTTGGTCATCATGGCGAATGGTGATTTAAAAAACTGAACTATTGTAAATTACAAGTCTTGTATGTCTCTTTCCGGTATTGCTACATAACTTAATGTGCCTAAATCTACTATTCAAAGCATAATTGCCAAGTTCAAGCTTATAGGATCAAATGCTAACCTCCCTCGTTCCGGACGCCCCACCAAAATTTCTGAGATAACCAAGAGGAAGGTTCTCAGAGAAGTTAGTAGGAACCCCTCGTTTAACACGTAAAGACATATAGAAACTGGGGTTAAAGTAATCACCTCTACAGTTACAAACATGTTACTGTCTTCTGGGTTCAAAGCATGCTGCCCTCGTAGAACTCCATATTTAAAGCCTGTTTATTTAGAAGCACGATTGAGGTATGCAAGAAAACATGTAGTTAAACCCTTTATCTATAGAAATAGTATTCTTTGGTCAGACGAGTCTAAAATCGAGCTTTTCGGCCACAATGATGTTCGCTATATTTTCCGTAAGAAGGGGGAACGAAATCTTCCAAAGAACACCATCCAATTAAACACGGAGGTGGCTCGATCATGCTATAGGGTTCCTTCAGCTTTTCTGATGTGGGCAGCCTTCACCGCATCAATGGAATCACGATAAAAGAAGAGTACGAGAATGATGCTCGGAAGTTGCGGCTTGGGCGTAGTTGGATCTTCCAGCACGACAATAACCCTTAGCACACATCGAAGTATGTTCAATCCTGGTTGCAGAGGAAGCATGTTAGCGTTCTGGAAAGGCCATCGCAGACACCCGATCTAAACCGAATTGAAAACGTCTGGCATGAGTTGAAGACCAGGGCTCATCAGCGTCATTCGAAAAAGTTGCAAGAGTTGGGGGTCTTCTGTAAAGAAGAATGGAAGAAAATACCAGTTGAGTACTGTCGAACGATCATGGAGGACTATCAGGAGAGATTGCAGCCAAGTAATTCACCTGAAAGGCTACACAACTCACCATTAAAGTAGAAAGAACACTTTCTGTCCCTCCTATGTTTGGTTATTTGTTTATAAACAATGTAAATTGTTGTTCCTTTTACATAAAAAATATGTAGATGTGTGTTAGTATAGTATTTGTAATGTACCTTACTTTCATTATCTTAATCTTGATACTTTTTAAGTTATGAGGAAAAAAGTACACACGACGGAGGGGTACGATTTGTTTGTTTGTTTTTTGAATTAAGCACAAAGCTACACAATGGGCTATCTGTGCTCTGTCCACCACGGGTATCGAAACCCGGATTTTAGCGTGTAAGTCCGCAGACATACCGCTGAGCCACTGGGGGGCAAGAGGGGTACGAACACTTTCTGTCGTAAGTGTAAGTAGATGCGTAGCTTTGTGCTTAATTCAAAACAACAACATAAATTTCTTTTTTTTTAGTAATAACCACCAAAGCCTTCTTTTTATTTTAATTGTTCCAAATACTTTTTTCTTTATCTCCTGTGATATCACAACAGCCCCCCAGTGGCTCAGCGGTATGTCTGCGGACTTGCACGCTAAAATCCGGGTTTCGATACCTGTGGTGGGCAGAGCACAGATAGCCCATTGTGTAGCTTTGTGCTTAAGTCAAAACAACAACCACAAGTATCACAACAAATTTTAGTATTGAAATCTATTTAGTATTTAACTCGCTCAAACACCTGTTGTTCTTTTTTTATTGTTGTCCTGTTTGTTTCTTGTTAAATTTTGCGCAAAGCTACACGCGAGCTATCTGTGCTAGCCGTCCGTAATTTACCAGTGTAAGACTAGAGGGAAGGCAGCTAGTCATTACCACCCACCGCCAACTCTTGGGCTACTCTTTTACTAACGAAAAGTGGGATTGACTGTAACATTATAACGCCCTCACGGCTGAAAAGGCGAACATGTTTGGTGCGATGGGGATTCGAACCCACGGCCCTCTGATTACGAGTCGAGTGCCTTAACCAGCTGGCCATGCCAGGCTTTCTTATCCTGTACGTGCTTTGAGAAAAGATGAAATATTAAAATGGAAATTTTCATTTTGATAAAAGGGCACATTTTTTATCCCATCTCACTCTTTGCACATTTGTTAATATATTTAATGAGCAAATCAATTTGAGTGTAATTTTTAACATCTAGAGTAATTTGAAAATCGCTTTTATTGAAACCCATTTGAAAATAGTTTACTATCATCTCAATGACTGACTGAAAGAAGTGGTGGACAACCCATTGTAGAGTTCTGGGGTAAAAGTAATTGGCTTAGCGTCCCCGGACTATTAATTCGACCGATTGTTGCTATGTGTGTCGTCGCTGTTAAAAAAAACACACCCAAAAATCCATAAGTGTTATTGGAGTGACATTTAAATCCTACTATTCAACTAGATAGTTAATTTTCATTGAGCATTATTAACTATATATCTTTCCTTTAGCTTATAAGCTCAAAATTGCGAATGGCTATGAGCAAATAACATTTATGTTGCTGTGTGCGATAAAGTAAAAATAGAGAGAAATACAGTTTTTCAGAAGATTGGGATCCAAATACTGTACTCGGAAAATACAAGTTAACAAAGACAACAAATACTGAAACAATTTAATCTGTCGTCTTGATTAGCTTGTATTTTCCGAGTACATCTGTCTATATTACCATATAACAAACATCTTTCTCAAATACGGTTTGAGAAGCGACTGGGATTTTAAAACAGTTAATATACACTAATATCTAACCAGTTTTATGTGCAAAAAGAAAAATCTACATAATATAGACATAAAATTGGAATGGCTTTTTAGAAGTAGTTACCACACTGTAATTGTTGAAAACAGTTTATATATTCACACTGACAAGTCAAATAGATACCGAACTTTGCCTGAAGTATATTTTATGATAACCATTTTTCATTACCAGCATTTTCTCTACCACAGTTAAGGAGAGAACGTGTTTTTATGCCATAATCTTCTTCTGCTCGTTGGAACCCTTTCGTTACTAGTTCGAGCGCCTTTCTGTAGGTTACCCTTTCAGTACCGGATAGATCGTCGCTGGTATTCATGTTGGCCAAGTTTGCAGGTCGATAATGGACCTCACTGTATACCACACCTTCGCTGGCCTGTTGTTCAGCCATTTCGTAAGCTATACGTTCAATAGCTGTGCAGTTTCCTCTGAAGGAAATCACATATCTCTTACACTTTATAAGTTATAATATGGAAAAAATAACATTCTATCAACAAAATGGGACCTTTTTTCATAAGAAATCGTTATCAATAAGTTGATTTTGTTTTTTTTCAAATTCAGTCGTAAATTTAAAAAAACAAAGAATAAACAAAATCATATTTTGGTTGAATCAAAATTGTTTTTAATTTCGCGCAAAGCTACACGAGGGATATCTGCGCTAGCCGTTCCTAATTTTGTAGTGTAAGACTAGAGGGAAGGCAGCTGGTCACCACCACCAACTCTTGGGCTACTATTTTACCAGTGTAACGTCCCTTTGGGTGAAAGGCAAGCGTGTTTAGTGTGACAAGGATTCGAACTCGCTTCTCTCGGATTACGAGCCTAGTACCTTAACCACATGGTCATGCTGGGAAATCAGATTGATCAAACACACTGAATTAAGAGATATTATTGTATCTTGCAGAACAAGACTGCTCACTCCTTTAGGAAATAAACACTAAGTAGTACATTATAAAAATATCAATCGACTAGCTTTTTCATTTTGATAAGATTATTGATAATTCTTAAGACGGAGCGTTGTAATATAGCTGGAACAGGTTTTAATTTAAGTTTAATTATTTCAACTCTTTTTAGTCGTAACTATTCTTTGGTAAAAGAGTAGCCAAAGAGTTTGCGGGGGTGATGATAATCAGCTGCCTTCCCTCTAGTCTTACACTGCAAAAATAGGGATGGCTAGCGCAGATAGTTTTTGTGTATCTTTGCGCGAAATTCAACAGTACCAGTTAAACAAATATAAGGTAGAAGATAAATTAAATTATAAGGAAGCTAATTGGCCAGAATTTCAATTAACCATAGACCAAATGTTACCGATGGGAGTACTTGAATACGGAGTAGACTCATTGGATGTAGATGCATATTATCATATAACCTCTGAGTGCCTCATACATGCAGCCAACAGTACAATAGGAAGCGAAAAACTCCACATCAACACATATGTGACAACCACATCATGTAGATACAAAACCGAAATCCTATAGTAAAAACGCAAATTAATACTATAAGAAATAAAATAATAAATCAAATTCGACAACAAAAACAAGACAGTTGGTACACCATCTGCTCACAACTAATCATAAAACAGATCAAAAACAATTCTAGACAAACATGTAAAGATATACCAACACAGGAAACACAAACAAAGAGTCTTCATAACTAGAATCACATGGCAAAACAACTTACACTAATCTTCAAAAATCTAAGATATTTTGATCTGGGAAACATGTTCAAAACACACAAATGAATCAGGCATGAATAAATACTTCTATAATGAAGTCAATAAATTCATTGAACAGAACAAAACCGTGTACGTTCCAAAATTTCTACTAAACACATTAATAAAACTAGATAAAACAATAGACTTGAGTACTCATGAGTTTATAAAGGAAATAACAGTAACGGAAGTATCAATAGCCATCAAACACACAAAAAAACACCTGGAGAAGATAGAATACAAGCCATCCTCCTAAAAAAAATGGTACTCAGAAATTAGATGAAGACCTAACATATTTATTTAACTTGTCATTTGCAGCTGGATATATTTCTATTTCTTGGAAGCAAGCTGTAATTTTAATGTTCCAGGAAGAAGGAAAACCAGCAAATGTACCAAATATTTACCGCCTGATTAGTCTAGTCAGCTGCATAGGAAAAATATAAGAAAGAATAATTAGTAACGAACTATTAATATACTTTGAAGCAAAGTCAAAATTACCCGAAATTCAAAACGGCTTTAGGAAATATAGAAAAACTACAGACCACCTAATTAAATTAACGGAAGGCAATTATAAACAGCTTTAACAAGCTATACACCGACATCGAGAAGGCATTCGACACAATCTGGCATCATGGATTACGATACCGTTTAACAAAAATAGATTTACCTCATGGAACTATTCACTGGTTATTTAACTTTTTTGACAATAGAACGTGTAAAGTCGATGTTAATGGGGCCTACTCATGGTATTTTTACCTGAGGCAGGTGTCCCACAAGGAGGAGGTAGTTGCCCTACTTTATCATGTATGTTAGTAATATGTCTCTGTCGGACCTAAATTTAGGTTTTGCATCACAATTTGCTGACGATGAAGCAGTCTGGAATTTTTTTTTTTAATTTCGCACAAAGGTACTCGAGGGCTGTCTGTGCTAGCCGTTCCTAATTTAATAGTGTAAGACTAGAGGGAAGACAGCTAGTCATCACCACCCACCGCCAACTCTTGGGCTATATTTTACCAACGAATAGTGGAGATTGACCGTCACATTATAACGCCCCTACGGCTGAAAGGGCGAGCATTATTCGGCGCGACAGGGATGCTAACCCGCGATCCTCAGATTACGAGTCGCACGCTTCAACACGCTTGGCCATGCCGGGCCTGGAAAAGTGTTCCCACTCCTTCAATTGCAGCAACAAACCTCTAACCAGTCCTGAATAATTTAGAATATTACTGTCAGAAATATAGAAAAAAAAATATATATTTCAAGAAACCGAAGTAATGCTGTTCACCAGAATAAATAAACTGAAAAAAAGATCGACCGACGTTATACATGAACGGATCACTCTTACAGTACTGCTACCTCGGCAAAAATTTTAGGGTTAACTTACGATACAAAATTAACATAAATACAGCATGTTAACAATATCTTGACTAGAATGTGGAAAAGAGCAAATTTTGCAAGTAGCCTATCTGGTAAAAATCAAGGTACTTCTCCTGATAATATGAAAAAAAATGTAGCAAAACATACATTAAACTGATTATATAGAATACGCGTGTCCAGCCTGGAAATGAAAACAATTACACAAACTAGAAAATACAAAATTCACTCATAACCTAGCATATAAAGTACCGTGCAGCACTTCATCCACAAGTCTGCAAACAGTATCCGATAGACTCTTGCATAATGCACTAAATTATTTCAATAAAAATGGGCAGAAAAAATGATTTATTGTAGGATCTCGACTACGTTCATGATGAACATAGTTCTAAGTACATCTCTCCTATGAATATATGTTTAAGAAACAGAAATCAAGTATTGGACGTTTAAGATTTAGTATAAAATACATAGTTTATAAATATCTTTATGTGAAAAGATTTTTTAAAAATAAATAAAGAATTGTACACAATATATGGACATGCCCTGTTTTCAGGGCCTGGAGTATTATGGGTTACGCTGGCTCTCAAGCACTACAACTACAACATTGTAGTATCTGAGAATGAAAGTTAGGGATGGAAGAAGAGGTCTTTTTTGGACATGACCATCCTAGTCAACATACTCAAATACCCATAAAGAAGAAGCGAAGCACTCTACTAGAGGCGCACTAGGCTTTAACACGAGGAAGTTTCTTTTTTACAATCTCTGTTCTTGTGTTTCACTCATAATTAGGCACTTTCTCAAACGGTTTTTTTTTCAAAGTGCTACCATCGATGTCAAAATGTCTTCTCAAGCTTCAGTGAGAAGTAGATAAAATTGCTTTTAGAAATGCGAGTAATATTTGCAAACAAAACAACTGATTTAGACTTGAAATTTGTAAAACTTACAGAAATGACAACTATACAAAAAAGTTTTTTCAGAGTTGCAAAAATAAAGAGAATTATATGAAGAGAAGAAATGGAAAATATATATCATCTTAAAATATAATTTAGTATATTCTCAGTATGAGATGCCAATTATGATGGCAAAGACAAAAGAGAAAAACACTAGAAAACTAAAAATTTCAAATTAGGCCATACAATAAGAATAAGAACAAAAAACACAACGTATAGCTTCTGCTACCTCTAATAAAATCAACTTATCCAACCAGGAATGAAAATGTCATACTGATTAGATTTTAGTGGAAAATCCAAGATTTTTAAGACTTATAAGGAGGTTTAATAATTATTTAGATTACAAGCTATAAAATCTAAACGCATTTAATAAAGTTAACTGTAAAAAAAATACAAAATCAAGTGATCGTTACGACAAATTACATAACTAATATCAGAAAAGAACAAAATTATTCCCACTGACCAAACAACTAACTTCAATAATAATGAAAAGGGATTTTCATTAAAGTGAAAAGAACACCCTTTATTTGTCCCCTAGTGGCACAGCGTTATATCTGCGGGCTTATACTGATAAAAATTGGGTTTTTATACCAATTTTGGGCATAGCACAGATAGCCCTTTGTGTAGCTTTGTGCTTAATAACAAACAAAATAATACTGGTTTAAGGAGAGTTCTCTTCTCCTCTAACATGTAACATTCAAATAGGCCCGGCATGGCCAGGTGGTTAAGGCACTTGACTCGTAATTCGAGGGTCGCGTGTTTGAATCCCCGTCACAACAAATATGCTCGCCCTTTCAGCCGTGGGGGCATTATAATATGACTGTCAAATTTCACTATTCGTTGGTAAAGAGTAGCTCAAACGTTGACTGTGGGTGGTGATGACAAGCTGCCTTCCCTGTACTCTTCCAATGTTAAATTAGCGACGGCTAGCGCAGATAGCCCTAGTGTAACTTTGCGCGAAATTTAAAACCGAACAAACATCCAAGTAAAAATTAATAAAACTTATCCAAAAGTGAGACTAACTAAGAATAAAATGTCTGCTAAACATAGTACAAATTACTGTTACTTCGAAAGGTAGTTTAATTCTTTGTTTTCATTTCAGATATTCGTGAAATCAATGGAAGCAAAAGGAAGAGTGTAAGACTAAGCATTTTCCACGGATAATTACAGTTTGGTTTATTCTGAATAAACGCACAAAGCTATCCAGGAACTATGGATAAGCTATGCACAAACCAAACTTAAAATAATATATTAGACAAGTGTTTCTACTCAGCGGTGCAGAAGGTAGTAACTTGGGAAGGCAGTAGAAGATTCAAGAAAATATAGTATTACTACTCTGTATAGGTAACTTACTTTCGTTAAAAGTTTTACATGTTTAGTTTTTAGTTTCGCGCAAAGCTACACGAGGGCTATCTGTGCAAACTGTCCCTTATTTAGCAGTGTAAGACTAGAAGGAAGGCAGCTGTTCATCACTACCCACTGCCAACTTTTAGACTAATCTTTTACCAACTAATATTGGGATTGATAGTAACATTATAACTCCCCCACGGCTGAAAAGGCGAGCATGTTTGGTACGACAGTGATACGAACTCTCGAGAATGCGAATCGAGCGCTTTAACCGCCGGGTCTAAAAGTTGTGTTACCGAATTATAAAAAAATTGACTATAAAATAAAAATATATGATGTGCCAAATAGGGAGCAAGAACTACATAAGAGAAAAGTACAATAATTTTAGTAATCAAAGATGAATGTATATCTAAGTTTGTTCTACACGTATACTAATGAAATTATTCCATTGTGAAATCGTAATCCGAGGGTCGCGGGTTCGCATCCCCGTCGTGCCAAACATGCTCGCCCTTTTAGCCGTGGGGGCGTTACAATGTGACGGTCAATCCCACTATTCGTTGGTAAAAGAGTAGCCCAAGAGTTGGCGGTGGGTGGTGATGACTAGCTGCCTTTCCTCTAGTCTTGCACTGCTAAATTAGGGACGGCTAGCACAGATAACCCTCGAGTAGCTTTGTGAGAAATTTAAAAACAAACCATTGTGAAAATTTTATTTGTGACAGAAGGTTTCTATTTATTTCCCTTGCTCGCGTGTGTATTTTTGTTTCCACGAACATTTCTCGAAAACTAATAGACCGATGTACACGGACATTTTATGTGTTCAGATGTTGTGTTTATGTATTGGGTTGGTTTGTGTGTGTGTTGTGTTTAATTTTGTGCAATATTTTCATTTATAGTATTAAGTTAATGTGATATTGCTTCATCTCTGGGTCGTTATGTATTTGTATTTTGAATGTATTCTGAAGGTAGGAACAAGTCACCTAATGCGAGACTTTAAATAAATTTATGATTTAGCTAGTTTATAATAAAAGTGTTAATTATGGTATTTACGTGTATGCTTAATGTTCGTCATAAATTAGAAAATGAATGTGTCGTGATATATGAAACTGTTTGTCAGATGTAGGACTGCGCACCAAACTACGAAAAGTATATAAGAATTAAACTCCTGGACGTGATATATGAACGGACTTGGCTATGGAAAGGGTTGATGAAATAGACTGTGAAGGTTCAGTATAATTCATCTAGCAAACAAACACCCTCTGTTGTTAAGCAGGTGTTAGATCCTGATAATATTAAATCATGTGTTTTCGTCACACAAATCAGAATATTACAATTGTTCACATACATTTAGATCATGAATCCATTGAAGTATTCACAATGATACAGAAATAGTTACTACATATCAGTTTCTTTAATACTTTATACAGTTAAAATAATTTGTTTGAGAAACAAGGCCTGCGTGAGTCATTTGTGTCATCCATCGTTCTCTCTGCTACGCTTTAGTAATATAAGTTGTTTGGCCTTACGTGATAAACTATTAATGAAAACCTATTTACTCACTTGATCATCGGCAAATACCAGGTCATTGGTTTTAAGTAGTTAGTCAGGGTAGTTGGTTCCTTGGTTACACATTTTTCCTTGAGCTCATCCAGCGTTTTGACAGGCAGTTTGTGGCTGTTGTGCCTGGAATATTTATGAATCGGTTTCTGTGGAAAGGTTTTATACTTTTACAACCAAAACTATGAATTAGTTAGTATTATCCAGCGATAAGACAAATAATAAAATTATCATCTTTGTACTTTTCTTGACACAAAGATTGAATACCAGTAGTTTCATTAATATTCTATCATTCATCTTTCACAAGATCTATTGACCTTTTTAACCTGAAAAGTATCTTATGCGACACACGAGCAAAGGGCCAGATCAGAGACCACTGAAGTTCAAAGAGTAGTTATCCCTAATTTAGAACTGCTGATCAGAAGGAAGCACAGTGGTCAGCAACACCTGCTGCACATGTTCTTACTCTTAACCTAATATCCAATATTCTGTCACATAATGTTTGTTTACTTGAAGTTAAGCACAAAGCAACACAAGTGGCTATCTGTGCTATGCCCACCATGGGTATCGAAACTCGGATTCTAACGTTGTAAGTTCGCAGATATGCCTCTGTGACAATGGGGTATGCTCAAACTGAAAATTTCTGAAGCTTGGTCAAATAAAAAAATTTCCTTTTTTTCGAATTTTATGAAAATTATATTATTATAGAGTTTAGTTTGGATTGGACTAATATTATTTCAATTAAAGCCCTATTGTTTTGGATTTTAAAATTTGTTGGAAAAACTTTTTTCTCCTAAAATATCTTAAACGTCTATTAATCAAAAATCTATTTTGCTTTGAGTAGTAAATATTGTTTTCTAATAGTACTCCGCTGGTACAGCGGTAAGACTCGGGATTTACAACACTGAACTCAGGGGCTGGATTTCCCTCGGTGGACACAGCATATAATAGCCCGATGAGGCTTTGCTATAAGAAACATACAAAAAATAATATTAAATTACATTTTAAGATAAAGAAAACTTCCCATCTTGTGTACATCTCTCGGTACAAATTCATTTTGTATAATATTTATTACGAAG
Organism: Carcinoscorpius rotundicauda; assembly: GCA_011833715.1. Lineage (NCBI taxonomy): Eukaryota > Metazoa > Arthropoda > Merostomata > Xiphosura > Limulidae > Carcinoscorpius > Carcinoscorpius rotundicauda. The sequence goes on from CM022400.1 coordinate 21,835,552, forward strand.
TAAAATAATATCCGATTGGTTTGATTGTTTATTTGTTTTGGATTTTTGCACAAAGCTACTCGAGGGCTATCTGTGCTAGCCATCAATAATTTAGCAGTGTAAGACTAGAGGGAAGGCAGCTAGTCATCACCACCCACCGTCAACTATTAGGCTACTCTTTTACCAACGAATAGTGGGATTGACCGTCACATTATAGCGCCCCCACGGCTGAAAGAGCGAGCATGTTTGGCGCGACTGGGATGCGAACCCGCGACCCTCGGATTACGAGTCGCACGCCTTAACATGCTTGGCCACGCCGGGCCGTATCCGGTTGGAATTAGAGTACTTTGAGGTTTATCTTGGCACGAGAGGAACAATTTTTTATGGAGATTTAAGCGTCGCTAAACTAGAAGCGCTTGCAGTTTTCGAAAATGTAAGTTCAGTCATATGACCTGGTCACTCAGTTTTAATATACCTTTAAACCACACATAGTTTTTCAATACATCCATAAATTTGCTAATGTTTCTTGTGGGACCCCTCCTCTACTGCACACACAGTTAGACAATTAAGTGGTAACTGACTAAACCAGAGGCCTGGCATGGCCAGGTGGTTAGGGCATTCGACTCATAATCCGAGGATCGTGGGTTCGAATCCATGTCACACTAAACATGCTTGCCTTTCACCCAAGGGGATGTTATAAAGGAACGGTCAATTCCACTATTCGTTGGTAGGGGAGTAGCCCAAGAGTCGGCGGTAGGTAGCGATAACCAGCTGCTTCCCTCTAGTCTTATGCTCTAAAATTAGGGACGGCTAGCGTAGATAGCCCTTGTGTAGCTTTACGCGAAATTAAAAACAACAACAACAAAACCAGACAAGTATCACTATTTAAACAATGGCTAGAATTTTAAGGCTGTAGCCCATTGAATTTTTAATACACAAACAAAAACTAATGATGTTTTTAAAGTAAATGAATAAAATATGTACTTACTGAGCCATTTCCCATATTGTTGATGCACGTGGTGAGCATTCTAAATGTATGTGAAGTTGAATCTAAAAGAATAAATAAATATATATATATAAACTATCTTATACACACCAAATATTACATGTCTAATATATATATATGATAATGTCTGTCTTTTCGTAACGGTATGTTCCAACAAATGTTTTTTTGTTTTATCTGATCTAATACCATTGTCAGCCGATGACTAATGTAATGGAAGTGTAAAGTGAAATGCCTGGAAAGGAAAAGCTGAAAACAGTACTGGCCAATCATGTTTTGCACATGTATCCCTTAGCAGCACGAGATGCATTTTTTTCAGTTTATGTTTTTCTGTAAGAATACTGTCACTTCGTTTGTGATGCGGGCTTCAAACCATAATGTTATTGGACTAATGTTCCATATTCCATATAAGATTTAAAGGACTTGCTCACACTGATCATAAGAAAGTTAAGGAACGATTTTCACTCCGATTATCACATATTTTTTTTTCTGAATCTGGTCTTGAAAGCAAATGAGTACAAAGATTCGTTACTTTAAAACTATAGAAATTTAAAGTCACTTACTTGTACATTGTTAATGCACAAAACAATGAATTATATTGGAAATTCTTTACTCAGTCACTCATATGGATATAAAAAAGGAAAAACAAACGACTCTTATTATTTTGTTGTTTTAAAAGTGATACTTTGATGTTTCTTTTTTGGAAATAGAAATATTTGTGAAATACCTCGATATGGCGAATTACATATTATGGACCTAAACATAAATAGATCATTACTCATTTAGAAATAATATCGAATTAACATTATTTCTTCATTGAACTAAAAAAAAGGAAACAAAATGGATAAGGACTTGTAAATTATCAGACTTACCCTTGACTTAGAAAACATATTGGAAAGGCTTGTTTTATTCTGTGGTATGTGTCTTGGTTTCAACTTAGGTTCGTCAAGCAAGAAGTAAAAAGTGGGTAAAATATCTCCAGACAACCTTTATATGTGTGTATACTATTTATATATAAATCACGTGACTTGAAAGAGGGACTTTCTCAAATAAAATCTGTCTTTAGTTTTTCTTAGATACTTACGTCACACTAATCGAATTTTTATAATACAGGGTGGTCGCTAGAAAAGCGGAAAATTTGAGGGTCAGATGAGATCATGAATAAAATGCGTGCTTACTCATTTCTATTTTGATTTCTTTACATCATGAATAAAATGCATGATTTTAATATCATAAAATGCATTTTGAGCATCTATGAGTGTAATATAACATATGCCTTTAAAAAACTTTGTAAAAGTTATTCTTTGTAAAAATAAATAGCTGTTTGACAAATTTTCCGCTTTTCTAGCGACCACCCTGTAATTTAACTGTTGTGGTTATCTCAGCTGTGAAAGACACGATGAAGTGTATGTGTTTTGTTCATCTAATATAACCACAAACTTAATGTTATATGTCCGTAAATATATTGCTGACCCACCGTGGGACATACTGATGAGTTTACTAAAACTATATTTGCGATATCAAATATCATTCGATGTATACAAGGTTTGGTTTGTTTTGAATTCTCGCTTAAATCTACACGAGTGCTATCTGCCTTACCCGTTCCTAATTTTGCAGTGTAAGACAGAGAGAAGGCAGCTAGTCATCGACACCCATTGCCAACTGTTGGGTTACTCCTTCACCAACGAATAATGGGATTGTCCATCATATTATAACGCCCCCAAGGCTGAAAGGGTGAACATGTTTGGTGTGACGGGGATTCGAACCCGTGACCCTCAGACTACGAATTGAGTGTCTTAACCAGCTGGCCAAGCCTGATCTTGTACACAATAACGTTTAAAACATGACTATCCATATCATGTTTCTCATTGCAAATTGTCTTTTGTTTATGAATCCTACAGAAAAAGAAAGATTGTGGTTCGAATAAAAGAATTAACAAACGAAATATTTCACTATACTTAACGTGTCGTCACCTAATGCGAGATATAATATTGTATTGTTGTATCAGTTCGTGTTGTACGTTAAGTTTCTTTTTGTTTACGGTGTTTTCCTGTGAATCTGGTGATAGTGGGACCAAGTGTGGTGCCAGAACAACTTAAAGGCATCGAGAAAGTTGGACAGAAAAATTTGAATAGTAATAAAAGAAGACAATATAATATATGGCATTTAGTGAAAAATCATAATAAATGAAACAGTCAGATACAAGTCTTGATACTGCAAAAATTAATTCTGACACGTTTGCCCTTCTGACATTTTCTTTTTTCAGGAATGCTGGCAAACATAAAAATGTCGAAAGTTGCTTGTTAAAAAACTAGCCTAATTTCAATACCAGTTCAAGTTCCTGATCTCTCGTGTGTTTAAGGGAATTTTCAGTTCTGTGGTCACGTAGGCTCTGTTCCGGAGGAAAGATATGAAACTATTTAGTGTTCACAGTGGTTGTCTGTATTTTTAAAGTGTTTGAAGAAATACGATAAACCCATTTTTTGCACATTATAATCTTTTTTTTTACACCAAACACCGGCTTTTTATTCAAAAATGAAATAAAAATACAAGAAGTGAAAAAGTTTACCCATTTTATCTCCTCCGTTTTGTTACACAAATATAGTAGTGTGAAAAGGTTTGGGGCCACCTCATTGTTAATCAGTGATCAAATGTGGTTGTAATTTAGTTACTTAAATCATATGTGGTTAATTTAAACACATGGCATTACTATTAAATGACTAGAAATTGTCTCGCGCCGTCCCAGTTGACGGAACAGTCTTTTAACGTTTAAAGCAAGTGTTACGTGTTTCCAAATTCAAGACGAACAAATCAGTCGTATGTACTCCAGCTTACGCATTACAGTGATCACACTGTTAAAAGAAGAACATACTCAAAGAGAAATTACCAGCCAAAACAAGAGTATCGAAACTATTTGTATGTAAGGAGCGATTTTCACTACGGTTTTCATAGATTTTTTTTTAAAATCTAAGTTCTAAAGGTAACTGAGTAGAAGGCTTCATTTACTTTAATGAATCCTTGTATTCATTTGCCTTCTAGTAATGTCAATGGGCTATCTATTTTAGCAGTGATAAGTGATACTTGTGGACTGTTAAAAGCAGAACGTACTCAGAGAAAATAGCCAACAATTTAATGTTTCTAATAAGAATAACGGTCCAACAGGCTAAAAAAAAAACGATTCAGTTGAGAAAATCACGAAAGACAGCTGTATGTGATGAAAAGTATTTGAGAATTAGCGTCATAAGCAGTGTGTAAAGTCGCCAATTGGCTAAAGACTTAGACGAAATCGTTTGTTTGAAGGTCGGTTCCTGATAGGTTGATAAAATCTAGAGGTGTTGACATGAGAAAACTGCTTTCCTAGTCTAATAAGAACATAAAAGATATGAATTTGTGAAAACATTCAACACTTGCGGGCTGTTGAGTTGCATAATGTGAAATCAGGAAATTATTTTTATCAAGTTTTCGCGGCCCTGAAAGCGACTTTTGTTTATAATTGTATAACTAAACTAAGTTTTCCCAGAACGACTGGTATGAGTATTAACACTTTTACCAAATGTTGTTCTCTGCTTTATTTTGGTAAAAGTGTTAATATCTATACCAGCCGTCCTGAGATACATTTTTACTTCAAGTGGGTTTCTTGTCATAAAGAATAAACAAAGTTTTGCGTTCTTTTCACAAGATGGATAAATATTTTCTTTCCTATTCGCAGATCAAATCATCACCAGGAAAACATGAAGTCGACTCCCGAAATACCAGTAATCTCATGCGATCTTATCTGAGGTCGACACCTGAAATACCAGTAATCTCATGCGATCTTATCTGAGGTCGACACCTGAAATACAAGTAATCTCATGCGATCTTATCTGCAGAATATCAAGGTGTTCAAACATGTGGACGTACAAATAAACTAAACTACCAAAAATATAAAACACAAAGCGATTTGCTTGAAGATAACCATTAATCGACTTTTCACATTTTAAACCTACTACGATTCCCCGTCCTTTACGAAATAAGAACATAAAGCACAGGCTAGTTTTATTTTTATAATAATGTAAAACGAAATGAGTCTAACACGTCAAGTGTGACTTGGCAGGTTAACATTTTTCCACACGAACAATGTGCTCTGTTTATCAGATGACTGGTATTGTGTAGTTACATCCCCTACTAACCACTGTACTAGATCGAATTAAGATTAGTTTGTTTGTTTGTTTTGGATTTTCGCACAAAGCTACTCGAGGGCTATCTGTGCTAGCCGTCCCTAATTTAGCAGTGTAAGACTAGAGAGAAGGCAGCTAGTCATCACCACCCACCGCCAACTCTTGGGCTACTCTTTTACCAACGAATAGTGGGATTGACCGTCACATTATACACCCCCACGGCTGTGAGGGCGAGCATGTTTAGCGCGACGCGGGCGCGAACCCGCGACCCTCGGATTACGAGTCGCACGCCTTACGCGCTCGGCCATGCCAGGCCGATCTAAGATTAACCTAAGAAACAATTCCTGAATTCATGTAATACAAAATGAGCTCAAGTCATTCTTCCGCTGACCAGAGTACACATGTTGTAACAGTAGCCTTGTCCTAGAAACAGCTTAAAGTAAAAGAGAAGACACATTGAGCTTTACATTTATGCTAATTTGGAAAACTAATTTAGTATTGTTAATTACATGAACTAGTTGTACAGTACAGCTACTGTTTTCAAATAAGTTATAATATTGTTTTTGAATTATCAGCAATATCACTGATGATATATATATATATATATATCGTGTATCATTCATTGTTAAAGCGTACGTTCTGTTATTTTTCGTATTGTCTTCCATCTTTTTTTTTAAATATTTGGCTCTTGTGGATTTTTTAAAAGATATTTCCTGTTAACCAGACATATTGAAATACAGTTTTGAGATCATATATTAAAATCTAAGAAACACAATTCATTGTTTATGTGCTTTACGCTTTGTTAATTCAAAAAATGTTTTTGTATGTGATAACTATCATATATAGAATATCTAACTTTTGTTAAATTAATTTACGTTGGTTGTCTAAGATGATACATGAAAGCTGTAATTAAAGGGATAAGGTTTTTAAAACTAAACTGTAAAGAAGTACGAATAAGATTTAGATGTCTCATATGCATGAGAAATGGATAGCGTGATAACACAGAGGGCTGACAAGTAGACTAAATTCAGAATGTTTGAACGTTCGTTAATATCTTTTTTTGCAATTACTCTGTATTTTTGTGGTTCGTCAAATGATTTGCTGTAAGAGTGAATAATGAAGAATCGTATTGATGCAGCCATGAAAGTGGCATGATTCTGTTAATATAATACAGCGTTATCAAGTATGTATAAAAACATGCATCTGTCAAAGGCAGTTAGATATCGTACACGGCGGATTACACACCATAGCCATTTTTGTATTCAGTTAAAAATGAATACAGTTAATCAAAAATATATTACTCTTCAAACATAAAATAATTTAATTTCTTCTAATTTGTAGAAAAGTGTACTGTATATGAACGGAGAGGCTGTTGTTTTGAATTAAGCACAAAGCTACACAATGGGCTATCTGTGCTCTGCCCACCACGGGTATCGAAACCCGGATAGGCAAGAAAAAAAAACCGAATAAATCTCTGAAATGTTGACAATTCTGATTTTCGAGAAACCTTATAATGCATTTTTGGTTTTATTTAAAATTCAAACTTCGTTTTTATTATGTTTAGGGTGAAATTCAGCTAACACACATTATTTATTGATAACCGTCAATATTCTAATTATAAATATTAAATCGTAAATCTTTTTGTCATAAAATAAATTTTATGGTAAAAAAACCTAATGCACCGAATTTAATGTTTAGATATAATATCTTTACATTGAATCAAAATATATCGCTTTATAAAATTAATTCAAAATATTTTGATCTCACTTGATACTAAACCCAAATCTTTAGTCCTACAAATAAATTTTAATATAAATTCTGCATTTGATGAACAATGTTAAAAATATTTATTGGAAGCGAATAATAATTTCACAGGACAACAACATTAGTAATGGGACTGAAATGCGTATATTTGAAGCATGGATATCCTGATTCTTGGTTCTATAATGTATGTTTTTCATATGTATTTGTAATATAGAATACGTAACCGTAAACGAATGAATGATCGTAGTTTTCAGTTTGTTTTTCGCGCAAAGCTACACGAGAGCTATCTGCGCTAGCCGTCCCTAATTTAGCAGTGTAAGAGTAGAGTGTAGACAGCTAGTCATCGTCACTCACCGCCAGCTCTTGGGCTACTCTTTTACTAATGAATAATGGGATTCACCATAACATTATAATACCCCTACGGCTCAAAGGACGAGGATGTTTTGTTGTGACAGGGATTCGAACCCGCGAACCCCAGATTGCAATCGATTGCCCTAATCATCTGGCCGAAATCTGTGAGGATGTACACTTAATAATAGTACAATTCAAACGTTTTACACAGAGGTCCTAGCGTTTCTGGAAAATGTTACAATTAATATCCTCTCAATTTTTAACTGTGATTCATGTCAATGGGCCACTCAACTGACCAGAGATCGTTAAATCTTATAATAAAAATGAACCATTACTTGTGTGTTAGCATTCACCATTCACAGTCGGCTGGCTCGATTGCTGTAACTTTTTATCAAATGTATTTGCTTGAAGTTAATCACAAAGCGACACAATGGGTTATCTGTACTCTACCTACCAAGGGTATCGAAACCCAGGTCCTAGCGTTGTAAGTCCGCTGTCCCATTGGGGAGACATTTTACATGGGCAACTAGAAACAGTTCGACGATGTAAAGTTGTTCTCTGTTTTCAGAATTGTGATAGAAGTGCCTCTGATTTAGGGCATATTTCCATTTTTTAAATACAGTTTTGGCTGGTATCACTCACAGTTCGCTGGCTTTGTTACATGATCAGGCAACTTATTTTTCATAATGGCTACAATTATGGCTGATGAAAATAACATTGGCCAAACTATTTCAAAAAAAAAATAATTGAAAGATGTTAGTTTGATCAAAATATTTGCATTTCAACTAACCTTCAATGTGAAAATTGATGTGGGTTTTCATCAACAAGTTTCGTGAAATGTCAGTAAATTTATGTCAGTAAGCCAAGATGTACATCTAGACCTGAAAAAAATCTAACGTAGAAAATTTTGACTCACGTGCCCATGTAGATCCAAATATGGAAAATAATTTTGAAATTGCTATCTTTAAACTTGGAAGACTTATTTATCAGAATAGTGAGCTACATCTCTGACAGAGCATTTTTATTTATCCTTTACGTGTTCTACGCTTTGAAGGGTAAGCATGTCGTTTTCAAATTCACTTATCCAAGGACAAAGAAAGATGTAATTTCCTTATTGAAACTTCCAAAGTCAAATTGAAATAGATTATCCAAAAATTCAAATATCAATTTCAAATTTTTAAATTCCGATAAACGTGATTCACATTTTTGAGATATATTTTTTATCCAGTTTACATAGAGATCATCTTTAGCATCGGAGAAATCATAGTCCTTATTATTTTCTAGCAAACTATTCAACTTTGCAAAATGTGTCAAATTATTTTATAATTGTTCCACAAGGAGGTTTTGCTTTAATTGAAATTCATGAATAGAAGGTGGTTGTTTGCTTATTATTTTACCTCTTCCCTGAAATTCAAATTATTCAAGTGAGCCATCATGTCGCACAGAAAGAGGAAATCCCACTGCCATGACAAAGTTTCAATTTCAGGGAAATTTTCAGTCTTATATTTTTTCAACAATATGCTCTTTTATTTCAGAAAATAAGAAAATAAATCGTTCCAAGACTTTTCCTCTACTTAACCATCTTACATTGCAAAATCAGTAAGATCATCAAAAGTACAGTCACTGTCTTTCTTTAAAGACACAACAAACTGTCGATGGATGAGAGAGCTTATTTTCCTGATAGGGCAAACACAGCCAGGTGGGTTAAGGCGTTCGACTCGTTATCTGAGGGTCGCGAGTTCGAATCCCCTTCGCACCAAACATATTCGCCCTTTCAGCCGTGAGGTCGTTATAATGTGACGTTCAATTTGGTAAAAGAGTAACACAAGAGTTGGTGGTGAGTAGTGATGACTAACTGCCTTCCTTCTAGTCTTACACTGTTAAATTAGAGACGGCTAGCGTGGATAGTCCACGTGTAAATTTGCACGAAATTCAAAACAAACAAACAAACCAATCAACAACGGTTATAAAATAAAAACCCTTTAAAAGAGGGGCAGCTGATCTTTACTGAAAAAAATTTGCTAAACTGAAAAGCTAAAACCACCTTCTATTCTACTCACAGAATTCACTGCGACTCCTATGTTATAGAAAAAAAAGAATTATAAACAGTCGAGTGAATGGTTTAATTTCCTATTTCAGCATTTCGTGTAGAAATTAAACTAACTGTTAATTTTGTACAAAGTTACAGGAGTTCTATCTGCGTTAAATTGATTTATTTTTAATTTCGCGCAAAGCTATTCGAGGGCTACCTGCGATAGCTGTTCTTAATTTAGCAGTGTAAGACTAGAGGAAAGGCAGCTAGATATCACCACCCACCGCCAACTCTTGGATACTCTTTTAATAACGATAGTGGTATTTACCGTCACTTATAACGCCCCCATGGATGAGAGGGCAAGCATGTTTGTTGTGATGGGGATTCAAACCCGCGACCCTCAAATTACGAATCGAATCTTTAACCATTTGGCCATGCTGAACCCATCTGCGTTAGTCGTTCGTAATTTTGCAGTGTAAGGCAAGAAGGAAGGCAACTAGCCATCATTAACTACCGTCCACTCTTGGGATACTCTTTTAGCAACGTAAAATTGACCGTCTCATTATAACGCCCCCACAACTGAAAGAGCAAGTATGTTTGATGCGATGGGAATTCGAACCCGCTACTTTCAGGTTATGAGTTCAGCGCCCTAACCATCTGGCCATGCATGTAATTGAAAACTTCCTAGTAACAAATGTACTGATAGTGTGAACACTGTAGCCAGAGTAACTGTCTTTGTATTTTGTCAGATTTGATAATTTACTCAGTATAGTCATAAAAGTACAATATTAGTACTGAGTAAAAACTCGAAAGTATTAAAGTAAAAACATGAAAAAATAGTATTGTCTATTTAAAATATTTGCTCAACGCTACAGAAAGGTATCTGCGCATAGCCGTCTCTAATTTTGACAGGAGTATTTTGAATTTTGTTTTTGATAACATTGCCTGAAAAGTTCTAAACACCCGTTACGACGCAGTCACATCTCCCGGTATCAAGAGTCCGTTTTCATGTTTTACTTAACTTACAACTTGACCTTGTTATTTCATTACAGGTTTCTATAATCAGCTAAAATATTTGAATGTACACATTTAGTCACCTCCTAACATTCCGGTCAAACATTTCAACATGTTAAAAATGAGTGAATTGAAGCCAAAAACTTTTAAAGCAACAAGTTTTACGAGTGAACTTTTGTTTTTGATCGGTAATTATTCTATACAACATTTGAATCTGTATAAAGATATTGTAAACGTGCTGTTTTCGTTGAGTTTGCTACACAACAGCTTGGCATGCTCTCGATTGAATTCAAACTATTATTTGTAAGACCTTTGCTCCTTCTCTGTTCTCTCTTTTTCTAATATTCCATTGGAAAACTTTGTTTTATTGTTACTAAACGAGGTGCCACAATTGCAACAAGAAGGTTAAACGATTTGTTTGTTTTTTTTAATTTTGCACTAAGCTACTCGAGGGCTATCTGTTCTAGCCGTCCCTAATTTAGCAGTGTAAGACTAGAGGGAAGGCAGCTAGTCATCATCACCCACCGCCAAATCTTGGGCTAATCTTTTACCAACGAATAGTGGAATTAACCACCACGCTATAACCCCCCACGGCTAAAAAAGCAGGCATACTGGGCGCGACCGCGATGCGAACCCGCGACTCTCAGTTTACGAGTCGCACGCCTTAACACGCTTGACCATGCCGAGCCAGGTTAAGCGAACAAGAAAACACAAACAAAATAACTGTTAGCAAAACCGCTTCCCTCTCGCCGAATGTTTATGCTAGTAATTATTAATTATAGTACTCATACCTTATTCTAAAATATGCTACACAAAACCGCACATTTTCTAGAGAAGGAAATAGTGTGTGGATGTGATCTTTAGTCGTACACAACTTATTTCATCAAAATGATTCAATGTACTGAGTTCAAAATTTTTACAAATTAAATATTGCTGAGATAATCTGCAAAGTTTCTTATATGTTAAAAGTTATATTTTTTTATTCAAAATTAATAATTTGTAAAGAACTCAAGGTTTTAGTGCCAGTTTAAAACTGACACCAATAAAGACATAATCAAACCTCCATGTGCAGTCTCAGTGAAAGTCGTGTTCATGTTGAGTGTGAGAGTATTTTTACTTAAAATTGTGTTATAAAGTAAAGTTTGTTGCCAACACAAAAGTTATTTTTCAAATTGTCTGAATCTTGAATATCCAAAATATGATTTTAATGATTTCTTGCTACTGTTGGAAGTCAATAGATGGCAGTAAATTCGCAATAGTTTGATTATACACGTAAATACATATGTGTGTGTGTTACCCATACACTGCATGAATCTTCTCGTGTGATCCATGGCAAACACACTGACTTGACGACGGTATAAACTGCAATGTTACGAGTGTCTCATGTGATGTTATTTCAGTGTCTTACAGACTGACGTACAGACAACACAAATAGTTACTTATTGATTCTTACAATTTGGTTTTTCGTGGAATTGGGAGATCCATAAAAAAAAAGAGTCTTCTGAACCCATCCACCATGAAGTCCTATGAGGGAATTCAATACAGCGTGAAGTAAAGACGTTATGTGAACACCAGAGCCTCGTGAGCACCATATCTAAACACCAACATCAGACTCTTGTGAGCACCATACCCAAATACCAACATCAGACGCAATGTCCACAGTACCAGTTGAGAAAACGTGACACAAATATTATTTTACCATAGCCCAATGAGATTAGCTGAATGACCTCGGGTCATCCACCCCAATGCTACCCATCTATAGGAATTCAAAGCCAAATTGGAATATTAAAGTGCTACTGACATCCCCCAAGCACCAGGATCATCTTCTTTAGGCCCTTTACAAGTCACTACGTAGGGCAAACATGTACAGATTCCAAAGAACGTAAACAGAAAATATAGAACCTTCCCTGGGACTTAGGCTCTTGATTTTGATTGAAGTACTTCACTTAAAAATTGGAATTGAACATGCAAAATGTTCCAAAAAATTGCATATTTGATCTTAATATCGGATTGAAATCAAAGGTGTTTACGGGCTACATCCATTGATTCACGTGGAAAACGATCTTTCGAAACAATTTTTATGGATAATTAACCATTTCACGTATCTTTAATTTCCAGTGAAATTCAATGAATATTTATTTTATTCACTTTAATATGTCATGGAAATGAGTTTTCTTGCACACACATTTCATATAAACATCGCTTAATATAGATGTATTTTGGGATAATCGTAAACCTGTCAAAACTACAAAGTAATTCAAAAAGTATTAAAACCAGAATAAATTAATTATCACTTCACATTTTTCTCTTAAAATACATCAAGGTTAATGAAATTGCAAGATGTGTGTACATTTAATGGATCTATTTATACTATTAAACCAACACTATGACTATATTCACATTTTTATCCGTAATTTATATTTCATTATAAATTCTATTACCGACAACTTAAATAATAGAAATTCTAAGCTATTTTTAAACTGCTGTAAATAATGAGAATAAAAAATATTTATATTTTATAAATTACATGTAATATTAAATCAAAGATATTTAAAATAGGATTTAAATTTGATATTTATCACAATTTTGGTACGAAGCCGCAGTTCAGTAGTTTTAATATATAATAATGAAATACATGTCTAGAGTCATTATCTGACATCCCATGTTTTGTAAAGTTTCATTCTGCCAGTGGAAAAATCATGTTACTCTTGTTAATTATTACCAGTATGTTATATGGTTGTTTTGGATATTCGGGTAAAACTATAATACCGCTCTCTTTGTTACTGTAAATTTAGCAGTCCTTAGTTTTGATCTGAGAAACTGAAGAAAATATAGCTTGTTAGCTATATCCATTTGCAACCCTTGAAGTACCTCAGACAATTAAGTTCCATTAGTCTGGTAAGAAGCTCGAATTAAATCAGAGGAGCATCACACACATATGATTATATTTCTCCCAGTATTACATTTACCAAGAGGGACTTACAGCAATGATTGCCGTGCTGTAGTAATTTTTAACACTGTTTCTCTTGTTAAAAAAAAGCTAAAAATGTGAATTTTGGTCAGCTAAACATCTATTAATTAAAATCAGTCTTGTACAATCATTCCTCTATGAAATTCGCTTCCTAATCATGTTTCAACATGGAATAGAGCTTGCATACGTTTAAATAATACAGGTAATGTTTTTTTATGATAGATCACTGGAATAACATTTTAATGAATAAGCTGAATTTATAGTCCATTTAATATTCAGGGAAGGATTACTATATTTTTAATCAGGTGTTTCCATTCTTTATTGGTGGACTCAAAAATTATCTTAAGTGAGATGAATTATTCGTGTAATCTCTATTCAATACCCATAAAACGAAATAACTTTACTGTAAAAGTAAGTCTTCACTTTTAAAACAGAGCTATTATCCTTCCTATTGATAATATTGGAAACGAAATTTTTATTATATATTTTGGCTTCTTATTTTTATAACAAGAGCTTTCGAAGAGCAAACGTGTTTTCCTTTCCAGCTTTTTTAAAGTTTTCATCGGTTGCTGAAAGGAACTGTTTAATGTTAATCTAATTTCTGATCAGTTTGTTTAATCTTCTTCTGGTTTTCGCTTTCTGCACTTTTTTTCTGAGTCCGTCCTCTACCTTTATTTTGCACTATCATCAAAAATAAACATATTCTTCGTTACATTTACATACAGGATAATGCCAGCATGTCTAATGTGTTCAGTTATGACTCTCTTAACATTAAGGGGCATGCTTTGTTGGCTTCCTTTAATAGCTTCTTTATTTACATAAACATGCTCATGGCTATCTTTGAAACAAAAGAAGTCTGTAATCAAAAGGAATATTACGAGAATCTCTTTGTGCTGCCTAAGAATAGTTTCACATTCATTTTCTTCGACTCTGTTTGCATTTGTAGATTTTTTGTCTGGTAAGATGAAAACATAACATCAATAGATGATGCATTTATAAACATCATTTATGGATTTAAGCAACGATGAGGGAATTAATTTCGAGCTCATATAAGTACAATTAATTTAACAAGGAACTAGTTAGCTAGCAATGGAGTCTTAACAAAATATTTTCTAGTTCTCCTCTTATGAAAACAGTCGTTGATTTTGAAGTGTTGCTCGAAGATTGTGAATTGATGCCCAATGAGCTGTGTTAAACCTCATAGTTTATTTTTAAATCTGGATCAGAATATATGCCCGATTTTTAGAGAGGGTTATTCCAGACTGATTTGGATATTGATTTTAGAGCTATTTCTATCCTAAAGCTTGATTTTTTTTTCAACAGAGAACATTAAAGACCCTCTTACATAGCAATGCATAATGTCTCCGGTGAGATAACCTTACCGTGCCTGTAACGTTGGAAGCCATCTGGACCAACCAGGTTACATTTTTTCTCATCAGAGAACAAAACTTTCGTCCGCTTTTCTATGTCCCATGTTTAGTGCTTTTCAGCAAAGTTTAACCAAACTGTTTCGTGGTGCGGAAGGAGGCGTGGCCTGTGAAGACGTTTACGGTTTTTGAACCCTTTCTCTCTTAGATGCCGTCTTATTGTTCTTTAGCTGCATTCTGCTTCCGTTAGGGCCTTAATCTGGTTCGACGATCGGCTGGTGTCTTGCCGGACAACCCGTTGAATCCTCCAGTTCAACGCCGGTGAAATTATCTTGGGCCGACCAATTGAAATTCTCGTTCTGTATTTCTCAGGTTCTTTTAAGAAATTTGCAACAGCAGTTTTACTACGCCCAATCTCACCGGCGATGGCACGTTGAGAGAGACCTTGCTTTTGCAGTTCGACAATTGTGCCACATCAAAACTCTTTCAACGTTTTAGCCTTTGCCATGTTTTTACTCAATGTAACACAGGAGATGTCAGTGAAAGATGTTGACAACGATAATGCCTAAACACAAATGACTAAATTTCGTTATGTGTTTACCGATTAATGCTTCGTTTCAGTATGGTCTTAAACTTTTGACCAGGTAGTATTTCGGCTAATTTCATAGTGTTCACATTTTTCCTATTAAGTGCTAATTTTTGTTTCCCTTTTCTTATTTTCATCTTCCGAAGCTGTACTCAAAAAAGTGGTTGAGTCTAACAACACAAAATGCATATTTTTTATTGATGTTTGTTGGCCTTAAGATTTTGGCCAGCAGTGTACATACGTGAATAAATCACTCTCTTTTTCGTCGGCATGGCCAATGGGTTAAGTCGTTCTACTCGTAAGCTGAGGGTCACGGATTCAAATCCCTGTCGCACCAAAAATGCTCACTTTCCCAGCCGTGGGGTGTTATAATGTAACGGTCGATACCACTATTCGTTGGTAAAAGAGTAGCCCAAGAGTTGGCGGTGGGTGGTGATGACTAGCTGCCTTTCCTCTTGTGTTACACTGGTAAATTAGGGACGGCTAACGCACATAACCCTCGTATAGCTTTGCTCGAAATTCAAAAAACAAAACAAACAGTCTCTACTTTTATCCTAAACGTATCTGTATGGCTGTCTGATCCGTATATTTAAGAAACGGAAACACTTGTAAAAGTGTGGTGTGAGGCTCAAAGCTGCTTCCAGTGAAAATGGAATTTCATCATGGATAGTACTGGGGCCATTTTGAAACCATTTTAAACATAATATACAGGTAAATACAAAACAAGTGCTGTGATGTGTGTTATTTGCAATGGCATTGTACTTTGTGGAAACTACACGGGTGAAATATTAGAGTAGAGAATGTTTAAAGAGCTGTGGTCTGAAAACTAAGTAGGACAAGTGTTATGTAAATGTTATGTAAACGACAACCATGTCGTGTTGTGTTTGGATTTCCATATCTATTATTTATATTTCCATATTTATATTATTGTTTCGAAGTTCAAAACAATAAAATATGTTGTTATTCATTTAAAATAACATTTAGAAATTTCTAGTATTAGGTAGATCAATCATATGTTTATAAATAGAATATATGTCGGCCTGGTATCCAGACGACGACGAGTCTTGTGCAAAAAGACAGACATGCGCAGATTACTCTGGTATTCTGTGGAAGTTACGCGATTGTTCGAGGACACAGTAAGCCTACTAGTATAAAAACAGACGGTGACGCGAGAAAAAAAGGGAAAAGAAGTCAGAGAAATCAGTCAGTCATTAGTTTTTATTCGATTTAAGAGGTTGTCTTCGTTTGAGAAAGTTTAAACGTTTGCTGTGTGTTCATTAAACTTGGATTTGTGACTGGAGCTAGATCTACAAAAGCTGGGATTTTATTTCATGAACAAGTCGGAAAACGACAAATTTGAGACATTCATCGAAAACATCGTAAAAAAGAACTTCGTCAAATTTATTGAACTGTTAATTGTTTCTGGACTTCTCCATTCAAACTTCGGAATTTCTTCGTGGGACCAAATTCACCCCCTAGACTGGAATTTTGGATTTCTGATCTGAACTTTTGGACTTTCATTCTGGATCATATTATTAGACACAGGCCAATACTATTTTGTATTGTAATTAACTTTGAAGGTTGAAACTGAATATCTGTCATTGTTATTATATAATTTATTTTATATTTGTCACATATATAATAGTTTATTGTAATAAGTTATATAAGCTGTTATCTGTGTCTTTCAGTTGTGTTCAGTCCACATAAAAAACGTAACAGAAAATTGGGGGCCCGTCCGGGATTGATCAAACAATTTAATTCTATTCCAAAATTAGATTTATATTCTATACGGATCGACAGCTTGTATATTCAAAATGGCATTCCAACTCGAAGATTTTATAGACAAATTTAATGAAAATCCCTCTTTCGAATTGATCAGTGAATGTTGGAAAACATTTCAATTTGGAAGTAAAGCAAGCAATGAAGAAACAGATATCAAACGAATTGTTGTTGAACATTTGGTCAGCCAAAAAGTTTTGCCTCAAAAAGTTGTACAACAGTTGCCTGACGCTCATTTTGACCCAGATTTTGAATTTAAAAGAATGGAAATGGAAATGAAATTTCGTTTAGAAATTGAAAGCAAACGTATTGAGGCAGAACAAGAAAACAAACGCCTTGATGCCGAAATACAAATAGAATGCATTAAAGCTGATAAGGAAATCAGTATGAGAAAGGCACAGACGGAAGAAAAAGCTGTCCAAATGCAGTTGGATAATTTTGATGCTTCCAAACAGATTCGTTTAATGCCTCCATTCAATGAGAAGGCTGTAGATAAATATTTTCAGCAATTTGAAAAATTGGCCCTTAGGCTAAAATGGCCTATTGAATATTGGACAATGTTACTTCAGAGTGTTCTCAAAGGTAAAGCTCAGGAAGTATTTTCCAAACTCACAGCCGAGCAGAGTTATGATTAGGAGCACGTCAAAAAATGCATTTTGAATGCTTATCAATTGGTGCCAGAGGCATACAGACAAAAATTTCGTGGTTACAAAAAGTTTGACAGCCAAACTTATGTCGAATTTGCTCGTGAAAAAGAAATTCTGTTCGACAGGTGGTGTGATTCCAAAGAAGTCAAAGATGACAACACAAAACTCAGAGAACTCATGTTAGTTGAAGAATTTAAAAGATGTATTCCCGTAGAGCTAAAAATTTACATTGATGAACAAAATGCTTCCAAAATTCATGATGCTGCTGTCTTGGCAGACGAGTATGCTTTGACTCACAAAGATTTGTCTTACAAAAGCAAAACAAATCACACAGCAAAGAAACCCAATGACTCATTCAAGCATTATGCAAATGTCAACAAAGACAGAAAAGAGCAAACTTCTGATTCTCAAACAAAGCCTTCATCTCATTCTCAAAGCTCATCATCTACCAAAAACGTGTCATTCTCATCCAAAACGTGTGCTTATTGTAAGAAACCTGGCCATCTGATTTCTGAGTGCTATAAGATCAAAAACAAGCCATCACCCCATAGTTTCATTTCACCCTCGTTGGATACATCATTGGTTCCCAATGATTTTGACTCTGTCCAGTCCACTGTGGATTCCAAGTCAAATATTCTTGATGTACCTGAAGATCTTGTTGAGGGCAAATTTAAGCCTTTCATCACTGAAGGTTTTGTTTCTTTTGTTGGCGATTCACATCTACAACCAATTAAGATCCTGCGGGATACTGGAGCTTTTCAGAGTTTGATTTTGGAAAGTGTACTTCCGTTTTCTGAAAAGTCATCCTTTGGGGCCAATGTGCTCATTTCTGGTGTAGAAAGTGGCGTCGTTTCTATCTCTCTTCATAGATTGGGTTTGCATTCGGACTTAGTTTCGGGCCCAGTGACTGTGGGTATTAAATCGTCATTGCCTGTTGAAGGTGTGTCTATGCTTTTGGGAAATGATTTGGCTGGTAGTAAGGTGGTACCAGAGGTTCGGGTTGTTGAAGCACCTGTTGTTAGTTCCAGTACAGAGCAACTCGTCAAAGAGTTTCCTGATGTTTTCCCCGCCTGTGCTGTTACTCGTTTTCAAACACGTTCTCAGGATTCCAAAGAGGATTTCCCTTATTCTGATTCGTTCATGTCTCACATCGATGAGATTTCGGACTTAACTTCGAGTTCTACTGATGACTCCAAGTCATTTTTCAACTCTCTTCATCGAAACAGACTTGTTGAGGAACAGGACAATGATCCTGAAACTCGTTCTCTTCTACAACTGGCCGTTGATGAAAATGAAATAGGAACTGTCCATATTTGTTACTACCAGAAGTCAGGTGTATTAATGAGAAAATACAGACCTCCTGACGTTGCTGCTGATGAAGAGTGGAATGTTATTCACCAAATCGTCATTCCAAAATGCTATCAGAATGATATTCTTAGTCTTGCTCATGATCATGTGTTGTCAGGACACTTAGGTGTAAGAAAGACCCTAGATCGTATCTGACGACATTTATATTGGCCAAAGATGCGCCAAGATGTTGTTGACTATTGTAAGACATGCCATTCCTGCCAAATGACTGGAAAACCAAATCAGGGGATTCCCAAAGCACCACTGCAGCCTATTCTTGCCTTTGAAGAACCATTCTCAAGGGTCATTATCGACTGTGTTGGCCCAATGCCAAAAAGCAAAGCAGGAAATGAATACCTCTTGACAATCATGTGTGCTTCTACACGTTTCCCTGAGGCAATCCCTTTGAGAAAAATCACTGCTATCAACATTGTCAAGGCTCTTGTCAAATTCTTTACCATGTTAGGGATTCCAAAAATTGTGCAATCAGATCAAGGCTCAAATTTTATGTCCAAGCTATTTCAACAAGCCATGCATGAACTAAACATCCATCAAGTTTCATCCAGTGCACCTCAATTAATTCTGTAGACAGGTGGAGGAGTGAGTAAGTAGATAAAAACGAATGAACAAAACATGGATGAAGTCATTGGAGTGGTATGTGGCAGATGCATAGTAACAGAAATGAAAGGTAAGATTCATAAAACAGCGGCAAAACCAATATTGCTGTTTAAAGGAATACAGAGAATCAAACGATGTTTGTAATAATGCTTTTGTCATATCACTAATATTGTAAAATTGAGGACCTGGAAAACAGAATACATACGTAAAACATGGTTAAGCCTTTTCACAACTTCTTTTAATGAAGTTTATCCAACCCGTTGTTAAGCAGTACGCATCGGGCTCATTGGCACTAATAGTAGTGATTGAATATCGTGTTATGGACACATTAAGTATAGCTCACTCAAAGGTTTTGCACTTTAAAACAAACAAACAAAAAATGAGACAAATTTAATGTTACCCTTATACTTGAGAAAAATAATTACTCTAAACGGTCTATTAAACATTTTAATTTTAAGACTTGCGATTCACGGAGACAATGTACAGTTTTGGAGAGTATAGTGGATCATAGCAAAAACCACGCAATGCAAAAGTGAATGCTGTTGAAGTTAAAAAATCTCAAAATAATATTCATGATCAAGATTTTAGCGAAATCGTTTTCACCCTTGATTTTAAACAAAGATTTTTGTGTTACTGCAATACTTATGTACGTGATGAAAAAGAAATAGAAATCTACGACAGGTTTTGTTCAAGAAGGTTTATTTCAGTACAAGTTATACACAAGCCACAGATGATAAATTTTTGGCGATGAACAAGTATATGTATAGCGAGTGGACATAAAAGTGGCTGCTCTCGAAAATATTGTTAATTTGTTATATCTTTTGTTAGATAACATAAAAAATATGTAAAACCATATGTTTTTAGAACTCACTCGACGAGTTCTGTTCAAATATGATCTGAGACCCCAATTTTAACACTGGCTTTCGTAAACACATGAATTTTTAATGATTTTAGTTATCATAAAAAGTGTTGTGCACCTGCTGTAGTTTCTTAGATCTTTATACAAAGTGTTGTACACCTGTTGCAGTTCCTTAGATCTTTATACAAAGTGTTGTGCACCCGTTGTAGTTACTTAGATCTTTATATAAAGTGTTGTACACCTACTGTAGTTCCTTAGATCTTCTTACTACAGTTAATAAACAAAATGATCAGAAAAGTTTCTCTGTAATAATGAAATGTAAAAATGAAACTCAAAACAACACAAACCAGTTTCACGAGTTAATATTTAGTCCGCATTCCCTTGGATTTCACAACTACTTCACAACAACGTGTCATGCTTCCATTGAGTTTGTATAGATGTTCCTGAGTGACTTACTGCAGTGTTTCTTTTATTACTTCAAAAACTTCATCTTCCGTGTTGGTTTGCGATCTTATGTTAATGGGTCAAACTCAGCCCATATACTTCCAATCAGATTGATATCAGTTGATTGACCTGGCCATTCCATTACATTCCTCTCCTTTTCTTTAAGATATCTCTTAAAGACTCCACAGTTGCGGAGAAATATATTAGATCATTATGTTGGCTAATTGAAATAATAAGATCCGAGGGACTACAGCAGGTGCACAACACGTTTTATGAGACTGTGCAACTAAAATCAGGAACATTTCAGATATTTACAGAAGCCAGTGTTAGAATTAGGATTTGAAAACATATTTGTATAGATGTCACCGAGTGCGTTCTAAAACCACACAGTTTTACATATTTTGTCCGTTGTCTAATAAATGATGTAACAAATTAACTACATTTTCAAGGGGGAGACTTTTTTGTCCATCCTCTGTACAGATATGAATTCGGCCATAAATTTGATTAAAATTATCAATTCTGAAAACCAAACAAACCTGTACTTTGTCACACATATAAACTTGTAAAAAGTTTGACAAATGTCTAACCTGGAGGTATTACTTAAATCTGACATTGTGATTGGTTAAAACACTTCTTTTTTAAACAGACTGTTAACATCGGCTTCCTCTGAAACAGCTGCCACTTGACCTGCATAATACACCGAATAACTTTGTACGATGGTTCCTCTGCAGGTAAATATAAACCGTGTTGATTTGCAAAATGACACAAGCTAAACCTTACTGAGAACTATTCACACGACAAGGTTTAAATACGTAACGTATAAATATCATTCACTTATAACCTACATTGTTAAGGTATAAGAAACTGGAAGAGTAATTTATAACTTCGTATTAATCAAATTTGCTAAAATTATACTCATCTGTATGACTTACTCATATCTGTTTTGGTCTTTAAACATGTTGTATTTGTTTAATCTGTAACTTAACAGTATGTTCGGAGCATATCATTATAATATCGATACAATAATTTTTCAAGTCTTGTATTCGTATTAATGGGAAAGCTCCCCTACCAATGCTCGGCATGGCCAGTTGGGTTAAGGCGTTCGACTCATAATCTGAGGGTCGCAGGTTCGAATCCCCGTCGCACCAAACAAGCTTGCCCTTTCAGCCATGGGGTCGTTATAATGTGACAGTCAATCCCAATATTCGTTGGTAAACAGTAACCCAAAAGTTGGCGGTGGGTGATGATGACTAGCTGCCTTCACTCTAGTTTTACACTGCTAAATTAGGGACGGCTAGCAGATAGCCCTCGAGTAGCTTTGCGCGAAATTCAAAAAACAAACAAACAAACCCTTCTACCATTCCGTAATTTGGAATACTAAACAGATAAAAAGCAGCCACTGAGTAGGACCTTATCATCGATGCGAAAGAATTGATTGTGACTCTTATAACGCACTCTCAATTTAAACTGCTGAGTTAAGTGTCGTCTCTGACATTATAGCATTTTCACTTATACCACAAAGCTCTCTGAATAAAAGAATTCTGAACAAAGAACACTGACGTCTGTTTAAACATTTTTTATGAACTTATGATA
Organism: Carcinoscorpius rotundicauda; assembly: GCA_011833715.1. Lineage (NCBI taxonomy): Eukaryota > Metazoa > Arthropoda > Merostomata > Xiphosura > Limulidae > Carcinoscorpius > Carcinoscorpius rotundicauda. The sequence continues at coordinate 21,858,063 of CM022400.1, forward strand.
AATAACACAAGTGTAGCCAGGTGTCTCATTCTAAAATAGACTTTTTACACATTTTAGAAATAAATCTTTTATACCTAGATTTGTCACATTGTAGATCTTATTTGAACACAAACAACAACTGTGGCGAGAGGAAGATGTGATTCTATAATATTAATATTCAGTTTGCTTTGTTTTCTTTGAATTCGCGCAAAGCTACTGAAAGGCTATCTGTGCTAGAAGTCTCTAATTTAGCAATGATAGACCAGAGGAGAGGCAGCTAGTCAACACCACCACTGCCAACCCCTGGACTACTCTTTTACTAACGAAAAATGGGATTGACAGTACGTTATAACGATCTACGGCTGAAAGGGTGAACACTTTCGGTGGCGAATATTCAAACCCGGTTATATGAACCCGAAGGATAGTTAGTACATTGGCACTATTTTTATAAACATACTCAGACTTTGCTAACTAAATAAAACCTCATGGAAACTCTTGATTAATACAGCCATAAGTAAAGAAAGCGAACAACACGTAAAACATTATCAAGAACGTAAAGTGGTAGTAATATTTAAACGTTCAACAGTTTCGGATAATTATTCGAAACGTGAAACTTATTATGAATATTTTCCTACACTATTAAGGGAAGCCCGACATGGTTAGATGGTTAAGGCACTTGACTTGCAACTTGCGGACTCAAATCTCCGTCACACCCAACTCGCCCTTTCAGCTGTGGAAGCGTTATAATGTTACGGTCAATCCAACTATTCGTTGGTAAAAGAGTATCCCAAGAGTTGGCAGTGTGTGGTGATGACCAGTTGCTTTCCCTCTAGTCTTACATTGTTAAATTAGGAACGGCTAGTGCAGATAGCCCTCGTGTAGCTTTACGCGAGCTCCCCGCTAGTGCAGCGGTAAGTTTACGGAGTTGCAACGCTAAAATCAGGGGTTCGATTACCCTCGGCGGGCTTAGCAGATAGTCAATTGTGGCTTTGCTGTAAGAAAACGCACACACACGCACACAGCTTTGCGCAAAATTCGAAAACCGAACCTATTAAAGGAAACTTGGATATTTTTCAGTTAAACGAAAGAGCATTAAATGTATAATATTGTACTTATAAATATTTATCTGAACAGTGGTATTGCTTTAATTGAAAATTGAGTGGAATACATAAGCATATGTGTTACACATAATGTGTAATTTTAAACGATTATAAACACTGTTCACAAAGTGACAAATACTTACACAAAAATAACATCTCCTCGTTTGTCTGCAGGTGGTTCCCACAATAAAGTCACGTGACGTTTCGGATATGGATCTACGTGTGTAACTGCTGAACACGGCAAAAGATCGGTTCCTTTTACCTTTTTCCAAGAGCCTATTCTCTTGTTCGTGTGTGGATCAACAGCGGTTACAAAAAACCCTTTGAAAGGAGCGCCTGTGATCTGGACTGGAAAAAAAAAAGAGTGTTAGATAAAGTAATTAAAAATACCTTCTATTCTACTTACACAATCCAATATTACTCCTGGATTATAGATAAAAGAAATATAAACGATCTAGTGATCGAGTTAACTTTCTAATTCAGAATTCTGTATAGAAATAAAATCAGTTTCACTTTACAGAATACGTTTCAGAACAGGTAACTGCTGGCCGAATGAATTTGACTAAAACATATACATTTAGCGCACAAAAAAAGATTTGTAATGTATATAGCTCGTTGTGTTCAACAAGGAACAAACATTAAAATATCACGATTTTACACACACACATATATATGTTCGTATTAAATCTTAAAACAAAATTTTGAGGACAAAAAAGAGGTTATCTCACTTTTGACAGAGTCACAAAATCACAAAGTAAGGGCTCATTTTCCTAGAACTCATGTCAAATTTCTTCTAACAATTGCTTCTAATAATGTTTAAAAATATATTTTCCTTTTCCACAATTACCTCTAAAATAAATATTGACACGCACTATGCATTTCTTTCAATATTTTGTGTGATAAAGAAAAGTATAATATTTCATAATTTGCATACGTAATTTTTCAAGTATAGAGAAAACACATTGTATTCTCACACTCATGATACATGAACGTAACATTTTAGTTTTTATGTGATCCATTTCTGATGCATACCAATAATAAAATAATTATATGTTTGGTTTTGAATTTCGCGCAAAGCTACACGAGGGCTATCTACTGTAGCCGTCTTTTATTTAGCAGTGTAAAACTAGAGGGAAGGCAGCTAGTCATTACTACCCACCGCCCACTCTAGAGCTACTATTTTACCAACGAATAGTGGGACTGATCGTAACATTCCAACGCCCTCACAGCTGAAATGGCGAGCATGTTTGGTGCGACGGGGATTCGATCCCCCGACCCTCGGATTACGAATAGAACGCCTTAATCAATCTGACCATAGCGAGTCGTAATTATGATGTTAAATTATGCAATTTATTCATCAGCAAGTTGATCGTCTGACTGAAGTCAAATCGGATCTTTGTTTTACGCGGTAAAGGACAAAGTTATTTGATATTTTTGTATTTCCTTGCAACTTTCTCTTTACTCTAAAAATTAATGCTGTTTATGAAGAAGATTTTGGTTTGTTTTGAATTTCACGTAAAGCTACACGAGGGCTATCTGCTCTAACCGTCCCTAATTTAGCAGTGTAAGACTAGACGGAAGGCAGCTAGTCATCACCACCAACCGCCAACTTTTGGGCGACTCTTTTACCAACGAATAGTGGGATTGACGGTCATATTATAACTCCCCACGTCTGAAAGAGCGACCATGTTTGGCGCAACCGGAATTCGAACCAGCAACCCTCAGATTACGAGTCCAACGCCTTAATCCACCTGGAACAGACTGAAAATAACTCATTTTGAACCTTTGTGCCAAAACAAAACATTCAATCTTTGCCACAAAAAATCCAACGAAAGAAGTAGCAAACAATAGAAGTAGCAAGAATCGTTCAATTGCCTACCTGTAATTTCTGGAATTGTACTGTATGAATACCTGCTTGCAGAAGCTATAAAATGATAAGGGGATTTTTCTGGATGACTGGCTTTGATGAGTTCGTGACGTGGAAGCGTGGAATCACAAGATTCAACAGGAGCTCCTTGTGGAAAAGCACAAGCAGTAATAATTATGGCACAGAAGGCCAGCAAAGTATATATTACTTCTGGGTACCACATATCCTTCCAGAAAGGTGAAAACAAGTTTGAAATAAAGACGTATCTGAATCAGGAGTAGACCAACGTATCTGAATCAGGAGTAGACCAACGTATCTGAATCAGTAGACCAATGTATCTGAATCAGGAGTAGTCTAACCAGCAGTATGAATGGTGCCAGCTTAAATGGGTTCAAATTACTTCTTCTAACAACACTGTTGTGTAAGTAAAATCTACGTGAAAATAGCTCAAGGACGAGGACAAGGGTTTAGGTTGTGCATAGGGAAATTCATACCGAAAGAAGGTTGGTCAATATATGATTTAATGATTGCGTCAACAACAGAGGCTAATTTGGCCTTCATCTTTCTTTCCTTTTTTTTATGTTATTATAAATTTTCTTTTCTCTCTCAAGTTTATAATTAAGTTATGCTTTAATGAACATAACTCACTCTTAGTTACAGAAACAAAAACTGTCCCAAGTTGGCCAGTGTTTCCAGAAATTGTTTGAACTAAAACATTCACGGCTTACAGTTCTGTGTTCATATTCACCCTGGCCCGGCATGGCCAAGCGTATTAAGGCGTGCGACTCGTAATCTGAGGGTCGCGGGTTCGCATCCCCGTCGCGCCAAACATGCTCGCCTTTTCCGCAGTGGGAGCGTTATAATGTAACGTCAATTCCACTATTCGTTGGTAACAGAGTAGCCCAAGAGTTTGTGGTGGATGGTGATGACTAGCTGCCTTCCCTCTAATCTTACACAACTAAATTAGGGACGGCTAGCACAGATAGCTCTCGACTAGCTTTGTGCGAATTTCAAAAACAAACAAATAAACAAATCATATTTACCTCAATGTTCACTTTCAAAACTATGATATATTTCACTCTTTTCACAAATTCTTGGAGGTATTGATATTTACTGTGCACTTTACCCGTTATTCTATCAGCACACTACTCTCCGTTACAACTCATTTTCTGCTCTATGCTTCTCCCTATTACTCAATACGATCTGCACTACGCGTTTCCCATATCCGATACTCTACCAAGCGCATTAGAAACCAACCAAAGCTCAGCGCGTAATCAGTCAGGTGTACTTTGTGTCACTTAAAAAAAATAAAATATCGTTTTTTTTTGTATTAACAGCGTATTAGTTGTTGAAATGGCGAGCATGTTTGGCGCGACTGGGATTTAAACCAGCCCTTCTCTGATTACGAGTCGAACGCCTTAACCCACCTGGCTATGCCGGGACAACTAGAATAGACTGAACATAGCTCATTTTGAAGCTTTGCGCCAAAACAAAACATTTAATCTTGTGACACGTATAGTTTAATTCGACTGTATAAAGGCTCCCCAGTGGCTCAGCGGCATGCCTGCGGACTTGCACGCTAAAATCGGGGTTTCGATACCCGTGATGGGCAGAGCACAGATAGCCCATTGTGTAGCTTTGTGCTTAATTCAAAACAACAACAACAACGATCGTATAAAGACGAACTAATTATGCAAGAAGCCTAAAGTAATCGTCAACAGAAATTCGAGCGCCCTCATTATATCAACTAAAACCCTTAACCACATTTTTAATTGGGTAGAAAAAATTTGTAGTTATGAAAAACAGTTTGTTTGTTACACGTGGACTATTTGGCACTGTAAGACAAGAGGAAAGGCTGCTAGTCATAATAATCTACCGCCAACTCTCATATTATCGAATAGTGGGATTGATCGCCACATTATAACGTCCCCACGGCTGAAATGGCAAACATGTTTGGTAAGACGGGGATTCGAAGTAGCGACACTCAGATTGCGAGTCGAGTGCCATAGCCATGTGGCCATGCGGAGCACCCACGTTTTAAAAAAAAAATCTTAACATAATCATGCAATTACAATAAGCAGTAATGACCCTTTCAGCCCAATGACTTACTTTTCTTAATTGTTTGTATTTGTTGTAAAGCAAGCTACACAATGGGATATGTCTGCTTGTCCACTATGGGTATCGAAACCCGGTTTTTAGCGTTACGTGCTTTAAAATTTGCCATCGAACCACTCGAATCTTTTTACTTGAAGCAAAGTTTGTTTGTTTGTTTGTTTTTGAATTTCGCACAAAGCTACTCGAGGGCTATCTGTGCTAGCCGTCCCTAATTTAGCAGTGTAAGACTAGAGGGAAGGCAGCTAGTCATCACCACCCACCGCCAACTCTTGGGCTACTCTTTTACCAACGAATAGTGGGATTGACCGTCACATTATACACCCCCACGGCTGGGAGGGCGAGCATGTTTAGCACGACTCGGGCGCGAACCCGCGACCCTCGGATTACGAGTGCACGCCTTAACGCGCTCGGCCATGCCAGGCCTGAAGCAAAGTATTCTAGTGGTTTGGAAATTTTATTAACACGTATATATATATTGGAGGAAGGCCAGCAACATTAACTGGAAGTGTAATAATATTGTATACAAGGTTGTTTATTAAACACAATATGAAGTCATTTCGCTAGTTGGTTAGGTACCCACACTTAAGGCTTCACCTCATTAAGGCGCCATTTTCTTTTTCTTATGTTTAACTTACAATTTACCTATTTCATTCAGTTGTTTTCAGTTTCTTATAAGCTTTTTTTCCGGGTTTATGGAACAGCTAGAATATTTACTTGTACACATTTTGATCAAACATTTAAACATGTTAAGAATAAAGTGGACTAAAGCCGAAATTTTTAGAGCAAGTTTTACGAGTGAACGTTTTTCTTGCAATTGGAAATTATTCTATGTAACATTTTTAGCTCTATTCAATATCACGAAGGTGACTGAGTTTGCTATGTAACATTTTATGAAAAACATTCATTATAAAAGTTGTAATGTCTCTAATGCTTAAATATGTATACTCTATTATGATCAAACTAATGCTTTTAATACCTCATTTCCGCTTCTCTTTAAATTTTTTAAAATATTCTCTTTGACCTATATTCTTTCATTAACGCGGGAAATTTATTTCATTGTTAAGAAACTAGGTAACGTACAGTTATAATTAACAGTTAAAAGAAAAAGAAAACATTTATTTAAAACACGGAGACATAAAGCGAATTTAAGAAGTTCGTAATAACTGAAATGTGTTACAAGGAAATATTGGGCCGAACGTGACCGAGTGGTTAGTGTGCTGGACTAAGGACATTCAAGCTCAATGTTCGTGTCCGTTAAAGACAAAAAAAAAATGAAAAAAATCGCGCTGTACACAATGTGACAGAAGGTGAGTTATATGAATGATGGCTAAATCCTACTATTTAATCAAAAAAAAAAATCACAAACATATTACTCTAGTACATAGGCTTAAAATTAGGTACGGATAATGCAGAAAGTCCTAAATAACTCTGCACGAATATCTAGATATTAATTAAAGAAGGAACAGATACTAGAACTCAGAAAAAAGAAAACATGTTTATATGGTTATTCTTACATTGCCAATTAAAAGCAGTTTCTATAACAGTGCACTTTTAGTAATTGCTATATATAGCTTTCTAGATCTGGTGGTTTTTTAGTACTAGCTTAAAGGTAAAGTGAGATAAAACAGTGAGCTAGGCTTAGTTAATATTGATTTTGTTACGAGTCTCTTACTCAATATAATGGAAATTTGTTTTGTAGAGAAACTGACAGCAGGTAGATACTGATTGAAATTATTACTACATCAGTATCAACCATTTAGAAAATACTGTTACCACTGGAAAGTCGTTGTTGTGACTGTTACCACTGGAAAGTCGTTGTTGTGACTGTTACCACTGGAAAGTCGTTGTTGTGGTGTCACTACTATCAGTAGTCTCATACAGGAAATATAGACACAAAAATAAGAAAGTTTATTTCATTTTTAAGATATAAGATATCTGCGCAGGCGTAGTAGCTCGTATTAATCATTTACTGAAAACACACAACAGTTACTGAAGTTAGTACATACCTAACAACAAAAGTTAACCTTACCTCTAGACATGACGACCAATTTACCATTTTAAGTGTGATACCAACGGTTATCAGAAACCTTGTTCTATTTTCAACGCTGTTATAGAAAACCCTGTTCGTGTTAGAGGTTTCAATACAGCTGTATCTGAATTTATTATAGCAACAAATTATCGAATTTTGTATGACGTTTATGTCCTTGATTTATTTCTTTACAGCCGTTGAATGAACGCCCTCTTGTGTTACGGTAGCGTACCTGATTTTTAACATGAAGGCCCAGAGAAAAGACAGATAGTTAACATCTCTCAGAACCAAATATTGGTCTACTCTTTGCAAACAAAATATGAGATTGGGCGTCACATTATAAAAGCCTCAACAGCTGAAAGGGCAAGTATATTCAGTGAAGGCACTCCCTTAAGTATCTTAAAAGTTTACTATCTAGAAATATAAAACTTAGGGTAAAATCTGTTATACTTTTCGAAAGAAACGTTTATAGTTGCCCGGAGGTGAAACTAAGTTTTTATAAAGTTAAAAGTCCTGTATAGATATGGGGGTGGGCAAAGCACACATATTCCCATAATGTAGCTTTACTCTTAAACACAGACAAAGGCTCGGCATGGCCAGGTGATTAAGGCGATCAATCCGTAATGTTAGGGTCGCGGGTTTGAATCCCAGTCACATCAAACATGCTCGCCCTTTCAGCCGCGGAACGCTATAATGGTTCGGTCAATCCCACTATTCGTTAGTAAAAGAGTAGCCCAAGAGTTGGCGGTGAACGGTGATGACTAGCTGCCTTCCCTCTAGTCTTACCCTGCTAAATTAGGGACGGTTAGCGCAGAAACTAGCTGTGAAGTAGACTGCAGCTACAGAGTATGTGGTATTAAGGAAACACTCCCGACACATGTCATCATGGTCATAATTTTCAGTCATGAGTTCCGAGAGGGTCAGGTCTCTTTCTTTAGCATGGCTTTAGAGTATTTGAAAATGTTATCACTATTGGTTATATAAATTGCTGTCTCTAATTCACGCGACCATTGCATGCGTGATACGAATGTCCTTGGTTTTCCGCACACACTATTGGCCCTTTTCTGTCCATGTCCATGACTTCATTTCTGTAAGCGCTTCACTATTTCTTTTCACTACACTCTCTAGTTCAGTTTAATTTTGAGTCACAGGTTAAACCTAGAAGAGTTCCATTAAAGTATAGTTTAGAGGTAGTGTGTGCTTCTTTTACCGCAGTCAGCTTTTACGTATTAATTTTACTCCAAACACGCCATCTTTAGAATAATAGTCAATAAAAATCCTCGGAAAGCCTTCCTACAGAATCCTTTTCCCCTGTAAGGCCTTTTTTTGTTTTCTCTTGAAGTATTTGGTGAATTAATGTATAATAATTTCAAATATATTTTAAAACTCTCTGTTATGAATTTGTTATCAAAATAATAACTGTTTCACGTAATGTATGCTTATTATCATTGATCATAAAACTACACATCTGTGTCCTGCCCACCACGAGCATCGAAACCCGGTTTCTAGCAGTGTAAGTAGACATACCACTATGCCAAGTTCCACTTCATCTTGATTATGTATAAGCGATGGTATTTTGCGATTTTACTTATAATATAATGGTCCAGCGTGGCGTGCGACTAGTAATCTGAGGGTTACGGGTTCGCATACCCGTCACACTAAACATGCTCGTCCTTCCAGCCGTGGGGACGTTATAATGTTACGGTCTACCCCAATATTCGTTGGCAAAAGAGTAACCCAAGAGTTGGCGGTGGGTGGTGATGACTAGCTGCCTTCCCTCTAGTCTTACACTACTAAATTAGGGACGGCTTGATCAGATATCCCTCGAGTAGCTTTGCACGAAATTACAAACAAACTTACAATATAATCAAACAAAACACTCAATAGACAACGAAACTAATACTGTCAAATAAGTATACAAATAATGGCAGAGATTTTGTTATTCTCCGTTAATAATCAGTTTGCATAAATTTCAATCGCTCAACTTTTCATAAGAGTGTGGATGTAATAGGTAAATTTAACTAACTGTAATAACTAAATTAAAAATCATCAATTTTTAAAAGTGTGTCAGAATATGGTAACAAATGTTGTTTGAAGAGTTTAGGAGAAATTCTCATAATTTTTTTATCTGCAGAAAAACATTGTGCTAACTTTTAAAAGTTTGTTTTAGCGCACAGCTTCACAGTGGGTTTTGTACACTGTCCGATGTCGGGAATCGAATGCCAAATTTTAGCATTGTGCGTCCGTAAAATTACCACATAACCATTTTGGAACACTTTTAACATATATGAAATATTTATATATGCACATCTAGACCTGTCGCTGAATATACCTGCTCTAGAGTCATGCGGACATTATGACGTAAAAGTGTATCCCACCAGTCTCTCACTTTAAAAACTAGAGACGGCTAGAGTAAACAGCCCTCGAGTATCTTTGTGCGAAATTCAACAAACAAATAACTGGAATAATTGTGGTGAACCTCAATGTTATTGGTGCATCAGCTTGAAGATACTACAGAGTCATCTCACTGAGTTAAGTATGGTAATTTGGATATATAGTATTCCCGGTAGAATAGTGGCCGGGGAAGAGGTGTTGTTTGGTTCTGTATGGCCAGGTGGTTAAGGCACTCGACTTGTAATCCGTGGAGACTTTATAATGTGACGATTAATCCCAGTATTCGTTAGTAAAAGAGTAGCCCAAGAGTTGGCGGTGGGTGGTGATGACTAGCTGCCTTCCCTCTAGTCTTACAGTGCTAAATTAGGGACGGCTAGAGCAGATAGCCATCGTGTAACTTTGCGCGAACAAAAAACAAACAAATAACTTGTTTGTTTGTTTGTTTTGGAATTTCGCACAAAGCTACTCGAGGGCTATCTGTGCTAGCCGTCCCTAATTTAGCAGTGTAAGACTAGAGGGAAGGCAGTTAGTCATCACCACCCACCGCCAACTCTTGGGCTACTCTTTTATCAACGAAAAGTGGGATTGACCGTCACATTATACACCCCCACGGCTGGGAGGGCGAGCATGTTTAGCGCGACTCGGACGCGAACCCGCGACCCTCGGATTACGAGTGCACGCCTTAACGCGCTTGGCCATGCCAGGCCAAATAACTTGTTTCAAACCCAATAACTGAGTTATTATTTATACGTAATCTCAAAAAAATATAATTTTTTTCATCACAGGTCCAAGAAATATTTTAAATATACTTATTTGGAAGTCGTTTTTACTTTATCTACACCTTTGAGAAATATTCCTATAACATGAGCATAGAGTTATAAAAATCCCCCAACTTTCTGCCGAAGCGCTCAGGTTTTTATTTATTTCTACCAATACTTACTTGAACCTATATATTTTACTAACATCATGAATACAGCATTATATAATACATCAAATTTGTTTATTATTTTAGATATTTTAGTCGTTGTTTTTGCTTGTTTTTACACGATTTTATCGTTAGATAATACAACAATGATATTACTTTATTTTTTATTTTTTAATCATAAATGATTATTTCTCAGATTTAAACTAATTGATACAGCATTATTCAATTGTATACTACAATGAGAGATGAAATTCAAAAGGAAAGCAGTGAGGAAAAATATTTTTAACGAAAATTTTTACAAAAGATAAAAATACGTGATCAATATTGAAATAATAGATAGATGTTTAATGCGGGCCAGGCGTGGTTTAGTAGTTAACAGCCGCGATGTAACTTCGAAGATTTAGGGTTCGTTATGTGATATTGAAAAAAATTCAGCTCTGAGGGTGTAGGTGCACGAAACGTTTGAGAGTTAAGCTTGTTGAAACAATCTCGACAAAAACTTTGATCTCTGATGAGACTAATTTTTTGGGAAAAAACAACAAAAATAAAGATATTAATCAAAGCCTCAGAAATGGTTGGGCTGAAATGTTCCTCAAAGGGATGGCTTCAGGGAATCGATGAAACGTGGAAGTGACAGTCAACCAAAACTGGTTATCTCATAGAATTTTTGATAAAGGTCTAACACAATCGACAATCATACGATTGAAAGATTCATTGATAGCTGGGATAAGTTTCAAATAAGCAACAGAATATTTTTCATAAGACTTACCGACCAAAGGAAAAGTATAATAAGTTTTACAAAACTGAGAAACATCTTGCCTAATTTTGGCCAAAATAATTGTCTTCTAATTTTGTCACCTAAATGACCTTCCATGGGGAGCTAATGGGTAGCTTTCAATGTTTGAAAAAGATATGCTTTCGGATATTTGACAAACTACAGTCCAGTTCTTTGAAGCTGGCACATCTGGTAGTCTTCATTTCCTCATAAGTACATCATTATTGAAAATATAAGCATTTGGAAGATTTCTCGTTCATATTTTGTGAATGCATATTTGAATAATAAAAAGATCTGTAGGTTTATCTTTGTTTTATTCAGTGATCAGTTTGCTTTTATCAAACGGAATTTCACTAGGTGAATGAAATTCCACAAATTCATCATCATCACTCACTGAGAAATTACCAGGAGACTAATTATCGATTAAATGTCTGACACATATCTACAATATCATCCTCTGAAAAACACGTATCATTTGTTTCTGGCTTCATTTCTCAGCCTGAAATTGAGTCATAACACACAAGAGAAACGGTATACAGACTAAAAGTAAAAGCCCAAAAGGTAAAAAGACAAATAATACAATCTAAACATTGTTAAAAATCAAATTAAAAAAACAAAAATATAATTAAGAAAGTCAATAGCTTGGAGAAACTAAAAACATTATCAAACTGAACAGTGTCCCCATCGGAAATGACTATGTCTAATGTCTTCGGTAAATACTTAGAAAATACTTGTCTAAAATAGTGCCACCGCTTCTGTCCTTAACAGCGGCTCCAAAGTAAAATGTTGCCAAATGTGTTTTGAGTGTGACAAAGGAGACATTGACGGACTAGTCCCACATAGAAGGAAGTGACGAGTAAGAAAATATGTAACCAATTTCTAGCCTACAAAAGACAAAATGACCAAAATACAATTTTAAATTAGATATATGAAGTTGCTTACCCCAAGTCGACTGCCAACTGTCTCAAAGCCATAATCCATGCATAGCACCTCAATTTTGGTGTCATTAATTTTTTTCCACGAATACTAAGATGATAATTTATCCAGAAAAACTGAACAGGAATAGAAGACAGTAAAAATTGTGCCGATGGTTTCAGAATAGTGACGAGAACATGGTAAGAAATGTTATTAAGCGATTCCAAGACCAATAGAGAGTTGATTTAAATAGTACACTGAGGATACAGGTTAGCTTCTACGTCATCTAAGGCATAGAAATGGAATACAGTTCGGCAGTGAACACATAAATTGTAGAGTAGATCCTGTGAACAACCATTAAAACGCAAATAACCATGAGCTTACCTAATCACCTGATTTTACCCATTTGTAAAAACGAAAACAGAGCAATGGTTCGAAAGAGATTTGGCAAATAAAAGACGGCACTTCTAATTAGGAGAATCTTCCTTCCTTAAACAACTAAAAAAAAGTTACGAGTTAGGATGATAACTAGCCATAGTAGGATGGGCTGATCATCAGACTAAGCAACATCAGACAATTTCAGACCCAATTCAGCCAGTAGTGCCTGGATATGAAGGCCAAAATAAGAAATGACAGACTATTTGTTCTGAAGAGCACAGTTCACTGAGAAATGAACACACAAACTCAGATGGAATGCTGTGGTCAAGATTGTAGCTTGGTAACATATTATAAAGAAAGTTGCAAATGGCAGAGGTGAAGAGGAAGTTGTACAAACTTTAAATTGGCAAACTGCAGAGTGCCTCCTGCAGAGATTAAGTCTCGGATGGTGAATAAGGTCCAATGTTTTCAAGGCAAAGGACCTGGCAGAACTGTACATCATAGATCAATAGTCCAGCTATGAACACATAAGGGCACAATAGATCTTCAGCAAAGAACATTGATACACTTCTCAAAAAGTGGAAGAGAGTAATTGGAGGATTTACCCTTGACACGAAGCTACTTCATGAGAGAAATAAAAGTAACCATATAGTAAAAATAAGCTCCAAGAACTTTGTTTCAGTAAAAATAAGGTAAAGAATACCATTGAGACAGAGCACATGATCAAGACACAAACCCTATTGAAGGTAAATGGTTTAGAGAAAGACAGGGTAAGACTATTTACTGTGGGCCAGTTTAACAAGTGAACGAGAATAATCTGGAGCTGTCTGTCGCTCAATACATTTCATGTTGAACATTGAGCAAGAACTGTCGAAATCATTAACACAGGAACCATTTGCAACAGTAGTAGGAAGTTCTTTAGTGATAACATTGACCTTAATACCAAATAAGATAGTACTCAGAAACAACCGTGAGGGACTTTAAGTTCCTATATGAAAGAATGGAAAAGGTCTGACCTATACAAACTTGGAATTATCTGTCAAGTAAAATATTACAAATTAAAATGTGTAAATGGCCACACGGTCTATATGAATGGATATACCACAAAATGCCAAATTTTAAAGTAATAGCGTAAGATTTCCCAAGATAAAAAAACAGAAATAAGAAGCTTTCGTCTGAAGAAGGATTTCCTGATGAATCAGGTGGGTCACGGTGAAGTAATATCTGCAAAATCCACATTGGGGAAGCAAGAGGAGGATCTTTCACACAAAGAACTAAACAAAGTGTGCATTAACTATCCTCTCGAAGATTATACAGAGACAGCTAGTTAAATCAATAGGGCAATAATAGGAAGGAATGTTAGAATGTTTTGAAAATGAGGCAACAATAGCTCTGCCCCAAGCATCTGCTAAAGCATTTTCATACCAGATCCAGTTAAAGACAACCAAAAGAGAAGTAAGAGAGGCAGGAGAGGGACAGCTAACTGATGTACTGCCAACCTTATAAACAGCAAGTTGAAGTTCAGTTAGTGTAAAAGGGCAAATACAGTTATAATAATGAACAGCTTGAAAGGAAAGAGATGACTACTCTACCTAAGACTTGATGCATGAGAAAGAGGAATAAGAAACAGAAGTGCTGGAGAGATGAGAAAAGCTCTTCCTAAGAGTATTGGCGATTTTATGAGCTTCAACAACTTTCTGAGCATTAAAAAGCAAGATGGCAAAAAATGGGAAGAATACTTCTCAATCTTCTCCCATATGAGTTTGGAACTAGTGGTAGGAGAATTTTTTGTGTTAATTTCATTCAAGATTTCTTCTGTCCTTGAGGCCTAACGTGTCAAGCCTGAGCACAGGCCTGCTAGAAAACAACGCAGTTGAAAAGAGTAGGATATCTACAAAAGGCATGCTGTTTGTAACTTTTCTGTGACTGGTGACAAATAGAAGACCGCCATGGAGGAAGATATCCTGGGAAACGTGTTTTGAGGATAGAACAAATTGCTGATTATATTATACAATCAGTTACTGCTTCCAAATAATTATTAATAGATGGAAGACTAACAAAAGTTGAATCAATTCCCGAGAGAGACAGGTGAAAAAGAGCCTGTTAGCTTCCTTTAACTTTCACTGTAGGACTCAGGCTTGGTGGTATCTACCACGACAAGTATTTCTCAAAATGATGGTAAAATTATCACTGTCCCGTGGGTCACTGTAAACCATCCAATAAAAATAAGAAAAAGGTTGAAGGAAAACAAATGACAGATCTATAGCAGTATATTACTGACTAGGTGCATGAAAGTAGGCAAAGAATGATTATTCCACAGAAAGACTTCTCCCATCATTATCAGCACCAGTCCAAAGTAGATTGTGTCCATTAAAGTCTCCAAAAGAGAGACAACAACCATTCTACGAGAGTATTAAGGTTTTAGTGATTATAAGTCTTTCTTGAAGACAGGTAGAGAAAACAAACAGTGGTGGTATGACTCATGTAGATATGGACAGCTAAAGCCTTCAAGGGTGTATCAAGTGGCACAGACAAGGTGGGTAGATACTCATCAACAAACAGTGCCGCATCCCCATAGACTCATCCATTACACATCGTTCTGGTAGGATGCAAAATGTCGAAAGGTGGCAGTATCAGCAGATCTTTATTTACTTACACGGAACCTGCTTGGGTCAGTGGGACAGATCTCTGTCAGTAGAATGAGAGTGCCAACAAATGACACTTCTGTATCTCTTGGCTAAAGGAGACGGACCTATGTTGCCATTAACTGCAATGTTTGAAACGGAGACAGGAATAGTCGTAGACATGTTTACTCTATCATCCACAAAGGGCAAAAAGACTCTTTAAGTGGTAAGAGAATGACTTCATTGTAGGCAGAAAAAGATCTGTCTTTTCTCTCATTGTGGAACATAGGGCGGCAGAATATATCTGAGATGGAGTGGGAAACAATAACTTCAGAGCCACGAGGTAAAAAAATATTATCGATAGCATATTAACGTTGTATCTCTTTTTTCTCACTCACGTGGGGCAAGATCAAGGATGGTAACGCGATGAGGATCCAGTTGGCACTTGTAAGCATCATAGTCTTTGTCACCAGAATGAGCAGATGTTAAAGAACACAATAAGATGGCAATATAAATATCAAAATTAGAAAATAATAGACTGCAGTATTGTTTCTTTTCAAGTAAAAGTGTGTCACATAGTTAAAACTCCTTGGCTGAAAAAAACCCCAGCAAGAATCTCTGAATCGGGGATGGTCTTTAAATTCCCCTGTGTGCTAACTTCCTCCAAGAAATTAAAAGTAACATGGAAAGTAACCTTAATAGGGGTGTTCCCAAATACATTTGATCTCAGAAGATGATTGCTATGGGGTGGCACAGATATTTCAACAAAACTGTCTCAAACAAATGACTTCTCGAGTGACTTAGAATAGCCAGCATATATTCTAATCCCTCCTGGATGAAAAAAGGGAAAGATTTGTCTGACAATTTCTCAGTCAAGGAATGTAAAATTACAAAACTGTGGTACTGAAATCTACTTGGATGATGACTGTGGATCAGAGTTTTCCATACATAGTCTCTTATCTATTAATTTTTATGATTTAGTATTTTGTGTAGTTGAGGAGTCCATAAGAAAAGGAAAACGATTCAGTGTTCACTGATCCCACCCATCATGGAGACCCATGAGGGGATGCACTATAACGGTAAACAAAAACATTGTAGTAATGCCAAGGCTTCGGAGCACTATACCCAAACACCAACATCAGACACAATGTCCACAACAAGAGCCCAACACTGGCACTTAGTTGACTTTAGGTCAGTAAGACCAGCCGATTGACTCTGGGAGAGCCTTTCCAACGCTATCCATCTACAGGAATTAAAGACCAAAATTGTGCACTAAAGTACCACTGATGCCCTTTAACTGCCAGAATTCTGT
Source organism: Carcinoscorpius rotundicauda (assembly GCA_011833715.1). Classification (NCBI taxonomy): domain Eukaryota; kingdom Metazoa; phylum Arthropoda; class Merostomata; order Xiphosura; family Limulidae; genus Carcinoscorpius; species Carcinoscorpius rotundicauda. The sequence continues at coordinate 21,874,476 of CM022400.1, forward strand.
TTCCTCCTTCAAGGATAGCTATACACAATAAAAACTTGGACGTATGTTCAGTTTCTAAAGGAGATAAAATGAAAACACAAAATATTCCACGGATGTCCATCACCATGTATCGGAATCCACCTCAAGGAAGAAGAAGCTAATGAGGAAGCCCTTAAAATGTTATTAAAATTTTTAAGGTTCTAGAGTTTGATTGACCTGATTTACTTAAAAATTGGTATTGAACAAGCAAAGTGTCGTCCCAGAAATTTCAAATTTAGTTTCAATGTGAGATTGAAATCAAAGATGTTTCAAGACTGTATTCACTGATTTAGTTGAAAACTCGTCTTTATAAGCAATGCTTACGGGTAGTTCACTTGTGCATGTATCTTGGAATTACAGTGAAATCCTGAGAATATTTATTTAATGCACTTTAATGTGACTTGAAAACGAGATTTCTTACATACGCATTTTATCCAAATATTACTCGATCTATAAGTATTTTGGGATAATCATAAACCTGTCAAAAACAGAAAGAAATTATAACAATATTAATAATAGACTAGATTAATTTTCTTCACATAATTTTTTTTCTAAAAAGGTTTCAAGGTCAGTGAGAATGACAGACGTTTGTAAATATTTATTTATGCTGAAATAGAATACTAAATAAAAAAGTATTACTTATTAATTAATATGTTTTATTTATATTAGTACTCCTATACTATGTATGTATTCAAACCTTTATTTCCAATTTAATTATTTATTATAAACTCTATTAGCGACAATTTAAATGAAAGAAATTCTGAAATATTTTTAAACTTCTGTAAATAATGAGTATAGATAAATATATATTTCATGAAGTACCTGTAATATTGAATGAAATATACTTAAAGTTTGATATTTATCACAATCTCAGCAAGAAGCCGCAATTCTGTAGTTTGAATACACAGTAACACAATACATGTCGAGAAGTATTAATTAATATCCAATGTTTTGTGAAGTTTCATTCTGACAGTCAAAAATACTTTTACTTAATTATTCTTAGTATGTTTTATGGTTTCTTTCGAATTAAGCACAAAACAACACAATGAAACATCTGTGTTCTGGACAACTTTGCAGTACTCATGCTTGATCTGAGAGACTAAAGAAAAGACAGCTTATTAACTGTATTCATTTTCAGTTCTTGAATTACTGTAATCTCAGAGGTGCGTTAGAGAATTATGTTCCATTAATCCTGTAAATAGTTTTAAATAAATTAAAATAGTACTGTACACATATGATTATGTTTCTCCTAATATTACATTTGTTTGAGGAGACTAATGAGAATAATTATTGTGTTTTAATAATTTTTAATATTATTTCCCTTTTAAAGCTAAAAACCATGTGCAGCTTAGGTTACCAAAAAGTTTGGAACAACATTATCATGAGTCAACTGATCATACTTTTAAACGGGTGTTTCCACTATTCGTTGGTGGACTCAAAAATTAATTTAAAGAAATTATCGGTGGATTGTGAAGGGCGTGTTATGATTGGTTGGATTATCACTGTTTCTGAATGGAGGAGAAAATTCCTGTAGATTCAACCAATGGTAGCCACAGGTGACTCACCTCTAATCTGGAATCTCTGTTTAGTGAAAGCTTAATAGTGTTAATTGTGTTTAATAGTTGCCGTCCATTCTACAAAGTTTCATGAACTTTTTCTCCTTTATCAGTAAATCATGTAAGCTTCTAACAAGATATATTTGTTGTATGTCAGAAAATTATAACATTGCCTTAAAATTAATTACACGCCATCTGTGTCCATGGCTCTTTGTCATCTTCTGAAGTAAGTCTTCTTTCTCGTGAAGAAAAATGTTTAATTTCCTAAACTTTGATAACACACAGGTTCAGCAACTTCAACGTCAATTGAATTAATGTGCAAATATTACCTGAATAATGTGAAATAACATTTTCATTTCTATAAAACCAATGTCAAACATGGCCTCTAAATGTTTCTATAAAAAATTCTCAGTTGAAAGATCTATAATATACACGAATCTTACCCAAGCAGTAAATCACCATACTTTCTTTATATTAATAATGTGTTACAAACTTCACAAATAGCTCATTACCATATTTTTCCTCACATATATTATGCGATATTTTTCTGGTATAAATTTCCTTGGGAGAAAAAAATGGTAAATTTTACAAAATGATAATGCTAACATTAGAGGTTTGATTACTCTCAGTGGACATAGCTTGTGGTTTTACAGTGAAAGAAATATCCAAACTATTTGGAATAATGATAACATTTCTAGGTTGTCATACATTTGCTATGTCAAAGAGTTAAAAGAAAAAACATAATAGTTTGAGAGATAAGAATTGAAGCCTGCTTTTAAAAACAAGCTTTTCATTAGTTATTATTAATAAAAAAAATTCTGATTGAAAGTAAGTAAGTGAATAGTAACATGTTAACTACAGAGCTTCTACTTCATCCAGTGATGATAAGATATTTCATCCAATATGTTCATCATGCATTTTACATATGCTGTCCCTTCCATCCAATAATAATAATACTAATAATGCCAACACCTGAAGAAAAATTAATGGACTCAATGACAAGGTGTTAAATGTTGACATTATTCTTTATTATTTTTATAGTATTTCATAAAAAGTTTGGATATCTTTCATATACGTAAAGGTTGAAAACAGTATGTTATTTCACTTGAAACTTTATTTGTTATAAAATACAGCGTTGTCTGGTTAGTATTGTATAAACAATGAAAACTGTACAAGCAAAATCATGCTAATATCCTGACTGAAAACTAATCTTAGTTTATTTAAAGATAATGCCTGATGGAATGCAAAGAGTAGTCATTTAATTAAAATTTCATCACTGTAAACAGTTCACATGTGCTTAGCTTCGACCTATAATTAATGAGACACTATTTTATACTCTGAATTAAATTTAACAGTACAGATCTTACTGTATTTCCAAAAGCTTAACTTATTGTTTAACAATAATGTATCCTAGTGCTAAGAATGTGATAAACTACTTTACACAAGAAACCATATAAGCCGAATATTACAGTCATCAAAGTCTGATCTAAATCTAGTACTGTCTCTGAAACCTCCTTGGATGCAAATACCTTAACTAATCACACAGTGTCTGAGAGTCTGACACTGCATTGATTTAGAAATGAGATAAAGTCCCTTATAACACTGTCATCTTGGTTGTCAAGGGCAGAAGGTATAGAAGTAAAGTCTGTATCATTCCATACTGACACAAAGAATATTTCAGTTGTTATTATTTGATAAATATGGCACGTCTTCTGCATAAATTCAGTCATATCCAAACTATTTTGAATTAGAAACTTATAACCGTAACTGGTAATTCATGAAAATGTCGAATAATCAACACTGTGTTCTGTAAGTAAATGGTGCTAATAAAATGTATTCTAATTCCAAATATTTTGTTTATTTGGTTGAAGAACAAAGTTCATATTTAAATGTTTTTGAAACACAATCTAACTCTTCATTTACTGTTTGTTATGCTGATTTTAGGAAATATCTCTAATGTTTTGAAAGCTTTTCCTTTGAATAATTCAGAAGAATAAGTCATGTTTTCTATAAAAGTAAATTTAAAGTGATGATTGAAAGGCAAATAAAAATACCATTAATGTAATTAATTGCAATATCAGTTTCACCACTAAATTCCCAGTAGAACTTAAATAGCTCTGTATTCTCATGCTAACCTCAAAATTTGAACAATTGCTTTTCAGCTTTAATTCACAAGCTGTGCAACAGTAACAGCTACATATTTCAAATTTGCACCACCATTTTATAATCGGTAATGTGTTTGTTTGATAGGTTTTCGTCTTGTATGCAAAGCATTTATACTATCTATTTTATGGAGACATATGTATTTTATTATTTTCACTTTTTACATTTAAAAGACATTACAAAAACTTACTTTACATAAATTGTCATTAACTTTTAAAAACTAGTAAACATGAAAAAACCATTTATTAAATTCTTGAGCAATAAAACTTGAGAAATTTTCTTACAAAAGTAACAGATTGCAAACACTTTAATAATAATGAATTACACCTACAGTTTTAAACAATATAAGTTCTAAACACGAAGTGTTAAAATAAGTGAAATTAATGGTTTTATATATTTCGGCTTGTGAAGTAATGAAACTTGGTCAATATAAGTTAAACATTTACACTAAAAATAAAGCAACTTGACTTACACCAGTGAAACATATTCAGGCTTAAAAACTGAACAGAGTTTTTCAAATGAGATAAAGTGTTTATCGGCTTATAAATTAACGCACTGGTTAATGTAATGCATGTAAAATATATGGTATTTAGGTTTCTGCTGAATTTTCGTAACAAGAGTACTAGAATGTTCTTTAACGTCTTTTGTAGCTTTCCGCAGCAGATAAGGTTTTTGTTATTTTTGTTTCAGGTTTCTCAGAGTTTTCATTAGCTGCTGAAAGGAGCTGTTTAATTTAAACTGAATTCTAATATTCTTGTGTTTGAGATCTTCCAGTTCTGCTTTCTGAACTTCACTACTGAGTACATCCCGTAGTCTTGTTTTGCACTTCCCACGAAAATAAGCGTTTTTGTTTGCTACGTTTACAAGCAGGACAATGCCAACATGCCTTATGCGGTCAATCATAACTCTTCTAGTGTTAAAGGCATGCTTTGTTGGCCTCTTATAATAGCTTCGTTATTTACTGAAACATACTCGTATTCTATTTGAAACATAACAAATATGGAGTCTTTGTACTGTTTGAGAATAGTGTCAATCATTTTTTTCTACTCTGCTTGCATCTTTTGACTTTTTTAGTAAAATGAAAACAAGTCAATAGTGGATGATGCATTTATAAAGCTTTACTAAGTTATAGGCCTGGCATGGCCGAGCGCGTTAAGGCGTGCACTCGTAATCCGAGGGTCGCGGGTTCGCGCCCGCGTCGCGCTAAACATGCTCGCCCTCCCAGCCGTGGGGGTGTATAATGTGACGGTCAATCCCACTATTCGTTGGTAAAAGAGCAGCCCAAGAGTTGGCGGTGGGTGGTGATGACTAGCTGCCTTCCCTCTAGTCTTACACTGCAAAATTAGGGACGGCTAGCACAGATAGCCCTCGAGTTAGCTTTGTGCGAATTTCCAAAACAAACAAACAAAATACTAAGCTATAATTAATCATTTTCTCAACAACAGCATTGAGGAGTGCAGTTGGCAAGCTGTCATATTTGTCGTCCATCGCTTCAAAATTAGAGACGGTTGATGCACTTAAGAAGCTATTTGAGAAATTCGACAAACAATCAAACACTCTTAAACTCATGTCAACCAGTCTCAGCTTTGTTACATTAAATATATTTATTTTATTTTCCATGTGTTTAATCATTGGTTTTAAGAATGCATTCTGTAATGAATAACATGATGATTATAATGAAACTGTCTTGATAGTGATAATGGTAAACACCGATCTCAAGGAACTCAAGTGTTCTGTGAGCTTTACTGTTTACTTACAGTTCTCGTTACGATCTTTTGATTACAAAATCACAATGTTGTAACAGTGTCTGTTATTGAAAGAGCTATTTTGGATTATTTGATAAAAGAGAGTAATGAAGTCCAGTCTACATAATTATAACAATTACATATTATTTTTCGTCTTCCAATTCTACGCTTACAAAACTAATAAAACGTATAGCTTGACATTTACTTCCTCAAAAAAATTCAGATTAACTGTTAATTTTGTTTAATATTTGTGTGCTTCTCGAAGCTCTATGATTTATTTAAAAACAAAGAACTCCTAACACACAGAGTTGAACAAATTAAATGGATTCCTCACTACAATTAGTATACCCATTTACACTCTTCCCTAACTTGCATATTAAATCAGTCAAATCATTACATTTGTCATTATATATTAACATTAGGACATATATTCTTTAAGCGTTATATTCTTTATCTAGTCTACTCATTTAGTCCAGCGTTAGCTAATGTATTTCTCACTTATCATGAACAGAAATGGCTCAACTCTTGCCAAGGTGACTTCATACCTATCCTTTACAGAAGGAATATGGACAAATATAATTTTTTTCATAATCAAAATCACAGCTCAAAAGTCTTAGAATAAATGTACTAACAACATCTTTCCATTGAATTATATGCGACGTTGGAAGTAATAACAATTTGCATTTTTAGACAAGACATCGTCATTAATCTCAACAATAATGGATTCCATACATCAATCTACAGAAAATAACAAATTGGCATTTTTAGACAAGACATCGTCATTAATCTCAACAATAATGGATTCCATACATCAATCTACAGAAAATAACAAATTGGCATTTTTAGACAAGACATCGTCATTAATCTCAACAATAATGGATTCCATACATCAATCTACAGAAAATACGAGACTCCTAACACAATTAGACAGCCTTATCTCCCTCACATATAAAAAAAATCTTGTAACATCCTTATTAAATAGAGCTCACAAACAATGTTTCATGTTAAGAACCTGAAGATGACCTAGGAAGGTCACAACGTTCTTCTCCTCTTATCATTAAAAGTACCAGCCGTTCTGAGATACGAGTAATAAAACTGTCATTTTTGTTTGAAAAATGCTATTTGTTTGTTTGTTGTAGAGCGCAACTCATTGCTATTGGTTAACTGTTGTAATCACCTAGAATGTCGAAACCCTATTTTTAGTATTATGCACCTAACATTAACACTGAGCGACTGCGTGTTCAAAATAAAATTTGTAGAATACGTAATGTTTATTACAAATATTTTAAAACAATGCTTTATCTACTCAAAAAATAAACTTTATTTAAAGAAAAGGATCCTATTACAATATAACAGCATTACTACAAACCTAACCCAATATAACAACATTACCACAAACCTAACCCAATGAATTACAATAATATATATATATATGTTTTAAATATTATTTGAATTATTCTCGCAATGTAAAGTTTCCTGCTGTAACAGAGGTAAGTCTTCGGATTCACAACGCTAAAATCACCGGTTTGATTCCCATCAGTGGAAACAACAGGTAGCCCGCTGTGTTTTTCTGACATAAGTTCTTATTCAATTTGTTGCAAAACTGATTCATCTGTTACACCATAAACTTTTTTCAGGTGGTCAAAAAGATCTTTCTTCTCTTGGGGTGGCAAAAAGCAAGACCGAGCAGCATTGAAATTCTGAAAATAGCAATTTAATTTGTTACTGCTTGAACAAATTTCAATATTAGTGCGTGCACGTTTGTTGGGAATTAAATATTTATGATTAGACAAACATATTTATTATTGCCCGGCATGGCCGTGCGCGTAAGGCGTGCGACTCGTAATCTGAGGGTCGCGGATTCGCATCCGCGTCGCGCTAAACATGCTCGCCCTCCCAGCCGTGGGGGCGTTATAAAGTTACAGTCAATCCCACTATTCGTTGGTAAAAGAGTAGCCCAAGAGTTGGCGGTGGGCGGTGATGACTAGCTGCCTTTCCTCTAGTCTTACACTACTAAATTAGGGACGGCTCAGGTTTATCCTCCTAGTTGGGGGTTGTGCAGTAAGCTAACAATATGCTCACTTAATAAAACAACAACAACAAAAAACAGAGGCGCAGATAGCCTCGTTGCTTTGTGCCATAAAACACTAAATCAATCAATCAATCAATAAAAAAACAGCCTGTTAATGAATCCGCAAGCGATTACGGCCCCATGTTCCTTACGGAATCGAGAGGCATAATAATAAACAAAATAAATATTTATTGTCGTTACGTTGAAAAACGGGATATATAAGTTAAAGTAACCTTATGAATAGAAATGACCTAAAAATAAATAAAAACAAATAAAGAATTACTGTATTTCTGCTTAAATCATATTGACGAAAATTTATTTGTAAGTGTTGCACAGTTTATGTGAATTATGTGTTATGGATACAAAATAAAACTGTTTCAACAGTCTCTGTTGATGGCCTAGTGCGTAAGACGTGTGACTCGTAATCCGAGGGTTGAGGGTTCGCGCTAAACATGCTCGCCCTCCCAGCGGTGTGGGCGTTATAATGTGACGGTCAATCCCACTATTCGTTGGTAAAAGAGTAGCCCACGAGTTGGTGGTGGGTGGTGATGACTAGCTGCCTTCCCTCTTGTCTTACACTGCTAAATTAGGAACTGCTAGCACAGATAGCCCTCGAATAGCTTTGTGCAAATTTCCAAAAAACAAACAAACTCTGTTGATGAATGTCAAGTATATTTCCTTCCAAAAGATACAATGCTCATGGGTTCGATTCCCTTCGGTGGACTCAACAAATAGCCCATTGTGGTTTTGCTATAAAAAAATCACACACACTTTCCAAAACAAAACATTTTGCATTTTTTACACATACACAAAGTATTAGCTATTAATATGATTATTATCTTCTTTGCCTTCATTTTAAACTAGTGTATATTTATTTATTATTAGTTCTTTAAATGTATAATAATGATGCCAAAGTTTGTAATTGGTGTTTATTTATAAAGTTCATAGCTGGTTTTGAATGTCAATAATAATGCTGGACAACAATTTTTTTGAGAGGTTTTGCTTCCTGAAAAGTTTTTGTTGATCGTGACAGGTATCTGGATGGGCAGTAGTCAGCAAGCATTGACAGATTTCAGTTGCCCTGATATTGTTTTTCCATTGTAGCAATGTCCTGACAAAACCTTTTACCGTGTTCGTCACTGACAAAACTGAGATTTACGGGGAAGAAGTCCAAGTGTGAGTGGAGGAAATAAATCTTGAGTGACGTGTTGCAATTCATTGTTTTGTATGCTTTGAGAAGTTTGTCTACCAGCTGAATATAATGTGGAGCTCTGTAATTGCCAAAACGATTGTCAGCAATGTCTTTGAAGGTTTTCCAGGTAATCTTTTCCGGCCCAACTAACAGATCTTCGAATCGCTTGTCATTCATAACATGTCTGATCTGAGAGCCAACAAAAATGCCCTTTTTGATCGCGTCCTCAGCTATTCTTGGGAACGTCTGTCTTAAATAACGAAAACCTTCGCCTTCTTTGTTCATTGCTTTCACGAAATTCTTCATAAGTCCAATTTTATGTGAAGAGGAGGCAAAAACTCTTTGCTGGGTCGACAAGCGGTTCATGCGCCACATTTTTCTGTCCTGGAACTAACTTTTTACGGAGTGGCCAGCTTTGTCTAGAATAATGTGACTCTTTGGCACGACTGTCCCATTCACAGATAAAACAACAGTACTTTGTATAGCCAAGCTGCAGTCCCAGTAACAAAGCAAAGACTTTCAGATCTCCACAGATATTCCAGTTGTACTTGCTGTACTGGATGTGCTTCAGCAACATTTCTGTGTTCTCGTACGTTACTTTCATGTGTACTGAATAGCCAACAGGTATTGAAGGGTGAACAGTGTCATTGTGTAACAGAACAGCTTTGAGGCTTAGCACTGATGAATCATTAAAGAGATGCCACTCTTGCGGGTTATGGTCACAACCCAAAGCAGAGAATAATCCTTCAATGTCAACACAGAAACAAACTGTCAACTTGTGCAAAGAATTTGGTTATATCATCTTGGCGGCTTCGAAAAACAGAAATTTTCGTGTCTGGTTACAGTAAACACCATTCCTGCCGTCTCGAACTCGGCTTTTGCTTTTGACAGAACCGAATCTCTGACCAGATCGTTTAATTCTGACTGTGTTATGAGATGTGGATCACCTGAGGAACACAGTTCATAATCCGGATCAATGTCACTGCCAGTTCCCTACATTGCAGTTTCTTCATCTGATTCGTCTAAGGTTCATTCTTCTGGTGGTTTCGGAATTGGAAGACTATCGTCATGTGGCATAGGCCTTATTTCTGAAGGCAGATTAGGGTATTCAATTGATTTCTTGTTTTTGGCAGAGAAACCAAACACATTAGGTAACAGTCCGTTACATGTTCTTTCTGTTCTCGCCATATCATCAGGACAGCAAACGCCATTATCTTTCGAGTGCCTCTAAGCCAAGCTCTCAGACAGACATCACATGTCACACAACAAATGTGATGCACCCACTCCTGGTTTTGATCACCAATTTTACAGCCGAAGTACAGACGATATGCTTTCTTCACAAGAGCAGTCACTGAGCGTCTCTGATGAACAAGCGTATACTCGCCAAAAATATAGTAGAATATATCGCGGCTGTTACGACATTGACAAGACATATTGACCGACACCAATCTCCCTGTAAAACGTCTATGACATCTAACTTACTTGTTACGGTGCTACTGAGGCAATGCTATATTCTGAAACAATACATACACACTATAAGGTCTATATTAATCCAATGAGCAAAATCTGTGTATGCAAGCCACTTTTATAGCCTGCTGAAACAGTGTCAAGCTGGCTCTGGCTTGCTCAGGCATGCCCGGGCTGAACATTTCCACAGAACAGCTTCCAACCGGGGCTGGTGTCATGCCCAGACTGCAAAAAACATTGTTCATAGGTCTCTTAAAGAAACGAACATTTTTTGACACAAATATAAGAAAAACATGACAAAACTGAAGATTTCGATCAAACGGTACATGATGGGCAAATTTGGATGTGATTTTCGGGATTAGTAGCCAAAAATCTATAAGGAACACCCAACAGTGTTCAAGAAGCAAAAACTTCGTTTTGCAGTGTGATGAATTAACCATTTTTATATTGTTCGTAATGCATCTGTATTACTTACCGCTCGAACAATATCGACGTCCTTCAGTCCTTTTTGTTGGAGCAAACGATATTCATCATCTAGTGTCGTCCCAGTCAGTAAAGGATCGTCTGTGTTAACTGAGAAGTTCGCTTTGTCTTCGGCAAGCCTAAAACGATTGATGTAATTAATCAAAAGTAAATATTTTCAAAGACTTTGGCAAAACAATATGCATATTTGATTTCTCTGAGCCAAATATATTAATATCTTAAGATTATATGTTGCAGCCGATTAGAAGAAAGTCAACCGATTAACACCACCAATTTCTAACTTTTGGAATACAAACAAAAGATATGTGGGATTGATTGTCACATTACAATGCCCCAGTAGTCAAATGATCGTGCGTGTTTGATGCTAGGCTTTGATTTAAGACTCGCACGTTGTGAATTGAGCATCCAAATAACGAAACCATGCTGAGTCCTAAAGCAATAGAAAGAGACTATTAGAAAATGTTGATCGGTTATAGATAGCGCCAGTTTTCCGCTTCAAGTATGATACTTGAATAAATGTATTTATATTCACATCATACTTTTAGCTGTTTAAAAGTGTGAAAAACTTTAGACCTGTGATTGATAGTTGCTTACTACAGCAACGAAATATAGTCACTTGGATAATAATAAACAACAGTACTCCAAATACTACATAACGAAACTGAAGTGTTATTCCAAAGAAATGCCCCTTACCTGACAATTGGATGTTTAGCACAGTTTGCAGGAACAGCACCAGTAAGGTAGCTACTATGAGGGCACGTTTCAAAATGAATACCCTTCTTCAGTAAGTCTTGGTAGAGGACTTTGTCACCTAAAGCCCTGTACCCATGACCAATTCTTTCTATCTGAAGGAATTTCACGTGTCTGTCGACACTGCTAGGAGGTCCAGCTTCTCCTGTATGTGCTGTCCTGTGGATTCCTAGTTGTGCTGCCCTCTGTTGGATGATAGTAATAAAAAGGAGGGCACATTTTATTCCATCGTTTTATGTAAAGCTTTTACTTTCAATTCCTTGAAATTAAACTTTATATATTATGTTAACAGTTATTTTATTGACTGCTGTAACTAATGGTGAACTTTAGATGGATTCCTTAGATGTAGATGAAAAACAAACATACAAAAAATGCTATGAGATTCAACGTTACAGAGAAATTCTTCCCTTTTTATCAGTTTCATTTTTCTAGGTCATGGTAAATGATTCTAAGAATTAAAACAACATATATGCTTATTTTAACTTTTTTTGATACATGGTGTAACCGTGTACAAAATATTAGGTTTTACGATACAATAAATATTCACTTTGGGATGGTACAATTTGTTTTTGCATCTGCGTTTTATCAAGTGTTGATAATTAAATATTTTTTCTCAAACCTTGTTTTTGACAGATCTTTCAAGAGTAGTAACATGTTTAAAGCTTGGTTAAAAAACGTTGCATCCAACACCCTTGTTATTAAAATTTATGAGTTTTTGTTTGTTATAGAAAAGTTATTTATTTAATTGATTAACTCTCTACTCATATGCAAAAGCGGCTCGTTTGGGTTCAAAAAATATTTTAAATAGAAGAGCGAACAACGTTTCGACCTTCTTCGGTCATCGTCAGGTTCACAAAGAAAGAGGTAACTGACCGGAAGCTGACCACATGTTTGGAAGGGGTTGTGTAACTGAGTGTCGCAATGTAGAGGGCGGGGTTAGATGTTTGAATATATAATTTTATCTATAATATTAATATAGGTATAATGGCGTTCCTTTATATTGGTATATTTTGGGTTTAAGTTGTTGTATAAGTAAGGCTTTTTTTTAATTTTGCGTTTGTTTATGTTTGTTTCTTTATTTAGTATTTTAGTGTTTTCTATGGTTACGTTGTGTTCATTTGACTTGCAGTGTTCGAAAACGTGTGAAGGTGACTTTTTATGTTCTTTGAATCTGGTTTCCATTTTTCTACTTGTTTCTCCAACATAGAAGTCGTGGCAGTTATCACATTGTATTTTATAAATAATGTTTCAGCACATGAAACAAAACAAAAACTCAACATACTAAGAAACCAGATAAACACAGCCATAAAACTATGCTCACCAGATAAAATTAACGATGAATTAGACAAAATAAAACAATACTTCATCAACATCAATAAGTTTCCTCCACAAACCGTAGAAAACATTATACGCACACACCTAGACAGAAAGCAAAATCAACCAACAAAAGTAAATATATCTCACGAATCAAAAAATCACGAAACCATATACTGCTGTATACCATATATTCCTGACTTCAGCAAACAAATAACCAACATTTGGCAAAAACTAGTAACAAAATATAACATTCCAGTTAATACTAAATTTATTCAAAAACCAGGCACAAAACTAAGGTCTATACTATGTAAGAACTACACTGACAAACACCACACCAACATTATTTATAAAATACAATGTGATAACTGCCACGACTTCTATATAGGAGAAACAAGTAAAAAAATGGAAACCAGATTCAAAGAACATAAAAAGTCACCTTCACACGTTTTCGAACACTGCAAGTCAAATGGACACAACATAACCATAGAAAACACTAAAATACTAAATAAAGAAACAAACATAAACAAACGCAAAATTAAAGAAGCCTTACTTATACAACAACTTAAACCCAAAATAAACCAAAATAAATGAACGCCATTATACCTATATTAATATTATAGATAAAATTATATATTCAAACATCTAACCCCGCCTTCTACATTGCGACACTTAGTTACACAACCCCTTCCGAACATGTGGTCAGCTTCCGTTCAGTTACCTCTTTCTTTGTGAACCTGACGATGACCGAAGAAGGTCGAAACGTTGTTCTCTCTTCTATTTAAAATATTTTCTGAACCCAAACGAGCCATTTTTGCAAATAAAATTCTCAACAAGTGGGTTTCTCGACATCACTGAACTCTCTACTCTGGTCGCTGTTAAATAAACTAAATTACATTAAAAAACAAACGCCTTATACGTTTCTAATCGTTCAGTCCAGTTGAATTGTTTTATTTTATCACTATCTACATTATTTCTAATTACAACATCTTTATAGGATCTTGTAAAAATGATGTTTTAATCTCATTCGTTCCTTTCCAGCACTATGAATGTATTTTATTCATCATTATAACAAACTTATAAATACATTACGAACATGTACATGCAATATCTTATGGTATTACAAAGCAAAGGAAAAAGAAGTCCTTCAGATGATCATCACGTTTCACTTTTAAGTAGCTGCTGAAATTTTATCAACGTTTTTTAGAACTTACTTGTACTGATAGATTTCATTAATTACAAAGTAAATAACCAATAATTTAACACTCTTTACAACCAGAGAAGTAAAAGACTTCCTACTTAATAATATTTCTATAAATATTTAATATGTTCTCTTTCTTTTATCAAGGCACTATCCTCAACGAGGTTGAAAAAGAAACACTTACCTCCCTTATCATCTTTATTAAGTTTTAGTTAACCAAGCTTTTCACTCAATGATTCTCTTGGACAAGGAGATATTACAGTAACAACAGTATCATCAGTATCATCACAGTACGTACCTGGAATACTTCTATCACTTCCTTCTTCAATCCCTCTTCTCCCTCCAAATCCTTATTTGGTCCAATCCAAGATTCACTTAGGCCAATCCCAACAACGGACTTGTCTTTGAATTCTTCACAGAGTGATAAAACCTCGCGAGCTTCATCTGAAAAAAAAAATGGGTCAAAGAAGTTGTTTGACCTTCTTGTACATTAAGTGAGACCTTAGAACTTAAACATAACAACAATAAGAAAGAGATAAGTAGACTATGGAGATGCAACAGATTCATTTGGATATTCGTAATACTTCTAAAAATCTACTATTATTCTTTGTTTGTTTTTGAATTTCGCACAAAACTACTTGAGAGCTATCTGTTCTAGCCGTCCCTAATTTAGCAGTGTTAGACTAGAGAGAAGGCAGCTAGTCATCACCACCTACCACCAACTCTTGGGTTACTCTTTTACCAACGAATAGTGGGATTGACCGTTACATTATAACGCCCCCACGGCTGATAGTGCGAGCATGTTTGGTGCGACAGGGATGCGAACTCGCAACCCTCAGATTACGAGTCGCTCGTCCTTATAGACTTGACCATGCCGGGCCCGACTATTATTCAAATTTTATCCCATATGTTTTTCGTGATATCACGTATTAATATTAAATTTCAGTTATCAATTAACAATTGAACTAATTAAAACACATGATTTTCTTGTAAAGTTGTCCTGTACATACTTCTAGAAAAGATAAAATTTCAACATTTTTGTTTTGTTCATTTTGATCAAAAAGGATGAAATAACCATTCTACGCCGTCTAATTCTCCGTTAAGTTCTTAATACAATAAACGTTCACATCAATCTCTCTGGACAAGAACTTCTCAAACTGTCTAGAACACCATAAAAAATGATTTTATCTTAAATATATTTTTTTCTTTTTTGTTGTTCATTATTAACCTACTCAAAGAGAAATATGACCTGCCGTCACCACAAGCAATAAAACCTGGCTTTTAGTGATTTAAACCTCATGTTCTACTGCTGAGCCACTATTGAATTAAACGTTTAGAAATAATTTGCTTAATCTCTTAATGATTAACTCTGTAGTTCATAGTTTTTAAACTAACGTACTTTAATAATAAACGAGCTGATTCCCAGTAAGTCAGCTGTAGGTTTAGGGACTTACAATGCTAAATTTATTGGTTTGATGCTACGTGGTCATTAAATAACTTACTGTGAAGCTTTTAATTACAGAACAACAACAAACAAACAAGAGTGTTTGTTTTGAATTTCGCACAAAGCTACTCGAGGGCTATCTGTGATAGCCATCCCTAATTTAGTAGTGTAAGACTAGAGGGAAGGCAGCTAGTCATCACCACCTACCGCCAACTCTTGGGCTACTCTTTTACCAACGAATAGTGAGATTGACCGTCACATTATAAGGCCCTAATGGTTGAAAGGGGGAGCGTGTTTTGCCAGAAAAGACGTTAAA
Organism: Carcinoscorpius rotundicauda; assembly: GCA_011833715.1. NCBI lineage: Eukaryota > Metazoa > Arthropoda > Merostomata > Xiphosura > Limulidae > Carcinoscorpius > Carcinoscorpius rotundicauda. Next base: position 21,890,196 of record CM022400.1, read on the forward strand.
GGAAGTTAAAAAAACAAGAAAATTAAATTCATAAAAAAAGACTTCTAGCCCAAAATTTATGAGATTAAAAAAGATAAAAAGATAATAAAATGGACTAAAATGAGATTATTTAAAATAGCGTGAAAAAATACCTAATATAATTGTTAATGATATTTCCAATATATACTGCTAAAAAATTAAAGAAACAAGTACATATTTCAGTATGTTTTTGTCATAACTAAATTTATGTATGAAAAACATATCAATTCGTCTTCAAGTTTATTATATAAGTTTGCGAGTGAAGTTTGAAGCAACTCAAACAAAACTCACCTCACTCAAGATAACCTAAACAAGGCTGTTACGTGGAACTATGAATTCTTCATTAATTTTCGAAACAAACACCAACATGGATCTTTCGTGGCTCGTTTTGTCAGTGTGTACCTTCGTCTTCTCTACCCAAGCAGTCAGGCGCCATCTGACAGAAAAATGAGATGGCCAGGGCGGTCCAGATGCTGGAGGATGGCCAGACTCAAAAGAGGGTGGCACAGCACGTCGGTGTGTCACCAAGCGTCGTTAGTCGACTTTGGCGACGCTACCAGGAGACGAACTCTTTTGGCAGGAGACCAGGTCAAGGCTGTCATCGCTTCACAACAGCCAGAAAGAACCGCTACAACGTGTCTACTGCTCGATCACTACGAAATGATCGTCAACATTTCACTGGAACCCGTATGTCGACCCAAACAGTTCGCAATCGTCTACACGAAGGGCGCCTTAGGGTCACACGGCCTGCAAAAGGCGTTATTCTGACAGCGCAACCCATGCAGCCAGATTAGAGTTTGCTCCTTCATACCTGAACTGGGAACTTCGTCAATGGCTGCCGTTTTGTGGATAGATAAGAGCAGATTCACTGTGTCTCGTGATGATGGACGTTCGAGAGTGTGGAGACGCCGAGGAGAGCGATTTTCTGTCTGTAACGTTGCGTAACTTGACGCTTATAGAGGAGGTTCTGTTATGGTCTAGGCAGGCGAATTCTTGGGTGGCCACACGGACTTACTCATACTCTTCGGGGATGCTCTCAACGCTGTTGGCGATGGGTTCATTCTCATGGTGGTTAACGCGCGAGCCCACGTCGACAAACTGTATGGACTTCCTTGACGAGGAAGGTATAAAGGCTTCTGAGTGGCTCTCCAAATCTCCAGATTTAAATCCGATTGAACATTATTGGGATATGTTGGCGAGACGTGTTAGTGATCACCAACATCCTCCTCAGAATGTACAGGAACTCCGACAAACCCTGGTAGACGAGTGGGTTGTCATACCCCAAGATAACATTGACAGACTGATTCAAAGTGTGCCAAATCGGTGTTAGAAGTGTGTCACAGTCCGTGGAGGTCACATTAGATATTGAATGTTTAAAACATTTCTTGAGTAAACGCATGCAAACTATTCAAAGTATTTTTATATGGGATATCAGTTAATGTGATATTGGTCATTTAAAAAAAATTATTTATCCATATATTACCGTTCATCACACATTAAAAAATGAATACAGATGGAACTGAATGAAGTAAATTACCTAAAAGAATTAAAAATATTATCACATTTGGAACACTGAGATAAATTACATAATAAAACGAACTTGTTCATTTAATTTTTTGAGCAGTATATATTATGGAATATATATGGTGTGTCTACGGATTTACAACGCTGAAATCTGGGGTTCGATTTCCCTCGGTGGGTTCAGCAGATAGCCCGATGTGGCTTTGCTATAAGAAAAACACACACACTTGATGCAAGTCCGGTATTTGTGAAAAACTTTTAAATGGTGGTTTTTGCTCAAATCAAAAAGGTTCTCTGGACCATACAAAATTATTAAAATCATGGCCTGAGATCTTGTTTAATAAAATTACAGTAAAGGTACATTTACTGTAAATTATAACTCACCAGAAGTAATGGCGATAAGCGGTGTTGGGATAGAAATCCGAACAGCAAAAACTGAATCAAAATTGGAGGTTTTGACATTAACATATTTGAAAGAATTCTAAGCAAACAGTAATCTAATATTTGAGAGCTAACAATATCGGGAGAATCTAAGGAATAAAACAGATGAATGTGAAGAATTTTTATAAAACAATAAATTCATATAATATATTTATCTGAAACTACACTAAATCCATAAGCAGTTATTATTACTCAAGAACTGAGTGTTAAATGGTGTTTGCAAGAAATAAAAATACAAAATCTGAAAAAGATAAGATTATTAGCGACTACATAGAGAGTTGATCTTACTAGTCTATCATAACTATATGGAAATAACCTTACCTTTGCACTCATTTGAAATAAAACAGAATACAGTTCACCAGTAATCTGTAGATCACATGCAGAGTTTGGAAACTAAGGTATTTACCTAGTTTCTCATAAAACGCGACTCAAGCCACACATTTGTGTATCAGAGTTCATTTAGGTTTATAATTTACTTAACCTAGCTTGAACAAAGTCCACTTAACACCCTTTTCATTTTCCTACGTTTTCACTCATAAAATACAGAGCAAGCAAGACAACAAATACGGTAACCATTTAGGAGCACTCGAGGTATCACACAACAATCATTTTCTTCAAATACATTTTGAGGAGCGACAAGGTCTTTCGATAAATGACTGTTGTCTCTGATGCAACCACTTCTATATGCATCAAAAAAGGAGAAAAGCTGCTTAAAAGAGATTTCAAAATTAAACACCTCAACAGAAACTACAACTACATTATTACTAGAAGCTTAGTCTAACGTACATTAAACAGTAACAATTTTTCCTTACCAGCATTTTCTCTACCACAAAGAAGGAGAGAACGTGTTTTTATGCCATAATCTTCTTCTGCTCGCTGAAACCCTTTCGTTACTAGTTCGAGCGCCTTTCTGTAGGTTACCCTTTCAGTACCGGATAGATCGTCGCTGGTATTCATGTTGGCCAAGTTTGCAGGTCGATAATGGACCTCACTGTATACCACACCTTCGCTGGCCTGTTGTTCTGCCATTTCGTAAGCTATACGTTCAATAGCTGTGCAGTTTCCTCTGAAGGATCACACAAAATTGTTTTATTATGTTCCATGCTTGATAAATTATGTTAAAAAATAATTACATTTTATACATAAAAATCACCTTTTTATGACTACTCTATGTAACATAAATTTTGTTCTTGGATACTATGTGTTATTTCTTAATTGCTTATGTTGTAAAAGTACAGAAAATGGTCATTATTCCTTTCAAGCTTTGCTTTTGTTACCTAGATAGTGAAATTTAGAAATTAAACTATTTTCTATGCAAAAACGAGCAAATTTTCACATTTCAATTAACATAACGTCTGAATAAAACAACATATGAATCAAGATTTACATGTATTTGTACTAAAGTTATACAAAAATGTTTCGAAGTGAGTAGTTTTTTCGAGATTTGCGACTGTCATGTAAATCACTTTCACTTATTAGTCCCCAAATATAGTCACTCATGATGCTTTCGTTATACGCTTCTTGGTAGTGACGTTCAAAATCTAGTATATCATAGTGGAAGCGCTCGCCTTGCTCCTCTGAGTTTTCGCTTGAATTTATCAAAATGAGTGTCAAGGATATGGAGTTTCATGGACATCCTGCAGTCCATTTTGCCGTAGGTTTTCAACAGAGCCTCAACCAGTTCCACATAATTTTCGGTCTTATGATTGCCCAAGGAGCCCCGAACCACTGCGACAAAGTGCCCCAAGTTTTTTTTTTCCTTTCTATTGAGATTCTTGGGGAATTCTGTGTACTCCAGGATCTCGAAGGTACTTGAAGGTTGCAGACTCCTTATCAAGAGCTGTGACAAATTGTTTCATAAGACACAATTTTATGTGCAATTGTGGAAACAACATCTTCTGGAAGTCCACTAGTGACTCACACTTGACAATGTGCCTGCCAACAGAGAACTCGGTTTGTTGTGGCTCGTGCTTCTTGTTGTAGTGTGCTGCAATGTCCCTGCTGTCCAAAAGGCAAAGATAACAAGGAAACTTCGTAAAGCCTTCTTGGAGACCCATTAGGAATGCTACCATTTTGAAGTCTCCGATAATCTCCCAGACATACTCATCATACTTCAAGGTTTCTTGCAAGGTTTTGGCGCTGTTTCATTCCTCTTTGAGGTGCACCAAATGAGCCAGGGGAAGAGACGGATACTGATTCCCATTATGAAGCAGAACAGCTTTGCAGCTTTTGGATGAGCTATCAATAAAGAGGCACCGCTCGTTTGGGTTACATACAATGCCAATTGCCTGGCACAAACTGGATACATTGTGACAGAAGCAGAGCCCATCTTGACGAGTGAAGAAGCTTGAAAAATGTCGGTGACGCTTCATCTAACAAATCCCAATCCTTTATCCTAGATGTCAAATCAAATGCTCGGCATTCGACTTTGTTAGACCAAGATCAAATCATTGAGGTCTCAATTCTAAATCTACCTGAAATGTTCTGGTAAATGGGTAAATCTGAAAATTTCATCATCCAGGTCCCAAAATAAAGTAAACATTTTGTTACATAGTACTATTGAGAAATACTTTCAGTAAATTCGTTTTTATAATATAGTCGTAAAACTTAATGAGTAACTAACGAAACTGAATTAGTTTTCTATTAAAATTTTAATGTAATTTTTTGTTTATATTATGTTAAGGTGACGAGAATTTCTAAAACTATCACCGAATTTAACCTACACAAAAGAAACGTCATATTAGCAACAAAAAATATTTTTTTATTAACTTGTTATCGGACAGACTTCCAGTAACTGAGTGGCTAATTTACAATGTTATAAAGCTAAAAGCCGAGTTTAGATACCCGTGGTGGGCACATTATAAACAGCCCATCGTGTGGTTTTGTGCTTAACAACAACAAGTACACACAGTGTTTTATGTCCTATTCTTTACATTTACTGTTGAAGTTCGCGACCTTCTTATATCATATAATCATCGACATTCGACCTTATTACTAGGACATTTGTTCATAATTCTTTCTAGGAATCAGTGTGTTACTCATAATTAGCTACTTTGTGAATCAGGTTTTAGTCAACATAGTGTCAAAAACTGTACTCTGGCCTCAGTGGTGCGTAAACACATTTAGTTTTATGAATCTTCAGAAGAATGTGACAATAGCTTTACAATCTTTGAAATTTGCACAAATAACAACATTACCCCAAAGTCTTTTTGACTTACAAAATACGAAGAATAATATGAAAAGAAGAAAAGGAAAAAATGTTATCTGAGATATGTTTTGGAGTATTTCCAGTATAAAATGTCATCCATCAAGACAGAGACAATGGAGAAGAACACTGTAGAGAGCTTACGATATTAAATGAGGCAACACAAAAAAGTTAAAGTTAAAAGTAAAAACTTATTGTATAGATTGATGCAGAGCATTAATAGTTACTTTAATTATAAACTAAACGATCAAATCTAATCAAAATAACGGCAATGAAACTAATGGAAATAAAGTTTTCAAAATGATACGCAACTGATAATAAAATTACCAAAGACACTGACTCCAGAATAACAGAAATACTTTCACTAGTTAAACAACTTACTTTAATAATAATAGATTTCCAATAGATATTAGAAATGTCGCCTAATATTATTTTAACAATAATTCCTTCACCCCTCTACAAAAAAAATTGTAATAGCTAAATAAAAACGGGATTAAAGCTTATCCAAAGGAGAAATTGACAATAAACGAAATGGCCACTAGACATAGCATAAGTCACTATTATTTCTGATCTACTCTAGATTAGTCATTTCTTTTCTGTCATTTTGTATATCCATGAATTCACTGGCAGCAAAATAAAAGTGTAGAATTGAGATATGTTTCACGTTTCTTTTCCAAATATAGAATCAAACAGAATTGGTTTGTTTGTTCAAATAACTGCCCAAATCTACTCGTGAACTGTCAGCGCTGGCCCAACGTACTTTTGAACTGATTAATTTGACCGGTAGTTCACATCGCTGGGGCAATATGTAGATTGGAAAGGCGTTAGAGGTTTAAGGAGAGAAATTATATTATTACACGCATGTGTAAATATAGGTTTCTTTCATGATAAGTTATCGTAAGACAAAGTGTAAAATATCAGTCATAGTGTCAATTTGCAGATTAAAATGTAATGAGAAAGATAGATACATGTAAGAGTTTTATTGTAATTCGTGCAAAGTTACACGACGGTTATCTGCTATAGTTATCCCTAATTTAGCAGTGAAAGAATAGTTTGTTTGCTTGCTTTTGAATTTTGCGCAATGCGTATTACACCTGTACGTATATATATATTTACATACATGTGTTTATGTGTATTTTTTATCGGAATATCAAAAGCAGATACTTACAGACCAGTCAAGAAATCTTGTAACAAAAGTTCGAGCCGTTTTGAGCTTGCCCAGGTAAGCGGTAGATCTAACAGTTGCTGTTTAATCAATTTTGGAATTATTATACATTAAATGTCAGCGACCTCTTTAGAGTATTTTTAGTAAATATGTGCGTAATATATCGTTATAGAGGCTACTACACATGATTACTAAATTTAAGCATTTAAAATAAATCGTTTGAGACAAGACAAGAAGAGTTGTGTGTATCACTTGGGTCGTTCACTTTCACACCCCTAATGCTCTTTAGTAAGTTATTTTACCTTACGAGATAAACTATTGATTAAAATCTATTTACTCACTTGATTATTGGTAAGTACCAGGCCATTGGTTTTAAGTAGTTAGCCAGGGTACTTGGTTCCTTGGTTACACATTTTTCCTTGAATTCGTCCAGCGTTTTGAAAGGCAGCTTATGGCCACTGTTCCTGGAATATTTACTGGTGTAAATAAGCTTCTGTGGAAAGGTTTTATATTTTTACGACAAAATTATGAATTAGTTAGTATGATCCATGTGTCAACAAAGTCTCACAACAATAAGACAAATAATAAAATTCTCATCTATGTACTTTTGTTCACACACAGCTTGAATACCAGTAGTTTCATAAATGTTCTATTGTTTATTTTTCACAAGATCTATTGATTTTTTCAAACTGAAAAGTACTTTATGCGACACGTAGGCAAAAGGGACATATAAAAATTCCAGAGTTTGAGTAATATTCATCCCTTATTTAGACACACTGCTTACGACGTTTTTTTTAAAATAAGATCAAATAAAAACTTTCCCTTTTATGTAATTTTATATAATTTTAACTGTTATAGGCTTTAACCAAAATAATATTGTCCTCCACTGGAATAATGATTAACTAAGGATTTATAAAGCTAAAAAAATTAGAGGTTCGAATCCCCTCTGGGGATACAGCAGATAACCCGAAGTGGCTTAACCACAATGAAACACACGCACTCGATTAATATTAATATAATTAAAACCCTATTTTTTTCTTGTCTGAGCTTCAGGAATTCAATATTTGTGGAAAAATATATTTCTAAATTTTCTTAAACATTGTTTCTTCGTTACTGAAAAATCAATTTTCCCGTGAATATTAATAGTATTTATAACAATTTATTTGTTTTTTAGTTAAGCACAAAGCTACACAAAGGGCTATCTATGTTTTAACTCCAATGTGTATCGAAACCAGGTTTCTAGCGCTGTAAGTCCGAAAACATATGAAAGTGCATCAGATCATATTATAGGATGAAGAAAACTCTTTTTTTCTTGTATTGATAAGATATGTATTGACTGTGACGATTGGTGTCACATTCCTCCACAAGACGTTTTCCACTGGGACAGCGGTAAGTTTTCGGATTCACAATGCTAAAATCAGGGGTTCGATTCTCCTCGTTGGACTCAGCTGATAGCCCAATGTGGCTTCGCTATAGAAAAACACACACTCGTCCACGAGAAAGTCATTCAACTCGCTTCTAACTCAAGGAATTGGAATAGGATGTTTCAGGTGTTGTTCCACAATATACCATATATATTTCCCTGGAATCAGATTGTCATAGTATATGGATAATATCAACGTCATGCTCTCTAAACATTGGGGGACTATTCGTGCTATACGGAAGAAGACAGTATCATTATGATATACATCTCTCTCTGCAGGACAGAAATAATGTAAAATTGGGTGATGATGATAACTCAGTCCTATTAAGTAACGAATGGCATCGACTTTACCCTCTAATGGGATGATTCCAGCCAAAACATAACAGGAAAATGTGCTCTACACCATTACTGAACCGATTCACTGTTGGAACCAAGCATTCAAGACTATAAAGTTATTTAGGTTAGCGTTATACCTGTATTCATCCACTTGTTAAGAACATTATACCTGTATTCATCCACTTGTTAAGAACATCATACCTGTATTCATCCACTTGTTAAGAACATTATACCTGTATTCATCCACTTGTTAAGAACATCATACCTGTATTCATCCACTTGTTAAGAACATGGTGAGCAACAATCCATCTGACCATATCACACTTATCCACTGCCTGGTAGTCGGTAGCATGTGCTCTCTGCACCATTAAATGATCAACCACGAATTTTCAACTGTAATGAGTGGTTGGTGCATTGTAACCTGAATACGGTATCCTATTTTGTGGAGTTTTTCACTGACTGTTTTTAGTAAAACTGGCTGCGTTCACCTCAGGCTGAAATTGTGATTAATTGGTCTGGTTTGTATGACCTTGCAGTTCAATTGCATGGATATCACGATCCTGGAGAATATATGCGTTCACCTCCTGTTGTATTTTGCTAAATATGTTTTTTATTGTTACAGTTCCATAGTGACATTACATTAAACACCATTGTTTGTGAAAGGTCAGCAAGTTGAGTTATCTTGGTCACGAGAGCTCTCTCCAAATATTCTCCAACAATCGGCCCTCTTTCAGAATCATTGATGTCTTCTCTTGTGGGGATGCTAAAGATGATTATAGGCAACTAGGCCCCTCCAGCGTTTTTATATATGACCCTCTGCATATTGGATGTTATTTGCTTAATTAATGAAAAGACTAACCACACCTATGTCGCTGCTTGCATATACTTTTTGACCCTTATTTACTCAGGTGTTTCCAGTTTCTGCCCACTACATGTATTTACACCATGTAAGGTTAATTATATTTGACAATGATAGTTGGTTGGCTCGAGAGATCCACAAGATTTTACTAAAGAGAAGGAAGACAAATTCTTACGGTAATCTGTGCACCGCTAAGTCCCTGGAAGTACTTGTATTTTTCCAGAGTAAAATGTCGATAACATGATTCCCTGCCATTGGATCTATACTGCAACTGTATTTCTCACATAACTCGTTAACCAGCTATTCGTTAGTGAAATATCCTCGGAGAAATCCCTTCCCACACACACATGGTATATATACAGTTACGACAGAAAGTGTTCGTACCCCTGAGTAGTTTTTTTCCTCATAACTTAAAATGTATCACAAGTTGGAAAATGAATGTAGAGTATATTATAAATATTATACTAACACACAACGTTTTATGTAAATTGAACGACAAATAAACTTTTATAAACAAATAGCCAAACATAGGAGGGGCAGAAAGTGTTCGTGCATCTACTTTAATCATAACCCTCCATAGTCGTTTGACAGTACTCAAATGGTATTTTCTTCCATTCTTCTTTACAGACGGCCTCCAACTCTTGCAAGTTTTTCGAATGACGCTGATGAACCCTGGTCTTCAACTCATGCCAAACGTGTTCAATTGGGTTGAGATCGGGTGACTGCGATGTCCACTCCAGAACGCTTACATGCTTCCTCTGTAACAAGGATTGCACATATTTCGATGTGCGCTTAGGGTCGTTGTCGTACAAGAAGATTCAACCACACCCAAGCCGCAAGTTCCGATAATCATTTTTGATATAAGTGCCTAATATATCAACGTACTCTTCTTTTTTCATGATTCCGTTGACGCGGTAAATGCTGCCTACACCAGAAGAGCTAAAGGAGCCCCATAGCATGATCGAGACACCTACGTGTTTAGCTGTAGGGACGGTGTTCTTTGAAAGATTTCGTTCCCCCTTCTTACAGAAAATATAGCGAACATCATTATGCCCGAAAAGCTCGATTTTAGTCTCGTCTGACCAAAGAATACTATTCCTGTAGATAAAGGGTTTATCTACATGCTTTCTTGCATACCTCAATCGTGCTTCTAAATGAACAGGCTTTTAATATGGAGTTTACAAGGACGGCATGCTTTGAACCCAGAATAGAGTAACATGTTTGTAACTGTAGAGGTGCTTACTTTAACCCCAGTTTCTATATGTTTTTACGTGTTAAACGAGGGTTCCTACTAACTTCTCTGAGAACCTTCCTCTTGGTTATCTCAGAAATTTTGGTGGGGCGTCCGGAACGAGGGAGGTTAGCAATTGATTCTGTAAGCTTGAACCTAGCAATTATGCTTTGAATAGTAGATTTAGGCACATTAAGTTATGTTACAATACTGGAAAGAGACATACAAGACTTTTATTTTACAATAACTCAGTTTTTTAAATCACTGGAGAGTTGTTTCCTGTTCGCCATGATGACCAAATGCATAATGACGGAGACAACGCTAAATTACTGGAAGTACATTTTTTGCTGTCTAAATTCCAATAATTATGAACCAACCCAGTGTCTGGTTCTTGAATGGTATAATGTGGTTTATTCGCCAAACTAAACAAAATGTTTACGGGAATATCAGTTTTTTTACACGTTCTGAACTGTACGAACACTTTCTGCTCCTCCTATTTTTGGTTCTTTGTTTATAAACAGTTTATTTGTTGTTTAATTAAATACAAATTTATATAAATGTATGTTAGTATAATATTTATAATATACCATATGTTATATATAGTATATACCATATATATAGTATAATATACTCGTGACGCAGGGGTACGAACACTTTCTGTCGTAACTGTAACAACTATCAGTGCCTGGTAAGAGTAGGCTGACTAAACCACACAACCATTACAATTTAAATAAATATGTTATCAATTTGATGATTATTGTCTACTTTAAATTTAAAAATACAGAATTAGAAAAATAGTAATGAGTTTGTAATGAATTATATAAAATCTGTACTCACTCAGCTATCTCCCATAATGTCAGCGCATGTGATGAGCATTCGAAATGTATATGAAGTTGAACCTAAAAACAAAATAAAACATGTTTGTATGTTTATACATATATATAGCTGGATATTTGCTGTTGTATATACACCAAACATATATATCTATATATGTGTGCGAATCTAATGAAAAAAAAATTAGTTTTAAACCTAAATGATTTCTGAATTAAATTATTTTACTGTTATATTGTTGTATTTAACTTTAAAAAGAAATACTTACTAAAAACACGTTTAATCGGCTCTGACACTAAATTAAGAAATCAAAAAACTTTCTTTTTTCAGTTTTGCTCTCTAGATCTTTCATTTTACAGTTGTCTACATAGACTAACAAACCCATAACAATATTAGGTCATAATTTTACTGCTAAACAACATAATATGAATGCCATTGTTGAAATGTCGTTTGGAAGATACAGACACGGGCATATACTGAAGATCATATGCCCATGAAATAGAAGTGTTATGCACTTAAGACCCCCTTTAGTACAGCGGTAAGTCTACGGATTTACAGCGCTAAAATTGGGGGTTCAATTCCTCTCGGTGGGCTCAGCAAATAGCCGGAGGTGACTTTGCTAAATGTAAACATACATATACACACACATACTTAAGACAACATGTACGCCAGAAACAACGCATCATACTGACTTTGCCATAAAAATATTGCAATGATTTTAGGTTTTACCCTTCATTTAATTGAGCAATAATGACATGACAAATTACTTTCAACTTAATGTACTCGTTTATGATATCTGTAGAGCTTGCACACCGACCTGCAATACCAACAGGTAAAACATACTCTATTGATATGATTATATAATGCATTTATCAATTCAATGGAAAAAGCAAGAAATAACTGCTGAAAGTCACTCATAATTATAAACCATTTGTTTATTTAAAACTAAGTTACACAATGTGCTCTCATGGAGGATAAATCCTGAAGTTTGAAGCTCACAGGGTTGAAAATTTCGTGCAAAAACTAATGTTTCAGAATAACATGTATTATCATTCCTATCGGTTGGAATATTAAATTGGATCATTTTTATCGTAGCTCCTTATTTAAAAAAATTCAGTGATCAGTAGTGTAAGTTTAATATAATTTCACGTTGAGATTTATTGTTATCAATATTCACTTTCTTAATCTTTTTTTTTTCTTAACCCTAATCTTAAACTACTGAAAAGGTGAAATTATTTAGGCACAAAAAACAGGAAAATATTCTTACTAGTGTGCATTTCTTATTCGATAAGATATGTTTATTTTAAAACATTTCAGTTAAACTCGATTAGAATCTTTCAACAGATTTATTTAACCGTGATTTAATTTTTAATGCAATTTATTCTTTAGGGTTTTTAGATTGAAGTTTCCGTGATCTGCGAAAAGAAAAAGTCTCTGCTAGGACAGTGGCAAGTCTTTGAATTGACAATGCTAAAAGAAGGGGTTTGATCCCCTTTACTAGACTCAACAAATAGCCCGATGTGGCTTTGCTATAAGAAAACACTCACACATATTGATAGAAAAAAGGCAAATTAATAATGGGCTTCCAACTCCAAATATTTTATAAAATTATGAGATTGAAAGTTACATTATAACGCGTCCACAGCTTAAAGGGCAAGCATATTTCGGTGTGATAGAGATTCGAACCCTCCAGAAATACTCAGATTACGATCGAGCGCTCTGACCACCTTGCCATGCCGGGTCCCCACTTGTTATGATTTTATAGTGTTGATCCCCTAATCAATGAATTATACTAACGCGATTTTTACTGGATACAAAAAGTAAAGAAAGAAACAAACAGAATATACAAAGTTATAACTATGATGTTTTAATTTTTGTAATATTCTGTCTTGTGAGAAGAAACATTTGTTAAAAATTATAAACTTAAACGTAAATAGTTGTTTATCAGTTTATAAATAATATAAACATTAATACTTTATTCAACTTTAAAGAAAGCAAACAAAATGGATAAGAACTTATAAACTATGAGACTTCACTGAACTCGTAATCCGAGGATCACGGGTCAAATTCCCGTCACACCAAACATGCTTGCCGTAGGGGCGTTATAATGAGATATTCTATCCCTCTATTCGTTGACAAAATAGTAGACCAAGAGTTGTCGATGGGTGGTGATGACTAACTGCCTTTCCTCTAGTCTTACTAGAGACAGATACTGCAGATAGCCCTCGTGTAGCTTCTCTTGAAATTCAAAACAAAACAAACCCTCTGGTCTTACACTTCTAAATTAGGGACGGCTAGCAAAAGTAGCCCTCGTGTAGTTTTACGCGAAATTAAAAAAAACAACCAAAAACAAACCATAAATCTTACCCGAGAATTGGAAAACTTGGTCTGATAAAGTTTGGTTGAACACATTTCGGAAAGGCTATTTGTCTCGACTTCAATTAAGTTCATCACTCAAGTGAAGAATATGGTAAACGTTCTCAATAAACTCCTTATATATTTGTTTATGTGCGTATACTATTTATATATGTCACGTGATTTACAGGAGGAACTTTCGCCAATAAAATCCTTCTTTAGTTTTTCTCTGATACTTATCTCGCTCTAAACGAATTTTGTCATTGTTTTAGAGCAGACCTAACAATGAATATATCTGTAAATATACTGGAGAATATTACCAGAACATTACTCCCTGCGAAAAAATCATATATCATGAAATTTATACACAAATAGTCGAGCACACCTTGCCTACTGTGCAAGCATATTTAAGAAAATAGCCAACACTTGAAATTGAAGATATATCACAGAAAATATTTCGCCCCACCTATCACAGAGCCATCTGAGGAATATATAATAATACAATATTATAAGCTCACGGCTTTGAACATAGAAAAACTGGACATTGTACTTGAAGTATTCTGGCTAGGCACAATGGAGACTTATCAGCAGTATTAAAGTATCGCAGTATTACGTGTAGCGGAGTAACATTTGTGACTGAAAAACAGCTGTCGCCTGCATGGTATTAGTTTTCAACACAATATAACTGTTTGACGTAGCCTCAGCTGGTGAAACTGATGTAAAACACCTGGAACAGAAATTATGCAAAATATATGTACGTTTTCCTTACAGCGTATTACAGTGTCCTCACTGTTGAAACAAAAGTATGCTCATAGAAAAATGTATAAGAATTTAATATTTTAAAGAATTTTATAACAGCATCACTACAACGTCGTAATTCAACATGCCTAGGAAATGATTTGGTCAAAAACAGTAACGATTGTTTGTTTGAAGTTAAGAACAAAGATGCACGACGGGCTATCTATGCTCTACTCATAATGGGTATCAAAACCCAGTTTCTTAAACCATGAATCAAGCCTGCAGTTGATCCAGAAACATAACAAAAACTTGTTTGTTTTTTAATTTTCGTGCAAAGCTACACGAGGGCTACCTGTGCTAGCCGTTCCTAATTTAGCGGTGTAAGACTAGAGGGAAGGCAGCTAGTCATCACCACCCACCGCCAATTCTTGGGCTACACTTTTACCAAAGAATAGTGGAATTGACCGTAACATTATAACACCCCTACGGCTGAAAGGGCGAACATGTTTGGTGCGACCGCAATTTGAACTCGCGACCCTCGGATTACGAGTGGAACGCCTTAACACATTTTGCCATGCCGGGGCCAACAAAAACTTATATGATGGCCAGTTTTATCCCTGATTCTTGGTAGAATGATGAAATCTGGAAGTGTTTAAATAAGAAAACCACTTTTATAGCCAAAAAACAACACAAATGGATATAAAGTGAAAATGCCACCAGTTAGGTGTGATAAAAAACTGTTTTATTACATTTTTATGGCTCTGAAAAGAATCTTCTTTTATAACTGAATCAATACATCTTCTTCTTCTTCTTCAAATCGAATGATCATATGGAAAACGTGGCATCATTGTTGTAGAATCATTGATATAGTGCGATTTTAACTGCGATATATAAATTGTTAAAGCATATGGTTGCACAAATTAGCCCTCCAGTGGCACAACGACATGTCTATGGACTCCCACAGCCAGAAACCAGATTTCGGTACCCGTAGTAGGCAGAGCATAGATAGTCCATCGTGTAGCTTTGTTCTTAATTCCAATTAAACAAATGCACAAATAAAATACCTTACAAAAAAAAAGTACAAGCAACCTGATTGGTTTGAATATGCTTAATAAACAGCTCCTCACAATTTAAAAATGTACCTTTATCTTTATTTGTGTGACAAATACTTCTTGTGTAACTTCTACTCTTTTTGTTTATTGGTTGATTTGAGGTATATTGTGTAATTATTGGTACTAATGAACGTTTTATCATTATCTTTTTTGAGCTACTTTTCTGATGTCGAATTGTCAAACTAAAGAAAGAAACATTTTCTAAATATTTGTAGTGAAATTTTAACTAAACAAATGCATCCTCTGACAACACTGTGAAACAAAATTTTTACTTTTTCTTGTTCCTAGGAAGAAAGTGTTATTTCCCAATTGCTTATGCCTGAAGTAAATGTAAAGGACATAATTTTCTCTTCAACCTTTGCTTTTGTGACCTGGGTAATGAAATGTTAAAATTTACCCATTTTCTAGGACATTTTAAATAGATTCAGTGCTGAGTAGCTGATAAAAAATGTTTTCAAAGTTGAATGTCGAGTTTTTGACATCTAGGCTCAAGGAGTGGGATTTGTTAGATGAAGTGTCCAAGTCGCAAGTCAAAGAAAGCGTCACCGACATTTTTTCAAGTTTCTTCACTTGTCAAAATGGGCTCTGTTTCTGTCACAATGTATCCAGTTTGTGCGAGGCAATTGGCATTGTATGCAACCTGAACGAGTGCATCTTCATTGATAGCTCATCCAGAAACATCAAAGATGTGCTGCTCCATAATGAGAATAAGTATCCGTCTCTTCTCCTGGCTCATTCGGTGCACCTCAAAGAGAAATGAAACAGCGCCAAAACCTTGCAAGAAACCTTGAAGTATGATGAGTATGTCTGGGAGATTATCGGAGACTTCAAAATGGTAGCATTCCTAATGGGTTTTCAAGGAGGATTTACTAAGTTTTCTTGTTATATCTGCCTTTGGGACAGTAGGGACACCGGAGTGTACTACAACAGGAAGCACTGGTCACAACAAACCGAGTTCTCTGTCGGGAGGCACAATGTCAAGTGTGATGCACTAGTGGACATCCAGTAAGTGTTATTCTCACCATTGCACATAAAACTGGGTTTTATGAAACAATTTGTCACAGCTCTTGATAAGGAGTCTGCAACCTTCAAGTACCTTCGAGATCCTGGAGTGCACAGAATTACCCCAAGAAGCTCAATTGGAAGGGAAAAAAGCTTGGGGCGCTTTTTCGCAGTGGTTAGGGGCTTCTTGGGCAGTCACAAGGCCGAAAATTATGTGGAACTGATTGTGCCTCTGGTGAAGACCTTCGGCAAAATGGGCTCCAGGGTGATAGTGAAACTCCATGTCCTTGACACTTGGGAACAAACTCAGAGGAGCAGGGCGAGAGCTTCCACCAAGATATACTGGACTTTGAACGCCGCTACCACAGAGCGTATAATGAAAACATGATGGGAGATTATATTTAGGGAACTGATACGTGAAATTGATTTACATTACAATCGCAAATCTCGAAAAACTACTCACTTCTGAACAGTTTTGTATAACTTTAGTATAAATACATGTAAATCTTGATTCCTGTGTTGTTTCATTCAGACCTTATGTAAAAGAAAATGTGCAAATTTGCCCGTTTTTACATAGAAAATCGGTTAATTTCTAAATTTGAAGGGAACAATGACCATTTTCTGTACTTTTACAACACAAGCAATACTATCCAGGAACAAAATTTGTGTTGTATAATGTAACAGTAAAAGCATATAAAATCACAGTCCTCTTACCTTGAAAGAACAATGTTAGATACAAGTAAATTTACAGTGAGCTCTGAGATATAACTGTTTTGGGAAATTATTCTAATATTAGCGTCCCCTGTTGGTACAGCGGTAAGTCTACGTATTTACAACGGTAAAATCAGGCATTCGAACTTATAGATACTCACATATGGTTTGGACGGATATCGGACCTTTTCGCCAAAGTTGCACTGTTATTAATATGAGCTTCCGTTCAGAACAAGTTACATATTTAGGAAAAAGAAACTGAAACGTAATGAGTGAAATGATAATACTATTTTATCATCTTGTGACTTACAAAGATTAGAATGCATTTTTTGGTTAGTAGAGTTTGATCAATAATACACTGCGACAGCGTAGCCTAAACTTTCTCGGTTCACGGCGCCCCTAGGCAAAAAGAAAAACCTAACAGTTCCGTTTATTAATTAATAAATACTTAAAAGTATTTATTTTTTAACAACTTAGTAGCCGTTTAAAAGAATAACGCAAGTGAACTAAAAGTAACAAGAATGTTTTTATTTCATTTTTTTCAAATAACCACAATTACTAATAGGGTGTGTACGCCTGTTGGACGCTTGTACAGATACTGAAACCTTGGAATCAGGTTACATACAGCCACCTTTATTTCTTGAATTTTACGCGATGCTTGCAACCGCCGACAACCAAGCTTCGCAGAAATATGACGTAAATGGAATTAGAATTTGACGAGCTTTAACAGCGGATATTCATCTTTTACTGACAGCCAAAGCGCTGCTAAATTTTATTTTTAAAGTCTTGTCACAAAACAACTGAATAATATTTTATTCTTCTGCAGAGGTAACTTCAGACTTAACCTTGAATAGGTCTTGGATTCGTGCAAACTTCTCCATATCTTCTGAAAAGTAATTTTCAAACCAGTGACTGAGCTGTGTTAGGTGTTCCTCAAAAACAGATTTTAGTTTTTCGGTCAATTTATGTACAAAATCTAAGAAACGAGTAAATTCGAGAAGTTACTAGCTTAGCCGAAAGTACAAGTAAACAAAAACGTATCTCAAATATTCAAGGACGTCATCAAAAAGAATGTAGCGCCATCTTTATTGTAAAAGTGTGAACGACTTTGAGCTGGTAGTTTGCGCTGTGTTCTCCTCGAAAATACGAAATATCCAGCGTTACCCCTGTGAATTCGTTTCAGCGCACAGTTTAGGATGCATTAAAACTTGCCTTGATATTATAGCAAGAACATTGTTTTGTGTCTTACTTGGACATAATGCATCTCATTAGCTTCCAGTTAAACATTGGTAATGTTGAGCTGTGTTCGTATTGAAATGTAAACTAATACAGCGTCTGGTTCTTATCGTGAACACAACTGTTTCAGTGATGGCTCAGAAAGCATAGCACTTTAGTGAATTAAAATCAACCTTAGTAGTTGTCTGTCTTGTGTTGGTCTTCCTTCGTTTATAAGCATCAAGATAGTGTATATGTAACATTGGTTGAATATTAATCTATTCTTGTTTTAGCGATGATACTTCAATTGAATTTATTCTTTAATTATTTTATGTAGTACAGATGGATCACAAATGACCCAGTGATTAGCGTGCCTCTCTGTGAATCCAAGAGTAATTCGCTTGTGTCCCTTTTTAGCAATGTCGCACTCAACATGTCGCACTCAACATTTTGTGGCTCTTGGTGCATTACAAGAGTAAGAACCCATTCCCAATATTATGTCAAAGTAGTCCAAGAATGACAAGAATTATGTTGAATAGTTACCTTCCCTATTATCTATAAGTTCCAAATCAGGCCGAATATTGCAAATACCGCTTGTATAGCTTTGCAGAATATCGAAACAAACGAAAGTAGCTCATATATAGACAAATGTTGCCCTTGTTTTCTTCAAAAACAGTGCCAACATACCAAGCAGTAAAATCAAATCACTTTGTTAGGTTTAAGGGCATAATAAGTTGTTAATTGAATTGCTTCTATTTAGTTTTCATAACAAATTCATTATTTCTAAGTGAACTGCTTCAAAAACACATGAATTTAAATTACTATCGTTATTTTTATTACAAAGTCGTTATATTCTTGTCCACTATTAATGCCATTGAATTCACGGCTGATAAGGATATTTTTTATACAAAACACCATGGGATCATGTTTTGAAATGATCCCATGGTGTCTCGTATAAACAAGATATTCGTCAGTATTGATGTTTAATTGTGTAATCATTTCATTTGGCTTAATCCTGTGTATCTGAAAAGCCAAAAATACTTCCAAGTTGTTTTTTGCCAAAACGCAGTTGTAATTGGTTTTAGTTAAATGAAATAATTCTTCAAGTAAGCTGTGCAAAATATACAAAGAGGTATGACCTGCAGTGTTGAAACAACAAATGGTATGGTAGTAAGATTATAAAATACAATTAGGACACAAACTACAGTTTGTAAACAGCAAAATATATCTTAAGTCGTCACCTCTACGCTTTACAAGTGAAAGTTGTCATGCCAATATGACACTTACGGACAGATGTTACTTGTCACGAGAGGACGAGCAATTAGGGCCCCAAAGTGATATAAGAAGTCACGTCAGTTTGATGAGTGCGCAGATATATCGACACGGCATTATCTATATAGTAAAATCAAAGTCTTAAATTTGATAATTTTATCCAGTTTTATCTTACGAAGGATAGTGTTGCTAGATTGGATGTGTTAGTAGAACACATGTTGCTAGGGTGGATGTGTTCAGTTGGATTGCATACAGATTTCAACTTCTCTCTATTTACGTTTATAATTTTCAAGGTTGCATTATATGTGTCGCCATAGGCGGACAGAAATACTAATGTAATAATGAGTTTACTGTACTTGTGATTATGTCATCGATATTTAAATTCAATTATATATTGTAAAGATGTGAATATTTTTGTATTGGTCAGTCAATTTGTATTCAGTCAATTTATGACTGAAGTTTGCATTATATATTTATCTTTGTTACATGTGTTTCTATAGACGAAAAGCAGAACTACCACATTTCACTTACTGCTGAAAAGTTTTCCATTACTCCTAATATTTCCTTTTTATAAATATTGAACGAGCCAAACGATTATTTCTCTGATGGTTTTGTACACATTTAACGTAAGGATTAATTTTTGCTTCTATATTTAACTAGTATGATGTATTTTTCTACATTTCCAATATTTTATATGTAAACCACTTATCGTTAATTATGATATCAAAATAAGTGTCCTTTTCAGGATGGATAAAGGTTATTCACTTGTTCTATGACAAATGTATAATATCTATCCATCTTGAAAAAGACACTCAGTGTAATATGTTTTATAAGTTTATTTGAGCTACTAAAGCTTAAAAGATCTATGTAAATAACTATGTTTAACCATTACTAGAAAATTATAATATTATATTTCTGTTGAAAATATTAAGCAAATCTAGTTTCTAAATAATTAGGCATAATGATGAATGATTTCTACTAAACGTATCAGAACAGATATAAACAAACTTTTTCTGCAATAGGTATTGAGGATTAGGGCTGTGTGTTTGTTTGTTTTAGAATTTTGCGCAAAGCTACACGAGGGATATCTGCGTTAGCTGCTCCTAATTAAGCAGTGTAAGACAAGAGGAAAGGTCTATTCAAAAATGGAATATTTTAGAAGAACAATATCTTTGAAGGTAAATGAATGTTTTGTAAAGCATTCCCTGCATGTTTAAATATAAGCATATATATATATCTTTATTCAATAGCTAGGGCCCCCCAGTGGCTCAGCGGTATGTCTGCGGACTTACACGCTAAAATCCTGGTTTCGATACCCGTGGTGGGCAGAGCACAGATAGCCCATTGTGTAGCTTTGTGCTTCATTCAAAAAACAAACAAACAATAGCTAGGGCACCTGTCTATTGGATTGGTGAAATATAAAGGATAGGAAATTGTGCTTCCATTTATTGTTAAAATAATACAAAGTAAATGTGCCAAAAACACATAAAGGTACCAATAGTGAAAAGAAGGACACATACTATTTTCAGAAATTCTAAGAGCATGAAATTAGATGATGATCACACCTTCCCCATGACCTTCTACATTCCATCCTTGTCATTATGTCAAACTGTGCTGACCTGTAATTTTCTTTTCCAAATTAGATATGAAAATGGACTATGGTCCATTCTCCTTATAACTTTCATCATGTCAATCTGTGTTACTGCGGCAAGTTAGATGCTGATTGCTCGAGAAATGTGGAAATGTAAAAGAGAAACAAGGCTTAAAATATATATACGTACAAGGGTGAGCTGTAAATTTAAGCACCATTTAGTTTACACATCAGTAAAGAAGCTATAACATATATATAGAATACTTTCAAAATAGCGTATTACAGTATTAGTGTTACTTACATGTAAATTTTGAAGAGTTTGTTTGTTTTTGAATTTCACGCAAAACTACAAGAGCGCTGTCTGCACTTTCCGTCCCTAATTTAGCAGTGTAAGACTAGAGGGAAGGCAGCTAGTCATCACCACCCACCGCCAACTCTTAAGCTACTCTTTTAACAACAAATAGAGGGATTGATTGTCACATTATAACGCCCCCACGGCTGAAAGGGCGAGCATGTTGAAGAGACAGTGTGCTTTTGGCTGAAGAACATAATGTATGACTTCTCTTCTTTCGTAGGCCTAGACACCACAGTTAATAGAACGTCTCTCTAAGTAATTTTAGAACGATTCCATTTATGATTTGTTTTTCAGGTCTGAACAAAAACTCTCCTTCAAAAATCGCCGTTATTTTTACTGCAACAGCTAAATGTTGTATTTGGTTTGTGCCAAATTTCGTACCGACATATTGCACACCATATATTAAATTTGTGCAATGTGCATAAAAGTCGGAATAGAATGTGTTTTTGTTTTCCTTTTAAAAAATTCCTCACAGTTTGTTGCACAGAAAAAGAAAGATGCAGCTAAGAATACCAGACGAACTTTGACATTGTATATCTCTGTCAAAGCTGCACTGATCTGCTCGATATTTGGAATATGAGATAAACAAACTAGAAGACAATACAGGTGAAAATTGTAACAAAATTCATGGAAGAATATTTAGTTACATCAAATTTTATTACTTGTTTCATCAGTTACAGTGAGTATTAAATTTCAATATAACAAACTAAAAGATAGGTGTGTTTAACTAAACTTTTGTGATAAATTAAAAATCAAATCACGTTAAATATTGATTCTAAGACAATAATTGTTATAAAGAAAACGACAATATGTTTATCTACGTAATCCTGTAGTGGTTTGCTCTCGATATGCGCTAATCGTATAAGTTTGCCCTCTGATTCCGCTTCGTGGAAATATGATCCTAAGACACTCGCGTATTGTGGTATATATTACATAACAGTTATGTACCACTCAAATGTGTACAATACGGAATAATAATGTAACTCTGGTAGCATTTTTCTTCTACAACGTAACTGTTCCATAACCCAGGGTGACATCATTTGACTCCCCAACTCTTTAAAGTGGCATTTTTTAGGAGCCGAACAGTCTCAATAGCTACCATGATATAATTTAATTCCGTTTTCGTAATAAGCGTTTCGTGTATGTTATACATTACTTACATTTAAGCTTCACTTCCTACGACTTATTGCCAAGTTCGGTATTTATTCAATTTTTATACTATTGGTATATTCAATAATTAGCTCTTTTTCACTTGATATTAATAAGTTATTATTTGATTACGTTAAACAAAGCTTGTTTAAGCTATTTCCTTATTCAAAATAATTGACTGTTTTATTAATTTGTTTGTTTTGGAATTTCGCACAAAGCTACTCGAGGACTATCTGTGCTAGCCGTCCCTAATTTAACAGTGTAAGACTAGAGGGAAGGCAGCTAGTCATCACCACCCACCGCTAACTCTTGGGCTACTTTTTTACCAACGAATAGTGAGATTGACCGTCACATTATAACACCCCTACGGCTGAAAGGGCGAGCATGTTTGGCGCGACGCAGATGCGAACCCGCGACCCTCAGATTACGAGTTCACGCCTTAACACGCTTGGCCATGCCGAGCCTGTTTTATTAATAATAAAAAAAATTAATTTTCAGTATGTTTTGATAACACACACACACTAGTATTAAAACTGTTATGTTTCAGTTCATTTTTACAAAGTTTAATCATTATTTTCAGATTTTCAATGCTGTCTTATCAGAATTCTTGTTATTTCAAGAGAAGAAATGTATTTTTGAACACCCGAAAGAAGTTCATCATATAATAGAAGAATACGTTTCGTAACTCTTTTAATAATTACTTAACGTTAAGGAAATAGCTGTGTTAACCATTAGAAAAATAATCATTTAAACTGCCGAACAAATAGTTGAGTGCGTTCCATGGAATATTAAGGTTGTCCGTGTTCAGGGATTAAAAAATATTTTGGTTGGAATTTTGAACTTTAGAAAACGTTTTTTTTTTGTTTCAATGTATTTAATTCTTCAGTGAACTCAGCAAATAACCCAATGTGGCTTTGCTCAAGTATTTAATAAAATGTTATGAAAGTTAAAAAAATCGGTTATGCCAGATAGTTTAGAATTACTACACTTTACACAGACCATTTAGAAGACTGGGTGTAATTGTAACCTGTGTACGTTATTTTAGCGTGTGAATTATGTAAAACTTAAATTTTATAATACAAATTTAATTTTCCCTCAAACTTGGTGTTATATAAAATACTCTGTAACGCATTTATGGGGGAAAATTAAAATCTAGCACCTTTTAAGCGCAAATATTAGTTTATGAAAATAAACTATCACTATCATGAAGTGTGAATCGCATTATTTGATAATTTAAAGTGAAACTTAGGAAACGATTTGTATTGATGTTTCAAACAGAAGAAAAATAAAAGAAATTCGTTAAAGATACATGCGAACTCATCGCTTTATTGTTGTTTGTAAGACAGTGTGAGACTAGAGGGAAGGCAACTAGTCATCCTTACCCACCGCTAACTCTTGGGCTACTCTTTTACCAACGAATAGTGGGATTAACCGTCACATTAGATCGTCCTTACGGCTGAAAGGACGAGCATGTTTGGCGCAACGGGGATGCGAACCCGCGACCCTCAGATTACGAGTCGCACACCTTAACACACTTGGTCATGCCGAGTCCAGCCATCGCAACAAAATTGAGATGAATTAGCCAGCCACCTATAGTATGTTAGATCTGGTACTAATTTTCTATTATTTAAAAATATTTAAACTGTAAATAACTAGAGACCGTAACACATATATCAAGAACTTTATCGGTCGATTTAGATATTTTTAATTTTCTTACGTTGAATATTTCATCTACATATATGCAGTTTCTTCATACAATGTGTGAATTTTAAAAAACACATAAGTTTATTGATTTATTTTAACAATTCACGCTTTGCTTTAAAATAACGGAATGTATTTTAAATGACTTTAATTTACACCGGAATAACGTATGATAAGTAAAATGAAACAAAAAATAAAGTAGGTAAGTACATACATAACAATATTACTCCCAAAAATAAAATCCATGTATTTCAACATGAATGATCAATTCTCATTGCGATATTAAACAGTAAATAGATCAAACAGAACTATGGTGTCGTCCTACTTGTTACACTTGATTTGTTTCGTATTTTGATTTTTATTTCTAAGAATTAGAGCGAAAGCTATTCTAACAACTTAAACATACCTTACAACAAACGTTTACTTTAAATGTGAAACAGGGTTTGACGCATCATGAGATGTTTATGATCAATATTTCAAGAAACTGTGTGACGTTAGTGACATCTATATTTTTCAGTAGGAACTTTGTTGTCATTATTTATCACATGAAATTATTTTTCTTGTGCAGTTAAACTAAATTATATTTTAAATCAGTAAAAAGCAATTTTTTTTTTCAAAATGTTAAAAATTTGTTTTACTTTGGTGGAGGGACGTTTACAACAAAGTTACCAACAATGTTTCCTGCAGGGTTATAGTTTGCAACAACAATGATTTTGTCTTTACCACAAGCCTTTCCTACGCCCATTTCAGTGCTTGATCGCCACACTACCTGTGTGAAATGGCCTGAAAATAAAATATATGGTTCATTTGTTTGAAATGATGTATACAGAGGTTTCACATGTAATAAAGTAACTTCTGTTTTAAAAGGAAACTTCCTAGATGATTAGAAAACAGCAGTTATTGCTGTGAAGATATACTTACCCTAATAGAACACTCACGAATACCAAATGACTTTCAACTCGTAAATACAAAATATGTTTTTTTAAGCTACAAAAGGGCTATCTGGCCCTAATTTAGCAGTGTAATACTAGAAGGAAGTCAGCTAGCTACTCATCAACACCCAGCGCTAACTCTTGGGCTACTTTTTCACCAACGAATAGTGGGACTGACCGATACATTATAACGGCTCCATGACTGAAAGGGCGAGCATATCTGGAGTGACGGGAATTTGAACTCGCGACCCTCAGATTACGACTCAAGCCTCTTAACCAACTAGCCATGCCGAGCCTATAAAATATGACATGAATATGTCTTACTGATCTATATAAATTAGACTTAATATTCTTGGTTATCTACACTTTACAATTATAATTTATATATTTATTTATATTTTACGTTTCGTCTGTTTTTCTTGTGATACAATTCTTACACTGTGTCACTTTTCTAAAATGAACAAGGCACAGAACACGGTAACTCTATAAATACGTAGGCCTGGCATGGCCGAGCGCGTTAAGGCGTGCGCTTCGTAATCTGAGGGTCGCGGGTTTGCGCCCGAGTCGCGCCAAACATGCTCGCCCTCCTAGCCGTGGGGGCGTTATAATGTGACGGTCAATCCCACTTTTCGTTGGTAAAAGAGTAGTCCAAGAGTTGGCGGTAGGTGGTGATGACTAACTGCCTTCCCTCTAGTCTTACACTGCAAAATTAGGGACGGCTAGCACAGATAGCCCTCGAGTAGCTTTGTGCGAAATTCCAAAACAAACAAACAAAACTATAAATACGTAAGATGTTTTGTAGAAATATTAATGTTATAAAGTTCACTGAAACATGAAACAATATAATTTTGTGATATTATGATTATTACCTACCTGAGTTAAACAGACTCGGTTCTTTGCCAAAATCGTATTTATCAATTTCACTATACCATTCGTCAACTGGGACTTTACCTGAGCTCGGGAACAAAAATTTAGAATGATTACTTGTAGTATTTCCAAAAAAAATAAACTTTAAAAATCACGGAAAAAATGCTTAGTAAAAGTATTAGCGACAAATATATTTTGAATCTTCAATTACATTAATTTAAAATATTCTAAAGTATCGGTAATTATATGCAAACAATAGAAAAACTTATGTTTTCATTTAGATAACAATGGATCAATATTTTAAAAATAATGTGTATTATTATATTGAAAATAAATACTTGATGTGTCGCTCTTTTAGCGAATTTGGAATATTTCTTTATCACAATTGTCGTTTTCGTCTTTCATAACAAAGGCCTTAAAATAAATTCATGACTTTTTTCGTGATTATATTTTTCTTGTAACAAATGTCATTCGACAGTGCCAAATACATTCTTTATTTTAAACCAGCATGGTGGTTCTATTCATCCAAAAGACATAACATCACTTTACCAGAGATCTGGATTTGGGAACCAGAAGAACTGCACATGTAAATGTTTTCTCCATATTTTTGTTCTGGTCGGTGTCGAAAACAATCAGTTTCGGCAAGATGGTTGGCCCATTCTTGAGCAATGGAGCACAGCTGAAAATATTAAGAAAAAGATATTTTTAGTCAAATCCCCAGAAATAAGAACTGTGTTTAACATTATAAGGAGACATGATATAATCCATAAAACTTTGGACTGGCATATTGATGATGTTTTTCTTTTTTCATTTAAGACGAAGAATGTTGGTGAAATTAATATATTAATTGCAGCTGGGACGTATGTTTCTCTCAGCTCCCACCCCTCGCGCATTGCTACTGGAGCAAATGTTTTCCATTGTTGTTCAGAATTGCTGCGTGTCGGTTGTACTTGTCTATCTGTAGTTAAGTCTAAAGCTACACAGTGAATTAGCGGTGGTCATCTAACCGGTTCGCCCCAAAACACGGCTGTGTCACTGAGAGTAAAATTATTTGGAAAGTATTTGTTCGCATCTCGTATAATGCTAGTACATGGTTTGTTTTAGTGTTTTGTGCTGTCGTTTAATGAACCGAGAAAAGTAAGCATTTGAAGAATGAGTTAATTGACCTCATATTCTGCCCCCCAGTGGCTCAGCGGTATGTCTGCGGACTTATACGCTAAAATCCGGGTTTCGATACCCGTGGTGGGCAGAGCACAGATAGCCCATTGTGTAGCTTTGTGCTTAATTCAAAACAACAACAACAACAACCTCACATTCATTAAACAAGAGCTTTCATTTCTTTTTCCATTACGAGCAAAAACTTAATTAGTATTCTTTATTAATCTTGCTCTATAGTAATGATGTCTCAGGTTTCATGCTGCATCTAGAACAAATTCCTCTGTTGTCAACCGGTTCAGTATAGTAACTATAACTACGCACTGTGGCATGCAAATATACGATAGTTTTCTAACCACGTAATTGGTAAGTAGATTTTTTTATGTACATGGAATATATTTATCTTGAAATATATAACGTTGGCCGATGGAACTTGTTTTCCCTTTATCATAGTTACACAAGGGATTGAGTGAACTCACTAGGTTGTCACCAAGCTATATAGTAGGGAAGACATGCGTAACTTGTTATATGTTTTTCGTAAGTAGAGAAGTCTTGAAAGTAGGTTTCTTGTTATCGAATATCTAATTCACATCTATCTTATTTGCCTACTGATACATCATATCCCAAATATGAAGTATATATTTATACATGTATGTGATATTTTCGAGCGTAATAAATATATTAAAATATTCAAAGCACCACCAGCTTCGAAATATCTTATCTTTTTATTTATATTTTTGGTTTCGATAGGTAGGTGGCTCTTTAGCAGAGCTCTTCAACCAAATGCAATACATAATTTATAATATGCATAATTTATAACAAAACTGAAATGTATATATACAAACAGATATATTATAGTAAACAATTTTAAGAATGAATAATATACAGTGTATATTTTAAAATACATAAGCAATGAAAATATAAGAAAGTTATTTAAATAAGTTTCAATTTACTTCCAATTTTTAATAAAGTAACTTTCATAAAATAATCACTTTGGTTGATTATCATGAAACCAAAATGAGAAACAAAACTAAAGGTTCTTGTAACTGGACATGGGTAGTTATGATATAACTGTGAAAGTATTCTGAATGGTCAACTTCATTAAATCTGTGTAAACTTTAGATCGTTACGACTGTTTTTGATAAATTTATATCTTATTACAATGTTTCTCATAGTTTTATTATCCACGTTCCCTTTAACAAATATCGTTTATTGCGTGCGCCCGTTTCTTAAAATGACTAAAAGAGTTAAGTGATGAGATACATTTTAATTAAAAATAGATTAAAATTCTTTCGTAGCTTCTCATTAGAAACGTACTAAATATATCCTTCTCCTATAGTTTAATGGATCATTCAAGGAAGTCTTAATTGTAAATGTTCTTTTCTGGAATACCCAATCCTTTCATTATCTCTACTTTTTAAAGACAAACAAAAAACGTTATAACTCACTTGAGGTGACAATGTTAGTGAAGGGACACCATGTTTACACCTATAATAATTATGCTTCTCTAAACATTCATCAGAAAATAAGTCACTACCAGCTTCACTGGAAGCCTTGGAAGACTGAGATGGTGGGTCTACGGGCTCATCCAGCTCAACAGAGACATGCTCCCCTGATGCAAAATTTTCAGTAAGTGTTAAAGATCTGATAATCTTCTGATCAAACTTGGTTTCTTTATGGGTAATGCTTAAATTTTCAAGATATGTTGAACTGTCAACATCATCAAAGTAACATCCTTGGTCCTCGTCACATTTATCCATATCACTTGGAGACCTCTTGATTGTCTGACACCATCCTTGGTCTGGCATTGTCGAGTGGGAAATATTTCTTGAGATAGTTGTAATCTCTTTGACGACAATACTGTTTGTCTGAGACCGTCCTTGGTTCGACACTGTTGCACGGGAAGTATTTGGCGAGGTATTTGTAATCTCTTTGACGACAATTTTATTTGTCTGGGACCATTCTTGGTCCGACATTATCGATTGCAGGATTTCTTTTGAGTTTTTGACTGTCGTACTTGGACGTTTCTTGCTATCTGGTAGTCGATCAGTGGTATAACAACTCCACGTGATTTTTGTGCGTGAGATCTCCCTGGAAAAATTACATACAGCAAAGACACCTCTTAATCTAAGGGTTTAGTAATAACATAAACAAAAATGATCAAATGTATATTGTGATGTAAATTGATACCAAAGAAGAAGAACAGCTGAAAATCTACCATTTTGTTTGTCAGGGTAAAAGCAAAAGTACTTTATAAGTTTTAAACTGTTGAAACGTGCGTAATTTCAAAAACAAGTCTTTTATAAAACTATTTATTTTCTAGGTTGTTAAACATTACTAAAGGATTACACCTATTACAATGAAATGGCGTTGGATTGTTTTTGTTTAATTTCGCGCAAAGCTATACGAGGGCTATTTGCGCTAACGGTTCCTAATTTAGCAGTGTAAGACAAGAGGAAAGACAGCTAGACATCACCACCCACCGCCAACTCTTGAGTTACTCTTTTACCAACGAATAGTAGGATTGATTGTCACCCCCACGGCTGAAGGGGAGAGCATGTTTGTGACAAGGATTTGAACCCGCGACCCTCAAACTACGAGTCGAGCTCCTTAACCACCTGACCATGCCGGACGTGACACATCGACATGTCTGCGGACTTAGAACGCTATAAATCGGCTTCCAATAGCCATTGCGGGCAGAGCACAGATCGTTCATTATATAGCTTGTGCTTAACTTCAAATAAACCACAGTACTAGTCAGATATTAACATGCAAAATGAAAAAGGCGCAAGCAAAGACGCTGCTTGTCTATATTTTACAAGTTACTGCCGTTATTGGGTGATATTTCATACAGGTTAGTAGGGATAGAGAAATACTGAGGAGGAAAACAATAATACGTAAAATTAAATTGAGTTTATATCTATATCATGGAATAATATACTGTACTTATCTTTTGATCCTGGAAAATATCCGAAAAGTGCCGCAAAAGAAACAAAGTTGAAGAATTACGAAACTGCCCAGCTATAATTAAGCCTATCATGATAAATTATTCAATAGGAAGACAGATTAGGTCTAGACAAAAATTAAAAAAAAAAAAATAAGTATCGTCATAGCTAGCTAATAGATCTTAACTAGCTATAACTTAACCAAAGCTTAAATGAACACATATTCATTCTGTACTCAGAATAAAAGTTTCTTCTTTGAACATCGAGTAGTTTTCAATCCAATTGCCTAGATAAATCCACATCGTATGTGTGTAAAATACGGCGATATAGATAGCTGGTGGGTGTTTTCTTATAGCAAAGGCACATAAGGCTATCTTCTGAGTTCACCGAAGGGAATCGAACCCCTGATTTTAGCTTTGTAGAAGCGTAGACTTACCCCTGTATCAGTGGGGAACGATATAAACAGATGCTAAAATAGTTATATGTCATTTGGATCATGATTATAAATGAGTATATATGAATACAACTCCACTGTTGTACAAATTAGTGTCCCAGATCGAATAAAAGGAATACCATTACCTTATCAATATTTGTTATAAAAGAAATATATATACACACACATTATTAAATGTGACACTACAAAACTGGGTGGTTTTTAAGCGCTTTAGTCGTAATTAGCTACATTTTACTCTTTTTTTCTTTCTGCAAGCATATAAATAAATAAAAATAGTGAGATTTCTGTTGGTGGTTTAAATTAAAAACTGAACTGAAATTCTTCGTAAAATTTGTGGAATGCTTATATACTTATACATAACTCGGTGCGCGTTCTATTCCAAGATAGAGGTAAAATATTTTACTGCTCACTATAACCTAACTCGTCTGCCAGATGGCTTTTAAGTAACAGCCACGTGGCTCATATTGTATGATGCATAAATGCCTGAATATCAACTATTCACAAAACTGACTGAGCAAAACTAAAGTTTATTCACTGCTGGTCAATGTCTTAAGGCCAATGAAAAAATATGTATTTTGCATTGATAGACTAAACCACTTATTTGAGTGGAGCTTCGAAAGATGAAAATAAGAAAAGGAAAAATAAAAATAAACTTTTTTAGCATTTAATAGGAAAAATGTGAACAACACGAAATTAGCCGAAATACCAGCTGATCAAAAGTTTAAGACCATACTGAAACCAAGAGTTAATCGGTAAACACGTAACTAAATTTATCAGTGATGTCGAGAAACCCACTTGTTGAGAATTTTATATGCAAAAACGGTTCGTTTGGATTTAGAAAATATTTTACATAGAAGAGCGAACTACATTTTGACCTTTTTCGGTCATCGTCGGGTTCACAAAGAAAGAGGTAACTGACCGGAGGCTGACCACATTTTTGGAGGGGGTTGTGTAACTGAGTGTCGCAGTGCAGAAAGCGGTGTTAGACGTTTGAATATATAATTTTATCTATAATATTGATATAGGTATCATGGCGTTCCTTTATTGTTTTGTTTGTTTTTTGGAATTTCGCACAAAGCTACTCGAGGGCTATCTGCGCTAGCCGTCCCTAATTTAGCAGTGTAAGACTAGAGGGGAGGCAGCTAGTCATCACCACCCACCGCCACCTCTTGGGCTACTCTTTTACCAACGAATAGTAAGATTGACCGTTACATTATAACGCCCCCACGGCTGGGAGGGCGAGCATGTTTGGCGCGACTCAGGCGCGAACCCGCGACCCTCAGATTACGAAGCACACGCCTTAACGCCCAATGCCATGCCAAGCCCGCGTTTCTTTTTATCGGTTTATTTTGGGTTTAAGTTGTTGTATAAGTAAGGCTTCTTTAATTTTGCGTTTGTTTATGTTTGTTTCTTTATTTAGTATTTGAGTGTTTTCTATGGTTATGTTGTGTTTATTTGACTTGCAGTGTTCGAAAACGTGTAAAGGTGACTTTTTATGTTCTTTGAATCTGGTTTCCATTTTTCTACTTGTTTCTCTAATATAGAAGTCGTGGCAGTTATCACATTGTATTTAATAAATAATGTTGGTATGGTGTGTTTCGGTGTAGTTTTTACGTAGTATAGACCTCAGTTTTGTGCCTGGTTTTTGAATAAATTTAGTATTAACTGGAATGTCATATTTTGTTACTAGTTTTTGCCAAATGTTGGTTATTTGTTTGCTGATGTCAGGAATATATGGTACACAGTAGTATATGGTTTCGTGATTTTTTGATTCGTGAGATATATTTACTTTTGTTGGTTGATTTTGCTTTCTGTCTAGGTGTGTGCGTATAATGTTTTCTACGGTTTGTGGAGGAAACTTATTGATGTTGATGAAGTATATTTTTATTTTGTCTAACTCATCGTTAATTTTATCTGGTGAACATAGTTTTATGGCTGTATTTATCTGGTTTCTTAGTATATTGAGTTTTTGTTTTGTTTCATGTGCTGAGTCCTAAGGAATGTATAGTCCAGTATGGGTGAATTTTCGGTGGATATCTGTTTTGAATTGTGTGTTGGTTCTTATAATTTTGAGGTTAAGAAATGATATTTGATTGCTTTCTTCCTGTTCACATGCGAAGTTAATGTTGGAATGTATAGAGTTAATGTGATTGAAAAAATTAAGTATGTGTTCTGTAGATTTGAATCCCGCAACCGTGTCATCTACATATCTGTACCAGTATAGTGGTGGATGTAATGCTGTATTAATTGCTTGTGTTTCAACTTGTGTCATAAAAATATTGGGTAGAACTGGTGATACTGGGTTGCCCATGCTTAGGCCATTTGTTTGTATATAGTTTTGGTTGTTGAACATGAAGTTTGTTTTTATTGTGGTGATTTCTGTGAGGGTTGCTAACTGTTTACTGGGAATGTCTATAGTTGGGTTAGGGTCTCGGATATAGAGTTCGAAGGCTATCTTGCAGGCTTAAGTAGTTGGAACTTCTGTAAAGAGGGATATAACATCGAAACTGGCCATTAAGGCTTCATGATTAAGTTGATTTAGATTAGACTTGAAATTAAAAAAGTATTTGATGAATGAGCTGGCTGATGTTACATATTTGGAGAATGCCCGTGCTATGTATTTGCCAAGATTGTATTTAAACGATTCATATGTTGACATTATTGGTCGTAATGGACAATCTTGTTTATGAGGTTTGGGGATGCCGTATATTTGCGCTGTGCGTGAGTCGGTTTTACGTAGGTCGGAATAAAGTGTTTGTGAAAAAGTGTTGACATGTGGTCAGCTTCCGGTCAGTTACCTCTTTCTTCGTGAACCTGACGATGACCGAAGAAGGTCAAAACGTAGTTCGCTCTTCTATGTAAAATATTTTCTCAACCCGAACGAGCCGTTTTTGTATATAAAATACGTAACTAAATTTAGTCATTTGTGTTCAAGCATTAGCGTTAGCAACATCTCCCACTGACATCTCCTGTGTTACATTAGGTGGAAACATGGTAAAGGCTAAAGAGTTGACAGAGTTTGAACGTGGCAGAATTGTCGAGCTGCAAAAGCAAGGTCTCTCTCAATGTGCCATCGCTGGTGAGATTGGGTGTAGTAAACTGTTGTTGTAAGTTTCTTAAAAGACCCTGAGAGATACGGAACGACAATATTGCAAGTTGTCGGTCAAAGAAAATTTCGACGGGTTGTCCGGCAAGACACCAGCCGATCGTCGAATCAGATTAAGGCCCTAACGGACGCAGAATACAGGTAAAGAACAATAAGACGGAATCTACGAGAGAAAGGCTTTAAAAACCGTAAACGTCTTCAAAGGTCATGCCTCCTTCCACACCCCGAAGCAGCTCGATTAAACTCTGCTGAGAAGCACCAAACATGGGACGTAGAAAAGTGGACAAATGTTTTGTTCTCTAATGAGAGCAACTTTAACCTGGATGGTCCAGATGGCTTCCAACGCTGCTGGCACAATAAGGATATCCTCCAGAGACATTTTCTACACGACACAGTGAAGGAGGTTTGATCAAGATCTAAGGTGCTTTCTCCTTCCATGGTCGTAATCCGAGGGTCGCGGGTTCGCGCCCGCGTCCCGCTAAAACATGCTCGCCCTCCCAGCCGTGGGGGTGTATAATGTGACGGTCAATCCCACTATTCGTTGGTAAAAGAGAAGCCCAAGAGTTGGCGGTGGGTGGTGATGACTAGCTGCCTTCCCTCTAGTTTTACACTGCAAAATTAGGGACGGATAGCACAGATAGCCCTCGAGTAGCTTTGTGCGAAATTTCAAGAAACAAACAAAAACAAACCTTCCATGGTACAATGTAGCTTCAGATTATACGGGGTGTTAAACAGCAGCTGGCTACATTGGCATGTTGGTGAAAACATCCTTATTGGCTAAAGGCCCTCGCTTGTGTGGAAATGATAAAATCTTTCAGAGGACAACGCTGCAATCCACAATGCCTGCAAAACAAAGGACTTTTTCTTGGCAAATAACGTAATTCTTTTGGACCATCCAGGATGTTCGCCCGAAATGAATCATATTAAAAAATGTTTGGGGTAGATGGCAAGGGAAGTCTATAGAAATGGACGTCAATTCCAAACAATGCATAATCTTCGTGAAGCCATCTTCACCACTTGAAATAACATTCCAGCCAGCCTTCTGCAAACGCTTATATCGACCATGCTAAAGCAAATGTTTGCAGTTATTCGCAATGACAGCCATGCAACTCACTAATGAGACCTCTTGTTGGGCATTTTTTACCCTGTTTAGGACTTTTTTTTGGTATGGTCTTAAAGTTTTGACCAGCTTGTATTTAGGCTAATGTCATAGTGTTCACATGTTCCCTAATAAATGCTAATGTTTTTATTTTTACTTATCCCTTTTCTTATTTTCATCTATCGAAGCTCTACTCAAATGAATGGTTGAGTCTAACAACGCAAAATGCATATTTTTTCTTTTTGTTCATTGGGCTTAAGATTTAGTCAGCAGTGTATTATTTGTAAAGCTGCCAAAATCGTTAAATGCGTGTTTATGTAACAAATCGAAATTTTAGTATTTCAACGAATTATTGTTCAAACAAGTCTGTCAGTGACTTTTCTAAGAGGCCCGGCTTGTCAAAGTGGTTAAAGCACTCGACTCGTACTTTGAGGGTCGCCGGCTCAAATCCCTGTGACTCCAAACATGCTCGCTTTTTTAGCTGCGGGGGCAATACAATGTGACAGTCAATCCTACTATTCGTTGGTAAAAGAGTAGCGCAAGAGTTGGCGGTGTGTAGTGATGATTAGCTGCCTTCCATCTAGTCTTACACGGCAAAATTAGGGACGGCTAGCGCAGATAGCCATCGCGTAGCTTTGCGCAAAATTTAAAAACATACAAACAAACAGAGTTTTCCCAGACCGAAGGAAAACGTTATGAATTTTAACGCTTTGATTCTTTCACAGACCATAGGGGGACCAGTACATAAGTAACGATATACATAAAACCTACAGTATTTTACTTTGCACATTGTAATTAGATTTGAAGATAGGTTAGTAGAAATACTGATAAGTGCCAAATACAAATATTCACGCGTCCCACGCTTGATATTGCTGACGCAGAGAAATATTGCTGAGGAAAAGAAAACGCACAAGAAGAGTAGAAAATTTTAAAATTTGTAATACAGTTATGGACTGATATCAACATAAACAAGCAAGCTATTGTAATATAGGAACTTTTTATAATAGAGAATGTTTTGTTTTCTTATTTTTGCGCAAAGCTATGCGAGAGCTATCTGCGCTAGTGGTCTCTAATTTAGCAGTGTAAAACTGGAGGGAAAGCAGCTAATTATTACCCTCATCGCTAACTGTTGTGTTACTCTTTTACGAACGAATAGTGGGATTAATCATTACATTATAACGCCTCCACGGCTGAAAGGGCGAACATGTTTGGTGCGAGAGGGTTTGGAACCCGCAACACTCAGATTACGAGTCGAGTGCCTTAACCACGTGGCCATGCCGGACCTAATACACAATCTACTGAAACAAAGAAAGTTAAAACTTCAAAAACTGAGTTATTTTAGATGTAAACATTATCCGTACTTTACCGTATCACAGTACTTTTTTTCAATCTGAGCTAAAATAAGAATAATGTTTTTTTAATTTAAGTGACTCAGTTTTTGGAGTTTGATTGTATGTTTTATTAAACCTATCTATATTACTGCAGCGAACTAGACTACATGTCAATCAACATCGACTTATCTTTATGAAACTTAAAACAATTATCATATTTGCTGCTATATTAACATATGTACTTGTAAGTAATATATGTCATATGTAAAGTAAATTACAAAATTTATTACGACTAGCTACAAAAACAAATACTCAGAAAATATAAGCTGCTAAGAAACCAAAATTTAAAGTCGAAACGATATAAAACAGTGTCAAAAACAAATATTTAGACTGGTGATACTCCAAGGTGCGTAAGTGTTGAGCTAAAAGTCATAGTTTTGTTTACAGTTAAGCACAAAGTTACACAAAAGGTTATCTGCTATTCCCATAACGAGTATCGAATCTTGTAAATCCGCGGCAGGGGGGGTAAAGCAATAATGTCAAGTGTACTGATGTGATGTGTTGTTTTATGTCAACTGTACTGATGTGATTTGTTGTTTTATGTCAACTGTACTGATGTGATTTGTTGTTTTATGTCAACTGTACTGATGTGATTTGTTGTTTTATGTCAAGTTTACTCATATGATGTGTTGTTTTATGTCAAGTGTACTGATATGATTTGTTGTTTTATGTCAACTGTACTGATGTGATTTGTTGTTTTATGTAAAGTTTACTCATATGATGTGTTGTTTTATGTCAAGTGTACTGATATGATGTGTTGTTTTTTGAATGGTGGCTTAGTCACATGTTCAACCCATTGTATTTGTTCATTTTTGGATTTCTTTTCGCTAATCAGTACAGCTTCCATATATTTATTTTCAAATATTTGGTTCCGTGTGAGATAAAAGTATTAAATAGTTTTTGAATTTCTGTGTATATATAGGAAGGGTATTTGTTTCTCTATATAGGCATTTTCACATGTATTAGAAATGATTTAATAGACGACGTTTCTGACACAGCACATTTGCCCTGCTCCGTTTTCTCTCACTTAGAATTATTTCTGACACATTTTATTTTGTCAGTATAAAGAGTAAACTAATAGTTGTTTTTTTCAAAATGCCTTTAAACCATTATTATTACAGAACGGATTCCGGTAACATTACATCGACAATCTATTTGAAGTAAAAAAAGAGCAAAGACACTACAACAGTAACAGTAACGAAAAATACGTACATAAACTTACACACAGCAAACATACCTTTGATAAACAACACAGCTACAACCAATATTCGTAAATCCTTCTAACATTCCTAACTGTCAATCAACATAACACAAAAATCGTAACACACTGAAAGAACTATTAATTTACTCTTCAAACTCGCAAAAGATGTGTTCGCAGAATCATACTACGAGGAAAGGCTAATGTATCACATGAAAAACGTAGTCTATCAGATCATTTGTAGTATATGTAAAGAAACATATGACAGAGAAACCGAAAGACCTTTGTGCACGCGAATATCCGCAAATTCTCAAAATCATGAAAGTAATTTCGATTTGAAACTTTTGATCTTCAACTAAAGGTTTCTCTGAACATCTCAGTGTGTTTTAT
Source organism: Carcinoscorpius rotundicauda (assembly GCA_011833715.1). Taxonomy (NCBI): domain Eukaryota; kingdom Metazoa; phylum Arthropoda; class Merostomata; order Xiphosura; family Limulidae; genus Carcinoscorpius; species Carcinoscorpius rotundicauda. The sequence continues at coordinate 21,927,964 of CM022400.1, forward strand.
ACGTACTAGCCGATTACCCGTGACGCCAGTGCTTTAGATTCAAGTGTAAGATATTCCTGACTTCATATATGCGCTCTGAGAATGGAGACAAAGTTCTCCGTGATGTGAAACAGAGGCAAAACAGGAAATCGTGATCCCCCCATTGCAAGTCTACATGCAGACAGGACGAAAATTGTGTAAAGTTGGGGGTTGCACATCGGTAATAAAAGTTTTTTTCCAGTATCATATAAGAAAGAGTTCCATTATAATATGATGGCTAGCACAAAATTATTTCAGCGGCTTTATATATAAACACCGAAAGACAAACACAAAATCAAAATATAAGAAAGCTATAATTAGCGAAAAAAAATCCAAAAATCAACAAAGACAATGAATGGTAAATTTAACTAAACCATCATTCAAAAAACACAAGCAATCTAATAACTATCAAATATAAAAACACATACACATTAAACTGCTTAATTTAACATTATTACTGTTAGTTTAACACTTGCATATTCTGGTTTATTACAGTTTTACAACTCGTTTTTAACAGTTAATAAATACTGTCTTTGAGATTTAAAATTTGGCTTCTTAATAACTTCTATTTACAGTCTAGCTGTGTTTGTAGGTAATGATAAAGCATTTTGTTATTATCTTTATTTCTGTGTTTCATATTAATATATGTCATGTGTTAGTGTAACTATATATTAGCATAATGACTACCATAATATTAGAAGAATACTGAAACAATAGTAATATTCTATACGTTATTAGAGGGACGCAACAACAGATTAAAGAAACAAGCCATCAGAAACACTTATATATCCTCCTTGAAGAAGCCTGTTAATATAAAAGTACTTTTATAATAATCTGTAGTGTATAGATGGTTGTTGCTTCTAGCTTTAGTATCAAAATGGGTAAATAATGTACTAGAAATTCTGTGTCCTCGAACAATGTGAATAGAAATGACGAATTTGTTGAGTAAACTAAATGAAAATATTTCAAAACCCTTGAAAATAGAGACAATTAGACACATTTTCTTTATATATATAATTAATATAATCATAATATTTTAATCTTACTGCTTGCTATGCTATCGGTCTGTTTTAGTAGGAAGAAAAAGCACTCTGTGTTTACATAAACTAATTGTGTTAGTGCATCTGATACTCAAGGAAGGCCGTTCAAGTAACATCTGCGAATGTCGTCCATGTTTTGTAGAACATTGAGTATGAGGAGCGCAGCTGATCAACAATTAGCTCTACTCTTGGTTTACTTTGAATATAATAGTAAGTTTGTTTGACTGTTTTTTAAGGTTGGGCACTATTCTTCATAATCTGTGCTCAGCTGACCACGAGTTTGAAACTTAGTTTCTAGTGTTGTTAGACCGTAGCCATTGGTGATGAGGGAATAAAACAGGTGAATTTGACTCTCATTCTTCTAATGCATCAAAGTGTATATATTTCTCCAGTGAGACATGATTGACAGTCTAGTAACTGTCCAGCTACATACAACAATCAGAGAAATAAGTAAATGAAGACTTAAGAAGTATTCCTGATCTTGAACAACTGATAGATGAAACAAAGATGCACAACACAACTGATAGATGAAACAGAGATGCACAACACAACTGATAGATGAAACAAAGATGAACAACACAACTGATAGACGAAACAAAGATGCACAACACAACTGATAGATGAAACAAAGATGCATAACACAACTGATAGACGAAACAAAGATGAACAACACAACTGATAGACGAAACAAAGATGAACAAAACAACTGCAAAATTCTGACCTTGTTAAACTAAAATTGGGAAATTTAAAGAATGACAAGGCTCCTGGGCCAGGTTATATTTCCCAGGGAATTTTAAAGGAGGTTAAGGACTGGATAATAATCAACTTGTAAGTCCTTGAGCAGTGAAAAAGTACCAACAGATTGAACGTTAACTAACGTTACTTCAATGGAAGTAACAAAAGTTGCTCCAATATCGTGGGGAAAGTTTTGGTAAGTCTGATGAAAGATGCTTTACAAAGTCGTTTAACAAACCTCAGAATTTTATCGGATAGTCAACATGGTTTCATTAAGAGCAAATCTTGCATTAAAAATCTTTCGACATGATTTGAAAATATTATTGCATATGTATATGAGGGTAAGCTTGTAGGTTTGATATACCTGGATTTTGAGAAAGCATTTGACAAAAATACAACATAAAAGATTTGTAAAGAAACTCCTCTGTAGGTGTGAGAGATAATTTAACTAGCTTGATAGAAGAGTGGCTTAATGGAAACAGGAGGTTATTATAAATGGAGTTTAATCAAACTGGATTAACGTCACAAGTAGTGTATTTCAGGACTCAGTCGTAAAATCATTTCTTTTGAAGTTAAGCACAAAGCTACACAATGGGCTATCTGTGCTCTGCCCACCACGGGTATCGAAAAGCGTTCTCTATCGTTGTAAGTCGGCAGACATGCCGCTCTCTGCCACTGTAGGAGTGGGCAGGGGCTCTATCAGTCTTGGCCCCCCAGTGGCTCAGCGGTATGTCTGCGGACTTACACGCTAAAATCCGGGTTTCGATACCCGTGGTAAGCAGAGCACAGATAGCCCATTGTGTAGCTTTGTGCTTAATTCAAAACAACAACAACAACTCTATCAGTCTTAACCTCCGTTCGCCAATCTCGCGTGATGAAATTCATGAAAATATCAGATAAAATCATAAAAAGAAATACAAGTTGAGAGAGCGAACTATTGATGCACGAGTACCAAATTTCCCTCATCTATATCATCATTAATTGCCTGCAGGCAGTTGTGGGAGAGTGACTGCTCTCCAAAGTAAATGGAAAAGAATAAAACAAAAGAGAAAAACTAAATAACTTCTGCCATTTACAAGTAAACCAAACTTACACATTCATATTAACGTTCCAACCCACACTGTAGTAACAAAGCATTAATTTAACTTAATTAGTAATGGAGTAGATTATAAAGTAAAAAAGCCAAGTTATGTAAAGAAATTGGGCTTGCTGTTTCTAACGCAACAACATTGGTTTTCATTTTGCTTGACTGCTTAACTACTAATTTTCTACTTTTATCTGAATTTCGCTGATTTGTTTTTGTCAACTAAATAAAGTCAACGAATTTAATTTCATTGTTTCTGGTTTCTTCTTTTCACTCACTAAGTAAACAACAAAGAAAAGTGAAATCATTCTTACCTTTATTCAAAGGTAATAACAGAGCTATTCAGCTCTGAACAAGAAAGTTCTTGACACGCCAACAACGCTACATTATAAGCAAGACGTACTGTATAGTTCACATGAGGATTTTCATCTACATCAGTAACACCTGTTAGGAACAGCTTTATTCAGTGTTGCATGAACTTTTCAGGTGCTGCATTAACATCAACTGTTCGTAGATCCTTCAGTTGCATGCAGTGTCATATTGCTCACAGCGATGCAAGTGCATTTGTCCTGAGAAACAACAACAACAAAAAACAGTTGAACGTTTTAATAATGAGGTACAGAAACTGAGATGTCCCGTCTTTGGAACTTGGGTACTTTTACGAACGTGCATATTTCGAGCGAAGTTAAAAGTCCATAGGAATCGTTTTGTAATTACATGAAAATCAGTTTGAACACGAAACGTTTTGTGCTCGGGTAATAATATTTACTTTAAGGTCAAATATCTTTCCACATTACGAAGTTTTTTAATAGTGGTTAGCATTAGTATGTGACTGGTGTTTTCGTATTCGGTGAATGAGATTATTTTATTCAAACAATGTTGAATATACCCGGTTCTATCAGTGTTTCTTATTATCACACTACAATATAATATATTCATATAAACTCAAATGTCTTTTTTTCTCTCTCTGTTCCTTATGAACGGCTACACTTTGAAAGCTACAAACTCCAGATTCGGGGAACAGATACATCCTTGTGCAGAAAGTAACATGGGCTATTTGAGTGCGGCCTCAGAGGCCACTTTGTTACCAAATCAACCCATTAAGCAATTTTTGGCAAACATGACGATAAATTAATATCAAATTGCAAAAGCCAGATTTTTGATAATGTGTTGTCGAGTGAGCTGTTATTTACGTTTCTTTTCTCTGTGCGGACATCTTATCATTCTATCTGTGATCTGTTATGTGTTGAAACTAGTGAAAAACTTTGTTGAATTTACACTTGTGACTTTTCTTTTCCTCTTTCATTACTCTTCACAAATATGCCTGCAAAATAACTCCCATTAAGTGACAACGACAGGTACTTTCTCTCAAACATGCACGTACACTCCTTCAACTAAATGGGCTTACTTCAGCCATATCTTTTACTTTGCTTGCATGTACTCGCAAGAATCAGCTATACAACGACTTCACAAAAACATTTCATGTTGACAAATTTGTATTTACGTTTTCTTGCAAAGAGAACAAAATATATCAATTTTTCATTAAATAGAGCGATAATAAATTCAGAAAACTGCAAAAAACGTTTCACCACACAACAGAAATTAGGTCACCAAAAGACAAGGAATTTTGTTTTGTAAACTTTGTAATGTCAAGCAAAGCATATGCAAAAAGCAGGAGTAATATACCCGGTTTTGCTTTAACTAAAGTAACTTTATCAAATTTATGTTTTTCATACGGTGCTATTTTTATCGATTTTAATCTAAATATATAATTAGATAAATAAATCAGAGTGCTCAACATAGCTCAGGTGAAAATGACTTTAAACATCTTGTTTTTTCAATTAATTCAACCACATTAATTATAGTTTTTATGCAAAAAAATCATTAATATTTCTTTATGTAACTAAATATTTTGATTCAAAGCAATAAAAATTACCTTGTACAAAGAATAAAAATTTTCTAAACCTGTTTGTTGTTTTTGAATTAAACATAAAGCTACACAATGGGCTATCTGTGCTCTGCCCGCCACGGGTATCAAAACCCGGTTTTTAACGTTGTAAGTCCGCAGATATACCGCTGAGCCACTGGAGTTTTTTTCTAAAGCTAAAATTATTTAGCAGTGCTAGTAAGCTTAGGGTTAAATCTCTTAAGGTGGCCGAACTTTATGATATATCATTGGATTTACAGCCTTTGCACGTCGCTATAACAAAGGTGGCGTACTGGTATCTGATGGTTGCTATGCAATATAATAGTAAACTAAACGGGCATGACTGTAAGAATTTTAATATCATTCATATTTGTTCAATGTGGTGAATTTATTCAAAAATTATCTGACTTCCTCTGTAAAAATGTATAAGACCGAGTAATTGTGGGCCCGCCATGCCCATGCCAGGTGGTTAAGGCCTTTTCAAAACAACTGCTATCTACAGCCATTTGTTAAGTCGTGACCTCAATTTTAAATGTTTCATTTTAATTCTTCTTTTATTCTGAAAACCTTTTCAATATTTGACATGATCGTGTTGAGTGAAACATGCTTTAAACATGCGCTAATAGGTTTATGTAACTTTTTATAGAAAATATATACTGCCTTTATCTCTGAATTTGAAATGATGTTTTGTCTTGTCCAGTTTGTTTTGCACATTTTCATTAAATAAATGTTCGTGAGAGGGCGCCCAAATAAGACTTCTTTGAATACTACATTAAACATCATAGACTTGGTATATTTTTTTAAATGTTTCAACAAAAATTTGGTTATATTACATGTCTCGGATCAGTATTGCTCACTAGATGTCTATTAAAATAAAAAGAAAAGAACATAAATGTAGAATTATTGATTTAAATATGCCAAATTAATATCGTTATTTGTTAACGCTATTGGATGCACACTCACACCAGCTTCTCTATCGTTCCACAGACATTTCATCCTACAGGAACTCTGGCTGCTCCTCACCACATGTGTTTACTCTTTCGCGTTCAGAGGACTGAGTGAAACTTAGTATATTTTCAAAGTTTTTTATACAACCTGTAATTGCCTATTAGTATACTTTATAAATTACGTAACGTTTTTATTTTCAGGTCACACTGAAACAACCATTCTTTTTATTCTATAATTAGATATAGTTATTCATTCAACCTGGCGAGGTCTAGCGTGGCCAGGTGGTTAAGGCAATCGACTTGTACTCTGAGGGCCGCGGGTTCGAATCCTTGTCACACCAAACATGCCTGCCCTTTCAGCCATGGGTGCATTATAATGTAATGGTCAATCACGCTATTCTTTAGTAAAAGAACAGCCCAATAGTTGACGGTGAGTGGTAATGACTAGCTGACCTTAGTCTTACACTGCTAAATTAGAGACGGCTAGCGAAGATAGCCCTCGTGTAGCTTTTTGTGAAATTCAAAAAATAAACAATCAACCTTACGTTTCATTGCCTTCCTATAGAGGCGCTTTTTATAATTCTCTAACATAAAATTGATAATGTCATGTCCTAGGCATTATTTTTTAGCTTGAATTTACATACTCTAGTATTCGTTTCGAATATTTTAAATTGTGTATGTTTAGGCATCATTTCTCGTGACTTAAAGAGACGTTTAAGGTTTTATAGAACTGACTCAAGGTAAATTTTATAACACCCAAGGTATTTTCATTTTTATGTCATATCTACACAACTATTGCTTTATAAACCCATACCTATAATTACTATCCATTATTGCTGTTACATACTATAACTTCTTCGTAATACCATCGTAACCGAGTCATGCCCTTGGGTAGTGACGGTTAAGGCCTCGCATCGCGAGGTTCTGAATTTTGTTTATTGAACATTTACTTACTTAATTGTAAATCGTGTTTTTTATTGTCAGATGGTAAACATGTTGGACTTACAAAATTTGAAAGAAAATATATGTATTTAATTGTCTTTCAAGAAACTATAAAGTGAAATATTTTGTCAAGCACATTTTTACACTTACTACAGCTATTGTACATATTTTATCAGTTCTTCGTATCTTCAAATGTAGAATACACGCACATTACTGTAATAAAGTCGTTTTTTTTCTGTTTAGTGTCCCCGAAAGTTTCCAGAATAGCTAATTATAAAACCAAAGACTATAGACCAAATGAAATAATATAAAAAAGATAAATGGTGGTAACAGCCGTATGAATGACTAGTTCATGTATTACTTAGCATGATATCCATAGCAACGTTCTTCTGCTGTTGCGATGTCGTCCACCCTTCCCTTTGATACTGTTGACATACATTTTCGGTCAAAGCATTGGCTATTGTCGTTACACTTACGCTAGTTTCTCAAAATCGGCTCAAGGTCATGTTTGTTTACAACTGCTTTGAGCGTGCGACTCACATGTGTATTAGTTTAAGAAATATGAATATATAGAAATATGTCAACAAATATTTTGTGGATTAAACTGCCAACAAGTTTGACAATAAATGGTTTCACTATGGCTGGAACTGTCAGAGAGGGCAACATCTTTGTATAATCAGTAAATACACTAAATGACCATGCTTTATTTCCAAGATTCCAAGTGATACTCACCATAGATTGTACTAACCACAATGTGTGATTCTTGATGACGAAAAATACACTTGAAATAAAAATGTATCTCAGAATGGCTGGTTTGAGTATTAACACTTTTATTGATAAGGAGAAAACAGTGTTTTAACCTTTTTAGGTTATCTTCAGGCGGACACACGTCTCAGGGACGAGAGTACAAACAGGTACCGGACTGTAGGGGGCGTTACAAGTAGATGTTAGGTTATTAATTAGAATAGGTATAAAGCTGTTCCTTTATATTGGTTTAATTTTGATTTTAGTTGCTGTGTAAGTAGAGCTTTGATTTTGAGTTTTTTAATATTTGTTTCCCTACTTAATATCTGGATGTTTTTTATAGGTATGTTACGTTTATTTGACTTGCAGTGTTCAAAAACGTGTGAAGGTGTTTTTTTGTGATGTTAATTAGGATGTTTGTTGATGGTTCGTCGAGTTGGCGTCTTTTTTTGTTGTCGGCACTTTATTTTATCTAGTTTTTTGTTGTGGTGGGCCTTCTTTTCCTTTAAGTTTTTACTATTGAGTTGATCGATGTTACGTTGTATGAGTCCATAAATGTCTGGTTACGTGATTATTTTTCCATTAGCAAAGCTACGAAACTGTTGCATAATCAAAAAACTAATGTCTGAAAGGGTACAATGTGGCTCTTGCTATCAGATTTTGTGGGTGGATAGTCTATTATGATAAAGTGTATGAATGACATTTTTGATTACCATTTAATTATCGCAGCTTAGAACTGTTGGTACTCGTAGAGGTAATGCTTAGAATGTCAACAGTTTACAAGACTATGGATATTTACTAGGAAAAACGCAGTTGAAAAAGCATCATAACCCTTGCTTTATGAGCCACCAAATGATTTTTTCACAGTGACAATCATTAACGGTAGTTCCCTGAACAAAATCATACGATTCTTGAAAGAAACTCACTGAAAGATTAATTTTGTTGTTGTTGCTGATATTTATAAGAATAAACAGCCGATTGGATGCTACAAATTTCATTGGAATAGGCCAACCTATATTTACGTTTTTATTATGTTGATTGAATGTTTCAATTTTCATTTCCATATCTATTGTTCCTTTATTTTATTTATTTATGTAAGACTGGCAAATCGAGGTTAAGCTTGATAGACAGTGTATTCCCACAGCAATGTGGGTCCTACTTTCAGTCACCTTGGAAACCTAGGGTTCATTTCATATTCCACATTATAGCTTGTACCCTGGGATCTTTTAAATTAGCAGAGCGTTTTTTAAACTTTTTTAATTATAACAAACTGATGTAATTGGTTAATAAAATTAATATAATTTGCTATTTTTAAGGTAGTCCTTCTTTTGAATTTTGTCTACTTTATTAGTATTAATGTTCTTTAACATATATATATATATATATATACACACAAACATTTTATCTGTTAACTTATGTAAATGTATTTGGTGACTTGTATATGTTCAAATATGTTTATGTAATTACATCATAAACCTATAAAACAACAACAATTTGAAACATATTATGTTAAGTGTGCACTAAATAGTTTATTTTAGTGTATGTTGTAATGATAGAAAGAGTTTGCTTATTTTATGTTTTAATGTTGTTAAAGGCCTTATTCTATATCTAAGTGATTTTTTTTCATTTTTTAAAAAATAGTCTTCGTTGCAATATGTTTATTTTTAGAGAGAATTTTTAATATTTTATTATCGATAAAAATTTCCTCATGTCATATGACATGTCTTTTTTTATATTAAAGGGTTCTGTCTTGTTTTCACGTATTGCTTTCATTATTGAAGTTTTGTTTTGTTTTGTATGTAATTGTTAGTTAATCCCTCTTAAAGTAGTTAGATTATCAGTGCGAAAGAATTTTCACTTTATCATTTTTTCCTTAACTTAATGAATATGTCTTTTACTACGTATACTTTATGACATGCAAAGAAAATCTGATCGTATTTTATATAAAATGGAGAGAAGCATTAATGTTATATAAAACAGTACGAAGTCTCTTTCCCACCTCTTAAGTTAATGCGTAAATTTTTAAAAATGTCTATTAAATTCCGTATGATGCAAATGCTGCTCAAGTAAACAAAAATTTAGCTGCACAAGAAACAACATTCACTAATTGGTCATTAACCACGTTCTCTTGCAGGAAGGCTACCTGTGACTTCACTCGTAATATCTTAACTTGGAGCCTTCACCACCCTGGTTCATGTTCACAAAGACAAGGTGCATGTGTAAGTAGGCTAACTATATTTTGTTATCTAAAGTCGTTTCTCTCTAGTTTTGCAGATTTTGATTCATATTCTAATAGAAAGTTGGATTAAGCCTGGGATTGTAAGACTTCTAGAGGTTTAGAATCTAGCAAAGTTGAATAGATGTGTTGAAGTTTATAGATTTAACTTGTTTCAACATTGAAAGCTGTGAAATCTAAAACTTGAGAAACATTCTACATGAAACGAGAACTGTTTTGTTTAATCTAACCAGGACACATGAACCTACAAAATATATAAAAAATCTCATATTGAATACATATTTAATTTTTTGTTTGAGTTTTATGCATAGATACTCCATGTATATCTGTACCACCCACCCGTAACTTAGTAGTATGAAACTATGGCAAAGTCAGCTACTCATTACCACCCACCGCTAACTCTTGGGCTACTCTTTTTACCAACGAACAATAGGACTGGCCGTCACGTTATAACGTGTCCACAGTGAGAACGGCGAACCCGCGACCTTTAGACTGCGAGTTGAGCGCTCAAACCACGTGGCCATGCCGGGGCCGTCCATTAAAAATATATTAGCAGAGTTTCTTACAAATTTGTAATGTGAAGCACATGAAATATTATGTTATTTTTATACTTTTTAGTGTATCTTCACTATCTGACGTTTTAAATGAGCTTTTCTTAACAGCAGAACTTCTCATTGTCTTCTTTACTTTTTAAGTAGTTCGTTTTCCTGCCTAACTGTTCCTTGAACTGAATTTTTCCTTAGCGTATTGGTTTTTAATTCTGTTTCTCGTTTTGTTTACGTCCTTAATAATTAATACCGTGAGCTTTACATGCAGACTCTATTGTTAACAAACTCAGCCCATGCTCTAAAGGTTTTCTATTTAGTAAATCTTACCCATTCATTCCTATGGAAAGAAAAATTCTACGTACCTTTTAGACTCGTTGACAAACAAGGATGAGAAAGCATTGAAAGTAACAAGTCTATTGGAGCGTCTCATCACAACAGAACTGAGCTACGTATCCAATTTTGCAATTTGGCAACAACAAAAATGCACTGTAGGAAAAATCAATTTAAACAATTTCAGCGTGATTTATTATTACTTATTTTGTGTATCTAATATGAACTTAGGATATCTTGCATTTCGTGTTATTTACCGAGATATCCATTTTTTAAATAAAATAATCAGTGTTCTTCATATGGTAAACTTTTAAAAAAAGACACGTAGTTAATGTTCAAAATGTAACAACTAAAAATAAAGCATTATCTCCAGGCCAACACCACTACCTTTCACTATGAAACGAAATATTGAATAAGCTATCACTCTCAATTAATTTGTTTTCTAGGTGTTATAGCTCTTTATTATTTTTAATTAATTTTTATATAAAGCGACAGCGATTACTCTTTAATAAATCAAATAAATAATTTGTCTGTTATTCACAATACAACTGACTGTTTCGCTGTGCAAACATTGTAACTTAATTAGAATTAATATGTTTTATGTTTTTAATAAAAAAAGAAACAGAAAGTAAGCAAAAAGAATCGTTGCTCTGAAAAGTCCATGTTATGCCGAAATGGTCGTATAAGAAATTATCAATACAACAAATTAGAATAACATTTAATTACATTGAGATCTGTCTCTACAGTGGGACACTTTTAATATATAATAGTAATCTAGCTGCACTCTGTGTCATGTTTGCAGGGGTGAAGTGGTTTTATCTTATTGTTCAGTGCTGTGTTATTTAGCTTCACTATATTTTTCTATTTATTTACTTAATATATAGAATTTGATTCATCATTTTGTTATTTACTGAAGTAAAATACAGGTTTAAAAGTTATTTTAGGTAAAATAAATGTAGCTTAATATATCTTGTTTATACAATAATTAATTTAAATGTCTATGAAATGTTCAAATTATCTCGTTAACAAAATAAGTACCATATGTTAATATTTTTTATGTAATCCATTGAAATCGAAGGTTAGGTATAGATTCTATTTTCCCATCATGCACTAAATCCTTAAATTTTTATTCATTTCGAAAAAATAATATGAGAAACAACAAACACTTGTTTAATAACAAGACTTTATTTTTCTTCATTTTACACGTACGAAAAATATATACTCCATTGAAACTGTCTTAACACTACAACTTTATAACAATTAAAGATATGTGACTAATGCCAGGTATAAAACACAGCAAGCATGTGTTACATACAAAGTTTTCACCATCTTTGTTTTGGAATTTAAAATAAAATATATTTTCTCCTGTTTTTTTTTCGTAGAAAATGCACAAAGCTTGTTGTATGAATATTTTATTCAAATTTTCAAATATAGGTATCGCCATCTATTGACAACATTTTATATTATTTCTTTTGGACTGAAGGTATCAATCTAGTTATAAGAATATCAACGTCACATAAAAAGAACGTCCCAAGCACCAGGAAGGTCAATTCTCTTTAGGTGACAACGAAGTGAAAAATTGAACAATTGTTTCAAGCACGGATAAGAGGCGTGTAATACTTAACTATAGTTAATATTTCAAGATAACAATTCAAGGTTTTGATTGGAATAATTCCCAACTTTTAATATAATCATGCCAAAGTACGAAAAAATGGTGCGAACGATTTAACAGTTTTTTCTGGTGTCGCCAGGAAAAGTTACAACATTACGACAACAGTTCAAAATTTAGTGTCATTTCCAGTTTTAAAAGAATATGCAAATTTTAAATAATATTACCTCAATCACATAAATTATGTCGGTTTTTAGAACTAAATATTAGCATTATTATCCCCAATCGATGCTTTTTTATCTGGACGTTTTGAAACATATTTTGATTTCCACAAAGTAAGTTCAGCATAAATTTCACTGTTAATAAAACAGCGGTTCTGGTTTGACAGAAACCTAAATATAACTAGGTAATTATTGTAAAATGTTCAACACAAAGTTTATTTCTCATCTTATTGCTTGGGAAGAAAGAAAATTGTTTGAATCCAATAAATAAAATGTTTGGTATCGCTCTAAAGAACAAAAATTCATTATTTAATTACTTGTATGGCAATTTCATGAAACGTATTAATATAAAAAATATACAAAAACAGCATAGTTTAAAACTACTTAAAAATAAATTCCGTTTAATTTTCGAAAGATAAAGAGATGACTTTTTCCTTTATTTTTCAGACATATATGTATAAAATAAAAATTGTTAGTTGCTCATAACTGTTATGAAGTAATTTTTTGTACAAAATCTCAGTCACTTAAAAACATCTAATACAACTATACTTGTAAAAAAAAACAACTCTTTGTACATTTAAACCGGTAATTGACATTTGCAACTCTTTATTACAATACCTACAAGTGTACACAAGTGCAACGCTTAAACTTATAACAGGAACTGGAAATGTACACATTTACAACAAGTACATACTACAAAAATCTCTACATTATTAGAATATTCAATCTGTAGAAAGAAATATTTATCTAAAGTTGACAGCATCTAAAACGTCTAGGATCGTTCCACGTCATCACAACATCAAAGACTTTGATCTATCGGAAATAATCAGTCAAATTCTCTATTTATGCCTATGATTTCCGTCACTTTCAAGAAAGCTAAGAAACCAGGCAATTTTCGAACAACGCTTGTATTTATAAGCGCTGTTTATCGCTGGAGCACGAGTGTATATGTATTTGAATATTGTGTCACAAGGATTATTTGTCTCCTTTCCGATTAACGACATCCCCTAGCGGAGCTTCGACTAAAGTTTCAACCAGTCGAAAAAGGCTTACAAAAGTAAAGTGTTAATTACATTATATTAATTTATTCATTAGAAATCTATATTTAAGAGACGTATTAAATCATTTTGTTCCCTGTATTTCATTCATCCGTATATAAGAATATTTTTAAAACGAGCAAAATATATTTCTGGAGAAGGTATGTGGCAGGGTATAGAAATGCAAATAATGTGCCAGCCAGTGATGGAAGACTCATAACTAATACGTTTCATGACGCTCAAGACTTGGACGAATCGCTAATAACATCAACCGGTATTACTTTATTATTCTCATTTTTAACTGAATATCTATTCATTTTAGTTATTTTGAAACATTTCCTCAGGTTTCGACGTTTTCTTCTCGCTGTTCTACCTACACATTTCTCTTGTTTCAAACGTACCCCGCGAGTACAGCGGTAAGTCGACGGACTTACAACGCTAAAATCAGGGGTTCGATTCCCCACGATGTGCTCAGCAGATAGCCCAATGCGGCTTTGTTATAAGAAAAACACACACTCTTGTTTCAATTCGTTTTTGTGATTTATCTTTCTTTTAAAGACCACTGAATCATTCGATTTTAATTGCATCTTTTTATTTTATTTTAAAATACTAATGTTTAAATCGCAAACCTATTAAGCAGAAATACCACTGAATTCTTAAAACGTCTTTGTTTTCCAATTTCCTCAACTGTTTTTTCCATTTTTGCTTTCGTTCTTTCCGTCAAAAGTTAAAACTCTCTCACTGCCTTCATTTCAAAAACAGCTCATTTCTCTTCCAATCTGTTCTTTAAACATACTGTTTGACCTATTCCTGGCCTATAGGTTTTTCTTTCTGTTTCTCAAAATAGCTACCATTGTTTATTTACATATCTTTCTATGGATGTCTACGTTCGTCCGTATAATTATTTTATTAAAACTTTTTAGACTTCTGCTTCACTTGTTTTCTGCCTACAACTTCTATTACTCTAATCTGTTCATAAATCTTTAATGGTTTAACATCTTGTATTTCAAGCATCTAACAATATACTTTCTATCATTCCGTCTGATACATTTCTCACTAACGGTCTTACATTCTGTCTATCCTACTTTTTTCCAGTTCGTACTCTGCAGTCTTTAGTTTATCATTCTTACAAATACGTCATATTTTGTCATATTTCTTTTTGACACCTTCTATCATTTGAATTTTTTATATAACCTCTTTTCTTTAATTTATCTCTAAAATTGAATACTATTCTGCCTATCGTATTTCTTATTGTACAACTATAGTGTATTATTTGTTCCTGGAAAATGTTTACTACTTTCTGTGTTATCTCTCCCTAAAACCTCCATTATCTAATCTCATATCTCTCCAAAATCTTATATTTGCCGAAACAATATCCACCATTTTGCTCTATCCTTCTCCACAGAACTTCTACTGTTCTAATTACCCCAGTGTTCTATCTATACATTAATCACTGATCGTTTTCTTTCAATTTTCAACCCTTTTTTTTACTATCATCTACCTCTTGATCTGACATAAAAAATATTATTTCCAAGATAACAAAATTAAAAAAATTGATGAAACTTGATTGAAGGTTTGTTCGAAAGGAAAATTTAGCATCATGTCGTTCAAGGAAAGAGAGATAGAATTAAAATATAAAAACAACACACATCAGTATGTGTTCTATCCAAGACAAACTACATGAACTAAATGTCTATCAACTGATATTTTTATATCTGCCAAAAAATAAAAGGATATTACTAAAAACTTGTTGTTGTTTTCATTTTCTGAAGGATCTGTATACAGATCAAAGACCGTGAATATTACTGTTACTGCTTTTCAAGTTATTACGACTAGTAATTAATTAGTTCCACTAAACTTGTAGTTAAAACATTAAGGACATAAAATTATGTATTTTTATGTAACTCATCATTCGTACAGCTCCTATTTAGCACGCACTATAATTTATAATAACCAGAGCTATAAAACCTGAAATGTAAACATAATTTGGTATCACTGCGAGAGTTCTTATTGGATGTAATAATTTGTATTAAAGGACTATTCATCAACGCGCACGAACTAATGACGTTAACAATACTTCAAAATAACTCGAACACAACCACCATTAAGCAAACCGGTATTTGTTTTGTTTCTTGCAAACCAGAAAACGAAGAGTGCATTTCATCCGAAATGAAACGCATTTTCAGAAATAACTAACAAACTTCCCTGGCTTATCGCCCACCCCTCATCCAAACGCACAACTTCAAGAGTTACTTGCAGGAATTTCAGCTGATTGGAGAATCTTCAGATGAGTCGATTACATCATTACCACTGGAGTCTGAGAATTCCGAATTTTTAAAAACGCTCATTGGCAAGAGAGTTGAGTCTTTGTCGTGAAGACGTTTAGTTGTTAGTGTAGTGAAGAGAAAGCTTTAGCAGCACAGTTATTAATTGTACGGTCATTATTATCATTACAGGACTATTACACAAAAACTGTACAAAAGTATTTGAGATATATATTGTTTATAATATATAATACTATAATAATCATTACTATTGTATCACATCGGTTTTTTTCATTAAAATATATTTCCTACAGAGAGGCATTTATTATAATTTTTACCGATCATATCATGATATCATATATTTTACCAGAAAGCTCTTCTATTACAATCTAATTACTATAATTACTCCTGGTAATACAATGGTATCACATATAATTTTAATTACAAGCTCTATTCATGAGACACAATCACTATTGTTACTACCGGATATATCGTGATATTACAAATCATCTTCCTTAAACGTATACCCGTTAAACTGCTGTTACTATAATTACCATTATTATGATCACAATATCACAATATTTTTTGTTAAACATACAATTGCTAAGATGCAGTTACAATTATTACTACCGGTTGTATCATGATATCACATATTTTTTACACACTCCTTAAAAATGCTGTTACTATTATTACTACTGTCATGATATCAAATATAACACTTATCATATAGTCAATGATTACGACTGAGTAAATTTTAAATTGTTTTTCACATAAAGGCACTGGCTGTCTTACGTTAATAAACCTCAAACTAATGCGTCTTTATATATTTTGACACGAAAACTAGAAGGAATTTCTAAGCCTTTACTGTCTTATTGCAAATGCATTTTAAGAAAAAAACTATTCGAATTGTTTGGGCAGTCCTTGAAAATCGAGGAAGTTGATATATGTACACATTATTATTAGACGCTGAACGTAGACAAACTGTAAGGTTTTTGTAGTATTATAATTTTCCTGTCCTGCTATTGGTCCTAATTAAACATAGTATTATAATTTTCCTGTCCTGCTATTGGTCCTAATTAAACAAAGAGGGCTGTCTGTATTTTTCAGCAGCGTATCTCAACACCTATGTGACATGCGTAGAAATGTACAACACTAAAACAGAAAGTATTATCATTAGTGCAAGAACGCTGCCCATATTCAGTGTAGTTATTCAAGGTAAAAATTTAATTTAAACTGATAACACGTTTTCAGTCAGCATTTACAACCGGTAACCTCTTCTGAGTGTATTTTTAGACTTTCTTTTACCGTGTCTATTTAGAACAGGTATAACAAACAACAAAAACTTGTATAGTTGAGTATTATGATACCAGAGGTCGAGACGTCGTACCTGTTCTAAATACAAATCTTACTTACTTACTGTACAAGTTGAAATTTGTAATAAAATAAACAATAAAGATGTTATCCAACCAGAACTGTCTAGTCCAATGTCAAAGATAAATCCTTCACCCTCAGCCCATGTTTCGAGTACAATGTTTCATTGAAACAGGTGCGTGCTGTAAAATAAAAATTAAAAAAGTTGAAAATACGGGGTTAATATCAACACTTCGAAACGCTAAAAAGAAGATAAGTACTGATAACATCGGTTAATACAGACAAACGTATTTAGTGAACTAACCAGTTACGTTATATATAAGTTACTAATTAAGACATAACTTTGTTTTCTGCCACCGGTAGTGTTGTGGAAAACAATGTTCATGTCAGTTTGCTTTCCATCTAACTCTATTGGATCTTTTTATAAAATATATTATCATAAATTTCCAATGGAACATTTTAAAGTGTAATATCTTGACCAAATCCTCAGTGATAATAAGTTTTAGTGTTAATATCAAGCTGGACTGCAGTTACAAATTGTTCCTTTTTTTGAACTCCCAGAATACTTAGCGAGAAGCTGATCTGATAGTGAAATACACATTATTATACTCTACTATACTTAGAAGTCCGTATTTCAACACAACTTTAGTGAAGTTTCTATCCTTACCGAGAATAAAAACGTATTTTTTTCTAATTTATTTCAAAACGATTACAAAGTATGCGACGCCGAACTGCGGTTTCATTGTTGAACAAAAAGCTTAATTTGAAATCTTTTGTTTATCGAATTTTACTCAAAGCTATTTGAACGCTATCTACACTTGCCATCCCTAATTTTGAATTGTGACAGAGTAAAACGAAGATAGATAGTCAACACCACCTACCGACAATTCTTGAACTATTCTTTTACGAATGAATAGTGAAATTAACCATAACATAACAACGTTTTCACGGCTAAAAGAGCGAGCGTATTTGATGCCATAATTTGAGCATATGGCCCTAATTATCAGGCCATGCCAGTTCTTAAATCAAAAGAAAGGTATTTGTGCTAGTTGAACACAAAGCAAAAATAAAAGTGTCGTTAGTAAAGTGGCGCTTGTGTCGAATATTATAAATATTTTCTAATTGTATTAGAATGTCCAATCACTCCTTCTAACCAGTACGTACTTCAAGATTTAATTGGTTCTGCTATCATATGAAAATCGTTACTTCTCGCGCTAATATGACATAAAAATACTATTGTGGTCTTTGTTTCAGAGCTTTTCCTAAGGTTTCTTTCAACTGCAAAACCATATTTTAACTTCATTGTTTCTTACTACAATACACAGGGATGTATTAACGCATAGGCACACGAGGCACGTGCCTGGGGCGGCAAATTTTGACCAAAAGAAAAAGAATGGACACCATTTTAAAATGTAGTCCCTGGTTATTAATTCCCCCTGCCATTTATGCCGCCCCAATAATCTCTTGAATCTGGACCCCCACACACATACTCACTATTCCACCACACCGTCGGGTCGGTCGCTTCAAGTTTAAAAGATTTCTAACCTTCCCTCCCTGAGTCCCACCTAATACGCCTCGCCCCCCCACACATCATCAACCCATCCGCCCTCACCTCAGTTATTTATTTGTGTTTTTCAAAACCCCAACATGTTTTTTACTCATGTTGACACACCAAACAATGAATTACCTGCTACTCAGTGTGCTACGCCTACACAAAAAATATTTTATCATGGCCTAATAACGTATTTTGTTTTGTGAAATTGCGTATACAAAAATTCGGATTTTCGGTTGCTTCAGGCTATTATCTGGAAAAATATATTTTGAAATATTCTTCCTCATCATTCACAGTTTAGCTTAATTGATTATTTTTAATTGATTGATTGAATATGCGCTTGTCTAGATTCCAATGTAGTCCTTACAGTTCCTTCAATTTCCCTAGCAATTATAGGCATTTGTTAGAATAAAGAAGGGGTAGTGGCAGACTCCAGAATACCAGAACAGAAAGGCGCACAGTCACTGGAGCAGGTGAGCGTCGGCGGAATCGGCTGCGGGTGTCACGCATAATCGTTTTTGCAGGCCGCCGACCGTGCTTCATCAATGTAGTTGACTCCCAGGGGACGCGGTTGTACCGCACGGGGTCTGGATAGTTTTGGGCGATACAGGTATTTGTTACTGGTAGTATAGAATTTGAAATAGTAAAGTGTGTTAGAATTTATAATTTGATTGTCAATAGCCCAGCACCCGTTAACATGGATACATCGGCAGTAATATAAATCAGTAGTGCAAAAGCTCCCCTTTTTCGTGTATATTTTGTTATAGATTTATGGTTGCAAGTCGATAATTGTTTTACCAACTACCATAAAACTCATTATCTGCCGGACGAATATATGGTTCACCAACATATTTACAATATAATCGACAATATAGATAATAACGTGGTAAGCGATATTGGTGTCAAAATGTAGAGTTCGTTATGCTTTTACTTATTCCTCCGTCACCCAATATCTTACTGTAAGTTATATCGTGTTGTCAGTGTCCAAACCTCCACAAGAAGCACAAATCTTGTGAGGCCGAGGGTCACTGGGGGTCAAACGGCTCACAGATCTCTGTGAGGTTCGCGCGGCTGCCATAAATAGCTCGATCCCACGAAAATGACTCAGATCCTGATGATCTGAGATGTGAAAGTAACAAATTCACTGTCAATACTCAATATACGATCAGTGGATTCTAGTGATATCGTCATGAGTAACATACGCCGAAAATTGAGTGGAGCAGCTTATAGGAAGATAGCAAAGTTAAAAAATGAAAACACACGTGATGTTTTGGATAAGACACCGACGATGGAGGCCTTTTTTGCTAAACAAAGGCAAGAACAGCCTACTAGCGATGATGTTCAAACCAACAGCGATGGAGGGAATACACATGACGGGCCTAGCAGTAGCAGTTTTGAACAATCTGAACGACCCGAACATATCAAACTGCAGCTTGAACAAGTGACGTCATCAGCAGCAGGCCTAGTAAGATCTGCCGGTTGCGTGCCTGAAACGTCAATGGTTCCAGCAAGTTTTTCAGACAAAGTAAGTTCAGATCCAGCAGAGTGGATAATAGATGATTACACAAAAGATTATATTGCCACACATGCCATCCTTCAAAACGATGACTTGGAATTCAAGAATTCTGGGAAAAAGGACGGGGAGAAAATCAGATCTGTAACCAAAGGCATGTTTGAAAGAAAACTGCAAAATGGCGAGAAAAGTAAGCGGACATATTTGGTTTATTCAGAGAGCAAAGGTAGACTGTTTTGTGCTCCTTGTCGTTTATTTGATTTTGAAAAAAAATCCAAACTGGCTGACGAAGGCTTTGATGACTGGAAAAATGCTACTGTCCGGCTGAATGAGCATGAAAACTCTTCTGAGCATCGGTCTTCAGTTTTATCTCTAGTAGCAAGGGGCAATATGTTGGGACGTGTAGATCTCCAGATGACCATACAGCTGCACGACGAAATCAAATACTGGGGAAATGTACTCACTCGTGTGGTAGCTGTAGCGAAAAGACTGGCTTCACGTGGGCTTCCGTTCAGAGGTCGGGATGATAAGTTTGGCTCAGTACACAACGGCAACTTTATGATGTCGTTAGAACTAGTTGCGGAGTTTGACCCCTTCCTCGCTGATCACATTCACCGATATGGCAATGCTGGCAAGGGATCCACGTCTTACCTGTCTTTCAGTACTTGCGACGAATTCATCCAGCTTATGGCAGACCTTGTTCTAAAGAACATTTTAAAGGACGTCAAAACTGCAAAATATTTCTCAATCAGCGTGGACTCGACGTCAGATATATCCCATGTTGACCAGTTGGCATTCATCATCAGGTACGTGAACACTGATGGTTCACCTATGGAACGTTTCCTGACTTTTATACCCAATCCGGGCCACAAAGCTGAATAGCTGGCAGAAGTTGTACTTAGCCTGCTTCAGTCATATGAGCTTGACATTTCTGAATGTCGTGGACAGTATTACGACAACGCCAGCAACATGTCTGGTCAGTACAGTGGTCTCCAGGCTCGTATCATGGAGAAAAATCCTTTAGCTGTGTATATCCCATGTTCAGCACATTCATTAAATCTTGTAGAAACGTGTGCTGCTGAATGTTGCAGAGAAGCATGTTCATTCTTCGAACTCTTACAAAGTCTCTATGTTTTCTTCAATGCTTCAACCCATCGTTGGAAAATTCTACAAAAACACCTGTCCGCAAATAAAGAAAGTCTCTCTTTGAAGAAACTCAGTGACAGTCGGTGGTCCGCTAGAGAAGATGCTTGTCAAAGCCTCAACAGAAACTGGCAACAAGTGTTTGATACCCTCACCACCTATGGAGGGAAATGCTATGGAAAAACCAGCCTCTAGGAATGAGGCCGCTGGACTTCTTTCCAAATTAGGAACGCTAGAAAGAGCTATTTTGTCCACAGTTTGGGGAACAATACTGGAAAGATTCAATGCTGCCAGTAAAAAGTTGCAAAGTACTGATATGGACATCAGACTTGTAGTCGAGCTTTATGCTTCCTTGCTGCAGTTTGTGAAAGGTTCAAGAGAACTGTTCGATCATTTTGAAGACAAGGCGATGTTGAAGTCCAGCATGAAGACGTACGAAATTAAGCAAAAAAGGAAGCAAAAATTTTCAGATGGCGACACCCAATCAGTAGAAGAAGGCAGAGAGGCATTTAGAGTAAATGTTTTCAATGTGATCATTGACAGACTTTGCTCAGAACTACAGCGAAGACAAACCGCTTATGTAGAAATCCACGCAAGATTTGGATAATTTGTTCAAGATAACAAATCTTGAACCCACTGATGTCATCAGTCAAGCTGGAACACTGTTGAAACTCTACCCCAATGATTTGGAAGTGAGCTTCGTAGATGAATGTCTACATTTCCGCGCACATCTTGTGAGTATGAAAGTGCAAAATGATGACTCTTCTGCGTTAGCAGTATACAGAAATCTGCAAGCTAAAGGACTTCAAACTGTATATCCAAACCTGGATATAGCTATGCGCATGTTTCTGTGGATTCCAGCAACTAATTGTACATCATAGAGATCTTTCTCGGCTCTCAAACGTGTGAAAAATTACTTGAGATCAAGAATGGCAGAAGATAAACTAAATGCTCTGTCACTCCTCGCCATTGAAAGTGATATTGTTTGTAGAATAAACTATGACGATGCAATAAACATGTTTTCGGAACAGAAGGCCAGGAGAAAGCCTGTATATTCAGCCGCAGAATAATATTTAGTGATAATTGATTTTGATGTTTCATTTTTTATTATGTTGGAAAATAAACGTTGTGTTGATTTTGAATGATAACAACTGTGTTTGTCTGTTGTTGTGATGGTGATGCTTGGTGCAAGTTGTGGCACGGAGGGGGGGCGGCAAAAGTATCAACCTAACCTTGTGCCTAGGGGCGCCGAAATACTAAATACGTCTCTGACAATACACCTTATTGCACTTCATATATACAGGCCTAGGAACACGTGATCCCAATAATGAAGAATATTCTAGTAAATACATTTATTTATCAACTCTGAAAGGGAAGTTTATAATCTTAAATATGCTTTTTTAAAAAATATTTATCAACTTAAGCTTATTTATATAGATGGAGTTTAAATCGCATAAGTATTTTCACAGGTGCTAAATTTTTTAGATCAACTGCACACCAAGAAAACCCCTGGTTTATTAAAAATTTTCTTCCTTAATAATAACGACCTCTACGCTTAAACATATTGTACGTATTTTCTTACCCTAAAATCAGGATGAATGACCTCCGTCTTTAATGTTATCATGTGCACTTTATCAAAACTATGGGAGAAAAAAAAGCTTATGTTTAAACTTATCGTATTTAATTACTGCTCTAAGAACAACGTTTACCGCTGGGACAGCAATAAGTATACGGATTTACAACGCTAAAATGAGGGATTCGATTCCCCTCGGTGAACTCAGCAGATAGCCCCAGGTGACTTTGCTGAAAAAAAATACACACTCTAAGAATAAGAAGCAAGTTTTTTCGTGTTTACCGTTTTCGCCATACCGAGTTGTTACTCTAAAATCATGAAAGACGACCTTCTTATTTCTAGTTCTGTTTTAGCTTTTTCCATGACCAAAAGCTCCAGTTGATCGCTATCCGAGTTGTAAAAGGATTCGGCAATCAACTGCGCCACCTGTTGATGCTCCATTTTACTAGTCTTAAAACCGTTCACTTCTAAGATAATGTGTCCCACCTTTAAACCACCAGCTTCGAAGGCAGCACCAGAAGCCTGTAAATATCATAAGATACTGATATCACACTTTTCAAAATCAATGTAGAAAGTTAACATTATAATGTATCGTACGAGAGTAATATCGTACGTTTCATTAATATCTTAAGTTTAGTTTAAATCCTAAGTTTAAGTAATACCTTACATTTCAGTATCAATGTATAAAAATAACCTTATAATCTTGTTTGTTTTTGAATTTCGCGCAAAGCTACACAGAAGTGTCTGCGCTAGCTGTCCCTAATTTAGCAGCGTAAGACTACAAAGAAGGCAGCTAATTATCGCCACCCACCACCAACTCTTGG
The DNA here is from genome assembly GCA_011833715.1 of Carcinoscorpius rotundicauda. NCBI lineage: Eukaryota > Metazoa > Arthropoda > Merostomata > Xiphosura > Limulidae > Carcinoscorpius > Carcinoscorpius rotundicauda. The sequence goes on from CM022400.1 coordinate 21,951,622, forward strand.
GCCACTCTTTTACTGGGATTGACCATAACTTTATAACACCCCCATAGCTGAAAGGACGAGCATGTTTCGTGTGACGGGGATTCAAGCCTGCAACCCTCAAATTACGAGTCGAGTTCTCTTAACCACCTGGTCCATGTCGGGCTCTTATAATGTTATAATGTTGCACAGTTGAATATTAGTATGTTATTAAAGATTGCCAAACTTACAGTTTTGTTTTTTACTGTATGCGTCGCCGACATCATTAAAATGAAACATTTGTTACTATTTACAGGTTTATGAAAATGTTAAAATGTGACAACCTATACTTAAAATAATTTTGTTTCATTATTTTAGAGATCTTGATTAAAAATAAGGTACTCAATCTTTGAACCATACTCCTCTGCAAAATTGTAATGAATAATTGGTATTTAAATGATTTAGTATCATTTCAAATGTTCATGATAGTTAATCGTACTGCCCCCCAGTGGCTCAGCAGTATGTCTGCGGACTTACAACACTAAAAACGGGGTTTCGATACCCATGGTGGGCAGAGCACAGATAGTCTATTGTGTAGCTTCGTGCTTAATTCAAAATAACAACAACAGTTAATCATACTAATCACACGCTTACGCTGAAAAAAGTTAGTGTCGCCATCTGGCCACTAAAACTTACATGAATACTGATGATTCTAGGTAAAGGTTGCCCTGTATTTACACCACCTTCAATGGCGATGCCTAACAAAGGTCTTGTCTTTTTAATAACTATTCTTAACCTTCCATTAGGTTCAGGAGTGGCACGATGGCCCTATTAAAGGCATCAAAAATTAAAATAAATGAAATGACTCTATTTACTCCATATTTATGTTCTTGGAAAACAAAATCAGGTTATAAACACCATTATCAGAAAGCATATTTTTAACATTCTTTTATCTAAATCTACCGAAACGCACACAGGATATTGGATAGTTTTAGTTGTGTTACTATTATTATGATATTATTATTCATAAATATTTTCTTTTTTTCAATTAGTCATAAAAAATCTTAACTTATTTGAAGCCAACATCAGATAACACTGATACAAAACTATTCACAAGTGCGTGTGTAAAGAACAAACACACAACAACTTATTTCTAACTGGCAGTAATCAAATTGCAGTAAGTTCGTTTAGCTTTAAACGTCTTGGCTTTAAGTCGGTTTCCTTTTCCTTTGGTTTATTCAAAGGTGGCACTGATAAGTAGTGTGTATTTTAAGCATAAATTTAAACTTTGACTTAAATGAGACTTAGCAGATAGCCCGATGTGGCTTTACTCTAAGAAGAACACACACACACACACACACTTATATGACTAATCTACACTTCCGTGTAAATATTTTTTTTACAATTTATTTCTTCATTTTTTTTAAATTGTACATCTCTTTCTGTAATGATGCTTCCAGTAATTCGGTGGTTAATCTGCCAGCGAACAACGCCAAAATTGGGTTAACAGAGTACAAATAGCACAAATAGCTTTGCAGTGACTATAAATGCCAGAGCGGGCAAGGGTACCAGTTTTTCTACATCTGGCGACAAATACGGAAACTAACAACCAAGTCCTGCCAGTTTCTTTTTGCGTTAGCCGTTTCTAATTTAGAACTAGTCAACACCGTCCACCACCAACTTTTGGGCTACTCGTTACCAATAAATAATGAGATTGACTTATGCCTGACTTTGTTATCCTTCGTTTGTAAGATATCAAGGAATGTAAGAGTAACGTTATCATATCCATTCTCCAAACTTACTCTGTATTCTTTAAGAAATAACAATCGTTTATTGAACCGTTTAAACTGAATTACATGAAACAATTTGTTTTTTCTTATGTTATATTAAAAAGAGAAAATCTCAATACATAAACACCGGAAGTGATGTAGTATCGAAGAAAAACATACGTCATTGAATATCGAACAATGTATGAAAGTTAAATGAGCTTCATTCATTCTCGCAGCTCTTGGTCGAAGACCAACGATCTGTGTAGCTCGGTGTTACTTCCAAAATAAATCAAGTTATTTTTGATAACAAATAATCAAATAACGAGCAGAAGAAATTGAGTTAGGGAAGGTATTTTTTCAGTCAGTTAACTAGTTAATCAATATCTGGTTCAGGTGTTGTTAGTTGTATTTTTTTAAAACATTCTCAATTACAACTCCAATTCTTCTCACGGCAATTCAAACACACACACACACGCGTAATTGTAACTAGTGGATGTTTTTCCTTTTTTTAATTGCACGTTTACAACAATATCCACGAGATGTCCTTGTTATGCAAAAGACATTTTCAAATATAAATATATTTCAATAATAAGGTTCTACTTTATTATTGTTAATCCTTAGTTTAATTCCGACTAAATGAAAACCATAAACATTACAATTCACCAACTAAATCTAGTTTACACCATATTCGTTATTGTTCGTATAATTTGATGATATAAATAGTGTCTCAACCTTTACTTTGTCTATCCAGGCCAAAACTAACGATCCCTGATAATCGGCAAAAGACTTCGTCAGCCCTGGATTGTTGTTGTTGTTTGTATGTTATCAAGCACAAAGCTATACAAAGGGCTTTCTGTGCTCTGCCCACCACGGGTATCAAAACCATTGAAGGAGGGGCTCAGCACTGGATATAAAAGATACAAAATGGTGGGTAATATATTGTTGACCCGGCATGGCCTGGTGCTTAAGGCACTCGCCTCGTAATCCGAGGGTCGCGGGTTCGAATTCCCGTCTACCAAATATACTCGCCTTTTCAGCCGTGGGGGCCTTATAAAGTTACGGTCAATTCCACTATTCTTTGAGAAAAGAGTAGCCCACGAGTCGGCAGTGGGTGATGATGTCTAGCTGCTTTCCCTTTAGACTTACACTGCTAAATTAAGGATGACTAGTGCAGATAGCCCTCGTGTAGCTTAGCGCAAAATTACAAACACCCCAAATATATTGTTATATCTTCTTTACTACTCTTCGAAGTTATTAGAATTTCTACCAAATTAACAACGCGAGCCCACATTGTCTTTACGAAGTTTATACGTAACGTTAATAAATTTGCGTCTTTATATTTCCCAGATATATTTGATTTATAATTTGTTTAAGCATTTTGAAAATATTTATTTTGTTTGTTAATTCAATTGCAAAGCTTTAACTTAAAATATCTATCATATGTACATCACAGTTGTCGAGCATCGAATTATAGTATCGTATGCTTTTTTTTACATTTAGTGTTGAACCATCGTGTTGTTTAGGGACAAAACTAGGCCTGGGCTATATGAGCTTTGTCATTGAACGGAATCAAATTCCAGATTTTAGTGTTGTTTTCTCTTAAACTTATCGCGGTTAATTTATTACTGTTTCAGTAACGTGGAAAGTCCGCACATTCTTATTTCCATATTATTGTATAACATATAATACTATGCAACTATGATACTAGTGCTACCAATATACTGAGAATGAGACACCTAAAAATTTTTTTTTTTGTAAAGGTGGAATGGTTCACAATCCTGATATTTTTAATGATTTTACAAAATATATTACCTTGACCATTATCGGTTTTAGGGTACAATCGAGCATTTTAATAGATTTACAAGAAAGCCGAGAAACACTGCGTCAAAAGGTATGATGCACAACTAGCTTAAATCCAGTCAGAAACGTTGTGTATACAATCTGGACATGCAGTTAAACAAAAAATAGTTTGTTTGTTTGTTTTTCAATTTCGCGCAAAGCTACACGAGGGCTATCTGCGTTAGCCTTCTCTAATTTAGCAGTGTAAGACTAGAGGGAAGGCAGCTAGTTATCGTCGCCCACCGTCAACTCTTGGGCTACTCTTTTACCAATAAATAGTGGGATTAACCGTCACATTATAACGCCCCCACGGCTGAAATAACGAGCATGTTTGGTGTGACGGGGATTCAAACCCGCGACCCTCAAGAAATAGTAAGAGTAGAAATAGTTAAGAGCTCTTAGCTCTATGAGCATTGGTTGAAATATTCATAGACGCTAATAACAACATTGATGAGATACTAATGCATTTTTTTTCTCTAGACCATAAGCGCTAACAATTTTTCGTGTATAACACACAGATTGTACACACTTATAAGACGAAGGATTCCACAGCTTGGATGTTATTATCAGACAAAACTAACTACAGACCTTGAATGTCCTTATTAGCCCAACACAAAACATCTAGACATGGTGTTAATTCTTACCAGCCCGACACAAAGAGCTAAACATACTATATTTTGGTTTTATTTTTGCTCGTTTGTTTAGAACTTTCGCGTTAAGCTCCACGAGGGCTATCTGCGTTATCAGTCCATAATTTAGCAGTGTGAGACTAGGAGGAAGGTAGTTAGTCATCATCACTCACTGCCAAGTCTTAGGCTACTCTTTTTACCAAGTCTTTACTCTTTTAACAGTCACATTATAACGCCCTCACGGCTGAAAGAGCGAGCATGTTTGTTTTGTGTGACGAGGGTTCGAACTTGCAACCCTCAGATTAGCGCCCTAACCATCTGGATGATGCCGTGCCCTATATTTTCTTATCAGCGTGACTCTAATAACTAAACGTATTGCATAATCATCAGATTGGCACAAATTTATTGGCACAATTATTATCAGATCCATATGAAGACGTGCACAACTTATATAATTAACTTTCCGATAACTTTCATGTTGCAAAGAACAAAGATTTGCGACTAATCACTAAAAATCCTAGATTCGGGACCCAATCCCTGTCATACCAAACACACTTGCCCTTTAAGCCGTCCCTAATTTAGTAGTGTAAGACCAGAGGGGAAGGCAGCTAATCATCACCACCCACCGCCAACTCTTGGGCTACCCTTTTACCAACGAATATTGGGATTGACTGTTACATTATAACGCCCTTATGGCTGAAGTGGCGAGCATATTTGGTGTGACGGGGATTCGAACCCGCGTCCTCGAATTACGAGTCAAGTGCCTTAACCATCTGTCCATGCTGGACAGTACCAAAAGTATTTTCTGAGAAACGTAAAGAGGCCGCTACTTACTGAAGGTAGTTTCAAGTTTATAAAATAACTAACTATATAGTTAACGCATTTGTTTTGTATACCGAGATGAAAAAACAAACTTTATGAAGCTGATGTTACCTTAGCTCGACCGGTTTCTGCTTTTCTGCCAATCTTAGTAACAGTTATTGTTTTAATTTCGTTGTTAACAATTGAACATTATCGATGAATAAATTAATATTGTTGCAAACTGTCAAATAATTTTGAATTGGGAAATAACAATTCCATTTTAATAGTATAAATAAAACCAAGGGTAAACCAAGGAATGGAAAACTAATATCCTTTGTTTTGTCAAACACAGTTAACTGTACTCTATGTTGTGCAGTATTATTATTATTATTATTATTACTTCTTTCTATTGTAAGTTTCCTGTGTAACGGATTTATTGCTTTAACATCTGTATTTTTTCACTTTAATATATATTTAGAATTATGTAACATACATTGTTAAATGTGTATTGCACAAGTCACGTCTGTTCTCTAAATTTGTAGAAGATTCTTGAGTGTAAGAATCAACAATATATGTTTTACGAAAGCATTAGGGTTTCTTAAAATATTGCTGCTAAGTGAACTTTCGAGAATGTCGCCTTAAAGTTTATAAATCAACGTGCCAAGAGACAGTTATATGTAATATTGTTTGTCTGCTACAATCAGAAACAACAATAGCTTTGGAACCAATAATTGTGACAAACACTTGTTAATTGGAAAACTAGAGATATTTGAAACAGCTAACTAGCCACGTCATCAAATGAACTTATTTATCACCGTATGATTAATTCGTTCTCCGTGAAACATCGATAAAAGATTTTGTTTCAGACTAGATACAATATTGAGTACTGTTTTCAAGTTTTTAAAACTCTTGTATATAAGCCATTATCTGTAATGTAAGTTATTAAAAATAATATGAATACAAATATGATAGAAATAATATGAATTATCATGAATTGTATTATTATTTGTATGTTAAGATAGATATTTTTAAGAAAGAAATTTGTGTGTATCAATCCTGTTGGCAAATATCATAAATTTGATACATTTGAAATCGTAACACGTAACGTACATAACATAATAAATCAGAAACTCGCCTGAAATAAATTATAATACTTCACATTTTGGATACATTTTAATTATATCACAGTTTAATTAAATTATTAATAGAGATTAGATCATTATAGTAAAAAAGGTTTAACTGCATGAGTTAGGGTTTATTACTTATTTTACGAATAGTTTCATAGAAGTGAAAATACAGATTAGACATGCTTGTGAATAAATTAGCTCTCCTTGGAATGCTCACTGTATTTAGATTGAAATTTGATGAAGTTAAGTTTAGGAGTAAAAGTTTCAGTATTTACAAACTGATGAACGACATCACTAAAATCTCTATCCGAACCTTTCAAATATAATCTGTTATATAATGTAGTAAAACCATTAGTAGTAGCATTCTTTGAAATGATTTAAATTAATTAAACATTCCAAAAATGGTAAATGATTTAAGGTTTAGTTGGAGTACTCGACCCCTGGCTGGAAGTTATGTAAATTCACGACGAATGAAAAGTTGTTTCTCTTGTACGTTAATGTAAAAAAAATGCTCATAAAAACTGTAAAACACAATATGGGAAACCGTAATTTTCCATAAATATTCACGTAACCCCAACAATCCTTCTTGCTAAGTTTAGTAAAGATCCATCAAAAGGGGTAAAAGCAATGGTAAAAAAAAAAACCAGAAAAACTGCAAATTGCTAAATTAAATTTTTTCCAATGAACCTCCATATCGAGTTTGATGTAGATCCATCAACATCTGGAGAAGTAGTTATATGAACATATAACACAACACAAACATTAATATTATATTTATATATATGACCCATAAATTATGACTAAAAGTATTTAATAAAAGTAATTTTATTTTACCAAATAAAACATCTACAATGTTTTTTTTTATGTACAACTGATACAAATTTATTAATGACGTTTAAATAGTTTGAAATAAACCTGAACTTAACCGGTGTTTTAAACAATTCTGAAATCGTTAAAAATTTTAATTAAAAACAAGTAGAATCTATATTTATATTCCATTTTTAAAAGCTTTCCTCAAATTAGTGTTAAGTGTATTTTTATTTAATATATTTTGGTAAATATTTTACTTGAATTAATTTCATTAGTTGAAACGTTTGCATGTACTACAAGGTTATTTTATACGAGAATACTAAGATAATTGTCTTATTGAAAATCATTTTCTAAAGAGTAAAGGTTGGTAGTCTTAAAGTTGTAAAAATATAGAGTGATTTATTTCTACTATAAAGTTGTTGTTTCTTTTTGCATTTAAAGATTGGGCGTCACTGTTTTCTCTCAACTGACTGTAGACAACGAAAGGTAACAGAATGTGAGACGTTGTGGGTCTGTGCATTCATTTAAATTCCTAACCACAAGTAGATTCTCTGTGGATTCTAACTAGATTGACATGGCATTTGGAAGATGTCTGCGATATACTCATTATGATTTAATGGTAATGAAAAAGACTGGTAATGATCCATTTTCATATTTTTAAATTGAGATTCATTGTTATTTTTTTTCGTTTTGATTTATATTACAAACTGAAACTAAGTTATTGGATATTTCGTAGGAGAAAAGTAATGACTTGTCTACTTTGTAAACAATCTCAATAAGTAATAAATTCTTTCTCACCCATAACATATTCATTGTTATTAGTGAATATTTTTTTGTTACGTGCTTATATGTTGAGTTTTTAATTTACTTAACTATTTTCTAATTAAAATTAGTTTAATTATTTTATCATTGAAGTAGAGCTTAAATGATTCATTTACTAATTACTTGATTGACGTGTTTCCAATTAATTTTACGATATTCTGAGAACTAACCTTACATCTTCTAAAGTACTTGAAATTAAGAGTTGGCATATGTGTTTAATCAATAGATATGGTACACCAAGTTGTTTCTTTAAATGTTATTTTTATTATCAGTATTACAGGTAATGTTTAAAATTATCTATTTTTTTTTCTTTTCATATAGAGATTGTTTTGCACTTTAACATAGTGTATGGATTTAGGTCTAACCTATATCTCTTAAACTGGCTGAACCCAGCAAAGTGTTATTGGGTTTATGGCCAAAAATATCACTAACAACAAGGGTACCAAACAAATGTAACGATGCATTCTAATCTCTGTAAGTAATAACGTGAGAATAGAATATATAATTAGTTATAGTTATTACAGCTTTCATATTTACTTTTTCTCAAAGTACGTAATTTGTTTCGATCGAAAGTTTACACTAATTAAATAAAGTACAAAATACAAAGCCGATGAAGTGTTCGTACGACGTGATTATAAGAGGGATCTTGTATTGATGATTTAAGGACACTTTTCCATTTGGTTGTACTCTGTGTTTATTTTATTTTTTTACGTGAGTGCTACCTACGTCTTACAAACAATTAATTTTACTGGTGTTTAATTTGACTAATACATATTAAGTGTAAGTTACGTACCGGAAGTCTCATCGAAGCGCTTCTATGTTGATGTAGAGGGAGTTGAGGTTGTTGGTGTTTTCGAGCACATATGGCATGAGGATCAGGAAGGGAGCGATGGCGGCGTACTCTAGTGTGAGGAACTTGAAGCCAATTAGAGAATTTTTCTTGGGTGCCATTAAAAGAAGGCAAATTTGATGACTTGCGCTCTCGCTGCACAGATGAAACTGGGCGAGACTGTCGAATACAGCAAAAACATCATATACCTTAGAAACATCAAAGAAATGCAAACACTCGCATTAGAATTACCTTTACTGAACTTGCATTAATGTTGGCTTTTCTTGTCCTCAATTGTCTCAGAATCTTCATAAGTTCTATTAAAACAAACGGACATTTTACTACTTGTTAATGTATATTTTAACACATTTAACACGTTAACATTTTTAAAATCTCATTTGAGTAATTGGAACTGAAGGGAAATATTTTTATAAATATTTAATAAGACCTGAAAAACACGAAACTTTTTCATTATTTTCTGAGATACCATTACAATGTATGATGTTTTAACTGATTGAACGTACCTTTATTTTTCTACTTATAAAAATTATAACATCTTGTTTTACAAGTTCGGTACCTCTGCTAGGTAAGACAAAGCTAGTAATTTAACTCTGAGTGTGATTTTTTTACTAGTTAAGAAGAATGTTATTTTAGAAAATCGAAATATTTTAAAATGAGCCCTTTATATAACAAATATCATTTTTGGTTAAAACAAAGGTTGGATACAGACGTATTTTTAGATAATGTGAACTCGACTCGCAATCTGAGGTTCGCGGATGCTCGCCCTTTCAGTTGTGGTGGCATTATTATGTAACGAACAACCTCGCTGTTCTTTGTTAAAAGAGTAGCACAAGAGTTGGTGGTAGGTAGTGATGACTAGCTGCATTCCCACTAGCCTCACGCTGCTAAATTATGGACCGCTAGCGCAGATAACTATCGTGTAACTTTGCGCGAAATTCAAAACATGCTAAGAATACATAGTATTGAAGGCCCGGCATGGCCAAGCGTGTTAGGGCGATCGACTCGTGATCCGAGGGTCGCTGGTTCGAATCCCGGTCGCACCAAACATACTCGCCCTTTGAGCATTGGGGCCGTTATAATGTGACGGTCAATCCCACTATTAGTTGGTAAAAGAGTAGCTCAAGAGTTGGCGGGGGGTGGTGATGACTAGCTGCCTTCACTCGAAAACAAACAAACATAACATCAAAATGCACTTCTTGTAGTCAGGCCGTTTTGCCTATAAGATTGGGTAATACGGACCGATTAAGACTGGGTGACATCACTCTCAACTAACTCATAATGAATGCCAGTTAAAATAAATGCTTTATTTAGAAAATATATCTAAATCACTAAATTTATTATTAAAACGGTCGCAGGAATCGGAGAACTACACGCAAGTTGCACATTTTCTGAGACAAAGGCGCAAAAGAAAGTTCTAGTGTGGAATAAGACGGTTCCAGACCACTGCAGATTTTCTCTCGTCTACTTATTCTTGTTTGTTTGTTTTTGAAATTGGCACAAAGCTACTCGAGGGCTATCTGCGCTAGAAGTCCATACTTTAGCAGTGTAAGATAGAAGAAAGGAAGCTAGTCATCACCACTCACCGCCAACTCTTGGGTTACTCTTTTACCAACGAATAGTAAGATTGACCGTCACATTATAACGCCCCCACGGCTAAAAGAGCGAGCATATTTGGCGCGACGAAAATGCGAATTCGCGACCCTCAGATTACCCGCTTGGCCATGCTGGGGGGGGGGCAGGTTAAAGTCAACAAAATGAGATTTCCTCAAATATTTATCTTGTAACTATAAAAACTTCAAACTATTTACTTTAGATCAAGGTTTTTCAAACACAGTAAAAAATAAATGAACACATCCTTTGATCATTCTATTCGCTAGTATCCTGTTGTTTATTTTTGCACAGGATAATTTGAACAACAGCTATACTAGAGAACCCGAGGACCTAAGACCCTTATTTACAAGTCTACTATAATGTAAATTTGATTTCTTTAACCAAATTATGAGAGGTAATTACTAAGCCTACTTATTTAACGTAAATCAATACGTTTTTGCAAATTATCCAGATTCTCTAAGGAATGAGGATAAGAATGTTAACCTCTGTGCATACCTTGGTACCGAAACGATGTGTTTGGTGCAACTGATGTCATACAGGATTGACCATTTCACTGAATGTATATTTCACATTTTCCTCTATTCATGAGTAAAGTTACCTAAGTAAGGATCTTTAGAATATTATTGAAGCTGGCCGTTAAAAACATTTGTTCGGAAAATACTCGGGTTCTAATTTTCTCGTAATGTTGACGAATCCATTACATTACAGGCACTAGAAAATTGTAATTTTGAACGCTAAAAGGATTATTCGCTTAGACACTAATATGAAGAATTATCTGAAGTCTAAGAATTAATTCCAAACATGCTCGTCGTTTCAGCCGTGGGGGCATTATAATGTGACGTTCAATCCAATTATTCGTTGGTAAAAGAGTAGCCCAAGATTTAGCTGTTGTTGTTGTTGTTTTGAATTAAGCACAAAGCTACACAATGAGCTATCTGTGCTCTGCCCACCACGGGTATCGAAACCCGGATTTTAGCGTGTAAGTCCGCAGACATACCGCTGAGCCACTGGGGGGCCCAAAGATTTAGCAGTGGGTGGTAATGACTAGCTGCTTTCCTATAAAATAACTTTATCTATATATTCATGACTTTAATATACAAATTCAACGTAACATTACAGGGTTTTAAGTCTAGAAATAACGTTTCAAAATGTTTAGTGGTGAGTCTGCCCTAACTGTGAATCAAGAGATCTATTATTCGCGTCACATTATTGTAAAAGCAATCGATACTTAGAACGATGGTGTTCTATAAAATTAACAATCAAATCCCAATACTCTCAAACAAGACTAGCCTAATACTAGCTGGCGGTGGGTGCAATTGGATAGTTGCCTTTCTCCTAATGTATAGGGTTCAAAGTTAACATGTAGCATTTTGCGTAGCTTTGCGCGGAAGATGTTTACAGAAGACAAACCTATCAACAAAATAAGACTCAAAGGATTTATAAAATTTAAAATTCCAAAAATTGAAATACTTTAGCTATACGAAAAAGACGTTGTGTATATTTTCTTATAGCAGAGCCAATTTGGGCTATTTCCTGAATCCACCAGGTGATGCGAATAGTCAAAAGTCATGTTTTGTTCGAATTTACGTGTCTACGTTTTTGTTGGCAACAGACAAGCGTATTAGCTACCATACACGTATATATCGTTAATACAGCACTATTATCAATTATATTTTTCATATTTTAGTTTGGATGCTTGATGTTAACTACTACAGAGTTTTGGCGATACACAGTGCTGTTTTAAATTTTCATGAGTATAACTTCTTACGAAGCTAAACCAACGATATCTGTGATAACCATCCTTAATTTAGCAGTGATACACTAGAGAAAAGGCAGCTAGTCAACATCAACCATCACCGACTCTTGGGTTACTCTTTTACCGACAGATAGTGGGATTCACCATAAAATTGTAATGCCCTAAGGGGTAAAACGACAGGTAAGTTCGGCTACATGAATTTGAATTTTCGTAACCCTCAGGTTACGCGTCAAGCACCTTAGTCAACCTATCAAGTGTATAGGTTTTCCTGATAATGAATACAAAGTACTTTCAAACCAACAGAATGTTTGAAACATTTTACTATGGTGTGGATGCATTTTATCTCTCTTTACCTAACTTATATTCAGGATTATTAATATTTGTTTTTTTAATTTCGCGCATAACTACACAAGGGCCGTTTGCGCTAGCCATTTCTAATGTAGTAGTGTAAGGTGAGAGGAAAGGCAGCTCGTTATCACCACTCACCGCCAACTCTTGGGCTGCAATATTACCAACGAATAATGGGATTGAACGAAACTTTTAAACGCCCCCACGCCTGAAAAGTCGGGCAGCATGTTTGGTGTGAAGGGGATTCAAACCCGCGACACTCAAGTTATGAATTGAGTGCATTAAACACCTGGCTATGCCGGGTCCTTTTAGAATGCTTTCTTCCTTACAGCTCAGAAGAATTTTGTGATATCTTAAAAACAGTATTACCGAACTAATAAAACCAAGTTTAAAAAAGGCACAACAGAAGTGACTCTACCCGTTTAAAAAGATATTATGAGCATTGACATAAACTGTTAAAAAATATTAATTAAAAATAACTAATTTTTTTATTCATTATAGTACTTATACATTCTTGGATAGAAGTGTAATAATCTATAATAATTTTTGAAATCATAACCTATTGTTGTGGTTGCTTTTTAAAGTTTCTCAGTGGCAAAGTGATATGTCTGCTAAAACTCGAGGTTAGATACCCGTGGTTGGCAGAGAACAGGTAGCCCGTTGTACAGCTTTGTGCTCAACAACAGTTTTTACTTATTCTCGTGTTGCCAAATTTTACTGGTGTTGGATAATTATTTTACATTTTTACAATACTTGGCATTTGTAAAAACATGATAAAAAAGTTTGTAATTTAATATTTTTTTTCAAATGCTTCAAACTGAAAGGAAAAAAATTCAGTGTGTTTAGAATTGTTCGATCTTTCGTTATTCCTGTATTTAAACCGTTTAGCTACTGGAACGGCAAGTTGATGTAAGTGAAAAATATATTAAATATAATTTATAGATGCGAATATTTCCCGATTATAAATAACGAGGATACGTTTGTTCGAAGTTGAGCCACATAACGGGTTATCTATGCTTTGCCTGTGACAGGTATCGAAAGTCGATTTCTAGCGTTGTAGGCCCGGCATGGTCTAGCGCGTTGAGGCGTGCGCTTCGTAATCTGAGGGTCGCGGGTTCGCGCCCGAGTCGCGCCAAACATGCTCGCCCTCCCAGCCGTGTGGGCGTTATAATGTTACGGCCAATCCCACTTTTCGTTGGTAAAATAGTAGCCCAAGACTTGGCGGTGGGTGGTGATGACTAGCTGCCTTCCCTCTAGTCTTACACTGCTAAATTAGGGACGGCTAGCACAGATAGCCCTCGAGTAGCTTTGTGCGAAATTCAAAAACAAGCAAACAATCTAGCGTTGTAATTCATTAGACATAACGCTGTACCACTAAGAAATGGGAAACCAGATAGGGGATCTATGAAAATGTCTCATCATTCCTATTTCATTGTTACTGTAAATAAACAAATAAATAATAAGACTTAATGTTCAAAATGTGATCAGCACCACTACACCTGATGTATATTGTAATGCAGTGTGGTCTACTGAACTTGGACTTATCACCTAGGTTTCAAGGTGACAGTTCGTCAACAGAGGCGGTACTGTGTTATGAGCTGTCTACTTCTAATAACTTGTCGGTCACATAGCTTTGAACATGTGGGTGCAGTTTTTGAATAATTTTTCGAAGCTTGAAGAATGATAACAGACCGGTTTTAAACACCAACACATCGGGTACCACCTAATGCATGCAGTTCAAGGCCTCTAAGCCTAAGTATGAGATGTTTCCTCCGCAGTTCTTGTTTACCAAACCGATTCCAGTGAGGCCTCTTAGCTGTCGATTTGAATTTTTTTTTATTTATTAGTGTATATCTGAACTACGAGGTGGGCGTTGAACGATAACAGGAAGTCTGACCTAGATCACGTTCATAAAAATAAGGGTAACCACTCACTTGTATTAAACAGAACAAAGGACATATCATTCATTACGTTTGTTTAAGAACCAGTTTTGAGAAAGGATATGAAAAAGCCAAAGATTTATACTAAATTATGAAGACAGCCCACTTCCTCTTTGAGTTACAACATTTGTTATTTTGAATTTCGGGCAAAGCTACTCAAGGGCTATCTGTACTAGTCGTCCCTAATTTAGTGGTGTAAGACTAGAGGGAAGGCAGCTAGTCATCACCACCCACCGCCAACTCTTGGGCTGCTCTTTTACCAACGAATAGTGGAATTGACCGTCACATTATAACGCCCTCAAGGCTGAAAGGGCGAGCATTTTTGGTGTGACCGGGATTCGAACCCGCGATCCTCGGATTACGAGTCAAACGCCTTAACCCACCTGACCATGTCGGGCCCCTCCAATAAGTAAACCAAGATAGAAGATCGTATAAATATTGTGCGAAATATGCATGTAATGTAAATCCCATGAATAGTGGGATTAATTCTCATGTGTAACGCCCCCACCGCTGAAAGAGCGAGCATGTTAAGTGCAACGGGGTCTAGCATCCGCGACCCTCGGTTTACGAGTCGATTGCCTTAACCAACTGGTCATGCCGGGCCAATATTGCATTGAAAATCGGAAACTAACTTGAGGATGATGGACGTGTGTACAAAGTTTCCACACAACATGAAACATAGTTTTACCAAGATATTTGAAGTGGGATACAAAGATATACAAGTAAAATCAAAATGGCCTCCAAATAATGAATTACATTCTTCTAATTCACAAATTAGACCCATTCGTAATATCATTGAAAATATATGAAAAACAAAATCAAACTGATTGCAATGTTTTGTTGAAAAATTTCGAATGACAGTTTTAGCCTACTTTAATGTATTGTTTCAAAGTGTGAATAGTATTTAATGAGAACAATACATTTTAGCCTGAGTTTATTTTACTGTTCAAGGTAAGAGAGCAATAAGCTATGACATATTTTTACCAAAGAAAAGAAGAATACATGTAACTGAACACATTGGTTGTTGCCAGGTTTGTTATTATTTCACAGTTATTTTCCCAACTTCTCTGTAATGTCAGAATTTGCCACGTCGTGACTAAGTTGGCTTGTTAGTCATGTATTGCTATCTGCGTTCAAGGGATTACGTAGATAACACTTCATGAGGCCGACGTAGGTGTACAAATGGTGGTTCCAGTATGAAAGGCTAGAGATGTGTTTAATACAAAACATGTAACTTTTGACCTTCCGTCTCGACAGGTTTGTTCGTTTAATTTCGCGCAAAGCTACACGAGAGCTATGTGCGCTAGTCGTCCCTAGTTTAGTAGTGTAAGACTAGAGGGAAGGCAGCTAGTCATCACCACCCACCGCCAACTCTTGGTCTACTCTTTTATCAACGAATAGTGGGATTGACCGTCACATTATAACGCCCCCACGGCTGGGAGGGCGAGCATGTTTGGCGCGATGGGGATGCGAACCCGCAACCCCCAGATTACGAGTCGCACGCCTTAACACGCTTGGTCATGCCGAGCCGTTCAGCTCATTCAAGAACTAATTAACTAAGTGAATAAAAATATTTTTTTATTGTTTTATAACTTATAAAACACACAAAAAAGATTATTATGAGACGGAGGGTGATTTTTTTAACTTCATTTTTTTTCTGGAGAAGGTTTACATTAAAACATTCAACATAATTCGTTTGTTTATTGTTAAATATAAAACTACGCAATGTACTAATTGTATTATGCCAACCATGAGAATAAAACCAGGATTTTAGAGATATAAGCTATTAAACTTAGCACTAAGCCACTATTTGGGGGAGGGCTTAAGGTAATTTAAGGAGGATAAAGTTTTACAAAAAAATTAAATTTATCACTTAGTTTTAAGTCTGTCAAAGAGTAAAATTAACACAACAACGATTGGTTTGGCTTTGAATTTGGCGCAAAGCTACACGAGGGCTATGTGTGCTAGTCGTCCCTAGTTTAGTAGTGTAAGACTAAAGGAAAGACAGCTAGTCATCATCATCCACCGCCAACTTTTGGACTGCACTTTTAACAACAAATAGTGTGATTGACCGTCACATTATAACGCCTCCACGACTGAAAGGGCAAGCATGTTTGGTGTGACGGGGATTCGAACCCGCGATCCTCGGACTACAAGTCGAGTACCTTAACCACCTGGCCCTCCAAAACGATGATTCAAAAAGATTTCATGTTAACTTTCAGGAATTCTGCCACAGAAAATATTTCATATCGAATAAACAAACAAGAAATAAAATCGTTGACATGTTTAAAAGCACATCGCATAATCAATCTGAAAATATAAATTTGAATATAAATTTTTAATATACCTCTAGTTCTTACCAGCTAGTCCCCCGCTAGTACAGCGGTAAATCTACTGATTTACAACGCTAAACTCAGGGGTTCGATTCCCCTCGGCGGTTTCAGTGGATAACCAGATGTGGCTTTGCCATAAGAACACACACACACGCTCTAACTAACTTGTAGAAATTAGCAATTAACGTTCTTATGAGTAATTATGTGCTGTAAAAACAAAATAAACTACAATAAGTGTGTCTGTTTTGAATTTCGCTCAAAGCTAGTCAAGGGCTATCTGTGCTAGCCGTCCTTAATTTAGCAGTGTAAGACTAGAGGGAAGGCAGCTACTCATCACTACCCACCGCCAACTTTTTACCAACGAATAGTGCAATTGACCGTAACATTATAAGGCCCCCACGGCTGGGAGGGCGAGCATGTTTGGCGCGACGGGGATGCAAACCGAACCCGCGACCCTCAGATTACGAGTCGCACGCCTTAACCCATCTGACTATGTCGAGCCCCTCAAATACATAAATCAAGATAGAAGATCGTATAAATATTGCGCGAAATATGCATACAATGTTAAGTACCAGGAAATGGTAGGAATTCCTGGCAAAAACCGGATTCACTGAACGACCCCTAGAGGTACTCAGAATTCGACTTAGATTAAGAACTGCTTTTTTCTGACCCCAACTAGTAGATTAGTAAGTGTACTGAGGCTGGTCAAATACTATTATTAATGTCCATATCGTGTGAGACTTACTAAGTATTGGCATCCACATTCCCCTTAGGTGAATAGACTAACTTCCTGTATGACTGTAAGGAAAAACTGTATTCTGTTATCATAACTCCGCCTAGGGGCGGTGACCGTAATATCTAAACTGCTCATTTTAATAAAATGAGCGGAAATTTCTTGCCACAGTTTATATGAATCAGATTTGAAGAAATTATACAATCGTTTTTTTTCTTCCGTTTCACACTAAATTAATGAACACTTATGCTTAAGACTTTATTCACTAACGTATAATTTAAGTGAACTCTCAAATATGTGTACTTAAGATCTCATTTAGGAGAACTATTATTCGAATAACTGTAAGGTATACATATTTAGGGTGCTATTCACTGAACGTATTACTTATATATGTGTATACTTTCTTTCTTATATTTGCGCAGTGTCACACAAGGGCTATCAGGGTAAAAACTGTCCTTAATTTTGAGCTAATAAACTAGACGGAAGGCAGCTTGTCAACATTACCCGCCGCCAATACTTAAGCTACTATAATCGCGGAGTAGGATTTGATCGTCACTCCTATAACACTGCACAACAAAGTTTTTGCTTCTTAAACACACTTGGGTGTTCCTTATAGATTTTTGGCTGCTGATCACGAAATTCACATCCAAATTTGCCCATCACGGTGAAAGGTTTCACCAGGATATTGCTGCAATGGAAAAAAGATATCAGGGCAACTGTAATCCGTTAATGTTTACTGACGACTGTTGCACAATGCAACGTGATGCACCGGACATTGGATATAAATGAATATCAGAAGCAAAACACTTTTAACTATGTTGAACTTAATAGCATTTTAGAAACATAAACGCAGTTAAATACCCACCAGGTACCTGTCACAATCAGCAAAAACTTTTCAAAAAATTGTTGTGCAGTGTAATCCACCCACAGTCTCTGAATGCGGAATATGATTTTATGGCAATGGGGCATACACCTTGGATTCTCGAGTTCAGAGTCCAGTACATTAACCATTAGGCTACATCATCTTCAGACATTTCAATATAAATATCTGAGACTATTTACTCAAGGCAGTTAGGCATATTTAAATATAACACAGCCATTGTTACACAAAGCTTACAGAACAGGCCTACTTGTAAATTTATTGTAAAGAAGTCTCGAATTTACCGTTAAAAATATGCGAATAAGTTCAAACTTCACGTGTAAAAAGTTACGAATACAAACTACCAGAGAAGTAAGAGATAAATTAAAAGTAAGGAGCCCAACGTTTATTTGACTAAGTCAAAGGACGGAATGTGCGCATTACAGCCAGAGTCCAGGACTTTCCTTAGGTTCGTGAAAACTCCTGAGGTCTCGTATTATTCTTTTTCCTGCTTTTCCTGAGAGTAAGTTTCCTAATTCTGGTACTTTTTTATTGGACCAGGTTCATAAGCTCTTCCAGAATCCACGCTCCTATACAACGAAATACATCACATTTGTGCAAAAGCTGCATTCGGTTTTCGCAATTGTTGTAGTTTTTTGTTGTTGTTGTGTTGCTAAACTGTGCACGAAAGCCGTTCACCTTATTTGGTGTTTGTTTACACCTTTTCATTTTAGTTTAGCAGGTATATGAAAAAAAGCCCACAAACATGAAGCTATTGATATTTTCCACAGAAATAAACAACAGAAGTAATATTTTCTTCTCAATTGAAATACATTTAGTATCACAAAAGAAAATTAGCTGAAGTGTTATATAGTATATAGTAAGCAAAAACTGTTATGTTTATGTATATAACATCACATTATTGTTCTGTGATATTAATATCTTCGTTTATGAGGTATTAATGGTTAATAAAAGCCTTTAACCTTTGTAGTGTCTGAACATTGTAAACACTAATTACATATTAGGCTTTTAAAAGTCTACACTGAGAATACTATAAAAACTTTACTTAAATGTTGTTTTTTATATTATAGTCACAAATATTTTATGTTAACAAGTTATAAAACAAGATTTTAAAAGAGGAATAAATGATTTGTTGGAAATAGGAATGCAATAAAAGATTGGCTTCATTTTCCTTTTTCTTTCTCTTGGAGTAATTTGAGGGGACAATGTTGAAGGTCCAAATCATCTCTTGTTGTCTGTATGGAGTATTAGAATACGGAAGTGATATGGAATAAATAAATACACGTTCATTTTTCAACATTGCGATAAGAAGAAGTAAAGACAACGCATGTATCAACTATTGATTCCAGGTTAATAAATCTAATAAAAATGAACTACGATATGATGCGACATAGGGATGTCAATGCAAAAACTCAACATTGGAATAAACTGTAAAAGTGTTGTGTTGAAAAGGTGCTCTGTTGGTCATTTACAGAGGTCATTAGATTACCAAACAATTTGAAAATGAAAGATAATGGGTCTTGATGCAACCTCGACATTGAATCAGAGACAAATTCTCCGAAAGTTAAAGTGTGTAGGAGATCTTCATGGTCTAAGATCTTGAAAAGTAATAATAAATAGTTGATGACCGTCTCATTGAAAATGATGAAAACTCATTTGCTTCATCATCGTGAAATATGTAACTTTCTGAGTGATCCGAAGCTTGGGAAATTAAGAACTATAAAATGTAAAACGTTACGAAAACTATTGAAAATAACGAAGTTAAACTGCTGCACAGGGGCGTGTATTATTATTATTATGTAGTAATTTATATGCTTATCTCAGTAATTATGTATTACAAGTTTAGCCAATAGGCGCCGTTCTTTAAAGTAATATTTGAATATGAGAAACAATTATTGAAGTATATATCTAGCATATTGATCTAATGTGCAATATTAAAATAAAGTCGCAGTGTTTCTCCCACATTAACAAATATAAATAGAGGGAGCGCATGTGAATTATTAGCCATTCTGACGCACCAGAAATCTAACCTTACTAACAACTTTATTCAAACCAGTGTAAAAATCTTCAATATATTTATCTAAGTCGTATTTCTAGGTGTTTAGGAGATCGGGACCATGTTTCAGAACCTTTGATAATTTTATGATGATCAGAAACATGATGGCCTGGCATGGCCGAGCGCGTTAAGGCGTGCACTCGTAATCCGAGGGTCGCGGGTTCGCGCCCGCGTCGCGCTAAACATGCTCGCCCTCCCAGCCGTGGGGGTGTATAATGTGACGGTCAATCCCACTATTCGTTGGTAAAAGAGTAGCCCAAGAGTTGGCGGTGGGTGGTGATGACTAGCTGCCTTCCCTCAAGTCTTACACTGCAAAATTAGGGACGGCTAGCACAGATAGCCCTCGAGTAGCTTTGTGCGAAATTCCAAAAACAAACAAACAAAACAAACAGAAACATGATAGTTCAAAATTTCGTCACGGACAGGCAAAAGGAATTTTATACTTTAGATGTACGATTAAGATGTCACAATTACGAGAACTCAGAGTTAGTTAGAGTCCATAATAAGTAATGTTGAGTCCAAAAACAAAACCGAATCTGATAGCTAATAAGAAAGTTTGACAAACCTTGTAAAATTTAGTGAATCAGCGAGTTATTATTTATAAACTGTATTTGTTTTAGGCTTATCGCTCAAGTCAACCAGGAACTCTAGAAGATGGCAGTTTACAACTTACGTTGCCACAGCGAGGCTAAAAAGTATGTCTATTTGGCATCATAATTTTTAGCAGATAAATTACCAATTTAAAAAGCAAAGATAATTAAATCTGACAATTTGTTTTAAAAAGTACACAAAAATAAGTTTTAATTATTTATTTTTAATTATTACGTTTTACTTCTCAATTAGGCCAAAATTCATTTGTCAATTTTAACAGAACCCAGGTTAAACTTAGCGCATAACATATAGTGACATAAACTATATTCATCTATAATGGTTAAGTTACCCTAATATTTTGCTAAACTATTTACGCTCAAATTTCTCGTCCTTAAGTTCCTTGATTGACGGTTCCCTAATAATAATGAGTCACACAAAAAGTGTAAGCAAAAATTTCATCGTTGTTCCAATTAATTCTACCATGTGAAATCACTCATTGGAAATCTATTTTACAATAAAAAAAAGTGACACCCAATTGTTAGATCAGTTATTACGGTGAGTGCTGCAAAAAACGTAGAACACTTAATATCACTCGATACAATGTGGACTTCGCTGGTAGTGAATGCAAAAACACAAACTTGTGATTAGAGGGCTAAATACCATCTGTGTAACTGTAAATTGTAATAAATACATGCCATCGCGGCCCGGCATGGCCAAGTGTGTTAAGACGTTCGACTTGTAATCCAAAGGTCGCGGGTTTGAATCCCGGTCGCACCAAACATGCTCGCCCTTTCAGCCGTGGAGGCGTTATAATATATCGATCATTCCCACTATTCGCTGGTAAAAGAGTAGCCCAAGAGTTAACGGTGGGTGGTGATAACTAGCTGCCTTCCCTCTAGTCTTACATTGTTAAATTAGGGACGGCTAACGCAGATAGCCCTCGAGTAGCTTTGCGCGAAATTCAAAAACAAACACGCCATCTCCCTAGTCTTACACTATTAGCTTACGGACAGCTAACACAGATAGCCCAGTAATAACTTTGCGCGAAATTCAAAATAAACAATAATATTCATACGCATCTCTGACAGCTAATTTTTCAGTATTTCACTGAAGGAAAAGCTAATATTCTGTACCTTTCTCAAGTGTTTGTCGGGATGGTTTATTTCGTTTTGAGAACTTCAGATAAAATAATGGCTGAAGAGATGTGTACTGTTCTCTACAATATGGATTTACGTCACAGCTACTTATTAAGTATATGAAAGTTCTAGATTAAACATAAACTTGTGTTATTATATTTCACTAGGGACATCTTTTCATATACCAAGTTGCTTATCCTTTTCATAAAAATAGCTCAGAAACTAGTTTTTAAGTTTAAAGGAGTTGTTTTATTGTCTGCCGTTGCATTGTCACATTCATAGCTGTTTTTAATGGTACCAGCTTATTTTATGGTATTAAATTTAAAAAGTAAAATAAAAATTTACAATTGCTTCACATATTAGTTCCCACACGACCCATATGTTGATGAATCGTGATAGTCTTCCAATACGACTGACACGACCCATCTGTTGGTGAATCGTGATATTCTTCCAATACGACCCACACGATTCATCTGTTGGTCAATCGTGACACTTTTCCAATACGTTTGTTTGTTTGTTTTGGAATTTCGCACAAAGCTACTCGAGGGCTATCTGTGCTAGCCGTCCCTAATTTAGCAGTGTAAGACTAGAGGGAAGGCACCTAGTCATCACCACCCACCGCCAACTCTTGGGCTACCCTTTTACCAACGAATAGTGGGATTGACCGTCACACTATAACGCCCCCACGGCTGAGAGGGCGAGCATGTTTGGCTTCCAATACGACCCACACGACTCATCTGTTGGTGAATCGTGATCGTTTTCCAATACGACCCATCGATTAGTCATATTCTTTTTTTAAAGCGCCACTTATTGGTTGGGACACAACGACTACTATACACTCTTCCTAAAAAAAGTAATTGTAAAATGAGTAGTGGGTCCCTTGGAAAGTATTAGTAAAATAGGCATGGAAGCCAACTTGTTAACACCTTAACAAGTAGTAATTCAATATTTTTATTTCAGAACATAATTCTTTTTTTCCGCGACATTTGTAAAGCCGATTGTTTTTAGCAAAGTGTAATGTTCGGCTCGACATGATCAGGTGGTTAGGGCGCTCGACTCGTGATCTGTGGGTCGCGGGTTCGAATTTCCTTTACACCAAATAGGCTCACCCTTTTAGCAGTGGGGGCGTTATAATGTTACGGTAAATGTTCGTTGGTAAAAGAGTAGCCCAAAAGTTGGCGGTGGGTGGTGATGACTAGATACCTTCCTTCTAGTCTTACACTGATATATAAGGGATGGCTAGCGTAGATAACCCTTGTGTAGCTTGGCTCGAAATTCAAACCAAACAAACAAAATTAAATGAAATAACTTAGCATGGTCTGATGGTTAGGGTGGTCGGCTCGTAATATGTGAGTCGCGAGTTCAAATCCCTTTAGTGAACCTGCTCACCCTTCAGTCGTTGGGACGCTATAATGTGAGAGTCAATACCACCTTTCGTTGGTAAAACATAGCCCAAAGACTGGCCAGCTGCCTTTGTCATCTTTGAAGCAGGGGCGGATATGCCTTGCCTAGATTTTCGCGAAATTTCAAAAACTAACAAAGTGAAAGAATATCAAGCGAGTAATTTATCATTGGCCCCCAAACTACTGAGGTTATTCGTACTCTGTTCATATGAAATCCTAAGTCTCGTATGTGTTGTTTTTATTTCTTAATTTAGGAAATGGATTAACATTTTTTGTTGTTTTAGTGATATATGAGGTAAAATCAATATTTAAAAATATGTAATGAATATTATGCATACACAATCACCCCATCCAGTTTGATGTTTCCATATTAACAGAAAATCATTTTCTGTCACGTGACAAACCATCATTTTCTGTAAGAAATTCAGTTTATAGAAACTTCTCCGAACAAAGCAACAAATTTATTCGTTGCCAAGAGTAATGATGCACAATGGCTTATTTGTGCTTAGCTTAAGATAGGAATCAAGCCTTGAATTTTAACGTTGTAAGTCCTCAACCTTAACGCTAAACCAGCGAAAGGTACGAAAAAATTGTTTTTAAGTGTTATAAATATTTAAGAAAACAAAATGTAAAAAGAAAATCATTATAATGTCTCTCAGGCGTAATGACTACGTGTTTCTCAGTTGTAAGGTCTACATGCATTATAATGTTTTTCATTATAATATACGTTTCTCAGGTGTAGGTATACATGCAATAAGGTATCTCAGGTGTAAGAAATATATGTAAGATGATGTTTACCAGTTATTCATTATAATGTGTCTTAGGAAATAAGAATTGTATGTTTTTCAGGTGTGAGGTTTACATGCATTATAATAGGAGACAGAAGCAAGGACTACGTTTATTGTGATGTGGGTTAGATGTAAAGGCTACATGCATTAGATATATGTTAGACAAGGGCTGTATATATATAGTCCTTACTTAAAGATGAGACCAACAATGAGGCATTTGAATAGAGAGAGAGACATACGCAAGTGAGTATGTTAATTTTAACACTAACAGGTAAATAGTAGAATACTATTACAGTGTCTTAATATTAACTTTATTACACAAGATATCCAGTAGAAACGGTTGAGTGCTTATATTATAATAGAACATTATAATGTATTGCGATGCATAACTGGAATATCTTAGGTAAAATACTATTAACCGCATACACGTAATCCTTTTTTTTAAATAATGATAGAAAAGACGTCTTGAAGAGAAGGAAACAAAGAGAAACTGGTACAAAATTAATGAGGCATTTCGTTCCCGTCTGCTACAAAATAACTCTTCCGTTCTGCCAATTATTTTCACTATTTCAAATGGTCCATACCTACTTCACTCCTGCCTTGTTCTCGTAATTTAGAAGATGTGTCAGAACTGGTTACTGATAGGAAAACAATTCCTTAATTAACGAAAATAAAAACTCATAAACCCGATAGCAATTTTTTTTTTGCAACAGAATATCTCGCACAGTTTAACATACCTCTACGGCTGTTTATCTTTATTATTCCCTCTTGAATTAAACAATTAGGCCACAACAAAAAAACCTTTCAAGCATTCCACATATAATTATTATTGTTGTCGTTTTTGCGAAAGTCTTGTTCTCGCCTCAGGCAATGTTTGCTGTACATTGTGCTTTAGTTTGTTAACTAATTTAAAGATATTTGTATCCATTGTAAAACATACCATGAACAGGGAACGTTTATTCGAATAGCTTTCAAATAAGCAGCCGTCTCTGTTCAAGATTCTTAGTCTGATATTTACCTTGTAATTATTGGTATGTGCATACCTAGGGTCTACACCTGCGTCTATATGTACGAGGTTCATGTTTGTACATTATCACAAAGTCAGTTTTTGTGGCAAATGAAACTAATACTTAGAAAAGTCACATGCGGTGACTTTTTTTTCCCGATGCGACTCTGTGAGTATTTGCCGAGGAAGCTGTTGGAAACTTGCCATTGTTCATATGGATTTTTTGTCTCTTTTTTTTAACTTTCAAGGAATAATTCATAAAATCATTTTTGTTGTTTATTAGTAGCTTCAAAGCTTTGACAGCCGCCATGTTCTAGTATAAGTCAATGTCAGAATGACGCTAGCAAGTATAGATATAAAAATAACAAGCACTCAAATTATGGTACACATCACTAAACTTAAACTACACAAGCCATATTTTAAATCTGTTTCTCTATAATGGTATAATAATGCTCAACAGACCATCAAGTGGTCCATTTTTATAAAAGAAAAAGCTCAGTGAAGTGAAAAGTTTCTCTCGTGGTTGTTTCTCACACGGACCTCGTTGTAGAAATAAAAATGACACTTAGGAGGATATGAAACTTTAACCAAAAAGTGCACTCACACTGGGAACACCTACATGAAAACAGAATCCGATTATGAAAACGGCTATAGAAAGAATCATATTAAGATAACAGCTGCACGAGAACTAGATTACGAGCTGTAACTTATGCTAATTTTCTAATGTGAATGACAACGAGATGTTCTTCAAGTTGACATGTGAGAAGGAGTAGACATGATATTGAGATACGAGTGTTGACAGCAATATGAGATGACAGCTAAATAGAATCCTTTCCTAACCTTCAGCATTTCAATTTTTGAATATCGGTGAAGACTCTTTTTTTTTCTGCACATTACAAATGTTTTCTATTTTTCTCTTTATATATCTATCTATCCAAGCCATAAGAGATGCAATTAATTCTAGTTTTATGTATATGTAGTGCACTATTTTTTAATAAACGTGTATGCAAGTGACAGGTTCAGTCAACTCTAGCGATGTTAATTACTGTGTATAACTATTTGTTTGTTTGTGTTTTGGCGTAAAAGTACACACTGAGCAACCTGCACTCCGTCTATCGTGGGGAATCGAACTCAGAATTTTGACGTGGTAAGTCTATAAACTTATCGCTGACTTGCAGGAGCAAGTTTATAAATAATAATGAGTCTTATTCATAGATAAACCTGTCATATTAACGTAGGGTTATCATATTGTACGAGATCAATGAATAGGTGAATTGGTACAGCTTATAGTTTTACCACGTACGAGTCTTCTGATGGCTCAACAATAATTTCATTGGCTATATTATTCCCTGCGGTGGACACTGTGAAGAAAGTGCATTACATGGCTTTGCATTCAAGGAGAAAAGTACCAGATGTATTTTATTTTAATCTTTAAATTAAAAAGACATTAATTATGTAGCGAAGTAGGAAAAGGAAACGAAACGAAACTACTGTAGTTACAATTTAAACGACAAAAGTCATCGGTGGAGTTGGATAACGAGACACAAAATATTCTCTGGAACTGTATTTATATATGGAGCATGATGCCTTAAGAATTATCGTTTAAACGTTGACAGCTGGCAAAGCATGGGAAACCAAAAGGCCTAAAATTTAAAATAAAGATCAATTAGAACAATTGTTGGAGACGAAGGATAATTTAAAATGTTATATTTCCCATATCTCCCTATTCAGGGCAATGTGAAAACAGAACATTATTAGTTGACATAATTTTTTTTACAAATTGTAGTCCTGTCGTTCTCTGATGCTTCAGCAGATTTCGGCGTTTAAACCATGACTTTTATAAATGACTACATGAATATTGTTTCAGACAATATTTGCACCTCATTGTCCAGTTTGGCCAAAAAGTTCTGGTATTTACGGATAATCTCTTGACCACTGAGTCCTGGAAAGCATAAGGAGAATCTAAAATGCTATTTTTAAATAAACTCTCAATTTTCAGTCTAAAACTAATAATTAAAATGAATGTGAAAAAATAATGGTGTTTTTACGGTTTTATTCTCAATTTTAAACTACTTTGGTATTTTCTGTTCGCCTATCTTACTCATTATGCTTAAAATATCCAAATGTATTTCTCTTCTGCAGAATTTAAAATAGCAACGGTTTTACTATTAACTTCATTCACTTCTAGACCAATTCTACAAACTTTCGTTCACAAGCTTTGCTCAATTTGGATTCTAGAACTACGTGAAGTTTTCAAAAAATTCATTTTTTTTCACTACTCTGTATCATTATTCACGGTTAGGGCGCTCCACTCTAATCTGATGGCTGTGAGTTCGAACCCCTGTCACACCAAACATGCTCACCCTTTCAGCAGTAGGAGTGTAATAATGTGACGCTCAATCCCACTATTCGTTGGTTAAAGAGTAGCCTAAGAGTTGGTGGTAGATGTTGACGACTAGCTGCCTTACTTTGAGTCTTACACTACTAAATTAGGGACGGCTAGCACAGAGGGCTATCTATACTAGCCGTCCCTAATTTAGCAGTGTAAGACTAGGATGAAGGCAGCTAGTCATCACCACCCACCGCCAACTCTTGGGCTACTCTTTTACCCACGAATAGTGAGATTGACCGTCACATTATAACACTCCCACAGCTGAAAGGGCGAGCATGTTTGGCGCGACGGGGATGCGAACCCGCGACCCTCAGATTACAGTTGTATATAAATATTTATTATTTGAAGCATGACGCTTCAGCGTTGAAAGAAAAAAGAGTAATAATAATACAAAATATTTTATTTTCCTTCATTCAGCTACTCGCGTTCCCAGAATTCATTTCGCATAGTTCAGCTCATAACAGTGTTCTCTCTCGTCACGACAGATTCCGACTCTTTCTCACAAATAGTCTTCATTAAAGGAAACACAACTTCCATCCCTATGTAATAACCTTAACAATCTGTGTAATATTATCCTGCTTCTCTGTATCCTCTCAAGGTCTGGTTACATAATAATTCTTACAGCGTAACATACGAAACTACGTGAAATCCATCTAAAAATATTTGAAACGAAAATAAAAACTCCGAATGCTGATTCATCTCATAAACTAGTTATTATCTCACAAAGAAAGAAAAATAAACTAACTTGTGTGTTGTAAACCTAAAATCCCATTAAGAAAAACACTTACTTTATCACATCACATTTTGTTCTGTGTAATTCAGTGATGATTCTAAAGAGGAAAATGTGAATTCAGTTTTACAGCGCATAAATACAATTATGCAATGTGACTAGTGTCAAGTTGCTTAACTTTGCTGTGATTATGTCTGTTATCTAAGCTAAAACAGGACTTCGGCTTTTATTGCTTTGCTGAGACATTTTTGGATAGATCTACACTTGTAAACATTTATTTTAATTAGTTTTTACTTTTTAAATTTATTGCATTGTCATGTAAATTTTAACATAAAGTTATAAATGCTCTAATCAATAACTAGGCCTAAATTGCTTGACTTCCCATAATGTCCCTACACTCACTAATTGTTTTCACTGTACGTTAGGCAAATTGGAGATTTATCTCAACAAACGAAGGATAAATGTTTGTTTCTCGAGAGGTAAATATACAGAATATAAGAAAATGAACGAACATTAAAATTCTTAACGGTATAACTGAGACTTCGGATGGCATTTACATTCCGATCGTCAAAGTTCCCTATTAGCCGTTCATATCACCATTTGGAAGCAAAGTGATTGTATGTTTAAGTACATACTGCAAAATGTTAAATGTTTACCGAGATAACTTGGGACAGATATTTATTTGTTTTATATATAATACATTAGACCAATTGTTAAGGAATCAGAAAGTTTCATAATGAATGACATTAGATAATGTTCAACTTGTACAAATTGTGTCGTTTAATCTGTTTATATGGGTCCTTAGATGTCAAGGCTTTTCAGGGACAATGAAGGATATATCAACAATACGAGTGTTTAAGGATTGACTTTTCGTCTCAAAGATTAAAATTACGATAGCTAAGTAAGTAATGGTGGATTTGACAATATGACAACAAACACAATGAATATTTATTTGTCATTTTTAGTTGACAGAAACATCATGTCTTCTAAAGCACAAAATGTTCAATGGATGGAGCATTATTTATAAAGAAAAACGACAAAGAGTAGATGATTGTACAACGGGCTACATTAGATGCATAATTTGCTAAGACGCTAACACTAAAGGACTGCATAATGCACAAAAAGGAACATTTGTGAGACTTCGGTTGGCCATTAGATGAGCAAAACAGCACTCCGACTTCACCAAGATATAACAGAAGACTCATGACATGCCATTTGTCGAAATTTGTATGAGAATGAAAAATGATTACAAGCTTGCGGGAGAAAGAGACTTACTACATATGATGCAGCAGCAAACAGCAAAGAAACTATGCAAACACAATACCAAGAACCATATACCTCATCACATGCAACACCTTGTGATGCAAAAACTTGCTGTGTGATGTGTTGTTAGTGATGGTACCGTGGAAAAGAAGCGTTGTCCAGAGTGGCCACTTAAAAAAGCCAGCAGTTTATTAGAGAGAAACCAAACTACTACACAGAGAGGTCATACTCAGAGGAGTAATTGGTTCTGAACAGAACGTGGCAACAAATGGTATCTCCTATCACACACCATGAATGATTATCTTCAAAGTACTGAGAGCCACTAATCCATTAAATACTTTTGGTAGAATATTTACAAATATTTTGAAGCAACTGGAGGCTACCTTTTCTAAGATCTAAGAAAATGTATTCAAACCTTTGAGAGATAAATGTCTAAAACGTCTGAATGACTTGAGAGAACAAAATGTAAACAACTATCGATCAAGTACTTTTAATGTGGAATTTATGAAACAGTTTGGGTCGTGTGTTTTCTCTCTGATATTTCTTGGTGATGCATTAGAAAATCTTCAACAATTACAGGCGTTCAGCATGATTGGTAACAAACAAAAACTTTGCACAAAGCAGTCAAAATTCTAAGAAAAGACGCTAAGTCTTGCAAATGAGAAATTCAGGATGCGCCATCAACTGAAGTATCCATGAATGCTGCGTCCAAAATGGTATAAAGCTCTTCAGTTTTGAAGCCAATTTACTATTAAATTCTGCACATGAGCCTCCACTAAACGTAGCAAACAGAGTTCCAGGAAAACTTTGGAGGTGTCACAGTAGCTTCTGCCACTAATCTCAGGTATTGCAATTGACACATCCTGTCACTTATCAATCAAAAATGCAGTAAAGAGCTTACAGTACTGAAAAACAGATTTGATCCGCTAAACAGCTAAACATGTCAAACTACAGCAACCCTTAAGTACGTAAAAGAAGATCGCATTTATATTCCAGAAAATATGTCACGTGACAGAAAAACACTTCAAGTATTTGCCATGAATGATTTGGGTTGGTAGAACAAGTAAATGGAAGGAGATGTAATTCTTGCTACTACCACAGTCATCCTTGAACCGTCCTCAGCAGTGACATCGGCAAGTCTACGTATTTATGACACTGAACCGGGGATTCGATTCCCGTCGGTGAAGACAATAGGTAACTCGATATGGCTTTACTATAAAAAACACATAAACGTAATTCAACCTTTTTTTTTACATTTAGTGACATGAATAAATAAACCATATAAACTTTGCAAACAGAAAAATGATTGTTTTCTTTCCTATTAACTTGCTTTGATGTAAAATGTTCTAAAAATTTCCAGTAGATGACCTCTACGGTTGTTCACCTAGAAAGTGTCAACTAGTGGGTAGTAGAATAGTTTGAACGCCAACAATCTTTTACCACTGTCCATATTTGTTGGACCCTCTTGGCTCCCTGGCTATAGACCCAGTTACCTGTATTACCTGTATCAACGAATGTTGTGTTATCTAAACCAGTCTGTCTACATTCATTTACAACTGGTGAACTACAGTACAGATTATTGACAAACCTTATGTGTACCTAAGATTGATATGTTCTTATCTTACGTTGTTGACAGGTTTATTATCTAGACAGTACTCATTATTTAGGCTGAGTTGAAGACGTTATTCAACATAAGAATCATAAAATAGAATAAATACATAATAATTAATATGATATGGTTTGCAAAGTCACTTTTTGATATTTTACGGATTTGATGGATTGCACTGAATTTAGGTTACAAAATAAGTTTATTGTTGTTGTCATTAAATGACGAATGATTTTGTCGTGTCATGTCGTCTTTCCTCGTGTTTCTAATCACTATTTCTTTTTGCAGTATAATCTTATGAAGCATCTATCACCTAAAACACATAACCTATGTTAGTTTCAAGATGGTTCAATGCATTCATTAATAAATAATTTAATAATTAAAACTGGAACTCTTGAACGTACTTATGATATAATGACAAGAGATTCTTTCCGTGAATTGGTTTACAACAGATAGTTATAACATCAACTATTACAGAAAGTTTTGTTTTTAGCTTTACGCAAAGTCGTCCATAATTTTGAAGTAATAAACTAGAAGGAAGGCAGCTTGTCAACACAACTCACCGTCAATTCTTGTGCTACTCTTTTACAAACGATGTTGTTGTTGTTGTTTTGAATTAAGCACAAAGCTACACAATGCGCTATCTGTGCTCTGCCCACCACGGGTATCGAAACTCGGATTTTAGCGTGTAAGTCCGCAAACATACCGCTGAGCCACTGGGGGGCGTTTACAAACGAACAGTGAACTGACCGTAATATTACAAAACTCTCACAACTGAAAAGATGAACATGTTCGGTGACTGGATTCTAACTCGCGATCTTTAGATCGTAAGTTGATCGCCCTAACCAGTTGTAAAACGGTAGATTACAATGGAACTTCTACGACTTATGCAACTCAGTTACTTAATATTTCGAATAACAAAAATTCATCTAATCACAGTTTGTTTTTTTATTATTGATAATGAACTCTGAACAAAAGTACAGTATTGTTGAATCATACTGTAAAAATTCAAAACAATATCATTATTAACCATCTGAGAGACACAACAGAACTCTTGTGATAAACGGAAAAAAAACAAACAAAGTACGAATAAAGCAGATGGTTAATAAAATAAAGATCATGTTAAATACGAAGTTAGGGACATTTTTAATACCTACATTTCTTACTCCTTTTGAATGTCTCGAATGCACTACACTGATAAGACAATGTTACGTCATTACCAGTGGACAGCAAAGTAATACTAAACAATAACTGGTGTCTTTCAAACACCTTCAAAAACAGACAGACAGTTATTTAATATAATATTTAATTCGATACTTTTAACTTGGGGGTTCATTAACGAGAAACGAGTTAAAAGTAGGAATATCATTATGTTTATTTACTTTATGGTAACGTTTAACGAGGCTGTTGCTTATAAACTTTTAACTGTGACGTTTCTAATGTTTCTGAATCTAATATAAAACTCCCTTGAGCATAATTTATGCTCTCAATTTAAATATAAATCATTCCTATGTACTGCTCTCAAATTTTCTTATAAAACAAATGAAATTTTCTTGAGTAATCGTAATAAAGAATCAACTTAGAACTCAAACGAATTTTAAACTGCAAATGCAAAACAGACAGTAAACAAATGCAATCACAAAACTTTTTTGAAATAAATGTACAACTACGTAGCAGTGATTGTTCTTCGAAATTGTCTATTTTAACGTACTGTTTTTTGCAAAAAAGCATATTTTGGGGAAAAATACACTTTTAAAATTTGTATGCATTTTGTAAATTTCAAATATTCTGAAAAATTTATTAATATTAGTTAATGAACAGATGCTATATATACTAGTCAAACTTCTATAGCTTGTATTTGAGTACTTTTTAACGATGTAAAAATATGGTAATACGTATTCGTGTGATATAGAAATTAATAAAAACTTGACAACAGAAGCAGTATTAATGAATGCGTGAAGCAAGTTATGGTATTAATAAAATAAACTCTTCATTCGTAGTGAGCAAAAACTTAATAAAATGAGCAAGGCAGAAAAAAACATACACTATTTTGAACACACAGATGTAAGTAAAATCACCAAATACCATTTTGTTTATAACACAAAAAAACGTAACACGACGAGCAAAAAACCTTTTTTTAAAATTTGAATATATATATATATATATATATAATATTGTATGTAATTCAATATTGCATTATTCTATAACTGTGATGATCTGTTGGTATAAAAATTTATTTGTGAAGTTTGCTTTTTGAACAGGTAAAATGCAAATAATTTTTCAGGTGTAAATTACACCCTAGCATTTATTAACACCAATATTTGTTTGTCCCAAGCCAAAATTATCACTCACGTTCACGTCTTTCACTTGAACTGTAGAATTTCTTAATTGCAAAGTTAAAAAATAAGAAATATAAGCATTTTAAGAATTCTTAGAGTTTCTTTCCTTATCTTTATCTTCCTTCTTTTTAAGGTCTGTTTCTATCTGTGAGGTTGAAGATTTATCAGTGGGAGACTCGGGTGCGCGGTTTGTTCCCCGAATACCTATCCCTTTATTTGATCCATCTGAGAGAAGCTTTGGTCTCGGTATTCGCATCATTTGTACATCCAGCCACGTTTCCATCGTTTTCCGTTCACTAAATCGGTAATTAAATTACCAGTATTACACGTTTACAAATCGTTTAGCAGTCGACTTTCACCTTTTTTTGGTTCTTGTGTTGAGATGATAGATATTTGTTTTCGTGAGATCTTCTCAACCAGAACAACTTGACGATGTCGACACAGAAGTTGAAACTAATGTGCTGCAGTTTCTAGTTCACTAATCTTATAATAGATATTCAATTATCGTTTAAGAAGTAACTAAACTTTTAAGCTTGATAGAGCTATTCTTTCGTAATACAGCTACGTTCAAATTCACAAAAGACGTCACTACTGCTCGACTTAGTTCTAACCAGCAAACTACAAAGACGTAAGTAAACGATACCTGAATGAGCGCTGAAACGCGCACTGGATGATCCCAATTGACGTTGTGTTTTTGATTTTTTAATGATTCGCGTTGAAATGCAGTATTTTTGAATAATATTCTACTGACGGAACACTCACTACCCAATACGTAGATAACTGACGAGTCAGGTACAGGTCGCAATACACGCTACAGCTATCTTTTCATTTATCACAAACGGGCAAAATTTGGTTTCTGGGTAACCAATTGCTTAAGCTCCACCAGACGTCTGTTTCTAAGCGACCATGAGTCCTCGAAATTCTCGAATAGGCTTAATCTTAACGTAACAGCATAGTACTCGTCAAGATAACGGGAAAAAAGCAAATGAATACGAACAACAAGTCACTCAGCCACCCCTTGATTACAATTACTTATCTCACTCTTCGTTTTAAACCGTACCCTGACGACGAGTCTGCACACACCTTGGTTCCATTCAAACAGACATTGCGTAACCAGTTATCACCAGCACCTTCAGTATCTACGTAACACCAAAATGTTCACAAACCGTAACTTCACGGCTTTTGTTGGCAAAGGAAAGCGGTTGTCGAACTTATTCCACGCTTATCACTGCCTCCTTTTGCACACCGGATCTGCCCACCTATTGCGGGTCAGCCGCTCGCATTCCCCTTCGCAGGTTCAAGCAGTCGTGACCACCTTCTGCCACGTGCAAAACCGCGCTAGAACTAGTCCTTGCGTACTATTGCACGCACTACAACGCACACCGAAAGCGAAATGACCTTAAGACTTTTATTAATATATCCTTCAAGAAGACAAAACAACAGATAAAAAAGAAAGCAGTTTTCACAATTATTTGATATAACTTTTTTGTCACATAAAGAACCCCAACGTTTTTTGTAGCCTGTTCTGTATTTTGTATTACATAACTGTCTTTCTTGCTAAAGTCATGAATTTCGACACTAACGACCTAACTAAAACATTAGTAATATTCAACACAGATGTATATATAAATATCACACACCCACAATGGGTTCACGTTCCTTTCCTTTACCGAAAAAAAAAAAGTGTTTCCCACATTTTAGACGTTGGTTAAAATTCTTCTATGAAAAATAAAAAAAAAACAACTAAAATATTAATAAATCCTACAAGATAATACTTCTTAACTTTCGTTAACGCAAATTACGGGAAGTCTGAAATTGCGTTGAATATTTTATTTATTTCTCTCTTTCATTTAATTTGTTTTTCACAACACATTCACTTGATGAAACTGCTTTCAGCCATATATCTTATGCACAGTCGGGGCCGACAGTAAATGTGGTTCTGTATGCCTCCTGAGCTGCTCACGTTCAATGAAACATTCTTGCCAAAAAGTCCAAATTAAACTTCTGAGGTGGAAAACAAGCCTTGAGTGAAGGCTAGACTTTTCTTTACGTTTATCTCTTTGTTCGCCGTGTGTTCAATCACCGAATAATAATCAAACTGATAGGTTTATAAACCTCAATAATAGCTTTGGTATAAGATATGAGAACTGTAACATCAAAATATCAGAGGTAGTAAAATATCTGACCCGACATGGTCAGGTTATTAGGGCAATTGACTCGTAATCTGAGTGTCACACCAAACATGCTCGCCCTTTCAGTTGTGAGAACATTATAATTTTGCGGGCAATCGCACTATTCGTTGATAAAAGATTAGCCCAAGAGCTGGCGGTGGATGGTGATGACTAGTTGCCTTCCTTCCAGTCTTACACTGTTAAATTAAGGATGACTAGCGCAGATAACCCTATTGTAGCTTTGCGCGAAATTCAAACAAGCAATTTCATTTTCTTGACAAACTTCTGCGATAACTATTACCACATTTGAAATTCCTACTGGTATTTATCAACACACAATTTCCTAAAATACTGTTATCACTTTTCTATTTTTTTTATTTTGAGAAATAACACCTGAAATGGCCAAGTAGACGTTACTTATTTAAGGTCGAGATGACCAT
The DNA here is from genome assembly GCA_011833715.1 of Carcinoscorpius rotundicauda. NCBI lineage: Eukaryota > Metazoa > Arthropoda > Merostomata > Xiphosura > Limulidae > Carcinoscorpius > Carcinoscorpius rotundicauda. The sequence goes on from CM022400.1 coordinate 21,987,746, forward strand.
GCTTCACGACCTTGAAAGACTGCTGTACAGGTTTTAACCGAATTCTATTCCTCCGGCGATTTTATTTTGTTTAAAAAAAATATGAGGATTTATTTCTAAATTAATTATTTCAGATTAATAGGAGGCGTAATTTTAGTTTGTTTGTTCGTTACACAAACTAATAAAATAGACTATCTGTGTTGTGGTCATTACTGGGATCAAGCCTTAAATTTAACGTTTTAAGTTTTCACACTTACAAATGAGTTACGGAGATAGTGCATCTTTTGTACAAAAAAGAAATACATTCCAATTAGCGGGCAAATTTGTTAAGCTGACAGTTCCCGGGGCTTAGCAGATTTGCCTGCTAATTGGAATGTATTTATCGGAACTTATTTAGCTGGATTTTTTTTAATTTCAAATATATTCTCCAAGGTTTTGTTGATCATTATTTGATACAAAGTGGTTGAGCACAAGTTAGATCTGCTTCACTATGCCTGTTTAAAATACATTGATTAGCAACGAATTTAGTACGTTAAGCTGAATAACTTACTGTTTACATGTACATGTATTCCCTGTGGTTTTGTGGTACTGGTCTACTTACCCAAGTATCGAGTTAGGGTAATTGAGCGCTCTTATCATTTCCTCTTACTCAAATATCCTCATTGTTTTTGCTTGAGGTTAAGAAGCTATATTTGTGTTACTACTATTCTTTACTGTTTTACTTACGATGTAAAACTTTAATAGCTACAGGTGTGGTATAATTAAGCATCAACTGTATTGTAAAACGTTTCTAACGTTGTAATATATTTATTTTTCTTACATTTTATATGGTGTGTGAAGAATTGCAGCCTGTTTATGATATCCGTTCCGTCAGATATATCTGTTATACTCTATTTAACCTCTCAGTTTATAGTTGTGGTGTTAGTATTTCCCTATTTGTCTCTACAATGTAGTTTGCTTAAACTCCACACTCAACATTAACAGTTTCTATGAATAACATAACTATAGCTAGTATAGTACACCTTGTGACGATTAAAATAGCGTGGTACATCATTCATACCCATCCTTCCTACGTACTAATATTAACGAATGTTTAATTGCTAAAAAGTCACACACACACACACAAAGTTGATACATGTTGTCACAGATATTAGTCGGTTAAAGCGAACTATTTCGATGTCTATTATTTTCTAATTATCGTATTTATCTCAGATTCTGACGCCTTCTTGTACCTCTGTGTGAATTTTATTATTTAATGTTTGTTTTTCTGACGCACTTTTAAAACGCGTATTGTTGCGTTTCAATAACTTATTTCCTTTAGTAAAAAAGTGGAACTTTAGGAATTGGTAGACATTTCTACGTTTTAGAAGAAACAACTTAAGTCTGAAAATGTGATAACGAAATCGAAAAATGTAAATGTCGAGTTATCCACAGCACTAAATTTCTTAACATGGAGAAATAATACAACGAAAACACGTGTGAAGATTTGACAGAATCGTCACGTTACGTGACTATTTATAACCCGCAGATTCGAGAAACAGTTCACGTAAACGCTACAAAAATAACGCGACACTCAGTTACCTCCCGTTGTATAATGTGTTTACATGTTGAATTCGCCTCTAGTACACAAAAAGCAGATTGTTGTGTGACTTTACATAATAACTTAAGTTCTTTATTATTTTAAACCTAGGAGAAAGAATCACTGTTATCTATCTGATATCTGTTAATACATAAATATATAAAACATCTAATAGGAGTTTCTTGTTATTTTTATTTTGATATACCGAAACTACGATACCAGAATATTCTTATCAGTAATAAGTAAACACACTTTCAAAACTAAAAGATGGTGTACGATAAATACATCAAATAATTCAGAAGAAAATGAGAAACAAATCTTAATAATCTTAGGGCACAAGTGAAATTAAGAAGACTTAAAACAGTGAGGTTAATGCACTCAAAACACTACAGACTGGCGCAAGTCGCGTGGTACTGGAGGAGGTTACATTTACCCTTTTATTTTATAGCAATGGTTTCCAACCTTTTTTATGCCCCGCACCCCTAAAAAAAGTTTAATATGTTCTCGCACCCATCACAGTAATTATTTATTTAAGAATAAAGGTGAAGATGGCCAAAACAAATTTTTATAATTAGTTTTTAATGATATATAAACAAAAACGAAACATTTGGGAAAGAAAAAATGTTATCTCGCACCCCTGGTTAGGAACCACTGTTTTATAGTAATAAAAACGTGCAAAACAAGAGGGAAAATACTGGATTCAACTGCAGAGGTCCTGTGTTTGTTTTTTATGATTCCTTAAAAATGCAAAAAGATAAAGTTGGTTGTACAGTATATAAACCGAAACTGTTGCAATACTCACTTCATTTATTTAATTACAATATTTACGTATTTATAAACTATATTTATTTAGACGTTTATTTAATATTCTTAAACTGCGATTACTGTAATGCGAAAACGAATCGATACATTGAGTGCGTCCAAGTTCATTGTAATAAAACTTGTCTTACAGATAATTAAGATTTTGGTTGCTGAGTAGTGCAAAAATGTAACTAGGCTTCCTGTAATAAAACTTGCCTTATTAATAATTAAGATCTTGGTTGCTAAGTTCTGAAAAAAATGTAACTAGGCTTCCTGTAATAAAACTTGCCTTATTAATAATTAAGATCTCGGTTGCTAAGTTCTGAAAAAAATGTAACTAGGCTTCCTCTATAACGAAACTTGCCTTACTAGTAATTAAGATACTGGTTGCTAAGTGCTACATAAATGTAAATTAACTCACTGTAATAAGATTTCCATTGATAATTAATGCAAATAAACAAAACTTAAGTATAACTTATTTTGCGCCTATTATAAAGGTCAATAGATAGGTTGCTAAGTGCTGAATATTCTTCAAAAAAAGCGCTAAGTTTGTAAGCACAATTTACAAAATGTTTCATTCGATCGTTTTCCATAATAGCCATTTTAAATGTTAATGGTTTTAAAACTTCACAAAACAAATACGTTTTTCGGCATAAATAGTACCAACAGTATCGTCATTACGCTACAAAGAAATAATGAAATTCTGAGCCTATTGTCCATTATTAATATCGTCATCGCATTGGTACTTGTAGGTCCAACATCGTTTCATGAATTCATTATTAGATTAGTTGAACTAGTCCTACCACAGGTAGGTTATGATGTTAGCATGTTTTAAAACTATCATACATTATACTTCTGTTAGCAATTCCTTGATAAAACCGAAACATGTATAAACGGTCATTATCGTACTTTCGGTTTCAGATCGAAAGCAGCCAGCAGAATGTATTCGGTCCATCAAACCGAAGATTAACGACAGGTTTACTGCAGTTCGATTTTACTTCGTTAAGAAGTTAATCAAACCAGAGATTAACGAGGAGCTAAAGTTGAATTTTACATCGTCAAGAGGTTCACCAAACCGGATATAAATGGTCGCTATACTCATTTATTTAAAGATCAGTCACATTTTTGTATGCACTTACTTGTATTCAAACGTGTGTACTAATACCTTTACGACTGTTTATTTTACCAGAATATAATCATGTTGATATATGAGCATATAATTACATTTTAATCTGTCCTGTAATAAACTGTTTTTGATTAGATTTAAAAAGAATAACTGAGATGCACAAGTTAAAGACAAGAGCTCTTAAATATGAAGTAACAACATTGATTCACCGCCAGATAAGCCTTAAGTTCATAATTTTGTGAACTAGGTACGACCAGATGATTAGGGCACTCGACTCGTAATCTGAGGGTCGCTCCCGGTTTGAAGTTCTGTCATACCAAAACTTGCTTGACCCTCCAGCCGTGGGGGGCGCTATAGTATTACGTTAAATTCCCCTATTCGTTGGTAATAGAGTAGCCCAAGAGTAGACAGTGGATGGCGATAACTTGCTGCCCTCCCTCTCGTATTACACTGCTAAGTTAGGAACGGCTAGCACAGATAACTTTCGTGCAACTTTGCAAAAACGAACAAACATAATTGTCTATCGAGTGTTTCTTGCAAGTTTTGCAAGCCGTTGAGCTTGAATGTAATAAGCTTTACAAAAACATTTTTATTTAAGCCAATGGATTTCATAATCCACAATATCTAGCGTATGATCGACAGAATCCATCTGACCTTTCAAAGCACCACTCAGTTTCGAATCTATTGATAATCACAGACATAGATTACCTCAGGCTTACTATCCTCGTGAGTTTCCAACAGCTCACTCCCAAGACTCCATCTTCTCTCTTCTGTTACACGACTGGAGACTCGACGTTCTTCAGGGTTGACTCCTTCGCCTCCACTACTGTGTCTTCTGAGAGTGAGTCGGCGAAGAAGGGTCGCGGGGCTAGTCCCCTTTATATCTCTTTTGATGGAGCGACGGGGAAGGAGTCTGGAGGATTTCCATGGATCAGATTTGCTGTGGTTATCTGAGACCTGAAGCCTAGAGCCGTGCGCACTCCTAATTAGAACAACACAAATAAACGTTGAGGATTATCGCAGATAGGGTTCTAACTCTTAAAATAATTTACTTGGAAGAACAAAATGAAGAATTATCAAATATAAGATGGAAGTAATGTTGAGTGCAGATTCTCGTGGTGGTGTTTTTTTTCCTTTTCCTTTTTCTAGTGTTTTCTCGCATTGAGTCAAGCTCCGAGTGTCTAGAAATATGGAGAAAGCAACAGGGAATACTAAAATGTATGATTATAATGTTCACGCCCGTTCTCATTTTTTTTCGATTTTCCAACTCTAAATAAATGAACAATAGGAGCTCAAAAATATTGACATTAAAAATTTTTATCTATAACAAAATAAAAAAGTCATAAAGTATTGTGAAGCAAATATTGAAGTCAGTGTTTTACTACGTCTTACTACATAATTCCTTACAGATGGCGATAATATATGTCTGTCTGTGTGTGTGTACATATATATCGTCATGACCTTACTATCAATGTAACAAAGTGTGATATTAATTTAATAAGACTGAGATATATCAAATAACTAAAAACGTACTTGGTTTCAATGATTTTAATAATTCAGGAAAGTAAGTCATTAAAAATGTTTAAAAGACTGTAATGAAATCACGTAAAATACTACGTTTATTACTTGTTGTGGGAACCGAAAGTTGAAATTTTTCCTAAATGCTTTTTATTGAGTTAATCTCTAATTGGTGTTTTAAGGAATATATCCGCACTCTAGACACTTAATGCTCTTGTTTTCTGTAAGAGTTAACATAATTAATTGTGGAATTCAGTATGCAGAAATAAATAAAATAATGTTATTGAGGAAATTGAACACCTCTATTAAACACTAACAATATAAGAAAAAACGTTTCTCGTATTGGGTTACGATATATCAAGTGTCTTGTTATAAATTATACAAATGTCGTACTTTAAATTATCTCAGTCTGTACTATCCCAGCTTTACCTGATGTTAAGAAACCTGCAATATTTTAAGGTAAAATATAATATGTTTGAATCAGTGAATCACTAGATTGCGAAGCTTTTAATATTATTGTTCTGTTTTACATATACAGAAATATTTTTTTTCAACAAAACAACTTGATACTTCAATATTTCATAGTCTAGGCTAAAAGCATACTGTACACTCATAACGTTAATCCTCGAATGGGCTACCTCTGTTATAAAAATGTCTGGGAAGATGTATTAAAGGTTTCAAGGCAATTCATTTATAATGTTCATATTCTGATTTTTTTTAAAAAATTCCTTTCAAGTTTCTGCATCATAATTGTATGATAAAATATACACTCAGCCGAATGCCTGAGAGCACGTGGGACATGTAGACCCATGATATTAAGAGGCCAGGTATCAATAACTGTAAGTGATATTATATAAGAGCGTATTTTATATAGTTTATATTATTCTGTTTATTATCTGTGCTAATAGATGGCATCATTAAACTTAAAGCATCGTGGGAAGAATGTACACAGCTTTGTTCATATTTTTTGCCGTCAAAAAATAACAGTTGAGTAAAGAGAGAACACATGAGAGTAACATAGACAATATTCAAAGAGGTGAGTCATGTTTCTTAAGGAGCGAGTTTATTATGAAACAAGCACAATAAATTTAGGGAGTTAGTAAGCTTTCCCTCTTACATTAAAGGTTCTTACCTAGCACTATTACTCATTCCATAAATAGACCTATTTCCACCGGCCACGTCTACATCGCTGTCTTGACTCGATGCGCCACTATTTTCAGCAGGTGGCCCCACCTTGTGGGGTGCTAGATGATCTGGGACAGTGAGACGATGATGGTGTGAATTTTTTTGTTTTCGAAAGCTTCCACGCGGTGAATGAGCCTCTTTCTATGGGTAAAAACCAAAATGCCCCTTTTGCTAAAATACAAGATTAATTTTAAACCAAATATTTCTTTGTAGTTTTAATTTAATTTATAACGTAGAAAAATAGAAAATAATTTGTTATACAGGCGTAACATTTATTAACACCAATTTCATTTTCTCTACACTTTTTTCTTTTTGTTAATAGGCCTGGCATGGCCGAGCGCGTTAAGGCGTGCACTCGTAATCCGAGGGTCGCGGGTTCGCGCCCGCGTCGCGCTAAACATGCTCGCCCTCCCAGCCGTGGGGGTGTATAATGTGACGGTCAATCCCACTATTCGTTGGTAAAAGAGTAGCCCAATAGTTGGCGGTGGGTGGTGATGACTAGCTGCCTTCCCTCTAGTCTTACACTGCAAAATTAGGGACGGCTAGCACAGATAGACCTCAAGTAGCTTTGTGCGAATTTCCAAAAACAAACAAACAAACTTTTTGTTAATATCAATATAAATTTTGAACATTGTAATAACTACACTCTAGTGAAAGTAAGTACTATGAAGGATACAAATAAATTCTATATAACTAAACTTATACGATTTGCCTGTCCTTACAGTGATGAACCAATAAAAACATTTACTAGAACTCAACACTAACGCAAAAAAATTATGATCCAATTCACTTTATTATGATGCTTTTCTTCAATAATAATGACGCCACCTACCGAGGGTGATATCAACAATGTTTGTGAATTTTCCGACTGCTCTGTGGCTTGTTTGACAACTTCCTTACTCTGAAGCATGTAAAAATTATAAGAAAAAAGTATAAATTAGGAGTATTGAAGTTTAAAGCAAACGTTTTCAGAAGCTAAATAAGATTATACTTTTTTAAATTTAACTTTATTTATCAACTCTATAATACTGTTATCTACTGACATGCCAACTTAGCAAATAATATAAGTTAGTTTTACCGTGTTTACTCACCTTTATAGTTTGTATTTCACATTTGTATATCAGGTCATCAAATTTCTTCAAATCTTCTCGTCTTACAATTCCTCGGATGTGAGTCATCAATAGATACTGAGCAGAGAAAAATAAATCAATTTCTATTTTATTAATTTTGTTTTTCACTTGCGGAGACATTTGAAAATTCCAAAAAAAATTCAGACATCCTTCAACGATTTAATAAGCTATTAAACTTTAGAGTCACTCTATTAACAAGTTAGGCTTACTTAAACTATATATCTATAACAGTTAATATTTAAACGTTTTTAGTGGAATTCCCATTGGTAGAACAGAATCAGCCTACGTCGTCTGGGAAAAAATACAAATAAAAATTGAAGATTATCAAATATGTATAATTTTTTTGTTAAACTTGCGGCGGCGAAAAAACAAATTTACACGTATTAATGATTTTGAGCAAAGGATAAGGAATTCTAAAATGAATTCTAAAACAATTTTACGTTGAAAGCAATGCATACATGTATATATCTATTCAGTAGATCTATACGATTTTATTCACCACGTGATAAATGTTAACCTCATAAAATATTCAAATTTTGTTTAATACTACAATCTACTACTTTAAATATGAAATGAAAAATTAAAAGACAACTTTAGAATTTGTTTTATGTTTTTGTCAAAGCACAAAACTACACAATGGGCCCTATATTCCGTAACCGGGGGTGCACGTCTTAGAAAACATGTTGACCTGATCATCTCAGAAGTTTTATTTGCTTTGTTTCGATTTTTCACATCTTTCGGTTAAGATGTTAATGTACGATGATATATGAGGATATTAGCTGTTTGTACAACACAAATATCTTAAACATGTTGAATAGAATTATCTGTCAGCTACTCAAACAGAGGTAAAAAGAGTTAATAACCTCACCTTTTCTGGGTTTACCAACAACTCCATCAAGATTGCTACGAAGGCGTCTACAGTCATGGCTCTTGTTTCGTATTCGTTACAGTAATAAGCCAAACATATTTTCTCACTCTCAGTCAGTACTTGCTGTGCTCTATGATATAAGATCTTTTCGGCTTCTTCCGTGGGTGAGGTAGATATAGCCTGGGCAACAAAGAGGTTAACCGGTATTCAAATAACAATAACAAATCCAAGTTTTCCAATATCATTGTAAAAATCTCTTATTTGGACGTTTGAGATCTGTAAAGCCTTTCCAATTTCACCAAATGATTGGACAATAGATTTTTAAACTCAAAATTTCATTAAGTATAGTGTGTTTTAAGCATGGGATGTTTTTACATTTGTCTTACTTTTTTGAATCTATGAGAGAACTTCGAATTGTTGCTAATAACCAGTTAAGAATTAGCTTTTTATTCATAGATAACTCAAATATTCTGAAACACAACCAACATATACCCTTTTTGTTGTTGTTTTTACGTAAAATAGTGTATAGAAAAATATTATCATTTGTTTTACCTCAACAATATTCAATGAAGAGGTCTGGAAACGTTCTATAGATCGTTGTACACTTCAACATAGTTATTTTATAATAAACTATTACAACTGAAGAAATAAGCGTTTCAAGGGCTCTCATTGGCTCATCCTTTAGGTGTATATGACTAAAAATCAGGTTTCGATAACCATGGTGGGTAGAGTACAAGTAGCAAATTGTATAACTTTTGGCTTAATAACAAAGAGAAGAGTTTTTGAAATGCAGAACAACAATCTATAATTATATAACTGAGAATCTTACAATGAATTATTGTAAATTATTGTCAATTAGTACTTTTTCGTAGTAATAGACTAAACTGTTCTGATTACTTTGAAAGCACTTTTACGATGTTAAATAGCTGAATAAATGTACTGTAAAGTAATTTTAGTCTTAATGATGGATTTCATTGAAATATTCTTGAAATATCTAGACACGGGTGTTATTTACATAAGATAACGTAACAGAGGAATATACAGTGTTAGAATACTTTGTAAAACGGTTTTGTTAATATCTGAAGTGTGTTATTATTGAAAATACGTTTGTGAACGTTTGTCTTACCTCCAAGTCTCTGGACTTCTCCCGTTTTCTGGAGCTTCCTCTTCTAGATAACCTACATAGAAAACCTTGTTCTAAGTAACACGATTGTTGGGATTTTTAGAAGTATTCACGTTAATAATCAACTAACAAAATTTCTCTCAATAAATGTACAAAACCAATGTTAACGCCCATTTTTTTAAAAAAAGGCTTTCTTCGTCAACAACTGAATAAAGTAGAGAAAACGAGAAAAACTGTATATTTAGGTGATTCTGTTAAAATAGGTATGTAAAAGATACAGTTCTACTAGTAACAATTAATACTTTATATTCGTGCTAGTTTATATAGGCCGTAAATATCGTTCACGTTTTTTGGCCAGATGCACATCATGGTAATTAGGGTTCTCGACTCGATATTTGCTAGTCGGAGCTCGAATCACATCATTGAACATGCTCGCCTATTGTTGACTATCTGCTTTCCCTCTAATCAATCACTTCTAAATTTGGGATAGCTAGAGCAGATAGGCCTGGAATAGATTTTAACGAATTTCAAAATAGAAACAAGTTTAAAATTTTAGTCGTTAATTATCTTGTCTTTCTTTTTATGCCATTATTAAGCCTAATCTAAATCGAAGAGCTTGCCAAAATAGAACAGAAAACTACAGTAAATCACACCAAAAAAATAGCTTTCTTCAATGTTTAAAAATAAGCGTATTTCGTTCAATTTCTGTCACGTTCACCGCTTATACGATTCCAATTATAAATAAACTAGGTGAGATATTAGGCCATTAATAGGCTGGTATGAAAAGTAAGATCAATGTAGTAACATGTAACAATCGCTAAACTTCAAAATCTTAACTAAAAATTATGAAATTGAAAAAAACAGACAGTCGGATTATCTGGTTGTGAAACTGGATTTAAACATGCAATGTGATATATAGTGTTTTTTGAATAAAAAAAGTGTTTGTCCTGAAATAGATTACAGGAGGTTATGTTAGCAATTATGAGCAAATAAAAATACCAGAATTTATAATACAAATAGGGGATGACACAGGTTACCACACTTTCGTGACTTTTGCATGTAGTATGATAAGTATAATGCTAAAATATCTACCCATAATAAATAAGGGCGTGCTTGGATGATGTATGTGTATGTGTGATCGCCATAACTCTAACTCTGAAGGGAAAAAACTTAAAAGCTTGAAATATCTTACCCATACTGAGCTGACCCTGAAAGTCTGCACAATGGATATTACTTATCTTATCCATTTACGTGCGAAAAATCACATAGAAAATAAATGGTTCTTCGTATAACAACTTCTAATATATATAGATAAGTTAGTGCATTTTGGTGACAATGAATTCTAGCAACGGTTTCTATGTCTTGTTGCTTAGCAATAAAAGTATATAGGTTATATTTTTATACTAAAATGAATTAAGAATAAGTGTACTATGAACCCGATCAAAGACGAGTACTTTCCACTTGCACAATAATAATGTAATTACAATAATTTCAAAAAGAAGAAGAAATAGAAACCTGAAATTTCGTACACATACTAAGTGGACCCTGAGGTTGTGCACCTGGGTATTTTTGCTTACCTGCGTTTGCGTATGTATCTTTTTGTAAGAAAAGAAAGCAGAAATCCACATAGAAAGTTATGTGTGATTGCCATAGCTTCAAGAGCAAAATAATTTAGAAATCTGAAACTTTGTGCCTATAGGAAGCGAAACCTGAAAGTGTATACCTAATAATTATTACTTTTCATATCCACGGGCATGCGTGAATGCGCATCTTTTCAATCAGGCAAAACAGCAAGAAAACCTCATAGAAAAGGCAAGCTATCAGAAATTCACATATAAAAGAAGTGGTTTTTTATAATGCAAATATAAATCACAGACAGACTGACTCGCATTAGTGCACACTTGTATGTATGCGTAAATGTGATCACCATAGTTCCAAGAAGAGAGAACCTGGAAATCTGACATTTTGTATCCTTATTAAGTGGCTCCTTGGGGCTCGCACCTGGGTATTATTACTTGTATTCGTGAGCGTATATACGTACACATCTTTCATAAAAAACATTTAAAAATGTGTGCGTTCATGAGCATCTTCTTAAAGAAGCAAGCTAGAGAAAAATAACATAGAAAAGTAATAGTTTATTACATTACGAGTATCATTTAAAACATCCAAACAGAGAGACACGCAAGTATGTTTGTGAGTGCGTGATTGTCTATGTAGGTGTCATCGCCGTAGCTCCAAGATGAAATAACCTAGAAACCTGAAAGTTTACACCCGTGCTAAATGAATCATGAGTGTACACCTGCCTATTACTTATCTTATTCTCGTGCGTGTGTGCGTATTTTAATAAAACAAATAATCGAAAAATTCACATAAAAAAGAACTGTGATTTCCATTGCTCCAAGAAGAAGAAACCTAGAAATCTGAAATTTTGAACCCATATTGAGTGGACCATGAGGATGAGCACCTGAGTATTACTTATCCACTCGCGTGCACACGTGCATGTGGGTGCAACTTTTAATGACAAAAGCCAGTGAAGCACCACTTATAAAAGACGTGATTCCTTATATAATAACTTCTAATATATAGAAAAGACAACGCAATTTGTTAAAAATGCATTCCAATAATGGCTTTTATGTCATATAGATTAACTTTTATGCTAAGAAGGGTTCAGAATGCGCACACTGTCAAACTATTAACCTTAGCTAAACCCGATAATTTTGCTTATAGGTAATAAAATAGGGATAACTAAGACAGAATTTTTCTTTACATATACGTGATATATAGATTATCATAGGTCAAAAAATCTAAGACAAAATCCAAAATTTTGACTTTCTTAAAGTCAAACATTTATTTATTAAACTAAGTATTACAAGATTTTCTTGCAATTTATATTACAAAATCTAAACATTTAAGAAAATTTTTGAAAGATACGAACTTTTTTGTTAGTCATAACTATATTTGCCACATTATTTCAGAATGGGTCATGTATGGTAATTTATACAAAGAAAACGACAACAAATAAGTATACAGAATGATTTATTGATAATCAATAATATGCGTCTTAATTTACAACATAAGATCTGGATTTATCATGCTTTCTGTATATGTTCACAATATTTATAGTTATTATTTCTAATATAATACTATTTTTGATAATATTTATGAATCATGCAAATCCAGTTGTATACATCATTGTTCTCATTACCAGCTCCTTTTATGTCATCAAAACCAAAGTCATCATAATTTGTATTCTCATCTTGGAATTTATCCTCAGTTCATCATTTACAGAAGTATGCAGATGAAAACCTAAGAAACTTACACCTACTTCTGTTCTGAGAACAGGTGTCTGTTGAGCAGTTAAATTCAGCAGATTTCAACAATTCAGATGAAGCGATGTCTGTTATTCCAAATGCTTGTTTTGGGACTATGTTTCAACCCAAACTTCGTCACTTCAATAGCACATCTGATGGTTCCTGCAGTTGAGGTCTTTTGGTGTACTGCAAACACTGCTGGATCAGATGGGGATATGGACTTGAATTTAGGGATTGTATCCTTATTGATGAATATGGCGTGACGCAAAATAATAAAAAAATTCTCGGTTCTAGAGCCATATAAAACCAAAGAAACATGATAGAACCTTACTAGCTCTTTCATGCTATTATTATGGTCTCTCACAGATGATAAACCCGGACCAACCTTATTTAAGATAGGTATATATTGTCTAATCATGTATTGTTGTAACTACAAGTCATGATTGTGTCTCTGGGTGGCAGTAAAGTGTCTATATAGCCTAGTTTGTGATCTGTGTATGTAGCTTCAAATTCATTGGTATTTATTGAACTCTTCATATATCTGTCAAATATAATGTAAGCATCGTGTTTTTTTCTCTGCTGCCCAAAGAATTTAGCAAAGGACTATATTAAAGTTCCTAGTTTTGACCACGTAACACGTGACAGCATCCCATTGCCATTTACAACTTTATCGGCTAATGCGGTTTGATTATCGATCTATACTACAAGTTCAGAAATTACTTGTTCTTATTCATGTTGTCAAAGACGTCGTCATAACAAAAGTACCACTGTTGCCAAAGTCGTCATCATAACGAAATTTCATTTACAATCCAACATGCCGCTTCTGATCAATAACAGTTTCTTTTGCCAAAGGTCATTCAATACTTATTTGGTAAATCAGTGTTTATTTTCATACAAGAATATATTTCCGCTTTTGGTCTCAGAAGTTTGACCTTTTGAATTTTGTTAACCTCCAGATTTAATTGATTGTTCCGCAGTTAATTAGACGTCAGAAAAATGCCACTATATCGTATAATTTGTGTCCTGAAAGTTTGAATAAAATGTTTCAAGTTAGAAATTAATGGTTGTTTGTTTTATCGAATTTCGCGTAAAGCTATACGAGAGCTATCTGCGCTAGCTGTTCCTAATTTAGCACTTTGACACTAGTGGGAAGGCAGCTAGTCATCTTCACTCACCGCCAATTCTTGTGCTACTTTTTACCAACGAATAGTGGGTTTGGCCGACATATTATATCACCCCTACAGCTCAAAGAACGAGCACATTTTAGTGTAACGGGGCTTCGGACCCGTGACCTTCATGTTACGACCCAAGTGCCCTAAACATTGGTCATACTGGGCCATTAGAAATCAATTAAATCTTTCAAAATTCTGCAGTAGTTACTGATGTTGAAATGAAAGAATACCCAACCACTGCAAATGTTTCCATGCTATCTCAATGTGACGTACGCAGTGATCTACACTATATCTAATTTCTTACATATATCTAACTCGAAATACAGAGGCTTATTGCCTAACGGTATTGTACCTAACAATTGTAATATTAATTTCTGTGTAACAATCGATACAAAACACATTAAAAGCGTGATCACAAAAATCCAGAGATAATATTTAATGGCTCAGTACTTATCAATCAAAATAAATTTAAATATTAATTTTTACGTGATATTTGAAACAAAACGCAGACTCAGGGCGTGAGCTCGGAGATTCAGAGATAATAATTAACAGAAAGCGATCGCATAATTTTACATTACGGTAAAAATGTTACGCACTAAACCTATAAGAAAAACCGTTTCATGAATACAAACACAGTTGACTGGTATAACGTTAGGTTATATGGAAGAAAATTCTTTATTATGTTTCACCTTTAGTGTAATTTAATTACATTGTTACGATATTTTTAGTTTCAATTTTGGGAAAAGAATTTTAGTAACTGGAAAGTGTCGTATAAGGCAACGCAATTGTAATTGGTTGTCACGCCATATATTTAATGCTCTTTATCACATAAGGTGCTAAGTTTTCTCTACAGGGCGAGGTCCTAAATCTTTCTTTCTCCAGTATTTCTAGTAATTCTTGTCTCATCATTATGTTGCATGATTCTCTTATCCTATTCAACCTATCAGATCATGCAACACTGATTTACGTATGTAATGACCTTTGATAACCATTATATCCCAAGATGTAAAATAGATATGGTGTACAGACGTTTAGTTGAAAGTATTAACTTTATGTATCTTATCATACAATACCAATTTTGGCATTTATTATCTTATCCATAAATATACCAGTGCAATAAAATACAATTGTTTTGCGATATAACCTGGTGTGCTGTTTTATCCGTTATAACTTACTTTGTGTTTTATCTGGCTACTTTAGCCGTCACCTACACGTATACGCTTTTGTAGAACTCCGTTTATTTGTACGTATAAACTAAACTGGACATAAAATGTTGCAGAAGATTGCTTAAGCTGTATAAGAACACATGTATAATCATTATGTTATTTTCTGCACTACAATGGGTAAGAGTAATAATTCTTTCGATTTTCACTCACGGGAGTATGATAGAAGATACCCATCGATTTTCACTCACGGGAGTATGATAGAAGATACCCATCGATTTTCACTCACGGGAGTATGATAGAAGATACCCGACTAGCTCGATGTCTTTAATTAAAATTAACTTTTAGTCACCAACTGTTCAAAAACGTTTATCAGAGTATGAACAGCGGTTACTGAAAGGAAATTCTTCTGTGACTGTCAACCATTAGTGAATACAATGCATAGCATTGTACGAAAAGCATCAATCGATTCCTTTAACAGTGTTCAGGGTTCGATCATTTCCTGCTATAACATACGAAGTACATTATACGAAATAATCACATGAAAGTTAACACCCTGTCCAAAAACTGCTACGGATTATTATTTATACCTTACCGAATCATATAAATATTGCACAAACAAATGTCTGGCATTCTCTATATTAGAATATAAAAGATTAATAAACACAGAAGAGTTAAAGTGCAAATCGTTGTGTTTTTATATATATATATATATTAAATTAAGCCTTACATTATTCATGTCTAAAGAACAGCTGAAGTGTTATAAATACAGTAATTGCTTCTTCCTCTTACAAACAACTGATATAACAGAAGAATGTACGTTATATCAAAAGATTTCTTTGTAATTTTTTCAACTATATTATCACAGTTCTAAAGCTTACCGTGGTGACGAAAGTTGTTGATGTTCTTCGTACCAAGACTGTCCGCTGTAAGGAGTGCAAGCATGTGGGATTTTTCCCACGTACCGGACGGTCATAGTCATGCGCGGTGAAAATTTTAGAATGTCGACAGCTTCATCGTGTCTGATAGACTTGAAGCTTTTGTCATTAACAGATAATATTTGATCACCAACCTGGATTCAAAAATACGTTGAAATAACATTACACAGAATATTTTAATGTTCTAAAAAAATATACATTTTGCAAGGGAAAATAATTTACTCAAATATTTTTAAAGCATACTTGAAAATTGTATATTTGGGTTTTATTTAAGTTTATGGTTGAAAACATTTTACGTAATGCATTATTTTCAAAAACTTCCAGATAGCTATTATTTCGAAACTTTCACAAGTGCCACTAGGTGTTTGTATTCAGTTACATCAATTAAAAAATGTTTAACAGTAGAGCATCTTATAACTCGAATGTTAATAAACAACAGTGAAAGAGGCTTTAAAAAGTAAAGGTTTATCTACAGTTTACACGCTTAACACAACCGTGTTAGGCTTATACTTCGGAAAGAGAAATCAATGAACATGATCAGATCTTCATTAAGTTAAAAATGAGTAATTTGATATTCTTACGTCTTTCAAGTATTACAACTGTTACAGCTCGAGTGATATAAAGCAGAGTGAACACAGATTTTGTATTTTTAACAACCATAATTGTAGTGGGGAGTAAGTTAGGTGCGCTTTGTTTGTATTAATGCGCAACGCTACACTGTTAACGATCTATATTTATATACTACACATGAGACTAAATGAAACTATTGTAGAATGTTTTGTTTTATTGCTACTTTTAAATCGCATGTACTCCTGAATAAGTCGCGCTACAACTAGTGTAAATACTGAACATACGATGATAATAAAGTATTAAGTTATCAAAGTATGTTTACATACTTTATTTTTATACATAAGTATATTTTTTCACAATATTTACGATGAGCAAAGTTTTTAATATATCTTAATGTAATTGAAGAGTTATGTAATGAAATTTGTTAAAATAGGAACTATGTTGGATTTAGCACAGTCGACAAGGAAAGAATACACGCACAATAAAAGAATATCTCTAGGTTTCTTGTGCGGTTTTTACTGTTTGTTTTTCAGTTGAAATTGCAGATTTAATCTACCAAATATATGACAGTTAGGTTTATAATATTGGAACTACCAACTACTGCAAGCACCTGATGTGTTATTTTAAGTGAGCTTTTGATATAACTTTCTTGTAGATGGCGCTATGAGAAAGTCAGCAGTTATATTATTTCTTTCTTTTTTTAAGTCAACGGATATACAGCGCTAAAATAATGGAGTTCGAATCCCCTCGGCGGACTCAGCAGATAGTCAGATGTGGCTATGCTATATGAAAACACATACTTTCTTTTTACCTGTTCTTCATGTCCTGCGAACGTCTGCTTAGCACAGTCTTTGGCATGAACATAACATTGAGGTAAAATGTCTTTAAGACACAGAAGACACAATAAACAAAATATGTCAATACTACTTAAATTAAATTATTGAATAGGGATTCTTATTTGGTGTATTTAGGATTTTGGCCTTTTCTATTACATATAGAAATTAAATTTTACAAAAATTACTTAATTAATATATGAATAATAATTAACCATAAAAGAAGAAATTATAAGTTCTTATTTTTTAATAACTGATAAACTTCCTGATGCAAAATAAATACAGTACGGAAATATCTTTTTATGTATGAATGAGTAATTATCACACATAAAAGTTGTGTAGAATGGTACAACAAAATAGCATTTTGTAAATGAAGAAAGTGGCATGTTAACATGAAATACAAGGCTCTGCGGTTCAAATTAGCTCACACACCCTCGGGGCTATTTAAGCCAAAAAAAAAAGAAGATAATTGGCTAGACGTATTTTGCAGTGATTCTCTCATAGCGGCCCGGCATGGCCAAGTGTGTTAAGGTGTGCAACTCGTAATCTGAGGGTCGCGGGTTCGCATCCCGGTCGCGCCAAAAATGCTCGCCCTTTCAGCCGTGGGGACGTTATAATGTGACGGTCAGTGATGTCGAGAAAACCCACTTGTAGAGAAATGCATATGCTAAAACGACACGTTTGGGTTGAAAAAATATTTTACATAGAAGAACGAACAACGTTTCGACCTTCTTCAGTCATCGTCAGGTTCACAAAGAAAGAGATAACTGACCGGAAGCTGACCACATGTTTGAAAGGGGTTGTATAACTGAGTGACGGAATGTAGAGGGCAGTGTTAGATGTTTGAATATATAATTTTATTTATTTTATTATATTAATATAGGTATAAAGGCATTCCTTTATATTGGTTTATTTTGGGTTTTAATAGTTGTATAAGTAAGGCTTTTTTAATTTTGCGTTTGTTTATGTTTGTTTCTTTATTTAGTATTTGAGTGTTTTCTATGGTTATGTTGTGTTTATTTGACTTGCAGTATTCGAAAACGTGTGAAGGTGACTTTTTATGTTCTTTGAATCTGGTTTCCACTTTCCCACTTGTTTCTCTAACACCGCTCTCTACATTCCGACACTCAATTACACAACCCATTTCAAACATGTGGTCAGCTTCCGGTCGGTTACCTCTTTCTTTGTGAACCTGACGATGACCGAAGAAGGTCGAAACGTTTTTCGTTCTTCTATGTAAAATATTTTCACAACCCAAACAAGCCGTTTTTGCATATATAATGTTACGGTCAATTCCACTATTCGTTGGTAAAAGAGTAACCCAAGATTTGGCGGTGGGTGGTAATGACTAGCTGCCTTCCCTCTGGTCTAACACTGCTAAATTAGGGACGGCTAGCACTGATAGCTCTCGAGTAGCTTTGTGCGAAATTCAAAAATAAACAAACAAAAGCTCTCATAACGTAACCGAACTAAGTCTGGGACATCCCTGAACCTAATAAATTTTGCCAATATTCAATAAGATGATAATGGAAGCAAACCCCATCGAATAGTCTCCTGATTAGAGAAAAATAAAAAGCAAGATCAGCCAAATCAGACAAAAAAAGAAGGATAAGGAAGCAGCTGAAGAAAAAGTCCAAGGAGGTGTTTCATTATGGGTTCCGTACTTATTGGAAGGTGTTTCATTATGGGTTCTGTACTTATTGGAAGGTGTTTCATTATGGGTTCTGTACTTATTGGAAGGTGTTTCATTATGGGTTCTGTACTTATTGGAAGGTGTTTCATTATGGGTTCTGTACTTATTGGAAGGTGTTTCATTATGGGTTCTGTACTTATTCTAAATCAACGTACGGGTTCTTCCCAGAAAAAAAACTAAATTATAAAATAATTTTCATTTATTTCCATGAAAAAAAGAAGGAAAAACAAAATAACAAGAAAATAGAGAGAAAAACGACCTGGAAAAGGGTTCAGTTTTCCGGAAAATGTAACTGAAATTGTAATTTTCAAAAGATCATAAAATTTCGAATACTGATGCCTAAAAAAAATTAAAAACCTTTGAAATATTTGTTGCTGTTCTTTTTCAGTAATAAATGGTCTATTTGAGTTTTCAACTTCCGCAGTTAACGTGTCGCAAAAATCGGTAATAAATTAAGATATTTTGCCACCACTGCGCAACGTTATACGTTAGGTGTTAAAAGTAATTAAGTTCACCTTCTTTCTGATAGGTATTTTTAGGTAGTTTTGTTTTCTGACGATCAAGAAAAACGAAACAATGCATTAGAATCAGAACAACAAATTCAAGAGCATATAAATAAAATATAAGGAAGATAAATGGACGAAACTGACATTGACGAACAAAACACTCGTTATTTTATAAGTTTACATTTTCAGCTGTATGGACATTATAATTTGACGGTCAATCCCACTATTCGTTGGTAAAAGAGTAGCCCAAGAGTTGGCAGTGGGTAGTGATGATTAGCTGTCTTATTTCTGGTCAAAATTAGAGACGGCTAGTGCAGATAGCCCTCGTGTAGCTTTGCGCAAAATTCAAAACAACCCAAATCAATTTTATAAGTAGTTGCAGCACGAAAATTAAATATATTTTCAATGATAAAGCATGCAGAGTCAGTGTTTATGTTCCTGTCGAACTCATTATTTTCCTTCATATAAGCTGAGCTAGAAGTTGTTAAAGTCTGATTTGCCAGTATAGAGACATTGATTTATTGGTTGAGCTTCATCTTGTTCTTCTTAACAAAGACCAATAATAACAAGAAAGCTGACTCAGTCTTTGTCTCCAGGGTAACGCAAAATGTTCATTTCTGGAAGCAGGAAGAGTCCGTCTGATGAGAACGAAATGTCCTTCAATAAAGATTAGAGCAAAGAGTCTGTTCACAGAACTAGAACACGAAAAGCGTAGAATGTGACTGAGACAAAGCGAAGATATTAAGGGTTAAATTGTTTATTAGAATAGATTAAACACGTGAAATTCAGGATTTAAAATGTTAATGTCTTTATGTACAAATAATATGTTTTTATCAGTATGAGCTTTATATATATATATATATATGTGGAACTAAATAAAAGCATTTGGTATGTTTGGCTGTTATTCACAGTCATGATAAGGATTAGAGATACTTTGAATATATTCTTATTAGTCTTACCAGATGAATCAGCCGTAAATCTACAGATTTGAAATACTAAATTAAGGATGGTTGAATCCCTGCAGTGGAAAAACCGCAGATAGTCCATTGTGTAAATGCGTTTTGAAAAAGTACAGCGGGAATCTAATTCAATTCTTTTTCTTTTTAATAAAGAAAATAGTTAACCAGCTTAAACTTCCAACTGATCAAACTAATATTTTACTAATCGTTGTAAAAAAAAAAACAGTTACTTTTATTTTAGTAATACTTTATTTTAAGTGAAACTAAAACAAAAAAAAACATCTTACAAGTGATATTTTTAAAGCTTTTGGGCCAGTGATTGATATTTTGTCCGTATTTAACAGACTAAAAAAGTTTAACATTTTCTATTCCTATTGTTTTACTTATAGTTTACGTTTTGTGAACAGCCCGGCATGGCCAGGTGGTTAAGGCACTCAATTCGTAATTCTAGGGTCGCGGATTCAAATCCTCCGTCGCACCAAATATGCTCGTCCTTTCGGCCGTGGAAGAGTTGTAACATGACGGTCATTCCCACTATTCGTTGGTAAAAAAGTAGCCCAAAAGTTAGTGGTAGGTGGTGATGACTAGCTGCCTTTACTTTAGTCTTACACTGCTAAATTCGGGACAGTTAGCGCAAATGGCTCTCGGGTAGCATTGTACAAAATTAGAAAAAAACAAAAACTAATCCTCTTAAAACTGATATTTTTAAAACTAAGTTGTAGAGCCATGTGATCATTTCGTAAAATAAAAATAGTCTGGTAACTATTTATATCCGTAAACTTTTAAAAATTATGTAGTCAAATCAGAAAAATTTGTTTTGTTTGTTTTTTGGAGTTT
Organism: Carcinoscorpius rotundicauda; assembly: GCA_011833715.1. Lineage (NCBI taxonomy): Eukaryota > Metazoa > Arthropoda > Merostomata > Xiphosura > Limulidae > Carcinoscorpius > Carcinoscorpius rotundicauda. The sequence goes on from CM022400.1 coordinate 22,009,037, forward strand.
CGCACAAAGCTACTCGAGGGCTATCTGTGCTAGCCGTCCCTAATTTAGCAGTGTAAGACTAGAGGGAAGGCAGCTAGTCATCACCACCCACCGCCAACTCTTGGGCTACTCTTTTACCAACGAAAAGTGGAATTGACCGTCACATTATACACCCCCACGGCTGGGAGGACGAGCATGTTTAGCGCGACCCTCGGATTACGAGTCACACGCCTTACGCGCGCGGCCATGCCAGGCCCATCAGAAAAATGTAAAACTGATTAGCTTTGTAAAGATCCCAATCTGTTGAAGTTCACACAGTTAAAAACTAAGGAATCTGCAAAATTCGTTGTTTAAAGAATTACAAACAGCAAGAAAGATTTGATTTATGATTTGTTTATTCTATTTTTTAAAACTCTTTAATTTTTCAACAATTCAAGTTGCAAAGAATCCATTGGTAGTTTTTTGTTTGTTTTGTTTTTAAGCAAAGCCACACTGGGCAATCTCTGTGTTCACCGTGAAGAATCAAATTCCAGATTTAAGTGTTATAACTTTTTAGAATTACCGCTGTCACACTAGGGGACAGGTAATTTTATGGACCACGGCAGAAGAAACGCTATTATGATAAGCATAATGGAGAAGAATGGAGAATAAAATAGGGCAAAACGTATTGTATATCGGAAAATTCATAAGCCTCGATAAAATAACAAAACAACAACTTCTTAACCCCATATTCAACATGTGGTGAAAGTAATGTAAGGTAAGAATCACATAACGTTAATAGGGGCATATTTGTTTGATTATTCTGTATAGTTCAATCATTACAGGTTTAAAGTTATCGAGTATTACTAGTAATTTATTATACGTGATAATTTTCGTTTAATTATCGTATCTGTTATTTATAAGCTCATTTCTTTTATTGTAAACGTCAGGGGTAAGTTTTCAGGTTTGCAATGCTAAAATTTGGGGTTTTATTCCAGCGGCGAACAGAGGGCATATAAGTTATTGTGTAGCTTTGCGCTAAAAATGGAAAGAAGAACAATTGTTTTAAACAATTAACTCATTGTTGACCACAAGTGTTTAATGAAAAAACGAAACAGTTGTGTTGTCGGTTAAATAATGATGGTTATATAAATACTTCCTTACATGAAATTCAAAATATTTAAATCACTTCTCAATTTTTCTCGAGTGATTCAACAACTGAATTATAATACTGAAGTGATTTGTAATACGTGTGAGTAAGTGAATTCATTGCTGTACATATAATTACTATGTGGCTTAGATTATATCATCCGCACTTTCTCACAACCTTTTATTGGGCATAACACAAATGAACTTCAACTGTGTTCTTAAAGAACAGTGAGTTATATTCATATGTGTGTTCATGTGTAGGGTATGACATATGGAGATTGTAATGGTGGATGGCGACAAGCACACACACAAATTCAAGTATATATATATACTTTAAGCCTAATCCTCTTAGGTTAAGTACCTACCTGTAATCCTGCCAAGTCAGCAGCAGATGGGTTGTCAACCCCTGTAACAAAAATCCCTAAGCCGTCTTCCATACCTCCACGTATCAGTAGCCCCAGAGGTAAGCCTTTCTCCACATTTAAAGTCACCTACAGAGACAAATCCAGCGGTTTTCTAATGTTACTAGAAAATAAAGCTGAGGTCTTAGAAAGATTGTCACCTATTACAAAAATAAAATATATTCTGATCTAAGTTACTAAATCGATGCATTTATAGAAACGAAACAAAATTTTCGGAAATGAACAAAATTCCTTGACTTATCAAAATAATGGACAACACATTTATTTACCTGTTCTTGGTGTTTTGGGTTGTAAGATTTTAAATATTTTGAAATCGCAACTGAAAAAAATCATTAAATGTTTAGAGGTGGTTTTCATTGCAAGAAAAACGTTTCGATGGATATTTCAATTCTTACTTTGACATCCGATGATGCAGAGGAAAGATCTAAAACAGTTTCAACGATATTGTTTGGTTGAAAGAGCGATAACATTCATTTTTCTCTCAAGTCGTTCAGTTTTGTACTTTAGCTGCTAAAAGCTTTTCTTTGTTTATTTTTAAACTTTCTACATGCTCTAACAGTATATATATATATAGATGGCATACTGTCTAGGGAGTGTCTCACTTAAAAAAGCCTAGTTCACTTGAAAGGATATACGTCTTCTTCTGATAATACAAGATAACATATGTAATTTAATCTGCCATGTACTGAAAACGTATTATTGATACATAAACCCATGAGAATACCTCCACCAAGATTAACCGTTATTTGTATTTATAAGATGTTGCTTTAGACCTTGACAAAAACTCAAGAACACGTAGGAAGCATTCTGTTAGCTTTTTTTTTTTTTAATTTCACGCAAACGTGCACTAGGGCATTCTACGCTAGCCATTCCTAATTTAGCAGTGTAAGACGATAGAACAGGCAGCTAGTCAGCACTATACACCGCCAACTTATAGGTTAGTCTTTTACGAACGAATAGCCGAATTGACCGTAACATTATAACGCCACTGCGATTCAATGGGCGAGCATGTTTGGTGTAACGGATATTGGAACCTGTGACCCACAGGCGACCTGGCCATGTCGGGCAAAGCTTCGGAAGTAACGAGGAAAGAAGCTTCTACACTCACTTCTTGTTAAAAAAAAATATTTTTGTCGATTTTTATTTTCCATGTTATTTGTAGGTCTAGAAAAGGAAATTCCATATGAAAATTTAATCACTATTGTTTAAGCATTACATATAATTCGGAAAAGCAATAACACGTGTTCAGATGATAGAATGAAGAGGTGAGTTTAATAATCGCAGGTTTTTAATCATCTCACTAGGTTAATACAAATACAAAAAAGGCCTAGTACGGCCTATTGGTTAGAGCACTCAGGTCTTAATCTGCGAGTTGTTGGGTCGAATCCCGTCACCTAAAATGTTTGCCCTTTCAATTTTGGTGGCACTATAATGTTAAGTTTAATCCTTCTATTAAGATAATAGTAGCCCAAGTACTGGTAACTAGTTATCTTCCTTCCAGTCTGTCATCACTTTTAAATTAGGTACGACCAGCGAAGACAACCCTAGAGTGGCCTTGAGCGAAATTTAACAATGAAACAAATGCACAAAATAGATGCAGTACACGTTAACATTAACTGCGTATCGTGTGCAGTGCATGTAGTCGAGTTAACTTCGTGTCATGTGTTTCGAATAAACTGCACCAAATGTCCATTAATGTAGTGAGTACCGTCAATAAAAATTAAATATTCTGTAACAATTGAATTGCACTATTCTTCATTTTCTGTTTTAAATCCATTTGATGAAAGGGAGTGGCCTAGTTTTCAGCGAAGTAATTCAATATACACCTTTAAATTCGAATTATTACATTGTTCACTTTGCGTTTCTATTTCCTTTATGAAAAGACATGACCTATTGGTAGGCATTCCAAACTGTGAATTCGAAGGTTCACGGTTCGCTGCTCATTGTCACAAAAAGAAGATCTAAACAATTGGGATCACGGATGCATTATAAGAACAACAGTAAAATTCCACTATTTTTTCGGACAAGAATAGCCCAAAAGATGGCAGTGGGTACCTTGACTTGCTTCCCCCTATGCGCGAAAGTTGTTAACAAACAACCTCCTTCTTAGCTATGAGTGCATTAACTAACTGATATTTTAAGCATTTTTGTAGGACTTACAACACAATTAAATATTATTCCTCTAAAACACTTATTTCATGATGAGAAAATTATATGAAATCTACCTTCAAACAGATATATGTTGCTTCGACAGATTGTAAATTGGTTAAAAAGTAAAAAGTGCTTCATAAGTTTGTTGAATTGATCATTTCATTCAACTTGGAAATACTGTCATTAATTAATTTCGAATAACACTGGATGACAATATTTTACCAGTAAACTGTAAATAAATTGATAGACTAATATCTTTATTTGTTGTCCAGTAAACTGTAAACAAATTGATAGACTAATATCTTTATTTGTTGTCTTTTTTTCTTTTAGTGAGGACGATTACTAAATATCCACTTTGTTTTTAGAAAAATATCATAATTTACGATTTTTAAACTTTATGTTTGTAGCATCACTAGGGCATAAAAACAATATAGAAGATATTTTTACTGCGACAGAATTTAAAGAATAAAATTGACTTATGTGTATTTTTCCGAAAACGACCCGAAGGTCTTCTAGAGGTCATCTGTTTTAAACACTCATTCAAAATTACAGTATTGTGTATTCTGTCTTTCAGTAGACACTAAAATTATGCCACATAAGAAATGCTTAATGTTGCAATTTATACTACACTTATGAGAAGAGTTAAACATTCTTTAAGCTACAAGATCACATGTGAATTTCAAAATCAAGAAATAAAAATATTTGTTGCTCTCATGAACCCACGTGGAAAGGGTTCAACAGAATCTCCAAGTTTTGAAATGTAAAAAATCAACGCGTCTTCTTACAACATTAAACGTTTTTCTAAATAGTCTGATAAAGTGAGTATTTTTTGGTTTGAAATAGCCGTATACAAAGATTTTTGTTGACACTTTGTAATTACCATTGTAAGGTTTTGAAGGCCGGATTCTTTACAGTAGATGTCTTTAACTCGTTGACGATAAATTTCAACCAACAAGCAAAATAGCATAGTACATTGGTTTTAAAACAATATATTGAAAGATATATAAGTGAAAGTTATATACAGATATTTATTACGTTGTTGGTTCTCACAGTTGTATCCATAACTTTAAATATTTTTTTTTCCATCAAAGTCCGCGCAACCTGATTCAGTTGCTTTATGATACAATTAACTAAACGAACGAATTGTTATTCTCTACTCTGTCACTACAATACAGTCTGTGATAATTTCACTTTAAACATTGTCAATATACACTCATTTATTGCTAAATTCATGATCAAGCAGTCTAGATCTAAATAATAATTTGTCAGGGAATATTTATATACCGAATTAGGTCAAAAACATTCTAACTGTAACTCGGCAAATAGAATGTAGTGCCAAACTGAAGTTTTTCTTTTCCCAAAACTTATGTCAGTATGCTCAAAATCCGTTTTTGTTTGGTTTCTTTATTAGAGACAAAGAAGTAATATTTCAGGTAAACACTTTTTTATAAATATAAAAAAATATTTAAGTTGTTGAGCTTTCTAAAATTTAATTCTTTATCATACAAATTATGTTTTACACCTGAGAAAAAGATACACTAAGTTATTTTTTTAATTATGTTGTAAAATCTCCTTATTATTTTGTTTTAATTTCACTTGGTTTATTTTCAGGACAAAAACAAAAGTTACACCTATAAAAACAGGCAGTGACACTGTGACACTTAAGTGAATCTAAGGATACTAACTCCATAGAACTTCGTGAGTGTTTTTTATGCCGTGATATCTACGCAGCTTAATGCATAAAAAATAGCTTTTAGTGATAATTTCAGTTCAGTTTTCCTTTTCGTTTAGGTGTGTGAGAGTCTATATGGTACGTGGTTTCACCCTGTACGTGACAGTATCACAGTTCTTAATACTAAATTTAGTAATACAAAAATTAGAGTACTGTTAAAGTTTTTTTTTATTTCACACAAAGCTACAGTAGGTCTATCTACGCTAGCCGTCCTTAATTTAGCAGCGTAAGACTAGAGGGAAGGCAAATAGTCGTTACCACCCACCGCCAGCTCTTCAGCTACTCCTTTACCAACGAACTGTTGAACTGACCATCACGGCCGAGAGGACGGGTATGTTTTGTATGACAAGGAATCGAACCCGCGACCCTCAGATTAGAAGTAAAGCGTCTAACCACCTGGCCATGCTGGGGCTGTTGTTACGATAAAGTTACTCTTCTACAAAGTAAGGACTAGAACTGTTCAAATTGTTTCTGATTTTTTCCTGTTGAGTTTGATTTTGCTTACAATTTAAAATCAGTGCGATGTATAATTATTTTTTCTGAATTGTACCTACTATGTTAAATATTTGATAAAAACTATGTAATTGACATCGTTTGCCAAAGTTAAAAATGTCTGATATATCCTTTATTTTCACGCAAGCCTCTAGTTGGCTCAAAGGCAAGTCTAAAGAATGTGTGTATGCTAAATGGTTTAATAATCGGGGCGAATTGAGCCTATATGGTCTATTTTATAGTTTAGTTCTTATAAAAGACAATCAAATAGTAAATAAACAATTTTATGCAAGCAGTATTTATTTAGATAATCGTGTAGGGAGTGTCAAAGCAGATGTGCTGACTAAGAAGGTTTGTGTTTTTTATTATTCTACATCTTTAAAACTAAATAGCTCCAGTTTGTAACGTCACAAATTCTTATCTAATGTAATGAATGCTTTGCAGAAATTAATCAATATTTTTCTGTGTCGCTTGCTTCTTTATTTACTTATCTTGACTCTGGGTGGACGAACAGAAAGTTGGAAATCTTGTCAAAGATGTTGCAATAACTCTAAATCCATTTTGTGTACTTGACGTGTTTCACTTTTATAAAGACATCCAATAATGATAGTCTTACACTTACAATTGAAGCATATAACTGTCTAAATATCGGAGAACAAATCCCATGGGGCTAGAAAAGAGAGTCTGTGTTACCATAGCAACCACAGGTCTTCCTGAATACGAACTAGCTATCAGCAATACACTGAGCTCAAACTTTGTGCTGAATGACACGATTTTGATTTAATAAAGGATAAATACAACCTAGGACTTTAGAAATGAAATAACCAAACACAGCGACTCGTAAATCACCTCACAAAATTTCTATTGATCACACATAAACAATCTGGTGGCACAATGAACTTTTCATCCATTTTTCGTTGTCATATGTATTACTTATTTATTACTCTAAGACATCTCTCAGGTGCCAGGCAACCAGTGGTTAAAGAAAACTCTAACTATCTAAGGTAATGTAGGGTAGGGTAAAGTTACAGTTGATATATTGCATATGACTTTGCTGCAAGTAAAAACATTAATATTTTTTTAAGAACACTAAAATACGTATCAGTTTAAAATGGTCTCAGTGGGCATGGAGATGCCTGGAAACCTTTGCTCAGAAAATACAATAACGACAACAAAAATTGAAACTCAGGTACAGAGATGTGGTGATTATACAGATTAAAAATGTTCCTTATGTACGAGTTTAAGACTTCCATAAAATCGATGGTTCCCTGACTGCCGACAGATAAAGGCATCTTTTAATTCACTAAGCCATTCTCTAAGAAACGTGTTTCTTTGGGTAGGACTTCATCTTTTAACATGGAAATGACTCCAGGCGTATGGACAGTGTAGTGACAATATACAAGAGGCATAGAAAGTCAAAACAGTCACTATGATATAAACAAGATCGAAACAATATAGGGTTACTTGGACGCTAATAAAGTTAAACGACAACAGTTCAATTTGGAATAAATTGTGGAAAAGTTAGAGAATATCTCGACTAACATTACACAGCCCTTCATTGATCGATTGTATGACAGTATAAAAGTACAACTTAAAATTTTATGAAAAATGGTCTAAATAATGTATCCATTTTCGCTGCACATTTTCTGTAACAGTACATTGTTCTCATGTTTGTGCGTATCTACTTAGAACAATTTGATACTTAATACTCACTTTGTACGTTGTTTTCTTATTTGTTTCATATATAATACAATTTAATAACAGAGATGTTTTAAATAATATAAAGTTACACATAAGTACTAGTCACGTATTTTGGAGAAATTATATTTTTTAACAAAGATTGAATATCGTTTGATTTTCATCCCTTTGGTGACTCAACACTAAAACTGAGGCTGAAAACACTCAAGTTCTAGGTTCGATTGCTCATGGTTATGATAACCCATAGAGTAGCTTTGAACTTAATAACAAAGAGATAAAAATATCCCCATATTCAGTACAGACTTATTGAATACATACTGCACTCGGCACAATAGAATCCTTAATAAATATGTAACTTGTTTATATTTTAAATCAATATTATTGCATGGTGAAAAATTAAAACACTTGAAATATGTCAAATATCACTCGTTCTTTTAAATTTGTTGTTCTGCAGTTACGTTAAATGCCTGTCACGAAGAAATTTGCTTCTCTTCATACGTCATTAAACTTAGAGTAATGTGTTTGCTTTGTTGATTTCATTTGAAAGTTATTTCCACTAGCCGTCCCTAATTTAGCAACAATAAACAATAGGGAAGGTAGCTAGTCAACAACACCTAACGCCAACTCTTCAGCTACTCTTTTATCAGCAAACAACGGGATTTAGAGTAATACTACAACGCTCCCACTGTTGAAAGTCATGTTCGTTGACGGAGATTAAAACCCGCAATCTTCAAATTGCGAGGCCTGGCATGGCCAAGCGCGTAAGGCGTGCGACTCGTAATCCGAGGGTCGCGCTAAACATGCTCGCCCTCCCAGCCGTGGGAATGTATAATGTGACGGTCAATCCCACTATTCGTTGGTAAAAGAGTAGCCTAAGAGTTGGCGGTGGGTGGTGATGACTAGCTGCCTTCCCTATAGTCTTACACTGCTAAATTAGGGACGGCTAGCACAGTTAGCCCTCGAGTAGCTTTGTGTGAAATTCCAAAACAAACAAACAAATCAAATTGCGAATATACCTCGCCAGGACATTAAATTGTTAAATAGGCACGTGCTACCTCTAACTGAATTTTTCAATAAATTAAATAGTTTATAAATATATGTATAATATACTGTTGTCCTTCTGCAACACTGTTTGTTTTACTCATCACTACATACAGGAACCAGTTGGTGAGCAAAAAGAAACTGGATAAATCGTAAACCGCTTTTTTATCCATTAGGTGAAGACGATAAAATATCGAATAATTCGGATTATCGTGAGTGCGTGCTAAGAGTTTAATGTTACGAAAGTTGTATCGGCTTTTAGCTCTCCCTATGAGTAATATGTCACTACACCTGAAGGCGAAGTTGAGTGTTCGGATACCTAAACGATGATTTCCGAAAACAAGTGTGAAACACGTCACAATTACAAATAAATTCAGCGAAAATAAACACGTTACATGTAAAAGTAATCGTAAAAAAAAGCATATTATTTTGAGTTTTGTATGTGTGACTTATGAAATAAAGTTAGAAGACAGCTTGTTATTAGTTGGTTGTCCTAATACTGTTAGAACGTCAGAGCTGTATCGGCAAAATGCAGTGAAAGACAGCCAAGCCTATAATATACGTATATCTTGGTCTTTCAAAACGGGGTTTAATTAAATGGATAATTGGGAGTCTTAGAAAGCTACTGATTTCTTTGAAATTTGAAATATCCATGAGTCTAATTCGTAACATTTTTCATTGACTCTTTTGCAGTCGGCTCCCATAGAAGAATTAGCAAAAAAAGAAAATCTCAATCACCAATACTTCCAGTTGCTATCAATAACAATAATTCTTTCATTTGACACCTACTAGCATCAGAACCTTGAAAAGAACCACAGAACCAAGTTAAATTAAGTGCTGTTCACGGATGGTCTAAAGACAGGGTTAGAAGTTTAATCGTCACACCAATGAAAAAAACCGATTCAAGGACCTTTTGTGAGTTTGAAATTGATCTTAATAGTTTGGAAGAAATGTCCTTTAGGACTATATTCAACATTTCACATATTACTGACTCTTCAGACTTTAATTCAATACAGCTGTGTATATATATGTGTATATTGACATTTTCAGAAACGTCATATTTTATCCTTGTAGCAAATAATTAATATAAATGTATCACTAAAACAACTTCTCAGTGATTTACTGTTCACATTAGGCCCGGCATGGCCAGGTGGATTATGGCGTTTGACTCGTAATCAGAGGGTCGCGGGTTCGAATCCCGGTCATACCAAACATGCTTGTCCTTTCAGCCGTGAGGGCGTTGTATTGTAACGGTCAATCCCACTACTCGTTGGTAAAAGAGTAGCCCAAGAGTTGGCGGTGGGTGGTGATGACTAGCTGCCTTCCCTTTAGTCTTACACTGCTAAATTAGGGACGGTTAGCGCAGATAGCCTTCATGTAGCTTAGTGCGAGATTAAAAAAAAACTTTTCATACTATACATAATATTTATAACAATTAGTTGGATCTAAACAACAGCTGCACACAAAACGTTTTTCACTTGTTATTCTGACACTATAAACTCATCATGATCACCAGTTTAATTCTACAGTTAGATATTTGAAACAAAACACTTTCCAATTCAATTTCTTTGCCTACGTTTACATTATAATCTGTAATCTGTGTCACATGAAACAAATCATTAGAATATTTTTAGATTTTACTTTCTCATAGAGTGTAAAACAACAAGACTTTGATGTAGTGCAACATCTCAGTTTATCTATATCATTATAACACACTTTGGCAGATTCCTAAATTTAAGTTTACAATTAATAAGTTTCAATTAACTTCTTAGAATTAAGCTATCCATAACCTAATAAAGGTTATAGTATGTTACTGAATTTAAATCTGTCACACAGTTAACGTAGATAAATATTTATATATATATGTATCTTATGAACTTCACCTCGTATCTAATAAGCCTAATTGATCTTAACAAATCTATGGTACGTAATGGATTTAACTCTGCCACATACTTAACACATATGTATAGATTATTCAAGTCTACCTTATATATATATATACCAAATTTAATTACTTTAAAGTAGAAAAACCCGCAGAATAATGTTTGATGTAACCTCTGGACAATAGTTATATATACATTATTAAAGTCAACCTGTTTTATACAACAAACATATCTTATCGTGGCTTAAAAACCTATAATGCATCTCTGGGTTTAACTCTGTCCCTTATAATATACATGCATATACAAGTTATTAAAGTTAACCTTTTTATAACAACATATCTAATCTTAGCTTAATAAACGCGTTGCGTAGCGTATTAAAAAAAGGTATCTGCCCATATTTGATGTGAGAAAGTCAACGGTGTATAAATAACCCAGCTTTCTATCCTTAACTTAAGAAACGTGTAATATAACGTTGGAATCAGGTTAAAAAATGAAATAACTTTAAAAACGGCATTATCTCTAAGTTGTTTAATAAAAATTGGAGTTTATTATGAGCTATTTATATAAATGTTAATAACTCACTACCTATTAAATTATAGGATTCGTTTCTTTAAAGTAAAGCACAAGGTGCACAATGGGCTATCTGTGCTTTGTCCACTACGGGTATCGAAACCTGGTTTCTAGCACTATAAGATCGTAGACTCTGTGCTTCGAAGTTGTTCTAGCGAACGTTAAAAACACAACTACATAAATATATAAGTCATCAACACCCACCGCCAACTCTTTTACCGACAAATATTGGGATTGATCGTCACATTATAACGCCTCCAAGGCTAAAAGGGCGAGCAGGTTTGGCGCGACGGGGATGCGAAACCGCGACCCTCAGATTACGAGTCGGGCCAAATATATTATGATTTTCTTAGCTGCATCTGTACTTTAAAACCAAAAAAAAGGTAATTGATACAATTGGATACTCGTACTGTTTTATCTTGTTGTTTCTGTGAAAACGAGCTCGTATCACGTTTATTCCTCTTTTACATTTTGTTGTTGTTTTTTGTTTTGAATTAAGCACAAAGCTACACAATGGGCTATCTGTGCTCTGCCCACCACGTGTATCGAAACCCGGATTTTAGCGTTATAAATCAGAAGACATACCGCTGAGCCACTGGGGGGGCTTTATATTTTGACAACAGTGATGACCCGGTATAACCGCTCGACTCGTAATCTGAGGATCGTAGACTCGAATTCACGTCATACCAAGCATTCTCGCCCTTTCAGCCGTTGGGGCGTTATAATGTTACTGTCAATCCCACTATTCGTTGGTAAAAGAGTAGATCAAGAGTTGGCGGTGGGTGGTGCTGACTAGCTTTTTTCATTCCAGTCTTATACTGTTGAATTAGGGACGGCTAGCGCAGATAACCTTCGTGTGGCTTTGTGCGAAATTCAAAACAAACACAAGAGGGACATTGATTTTATTGTTAACACAAATCATCAGTAGGATCTAACCACTGTTTTTTTTTAAATTTACAATCCATCAAATATACTATTTAACTTCCGAAGGACCGTCAGTAAAATAACTGTGTGGTATTTCTCAGCTGAAACTGGTATCAGAACCATAAAATAAAATACAACTTCACTACTTTTAACGTTGTTACGTGTTAAATATTACTTTCTGCACTGAAATTAGAGCTTATTATGGAGTTAAACACTTCTCAAGTGATGTTTGCCGAACTATTTCAACTATACAAGAAAAAAAGTGCATACCCTACAATATATACACGTTTAATCGGATATAAGTGTATTTCATGTAAAGTGTATTAGGTTCGGATATAAGTGTATTTCGTTTAAGGAGCGAGTTGTCAACTTCTGATTAAATATATATTGTAGTACTTTATAACAATCGCACGAAGCTGGTCTAGCATTCACACACGGACGATGTCATGTAACGTATTACATGATAATTTCAATAGTCGGAAATTTTTATTTGAACTCAGAAAGTTATTTTAATGTCGATATGAAACAAATTTGTGATATTTGCTAACAAGGATGATACACACATTTTTTTTCTTTGCACAAATATGTTTGAATACACAAACAACAATAGAATTTATAATAACGGTTATTGTAAAGAATAGTTTATATGCAAAAGTTTTACGAACTTACAAACAGTACTGATTCTTCTTTTTGGTTTGACACTGACTATTTTATCAACGGTTCACGATGAGTGAATTTATTTTGAGTTGATATTGTTACAATTCGCTTAAATCTTAAATGACGGGAATGTTGTAGGTAGTAGTATCAATTTATGATGCCGCCGTTTAAGGGTTAATAGCTAGTTAGCTTGCTCCATTCTTGGCTGGCCTTACGCCGTTTACAAGCTGATTTTTCTCCCACGAAGGTATCTAATGTCTTCGTAAAAATGGTAACATCCGAAGTTAATTCACTGAAGTTAAACAGTTTGTTATGTCAGAAATCTATAAATGTCTCTTCTCAAGAATCTGTAGTTTTCCGATTAATAAGTGTTAATCACAGTTGTATCTTCCGAGGTTTATAGTATATCAATCTGTAGCAACCCAACAATACAAAAACTGTCTCTCGAAGTGTCGGTTTATGAATAATAAGGCAAGGTTCTAGGAATTTCATTTCACAACAATTTAAAATATATATTCTTGATTTTTACACTCGAGAGTCCTCTGCAAATTTAGGGAATAGGTGGGACTTGCGCAATACACAGTTAAAAGCTGTAGGTTTCATGCATTTCTAAATATACGTATATAACTTAAACAAACGTCGATGTTAAAATATATATATATAACAGTAAAACTACTGCGTACTGAAAAGTTTAATTCTTTATACCTGATTTAACATAACTCACTGTTTCTAAATTATTTATCCTGTATGTCTTGTGTAAATAGTGTGAATTGTTAAGATACAGAAATCTGCAGTTAAAATATTGTCTAAGAAGTTTTACATTATTTATATATAATGTTTTCTTCTTGTTTTTTTAGCACAAAATGGTCATAATATTCTATCAATGTGTCAGAGAATACTGTAACTGAAAATTGCTATAACAAATAGCTACTCTTACATGATTTTATTAAAATATTTTAAAAATTGTTTTGATTGACTTACCTTACAAAGAATCAATTCAAATAATTTGTACTGGTTTTTATGACACGTTGCAGTAAACTGGTTTTAGCATTTCTCATTTTGTAAAACCGGACTTTGTGGTTGAGCAACGGTATATGAAGCTGGATTTAATTATTTCAAGAATAACAGAAAAATTGATTATCATTTTAACAACGGGGAAAAAGGCACTTATCATTCTATCAATGGAACATGGAGTTTGGTGTCTTATCGTTAAACACAAAGGTTGGTTGGTTTGTTTTTCAATTTCACGCAAAGTTTCACAAGAGCTATCTGCGCTAGCCGTCCCTAATTTAGTACTGTAAGATTAGCGGGAAGGCAGTTAGTCATCACCACCAAACGTTAAATTTTGGGCTGCTCTTTTGCCAACGAATAGTGGAATTAGCCGTCACATTATTACGACTTTGCGACTAAAAAGGAGTACGTGTTTCATGTGACAGGGATTCAAACCCGCAACTCTCAAATTACGAGTTGAGTACCTTAACCACTTGGCCATGCCGGTCCTAAAACAATAAGGTACAGAAAAAGGTTGAAAGTAACTGCCGGCCACGGGTATTGAGACCCGGTTTTTAGCGTCGTTAGCTTACACTGGGGGAGAGGAGAATCTTGGAGTTGGACTGTGTCGTTTAACGACAGCACAAAAAATGTATTTCATCGTTTAAACAATAAGAAATGTTCCACTTTATTGTATACAAGACAATACAAAAATGTTATATAGAAGTTATTGTTCGAAACTACCCACGATTCATACCTGTAAGATATTTATACGAAACTAGCTATATTTTTAAAAAATGAAATTGCTTGTTCACATTGGCATAATCTAAGTAATGGAGTTTCGTAGTGATCTTCAATCATTAATTGTGGCTTTACGTCATAACTCAACAAAGATTTGCGAATCATTTTAAGTCCCTGCAACGAATCCGTTTTGAAATGGTATCACAGAAATTATATTTTAAATATTCCTGATTTCTTTTTGAATCGCATTATTGTTTACACTGATTACTCCTCTCTTTCAAGAAATAGGAATAACGCGACTATAATAAACCATATATTCTCTAAACAATGGACTAGGATTACAAAACTCAAAGGCTTCTACAAAGATATCAGAAATAAGTAATCTCAAAGTCTCTGTAAAGACACTACGTACGAAGAACTGCAAAGCTTTTATCAAACTGTTGTACAAGAAATGTCATATTTTTAGAAGGAAATGTGAAACAAGTACATGTTTCAATTGCTTAATTTATTTAATCAAAATAAGCTCCTTTAAACTCAATAAACTTCTGTAATCGAGTTGTAAATTTATAAATGCTATATTTAAAGAATTGGATGTCCATTGGTGCAATGAAGTCTTCGAAGGCACTTTCAATTGACCCTTGGTTTGTAAACGTTTTTTTTTCCTTGAAAAAGTGTCCAAATGTTTAAAGAAGTGATAATCTGTGGATGAGATAAAGTTTCATATCAAAGTTCGTTTAGTTTTTGGTCAATAACGCATGGGACATGAGGTTGAGAATTGTTATGATGCAGTTTGGGTCCACAACGATTGACTGTTGCTGAATGTTTTTGTGACAATGTATCATGCAGAATTTTATGTTCAAAACAATAATTCTCTGCTGTGATTGTTTCTCCTTGGTTTAAGAATGAATAATTGATCCCACCTCCTAATAACCACCAAATGCTGACCATAAGCCAAATCACTGTCCCAAACGTTGTCGACTGTGATAAATAATCCATTTTTTCATCATAGGTAACAATTCTATGAAGAAACTGGTCGTTTTTGTTGCGAGGAAGAAGAGGGGAACAAATTTTCACTCGTCTTGTTTGATAGTTTTCAGTCAATTCAAGAGTTAACCATTTATCGAGGTTTTTCATCTTCAAGATCTCGGAAAATAATGTTTGTCGGCAGGTTCTTTTACGGTTTGGCTGGTATCTGATTTAACTAAGATCTTCAATTATTTCTCATTAATGGTTCTCTGAGGGCTGCTCCGAGACTCATTTTGAAGGTTTGTGTCATCAGAGCGAAATCTTCTGAACCAACTCTGTGCTGTGCACTCATTAGCTGTGCCGTCATGAAATGCTCGACTGACATTACGAGCCGCATTGTGACCACGCTTTAAGTCGAACAAGAAAATTACACGAATATAAAGTTTATCCATCGTGACAAAAATCAAGAAAAATGTCATTTAGTTTCTAATATAATAACAAATAAAGTGAGCTTGAAATAAACCAGACAAAATACTTGTTAGTCTGACAAATTTACGATAATGCTCTTTTTTTTAGCCACTAAAAATTCAGTTTCGAACTTGCATATGAAAATCCAACGTTTCATATGCAACAGCCTAATACAAAGATACTTATGTAAAAGAAATCTCTAAGTCTATCAATATAAAAGGTGCAAGGAACTAACTACAGAGTCTCCACAGAGAAACTATGTTAAAGGAACCACAAAGCTTCTATAAAATTACTAGTTTTACTTACACAGGGGTCTCCGAACGTGTTCTGTTTCATGAGTAAATACAACCAAAATTAAGAGCTACAAATATTTTTATTTATTTATTTCGAAATTCAAATGTTAAGCTTGTTGTAGTCTACAGAATGCATAATTATTCTCGTAATTCATAAAATGCACCGTTTTATTGACAAATTACAACATTAAGCTTCCCTTATGTGAAGTCATTTTTGTGTCTACTAACGAACTGACAGACTAAATACTAAAGTGACTCTTCTAGGCGACCTCTGGCTCCCTTTCGGGTAAACTAGGTATAAGGAATCACAGAATATTTGCTAAGAGACTAGGTATAAGAAATTAAAGAGTATCTAATAAGAGACTATGTGTAAGGAATAATATAGTCTCTGCTAAGAGACTAGATGTAACGAATTACACAGTTTCTTCGAAAGCACTCGATATGAGAAAAAATAAAATAACTGCTAAGACGTAGTTCTAAAATAAAGTATTTAAATAACCTCTAATTACAAAAGTTTTGACTTTTGCCAATAGAGGTGAACAGTCTTCAGTCTTCTAAAGCTGAACGTTTGGCAGATTCTTCGACTTCTGATGAAGTGTATAACTTGCGCTCTTTATATATCTCACGTAAAAGCATAAATCACTTTTTAGCTTTTGAAGTAGGAACACCCACAAGAAGATAGACTCTTATTATTACTATTATAAAGTCTTTCACTGCAGTAAAACCATAAAAAACACATCTAAAGAAAATTTGACAGTGTTGGTTCGATGATCAAGGCAGGCGTGTCTGCACCATAATCAATCAATTCCAACAACGACTTTTTTATATATTTTTTTCTAAATGTCATTGTTAAATTTCTTGCACCGTGTAGACGCCATTAAAATATTTCGTTAGAAAAGTCTTTGTCCAGGAGTATTACAGAACATGTCTTAAGAACTCAACTCAGCTGGGATATTCCTAGAAATGACTAACCGTACATTATTCACTTAGTTTTCTAACTGGCTGAAGTAGTGAAAAGAAACTGAGAAAAACTGAATGGAAAGCCACGAAAGATTTAAGGTATTTGCGGTGGCGAAAGTTCACTGCTTTACCACTAAGTGTTTCACCTGCAATGACATTTCGTATTCCTGAGGATTCAAAATGTTCGTAGAATAAAAGAAAATTATATTTCATACGAAGCGAGAAACATTAATGAAAGTTATCTGTACAAACATGAGTGAACGCGTTCGAAGCATGCAATCAAAAAGTTATATTTTCAAAGATCTTTGCAATCGTTATTCAAGTATTGTTTAAACGTCACTGAAAAAAGTTTTCCCATGTTCAGAAAGCCAAAGCTTACGTGTTTGAGCTTGACAATTCCAATAAAAATAACATAATTAAACTCGCATTTACAACTTACGTTCTTAACTTGGGTCCATAATTTTACATCCAGCATTCAGGAACTGAAGACCAGTCAGAAATAAATACCTGAGTTATCCTGAATAAGATATTTGAAAATGTTTCCCTTTTTGAACGTAATTTGTTCATTTTTTATCCAAGTGGCTTATCTCAATCCATGTACATAAAAATACCAACACCTACACTAAGAAAATAATATATAGAAGCTTATCTTTATTGTCGTCACGACAATTAATGTTTTACGTTTAGGCCTAACAGTTTGTCGAACCAGAATTGACCTCTTTCTTATATAAAATGCAAACAGCCTTCTTAAACGTAATTATATTGTTGAAACCGCGTATAATAACTTTAGGATATATCAGCAAACTTTATCTTTATTTTCATTAAAATTTCAAACCTATTAACATGCTAGTTCGTCCTTTCTGTATTCTTAAGTGTGAAATAAGATAAGAATGACACAACAAAATATTTCTTTCTTTTTTTTGCAACAAAAGATTAGGTTGGTTTGTTTTCTATTCAGACACATGAACACCAGTGTGGCTTCATTTACAATATGCATGATAAAACATGTATCAAAATGTCTGACGATTGGTTGTTCTTATTTATCAATAACATCATGTTCCCAATATAATTCATTGTAGTTACAGCTTCATTAATAGAGGATTGCTCACATTTTTGTTGTAAATTGTTTCGAGATATCTGCTTATCGCAATGAGCTTACACTGCTCAAGGCGGTTAAACTTGCATATATTAGCTCTGTTAAAGGATGGTATTCGTTAAGCGAGAAAACTTACACGTGTCTACTTGTTATTTAGGTAAATTATGTTGAAGCTAAATCATTTTTCTGTTAGTTGCGTTTCTGGATGCTCATTAGGTGTGTAAAACTACTACATTATCAAACCTCAGTTGTTACTTACAGACTAAATTGTACTCTAAGCCTAATAATTAAAATAATAATGATTTAAATTTCCTTTTCAATACAGCAAAATAAGTTATAACTTTTCTAAATTTTACATTTGTACGTTTTTAGAAAAAAATATAAAGAGTATCATATTTAAAACTAGATTAAGACTTGCTATAATAAATTATTTTAAGGTAATGTACACGTTTTTATAGCATAAAAAGAGCATTTTGCTGATAAATACTGGGATAACATCGGGTAAGGTTATAACATAGAGCAAGGATGGAAGAAAGAGAAAAGAAACTATTTCAGTAAACGTTCATTCTCTTATGTATTCAGCTAGAAGTATGCTCAAAATGAATATCACTATTGAGGCGTATTCACCTATTCAGAGGTTCTCAAACCTGTCTTTTCATTGTATATATCTTACTTACACTCCTGTTCAGTATTTTCTGGATATAATGATATCTCATCTATGGAAAGATTACCTTTGATCTTTTCATAACCAAAAAGATAAATCTCAAAATTTATTTTATTACTAACTAGAATACTCGTCTCTTGGACGGAAATGATTAATCAAAGGTTTTCTTAAGATATGAAGAGTTGTCTTCTTTATATGTAATTGTAAAAGAAAAGCTCCAGAACTATCATAAAAACTGGGAAATAAAAACGTAAAACTGTACATATGTCTGTACCTATCTCTCCGTGAACTCAACAAACCTCCAAACCAATTTTGGTGAAAATCCATAGACACTCTGCGAAGCAGTTACATAAACATACAACAGACAGTACTATAATAGTTATATAGTTAAACATAAAAATAAATACCATAAAGCACCCTAAAATTTCCGAATAAAACCCGATGTAATACGTATTCCGTAAACAAAAAAAATAAAAATATATGAAGCGAAGACATCTTCGCAGGGGCTAAAATAGGACGTAAGCTGATAGGAAAATAAAAAGGTTTTGGAAATAGAAAAATAAAGTTACGGAAAAATATAGTATGTAAAAGATGAGTTAAAAGTGTTCTTGCAGAAAAGCCTAAGCGGTAAAAACTTTGAAAAAATAGACTAGATATGAAAAAAACTTAAGAGGGCAAGAAATGAGACACCTGAAATTTTACGAAAATAGAAAGCATAAATAAACCCTTTAGTTTGTTTCCTTATAGCAAAGCCACATCGGGCCGTCGAGCCCCTGATTTTAGCATTGTAAATCTATATACTTACCACTGTATCACCGGGGGACATAGATAAACGAAACAAAGACATTGTGTAAGACCGAAACGTAATGAAACATTATTGAAAACAAAGAATTAAAAACATTGTATGTATTTGTAAATGAATGATAAAGATCACTGTTTAGACCATGTGATCCACTTTATATCGTCATGAAAGGTAAGTTTCAATACCATCTATGTAACTACTTGGGGAAATATGTTAGCTTAAAGCTCTACCGAGCACAGTGTATTTTGTTTGTGTTCTGGTTTCTAGTGTTTTCTTTCTAGCAGCTACCAATACGGCTTAACAGCAAACAACAACAGAGTTTCTTGGAGAAAAAATCACGTTTGATCTGTAGAAACATTGAAAGGTATCATTTATACGCAGTTTTCGAATAACAGTTTCCCCAATACCTGCTTATTTCACTAAGCTAGCTTCGGCCAAGACAGTTGCTTGCGTGCGTTTTCCAACGTTAAAGTATTTCATCTTAAACCTATAACCAAGAAAGCCTACCTAGCTTCCCAGGAACAATTGTCTCGTTACAAGTGTACAGGTGCTTGTTTCAAAGGTTGCTAGGATACTTGGATATTTGTAAACAATACTCTGAGTTAAGCTTTCTTTGTATATTATTTTTATCCAATTTAATATTATAGTGATAATATTATAATGAGTAGTTCTAACAAGTGCACGTAGAACTGATAAGTGTATGTGTAACAGTTTCGGAATAGCTTTCAAAATTGTTTATTTCTAAGTCCTGAATCATTTTGTTTTGCAATTTAAAGGATAAACTAGATTGTTTGTATTAAAAATTGTACTCATCCATCAGGTAAAATGTACGTGTAAAACTGGTGTGATACTTAAAGTACTTATTTTGTTGTTGTTCGAGTGTTTAATATAAAGTTATAAGTTTTGATATATCTAACTAAAGATCACAGCATCTTGTAACAGTAATTCATATTTTAATTTTAACAACGACGTGTAATTAACTGAAGATTGTTTATGCTTGTTACATAAACGGAGATAAAATAAAAACAGGATTGACCAACACAAATAGTTTTGTAGATATGCTCTATAAGTTTGACATTATAGAGTCTGAGCTGAGAAATAATCGCTCGATATTTAATAATGAACCATGTTTCAAACTGCACTTTGAATCACAAAACTTGTATTACGCATTGAAGCAGATGATTTGTATTGTATATTATATTAGCCACATGATTTGTATTGTATATTAACTACATAATTTGTATTGTATATTAGCCACATAATTAGTATAGTATATTAGCCATTTGATTTGTACTATATATTAGCTACGTAATTTTATATTGAACATTAATTTAACTTACGTATGTGACGGATTTATTATTATATATTTATTTTGATATCGACGTTTGTGTAAATTTTATTTATATTTAGAAATACTTGTAACTTATCTGTTAAACGTGTATTGTGAAATTCCTGCCTATTCCCTAACTTTGTAAAAGATTCTCGAGTGCAAGAATGTTCTTCAAAAAGCACTAGTGTATTGTTGGGCTGACTGAAATTTCAAGAACCTCACCTAAATTTATAAATGGACGTGACATCCCAAGAGACAGTTTTATGTTATTGGTTTGCTACAATTAGTGTACTTACTATAATCCTCGGAAGCTATAACTGTGATAGCAGCTTATTAATCGGGAAACTACAGATATTTGAACAAGAACGCTTGTAGATTTCGAGCATTACAAGCCGTTCAACTTCTGTGGAATAACATCGGAAATTAGTGTTTTCACGTGTGAAAAGCCAGCTAACTACCCATTTAATAAGCTATGCCAATATCAATTCTAAATTAATTCGTTTATCGTGAACCGTCGATAGGATCAAATAGAAGACTCAATACTGTTTGTGAGTTTGTAAAAGTTATGTATACAAATCATTACTCGTGATAACTATCTGTAATAGCGTTATTAAAAAATGCATTATTGTTTGTATATTAAAATATATTTGTGTTTGGAAAAAAAGTGTGTAAAAATCTTGTTGGCAAATAGCATAAATGTGATATATATTGACTTTTAATTTACCTCTATTTTCAAATTACAATTTAACCCAGCTTCGGGCTATTTGAAACCTTAATACGTAACTTCTATTATTTGAGATTCACTCACAGTACTTGATGTATTACTTTTTGGTTCGTGCTAGATACTCGATATCCTAATTTTACGTGTTCACGAAAGATTTTTTTTGTTCATCGTAACGAAATTTTATTTTATATCATTAGAAGTATAAAATAATTTTCTTTCACAAATGCAAATTATTCACACCCGGCATGGCCAGATGGTTAAGGCACTCATCTCGTAATACGAAGATTGTGGGTTTTGATCCCCATCACACCAAACATGCTGGCCGTTTCAGCTGGGGGGGGCGGTTAATCGCACTGTTCGTTGATAAAAGAGTAGTCCAAGAGTTGACAGTAGGTGGTGATGACTGTTTTCCCTCTCGAATTACACTGGTAAATTAGGGACGGCTAGCGTAGGTAACCGTCAAAAAGCTTTGTGCAAAATTCAAAACAAACCAACACCAGCTATACAACACTTTTAGTCTAGCATATGAATGAAACATTTTCATACTATCTAAAATGTGATTGTTATTAGAATGGGTTTGGTATTTAAATAATTCACAAACAACACCCAATCGATTGAGCACGTGTATATCAATATTTGTGCAACTATGGTAACCTAATTTTAAAAGCAAAGGTTTGGTCTTTAACAACGTGGAAGATATGAGTCGTTACAACTAATTATATTTAAAGAGTATTTGTTTTGTTCGTTATTCCTAACATACGACTTTCTGCGCTGCTAAAAGACAGACGCTTGAAGCACTCATTAGTGTTCAATGTTTTGTTTAAATTACAAAGATTAAACGAGTTAGACCTCAGTAAAGCAACTTTCAGTTTTTGACTTAGTGAGTCACGTTAATTTTTTACTGGATATTTTTGTGTTTTCACGAGTTTGCAAGTGTGATATACCTACATCAAACCTAGCATAAGCTATTTGTATAATTCTGTATTTCCACCTAGATGCTGGACATTTTTTATAACGTTCTTTCTTAACATTTTTCTGTTATATTTATAGCCTATAAAACTATCCAATCTTATTTTAGAAACATTTAGCTATTTGGAAATATTTCATTCGACGTGAAGACGGTTGTACGTCACAGACAAATGCTGAAAGCTTGATTTTAAACGACACTTTAATTCTGGTATGGTAGAATTTGCTTCTTGTTTGTTTGTTTTAAAGTTTCGCGCAAAGCTACACAAGGTCTACGTATCTGAACTGGCCGTGCCTAATTTAGTAGAGTAATACCAGAGGAAAGACAGCTATTCATCACTACCTACTGCCAACTCTTGGGCTAGTCTTTTACCAACGAATAGTGCGATTAATTGTCACATTATAACGCTTCTACTGTTGAAAAGGCGAGCACGTTTGGTGTGACAGAGGTTCGAACCCACAACCCTCATATTACGAGTCGAGCGCTCTAACTACCTAGCCATGCCAGGCCTAAATTTGTTTCTTATTTATTAAAATGTACACTACTATTTTAGATATTTTTTGGTTGTTGTTTTGTTGTTTAGAATTAAGCACAAAGCTGCACAATGGTCTATCTGTGTTCTGCCCACCACGGGTATCGAAACCCGTATTTTAGCGTGTAACTCCGCAGACATTTCGCTGAGCCACTGGGGGCACATTTTTTTGCGTAATGCACATTTATAATGCAGAGTGACAAGTGAAACTGTCGAAGAAACTTAAATTTACGATTGATTCTCTAGATTCTCAGATGGTAACTGATAACTTTATACTTGTTAGAAATTTAAAAATAAAATTTATACTATGCGTGTATTCTACTTCAAAAATATTTCTGTGTTAATATGCTGCAAAAAATGGAATTTTATTTTGTTGATTTCTGCTTTAGTAAGCGGGCTTATTTATTTTCAAAAATTTGAAAGCAGAAAGTCCAAGTTCACAAGCTGTTGGATTTGTTAGTCTTTCATACTTAAAGCTGATACAATATTTGATAATTAAATTCCCTGAGAAAGGTACATTTTATTTTTACAGTTGTTAAGCGTATTGTGTATATGTAAGTTTTAGATAAAATATTTTAATCCTGCAAGAGAAGGACAGTACGCAACAGAATTACATTTTTTATCTTCGTGATTCAAATAACGTAGAGCTAAAACAGCATGTGACGACTACGTAGACTTTATGGATATTATTTGATGTTTTCTTTATGTATACCATAAAAAAGTTAATAATAGTTTTAGAAATAAGATGCTATAAAGTGAATAACATTATGTAACACAAATTTTGTTTCTGGATAATGTGTTATTTTCTTAATTGATTATGTTTTAAAAGTACAGAAAATGGTCATTATTCCCTTCAAACTTTGCTTTTTTGACCTAGATAACGAAATTTATATATTAACTTATTTTCTATGTAAGCACACACAAATTTGCACATTTTTATTTACACAAGGTCTGAATAAAACAACATATGGATCAAGATTTACATGTATTTATACTAAAGTTATACAAAAATGAACAGAAATGTTTAGAAGTGATTAGTTATTTTGAGATTTGCGATTGTAACGTAAATCACTTTCACGTATCAGCCCCCAAATATAGTCTCCCATCGTGTTTTCCTTACATGCTCTCAGGTCACAAAAGCAAAGTTTAAAGAGAAAAATAGGTCTTTCCATTTACTTTAAGCATAAGCAATTGGGAAATAACACTTTCTGCCCAGGAAGAAAAAAAAGTAAACATTTTGTTACATAGTGTAATTATCACTCTTAATAAAATAATTAAGCCTACCAAAAAAATCAAAAAATGGAATATGATTTAACATGTAAACATATATATTACTATAGCATACATCTATAACTAAACAAAAACTACATAATTCAATCACAGAACAATAAAAGAAGACAGGACTACGGACGAGAACCATGAAAACGTAATTTGTAGAAAGTATAATGTGTAGCAGATTCCGTTTAGCTAACCGGATTATTCTTGAGCGAGTAAAATCACGTGACGACTAATATGCAAAATTAAGACTGTTAATCAGTGGGTTATTTACCACGTAAATCTGAAGATGTACTAGACCCTACGTAAAGCTGGAACAAAACCCAATTAATTTTAATCGGTATTTTTGGTCGTAATACCAACATACCCCAGTTTTATTTTATATTAACTGTTCTACAATTAGTCTTAGCGAATGGTGAGTATAGTCATCATTACGAATCTCAAATATGTAATATTGTAAAGTGTTATTCTCACAGCAACAGTTTCCTATTTATTTTAAATAATAAATGTACACATTCCTTTTACAATTCATGTTACACGTATACCGTATTTCAAAGTAGAGTTGGAAGGTAGAGTATATTCTAATTAAGGATGTTTATTAATATTCATTTATCTGAACAAGTTGTTTACACAGTGTGCCACTAATCATTTTCTGATAAATATTTACAGGTTTATCAAAGTTTACCACTTTGTAGATTTGCTTGACTGGGTTTGAGGTTGTAACTAATATTGATTTTTGCCATCACGGAATAATAAAAGAATTACATATTTCCACAGGAATTTATAGAGATTGAATAATTTACTTCAGAACATAAAATAATGTTCACGTAATAATGTAAAAATTACGTCAAAGTACGAAAACAGTGCTCGTGTAATAAATAAAATAAAAATTTAGAGTTAGTGATACAAAATGCCTGCCCTCCACTGCAGAATTCAAAGGTTCTCTCACGATTTACAACGAAGGCCCAATTATACCATTCAGATTTTTACATTACTCCAATTGCTTTTTGTAGATGTATCAAGTTTGGGCCTGCAGCTTGTGAAAAGCGGGTAAGAACCCCATTTCAAAAATGGTGCCCTGATACCAAAGGAAGACAGGAAAACAAAATTCGATACCAGATTCGGATTCCACGACCCTGAAAACCAAGTTTTAGATCTTCACCATTCATGGATTGCTTTGAAGATGCATTTTGTCATCACGTGTTTATTAGGATATTTCCAGGACCACTCAAAGTCTGCATGTTAATATTGGTCCTGTTAATTACAAAATTGTGGAAACAATTCGCGAACAAACATACAATCATTGCAGGACTATATGACTCAGCATTATATATATAATAAAATAAATATTTCAAGTTACTTTTCAAAAAGCATTTCATTATAATAATTATTTTATATTTTCGATTGCATCATATATGTGTTAAGATTGAGGACTCCAAATCAGATGATGAAGAATTTTACGAATCAGGAAGAAATATATGTTTGCGTGTTAAATCCTTTGTCATCTGAAAACTTCATTTTACATGAAACAATTCTTGCCTCTAACAAACCCTAAAGGTAAAGGCCATATTTACATGTTATACTGTCACTTTTCACAACATATTTAATACATAATAATTCAGTATACAAGAGTACTGGGAGTGATAATGTGTTAACATAGTTATATTAAGATAAACCTTATTCCATAACTCGATAAAAAAAACAAGCTTTCTGAAAATACGATTTAAAAAATGGTGGAAAACATATTTGTGAACTCACAGTTCTGACCCCACTGTCTCTCCCTTCAATTCCGCGGTGATGCGAAGATTCATAGGCTAAGTCCACCGGTGGAGAAACTGGTCGTCTCTCACTATCTACCCAGAGGTAATGAAGAAGGTCCGCATTGTGAGAATTTTCCTGTCTTCGAGAAGGAATCACGGTCAGTTGAATTTTTCGTGTAGTCGAGTAGAGAATCTGCATATAAACCCAACAAATGTGCCTAGTTACATTTGGTAAAATGAAACCGAAATAAATCAAGTTATAGGGCATCGAGTAAATTTCCATCTAAAACATCTATATTTCTTTTTAGTACACATCAATGATGTTTCTTTAGGTGATGCGAATTTCGGAGCTCTGTATAAGTTTATTTTAATAATTACAGTGAGAAAACTGAAAGGCTGGGATGTTTGATTTTAGTATTTTCAGTGATGTCGAGAAACCCACTTGTTGAGAATTTTATATGCAAAAAACGGCTCGTTTGGGCTCAGAAAACACTTCAAATAGAAGAGCGAACAACGTTTCGACCTTCTTCGGTCATCGTCAGGTTCACAAAGAAAGAGGTAACTGGCCGGAAGCTGACCACATGTTTGGAAGGGGTTGTATAACTGAGTGTCGCAATGTAGAGGGCGCGGTTTGATGTTTGAATATATAATTTTATCTATAATATTAATATAGGTATAATGGTGTTCCTTTATATTGGTTTATTTTGGGTTTAAGTTGTTGTATAAGTAAGGCTTCTTTAATTTTTCGTTTGTTTATGTTTGTTTCTTTATTTAGTATTTTAGTGTTTTCTATGGTTATGTTGTGTCCATTTGACTTGCAGTGTTCGAAAACGTGTGAAGGTGACTTTTTATGTTCTTTGAATCTGGTTTCCATTTTTCTACTTGTTTCTCCTATATAGAAGTCGTGGCAGTTATCACATTGTATTTTATAAATAATGTTGGTGTAGTGTTTGTCAGTGTAGTTCTTACATAGTAACAAAATATAACATTCCAGTTAACACTAAATTTATTCAAAAACCAGGCACAAAACTAAGGTCTATACTATGTAAGAACTACACTGACAAACACCACACCAACATTATTTATAAAATACAATGTGATAACTGCCACGACTTCTATATAGGAGAAACAAGTAGAAAAATGGAAACCAGATTCAAAGAACATAAAAAGTCACCTTCACACGTTTTCGAACACTGCAAGTCAAATGGACACAACATAACCATAGAAAACACTAAAATACTAAATAAAGAAACAAACATAAACAAACGAAAAATTAAAGAAGCCTTACTTATACAACAACTTAAACCCAAAATAAACCAATATAAAGGAACACCATTATACCTATATTAATATTATAGATAAAATTATATATTCAAACATCAAACCGCGCCCTCTACATTGCGACACTCAGTTATACAACCCCTTCCAAACATGTGGTCAGCTTCCGGCCAGTTACCTCTTTCTTTGTGAACCTGACGATGACCGAAGAAGGTCGAAACGTTGTTCGCTCTTCTATTTGAAGTGTTTTCTGAGCCCAAAAGAGCCGTTTTGTGCATATAAAATTTTAGTATTTTGTTTCGTCCACAACGTACCTCCCAATTTGGAAGAGTGAATGTCACATAGCTATAGCGCTAGATTACTGCAAAGTTTTGAAGGAAAAAAACATGCAGCTTCGTCTTTGGAGCCTAAAGTTTTATTAACCCCTAGGCCCCCAATAGACTCCATACAGCCCTGTATAAAAGTAAATGTCAAATTATAGTATTCGGTCAAATGTGTGCTGTTTTCTGTCTTCCCATTGGTCAGTTAATTCAGAATGTGTAGACAGCTCGTGTTTGACTTTGTGCAAAAACCAAAATAAATGAAATAAGTTAAAGCCTAGGATTAATACATATTTTAGCTGTATGCAGGGAAACATGCTGTTTTACTATTGTCTCTTCTTGTCTCAAACACTTTTGATAAAAAGCCATTTCTCAAGAGAGTCACTTGAAACTTGGTAAGGTTATACCCTGGTCCATAGCGGCCAGTTGTATTTCGTTTTATTCAGATTTTGGTAAGATTGTATAGGATCAAAGATAAAACAACACAAATATATATATATTTGGAGCTCCTTTCCGGTAATATTTACAACTAAGATTTATATTGGCATAAATAAGATTTTCAATGTGCCCCACACGTTGGCACATAAAATTTCGAATTAACCTGTTTTAACTCTTTTAGTGAGCTCAAAACTTACAAAAACATGCTCGCCCTTTCGGCTGTGTGGGCGTTATATTGTGACGGTCAATGCCACTATTCGTTGGAAAAGAGTAGCCCAAGAGTTGGCGGTGGGTGGTGACGATTAGCTGCCTTCCCTCTAGTCTTTCATTGCTAAGTTATGTATGAATAACGCAGGTAGTCCTCGTGTATCTTTGCGCTAAATTTAAAACAAACGAAATAAATAAAACTGTAGTAGTTGTCGTGGCACAAAACTACGCTAATTAAAATATCTTTCGGGATATTATCAGAAAAATGACAAAAGTAGATCAAACAGAAAATAATGCTTCGAATTCGAATACATTTTATCATATATGTGTATATTAGTGACTGGAAAAGTATATATATTGGTAATAACGCTATCAAACTAATTATTCGATGTATTCAAATCGTTTCACATTTTACGTTTTCTTCTACATTCATTTATGTAGCTGTATTACTTAGCAGTTAGTTGTATACATTTGGTTTCGTTAACTTGTGTATTCCTTTTTGGTTCAGATACATCTAAGTATCTTACTTTTAATCCCGAGCTATTGACAGCATAGAAATACGTTGTTATTTAGACTATTTCAGATATTTCCGTAATTGAAGCATAACTACTGTATACCCGTATTGCAATCTTTATGTCAAAATGAATACAAAACACTAATTTCTGAAAGTTTACCTAAATAGTTATGAGCATCTTATGATAAGAAAGCTATAGGTCAGTTTTTATACAATATAGATTGTTGCATGTAAAAATAGTCGGTATTTTTAACCTCTGTAGTCAGAACAGCTCTTATAGTTTTGAATTAAGCACAAAGCTACACAATGGACTATCTGTGCTCTGCCCATCACGGGTATTGAAACCCGGTTTTTAGCGTTGTGAGTCTGTAGACATACTGCTGAGCCACTGGGAGGCACGGTCAGGACAGAGACCACAAGACTCAGTTTATAACCATTCCTAACGTAAAATAATGAAAGGGCAACAAATAAACAGCACCTGCCGCTTACGTAACTATTTTTAATTGAATATAGTGACTGACTTTCACAAATATAAAACCCATGTAACTGTAAGTGCAAAATTTATTTAGAAGAATATCGAAGCTTCAACACTGCGCCTTTCATTATGTAGCCCGACACTCTAACTGTAATGTTAGTGTGGTTTGCCTATAAAAAGGTGCTAAATTGATTAGTGTGTACATTCAGCGATGTCAACATGTCATCCTGATATCTTCTATGTTAAAGCATTATAATTTGGTATTTAGACATGTACTGAGAGTTGAATACGTTATATTAAAATTATTTTGAATGTACAAATTAGCAAATCACGTGACCACAACAGCGAACATAAGTGTTGGTGAAACAGAAATAGCAAAAATATAGTTGACCCAATTTTACGATTCATAGGTATATGTGATACGATACTATTATTACGAGTTACCTTGAACCAGAGCTAAATTATGCAATTAACAACAAAAAATTATGTGCTAACAACATCATTACATATGTTAGGTTTACTTACATTTATAGTCTCTTGCAGCGTGAAGTCCAAGAGTGAAATATTATTGATAGCTAGAACCTGGTCCCCTACAGCCAATCCAGACCTGTCTGCTCCACTGCCTTTCTTTACACTTGACACAAATATTCCTTGGCCATTTTCTTTGCCCCCAGAAAGCCCCACACCGATATCGTCGTCTGAATGACGTGAATGTTTCAATGTTACTCTCCTTACCAGAGGTGTTTGTGGTGAGTTAGTCCTACCAGTAGAGTCTGAATCTGTGGTTGTCAAGTGCTCATCTACTAACGTTGTCTCCTGGTAAGGTGCACCACCAACGTGACTCGTTGAATTGTTTGGAGACGAAGGACGATAACGTAGATTGCTTCCTGGACTGTTTCGTCTTGATCCACTGGTATTTCGCGAGGTAGAAGGCATGTTGATCTCAGATCCAGGAATTTGAAGAAGTTCTGCAGAAAACCCAGCCATGTTGTCAGATTTCGAATCAGTATTCCAGGTACTCCCTGGACCAGGGTAGAGAATAAGTAA
Organism: Carcinoscorpius rotundicauda; assembly: GCA_011833715.1. Lineage (NCBI taxonomy): Eukaryota > Metazoa > Arthropoda > Merostomata > Xiphosura > Limulidae > Carcinoscorpius > Carcinoscorpius rotundicauda. Next base: position 22,039,561 of record CM022400.1, read on the forward strand.
CGTCGCTGCTGTACACGCCTTAAACACGCTAGATATAATTCACATCTTCAGCAGTTTGTATCACCAGCGAGAACAACTACAAGAACCGGTTCTCAGTTCCGAAGTCATAACATACACGTTTCTGCCACACGTAGAGTTTCTGATAAACCTATCTATCAGTATCACTTTTCAATTATAGGAACTTCCTGAGATACCAAGGCATATGCCAAATTAAAATATATAATTAGGCTCGTGTCTGTTAATTGTTTACCAATATAGCTTGTTAATCTAACCAGTCTGCAAATATTTCATCGCAAAACGAAATCGACATGTACACATTACTGGATAACTGACTGCGTATCGAAACTGCAACATCAGTGTGAGGCCAAATTGCTTCCTCTGTAATTAACTATAAAGAAACAGTATCAATTCTCCAAGTTTTGTAGCAAAATTCTTAGTGAAAATAAAATTTCAGTTAGTTTTCTTCACACATTCTTCTTGGTGCAGTTGAAATGGTTATATAACTATTGATTTTTTTGTCAAAACACTGGATATTTTAGTGTTAACATATAATACGTATACAACTGCATGAAACTGGACTAAATTTACAAAGCTTCTATATATTATTCGTGTACATTTTAAAAAGTTAATGTCACGTGAAAAGTTTCATAGATCAACATTTAGCAAGCCATTTAAACTGTTCATGTTACATTCAATTATAGTCACGTTTCAGCAGATTAATTATCCTAGTGAGGTTGTACTAAACTACTTTTTTTAACATGTTTAATAAACCTAGAAATGTTCTATCGAGCTACTTGCTTAACAGATTAATTAACTTATAAAGACTCGCAATAACATTTTTATTTGGTTATTGTAATTGAACCTAAAATAATTGTAACATGTCCAAATAACAGTTCACGTCCTTAGATTCAAGATAAAATAATTTTATTTTATTTGTTGTGGGTTGGATTTTTTTTTCAGATTTTTTGAGAACGTTTCTGAACTGTAATCTTCGTATACATGCACAGCCCCAGCATCGGAAAATAGAAACCTATTTTATCTGCATTCTAAGGTTGCGAAAGCATTTGAAGACAATTTGGAACATGTTAACTCGCCTGAACATGTTCTTCTTAGATTAACCAGTAGAATTCTTAAGTCTACATTTTGACAACTTAATCACAATGAACAGAATTATGTAGGCTACAGTGATACAAACTAACCAATCTAGAAAGATTTCATGTAACTCTTAAACAAAAGTAAGGTAAAAAGAAATCATTTTACGAACATTTCCGGTTTATTTTTACCCTAAATTCTTTCTGAGTTTAGATTCAAACGATTTAAACTAAGATCTCTGAAAAGGCAAGTCAAATCAATTCGTACATCAATAATGTACTACATTAACCAACTTAAATAGGGTTCTTAAAACTACGTGACACGACAGATCAAACTAACATATACAATGTTCATAATGTTGGTTCTTCGTATGTCTCCGTTCTATATTTATGTACTGTCCATAAATATATATATATATATACCAGAAACTAGGTGATATATTAACTGAGTGAAGCCTCATGGTGAGAATCCATTTGCCTTTCAGTTGACTTTTTCAGTGTAATTTAATTTTTATTAATTACAAAATTGTAGCGAGATTATTTAAATTCACGTAATAATTTTACATTAATCGTGATATCAAACAACATAAATATTAGACTAAAATGACCAAAAAATCTTCCCTCACCGTAAAGACTAAAGGTGTGACGAAACAGCGATATGATTATCGTGTCGTAGAGTCGAGAGGCGATTGAAGCGACACTTCGTCTGATACGATTTAGGTATCCTCGCGAAATGTGCAGGCTTTCAGTAAACATTATAAGTCTAGTGTACAGAAGAAAAAAATCAGAATTTCTAATAAAGTAGTGTTACTAAAAAAATTAATGATTCAATAATGTCAAATGAGGATTTAGTACGATATATTGTGTTCACTTATTTTGTCAAAAACATTACATGCAAAATAACATAAATTAGCAATGATAAATTACAAACAGATGTTAATTTATCTTGCTATTTGCTATTTAGTTAATTAAACCTGAGGATTTGGAAAACACTTTAATGTGTGAAATATTTAAATAGGACAATGTTAGTAACATAGATGATAAATTACAGAGAAGACTGTCAAACTTTCATGATCACGAGAAATCCACTTGAAGTAAAAATGTGTTCATAAGACGGCTGGAATGGCTATTAAAAGCTTAATTAAAATAAAGTAAAGAACAACATTTCGACCTTCTTAGCTGCAAACTCTCTTTGTTAACCTGAAGATGACCTAAGAAGATCGAAACGTTGTTCTGTACTTTATTTTAATTAATGTTTTAATACCCATACCAGCCGTCTTATAAAAACAGTAAAACCTTTGTATCTAACTATATATTTACAACTATGATCAGATGCATTCCTCTAGTAAAGATTCAAGCATTTCATATGTGTTGTTTATAAAGCAAGACATATTATTTATACGAATGTGCACAATAACTGTTAAAGTTGTTGTTGTTGTTTTGAATTAAGCATAAAGCTACACAATGGGCTATCTGTGCTCTGCCCACTACGGATATCGAAACCCGATTTGTTAGCGTTGTGAGTCCGTAGACACGCTGGCGAGCCACTGGGGAGCTAATTGTTAAGGTATCGAAAACTATCAGAGAAGTCAACTTTATAATTCCTTAGATGTCTATTTCAAAGAATGAAAATGTTTTACCTTACTTAATGAAAGAATAGACAGTAAAAACATGTGTAATATAACATCTCTTGCTGGAATCGTTTAACTGTTCACACTATCTCTAAACTTGCACAATTATAAATTTTATTACATTAAATAAAGCATTCAAACGGAGAAATACATGTTTATAATTACATATTTTATAAATACTGCAAGTATCTATTCATATTAGGTCAAATTAATTACTCGAAAGCATTAGCACATTTGCTAGGTACACACTAAAATAATACACTGCTGGTCAAAATCTTAAAGCCAATGAATATAAAGAAAAAATATGGAGTTTGCGTTGTTAGACTAAACCACTTATTTGAGTAGAGCTTCGAAGGATAAAAATAAGAGAAGGAAAAATAAAAATAAAAAACTTTTTTAGCATTTAATAGGGAAAATGTGAACACTATGAAATTAGCCTAAATACCAGCTGGTCAAAAGTTACAGACCATAATGAAACGAAGCGTTAATCGGTAAACACGTAACGAAATTTAGTCATTTGTGTGCAAGCATTAGCGTTGTCAACATCTTCCACTGACAGCTCTTGTGTTACATTGGGTGAAAACATGACAAAGGCTAAAAAGTTGACAGTGTTTGAACATGGCAGAATTGTCGAGCTGCAAAAGCAACGTCTCTTTCAACGTGCCATCGCTGGTGTGATTGGACGTACCAAAACTGCTATTGCAAATTTATTAAAAGACCTTGAAGTATAAAGAAAGAGAATTTTAAGTGGTCGGTCCAAAAAAATTTTGCCGGCATTGAGCGGGAGGATTCGACAGGTTCTTCGGCAAGAAACCAGCCGATCGTCGAACTAGATTAAGGCCCTTACGGTCGCAGAATGCAGCTCAAGAACAATAAGACAGCATCTACAAGAGAAATGCTTTAAAAACTGTAAACGTCTTCAAAGGCCACGCCTCTTTTCATACCACGAAACAGCTCGGTCAAACTTTGCTGAAAAGCACCAAACATGGGGCGTTGAAAAGTGGACGATGGTTTTGTTCTCTAATGAGAAAAAAATTAACCTGGATGGTCCAGATGGCTTCCAACGTTACTAGCACGATAAGGATATCCCACCGGAGACATTTTCTACACGACACAGTGAAGGAGGTTTCATCATGATCTGGGACGCTTTCTCCTTCCATGGAATAATGGAGCTTAAGGTTATAAAGGAACGTCAAACAGCGCCTGGCTACATTGGCATGTTGTAGAGAACACCCTTATTGACTGAAGGCCCTCGCTTGTGTGGAAATGACTGGATCTTTCAGCAGGACAACGCTATAATTCACAATGCCCGTAGAACAAAGGACTTTTTTATGATAAATAACCTGATTCTTTTGGACCATCCAGCATGTTCGTCCGAACTGAACCCCATTGAAAATGTTTGGGGGTGGATGGCCAGGGAAGTCTATAGAAATGGGCGTCAATTCGAAACAGTGCATGATCTTCCTGATGCCATCTTCACCACTTGGAATAAAATTTCAGCCAGCCTTCTGCAAACGCTTATATCAACCATGCCAAAGTAAATTGTTGAAGTTATTCGCAATGACGGTTGTGAAACTCACGAATGAGACCTCTTGTTGGGCATTTCCTACCATGTTTAAGACTTCTTTTTAGTATGGTCTTAAACATTTGACCAGCTAGTATTTAGTCTAATTTCATAGTGTTTACATTTTCCCTATTAAATGCTAAAAAAGATTTGTATTTTCCTTTTTGTTATTTTCATCTTTTTAAGCTCTACTTAAATAAGTGATAAATGGTTGAGTCTAACAACGCAAAATGCATATTTTTTCTTTATGTTCATTAGCCTTAAGATTTTGGCTAGCAGTGTATGTGTGTTTTTTTAAAGCTATCTGCTGTGTCCACCGAGGGGAATCGATTCCCTAATTTAAACATTGTAATTTTATAGACTTGGCGCTTTCTCAGCGGTTTACCACTGAAACAGTAATATCGTTAAAACAATATATGGCGACATTTGGAGTTCGTCAGTCTAGGAAGACGTATGTCTCTGAGCAAAGGAATATTTAATTTTTTTTTCTAATTTCAGCAATGCAAGCTAGACAATAGAACAGAAAAAAACGAGACTTTTCTTGCATTTTTAAATGCACAAAGAACGTTATATGACATAGAGTTGCTTTTATTTTTTTAAGCCTAACATTACTTAGAAACCACTTTGTATCGAGTAAAGTAAGAAGCAGTCTTAGTTATTGGTATAAAGAAAACCAACACCATAGAATATCTGCACTCTGGTTGGCCTGGCATGGCCGAGCGCCTTAAGGCGTGCACTCGTAATCCGAGGGTCGCGGGTTCGCGCCCGCGTCACGCTAAACATGCTCACCCTCCCAGCCGTGGGGGTGTATAATATGACGGTCAACCCACTATTCGTTCGTAAAAGAGCAGCCCAATAGTTGGCGGTGGGTGGTGATGACTAACTGCCTTCCCTCTAGTCTTACACTGCTAAATTAGGGACGGCTAGCACAGATAGCCCTCGAGTAGCTTTGTGCGAAATTCCAAACAATCTGCACTCTGTCGATGTAAGGAATCGAACCCTAGATTGTAGTGATTTAATGAGTGGAATAAGAAGTATGTAACATGTCGTTTATGTTATTTTGAAATGTGTTGCAGTGAAAACAACAAAAGTTTTATCGTAATTTTTTAGCCATTATTAAACTTTTCGTGTAGATCCAATTTTCATTTACAAACAGAGACATATAGTTTTAATTGTATCACATAATCGTGCAAGAAGTATAGAAAAGTGATACTATGAATATTAGAAACCAACTCAATACAAAATATATACGTATAATATAGTGTTTTCACTCTTTCTGTTTCTTTGCAGATGAGCAGCTAACAGTAACAAAATACTTTCTAACGGATGATTTGAGACACACATGTCTATTCACAAACTAAATGTATAATATATATATATATAACGACTGTAAATGATCAGAGTTTAAAAGACACCTAGAAAACACAATAATTTAATTTGCAATAGTAAAGAAATAAAATACTATCCATAGGTAGATAATATTGTTTCTGTTTGTTTGATTTTGAATTTCGCACAAAGCTACTCGAGGGCTATCTGTGCTAGCCGTCCATAATTTAGCAGTGTTAGACCAGAGGGAAGGCAGCTAGTCATCACTACCCACCGCCAACTCTTGGGCGACTCTTTTACCAACGAATAGTGGGATTGACCGTCATATTATAACGCTTCCACGGCTGGGAGGGGGAGCATGTTTGGCGAGACTCGGGCGCGAACCTGCAACCCTCAGATTACGAAGCGCACGCCTTAACGCGCTAGATCATGCCGGGCCCTAGGTAGGTAATGCGTAAGTAATTGACAAATCTTCATCCTTTAAGAATAGCATCACATTTTGTATTTACACTGAGCAAATGTGAAAACAACTATTCTGAATATCTATTTTAGATGTTTAGATGTAAACGTGACGTGCCTCTATGTTGCCACATAAGGTTAGAAAGTTCTCACTTTGAAATTCGAAAAACCTCTTACAGTTAAAAGCTATTATTTGAGTTGTAGTGTTGAGTATTTCTTTTAAGGACAGAAAGCACTAAGTTAGACACAACCGAAACATTTTATAAAATACTTGACATAAAATTGTGTGAAAGTGCATTGTTATTTTAAGCGCTTTCGTGATTAAAATAGTTCCTTCAGATATCGAGCATACACAGGTTTTCTGTGAAAAACGTTTAAGTAACGTTCTACGTTAAGAAAATATAAGATATATGTTAAAAGTCACTCTATAAAAACTGTATCAGATCAAAAGTAGGGAAGTGGAAGGAAGGTTGCGCGTTGCAAAATCTGCAATATGCGTGTTCCTTCCCGCTACTTACTCTTATTGTAACAATTATCACTTCAGTATTTCGTCTATAACTTAATAATTTCAAGGTCATAATTTATTGTGTATTCATAAGATTAATTTTCGATTATTACTTTCTTCGAATATTTAAGATAAAAAATATATAGAAAAAGTGATCAATATATTTCAAAAGTTGACCTTCTAACACTAAACACTGTAGCAGTTAACTATAAGTTATGCCGTTGGTTCCACAAATGTTTATTAGTAACAGTGTTACATTAATGTATTCTGGTATAGGTATTACGACTTTAATTAAAATGAATTACAGAACAACGTACTTTATTGTAATTAAAGTTTTAATACCCATACCAAACGTTTTAAGAGTACATTTTGACTTTAAACGGATTTATCATCGTCATGAGTGTTAAATTAAGCGAAAGACACTGCTCTTGACACTTTAGAATCAATATATATCATTTTTTTCAATGGATTTAATTAGTTTGACTGCATCCAAATCAAAGTATGTATGTGAGCAGTGCATAAGAAATATATTTGTGTGTTTAGTGTTTGAGATTAAAACTGCACTACAAGGTATCTGCACAAAGTGGGACATTAAACTTTGACATTATAAATCCACAAGTTCATCGCTGAAACAGAAGAGGGCAAAATCATCAATTATAATTAATGGAAACCAAAGGCTTAACTTCAGCGTATTTGTTGCAGAAGCTAACTAGATATTGTGCACAATCGTTTTTTTTATAACAGTTCAGCAATTATCCTATACAATGAAATGTTCTGCAATGGAGTTTGATCTAGAAGTCCTCGCCCAGAGAAAAAAAAAAAGAGTCGAAAATCTAGATACCCTGAAATATAGTTTCACACTATATGGGAGAAAAATTATCCCTCATCAAGCACTGAAAAAAAAAACACCGTTAATAACTGTATTAATTTTTGATGACAAGAAACCCATTCAAAGTAAAAATGTATCTCAGAACGGCTGGTATTGGTATTAACACTTTTACTAATAAAGCAGAGAACAACATTTCGACCTTCCTAGGTCATCTTCAGGTTAACACCGATACCAGCCGTACTGAGATGCATCTGTATTGTTATTTTTGTATTTTTACACTGAAACACCTGAACAGTTTGTTTACCACTTTGGATTCAATAACGTTTGTCAATATAGATCTGTTAATGCTCACACCTCAGTGTTAAGTTAGTTGTGTGTTTTCTCCCATTAAATAGCCAAGATCCTGCTTTACGAAGATCGTGACAATTTTGCTTCAATCCCTGAGAATCAGACTCCGCCATGTTAATAAACTGTCACAGATAAACTGCTTAGAAACTACTTCGATATCTTCAGATTTAAGAACGAATCAAATTAAGTAGCTACAGATGAACAAAAGTATACTGTGAAGAAAATTATACTTATACACCATTTTTCATGCATTGAAGAACTTTGTAGAATAAGTCTACAAAAAAATATTATAAAAAAACTGTTTTCAAAAATTTTCAGCCGAACAATGAAAACTATGTCCATCCTTGTAAACTATGTCCATTCTTGTAAACTATGTCCATTCTTATAAGCTATGTCCATCCTTGTAATCTATGTCCATTCTTGTATTAAATGTTTCTTTGTCTTTTTCCGATATTTCAATGAAAGTTAACTGTTTCATAAAAATTATGTGAATGTTTTATATATTTGTATTATTGTGCATATCTATAAAAACGATTTTGAAAAAGCTCTCTAATCTCTAACTTAAAAGAAAAAAATGATGAAAAACACGCATGCAGGAGTTGTACAGTCTCAGGAAAAATAAAAATTATTTATTTAACGTAAGCGATTAGTAGATTATTTACTAAAGTAAAAGTAAGTGTAACACAAACCTTTTAACACAGAACATAAACTTAAATATTCCCGCTTTAAGAAAGTAATAACGACTTGATTATCTCAATTCTTGTAAAAACGAGAAATGTGTTGTCAACATGTTTTTGAAGTCACTTCGTGACATTTAAAGAGCAAAAGCGAAATAAGGTTTTGGTATTAAATACCGAAAACTGAAGAAGCATTGTAAACAAATGAGTCTAACACGACAAAAATAGTTTAATCTATTGGTTAACGTTGTTGTGATTTTGCTCAAATTTCTCTTGAGTTGTTCAATATGGCTTTGAAGTTGGTTGTGTGTGTAAAGAAATAGTATTATAATATATTTATGCCTTTGACAACCTGACGGTGAATGATTACAATCATACTTGTCGTAAAACATTAGTGTTAGGCCTGTTACATTTTTAAAAACAGCATATAAAAATAGTATTCCAGACATATTCCCGCTTTAAGAAGGTAGTAACAACTGTTATTATCTCAGTCCTTGTAAAAATGAAAGAGAAGCTGTCGACATGTTTTTAAATTGATATCATTTCTTGACATTTCAAGCAATTATATCTCATATCTGTAGACGACGATACGTTTCATTCAATCCACACCTCTTAGGGTCGGCTTGGATATATCACTCTTCGAATTCTTGAAAATCTCTGAAGAACTAGATAAGGAATGAAGAGGGTTTTTAGTGTATTAGGCCTAATACTAATACCTCAAGACAAGTTTAATAAGGAATGTAGAGGGTTTTTAGTGTTTTAGGCCTAATACTAATACCTCAAGACAAGTTTAATAAGGAATGTAGAGGGTTTTTAGTGTTTTAGGCCTAATACTAATACCTCAAGACAAGTTTAATTGTAATAATTATTCGACAGTGTATAAAAGACGTACACACATTACAATCGTTGTTGTACAAAATAGTTTACACTAATAATCAGTGATGACGAGAAAACCCACTTATAGAAAAAAATATATATGTAAAACAGCTGGTTTGGATTGGGAAATTATTTTTTATGCAGAGAAGCAAACAAGGTTTCGACCTTCTTCGGTCATTGTCAGGCTCACGAAGAAAGAAAGAGTTCTGTTTTACATATATAGTTTACACAAATAATGTCCCAACTAGTGCTGTGTTTGCTGTATCTCAAATGACCTGAAGAGCTCCGGATTCAGTGTTGTCGCTCAATGAATATGACAAATATAGTGTGCTTGGAATACTACTGTTATACATTATTATAATTCCCAAAGAACTAGTTTAACAATTTCGTGTTTAAAAGTGTTCACGAAGGTACGAACTCAAGAAATCAATTTCACACGAAAATGTAATATGCTCAACAGATAAAACTGTAAATATAAGATGTTTGTTATAGGCCTAACACTAATGTCTTAAGACAAACATGACTTTAAATAATACAAATATTATTTTTATCTGTCTGTCACTAGATAGCCTCACTAACTTTGCCATAAATACAAATAATGAAAAGAGCAAACAAACATATTAACAAAGATACTGATTTGTTCTACCTAGAAATAGAAATTGTAAAATTATTATCTAGTAACATTCATTAGTTTACTAAATGTTTCTATACAAAACTTAATTAGGTTACCAATTAAACAACAAGTTGATTTTGTATAATGGAAAATGAGTATACAAGTATTTTTCGTTGAGTTTTAAGAAGGTTTAAAGCCATTTGTAGCAAGTTTAAAATACCATTAGATCTTCATTAATATACATTTCTAAAGTTTGGAGATAAACTCATTTCTACGCATTTGGAAATGTTGTCTGTTTGTTTCTGAGTTTTGCGCAGAGCGTCACGAGGTCTCTTTACGCTAACCATTCCTAGTTTAGCAGTATAAGACTACAAAAAAGGCAGCTAGTCATCACCACCTACCGCCAACTCTTGGGTCACTCTTTTAACAACGAATAGTGGAATTGACCGTCACATTATAACGCTCCCACGGCTGGGAGGGCGAGCATGTTTAACGCGACGGGGATTCGAAGCTGCGACCCTGGGATTGCGAGTTAAACGCCTTAAGCTCCTGGTCATGCCCTGCCCACTTCGAATGAGTCAGGAATGAACATGTGATAACAGTGTGAAATAGTTTATCTGTAAAAGAATCTCCTGATTTCTTTATTTGAAAATGACTCCATAATATAATTTTAGAAACGTTACAATAACCTAAAAGTAAATGAGACGGCTATTTTTGTTTGAATAAAGTTAGTCCGCATCGTATGGACGCAAAATTAATTTTATTTTGTTTATATATTCCCACTACAGGGATTGAAATCCGAATTATAGGGTTATAAGCTCTCGGACTTACTGTTGTGTTACCAGAAGGGAATATTTTAGGTACACTGAACGAGTGACTCAATGAAATAATAGTAACCATTTAAATAATTAGTTGTTGTTTTGTTTTGTGTTGTTTTTACTCTTCATATAGACAAACATTTAATAATAACGAAATAAAATATTTGTAAGACTTTTTCTACAGACAATGGTGTGAACTCCAATATAGTTATGCGTAGTTATGTTTTTATAACTATAATATAATAAAATAAACATGTAGTCTTAGACCTAAAGCAGTAACTATCAAAAAGTTTACTCGTCTTCAGAAAATCAGCGTATCACATCCCTACCTCACGTTTTATCTTGCCCCCCAGTGGCTCAGCGGTATGTCTGCGAACTTGCACGCTAAAATCCGGACTTCGATACCCGTGGTTGGCAGAGCACAGATAGCCCATTGTGTAGCTTTGTGCTTAATTCAAAACAAGAACAACAACAACAACAACATTTTATCTTATAAAATTCATTCGTTAATGCGCCAATTTCTCTCTTTCTTTGTTGCGGTTTCAAATCCCGGTCGCACCAAACATGCTCGTCTTTTCAGCCGTGGAGGCGTTATAATGTAACGCCCAATCCCGCTATTCGTTGGTAAAAGATTATCCCAAGAGTTGGCGGTGGGCAGTGATGACTAGCTGCCTTCCCTCTAGTTTTACACTACTAAATTAGGGACGGCTAGCGCAGATAACCCTCGAGTAGCTTTGCGTAAAATTCAAAACAAACAAACAAACAAACAATCCACAAATGTTTGTAAGTAGTAAAAGATGATATATACGTGGAACGTTGTAGGCTTGAGAACCCACATCTCACTCTCTTAACTTGTATCTCTTTATTTGATTTGATTTATTTTAATGAATTTCTTCACGTGAGACTGGCGAACAGAAGTTAAGACTAATAGACTATGTATCCTCACCAAAATGTAAGTCCTACTTCCGTAGCCCCTTCCAAAATTCAGAGCACATTTCATGCCCTACATTATAGCCTATACCCTTGGTTCATGTCCTACATTGTAGCCTATACCCTTGGTTCATGTCCTACATTATAGCCTGTACTCTAAGGATCCTTTTAATTTATGTAACGTCATTAATTTCATTTTATTTGAGCTTTTGTGTTTTTTATGTATACGTATATATACAAGTACAGAAATAATGTTTCAAGAAAGAAACTAAACGTTTTTGTTCATTTAAATGTCGTTTATCACAGATTTTGTTTTGATGTTTTTAACACAGTCCTTTCTTTTGAATTTATCCCTCGATGGTACGGCAGTAAGTCTACGGATTTATAACACTAAAATCAGAGGTCCGATTCCCATCGGGGGACTCAGCAGATAACCTGAAGTGGCTTTGCTGTAAGAACTCACGCACATCCTTTTAATTTGGTTTTACTTATCGGTTTAGGTTTTATGGACGCATATATTTGTATTGTTATTTTTCATTTGAATTCCTTAACACTGATGAAATTCTACTCATACTTTATTGTAACCAAATGCAACAACATTATTAGAAAACAGAGGTACACGTAACATAAAAGTAAGTTAACTACTCTCTGAAGAACCGGTCTATTTATGGATGAGCTCATATCACTCTAGAATTGTTTATCTCTACACTACTTGACTGCTTGTTCCTAACTATCTGCTGTATATTACTCTATGTATCAAGTATTACATATGATGTGAGACACGTGGCCACGTAAGTAACACGAGCTTTTCCCTAAAAATAATAAAAGTAGAATGAGAAATAACGTCCATGTTTGAGTGGATCAAACGAACTTTAATCGAAACTCAAGTGCGTAGGTGAGAAATGAAAATGTGTTATTACAAAAACGCATCTCCTTTGGTTATGGCAAAGAGACTACAGAATACTCAGTCACCTGGATCTCACCGTTTATGTGCCAATGTTTCCGATATAGCTACGCAATGTCATAAATAAATCGTGATACTTAGACTGTCACTGGCATCAATATAAGATGTATCAAACTCTTATTACCTATAGAATCTGCTTTATGGTTCTTTGGCCTTATCCGAGTTTTGCCTTCTTTAGTAGTTTCTCTCCGCTTTCAAACCAAGCACATTTCATACTGACGTAAAACAAAATAAAGAGACTCTTAGTGAGTCACGTAGCGATCTAACGTATTATATCAACCTAACATAGTTTTATGTTATAGCTGCTTTACTAGGCTAAACATATAATATTGTAACAGCGTAAACTTTGGAGTACTTTCTGATGTAACACTCAAATTAGAAGATAGTAGTCTGAAGTAACATGTCGTATTTTTGCTTATTCACACCAAGCAAGTTGAAGGATGGTAATCTGAAACAACGTGTTATGATGACATTTATATCCAGAAGTTGAAAGACGACAGCTTGGAGTGTACTTGCGTCAGCAGTGCGCAATATCATCTAAACCTTTCACGACCATAGAAATTTGCCACGAAGAAAGGCTTTCCCAATGTCTGAAATATACAGTTCACAAAAATTTCCTATGGTCTGAATTACGCACAAAGCTGCAGGACTGCCATCTGCATTAGGTGTCTCCAAGTTAGCAATGAAATACTAGAAGGGAGGCATCTAGTCAACACCAAATATCTCCAACTCTTAGGCTACTCTTTTACTGGGACTAACCGTAACATTATTATGCCCCCACGAATGAAAAGGGCGAACATGTTTGGTGGAACGGAGATTTGAACACGTACACTAACCATCAAATTATGCCAGACCCTCCGATAAAGGAAACCCTACCAACTGTTTGAAAATAACACAGAAGGAAACTGATCGTTCACGGAGTTTTCTAACAGATTCGACGTTTCAATACGTATAATAGCCATACAGTGTTTGAAATGTAGTAAAAAAATGCAGTCTCTGTAAAAGTGTTATAGAAGACGAGTTTAGTTTTGTTTGGTTCCTGAACACACTGTGACAGAAAATCTTATTTATTATCGAGAACAAAGTGTTTTTTTTTAATATTCTATTGGTAGATCCTAAGTTTGAGTAGTTACTCATAATGCAAGAATATCTACTGTGGGAATATTATGCAGTCAGGTATAATTTTATATGTATAACCAATGTATTAGGATGGTCTGACTTTAAATGCATGACCAATCTAATAGGAGAATTTGAATTTATATGTATAACCGATGGTCTGATTGTATATGTACAACCAGTGTAATAGATATGTCTGAGTTTACATGCATAACCAATCTAATAGAAAAATCTCATTTTATATGTATAACTAATGTAAGCAAAAAATGTGATTTTGCATGTATAACCAGTGTAACAGATGGTTCTGAGTTTATATGCATATTCAGGGGAAGAGGTGGTCTTCTAAATCTAAGCGCCGAGTGTGTGTTTTCAAATGACATGAGAGGTAATTCGACACTAAATATTAATGTAAAAACAAAAACAACACATAATAGGATTAATTATCCTCCAGTGCTGCTAAACGATACCTGGAGAAATAGTGCTTATCATTTGTGGAGACACATACAAAACTATGTGTTTGTTCCGCGCAAGCGTATTTATTTCCCTTATGTTGTAAAATGAGATTGTTAGTGGTAAGTAGACCTGTTAGGAATGAGTACATGTTCGTTGCCTGCGAAGAGTATAACATTTTGTCATGGTAGTTGCTTGCTAAAATCAGCTTGATTTGGTCGCTTGTTTTATTTTACTCTGTAGCTACTCTCGTACCTTGAACTATCAAGCATTTAAATGGCAAAATAAGTCTAATTACATTATAATAAATAAGACAGGCAGCTTAAAACAGTGGCATGAGTCTTTCGCTGAGAGCTAATAGTTCGAGGCTAGTCTACTGATGGTTTGGTTTGTTTTAAATTTACCAGTGTAAAACTAGAGGGAATGCAGCTAGTCATCACCGCCAACACTTGGGCGACTCTCTTACCAACGAATAGAGGGATGGTTCGTAACTTTATAACGTCCCCACGGCTGAAAGAGTGAGCATGTTTGGAATGACATGGATTCGAACCCGTGATTCTTGAATTGCGAGTCGAAGACCTTAACTACCTGAACGTGCCGGGCTGCCTACTGATGGATAAACATGGATAAATTATGAAACCTAACTGTTAGACGTTATCATACCTTCGAAATCAGCTATAACTGGATCATGCTTTGATTAGTATAGGTTATCCTACTTTTCGAGATCAATTAAAAGTGGATCGTGCTTTGATTTTTATCGCGACAGTAGATACGCGTTGAAAACTATTAAGTGTAGAAAATATTTAAATTAGTGTAGTAAAAATGTAAGCTTTTTTATGCAGGCAGTAAACTCACTTACTATTATTGATCATTTTAGGGTATTTATTTACCCAAAAATTTTTATACTAAATATATGATTTTTGACAAAGATATTTGTATAGTCTGTTTGTTTGTATTTGAATTTCGAGCAAAGCAACACAAAGGCCATCTGCGTTAGCCGTACCTAATTTAGCAGTGTAAGACTAGAGGGAAGACAGCTAGTCATCAGCACCCACCACCAGCTCTTGAGCTACTCTTTTGCAAACGAATAGTGGGATTAACCATCACATTATAACCCTTCCACAGCTGAAAAGGCGAGCATGTTTGTTTCGTGGATGATTCGAACTCGCGACCCTGGGATTACGAGTCCAGCGTCCTAACCGACTGGCCATGTCGGGTATATTCTGCAGTTTGACGAGTCCAGCGTCCTAATCCACTCGCCATGTCGGGTGTATTCTGCAGTCTAAGGTAATTCCAACGATTTCGTTTAGTTCTTTTATATAAAGAAACAACAACAAAAAGTATGGTAATTGTCAGCGCGACCAGTAGTTTTCACACCGTAAAATTTTAATAGCTTTTATGTTGCAAAATAACTTTCTCACGAAATGTATGTTTGAACGATTTTCCCTGGGGTAGGAGTAATACTTTAAAAGAACACCGTATGTTGCCCCTAGATTATATTAAACGTGAAATCCAGGTTATCTCAATGGAAATAACTTAAGCTTTCAACTATCATAAAGTAGTGTTAAATCAATATATTGATTTACTGGAATATAAAGCCTTTCAGTACAATTCTTATTCAAGTACAGTGCTAGGCCGGGGGTGGCCAACTATTTAGCATGGCAGGATGCAGATCGATAAATACACTGTTCGAATCGTGATGCTACAAAACGTTCTCTGTATTTTCAACTGTGGAGACGGGTGCTGTTGGAAGGCTATTTTCTCCCTAGTCAGAAGCTCAAAATCAATGACTGCAATTAGAAAATTCCAAAGATCTCTGACATATCAGTTAAGTAAATGTGCAAATGAAGGTTCCGCTCAGGTTGAAAAGTTTCATTCAAGTCTTCTTTTATAACCAAAGTTTTCCTAGCCATGTTTGTTTTATTTAAATTAAGAATTAAAGGAGTCCTCTGCGATTTTTTTATTCGAAGTAATCGAGCATTTCCGTTTTGATATGAGAAGGAATATAACAAAGCGTCATTGTTTCATTAGTTACTTGCATCTCAGCTATAAAACAGTCCTAACCACTGTGTGTCTGTTTCGTGAAACAGTGTCCTGTTTTCCTTCCTCTGATCATCGTGAAACTGTCAGAAGTTATGAATCATGTTTCAAAGACATTCCAAAACCCGTTGATTTATGAATCTTCGTCTTTTTAAAAGTTTTAGTGTGAATTAAATTTTTCTCCTTCGTATTTACAACAGAACGTACAACGTGCTCGCGCGCAGCTTTGAATCAAATGATATGCTTGGCACTAACCATCTTAAAGAATACACTTATTTATCTATTTTCAAGGGCCCGGGATGGCCAGGTGGTTAAGGCACTCGACTCATAACCGAGGGTTGCGGGTACGAATCCCCGTCACACCAAACATGCTCACCCTTTTCAGCCGTGAAGGAGTTATAATGTGACGGTTACTCCTACTATTCGTTGGTAAAAGAGTATCCCAAGAGCTGG
The DNA here is from genome assembly GCA_011833715.1 of Carcinoscorpius rotundicauda. Classification (NCBI taxonomy): domain Eukaryota; kingdom Metazoa; phylum Arthropoda; class Merostomata; order Xiphosura; family Limulidae; genus Carcinoscorpius; species Carcinoscorpius rotundicauda. The sequence goes on from CM022400.1 coordinate 22,056,251, forward strand.
CAATGGATGGTGATGACTAGCTGCCTTCCCTCCAGTACTGCTGAGTTCGGGACAGTTAGCGCAGATAGCCCTCGTGTAGCTTTGCGCGAAATTCAAACAAAACAAACTATTTTCAAGACGCAGTTATATGTCAAGAAATGATATGAAATAAAAGTCTTATTTAACAAAGATTATAAAATCAGTTTCTAAGCAATATTGTTCCATCAGTGCAGAATAGTTTGTTAGACATTTTTGTCAAACCTACGGTCAAAATAGTTATGTCAATAAAAAAGACAGTCTTAATTCTTACGAATACAATAGTTTAATACATACAGTTTGTTTTCTTTTTGATTTTTTAATAGCGCGCAAAGCTACACGAGAGCTATCTGCGCTAGCCGTCCCTAATTTAGTACTGTAAGACTAGAGGGAAGGCAGCTGGTCATCACTACCCACTCCAACTCTTGGGCTACTCTTTTACCAATGGATAGTGGGATTGACCGTAACATTATAATGCTCCCGCCACCGTCAGATTACGAGTCGAGCGCCTTAATAACCAGGTCATGCCGGGTCCAATACTATAAGGCAATGGTTTGATACCACGACGATACAAAGTTTTATTAGTATTTGGTCGAATTAAAATATTATTTTACCTTTCATTTAAACTCAGAAGAAATCTAGTTCATTGAAATTCTTATAATACTTGGATAGTAACCCATACTTTGTGATCATAAATAGTTTTTTTTTCCGTTTCGTTGTTACTGTTTTATTTTAGTCATACTTAACTGTACTCACAAACGAGTAACCCAAGTATAATAATAAAACTCTCTTCTTTTTTTCATTATTCTTCTGTGTTATTGCCGAAAAAGAAAACTAAAATGTATATTTTCTGATGCTGTCTTAATGCGTACCGCTTCATGGTACAATCGTTACTACAAATTTTATATTGAGGCTTTCACATTCCTGTCTTTGTCGTTAAACGCAAATCAACACAAAGTGCTACTTCTGTTGTGAGTCTCACAAAAATTGCACTGAATTAAGGGATACGCAAAGTCCTCTATCTAACTTCTTGACGCAACTTATTTTCTATAGATCTTACGGGGTTTTTTTAGCCGCAATAAAAATTAAAAGGAGTGTACCTTTGTGTTGTGGAATATTAACATATTTGTTTTCTAAATAAAACATTTGCTTGTAGTCCAGTTGCCTCTGAAAAACCTCTATACGTAAATTGCAGCATGAGACGAAGCTCCCAAATGAAAATCAAAGACCATGTTAATTGAATCACCATTGTAAACTTATTCTGTATCTATCTGATGGAAGTAAGCTTCCATCAAATCTTACTCTACAAGTTTCTCCGTATACATGACTATAAACGTGCATCTTTCTATCTATATCACTCAGTTAACTTATCTATAAATATTATTCTCTGCAAAAGTAGTACATGACTGCATAAAATGATTAAATTATTGCGCTCAATTTTAGTATTTTTTATATTGACGCGTGAGAAGTTTAAACAATGTACTTTATATTTTTTCTCCTAATGTAATCAAATCTAGTTTTCCTCGTGTCTTTTAATTTGTTCTGCTCTGAATGGATCTTTTAATTTAACGTTTTTTTATTAAATTTAAACTTTCTAAAAACTAATGTATATTGTCTTTTTCCTTTGGTTTTAGTGTTATATCGCTTACATATTATGCAATGTAAACGAGTTATATCATGTTTGATGTATTGTCTTTTTGTTTTTAAATTAAGGTTATTATTACGAAAAGCTTAAGTTAAATTTCTGCTTCCTTGAAATCACAATATATATTTATATTTTTCTTTAAAGATGTAAGAGATTTACTGTTATATATTTATTTTAATATCAATGTTTGTTTTGGTTAAATATATATTTAGAAATGCAAGTAGCTTACATTGTTAAATGTGTATTGCGAAATTCCCACCTATTCACCAAATTAGTAGAAGATTCTCGAGTGTAAGAATAAACAATATGGGTTTCATGAAAACCCATGCGTAATGTCAAGTATTGTTGCCAACTGAAATTTCAAGAACTTCTCCTAAAGTTTCTAAATAGACACGCTATGAGACAGTTTTATATTGTTAGGTCGCTACAACTGATATACTACAAACCTCTCAAGTTATAACTGTGATTAACGCTTATTAATTGGGAAAATACAGACACATGACCAAAAAGTTCACGGATTTCTAACGTTGCAGAATATTCAACTCAGTGAATTGACATTGGACATCATTATTTTTACAAATACATTACATGACTTCAGCGGTGGAAAGCCAGCTTATAAACGGCGTGAGACCAGCGAAGAATAAAGAGCTAATTAGCTCCCTGTTTAATAAATTTATCTATATTAACTCGGAATTAATTTGTTTATCATTAATATTTGATAATATATCAAAGAAGTTCCAGAGCGAAAAAAACACTTACTGTTATTTGTAAGTTTGTAAATAATTTGTATGTAAACTGTTATTTTTTATAAACTATTCATAATAATCGTTATTATAAACGATATTATTATTTCTAAAATATATTAGTTTTAAGAAAGAAATCTGTGTGTATCAATCTTGCTGGCAAACGTCATAAATTTGATGCATCTATACATTTAATTAACTTCTAAATTAAAATTTAACTAAATTTCAGTCTTAATACTTAAAGTAATCAATTGAAGACTCGTCCGAGATAAATCGTAGAACGTAACAGAGTTGAGAAAGTTATATTTTTTATTTTTAGAAACTTCAAAATTGAACTAAACGATGGATAAAATTAGAAAATATTTATTCTATTGTTGTTGTTTTGAATTAAGCACAAAGCTACACAATGGGCTATCTGTTCTCTGCCCACCACGGGTATCGAAACCCGGATTTTAGCGTGTAAGTCCGTAGACATACTGCTGAGCCACTGGGGGGCATTTGTTTTATTACACATGTAGATATAATATTATATATGTCAACAAACCTACCATATTAAGTCGTCTTTCATTCCGATTTTATACCTTACCTTTTATAAATCACAAATGAAAACACATCAGCTTTCCTTGATTAATGTCTATTAAGTTCTACTTGCTTGGTCATAAAAATGGCCACCAATTTAATACGTAATAGTTCAGTATCGTAATAAACATGCATCTTAGCTATCCTTCAATGTCCTTGCGTTTACGAAACAGCAATTCAAAGACTAATGCAATCAGACCAAGGACTGCTGCTAGTTTCCTTCACTAACGATGTACTTTAGTGATGTATAATTTAAGAGGCAAATAAATTAGTAAAACTAAGATAAACTGAAGGATCTAAAAGATATCATTTCACGTGCCACAAAGGTGGAGGAAATGTTCAAATCACTTATGAAAAATATTCTAACAAATGTCGGTAATCATTTTCTTTCTAAAAATATATAAATTACAATGTAAGTTTCCGGTAAAGCTAACAGCAGCACAGATCATTATTCCACGTTTTAAATATTGTGATTGTATATGTATTTTACTCATTATTGTTGTTTATTGGTTTAGTTTGAATTTTGCGCAAAGCGACGCGAAAGCTATCTGCGCTAGCCGTCCCTAATGTAAAAAGACAGCTAATTACCACACACCCAATCCAATTCTTGGGTTATTCTTTTACCAGCGAAGAGTAGGATTCACCGTGGAATTATAACGCTCCGACGGTTGAAAGGGCAAGCATGTTTGGTGTAACGGGGATTCAAACTTGAAATCCTCGAATTACGAGTCGAGTACTTTAGCCGCCTAGTCATGCCGGACCTAACGTGCGACTTGTAATCTGAGAGTTGCGGGTTCGCATCCCTGTCGCACCAAACATGCTTGCCTTTTCAGCCTTGGGGGCGTTATAATGTTACGGTCAATCCCACCACTCGTTGGTAAAACAATAGCCCAAGAGTTGTTGGTGGATGGTGATGACTAGCTGCCTTCTTTCTAGTCTTACACTGTTAAATTAGGGACGGCAAGTTCAGATAGCCCTCGAATAGCTTTACGCGACATTCAAAAATATAACAATTTGTAAATTAAAAAAAAGCTATGCAAAGGGCTACATGTGCTCTGCCCATCGCGGGTATCGAAACTCGGTTTATAGCAGTTTAAGTCCGCAGACATATCGCTGTGCCACCAGGGAAGGGGATTACTCCTTTTTAGTTTATTAAAACACAACGTATATATGTATAATATTTTATTTTTTCTTATGGCCAACTTGCTTGATATATTATGGATTTATTTACATATACAATATAAGTTTGTTTTTAAATTTAAGTTTTGCAAGAATTTATGCTGTTGTCAAATTTCAAAATGGCAAATATCGTTATCCTTGGTTTTGGTTTGTTTTGAATTTCGTGCAAACCTACACGAGAGCATTTTGCGCTACCCGTCCCTAATTTAGCAGTGTAAGACTAGACGGAAGGCAGCTACTCATCACCACCCACTGCCAACTTTTGGGCTACTCTTTTACCAACGAATAGTGGGATTGACCGTCACATAATAACGCCCCCACGGCTGGGAGGGCGAGCATGTTTAGCGCGACTCGGATGCGAACCCGAGACCCTCAGATTACGAGCGCAAGCCTTAACGTGCTCGGCCGTGCCAGGCCAATTTTATCTGATATAATTGTTAGAACTTGTTGGTACAAACGGTTTTACATTTTATGTCAAACCTTTTTCTTAAACTTACTAAATTTGATGCTAAGCTGGTGTTGTTTCTACATGATTGCAGCATCATTCTTGTTTTAACTACCTGAGTTTATTACGCTTACAATTTTATTTCATTGGACTTCGATAAAGTAAGATTACTGAAGTATAACTGTCACAGTAAGATTAAATAAAGACCGCATCTGTTGCTGTTTGCTTCTGTTTTTAAATTAAAATTTAACTTGACTTCTTAAAAACTCCAGTTATGTAAATATATGCATGTGAATGTGTGTGTGTGTGTATTAGGAAAAAGTAAGAAAACATGAAGGTTTTGTTTGTTTGTTTTTAATTTCGCACAAAGCTACACGAGGGCTATCTGCGCTAGCCGTCTCCAATTTAGCAGTGTAAGACTAGAGGGAAGGCAGCTAGTCATCACCACCCGCCGCCAACTATTTGACTACTCTTTTGCCAACGAATAATGGAATTGATTGCGAGTCAAGTGCCTTAATCACCTGGCCGTTCTGGGTCAAGGAAGGATGAATTATGAGTGACAAGAAATATTTGAAGGCTATGCTAAAGAACACCAATAACAGAAATTTATGTGGCCTGGCATGGCCGAGCGCGTTAAGGCGTGCACTCGTAATCCGAGGGTCGCGGGTTCGCGAACCCGCGTCGCGCTAAACATGCTCGCCCTCCCAGCCGTGGGGGTGTATAATGTGACGGTCAATCCCACTATTCGTTGGTAAAAGAGTAGCCCAAGAGTTGGCGGTGGGTAGTGATGACTAGCTGCCTTCCCTCTAGTCTTACACTGCAAAATTAGGGACCGCTAGCACAGATAGCCCTCGAGTAGCTTTGTGCGAATTTCCAAAAACAGAAATTTATATTTTATAGGGGCTCAAAATGTTTACAGTGTATACATAGATAATAATGCATATTTACTTTGCATAAATTTTCGTAATTAAATACTGCATTTGCACGTCACGTCACATATATTATCATCATAATCCAATTTACTTTATTAAAGCATTTTTGCCCCAAATGCGTAAGCGTATAATATTTGAAGCAACATTATGGTAGTTCATTTGAAAACAAAAAGCAAACAAAAAAGTATAAACTTGTTCGTAGATCTTTTACAAGATACACACATGCGCAGCTTTAAGTCAATTATTTTATAAAATGTTAACTGTGAATTAGATTTAAAACAAAATATTTTAGTTAATGCTCAAATGGAAGAGAGACACTTTTTAAATTATTAATAGACAATAAAAATCGAATTTTTTTTCGTGATTATTTCTGGATTAATTGTAATTGTCTGCAAGAAACGGTTGTTTTGAATGAAGCACAAAGCTACACAATGGGCTATCTGTACTCTACCACGGGTATCGAAACCCGGATTTTAGCGTGTAAGTCGGCAGACATACCGCTGAGGCATTGGGGGACTGCAAGAAACGGAACTACATTATACACTTCAGTTACACACAAAAGCTACTTTATTCTCAAATGAAGATAAAATGAGAAATTTATAAATCCAGATTAATAACTTAATGGTTTTAATTCGTGCGATATAACATCATTCCGTTCTTATCACGTTTGAAATCGATGTGTATTTATTTTGTCATAGATATATGATATATCAGTAAACATAATGAAGGTTATATTTCTATTTATTTATTGCTGCTAGTTTGATCTAAAGTTCCACTCTTATATTAATCGATATCCTTCAGATATGGTTAACATCACGCTATGTAGTTAAAACGTTATCAGAATTTGTTTTTGTTTTAAAAGCTCATACAGAGTAGAAAACAATGAAATTTGCAACAGTCTAGATGTTTTTCTTGTGGCACATGGTATAAAAGTCCCCGTGGCACCAAACATACTCGCTCTTTTAGCCGTGGGGACTTTATAATGTTACGGTAAATCCCATTATTCGTTAGTAAGAGAGTAGCCCAAGAGTTGGCGGTGGGTGGTGATGACCATCTGACTTTCCTCTGGTCTTACACTGTTAAATTAGAGACGGCTAGTGCAGATAGCCCTCGTGTAGCTTTGCGCGAAATTCAAAACAAACAAACAAACAAACCAAAGCAAACTTTCCAAACGAATGTTTTTAGAGTTTTTTGATTTCATAAGACGATAACCCCAGTGGCACAGTGGTATATCTGCGGACTCACAATGCTAGAATCCGGGTTTCGATACCGTTGTGGGTAGAACACAGGCTGTCCTTTGTGTAGCTTTGTGCATAATATGTCAACAAATAAGACTTCGCAAAAAAATACCTCTTTAAGAATAAAAATCATTTTTCCGTAAGCTTATGTCGTAGTTCTTTCTGATGTTAAGAATCACAAAGAAACGTCCCCTAAAGACAATAAGTTCCTTTATTAAAAAACACGAGAAAATAAATTCAAAATAATCATATTTTACATTATTAAAAACCATAATAAATGTTCCAAAAGATTCATTTTGCCTTATTAACAGTTGTAATGAAACAACTTCTAAAAGAATGGTATGCTACATATTTAAGTCTTAATAATGTAAGCTCAAAAGGAGGCGTATGTTTCTTTATTAAGAGCCAGAACGGTTTCAGTTCCAAATGCAATTAATTGTAGCTAATACTACAATAACAACATGTGACTTCTTTCGTTAATTTTTGAAAATAAATTATTTAAAAAAAGTGAAGTAATTTGCCCTAAAATTCACAGTCTTTCTTACCCAACTAAAGTCCATATAAATTAAACATTGAAGACAATGAGGATGCAATGAAATGATCAATAATTGTTAAAAATCAGAACATCTGATGGTTCGCGAGGCGATAAAGAAACTACTAAAATATGTTGAATTTGATCCTTCAAAAACGCAACGACTTTAATAATACCTTTAACAAACGACAAAAGATGAACATTGTTAAAAGTCGTGTTGCAGATCTGATCCGTGAGATCATGTACTTTTATAAAATACTTACTGACGTAGCCGTTCAACTCACAGAGAAGACATACGGGGCCCCCATGGGGTGACCTTAGAAGTGAGATCCAAATACTAATCCCCGGGGAGATTTGGTGACAATCGAGGCCTTATTTCGCCTGTTATTACTGGGCACACACATAGAACATTGTTAAATAATGGTTTATATATTCGACGAAGGGTTCAGGATTTTATGAGTAAGAACTGTTAAAACTAGTATGTGTCGAAAGAGATTTTTGCCATCAACAAATTCAAATAGATGTTTCGTATAAACAGAGACACAGAATAATAAACAAAGAATTAATGAAATCAATTTATTAAAGACAAACCTAACTACAAACAGGAAGACATGGCACAAGCATTCATCAAACATTAGTCTAGATACCTTTAAAATGGTGTAGGTGAGATAAGTATGGTTACACATTACAAATATAAAACGTTTTCAGGAACATTCAATATAATGCAGACTTGAACATTTTTAGCTAAAATTCGCAGGGCAAATTTTACTGTACATATAAGCAAGCTGAACATTTTATTACACACGCAGATAATTTAATAATCTTGAAGGGTAATGTCATGATATTTACCAAATCAAACTTCTGTTCGTTTATATTTGTTTGTTTATTTTTTAATTTTGCGCAAAGTTACACGAAGGCTATCTGCGCTAGCCATCCCTAATTTGGCAGTGTAACACTAAAAGAAAGGTAGCTTTTCATGACCAGCCATCGGCATCATGAACTATTCTTTTATCAACGAACACTGAGACTGACCGTAACATTATAACTCCCCCACAGCTGAAAAGGCAAGCATGTTTGGTGCGACGGGGATTCGAACCCGCAGAACAATCAGTTTACGAGTCGAACGCCTTAATCACTTGACCATGCCGGGGCAAGATATTATACAAAATGTAGTCATTTCGAAAATGTTTCATTGCTAAGGCTCAAAAACAAACACAAGTTTTACAGTTTCACGTATGAACATTCCTCGATCTTTGGAATTACGCTTAAGAAATCGAGTTCTGTATTATACATGTTATACGCTGCAATGCACCATTTCCTGTTTTCCTCTCTCACATGTGTTTGTAAAATAAAACAACGAAAAACAAATGACAACTATTTCTTTATTTTTTGCTGAATAACTTACTGTTTATTTTACTCGCTCTATCTCATGGTGATGTCTTTAAAAACTTTAAGTTATATTTGATACACTCAATATTAATACCAATTATCACACTTTCAACTTACATTGAATCTCTGTTTTATTCAGAATCTTACTTTATTCCTATAAAACGTACTTAGGGTTACAAGTTGACTTTAGTGTAGACCTGAAGTTCACAAAAATACTATTTTCTTAGCACTAAAGACATTAATTCGTTGAATCAAATTTTCCGTTCTCTACAATCTGCAACGACAGCTCATTTCATTGCACGTGCTAATCACAAAAAACTCTGTATATACACACACAAGTAAAAAATAAATATATAAAAGGATTTTATTACATTGGCGAAATGTAGTAGGTCATTGAAGGGCATTCCCTGTAATTATTTCTCTCTTCTGGAAATAACTAAATACATATACCGTTATTTTTATATACAGGTTCCATTACAGCTATATAGTATGATGCACATAGTATAATGCCTATTGTGTGGATTGATCAGGAGTCTAGGAAAAACACGACTCTCATTTGTCGTTCAAAGAAAAATTGTAAAGGATATAAATAAAAGGCAATTATAAGACTATTGATGTCGTAAAACTTGTTTTACGTTACAGTCAGTTTATATCGATTAAAGAACGCAGTTACACTTTTCAAGAAAATCATTGTGAAATTAATTAATGGGCTGAATACAATATTACAAGATAAAACAGAAAAGAAGTTGAGTGTTGTATCCCCATTATTGTGTTCTGATAAAAATAACAAAAAGGAATTAAACACAACCATCACAAATAATTGTCATAAATCCATAGATTCATTTTTGATACTAACTGCACAAATCTGTATGTATACAGGTTAGTCAATAAATAATTATATACTGATACAAATGCATAGTTATGTACATAAAAGTTTTTGAAATAACTCTAACAAAGTGTCCACTATAACACCTTTTGTGTTAGCCTAAGTCTTACATGTAATTATTTCGTTCATGCAAAGCTTGAATTTATTTAGGAGATTAGCAATGCAGCTCATTCTTAATTTGGGTCACAGTCAGGCACAATAGCCCAAAACTTGTGGAGCAGACATCAATAAACGTACATCAATAGATAATGGCTCCTAAATAAAGTTGAATGTTAGCTATGTTTCTTAAACGGCTTTGATTATCAAATGTATATCTTAAACGACGTGGATTATTAGTAATTAATCTTAATGCTCATTATCAATCACGTCTTATTAACAGAACGGATTAACTTGTTTTTTAAACTAACGCCATCATTCATGTTTCTTAAAGCACGTTAGTTCCACTTATGTTTTTTAAGTATGTTATTTCCACTTACGTCTCTTAAAGCACGTTAGTTCCAGTTATGTTTTTTAAAGTATGTTAGTTCCACTTACGTTTCTCTTAAAACACGTTAGTTCCACATATGTTTTTAAGTATGTTATTTCCACTTACGTCTCTTAAAGCACGTTAGTTCCAGTTATGTTTTTTAAAGTATGTTAGTTCCACTTACGTTTCTCTTAAAACACGTTAGTTCAACATATGTTTTTAAGTATGTTATTTCCACTTACGTCTCTTAAAGCACGTTAGTTCCAGTTATATTTTTAAGTATGTTAGTTCCAGTTACGTCTCTTAAAGCACGTCAGTTCTACTTACGTCTCTTGAATCTCGTTAGTTCCACTTATGTTTTTTTTAAGTATGTTAGTTCCACTTACGTCTCTTAAAGCACGTTGGTTCTACTAATACTTCTTGAAGCTCTTTAGCTGAACTTATGTTTCTTTAACAATATAATTTCTACTTACATCTCTTAAAGGATTTTAGTTTTAATTTTGTCTCTTTAAGCATGTTGGTTCCATTTATGTCTCTTTAATAATATTAGTTACATTTACGTCTCTTGAAGCAAACATGATTTTTTTTCTGTCGTATTTCTTAATATTGGTTATCAATCAATATTTACACACCAGATACCCTAAAGTTTTCTCGGTACTAAAGCAGTACAACTAAACACATTTTTAGTGTTTCTCTACCATAAAAAGGATATATATATTTATCATCTACATGTTTATTACGTATTTGCATATCGGTACAGAGTAAACCTGAAATTTAAACTATGATCTAAAAACTTAAATTAATTGCTTGCATATATAGACACTCCTAAATGGATTAAATGTTTCATTTCAAGTATAATTTGTATATAAAGTTTACCTTGGATTATTTTGATTAGTACTGATATTTAATTTACTGAATTTATATATACAGGGTGGTCGCTAGAAAAGCGGAAAATTTGAGGGTTAGACGAGATTATGAATAAAATGCTTACTCATTTCTATTTTGATTTCTTTACATCATGAATAAAATGCATGATTTTAATAATTTTGAGCATCTATGAGTGTAATATAACATATGCCTTTAAAAAACTTTGTAAAAATAAATAGCTGTTTGACAAATTTTCCGCTTTTCTAGCGACCACCCTGTATATTACAATGGAAGACGGTTTACAAGAGCCAAGAAGTTTTCTTGACGTAGCACCTGTTTCGTATAACTCTATTACCAGTTTAACATAAAGTTTCGGATTTATTAAAACTCGCTAGAACTGCAATCAACTTGTAATAAAATGAAGTAATTCAATTAATGACTGAATAAGTGGTCTGCGTAGTAACCAGAACTGGTTCAAACAAACTCTAATAGTGTATGTAAACGTTGGAATAAGACATTACGTTGTCTTGTCTCCGCATCGACCGTAAAGATAGTTCCATCTGGTGCTTTTCTTATCATGCTACATGATGTAAACAGAAGCGTTAACACAGCGAAGAAAAGTGTATTTTGTGTGGTAAGTAAATACTTATATAGAAATATGTATGGATGGGTGAATCCAGAAAACGAAACGGTAAACTTTAGAAAAAGAAAGAACAACTTGTATTCAAGCTTCTGAAGTAGCGATGAATCAATTTTAAAACCTTTAACTACATATAAAAAGTCCTATCTGTTGTTCCTCCATCCGCTCCACGTCCATTATTACTTCAAGCCATATAAACTTCTTTGGAGTATGACTTTACTTTCACGTTACCACAAAACACCTAAAATATTAATATCTTGTTTTAACGGTTGTATTACTACCGCTTGTGGCTCCGCGGTAAACTTAATAGCTTATAATGCTGCATTTCGGAATTCGATCTAGCATTCTACAGCTTTGTTCTTAACAACAAACAAAATACTCTATTGGACACTATTACCGTCGAAACTCATATAATTCATACGTAGACAGATGTTTTTAACGATAAGCAGGTGCAAATGGATAACGTTCAGAAATCGATCACACTGAAACACAATATCACTCACAATAAACTTTCATTGTGCATGGATAATTAAAAGATAGCACACTCGACTAATGCTCTAATGAATAATCATTTTAAATTTCACGAATTTAGATAAAAAATAAATCTACATATAAAGTCTACCTTTCTTATTTTTATGCTAAATTTCGAGTTTCAACTCTGAGGTTACATCCACGAATCAAATGTTATGTAGCAAAATAAATGAAGTTAATTTATTTAAAAAAAAATTTAGATAATGCTGTCATTACAAAGACTTTTAGACAGAAATAATGAATTAATCTCTTCACAAACACACGGTCGCTGGAGAGCAAATAAATGCACAACAAAGAGATGTCCCCCGCTGGTTCAACGGTAAGCATATGGACTTACAACGCTAAAATGAGAGGTTCGATTCCCCTCGGTAGACTCAGCGGATAGCCCGATGTAGCTTTGCTATGAAAAACACATAGACGCATTCAAAATAGATAAGAATGTCGCTTAGATTAAATTCATTTTTTTATATATACCGTCCCCACACTTTGGTAATAGGATATCTTCATCCAACAGAATCTACCAGATATAAGATCTAAACAAAATAATCAACAGTGTATACATTAATTCATTTGTTTCATTTTGATCACCTTAATTAGTACATGCTCATGTCTCTTTACTTCACCTTTTTGGTGTAATAATAACTCCTGTGTATCGTAAGTAAAATATTTTGCTCTGCTTCCTGTTCTATTTTTAGCCGATCAAGTAAGGAAGTCAGTCGATTAAATTCTAAAGCAGTGCATTTATTTTTGAGAAAGGGAGAACCAAACTGGTCAGTTATAAGAAAAGTTTGAAAATACACCACTCATAAGGTGGAAAAGAAACTTCACATCTAAGCACAATGAATAAAGAAAACTAAAACGTTTAATGTTTCTGTCAGAAGAAGCAAAATTTTAACGACCTTGTCATTTCCTAACAACCAAGTTAGACAACTAAAACCTTAATGACTAGAGTTAATCATGGCGAAAATTTAAATCAGAGTGTCTATCAATGCACATAAATCAAATCTTTAACGACTGTTTATAATATGAGAAATCTTATCAAACATTTGGAGTTAACACATAAAAATGGTATGAAAAAGATTACAGTCATTCCAAGAGCCAGTCTGAACGACTTTATAACTCGTGTAGTGACCCAGCATGACCAGGTGGGTTAAAGCGTTTGTCTCGTAATCTGAGGGTCGCGGGTTCGAATCCTCGTCGCACCAAACATACTCGCCCTTTCAACCGTGAAGGAGTTATAATGTTACGGTCAATTCTGCTATTCATTCGTAAAAGAACAGTCTAAGAGTTGGCGGTGAGTGGTGATGACTAGTTGCCCTCCCTCTAGTCTTACACTGCTAAATTAGGGACGGCTAGCGCAGATAGCCCTAGAGTAGCGAAATTCAAAAACAAACAAACTACTGCCAAGCATGCGTTGTCTCATATGTCCATCTTTATCGTTTTGGTTCGCTGCTATTGCGACTTTTACAGTATGTTTAATACCTGTTTATCCTTCTGGAATTTGCATTCGCATATTATTATCATTAGAGCTTCTGTGATCCTATCTGTTTCTTTGTCATTATCAGTGTATATTGTTATTATTCACACATATTATTATTCTTAGATCATGTGTATGCTTATCTCCGTTTTGCTTTAATAATATCCATATTGCAATAAATATAGATTGTTCACCTTTATCAAAACTAAAAACCACACTATTTGTCTGCCTAGTTGAACTTAAAGTTCAAACTGCTTAACACTCAACATTTCAACATTGTTATAAACAGCACGCGCTGTTTTGTGACCCATAGACTTATCATGGTGTTTATCCAAAGTTATGTTACCCATCTGTAGAAGTCTAAAACTCTTCTTTTTATCATTTATGCATATATATGCACAAAAATATGTGATAATACAACGTCTCGAGCCACGTGAAGTTTGTGAAAAAAAACTGAAATTAACTATTTCGATGCATGCAAAACAATAAAAAACAAATAGCTTATTGTTTACAAACCTGTCTGTGGTGTAGCAGTACGCTCGCCGTTGCTTCCGAAGTTGAGACGAGATGTTTGGAAAGCAAGATACGACGTAATGGAGACTAACCTAAACCTATGCAACTCGCAACTGTGCAACAACGCGACGGCGCATCCCCGACATCATCCGTTTACTAGCAGAATACCTGGTGCCACGCGCATCGTTCGTTCTTTATCGATTTGCTACAGGCTGTTCAACCCGGTTTAAGATACAGTTATAACCTGTACAGCACGAAAAACAAAAACATTTTATTATGAATTAACGAATTCCTCATTGAAAATAAGATGTTTCGTTCAGTATTTCTCGACTTTTTTCTTTTAATTTTATCACAGAACGAACCTTTGTAACCCCTTTGTGAATTTCGCTTTCTTCGTTTCGCGCCCTTTACGAAAGAGTTTGCGCAGATTCCCGAACCATTCTGTGTGAAAACTATTTTCTCATTGGCGCACGCAATTTTTTTTCAGTAAGTTTTTATTATCAGTGTTTGTCTTTTCTCGTTATCTAAAAACATGCTATAAGCCGCGGAATTACGTCATTAAAAAGATTATAGGACATTTTTCACTTAAGTTGTTACTTTGTGAAATAAATAAACATCACGAAACACTGAAAAAAGAGACATATAAATGCTTTTGTGTCACTTTTAATGCGTTTATTGTACAACAATATAATATCAGTGAATGAATACGTACTTCAGTAAAATATGTTTCAGAGGAACGCGTCTTTTCCTTGATCGTGTTTATTCGATTCAAATTGAGCTTCAAGTATTTCCTAATCTTATCAACTTAAACTAAATAGATTAATTGAGGCATAGACTCACCCTCTATTAATTGTTGCAAACACATTATTTTCCTGTTATTAAGTTTTACGTTGTTTACATCTACATAAATAGTAATGTATGTTGTATGTTTGTGTAACTACTTCGCAAGATTTAAATGAATCTTCACAAAATTTGCTATGGAAATTTATTAGGCCCATGAAGGTAAAATACAAATTTTCACTCTTGCATTGTGCGCTTTTTTGTAGGCGTTTCTACATTTTCGCGTTTTATACTATTACTTTACACCCACACCCACACACACACACACACCGTTTTTCACCTGAAACTTTTAGAAATTTTATTATCTATTATATAAAGGTAAGTAATAGATGGAGCAGCATTATGTGTGTGTGTGTGTGTGTACAGATATAGATATACAAGTGTGAATATATAGGCATGTGACACTTTGGTTATATATATATATCCACATCATCAAGCAATTCGTCGTAGCTCTAAAAGCATTGCTAGTTTGAAAGCCAAGTGCACTCATCGCATCAAATGACATTTCAGCTAAAACCTGCACGATTTTCCTTCTCTTCTTCTTACATCTTTTTTTATTTTCTTCAATAATATCGAGCTTTTAAGTACCGACAGTGTAGCCTTTGTAAACCTGGCTATGAATCAGTCTCCATTACATCATTTCGGCCCGGCATGGCCAGGTGGGTTAAGGCGTTCGACTCGTAATCTGAAGGTTGCGGGCTCGAATCCCGGTCGCACTAAACATGCTCGCCCTTTCTACCGTTGGGGCGTTATGTGTGACGGTCAATCCCACTATTCGTTGGTAAAAGAGTATCAAGAGTTGGCGGTGGGTGGTGATGACTAGCTGCCTTCCCTCTAGTCTTACACTGCTAAATTAGGAACGGCTAGCACAGATAGTCCTCGAGTAGCTTTGTGCGAAATTAAAAAAAAAACAACCCTCCCAAAAAACAAAAGAATAAAAAGACGAGTAACAATTCCAATATTCAGTAGGCTTACTCTAGAAACTACAATTTCAATATCCGTTTTCTGGTTTATCAGTAATAAAAGCATTTGTGTTGTACTTTGTTTCTTTTGTACTGTTTTGTGAAAGCATTTGAAGTGTTCTAATGGCTAGCAATGAAACAGATATTCTGTTCATAGGATCTAAAAGGCTTAACGTTATCCGAACATTGATATTTGCTTGAGCAATGAACGTGTACTTTGTTTCATGTTTTCTGTAGTGTTTATGAGAATTTGATTATTTGTTCCATGTAAAACAAACTTTTAACACTCGTGAAAATGACGCAATTGTTTTGTTTGTTTGGAATTTCACGCAAAGCTACACGAGGGCTATCTGCGCTAGCCTTCCCTAATTTAGCAGTTTAAGACTAGAGGGAAGGCAGCTAGTCATCACCACCCACCGCCAACTCTTAGGCTACTCTTTTAGCAACGAATAGTGAGATTGACCGTCGCTTTATAACGCCCCCAAAGCTGAAAGGGCGAGCATGTTTGGCGCGACTGGGATGCGAACCCGCGACCGTCAGATTACGAGTCACACGCCTAAACACGCTTGGCCATGCCAGGCCTTTTTGGGAGGGGGTTGTCTTATGAAATACTGAAATATATTTTGGAAACTTGTATTAAAAGCGAAGAGATATAAGTGCTTCGAAACACTAATGACACAAACACCTTGCGTTCCAAATGGAACTGAAACTGTGTTTCTTAAGTATTTATAAAATATCTGGTGAGCCTAATCCAGACAAATGATATTAGAAGTAATATCTTTTTTTTACGATCAATTTGTGGAGCCAATTGCATTCTAAAGGTGGTTTAAAATGCTAAAACTCGAATTTTTATAGTAAAGCAACAAGAGACAATGCGTTCAATTAGACTAAAATAATGCTGTATTTTAAACTTCTTGTAATTATGTGTTAGTGCCGCTTATATACAACGTAAGGCTAGCTTTCACACATCTCCTTGTTTTTCTATGGCAGTCTGTAAATTTTTTTTCGTTCGTGAAAGAGTCCGTGTGGAAAAGAACATTGAGAAACACTGTGTTTTATCCTTACGTTCAGTTTATCTGTTATAATAATACCCAGTTTTTATCCTGCAAATGCGCGCGTACTTTACTATCTAAATATGTGTGTGGGCGCTTCAAATTCAACGGATGTAAACAAAAAGGCGGGTTTAAATATATCAGATTATTGAAATGTTGGATTTTTATGTGCAAATTTCAAACTCGATTTTTAGTGGCTGAAAGAGAATCATTATCGTAAATTTGTCAGAATATTATAGTATAATGTCTGGTTCATTTCAAGCTCACTTTAAAATAATTCTTGTTTTAGAAACTAAATCACATTTATAATGATTTTTGTCACCATGGATAAAATTTATATTCGTGTAATTTTCTTTTACGAAAGCTTGATCACAATACGGTGACAGTGGCTCGAGATATCAGTAATGCGTTTCGTGATGGCACAGCTAATGAGTGCACAGCGGTGGTTCAGGAGATTTCCCTATGGTAACACAAGTATTGTAAATGAGGCAGCCCTCAGAGAACCATTAATGAGAAAGTTTTGTTTGTTTTTTGGAATTTCGCACAAAGCTACTCGTCGAGGGCTATCTGTGCTAGCCGTCCCTAATTTAACAGTGTAAGACTAGAGGGAAGGCAGCTAGTCATCACCACCCACTTCCATCTCTTGGGCTACTCTTTTACCAACGAACAGTGGGATTGACCGTAACATTATAACGCCCCCACGGGTGGGAGGGCGAGCATGTTTGGCACGATGCGGGCGCAAACCCGCTATCCTAGGATTATGAGTCGCACGCCTTACGCGCTTGGCCATGCCAGGCCCAATAATAAGAAAGAATTGAGGACTTTAGTTGAATTGAATACCCGCCAAACCGTGAGAGAACTTGTCCACAAACTTAATGTTCATTATTATTCAACAGCTTCTCGATATCTTGAAGCAATTGATAAGGTGAAAAGGCTCAATAACTGGCCAAACTGACTGAAAACAAGATGAGTTGAAATTAGTTCCTCACTCATTAGTGGCAACAAAAACGACCCGCTTCTCCGCAGAGTTGTCACCTGTGGATTATTTATGAGAATCAATGATGATCTGGACAGTGGCTTTACTGTGAAGAAGCACCAAAACCAGCTCTTCATCTTTGTTTGTTTCGAATTTAGCACAAAGCTAAACAATCGGTTTTTGTGCTATGCCTGTCACGGGTATTGAAAGTTTGTTTTTTGCAGTGCGAGTCCGTGGACACGCCATTATGCCACTTGGAAGCCTTTCGTTCTAAATAGCTTATGGTCAATGTTTGATGGTTATCATCAGGTGTTATCCATTGCTCATTCTTAAACCAAGACGAAATTATGACAGCAGAGAATCACTGTTGTGAACTTTGCTAGAAGTTAATTGATCAGCCAGCAAGATAAGGAGCTCTTGTTTTTTTTCATCATTTTAATTAGCACTCTTGTAAGATGAACTGAAGAAAGTTCCAAATGACTATCTTTTTTTCAAAAATGATGTGCTTATAAGAAAATGGAAATCGCCATACTTACCGCTTTAAAATCCCAGATTGTAATTTATGAAATCGTTCTTCCCAAGCATGTCTTTCTGAAATACTCTGAAAAATGTCTTGTTGACACCTGAATGACCTCCCATTAGGAGTTAATGAGCAATTTCGTTTCGCAAAAAAATTAGCCAAGATGTTTTTCAGCTTTGTAAAACTTATCATACCTGTCAGTTGATTGAAAAACCTAACCAGGAAATAGATACTTGACGTAGAACATAATGTTTTAACGCTACACACAGTAAGAATTATTGGAAAAGAAAACTGGAAACCGCGGAAGCATAACCCTATATTCGATCTACAATTTGTAAATAGATACTTGACATAGAACATAATGTTACAGTATGATTTTTGTTCGTTTATCTCAACGTAAGTATTTCTATGATACAATAGCTCTTGTGCATTTAGCTTATTTAATATAAACACTGCTACTAAATTAACATGCATGTAACCAAAACAAAAACAATTCCAAACCAACCTCTAAGAAACAAAAACAAACGATAATAGGAGGCTAAAGGCCATCAGCAAAATCTGAAGAAAGCTTCAAAAAGCGTTTTGTCTTTACAAAACAGTAATCTGGAGTGAAACAAATATTGTTCCTAATTAGTTTTGTCGAATTTCACACCAAGTTGCTCGAGAGTTATTTGCGTTAGCCGTTCGTAGCTTTAAAGTAATAAAACAAGAAGGCTGCTATTCAACATCACTAACCGTGAACGTTTGGTTTACTCTTTATTAACGAATAGTGGAATTGACCGAACTTTAAAACGCTCTCAGTGTTGAAAGGGAGAACGTGTTTCACTCCCGTAATTCCCAGAGCACGAGTCGAGCGCCCTAACTACCAGGGCGATTTGTCAACTAAGTGGCTTTACTGCATAATACTCTTTGATGTTTCTAGTTTGAGAAAATGTCGGTAGGTGAATACAAATCAAAATATCAGTTTAGCAAATGCTTTAGAACTTATACGAAAAAAATAAGCCAACACAGAATTGCTATTTTCATTTTTCGTCGTAAACTAGATAGTTCAGAAAAATACTGTAAACCAACAGTGTAGAATACTTATTTTTAAACGTATTTCTAATTATCCAAGAATTAAAATAAGCTCACCTTAGCTGTAGTTAACTGTTTCAAAAATACCCTTGGATAAATCGATTAACGATGGTCTCAGTGAGATGAATCCATTGGTTATCAGAATACGGTTCTGTTCCATGTAGCACTATAACACAAACGTATCCAGAATTTAACTGTACCTAAAATATATGGGGCGAGTGTGTGTGTTTATGAGTTTTTATGTTGAATATATGAAATTGTGTTAAAAAACTGCTTAGAGTAAAGGATGTTTGTTTCTGTTTGTGAATTTTCAGACCAAATATTTGAAACAGTGTTAAACGAAATGCCTTATGGAAAAGATATGTGTTTGTGTGTCAGTATGAATTTTTATAACAAATATTTTCCCGTGGTACTCACATAATTGTTTATTGTATTTAAAAAATGAAATACTTCGTTTGTTACTGAAATTCCAAGCGTCCGTGTATTTAATATCCGCATGGTAGCATAGGGTTTAACACACGTGCTGTCAATCGAATTAATGAAAATAACAGTTAGTTGTCCTGACACTAGGAGGCTCATTGAATAAGTTGCAGGAAGTAATTTCAGGTGTGAACTTTTAGCAGCTGTATAAACTTACGAACCAATGAGTTTCAATACTGTTAAAGTTAAAAAGAATACACTACCTAGTTTGAACAAACCGAAAAAAACGCACATAAATTTTGCGGAAGAAGAAAAATGCAATCAATACAACATAAAGAAAACGTCCTGATGAATGAACCAGATCTAGGTTCTTTCTGAACGATAATAAGAAAAAACAAAAACTTTCATATAAGAAAAGAATCCCCATTTTGTTTTAACAATGAGTGAAGGAACGGTTATTAATGCGAGAACTCAACAAAACGTAAGTTGTTATTTGAAAGAAAAACACACTCAGCGCAAAATATAAAAAACTGATCATCACGAAGAAAGCTAATATTTGAACAGGGACTGAAATATGCACTAAAACTTGAAGATTTATCAAAAAAATGTTGAAAATTGTTTGAGGGAACGTTCAAATTTCCATAATGCTTGCGAAACCTCTAATTAGTGTAAATAAAAGTCACGAAGTCGTTGTTTATTAGTAAGAGTTAATGTACAGTGTTCCGTAAGAAATATCAGTACTCAAACACTGAATGACTGTTTGCACACTGAACTTACCTTATAATGTATAAGGACTTATCATTAAAACAAAAAAAATAATTATTATCTTACTAGCTGGAGTACCCGTCTTCTGCACGGAAATTATCCATATTCATGATTAATGAAGGTTATATTTGAACAAAGGATGCTTCCCTTACATGTCTTGAAAAAAAAAAAACCGAAAGTTTGCACGTATCTCCGCATAGACTCAACAATCTTATGCCAAATTTGGTGAAGATCCATCAAAAGGGGGATGAAATAATGGTTTTAAAAAAACAATAACATGCAAAATAGCCACATAAGAACCGCAGAACTGAAGATTTGTATGGACCTGTATATGGACCTACATAAGCCTCCATAGTAATTTTGGTGAAAATCCATCCAAATTGGCCTGGCATGGCCAAGCGCGTAAGGCGTGCGACTCGTAATCCGAGGGTCGCGGGTTCGCGCCCAAGTCGCGCAAAACATGCTCGCCCTCCCAGCCGTGGGGGCGTTATAATGTTACGGTCAATCCCACTATTCGTTGGTAAAAGAGTAGCCCAAGAGTTGGAGATGGGTGGTGATGACTAGCTGCCTTCTCTCTAGTCTTACACTGCTAAATTAGAGACAGCTAATACAGATAGCCCTCGAGTAGCTTTATGCGAAATTTCAAAACAAACAAACCATCCAAATTACGTAAAATAGTTAGATAGACATATAACAGACAACACTATTGTATTTGTACAGATAAACCTTGGAACGTTGTGAGCCGCAAAATATATGTAATAATTTTTTACATTATTTTTACATGCACTCTGAAATTATATCAAAGTATGACTTTTAAGAAGCTATTTTAATCCGATGACAATCGCTATTCAGTATTTATATATTTTGAACACATAAAAATATGTTTCAAATCGCAAGACAATAAATAGCGTGTAAAAATAACATAACTTTCAGTCCAGATAAATTAAGATACTTAATAACACAAGACACAAACAACCGATCTTTACTTTAGTGTAACTAAAGTTATTACTGTAGTCGTTGTTGTTTTGAATTAAGCACAAAGCTACACAATGGGCTATCTGTGCTCTGCCCCCCACGGGTATCGAAACCCGGATTGTAGCGTGTAAGTCCGCAGACATACCGCTGAGCCACTGGGGGCATTACTGTAGTCAAACCACTTTTTCAACAAAGTTGAACAAAAATAAAATGTATAATTTGCTAACTTTTTCAGTGTTACTCCACCGCTCCGTCGTATCAAACAAGCTGGACCTTTCAGTCGTGGGGACGTTATAATGTCACAGTCAATCCCAATATTCGTTGGTAAAAGAGTAGCCCAAGAGTTGACGGTGGGTGGTGATAACTGTCTGCCTTCCCTAAAGTCTTACACTACAAAATTAGGAACGGCTAGCACAGATAGCCCTCGTATAGCTCTGCGCAAAATTCAAACAAAACAAACAAATAGGTGTCACGCTGGAGTAACTGTTTGTTCTTGTTTTTTTTAAAAAATTTAGCAGTGTAAAATTAGAGGGAAGGCAGATAGTCGTCACCACCCACCGCCAATTCTTGAGTTACTCTTTTACCAACGAATAATGGGATTGATCGTCACATTATAATGCCCCATGGCTGAAATAGCGAGCATGTATGGTGTGACGGGGATTCGAATCCGCGACCCTCAGATTAGACACCTATTTCATAATTTTGAGTAATCTCTATCGTCTGGTATATTCAGGCGTACCTTTTATACACTATATTTTGTAAAATTTTGTCATTTTGCTTTAGAAACTCTCATTGGTTAAAGCAGAAATCTAAACATGGTTAGTCTCTTAGAAAACTTAAAAAACAGCTGTCCGGTACAAAGTTTTATTGAGCTGCATATTTGCTGCGATTAACATAGCAGCAAAACGTAAAGCTTGCACTAAGACTTGTTCAAACATGTTGAAACCTTTAAAATATGTTGACCGAACATTTCATAGAAGAACTAATGTTGTTGTGTTAACTTTGTGCTTTCTAGACTCGCAAGAATTTCCAATTACAGATGTTCTGTTTTTTGCTATACAAATCTTTACATGTGGTAATGGATTCCACTGCTTCAGAGATGGTCCATTGTTTAATACTTATATGTTCCACTGTTAAAAAGATATCAAAAGAGAGCAAATAGTGTTCATCCTATTAAATTATTCTATTTCACACTATCCTATATTGTTTCAGCTCCCGTTGGCTTCTTGTTACATATAACTTGGGGCTTCTTTCGCGCGCATTTTACCCGTGGACTCATTCTCACTTTAACAAATGGAAACGCCCAGTTCGTTTCATCCAACAGTAGAACTGACAGAAATGAGGTTATATTGCATTAGTAATAATTAAATATAAATATATTATCACAGAATTTCAATTTGATTCATTTAACAAGGTTTGTTATACGCCTAGATACTGAAATTGTTGTTAAAACTAATAGAAAAATGTTAAAATTGAGCAGTGTTTATTGAGAAATTAACACTGTGACGTAAATACCCATTTTGTTGATCAGTTTCGACACATTTTTATGGTCCTTAAAAAGGCTTTTGATTATGCAATCTATTTTATATTGCGAAAATTGCTTTTGCATGTGACTTGTCCATTTCAGTACTCACAATCATGCATGTTTTGTAAAGGGTCTACCAAAGAGAATGCCATTTATTTGATATTTTAATTCTTCATTAGAAATTCACCTGATCAAGTAAAGATCTCAAATACTTTGATAGTACATTCCAACCATCAATTTCCTTGTCCAAGACTTCTGTAGTACATTTAAGCCATCCATGACCTTGTCCAAAGATTCCAGAGTACATTCCAACAACACCTGACTTTGATACTTTGACAGTACATTCCAACAATCAATTTCCTTGTCCAAGACTTTGATAGTACATTTAAGCCATCCATGACCTTGTCCAAAGATTCCAGAGTACATTCCAACAACACCTGACCTTGTCCAAGGTTTTGATATTACACCCCAACCATCACTAATGTTATCCAAGGCTTCAATAGTACACGCCAACAATCCCTTACCTTGTCCAAGGCTTCTATAATACATTACAACTACTCGTGAATTTTGTTTCCTTTACTTACTCTTGTGTACAAAGGAAACAGATTATACAATGGAAAAACAGTTTTTTAAGGTTTTTTCACTGATTTTTGTTTCCATTGTTTCTTATACAACAGTTACTCAGAACTGTAAAAAAAGCAAAAACGATTAACCATTCTTTCGGATGATGTTTATTACATTCGAAAGTCAGCTAGAACTTTTTCAATATTAATATTGTTCAAACTATTGCTAATGAAGAATTAAGGTTCGAACTCATAAGAAGGAAATAGTTGACATAACTTGAACCATCTAACTTTTTCTCTTCATAATTGTTCATACATACCTCGTGAAACAGCATATGTCGTTCACAGTCGGTTATAATTTTATGTAAGATAAACAAATTTAATAAAGTTTACATAAATTATTGCTTCGCTTAATATATTCTTAACAGCGCAGTGCGTGTATATTTAGGATCTTCATGTTCATAATAAACATTATGAAACATCTTGTGTAATTGCAGATATTAAGTCTGACGGCCATTCTCACGTTATTTGCATAAATTTGTATCAAATATAAATCATTATATTTACGCTGAGCAAACTTTGAGAGCTTAACGCACGTGCAAAATGAGATTTCAAGGCTTAATTACAAATAACTTCTACTGTTTGAGAATAATAACAGAAAAGTTAATGTATTAAACATTAACAAAACACACTTTAAGAAACAGCTAATTAACCATCTTTCGAGTTCTTTTCACGAATATAGATAATTTTGATTCTTTGGAAAATTAAAAGATAAAGTTTCTCCAAAACATAATATTGTAATATTTTTTTTAATAAAGATAGGTTTATTTCTAAACGTGGAAACTCGTTTTATACAACACATTTCTATATGAAAAAAGACACCTATAACAGACAGATCAATCCATTCCTTTCTGTGTATTCTTGAATTCGTTATTGGTAAGTGTACACATAGCTGAATAAATTCCTGGAAAGGAATCAGAAGTGAAATAATGTTTACAGTTTCAAATTACAATTTCAGTCTCAACTGGGAATCGTGACTTTACATATGTTTAAGTGATGGTGGTGTTGATGTTAACATCTAACAGCAAAAGAACGTAGAAACAATACTTACTTTTCATGATGTTTTAAAACGAGTTGTTAGACTCCATGTCTAAAATAACCATTCATGATCTGCATCAAGTTTTAGCAAGACAGGTATAGTTAAAACACAAATACAAAAGTTTGTGTTAAGAATTTAAAAGGTTACTGCAGCAAGACATTTGGAAGGTGACAGGTACAGCTTGTCTTCTCAAGTTGCATTTAAAAACTCTCACTAAATCTGGACAATTGGGGTGAAAAATTGAAACTTATCTTCTGGACTTGGCATTTATCAAAAAATTACTACAGCTGTAAAATTAAGGGTAGTAAGTGAAACTTATCTTCTGATCTTGGAATTTTAAAAAAAGTTACTACAACTTGACAACACAGGGTGATAAATGAACTTTATCTTCTGAAGTTGGTGTTCTATACAATATAATGATACACCTATCTAATAAAAAGTGTAATATAACCTAAGATGCTTAGACTAACATTATTTCTGTTAAACGAATGAAAAATGGAACTACTTTCTAATTAAAACAAAAACTGTAATAAACAATTACTCAACACATTACATTATTAAATTGTGCAATCGTTTTCTTCCCATTTCGACAAGTTTCTTTGTTCTTAAAAAAAACTATCAAAAGTCATCTCTGCTGTGTATCGAAAGCTGGCTTTTAACGTTCAGAATTATCACTGAGCCACTTGGGGGATCTTTCAACAAAAATGGCGTATTTTAGGACATGAAGCCATTTACACCAGGCAGCCGTCGTGGTAGAAGTGTAATGCGTCAAAACTAAATGAGTTAAAAATTATGAGAGGAAAAAATCAAAACAAAGAAAGGCATAAGATACGAAACATTTTAATCTAAAAGATTGGAAATGATGCGATCTGGGATATGGGAGAGTTGAGAACGTCGAAAACCGTAATATTCACTGTCAAGTAATTCCACGTGTCCAGGGCTTCTGGTAAATCTGGTGTTGTTTTGTCGAAGGGATCAGAAGTGAGATTCCAATACAAGAACAAAGAAAGATTGAAAACGACACGATATTGAGGCGTGGAGTCCACTCAGAGAAGGTATATTATCTATTTGTAGCAACACAGTTTCAAATAAAGAGAAGCATAACTAATTCAACAGAGTAAAGTTCAGTATGGGTAGGTAGAAGAAAGCTTTCAAAAGTGTCTAAAATAACAACAAGAAAAAATACAAGTAGTCTGTATAGTTTAGGAATCATAAGAGCAATCTACATTAACTTCAAAGAAACTAAAAGTGTCATCTTGAGGGGGACTTAGTCAAAGAGAAATCAACAGGGACATCACGGAACAACACATTTGACTGAAACACCAAGTCCGCTTAAGATTACGTTACATACAAAACAGAGTTTTGTGTGAAATGTATTGCCTGAAAGTTAGAAAACAAGAAACGATGTTGATCATATCCAAATTAGTTATAACAAATATTCAAATAATGCAACATTTAATCCTTATAGCGTATCCGTTTTTCACTCGAGACGCCACATTCATTTTCAAACATTTGGAACATTAGAGACAACATTAGTCCCATATTATAATTACTGGGGGCTTGTCAAGGCCAAGCAAGGCTATTCAAGTATTTGAGCATTATTCTCGATTCGAAGTAAACTACTTCAAGGTCGATTCATCTTGAAGTTTTCCTAGGTTTAACCGCTTTTACTCTTTAATGATATTAGAAGTTGTCTCAGTTCCACTTGATTCTTTTACAAGAAGCTTTTCTAGAAAATACTTGTAGGTAAAAAACATTCTTTTAAAAGGTATTGTATCACGTGAAACAACACCAACGAACTTCCAACTTTTTTACAGCAATTAGTTGAGCATATATCGTCTGATAAAATATTTCTAGGCTTACTAAACTTTAACTTGAGTCAAATATTGGAAAAAATGCATTTAAAGCCATTATGGAATTCCTAAGAAACAAGCTGTGTGCACATGTAAATGAATGTGTAAAACTTTGTAGTCTCTAACATTTTAAAATTACTTTAAGAGAAAAAAATTATGACACTTAATTATTAAGTATAAGAAAATATTAAATAAATATATTTGGCTAAACCTTTTGAGTTAAGCGATCTGGTCTGCCTTGCAAGTTCTACTTTGAAAAGAAGAAAAGATAGTTGTCTCAACTGTTTTATAAAAACTTTATTGACATAACGTACGACATGTACTCCCCCACAGATCCTGATTCTATATTTTGTCGCACTTTTCGTTTCCAAAATTATATTTTCCGGATATTCTCATTATCATTGATCTTTGTTTGTTTTCAAATTTCGCGCAAAGCTACACGCGGGCTATCTGCGCTAACCGTCCCTAATTTAGCAGTGTAAGACTAAAGGGAAAGCAGCTAGTCATCACCACCCACCGCCAACTCTTGACCTACTCTTTTACCAACGAATAGTGGGATTGGCCGAAGTATTATAACGCCTCCACAGTTGAAAGGGCGAGCACGTTTGGTGTGATCGGGATTCGAACCGGCGACCCTCAGATTACGAGTCAAATGTCTTAAATCCCCTGGCCATGTTGGCTTCACTGATCATTGAAGAAGGTGTATTAAGATCTCATATTTCTCATTTAAGAAGTTGGCAAATATGTCTATTGTTTTTGTTTGTTTCACTTTATTTTCAGCAATGTAAAAATCTTGAGTTTGGTATTCTTAAATCGCTACAAGGGAGGATTGAACTGCCAGTTTTGTTTTGTTTTTATGAACTACCGTATTCGTAGTAGATAATTAAGACACAAATTGTTTTAGGTGCATAAAAGGACTTGATGAAACCACCATAACCAAAACCGAAATGTAATCCACTCTCACACTCCAGAGTTCATGTGTATAGATACTGCTAGAATATAAAAACTGTATATAACATAATAAGGCATATATTCGTAGTTAGATACTGGGATACTTTCGATAGTTAACCACGTTAGCACAATTCTTCGTAGCACAGGTAACCACGAATACCAAGATTTACTTACATTGAACTTTGACATTAAAATATAACAATACACGATAATTTATTAATACTTAGAAATGTTTCAAGATAGTTCAACAATTCCTATGCGAAATTATGAACAATACAACATTTCGTCTAAATAGACAATTGTTAATTTTGTTGTATTTTTAAAATATTATTTGAACATGAAAGAGTAATACACTTGGACAAAACAACATACATTGTATTTTGTTTTAACTTAAAGCGTAAATAAAACTCAAAATATTTTAAAAATACATGTTTGTAATATGCCTTCATAGACCTAAAAATAGCTTTTATTATCCTGTTGGTCCTATTATATTTAATATCATTTTTTGAGTGTTTTGTATTTAACAGTAACTCAAAAAATGATTAATTAAATGCAAAACCAGGCTTTAAGTGCAAAGCAAGAAAAATAAATTAAAAGAAATCTCTCCAATTATATTATGTACAATAATGCACTATATGTATTTTTAAATAGTTGACAAATATATATATATATATCCATTAGCTGATTACAATATTCCCATATTAAAATATAGTACTTTTAACATACAAAATATGAATACCAAAACAAATCATATTTATTATGCTTTGACTTTTTTTAGCAAGTACAATGTGTAATATCAGTAACAACAAACATGAAATATATATATTTATTTATATATATATATATATATGTATATAATGATTAAGCATACATATTAAAGAGTTTTCAGCACAAAATCATGCAATATAAGAATACAAAAATACATGCTACTATGTCCTCCCACTACTGAATGGAATTCACTTTTGGTAATCAATCTTTGAGAATACGAAATATCACGTGACTTGTATCAAAAAAAGACTGAATTTTGATATCATTTAAAACAAATATAAAGAATAATTAAGATAGCACAGTGATGAATTTCGACAATTAAAGTATTACCTAACCTCATACATTTTTATTATTGAAGCTTTTAGAAAAACAAAACACAAACAAAAATATAAAATACATTATTTCAAAATATTTTTAGTATTTACCCCGAAAGTTCAGTTAAATCTATTTTAACATTTAACAATATAATTATGTTTTAAAGATAGAATAGTAGAGTAGCCAAGAAGATGAGTTTAGCTACACACAGTGTTCGAAACTCACGACCTGACGAGAATAACGTTTTGCACTTAGAATATACTTCAAACGCCTGACGTAATGACTAATTCGTTGTTCATAAAATAAAATTCAATTATTCATATCATGTTTCATTAAAATGTAAGATAAAAATTCGTTTGGAAATACTGTTCTTTTACTTTATGTAAACATAAATAAACTGAACGATTTTTGTGTTCAGCATTTTTATTTTCTTTAATTGTAAGCTTTCTGCCTTCACAACAGAGCCTCAACCGGACAACAATTAATTTGAGTTTCAAAGGCTGATATCCATCAACATATAAGTATAGGATGATTCACTTAACGGTTTCATTCAATCTGCATATTTTAAATATTAATCTACACAACATTTTATGAAACGTCTCGTGAAAACAAACACGTGTTTCATTCATTTATTTTGATTAAACTGCCACTAAAAAACACGACAGCAGAACGCCACCCACATTTGTCTACATGAACCATAAATCACCATTAGACTGTTGTTTCGAATTAAGCACAAAGCTACACAATGGGCTATCTCTGCACTGTTCACCACGGGTATCGAAACCCGGATTTTAGCGTTTAAGTCCGCAGAAATACCGCTGAGCCACTGGGGGGCATCACCATTAGAAACGAAATGGATAAACGAATATATTCAAAATTAAAGGAATCACAGAAAAAATAAACCTGATAACCAAGTGCTTCCAAAATGTTTAACTTCCTTTTTTCAGTGGTGAATTCAACCATAAAGTAAAGACACTTACTTTCCGAAACTTTTTGTTTTTGGCTTTACAGTTCGTCCTAGCCATTTCTATAATATCATAAATCCATAACTACCTAATAATCAATAAAGCACACAAACAAGGTAGGGAAATAAAAATGTATATCACATTACAGTGACGTACTGTTTAGTTGGCTGTAAAATATTTCTAAATATAGTTTTATATACAGCCAACAAAACATTTTTGGAAAATGAAACAAATAATTGATTTAAATTACAAGTGTTTAACACAACTGTGGGACGGATTGTAAGAATTTACGAGAAATATTTACGACAAAATAAATTTAAATCGATATTATGAATGGTTATGTAACATTACTGATTATATAAAGTTTGATACCAACACTCACAGACCACGAAATATTACAAACTGACCGACTTTCCTACTTGTGTAAAACTAGTAGGTAGCTAGCGCCGCCTATTTTGTATCTTACCAAACTACCTTATAGGTGGCATATCACCCCCACAAATGAAAGAAGGCAGTGTTGCCCAATAGCTAATGCTATTCGAAGGTTGAAAGTTCACGGCTTTCTCGCGATAAGTCATTTTATCCTAATTGTTTCCATCCACCCAGCTGTATGATGGGTAGCTAGAGATTAGCCTGCGATTGCCAATGAAACCCAAGTTTCTACTGCCGTCTTGGCATGGGATTGAATTCACATAACGAAGATAAAAATCACCACAATTATTATTGTTACACCATATGAAGTCATGATTCAATGTTAAAGGTAAAATGTAATCAAAAGTTCTTATTTCAACGCAAAAGTAATCGCTGTTTCGTTACACAGTATGATACCGCATATATCACAAAACCAGTTTTCTGTCAGTAGGTAAGATATTTCATTTTTACATAAGACAGAGTCAAATAACAAATATTATACACAAATGCAGTTAACTCTAAACGAACAATATGATCCTGTAAGTTAGGGTTTAACCTTATCCTTTCTTTCTTACTTTATATATATATTTAATCTCTAAAATGTTCCATTTTGCAGGTAACGTTTTTAGTACTTTATTTCTATAAATGCAGGTATGAAGTGATAATTCACCTTCCAGTAAAATGTTTGAGAACGAATGCTTTTTTCCTGAAAATAATAAAAAGCTATCAGGAATTGGATAAAAAATGGCGTTTATGTTCATTTCACACGTCCAGTCGACTCGAATACGGTAGGACGGTCAAAACGATATTATTTTTATTTGACATCAAACTGTTCACTTCTACTATGTCCTTCTCTTTTACATCAACGCCATCTATCTCTAAAATCTCATCTCCAATGTCAATCAACCCAGACAGTAGTTTCTGTGTTTCGTGATCTCTCATCCGGGACACAAAAACCCCTGAAAATAGAAAACAAAAAAGTCAACAGTTCAAACGCTTCACAAGTTTAATATTCACCCAGTTTTATGTTTAACAGTGAAGCATCTTTTTTTATCACACACGTAATCTTTAACATTATTCTGGTCTTCACGTTCATGTACGTTTCTTGCCCCCCAGTGGCTCAGCGGTATGTCTGCGGACTTACACGCTAAAATCCGGGTTTCGATACCCGTGGTGGGCAGAGCACAGATAGCCCATTGTGTAGCTTTGTGCTTAATTCAAAACAACAACAATGTACATTTCTTTTATTTTAGTAAAAAAAGTTACACCAAGATAACAAAAAAAATGTAGCATATTATCAAAAGTAATGTGCAGTAACAAAAACGGACACTTTTATAATAAAGCAACCATTTGCTTTTGTGGGAAGGAAAGATGAAGAGTTGATATAGATTATGGGTTGCCTCTAGTACACAGAATAAAAAATAAAGAAATAGACCCTCTTTTGTTTCTATTCAATTGGTATTATAAATACATAAAATTTAAAACTAAACAGTAAATTATTTCGTATTAGCATCTAATAGCGTATCATAGTTATTCTTGTTTCTTCCTGTAAAGACCTCAAGTATTGATGTGTCTCTAGTTTTAAAGCTGAGATATTTCATTTTTCTTTCTAATAACTCAAAGCAAGTATGTTGTGGAATCAGAAGAACCTTTTAGTGGTTGTTGACGTTTTATGACAAAGAAAAAGGACATATTTGGGTATATGGACAGAAGCTTGGATTCAACCAGCTAACCCCATATGAATGTCACTAATAAGCAAGGTTATTCACAAATAGACGTAAAATTATCATAAATGGAACCTTTTTCTTCATACGAGGGTAATAATTATCGGGGCACCGCCAACTACTGAAAATTACTTATGCAGGTTTTCTGACACTCTTTGAATTTTACTTACATACGATTAAGAGCAGAAAACAACAAGAACATTATAACATGTAAAATACATTATGTTATTAAGACGTGAAACCTCACGTAAAACAATTCTAATAAACACATTATTTGAACAAAAAGGTCAAACACCTACTTCAATTCTGCTGGCTTAGGTAAAAGCGCTAAAAGGATATATTTGATTACTGATGTTGTATTCTTTCACTGGGATGGGTTTGTTGAAAAATTCATCTCGTAATTATATTTCAAATTTTCTTTTGTTGTTCGTTGAGTTTCGCACAAAGTCACACGAGAGCTATCTTCAATAAGCATCCCCAATTTAGCTGTGTAAGACTAGAGAGAAGGCAACTAGTCATCACTACCCACCGCCAACTATTGTTCTAATCTTTTACCAACGAATAGTCAGTTTGATCGTGTAATTATGACGCTCCCACGGCTGAATGGACGGGAATGTTTGGTGCAAGGAGAATTCGAGCCCGAGACCCTGAGACTGCGACTCGAATGTCCTTAACCACCTGGACATGGCGAGCGTCCTAACTTGGAAGTGATAAACTAGTGGGAAAGCAGTTAACACAACCCACAACTTCGGTTATATTTTACCAACAACTAGTGGGATTAAATGTCGCATTATAACGCCTCCACAGCTGGCGAGCATATTTAGCGACCCACAGACTGTGAGTGAGTTCAGCGCCCTAACCGCCAGGTCATGCCAGACGCAAAATTAATTTATTTTTGAGCACTGCTTGTATACTAAAATGCGGGCATAAAACAAGAAAAAATGGGGTATTTTTAAACGTCTTTGTTGCGAAACCTGGATTGCATATTCCTGGAAACTACGTCTCTTTTTAGCTTGTTAAGTAATGACGTTCGATATAATACGCCCCCCAGTGGCTCAGCGGTATGTCTGCGGACTTACACGCTAAAATCCGAGTTTCGATACCCGTGGTGGGCAGAGCACAGATAGCCCATTGTGTAGCTTTGTGCCTAATTCAAAACAACAACAACAATCGATATAATATTTTATTTTCAATTTATGCTTCATAAACGGTTTTGTTTAGCTTTTCAACCTGATAAGTGAAATGTTACATATATGAATCTAATTAAAATGTTCAGTGGATTTAAGTTTCGTACGGAAGTCTATTCATCTATTATAAACAGACACATACAACACTAAATAGTAAATATACTGCGCCACTTTACCCGGAACATAGTTAAATACAATAGTAAACTTCAAACATTTCAAAAACTACTGTGCAAAACAAATAACAGCGCAGGTTGAAAAATGAGAAGTAACATTTTCGACAGACCGTCATCTGTCTGCACAGTCTTAGTTCAAAACATCACCCTGTACGCATTCCCCGCATTCATAGATAGATCCAGGGACAAAGAATGTCATTGCATTACCTGATCATAGGCCTATCTCCCGATATCCGGAATTTACCTGTAATCATCTCGATTTTTCGCCTGTTGTTTACTTTTGTCTCCAGGTCGAACTTCGTGTTGTTGTTGTTATTATTTTTTTCGCTACTCGTCTTTTTGTTTCATTTTCTGTGTGCCCTAATATTTACTTTCAAAATAAATCCTTGACTCGCTAGCAGACGACTCTGGAGCACGAATGTAAAAAGGTGTGAAAATGGATAATTATTTGATAAGACTACCTGATAATAATTAGTGTGAAAATGATAGTTTGGATATTACTGATGAGGAAGATTCCACATCAGTAAGAGCAAGACGAAAAAATAATGGCCCAATAGTCTAACATACAGGTAAGAATTCTTTGAAATATCAAAACTGGTTATGTTGTTTTGTAACTAGTATTGTGAAAATTGCTTGATTGCTATTATTCATAGCACTAAAAGTTGAAAGTTATAAGAAAAATAATTAATATTCACTTCACGACAAAATATTTTTTTATTCTTAGTCCAATTAACAAAAGCATCAGGAAAAAAGCAGGTGACGCTCCAGTTTGTTTAATTCCACGTACACATGCATTGGAGAAGAAAAAAAACATTTCTAAGAATTAAAACATCAATGAGCAATCTTCCAATTTGGCTTTTAACTTATTTTAACAGCGGCACCTAATGTGACTCAATTATCTCTTTTTCTCGCTATAACATCACCCGTTAAAGAGTTTGATATAGCATGATATAGCTGCGTGTACTTCAAATGCGGTATAAAAGTTATAAAGAGATAAAACAGTTGTGTCTGTTTGCTTCTTACAACAAAAAATAATACAAGAAACCATTTGTGCTCTGCCCATCATAGAGGATCGGTTCACGGATTTCAACATTGTAAGTCCACAGATAGCCCGGAATGGACAAATGGTTAAAGCAAACATGTTCGCCCTTTCAGTCGTAGGGGCGTTATAATGTCACGGTCAAACCCACTGTTCGATAGTAAATGAGTAGCTTAAGAGTAGGTGGTGGGTGGTGATGACTAGCTGCCTTCCCTCTAGTCTTACACTGCAAAATTAAGGACAGCTAGCGCAGATAGCCCTAGCGTAACTTTGGGCGAAATTCAAAACAAACTAAACCAAATCCATAAACTTACCGCCAATCCACTAGTGGACAACAGTGGTGTCTGTGTAATTACAAACGTTAGTAATGCCGGTACATGAGTCTAATTTAGATTGTTTGTATTGCATTGTTGAATAATTATTTCAAACTTTGTTTGCAGTTTAGAAAACATACAAGTTTGTGCATGGAAAGGTAATATTTATATCTCTTTAAACATTAAACACGAGCGAGTCCCGGATACTTCACTCTTTGCTCTCTACTGGGACGCCCAAGCGACCTCCGGTCCCCTGGCCTAATATACACGCACCAACTCTCTCCACACACCAACTCCATATAGGTGCCAATAAGCAGTTGAGAAAACGTAGAAGATGTATCAGGTCCACATAAAAAAACTTGATACAAAGGCGTCGTGACCATCTGTTGTGCTTTCTGCTTTTGTGTAGCCACGTCATTTAATCGTTTTTGTCGCATCCTCCCATAAATGCATTATAATTGTGGACAAGTTGTGGCATTGGGATTTCTGACACAGACCCATCCTTGTTTCTTCTAGATGTTGTGACCACATCTTCAGGATTATGATCATTTGACATGAAACAGATCGGCTCTTTCTCTATTGCCAAACTGCACACGTCATAATATTCCGACAGAGGAAATGAAAATTACGTTGCGATAGTTTTTTCACCTTTAATATTCTCGGATTATGTTCCCAATTTGTCATAACAGTTCCCAACACACAGGTGTGTAGGGCATTCAGAAGATGGTCTGTCAGAATAATAGAGTTGTAATACCTATCCATGATGAGAACATGGGTGTTACGGTCAAGATGACATGATGTCAAAAGGCGAACAAAAGTATTTACAATTGCACTTAATTTTGCCTCAGCCATTTCTGCTCTGTCAGTATATATAGTTCAACATTAAAAATATATCCTGTATTCCCCTCACGTAGCATGAATGATTTTATTTCCAGTTCATGGGTTTGTCCTTTATGTACTGCTTGATTACCAGCCGATTTTTCGTGGGAATCTTTCTCTCGTCAAGATTTAAATGCTTGTTTGCCTTGTAATGCAATCTAAACTTATGAAATAAGCCATTCAACATTCGACGTACTTTGTATATCTTGTCTGTCTTATCAATGCTTTTATCTTGTTCATCAAGAACATGTAGGAATGTTCAGATTGCAAGGAAACGATCACGAGTCATGACCTGACAGATGCCAGGTGTGAACATTACAAAGTCCTTTCTCTCATTCATCCAGTAGTTTTTATAGCTTGGTTTGATAACTAACTATTATATACACAGTCTCAGTCCAATCAATGCTTTCTCATTTCCTCAGTTGACGCTGGTGTAAAGTTTTTGGCATAATAAGAGTTTGGTTTCTGTTCACGAACTTCAGAGACATGTAAATTTGTCATATTCCACAAATTCATCCAAAAGGCGTCATCAAAGAAGAGAGTTAAAAAGTCAATACCTGTGATTTTTGCTGTTATGAAATTGGGAATATTTTGTGGACCTGCATTGTTACCACAAAACTGTAAATGAATCTCTAGTGCAGAAAACATGTTACTCCAAACTGCATCTAAAACATGTGCAACACTTCTACCATCAGCTGATCAAGGACCACGCCCCCTGGCTAGAGGCTTATGATCACTTTTAGATTCTTCTCTAGACTTTCTTCATCTTCAACTGATTCCAAGTCATTCTCAGGATACGTCTGATTCAATTCCTGTTCATCTTCATCTGATTCATCTAATTTTTCTTGCAGTACCTCAGAAGTTGCAAACATCCTTGGCCTTTGTCTTTTCTTACTCGAAGTGCTTCGTTCCAGAGAGCTACGCTTCATGGTAAAAAAGGAGGAAATTTCTTTACAAAAACAACGAAACTGACGCTAACAGGAGGCTGCCATTTGCAAAATAATATTGATACCGCACTCACAACCTATCTTTATTCTGATTTATTTTTAGTTTGACCTCGTTTAAATATGGGCTGTTACCATTACCGCTATAACGGGAATCGGCTAATAGTAAAGTATAAAATTTCGATAACCCAGGAATACGCCTGAGCGGGTTAATTATCCGACAATATATGTAGGAATTTTTAAGTCTTGAATTTTAATCTTTATGGAGTTCTTACATGATAAGAGTTAAGGACAAGAACAATGAAATATATTCATGAAAAATTATTTAAATTACATATAATACCACTCACCTCTGCAGTTTCTGATGGTACCACGAGCCAGAAAGAATCCAAATGGCTTCTTAGGAGGTTTGCTGAGTTCTACAACTTGCGACCCGTCCACGTGAAGTTGTATCAACTGGCCCCACACGTGGTTCGGGAGAAGTGGGTGTTCGTTTTCTGTATCTGCAGTTTCAAGATGACTGTTTGCACTAGAAAAACAAATGTTTCGGTATAAATTCATATCTCGAAGCAAAGCGGTCTATGCAAGTGAACGAAAGTCAAAAGCTATGATAAAAGCTAAATTTGATATGGCATCATTTGGCAATGTGAATGTTATGCAAGTTTTAGTTTTTCTGAAATGCCTGTTTCTGCGCATTAAACACAAAACTCCTTTTCAAACACCGATAAGAATTATATAGTAATACCTTTGCAATACTTTTAGGGAAATAAAATCCATAATAAAATACAATGATTACTTTCAACATACCAACAACTCTAAGAAACAAAACATGACCAGGTGGTTAAGGCACTCGACTCGTAACATACGTTATACTTGTATACTCGTATGTGGAAGCTTTATAAAATTTCAGTCAACTCTGTCATTGGGTTCAAAGATCAGCAAAAGCTGCTGGTTAGCTATCTACCCTCTGGTCAGTAGTTCGGAATAAGGAGCGGCTACATCCGAATGTTAACCCATGTGCGCACCAAGGTGTGATTCACAGTTATTCTCATGGTGAATGAAGACCTACCTTCCGAAAAGGCTTAGATATTGAGTACATTTAAGCGTAATAGAAACTTTTGTTTTTATATTATTTGTATGGTATTTTTAGTTATCTTATACCATTACACTTACACATTAATAAAATTAGTATTTTGTTTCTAGCTTCCATAAGTCATGTATACCTCTGTAACGGCCCAGCATGGCCAAGTGTGTTAAGGCGTTCGACTCGTAATCCGAGAGTCGTGGGTTCAAATTCCAATCGCACCAAACATGCTTGCCCTCCCAGTCGTGGGGTCGTTATGTCACGATAAATCCCACTATTCGTTGGTAAAAGAGTAGCCCAAGAGTTGGCGGTGGGTGGTGATGACTAGCTGCCTTCTCTCTGGTCTTACACTGCTAAATTAGAGACGTCTAGCGCAAATAGCCCTGATGCAGCTTTGCGCAAAAGTAAAACCAAACTAAACCAATAGAAAACTTTATGGACTTTCGAGTAACGAACTAAACAACACTTACTCTGTGTTCAGTTACAAATAAAATTTAACGAATTAAACAAAACTAGTTCAGGAAATTTGTAATATATAACTGGAATGCAAATCGTTTAAAGAGTGTTAGATATTCGGTTAACATTTCGTCAATTCTCTTTCTGTGGTAACATACACATAATGTTTTATAACTTCTGGTTTTATTATGCTACTGTTTGTTTTGCATTTCATTGTTTCAAATGTTATTTATTCAGTTTTGTAGACACGTAGAAAAAAAGACATTTTTATAACCCATATGCAAACAAAATTAATGCATTTGTTTTAGGGTTATTATTTTGAAATCGCTGAAATTTCTTCAGTGGGTATACGATTACAACGCAAAAAGACACAAACAACCTTCTAGCTCGGTAAATACGTTGTGTGCTACGACAGAAGCAAACCCTGGGTTAGTGTAATTTGTGTGGCCAGTTGAAGTCTCATGGTTTGTTCTCGACTAAGTTGATGTAATGCTAACTTAGGGAAGAAGTGTGTTTACATGCTTCACATGCTCAGTCTAACTGAGAAGAACAATTAATCTTACCATTCGCACATTAACTGAGTTAAACCAAGAAATGTTTTAACATATTATTCCATGCCTTTACACGATTTACATTCGATTAGTAAGCCAGAACACGTTAGTTTTAGTATTTCATTTTACTTCTGTCATTTGCAGTACATATCGTGTGAAAATAAAACGTTAAAAATAAAATGTTTTCTTCAGCACACTCTAATTACCGCGTTGGGAACCGAGCCTCGGGTTTGTAACACAATAAAATACATAACAGTATCCCAACGGGCGAGAATAACAACAACAACAAGTCCATGTATAATAAATTAAGTAAAACAAAAGCATAGCATTCCATAACACTATAGGTTAATGCAACAAATGTCCACCAATACACGTGATATCCAAAAATGTGACGATCGACCAACAGTTGAATAAAGAGGCATTGAGACACAATAAAGATACTTAGCCTGACACGTGTGTAATACAAATAAAGATACTTAGCCTGACACGTGTGTAATACAAATAAAGATACTTAGCCAAACATTGCACTTAATTTCATGTTCGTTGTTAATCTTACTGGAGACAAAAAGACAACAAAAACGACTGTATCTTTGGTGTGAACAGTTTGTCAGGGGCAAAGACATTTAAAAAGTAATAAACTTTGATCTTAAATATATGGATCAAACTTCTGGAAACTTTTCGAGATATTCCACTACACGCTTCAAACTACTGTGATTGATTGTTGGCATAGAAGTTATTAAGACAGTTGTTAGTCACATTGTCAAAAGGATACTTTATTTTTTATTGTTTATTGTATCTTTACATGAGCAAAGTTATTGTTTTGTGGAGGTTTTGAGCCTTCTTTAATTCACCAAATAATAGTCTAAATTGATATCAAAACATTGCGTCTTATGTATTAATGGATATAAAGCAGCGGATTTACTATTTAATGATTTTACAACTATATTGGGAAGGGCATGGTACGATGGTTTGAATCCCTGTAGCACCCAACATGCTTGTTTGTCCTTTCAGCTGTGGGGTCGTTACAATGTGATGGTCAAATCCACTATTCGTTGATAAATGGTATTTGTTTTTTAATTGGTTTGTTTTGAATTTCGTGCAAAGCTACAGGAGGGCTATCTACGCTAGCCGTCCCTAATTTAGCATACTAGAGGGATGGTAGCTAGTCATCAACACCCACTCTTGGGCTACTCTTTTACCAACGAATAGTGGGATTGACCTACATTATAATGCCCCACAGCTGAAAGGGAGAAGATGTGTGGCGTGACGGGGATTCGAACCCGCGACCATCGAATTACGAGTCTAGTTTTTTTTTCCCTTTATTTATCCCACCTCAACGAGGGGGTATACACAGAAATACAACAATTAAAACACAAGATATTAATTATCATGTATCAATAACTCTACAGATTATCATGTTGAAAATTACCATAAAGTTAATAAATTAGATTAAAAAAATAAAAAATATAAAAGATGTAATTTTGAACAGCTGTTATTTAAATAGTACTGTTTACGTAGACAAAACAAGAAACCAACGGCGTCATTGGCGTCAAAAATAAAAAGACAATGCAAATAAAGAAATAACTTATCTTAACAAAGTACACAAGAAATAACCTTGGGCACCTTGGTTTGCCAAGGTACCAACATAAGAATACATATAACAAAAAACACCTAATGAGTTCTGTAACAAACACCTATGGTAATGGAGATAAATATGTTTACGTACACGCACTTTAAACATGAAAACTAAATGAATTTCGCGATGGCTTGCCAAACGAACTGAACGAGCAGAACATATAACCTGTCGTGCCAAACTAGTAAGCAAACGGAATATGTTGCAGCATCTCCTAGGTAACGAAGGATGTGATCCCACTAATTGGCATCTCCTCCATACCCAGTTAAATAGAAAACAACCAAAATAAAACTCCAATAATTTATATACATATGACCACAAAGCCTGTACAAAAAGACATAGGAAAAACAGATGGTCTATGGTTTCCCGCGCCTGTGAACAGAAAGTGCACAACCCTGTGGGATGTCTGTCCATATGTACCAGCTTGACATTAGTGGTTATTGTCCGCAACCACAGTAAATAATCCACATCACAAACATGAAAACCCACAAAAGAAGAATAAGCGTTTTTTCGAATGCGTTTCCAATCTCCAGGAGGAACAATATTCCCCCAGTAGAATGGAGCAGGGACGTGAGAGGCAAGTGAACACTGTAAATAACCCACCAACTGCTTCAGGGATAACCCCTGAAAATGAACCCGGTTATTGGTCCAGAAAATATAGGTCAACCACACGTGTGGTTTTTTATTTTTTTTAAACTAATTTATTAACTTTGTGGTAATTTTCAACATGATAATCTGTAGATTACGAGTCTAGTGTCTTAACCACCTGACCATGCCAGGCCTCGTTGGTAAAGCAGCCCGAGTGATGGTGATTGTGGTGACGAAACGTCTTCCTTCTAGTCTTAAATTTCTAAATAAAAAATTGCTAGTGCAGATATCCCAGGTGTAGCGCCGTAAGAAATTTAAATAAAACAATTATATTACAGATTTATTTTCCTTACATAGAGAATCATCACAGATGATTTTACTGTACAATATCCACAAATAGATTGGGCACAATGCTACAACATCGTTCACATAAATTAAGTTTATAAGCTTATGAATTAAAAATAACTCATGAACTTAATAAATCGTATATATGTATCACCATTACAAGAAGCCTAATGGTATTTCTTTGTTTTGTTGGCTCGAGCTTGCGTTGGTGAGTCTTGAATAATTGAAACTCAAGTCCACAGCAGAGGTTATGGCCAATCAATAAGCTCTGCGTCACAGATGATATTTTCAATTTTGACTTTGATGAAAAGGAAATTTGTATTATTTGTTACGATAAAAAGTACAATTATTAGAATGCGAAAGTTTTTTTTACTGGTGGAAGGTGATTATAACAAAGTCCTGCGATGGTTTATCCTGAATTTTTTCCACGTTCCACAGTAACTCCTGTATACTGAAATTCGAAAATATTAATTCTTCAGATTTTTCAGAGAACGTCATATATATTTTTACATAAAGGAGTTATTTTCATTGGATTCAAATCACATCTTGTTATGCTTAAAATGCCGACAATCACTTGCTATAGATTTCTCTGAACCAATCGCGACGTGAGGGTCTTATTGATCGTTCGAGAACTCATCCAATACACAGGCCGCATGACGTGTCATTTCTGGATAGTGTTTATTTGTTTGCAATTTGACACTACTTTTTTTATTTTCAATATAATATTTCGTCCCTGTGGCAACAAGAGGTCATGTAAATGATTCAAATATATTCTATTATATTTCTGGCAAATTTGTTGTAACTTTTTTTTTGTCTTCCCGATTTTAAAAATTCTGTATGTGATAGAAAACATTAATATTATTTTTGAAATCTGCGTAGCTGAATTATGGAAAATTTGTTATTAAAA
Organism: Carcinoscorpius rotundicauda; assembly: GCA_011833715.1. Lineage (NCBI taxonomy): Eukaryota > Metazoa > Arthropoda > Merostomata > Xiphosura > Limulidae > Carcinoscorpius > Carcinoscorpius rotundicauda. The sequence continues at coordinate 22,098,186 of CM022400.1, forward strand.
TCAAAACAGCGGTGAAGTAAGATGAGCTAGCCATCTTCCCTTTTTGCACATTGTTTTACAAATACTATGTCACATTTTAATTCTCCCTTACAATTCTCAATGGTCATATTTTTTCTTCTTCTCACTATCGTACTTCTGTAACAGGTTACTCAATTTTTTACTGCATTTTACAATATTGCTTTTCAGATAAGGGTTTGTCCTCGGAGAACATTAAGTTTGATGGAATTTAAACCACAAATGACTCCACATTAAAGAGACGGAAATTAAAATATAGTCGAAATACGGCATATGTGTGAAGCCATGGATGTTGGTATATTTTAATACCTTTCGTTCACTTAATATTCAACCACAAATTTATTTCTTATTATTTCATATACTGCACACTTATTGACAGTGATTCTAGCATTATTAAGTATACAGGACAAAGACGTTCATAATGTACTAATTTCCTCCGTTGTAATTACTTGTATTCACGCGGCACGAGTTTGAAACTTCTCGTATCACGAAACGTATAATACAAAACTCTGAGCCTTTTAGTGTACTTACGGTCTAACCAACAACCACAGTGAAAGATCATTATGTGTACCACAGACAAAAGAAGTAAACAAAGTTTTATTTTGTTGTTATGCAACTAGATTTCGGGAAACACATAACGAAAGAAAATACCTCTTGGTGTTAGTTTTAAATGCATTTTCGACTTAACAGCGAAAAACAACAAAACGGATAATCCACCTTCATAATATTAATTTACGACTTACGAAGCGTGACCAGAGGTCTCTCTAAGGTTGCATGTTTTTCCCTTGACCCCTCTCATACTCATACGATTCTTCAAAACTTTAATAAAAGATTGAGATCGTCGTAGCTTAAGGGTCGTTCCCAGCTTCTCTTCCCTACAAATGCGCTCTGTGCTGAACGCCCTCTGTAGAGCACTCTTGGCAGATTTTGTGAATCCTTGAACACGTTCAATGACCGATTTTTTCGAAGATGTTTCTTTGTATAAAGCAAAGTCACTAAATTAGGAAAATAAAATAATGCATCTGAGATATTAAACATTGTTGAGTGAACTATGACACAGTGAATCTACACAAAAAAAGTGCAAAGATAACTTTCAATGAACATAACTGTAACTGGATGTTATCGACAAACCGTGATAAAAATTAAACCATAATTTGCGCAAAAAAGTCGGATTTTAAACACTTGGAAAATATTTTTATAAAAAAACGTTAGATAAAATTTGGTGAAATTTTTATAATGTTTTGGAATTTATAACATTTAGATGTCTTTTAGTGCTAACAGAGGAACAATTAGTGGTTTAAGAAGGAATTAATCAATTATTTGACTAGTTTCTCCTTTCGTAAAAATTAACATTTTTCTACGTATAAAAATGAGAAACATGAAAACAATTCGTTTAATTTCTATCCATTATTTTACCGACAAAACGAAAATCTGGGAGTCATAATTTAATGTGATTTGTCACGTGCCTTCTGTGCATGAATACTTTTGGAGGCACTGGTGGTTCTTGTTCTTCACAGGGGGAGCCACCTTTACTATTCGAGATACAAGGATTGCTGGTTATCCTTGAAAGGGATGTAGTTTGCATTGGACGACGAGACTTTTTGCTCTTGTCAACTACTGCATATTCAGGTGATTCCATTTTGTCTGCTTTGACTGAGATTGAAGCTACATAAAAATAATAAAACACAAGTTTTGTGCTGTTTTGTTTAAACATTTAGATGTTATATTGCAATTGTTACATATAAACATTTGAACAATAACCAAAACGTATCGCAGTAGATGTATTGTAATATGGTATTCCTATAAACATTCTTCATATTAACTTTAACATGTTAAAAATATTGCACATAATGTTAATCTATGAATATGATTTTACGCTATTGAACTTTGAAATAATGCTATTTAATTGTTGATATTTTTATACTTCAAAACATCCACTGGTACCACATAAACTACATACTCCGATTGTTCTGGTTAGTAATAATCAAAATGTTAATATTTTTCTGTTCCACGTGTGCATTGTAATGTATAATCACTACATTGTTTACCCAGCTAAAAATACGCAGTTTTTAAGCAATTGCCCATCTCTTGAGCAGTCACCGAGCTTAAGTCTACAAATATAACAAACGAATCATTAAATGTTTTCCAGATATTATAATATAACACGCATACAATATCTAAAAACTTTTTGAAACGCTGTTGTTAACAAACTGATAAACGTGCCTATAAACTACTTTCAAACTGGCCAGGATGAGAAGCAAATACAACAGTCTGATCACGTGCAGATGGTACAATAAAAGGTATTCGACAGAAAGGTATCTTTGTCAGCGAATTTTTATTGCAGTTGTGTGCGAAGCCAAGTTGCTTGATAACAACAAATCCTGTCAGGTTACAAGATTTACGATGTTTTAAAACGCGTGAAAAGACCTCTCAACTTTCTCGTTTTTCATTTCCCAGCGATATCAGTGAAACATTCTATAAATTGTGGTTGATAATCCAGAACTTATGACAGGGTGATCTATTGATCATTCTGAAAGCGCATAATTATTTACAATGCATTACCCACTGAGCACGTTAAATTATATACCGTATGTCTGGACTTTAGGTCGGTAAAGGGTTTTAACCTTAATAAATTAATTTCATAATTACACCGTGAAAATCTTGTATTCACTTGTTAACTGTCTGTCTTCTGTTAAGACAAAACTATATACAGAGATATAATTATATCTCAATGAATCATGAATTGTGAAATTACTTCTGCACGAAACAAGCGAAGAATGTTTTCAACTTATGATTTAACTGCCATCGACAGAAGGCACTTGCCACTTAATATCGTACAAGGATCAGATATCCATAAATGGAATGAATATTACTATTTTCCAACCTTCAATGTCCACCCAATATTCTTATGCCTGGTAACATTATTTTTATAAGAGAGATAAATTGTGTATGTATGTATCAATATACATAATATTATATAGTATTGGGAATTATTGTGAAAACTCATAATACATACATAAAAGTCACAAACAATGAATATTAGCAACTAAGTAGTCAATCTATCGTTAATACAGTGTACTAATATTTCGTGTTTGTTTTAACTGAGAGCACAACTTGTTTTTCTGTTATTACATTGTTCTAAACGTTCTTTAACACCCACCAAACTTCAGCTAAGTTAACTGGTTGCTGTTTGACCTTATTAGTTTTGGTGTGAATAAACACGTATGACCTTACAGATATTCATACTGGGGCTATTAAGGTCAAGTCGTTGTTGCAAGTGTTCCATCGGCTCTTTATTCATCCACGTTTAAAGGTTAATCTTTGTCCAATATGTCTTATTCCCGGTCGTACTGCTAAGTAGATAACAGCTTGTTGGTTCGTCAGCATTCAGTATGTTATCACTTGTGTTATTTCCAATACCTTTGGCTAATATGCAGTCAGCACTCTTACAGGTCCTCGAGCAACGTTTAAAATGTGGATGGTGTTAAGTTTCTCTTTTGTGCCATTAGATTTTAACATGAGAATGTTACTCTTTACAGCTGAATCAAAATTCAAATTGTTTGGTTATAATTATTGATGTTATTATCACGAAATAATCTTAACAGTTGTAGCTGCTCAAAGCTCGTGCTAATACGTATCCCACTGTTACTATGGAGGTAAACTTCATACCAAGCTTATGGAGTAGTCATTGACAAGATATTTATTGGATTTTTGTGCATCTTGTGAAAGACCATTCTATAAGCGATTGAACTTTTGAATAGTTTGAGATTTCTACTTCAACAAGTTTTATTATTAATACTCTGTTTAAAGTTTTCATACAGTTTCTAAAGAAACAAGAAATTGCGTCTTAATGTTTAGCATGGTGTATTATTGTTCACTAGCCAAAACTATGAAGTCAACATTTGTAATTTGGCATTTCCGTCTTGGGAACTATCTGCATTCACCGCACTTCTTCTTGGAATAGTTTTACTGGTTGTTTCTTTACAGGGATTACGATGGTGTGGCATTCTCTTATTGGTTGGATATAACCAATCAAAATGTAAACTATCGAGTTGTGACTGTAGCAGTTCATATCTATGTGGTGGTGGCAATCTTAGTATACTGATATAGTTCAACGTCTTGTTAATTAGTGTATCTATCATTCTGGTTGCAGGAATGGTAACTTCAATACATAAGTTTCATCTTACTTATCCCCAGAATGGTAGTACCTTATTTCCTTATTTTTTTTAATTTCATCTTTTTATGTTTGTCTTTTTCTTATTCTTATTTTAGCTTGGGAGAGCAGTCACCTTCCCACAACAGTCTGCAGACAGTGAAGGGTGATATAGATATGGGGTGTTGTAGGGCTTGAGCCCCCACATCTCGCTCTCCTAATTTCTAATTTTTTATGCGAGACTAGCGAATTGGAGATTAAGACTGATAAATGGTGTATCGCCACCGAGATGTGGGTCCTACTTTCTCAGTCACCTCCAAAACCTAGGATACATTTTATAATCCCACGTCGTAGCTTGTACCCTAGGATTTTTTTAATGCAGTATATTTTGTTTAAATTTAATGTGTTTTATTTTGGCTTAAAAATTATGTTTACAATATATATATATATATATATACAAACGTTGGATTATACACAAATGTGGAAAAACAAAATGAATGAGGTGAAAGAACTGTCGTTTTAAAAGATCAAACTTAAGAAATGTTAATTTTTGACTAATAATTAAAAACACACAGCACCGTAATTATTACCTTGAGTAACCACTGGAACAGCGGAACTTGAACATTGCACAGAGTTCACCATCCCTGCTCCTGTGTTGTCCACCACAGCAAGTGTCTGTCCTTTAGGAATACAGCCCAACTGAGCTTGTTCTGCAGCAGTTACTACTAACAGTTCTGGCACAGTTCTACCGAGGACAGAGTCAGATGTGTTATATGTTTCAGGGCAGGAAGGTCCTTTAATACGACTTTTACTACAAACAGCTTGTTTGCTTCCAGGATCTCCGAGTACATGTGCATAATCTGCATATTCCGACACTTGAAAATAATTTGATTTCGCATCCAAAGAATGTCGCGAGGTTTTATTGCGCGTGCGTACGTTGTACGTGGACTGTGAAGTTGTCGCTTCTTGTACTGTTGTTCCTTCGGGGACCACAGAAGCTAAACGAGCGTAGACTCGAATCATGTCATCGCTGTAAAGCACGCAGTCAGAGTCTCTGTCCAGGTGAACCTTCTTAACAACTATTGTACCACATGGGCTTTTCTCCTTGGGCCCATTGTTGGCCTCAACCGAGCGAGAAGACAACAATACCATTTGTTCATCATTACCCTGATGAGTTGAAAGAGATGAATCCAGCGAAGAACAGTTTGTGGTGTGTAAACTTAATTCACCTGACAAAGTTGTACAGCTTCTGCTTTTAAATAAAGTACTTTTGGAACGTCGATGGCCTGTTGCTTGGCTCGCCCACGATGATTTACTCGAAATGTGACTAGATTCAGGAAAATTCGCTTGGGTTATTGTTTCGAGAGTCGGAACACGTTTAGTCGTTGTTGGATAAGAACATTTTTGGTTAACATCTTTTGATGCCTGGATTAACGTGGTGGGTGTTTCGGCAGAAATGTCAGCGTTTGGATGGCTTTTGACGTAATTTGTAGCCTTTTCTGAAATAAGTACCTTTCTGTTCGCATTGCTATTGTAGAGATTTCCCGTAGAACTAAAGTTACTGAGTTGTTGTCCGAGACGAGGTCTCATTTTATGACCACATTGTTTCTTGAGATCAATGTCAGGGCTCCAGGATGCCCTAAACATGGAGCCAGTAGTTTTTGGAGGCAAGGTGTAACAGCCAGTTCTCACCAACGAACTTACGCCACGAGTTCCTTGTGTCTTACTGAAAGAATACTTTTGGTTCAACTCGGAACAGATGGAATTATAATTATCTGTAATCCCAATGGGGAGTTTTGTCTTCGATGTGTTTGAACTCACAACATTTGCTATCTGGCTGGGTTCAAATTTTAGAGTTGCAGATTTCTGGGCATACAGAGTGGCGAAGAGTTTTCGGCATGATCGACGGATACTGTGCTCAGTAAGCTGAAGTTCTTCGTCAAAGCGGACTTTTGGGTTAGAAAATTCCTTACAAGACAAGGAATTCACAGTTAACTTTCCGGATCTGTAAGAATAAAAACAAAAAGTTTTTTTCGTAGCCCACAAATTACAAATCAGATTTCTTTACACGTTACAAAACAGTAAGTAGTTTATTGTTTGAGAATACCAATTTCACTATTTCAAACACAATTATTTCCTATATTTCTAACATGAGCCACAACCACCGACATAATGTTTTACCAGAAACATCAAGTTTAATGAAATTACACGAATGAAGAAATTCACAACGTGGTTTGTTTTTTTTGACGAAACGTTGCACAAACGTAATTAACAAACTGCGCATGTTCCGTATGAGCTGTAATGAGAACGAATAAAAAGAAAGAAAAGTCTGTATTTCATAACGCAATGTTTGATTGTTACCTACAAAGCTATGCCTACCACAAGTATCGAATCCTAGATTTTAGCGTTATAAGCTTTGGACTTCTAGCCGAGTCACCAAAAGGGGCGTTGACCATTAGCGTGTTTGTGTGTGGTTTCACTTACAACAAAGCCGCATCGGTTGTTGTTGTTTTGAATTAAGCACAAAGCTACACAATGGGCTATCTGTGCTCTGCCCACCACGGGTATCGAAACCCGGATTTTAGCGTGTAAGTCCGCAGACATACCGCTGAGCCACTGGGGGGCAAACCGCATCGGATTGTCTGTTGTGTCCACCGAGAGAAATCGAACTCGTGATTCAGCGTTGTATATCCGTAGACTTATTGCTGTCCCAGCAGAGGACCCATTAGTGTGAAAACGAAAGAACACACATGTACAAGTGCAAGCGCGTATCATAAAACTCATTCTAATTATCATTCAACACTAAAACTCATCTGTCCAGTTCGATGAAGGTGTTCTTATGGACTCGTTTATGTAAAAGTCATAAATCAAACTATTTGATAAGATAATACACAATGCACTCGTTAATAAATATTTGCAGCAGAAACAATAAAATCCTCTAAAGTAGCAAGTCATGATAAAACTAATCTAATTTTTTTTTCCTAATTTATGTATAACAGGCAACATCTTAAGAGAGAGACAAGTATGCATTTCACTAAATGGTGTACTAAAAAAGTTTGTTTGAATTTCGCACAAAGCTATTCGAGAGCTATCTGCGATAGCCGCCTCTAATTTAGCAATGTAAGACTAGAGGGAAGGCAGCTAGTCATCACCACCCACCGCCAACTACTTGGGATACTCTTTTACCAACGAATAGTAGGATTTAGCGTAACATTATAATGCCCCCAAGGCACCATGTTTGATGCGACCTTCAGATTACGAGTTGAACGCCTTAACCCACCTGGCCATGCTGGGTCAAACTTCAAATCTCAACATATTTTGTTCATACAATAAGGGCTAAAATGTTTATATACATATACGTAACAAAGAGATACACTGTCGTTATTAAGTACTGATATTTTTCCTTTATGATTGTGTGCAATGTTTATTTTTCTACACATTCTTATTGTTTAATTTATGGCGTAGAAACATTTTCAGTGTTTTGTGGCATTCACCACCAAATGAGGGTTTCGCGTGTCTCTTAGGGCTGAGTAACTGAATTGCTGGTTACTATTATAACATGGTTACACATTAATGTGTGGAGCATGTTTAGCGACATTACGCCTCGATCAGCGGCCTGATTAATACACTAACCCATGCCACCTTCTCCCAAACAAGTAAGTTAATACTCTATGGAGGGGTGAGGGGTGGAATCGGTAATCCATGATGAATTTATTTTATATTGTAAAACAACTAACAAAACCTAACGATAGGTTTTGCAGAAATATATTAGCTGTGATATTCTCTTTAATGTGATTTATATATATATATATATATATATATATATATAGAAAATATAATTCCTAAAGTTAACAAATGTTTCTCTCGCGAGAAGTTCGTGAAAAGTAACTAGTATCATTATTCAACTGGAAATATTAGCTGCAGATTTTACTGGCTTATGCAACTAAATATTGTTCAAAAGTCTGTACGCATGCGCTTGTTTCAAGGAAAACACTCTACCCATTCAATCGCCAAATATGAGTTTGTTTAATTGTTGTTGTTGTTTTGAATTAAGCACAAAGCTACACAATGGGCTATCTGTGCTCTGCCCACCACGGGTATCGAAACCCGGTTTTTAGCGTTGCAATTCCGCAGATATACCGCTGAGCCACAGGTGGGGGGACAGTTTGTTTAATTATCTTAATGAGTACTAATCACGTATTGGTCTTATGATTTCAGTGAAGTTTACCAAATTAAGCATTAATAAAAATATTTTTCCTTCATGATCACATACGGTTTTAATATTTCTGCACATTCTTAATGTTTAATTTTAATTACAAATATCAAAAGAAATCCCAAGTTCAAAAGGTTGTATTTTTAATATATTTAATTGTTTGGTTCAGCTGCTCTTCAATCAAGCTGATCAAATACAATATGCATGGTATTTACATAGGTTGGTTCAACAGAACTGTAAGTTGCAAAAGTGGCCCGACATGGCCAAGCGTGTTAAGGCGTGCGACTCATAATCTGAGGGTCGCAGGTTCGCATTCCCGTTGCGCGCCAAACATGCTCGTCCTTTCAGCCGTGGGAGCGTTATAAGTGACGGTCAATCCCACTATTCGTTGATAAAAGACTAACCCAAGAGTTGGCGGTGGGTGGTGATGACTAGCTGCCTTCCCTCTAGTCTTACACTACTAAATTAGGGACGGTTAGCACAGATAGTCCTCGAGTAGATTTGTGCGAAATTCGAAAAACAAATAAAACAAGCTCCAAAAGCAATTCTAACCAATCAGAGATATAAAAATACAGTATTTTTAACCTAGTGGTCTTTTAGTATTTTTGACATATTATTATGTTCAAAAAGGTCTCTCCCATATGTATAGTTGCAATTGGTTCACAAAATATAAAACGGTGACAGCACTAATGTAAATCCTAACAAAACTATAACAAGTTACACAGTAAGAGCCTTGTTATTATAATTTATTGGAATCTGTTTCCTTACCACAGTGTTCCAACTCTATTATATTGTATTTGGTATAACTCTGCAGTTTAACATTGTGTAACTTATCGTATCTTATTTTCCGCCATAATTCATATAATGGCACAGGAAATGTCTGAGCTCACATCTTTTAATTATAACTTCGAAAAAAATTCTGACGATAAATGGAATACTTTGTTACCTATTCTCTAAGCTGTGCCATATATAGAGCACAAAGCTACACAATGGGCTATCTATGTTTTGCTCACCACGTCTATCGAAACCATGTGTTTTTTTAGTGATGTGAGTCGCAGACATGCCGTGGTTGGGCGCCATATATATTCAACGGTGTGTACGCGAGTTTGAAACATTTCATTGGTCATGTGCACAGATCTGTCAAAATGAGGTGCTTTATCCAAAATATAAAAACAAAATAACCTTTTCTAGAAACTTAATAGCATTTGTTTAAATAAAATAATGTGCGTTTTTGGTTTGAGAAGTTTAAATAATTCATGCAAACATGTTAGAAAAGTGGAATTTCTTTTATTTTTGAAATAAAAATTTCAGTCGTTAATTCAAAGAGATAAAAACTGAAAGCCATATATAACCTTCATTGTTTCACATGGAATGACTCGTGTTTGCTTAACAAAATCCACATCGTTCAGTAAAAGCATTCGATTTTGCAATTAAGACGTTGTGGTTTCGAATTTTTCTAGAATTCAATACATTTTTATCAATCAAACACACACACGTACAATACTTTAGCAAAATAGTTTAAGGTGCTTCGTGGTCGTATATTGAGTAGAAATACCTCCAACACAAACCAGCACAAATTTCTAAACTTTGAGTCGTTTAACTTATAATTGATGGAACCAATACTTTCGTATTTTCTTTTATACGATTTTATATTATTTCACCAGGACCTATTACAAACTGTATAAAACGAAGGATTGGTTGGATTTTATACTAACAATATTAAAGAATGGAAAGGTAAAATATAATAATATCAGTCATATTTTACAGTATACTTTCATGTAAACTAATCACCTATAGATCTGAAATGCAAATGAATGGTCAATCAGTACACACCCGTAAGTTATCATTTGTGAAAAGTAGCTTTATGCTGTCGTAGTTCACAGCATAAATTTACTGTGGAATGTATTGACCAAGAGCAATTTAACATCGATATCGTACACTTAAAATCAATTTCGATAAGTTAACTGAAGTATCCACAATCAATCTGAAACAGCTGTTTCAAAGATATCTTTGGTTCCCAGGGCCCCTTGAAACAATGCAATAAACCTTCCAAGAACACTTAATGTATCATTGACAGAAGAATTAAACTCGTTCGAGAGCATGTAAGAATCTTCATTCCCTTAGTCCTTGTTCAAAGAACGTGTTGATATATTTAACATAATGAGAGCGGAAAAATATCTCTATTAAACTGAAGTAAGGGCCGCTTTCACCAAAATATTGATTCCTATTACACTAGCTAACTAAACATGTTCTCGGCACCATTCGTAAGCGGCTTTGAGCCTTGCTCGAGCAGCATGCATATTATTTGGTGCCGTATGTAGATTTTAGCCTCGTGAAGTCTACTTTTACCAGTTTGTTCATTGATATGGAATCAGTAGCGGCTGCGCACATTTAAATCAGTCATGGATCAGATATTTTGTTATTGCAACGAACAAGAATCGGACTACACAGCAGTTTTTTTATTAGATGTCCAACTAGCAACTGTACAGCTTTCATTTTGGGATATTTAAAGTCTACGGTTAACTTTAAGACAACTGTGTGAAACCATTATATATAACACAGGTTGAACAACGAAAATTTAAATTGCAAACCGCCTATCATTAGCTGCTATATTTTCACACCAAAATTAATCGATAGGGATTATTTGACATTATTTTCAAACTGTGTTTTTGCTTTGTCTTAGGCTTAATATTGTAATTCCCTATAATCGTTTTGTTTGGGAAATATTGTAAATACTGCTACAGCCCTCTGCTTCTCACTACATATCACGAGTTATTTTCTACTGTATCAAATTGGTGTAATACCTGTTTGTCGATGATGTAGTTTCTGATATGATGGTATGGTCACCCTTTAGTGGTCCATTACAAGTGTGCATGTTTGAAACCGAAGAGGCCTTCAGTGAAGGTTTCAACGAACATCTGTTTAGTAGTTCTTGGGTATTGGTGTTAGGGATGTATCTGAAAAGAAAGTATAGCCACGTATTGTTATACATATAACGAGAAATATATAAATAAATTAAGAAAGGTAAAATAGCGATCAAAAATACAAATAACTTACGTTTAAATTTTTATTCACTAGATAGTCTGCCTGAGTTTAAAAAAGTTGAAACATAAAAAAATATGAATCTAGTGTTAGATCGTAAAAATAAATGTAAATAAACAGACGTCTCGTTTTGTGAGTTATGATTATTAAAGCTTATAAAAACAAATATGTGTAACGTTAAACAGTAAAATGTAGTTGCATTCGAATCCCAACGCTCGCCAATGTCAAATCATTTTTCTAAACAAATATTTCAAAATTAAACTATTATTACATTGCGAGAAATACTCGTTTTTTTTCCACAGTTCTTTCTCGCTTTTACACAAGTGTAAAGTTCCAACGATAAAATGCTCGTGACACAAGCTCTTCAGGTGTGACAACATCATGCAAAATGTTATTAATACAAACTAGCATTTCCTTCAGCGAAATATATATATAACAGATAAACCCTTGTATCCTTTTCCAAAAGTAGAGTTTGTTTTGGAATTTCGCACAAAGCTTCTCGAGGGCTATCTGTGCTAGCCGTTCCTAATTTAGCAGTGTAAGACTAGAGGGAAGGCAGCTAGTCATCACCACCCACCGTCAACTCTTGGACTACTCTTTTGGCAACGAAAAGTGGGATTGACCGTCACATTATAACGCCCCCACGCCTGAGAGGGCGAGCATGTTTGGCGCGACGGGGATGCGAACCCACGACCCTCAGATTACGAGTCGCACGCCTTAACACGCTTGGCCATGCTGGGCCCCAAAAGTAGAGAATCGAGAATCTGAACTAATTCTCCACTGCAGTTCTGTTTCAACACATAAGGCCATCTTTATTGTTGTTATTTATTTATTATTTACTATTACTTACTTTTACTTCTAACAAGCAAAGTTCGAAAGGCACCTTTTTTTTTACAAAAAAATAACGTGTATTGAATTGTGGTTTCAACGACTCACTTGCAATTATGCGTTGGTTGAGAGGTCTGTTCTTTTCTCTTAATATGATCTTGACTACGGTCTGTTTCATTGGAACAAGTTGACCCGATTCTTCCATTCTTTCTGCCAAGAGCCACAATACCAGAATCACCATCACTGTCGTGCAGATGAAAGCCTGTAAATATATTAAACTTATTATTAAAGAAACTAGGTGTAGATACTGGAAATGTTGATCTGATACAGTTTGAAATAGTTTTTCAGATGCTTATCTATGCGCTTGAAAATATACATTTACTAGCAAAGTGGTTAAAGCCATATGGATTTAAAATCTCCGATTTTTAAGACTGCCTGTAACAGATTTTTAAGTGTCGAGCTCCGAATCATCTTTGCTAGTTCTTTTTTGCGATTTTTATAAACTGTAAGCTGAATGAAGTTGTATTATTTCAAATTTGAAGTGTCTTTAGTTCCACGAGTATAATATATTAAAGGTATATATCAATACATTCATAACTGACAAAATCGCAAAACCTTGTATATATAGATTTAAACAATGCTTATATGAAACCGTTGCTTTATTTTTCAGAATTTTCGCTTAAAGCCACCACAATACAAGAGTTATCCTCGTGTAGTAGTCCCTAATTTTGAACTGATAGACTAAATGGCTAAATGGGTTAAGGCGTTTGTCTTGTAATCTGAGGGTCGCGGGTTCGAATCCCGGTAGCAACAAACATACTTGCCCTTTTAACCGTGGGGGCGTTATAATGTGACGATCAATCCCACTATTCGTTGGTAAAAGAGTAGCCCAAGAGTTGGCGGTGGGTGGTGATGACTAGCTGCCTTCCCTCTAGTCTTACACTGCTAAATTAGGGACGGCTAGAACAGATAGCACCTCGAGGCGAGGCGTCGACTGCTATCTCTTGAGCTGCTGTAATCGAATAGTTGTACTTGACTGTCACAACATGCATAATATGATTTCGTGGAAAGGGAAGCGACCCAGGGACTCTCAACTAGGCAGTCCAGTACACTAACCAATAGGCCACGTACGACTTTTCCTTTTTTTCTCTTTCTGAGCTGTTTTCGTTTCCCAACGTATAACAATAATCTGACACCACTTTTCAACAAATGGGCAATGTTTGAACACCGAAGAATATTTCATGCATATAGTTACAAAATTATCTACAGTACGAAGGAGTGTAGCTGTTAAAAGATAATGAAGGTAATAAACACCTCTTATTTGAAACAATCTTCGATGTATTGACTGCAACTTTAGTTTTCTGCAGGGTATTAATTTTTTCAGTCTTCTTGATTTCAATATAAAATATTGTCACACTGTTGAGTGAACCAAAAATGCGAGTTCAAAGGCTATAGAGATCTATCGTTTATGAAGTTGAAATTTCTTACCATCCACGTTATAGTAGGACACATACCAATATACGTAATGTTATAAATGATACCATATATAAAGGTATTTCTCCAAATGTAGCTTGCCTCGCTGTTTCTCAAAGTTCATCTTCTGATACTTCCAGTAATTATTCCTGATGTGATTATTAATACCTAATATTTCTGTGTTTCTTTATTGCATCTAGTTTAAAATAACCACAACGATCAATAATACTAACACTAAGATACAATTGCCTTATACAAATATCACCCACATGTCTTTCGAAGAGAACCTTCAGAAGGAATAACTGAATTTTTTGTATCTCTTACCTGACACTTTAACAGCCCATCACATGTATTTCTTTCCACAGTTCAACAAACTGGTGGGTAAATTTTCTTGAAAACAAAGCTCTTATTAAAATATGGCAGCTCTGTTCATCTTAAATTTAGATAATTCAAGTATGAATTTCACTAAAACCGCCATTTTTTATTATTTCTATGCTCTAGTCGACTTGAAGAAATACTTGATATCATCTGGACCGATATTTCCTTTCTTTGCCTAATTTCTCGGCATTTCATAATAACTACAGCTTCAATCCAACTATTTTTCAAGTGAATGGAGTTTTCTGCTTTACTGCTACCGTTTTCATGTCCTAGCATATTTTTCATTATTTTCACACTTAGAGTCCTTTTCACATTTCAGGCTTTTCCCTGCAAATACACATTGCATTTTCAAAAGTATATAAAAAAAAGCCAATATCATCTGTTTCTTATTACTCCTGGTGTCTCCTTCAGTTTTGCTAGATGTTATGAGATATTTAACAGCATTTTGGATTTTATCTTCATAAAAAGGTTAAATCTGAGTAACTCAGATTGCATGTCTTCAGCTTATCATCTGCCAACCAAATGATGGTTTCTTAGGGTTACTTCTATACATAACTGAATGAAATCTTCCACATTATTACTGTGGATTCTTCTATATAGAACAGCCGAATACGATCGTCTACGTTATTATTGTGGGTGCTTCTATATAGAACAACTAAATGAATTTTTCCACATTATCCTTGGAGGTAATTCTATACAGAACGACTGAACGAGATATTCTACATTATCAGCAAGCTCCAGAAGAATTAGCGTCCACACAAAACTGTCCAAGGACTAACAATTTAAATACCTAACAATCTAGCCATAACTTCCTCTGAACCTTAAATGAGTCTAATTCTCCGTCTCAAACTGACTAGATTCAATACAAGACAAGTTACTCGAATATTATTTTTTGGATTCATTTAAACATCAAACAGAGGGTATCTGTCGACTGAATCTGTAATTCAAACCAAGAAATTATTGCACTGGCTATAAAACCAGATGACACGTTACAGAAGATCAGAACAATGGTTTCTCATTATTCAGTTCAATAAACATCATAGATACGATTTTAATTTGACACAGTGTATAAATCAAGCTGTGTAAAAATATTAAGTTATATTCTCTCTTTAAAACCGTAATTACTATAAACCACGTTTTCATAATTGACAAAAGATTTCTTTGTGGTTAATTAATGCGACATTCTCTCGCTATCAGTATATTATATCAAGAAACAAATACAACAAATAAAGTGTAAAAACTAGAGTGATTAACAATACTTCACGTATACAAGTTTAAAGCTTAAGTTAACGTCAGAAACTATGTACCTTCAACGTCATTACTTTTGAAATAAATGATAAATAAATTCTGATATTATGTGTTTCCCGCTGGTACAGCGATAAGTCTACAGATTTACAACACTAAAAATCAGGGGTTCGATTTCTAGCTCGATGTGGCTTTGCTATAAGAAAACACTCAGACACATTAATGTTATAATACAGTCCTTTTATGTATCTTTGAAAACAAAATATTTATAAATATTATAAAAGAAAGGTTATTAATCAAAATGAACTTACAAAATAATCGATTGATGAAATATGGTATTTAAAAGTGTTAATGACCTTGAAAGGTAGTAATGTAGATACTCAGATATTAAGTTTCTAAATAAAACATAAATAAACTTTATGAAGAGAGTTATTCGTAAAGGAGATATATATATATGTATATGTCAAAATGGCGCTTTCAAGACACTGGAAGCAATGGGAATAGTTTCTTTTTCTTTAAAAAAAACAACAACGTAATAACGTTAGGCCTTTAAATCGAATAAGGTAGATACACTTTCTATTGTACTCTAGAACATTTTTCTTCTTACTTTACCTGTAAGGTATATCATTCATACCTCCATTAAGTACTGGTTTTTCACTATCCTGTTGCATGTCGGGAAATTGTTTTTCTCCACGTTTTCTGGAATTTGTAGACAACATATGATTACGCTGACTGCTAGTATTAGTACTGTCAGAAGTATCACTCGTAGTATCATATGCTGCTGATACTACTTGGGAGTAATCAGACGAAGGGGGTGGAATTGCGCTTGTCGGTGCCCAGTCCTGTTCGCACGCACTGTCAGGAGACGGAACGCGGCCGGTAATGTTTAACTTTACAGAAACCATTATTACATCGTTCGTAACAATTGAGAAACCAATAAAACGATGATCAGGATTCTCAACTGATGACACGACGTAGATTTGGGCATTCCTGAAATAAACAACAAAAATCGTACCTTAATAATAAAACTACAACTAATAACAATCTGCATAATTAACCATCAAATAACAAACGACTTCTTTGAAAGTAACCATCCTTTAAACTTATTGCGCATAAATTGTCGTATCAAAACAGAACGCGATTTTTTAGAACGTGTCAGTATCTTTCTTATCCTATTCACCTACGAAAGTCAAGTATTTGTTGTCAAGACCATGATAAAAATAAAGGTTTCAAATGTAATTAATGGTTTTTTTCTTAAACTGGCAGGGTTAAGGCAACAATTCAACAGCACTCACCACCAACTCTGAGATAGAGTTGTCTAATAATGAAATTTGACTGCTACTATCACAGAACATTCATGGGGCCCAGCATGGTCAGGTGGAATAAGGTGTTCGACTCGAAATCTAAGGGTCATGGGTTCGAATCCCCATCGCACCAAACATGCTCGCCCTTTCAGCCGTGGGGGCGTTATAAAGTGACGGTCAATCCTACTATTCGTTGGTAAAAGAGTAGCCCAAGAATCGGCTTACCTTAAAAACAAACAAACAAACATTCAGGGTCCCAAATTATAAATTTGCTGCAACGTGCCTTTAATCATCAATTCTTGGACTCACAGTCGAAGCATGCTAATTACCGGGCTGTGCCTGACATTTTTGCTGTATGTAAGACCGATATCTGAACTGTTTTGGTTTGGTGTGTTTTGAATTTCGCACAAAGCTACTCGAGGGCTATCCGTGCTAGCCGTCCCTAATTTAGCAGTGTAAGACTAGAGAGAAGGCAGTTAGTCATCACCACCTACCGCCAACTCTTGGACTACTCTTTTACCAACGAATAGTGGGATTGACCGACGACACATCATAACGCCCCCACGGCTGAAAGAGAGAGCATGTTTAGTGCGGCCGGGATTCGAACCCGCGAGTCTGGACTGTTAATGTCAAATTACACTATTGAGGTAAGTACAGACAAAACGATGTTTCTTTTATGTGTTTTGTGTACATAATTACATACGAAATCGAAATTTAAAAAATAGACAAATATTTAAGAGATACATATCAAATTAATAGACAAGTAATTAATAGGCACATATAAATAAATAGGCAGACAGTATCTTGTGCATCCATCAAAACATGGCGAAAGTTGCACTATTGAAACACAAAGAAATTAAAAAGCACGTGTTACGTGCCTTGAATACATAAAAGTGGGGTGTTGGTCAACTCAAAGATCGTCTCTCTTGAGTTACAAACATTTTTCCAAATTTCATTCTAACAATTGCGCTGTCACGAAAAACGCCTACGTCGAGTGAAAGGTTAAATGTTTCGGTCGTTAATCAAAAAAAGCTGAAATGATTCGTAAATGAAGGTATATCTATAACCAAGTCTGGTATAGACTACTGCAACTACCTATCGTACTCTGTCATACTAAAATTACACAGAATGTTCAAAGGAAAATGTCAGCTTTGTTCCAACATTGTGGGGAATACGATTGGGGTTAAGTCGACAGGCGTACGTCACGCAAAACCAAGATATGTAAACACTAATATTCTTAATTTCTTCAATGATACAAGATAATATACTGCGCTAAGTACAAAGTGAAAAATTATAACCAGCTTGACGCGAATTGCTAAAAGATGTGGATTAGTTTTGCAGCAAAGCTCTGGCTTTCTGAGTTGCGATCAGGGTCGGAATCCGTGTAATACCAAAAAAGGATTCTCTGCAATTTAAGCTACTGGTGTGAATGGTGGATAGCAGGCTGCTGCCTTCTGTCAGTAGCTCAAATTTAGGACGGGAGCTGATAGTCTTATTAGCTTTAGCATTAAATAAAAGATAAATATAAAGCATAAGGTTTAGCTGTTAGCGCATTGTATTACACATCTTTACTCGTATACGCACACTTAATTTTGTCACATTAAGAAAACATAAGAAGTACCTTCCAAAATTCATACGAGTAATTAATTCATTAATTGGGTTTTTGGATTACATTTTTACACTTTTACAGTTGATCCTAAATGTTTCTTGGCATTTACGAAAAGCAACCAACAGCTAGTGCTGGCCAAAATACTAATTGTTGCAGATAATAAGATTAGAATAATTTTTCTAGTGGCCTGGCATGGCTAGATGGTTGGTTAAGGTGCATAACTCGTAATCTGTGAATCGTGCATTTGAATACGAACCAAGGTCGCCCTTTCAGCCGTGGGGGCGTTACATAGTAATGGTCAATCCCATTACTCGTTGATAAAAGCGTAGCCTACGAGTTGGCAGTGGGTGATGATGACTAGCAGCCTTCACTTCTAGTCTGACACTGCTAAATTACAGATAGCTAATTCAAGTAGCTCTCGTTTTTCTAGGTGAGATACACAAACCAATAAAAATAATTGAGACACAAATAAAAAAAATCTATATGAGCGACACAATAAAGACGAAACATGATTAAACATCCATATTTATCTTGACGGCCATGTTTCTATAGAAAGGTATCTAATTTTTACACTCCAGCGCACCTGTCACAGTTTATCATTTGTTAATTAAAAGATCCAAAAGAAGTTTCCGCCCAGTGACATAGCGGCAAGTCTGCGGGCTCACACTGCTAGAAACCGGGTTTCGATACCTGTGATGAGTAAAGCTCAGAAAACTCATTAAGTTGTTTTGTTCTTAATTACAAACAAGAATATTATTACAACGCTATATAAAACATCCAAATAGTAAATAAAGAAACAAATATAAACAAACGCAAAATTAAAGAAGCCTTATTTATTCAGCAACTCAAGCTCAAAATAAACCAATACAAAGGAAGACATTTATATCTATATTAATAAATAAATCCAACATCTAAGCCCGCCCTCTACATCCCTACACTCAATTACACAACCGCCTTTAAACATGTGGTCAGCTGTCGGTTAGTAACCCTTTCTTTCTTTGTGAACCTGACTATGGCCGAATCTCTACTTATTTGTATAGAATTTAGAATTTATCAATACACATATATAATTACAAAAAATCTTACACTCATTTTTGGTCTATATAACCAAACAAAACAGTTCAATTAAATCAACTGTGGTTGTAATGTCTTTTATAATAAAACGTTTATACATTTCAAATTTAACCGGTGGTGTACAGAGACGACAAATCATATAAAATATTCAAAATATTAAGTATGAGAAAATCTGTCACTAAATCTATTTAAATAACAATAATACAGGTACTAGCAACACTTTCCAGTTGATCTTACTGGTCGATTTCTGTTAACATGATCTTTAAATTTCCGAATTATTAACACAATTCTCCAAGGGGGCAACAAGTCCCTGTCTTCCATATCTATGTCACTGAAGGTAGGTTAGTTATACTAATGTTTGTGTGTGTGTTTTTTTGTGTCGCAAAGCCACACCGGGGTATTTACTGAGTCCACCGAGAGGAATTGAATCCCTGATTTTAGCGTTGTAAATTCCTAGACTTATCGCTGTACCAGCGAGGGACTATATTGATCAAAACTATTAAAAATATCTCATTACTTTAGAGAATCCTGCATGACAAACTGGCTACAAGTACACGATTTCATAAATCAGTATACACAAAAAATACTAAAACCTATAATACTCGGTATAGACTGGCTCACCAGTTTGGTATCCTTCTTTTTAATAACATACTTCACTCATATCCCCGATATAATCTTACACTACCCTACAAAAGTGTTTCTGAAATTAAAGTAATAAGGGATTCACTAATGTTTGCCTAATAATGATAACAGATGGAGCAAAAAATCGTTTAAACCGATGTTAGAATACACTGACGTTAAAACGGACTTAACTAAAGAATCAATGAAACTGATATTGCAATACACTAAGGTTAAAACTATCTTAACAAAAGAATATCGATGAAACTGAAGTGACAAATCGTGAGCTGAAACAAAAGTAATAACAAAACAGCTGTTGAAACTGATAAAAACGATTACTGCGGATGCTGGAAAACAAATCATCTAATCTTCAAATTACCGACTTATTTAACTACTATTCCTAGAAGGCCTCGTTAGCACAAGATATTAGCAAATATAGCGTAGTTGACGTAATATCTTACTTTATTTTTCAATTGCATACACAAGTTCTTATGAATTCATAAACAAGTTATCAAATATTACAAGTGTTAAGTCATGTCGACCTATGGAAACAAAGCCCTTCTCAACTAAAAACCGAAACTTATCGTGAAATACACATCATTACAATCCAACCAGGGCTATTTTATCTTGTCATTTGTCAACTTTGCTTTTTCTATACGTTGCTGCTCTCGCTTGTTTGAAATGAATCACAAAGCAACACAATGGGATATATCTGTTTTGCTCGCCACTAATATCGAAACCCGGATTCTAGCGTTTTAAGTCCGCAGACATATCGCCCTGCTACTAGGGGGCACTGCTATCGCATCAACTTTGTCATCTTATTCGTTCAGTTTCTAGGTCAAACTCGCGTCACCTTCAATTTATTGTGAATAGCCTACACTACTAACCACATCCCCACCCTACTCTTTCCTTTCTACAGCGCACAATATTTGTTCCCTTTATCGTAAGTGAAACGAATGACAATTACGAGGCATAACTAAACTTTTTCTTTCGATGTGTATGTGTGTGTGCTTGAAGAGTTATAGCTTCATCCTGTTAACTGTAACAAAAATAACTAATTTAGAAAATTAAGATAACACAATATTTTGTATGTTGCTCGACAAAATTTCGAAACTTATGATCGGGAAATTTCGGATAATGCTTTATAAAAACTGGAGCGGCGCATCTATTCGTTTTATTTAATGTAAAACAAATAGTTGTTTATCGAAATCTAAAAGACTTTTGTGATCCGTTAGGATAGCATTTATTGCTTATAAATGGTTGTCATAAACAGCAGAATTATTTGACTTCTTACACTGTACACACGGCGCAGATAGCCTAGTTGCTTTGCGCCATAAAACGCCAAACCAACCAATCACTGTTCACAACCGACCTATTTCACATATTATATCACATTAAGTAATTTTACACTTCTTGCTGATCAAACCAGAAAACATAGAAAAAACACATAACACTTAGAAATACACATATATATAAATCTATTATACCGAGTTTACAAATTAAAAATGATAATTTACATCGATTTCTAATCACAGTTAGCCAACTATTTACTTCAGAGCAAAAATGAAAACAGGCTTTAAACGTGTAAACACACGTTCTTACTTGTATATTAAAATACATTGTTTTGTCGGTTCGGTTCCCTCATTATTAACGACATTTTCGGCCGTAGTGTTATTTCCGAATTTTCGCGCACAGTTACGCAATATCTTTCTACGCTTAAAACTGCCGTCCTCTAAAGGAAAGGCAGTTAATCAACAACAACATATGTCCCCCGGTGGGACATTGGTAAGTTTTCGAATATACAGTGACAAAATCAGATATTCGATTCCCTTCAGTAGATACAGCATATAGCCAGATGTGTATTTGCTATAGAACACACACACATACAATAAAAACAGCACACTTCACAAACCCTTAAACTATTTTGTCTGACCGAATAGCGAGATTTGATCATCATTATTTTATCGTGCATCCATAACCTCAAAGTACAGAGTGCATTTATACGGCATCATGTTGTGAACATTGATTCCTTGTATTCAAATTCAGGACATGCTAACCACTAGACTACGCCGGACCTAGTAAGGCTATGTACAAATGTTATGCATACACTTTTATGTTCTACTTTGCGTACTCTTCGATATTAAAGCGTTGTTATAAGTTACGTTATAAGCAGGTACTGTCTGATATTTTAATTCCATGTAATCGACTCAGCATATACTAAAACTGATCCAAGTTAGAGATTCAAAGTCTTCGTGTTGTTCTTTACCGATTACAAATACCGTTTGCAAAGTCTCAGCATTTTCTTCGTTTTTGTTCGTTTTGATTTCGCACAAAGCTACACCAAAGCTATCTGCGCTAGCCGTTCCTTATTTAGCAGTACAAGACTAGAGGGAAGGCAGCTAGTCATCACCATCCACCGTCAATTCTCGGGCTACTCTTTTACCAACAAATAGTGGGATCGACTGCAAAATAAAACATCAGTCGCATCTTGCACAGCGCGTCCTACACAACGGGAGTTCGTAGGTATGTGCTTCGCTTCTTATTAACTGATGATTGCACCCTCATAAGCTAATAACAATATTAATAGCCCCAGAATTTGTTCCTCATGAGATATATCCTCCATTCTCTAATTACACTTCTGTTTATATTTATTTGATGTTGAAATATATGAAAGACACTAACATTTTGTTCTTTGTTCAGTGAAGACGACAGACAACTTGAGATAAATGTTTACTTATCCTACCGAATAATTCGGTTTTTCAAAGGACTTCACAGGTTACAAAACTGTCACTTTTATTTAACATTATTTCTTGTTTAACCGTAAACTATATCAAATATGACTTAATACCGTCCGATTTGGTCTGTTTAGAATTTCGCGCAAAGCTACACGAAGGCTATCTGCACTAGAATTTCCTAATTTTGCAACCAAGACGAGATGGAAGGTAGGTAGTCATCACCACTCACCACCAACTCTTGAGCTACTCTTTTACCAACGAATAGTGGAATTGATCGTAAAATTATAACACAACCACGTCTGACGAGCAGGATTGGTGTGAGGGAGATTCAAATCTGCGACTCTTGTATTATGAGTCGAGTACCTTAACCACCTGGCCATGCCGGGACCACAGTTTGGTACTACAGCATACAATCATTCATCTACGGACGGACACTGATGCAGGGAGTATAAAATGTCCATCAAATAACACAAAATCACATTTTACATTCTCCGTTATACATTACAATATTTGTATTTTAAATCTCTCCAACTCTGTACAGTGGAAAATACAGTTTGTATTTTGTATTTCATGACAAAGCTGCTAGGACTATCCGCCACCGTCAATAATTTTGCACGACTGATTAGAGAGAAGGAAGTCAGTTAGCAACTTCCTACAACCTACTAACCATGCCAAAGGATTGACAATCACACTTAAAACACTCCACAGCTGAAAACACGATAATTATTTAGTGGTATCGCACAGATTCAAACCCGACTAGTCAGCTCCAAAATCCAGAAAACATAACTTTGTGCATCCTGTATTTTAATGGTGAGTAAAATCATTGTATTAAGGTTTAAGTTATTACCTTAATTATTCACTGACATGGACACGTGTACGTTCTTCTTTCTCTAGGGTATCGCAATATCGAATTTACACAACCATCAATAACAAGAAAAGGTTATCCCTGCAAAGTTACCGAAGCTTACCAGTTTAAAGTTTCAGAGAAGTATGGAGAAATGAACACTCGTATCTTTGTTGTTTTTATTGTGTATCTAAAAATGAAACTGCTAATAAGAGAGTTATTCATCCAGAAATGTGGCAAGTAAAAGGTTTAAACCTTACATTAATAATAGCTTTCACAAATGTTTTGAAATTATATAAAAACGTTTAGGCACTACTGTCTCTATGGCAAACCATCTCAACCAGAATCTAACAATTCCCAACTTTTAAAGCCCGTGTATTAATCTAGAACGTATATTCTGCGCTTATTATCTATTTGTTCAGTCCAGCAGGTTTACAAGTGCTACTGATTGTTCATTCACTTCACTGCCATGGAGTATAAACTACAGGATAACTAATGAAAGTAATTTATATACCTAAAAGTGAGAAGAAAACTTTAATAACTTTTAGTTCGTATATAACTTACCTTAGTCTGTATTCTATCGTATATAAAATAAGTCGTTACTTCACAACTCTTCGAAACTAAGAGATGAACAACAGTTCTCACGTCTGTACGGAATAATATAAATACGTAAAATAAACACCAAGTTCCTTCAGGTCAGTTAATGAGAGACAGCGAGTACAATAATTAAAATAAAGTTCGTGGAAGATAGACACCTGGCGGTATGTTAATCCAAAGCTTCGACGAGACAGCAACACAGATCAATGATATCATTGGCGCCTGGGACTTAAGATTCCAATACACCGAAAATCTCCATTACTATACAGCCATTGTTTTCAACACCACGTGCTATACCTTGAGGCATTAGCTTATTACGTACAACAATCAAACCTTGTTCCAGCACATCTGTGCAGAAGTTATAAAGAAATGTACTTGAAAACATGTTAACACAATTGAAAATATGGAGTCAAAGAGACTCTCCGTAAAACATGTACCACATAACTTCAGTTAAAAATAAACATCTTGGAATGGAAAGCACAGTATATTC
Organism: Carcinoscorpius rotundicauda; assembly: GCA_011833715.1. Classification (NCBI taxonomy): domain Eukaryota; kingdom Metazoa; phylum Arthropoda; class Merostomata; order Xiphosura; family Limulidae; genus Carcinoscorpius; species Carcinoscorpius rotundicauda. The sequence continues at coordinate 22,122,804 of CM022400.1, forward strand.
TGGTTGTCCCTCCCCCTGACAATGTAGTTCCACAAAAGTGTTTAACAAAGGCGTAAAGACCAGAAGAATGGTGAAAACACATAACTTGTGGACTGATTTCTTTTCAAAATTTAGGTTGTAACGCTGGTAGGATACAAGTTATAGTAAATAACAATAGGTATCCATAGCTTTAAATACATGATGCACCAGTTCGCTTCCACAGCTTATCTTCAAAGAGCAACCGTAATTGCAATTTCTCTTTCTTTTATGGTCCTAATATTAAGAGACGAGAGTAAGTAACTGTGCACCTACAACGTATTACTTGATATGTCAAGTGATATGAGGCGCAGTGCAAATGGTCAAGCAAGGAAGGTCACTAACCCCATAGAAAGCAAGCAAATTTAACAAGAAGTTGACGGATGTAGGTTCGCTGGTTCTCAACGAAGAGCAAACTTAAATGCTTTCAATTAAATGCAATGCTAGAATACTTTCAATAGATATCACTTATTTATTTTATGTTAACGAAGGCTTTTTTTTTACGTTCAATGTGGACCAAAATAATTCATATGACCCACGTATAAGAACGCTGTTTTATTTGGGTGTTTATCTTTTATTTAAAAAAGTCTTCAAAGTATGCTCCTCAGACGTGATACAGTACATAAACATAGCTCAAGACAGAAATTACTACTAGATAAATGAAAGTTCAAAAATCAACTTCTATTCGAAAGTTTCATGCCATTTGCCTAACATGGGAATTCTTAAAGTGAGAAGGTGTTTGTATCTCAGAACAGCTAGTATCAGTATTAACACTTTTTATTGATAAGCAGAGAACAACGTTTTGACCTTCCTATGTCATCTTCAGGTTAACAAAGAGAATTTGCAAATGACCGTTGCCGGACACGTCTTACGGACAAGAGTGTAAATGGGTACGAAATTGTAGGGGGCGTTGCAGTTGGATGTCAGATTATTAATTAGCATAGGTATAAAGATATTGATTTAATTTTGGTTTTAGTTGTTGAATAAGTAAGGCTTCTTTGATTTTGCGTTTGTTTATGTTTATTTCCTCTACTTAGTATCTGAGAATTTTCTATGATTATGTTGTGTTTATTTGATTTGCAGTGTTCAAAAACTGTGTAAAGGTGTTTTGTTTTGTTTTTTAATCTAGTTTCCATTTTTCTGCTTGTTTCTCCAATATAGAAGTCGTGGTAGTTGTTGTATTGTATTTTATAAATTATGTTGGTGCTGTGTTTGTCAGTGTAGTTTTTACATAGTATGGACTTTAGTTTTGCACTTGGTTTTTTAATAAATTTGGTGTTTACAATACACCTATACTAATTAATAGCCTAAGATCCAACTGCAACGCTCCATACAGTCCCGTACTTGTTTATACTCTCGGCCCTAAAGCATATGTCCAGCAATGGTCACTTATAAACGCTCTTTGTTAACATGAAGACGACCTAGGAAATTCGTAACGGTATTCTATAGTCATCAATAAAAGTGTTAAAACCCATACCAGCCGTTCTGAGATACATTTTTACTTCAAGTGGGTTTCTCGTCATTGAGAAGGTGTTTATTTTAATTATCATTGTCCTTGTATAGATAACGAATGAAAAAAAAATATGTACCAACTACTCCACAGTTGTCTTTTTTAATTCCAAATTTTCAAACTGTTCTTCACAACTAACTGGTAAAGAAAGATTGTTTTCAACATTGAGTTTAAAAATGTTGTTTCTTTCAATAATATGCAAATCATTCGTAAGCATTGAATAGCCTTTACTATGCATACATTTGGGGTAACTTTTCTGTAGTAGAGCTAACTTGAAATGTGTGATTTCTTATAGCAAAGCCACAGCGGATTATCTGGTGTGATTTGGTTTATTTTGAATTTCGCGCAAAGCTACACGAGGGCTATCTGTGCTAGCCGTCTCTAATTTAGCAGTGTAAGACTAGAGGGAAGACAGCTAGTCATCACCACCCACCGCCAATTCTTGGGTTACGCTTTTACCAATGAAAACTGTAATTGACAGTCACATTATAACGACCCCACGGCTGAAAAGTCGAGTATGTTTGGTGTGACGGGGATTCGAACGATTCAAACCCATAACTCTCAGATTAGGGACCTCTATCTGGTGTGTTCACCGAGGAGAATGGAAATCATTATTTTAGTGTTATAAATCCACAGACTTAACGTTTCGTCAGAGAGGAACTCTCAGTAAAAGCAAGAATAGACGTGGAAATGGTTGTTGTTGTTTGTAATTAGACACAAAGCTACACAATGGGCTATCTGTGTTCTGTCCACCACGGGTATCGAATTCCGGTTTCTAGCGTTGCAAGTCCGCGGATAATCAGCTATGCCAATGGGGAGCCATGATATGATAACATGGAATAAGTTTGTCTATACTCATAAAGGAAAACACCATGCATTATATGCAAACAGTTTGTTTGTTTGTTTTGGAATTTCGCACAAAACTACTCGAGGGCTATCTGTGCTGGCCGTCCCTAATTTAGCAGTGTAAGACTAGAGGGAAGGCAGCTAGTCATCACCACCCACCGCCAACTCTTGAGCTACTCTTTTTACCAACGAATAGTAAGATTGAACAAAACATGATAACGCCCCCACGGTTGGGAGGGCGAGCATGTTTGGCGAGACTCGGGCGCGAACCCGCGACCCTCAGATTACGAAGCGCACGCCTTAACGCGCTAGGCCATGCCAGGCCCCATATGCAAACAGAACTAAATTATAAGGAAACAGTGCGGTAAAAAAAGTGTACAATGAAATTATATGCTAGGTCAAAAGTAAGAATTTACTAGTTTTCCATGTTTGCATTTTTTTTCAATGACGTTAAAAACTGATTTCGCTATTCATGGTAGGCAATTCACAGGTAGCCATTTTGTAACTTTACGCTGAACAAAATCAAAAACAATTTTTTCTAACTGATGGGGTAGAGGAAAGACAGCTAGCCAACGGCACCAAATACCAGCTCATGAGCAATTCAAATCAGATAATGGGACATAACCGTCATTCTTAGAACACATTCACTCCCAAAGAACGGATTGTAATTTTGCAGCAAACAAGTGTGAATTATAAGCTCGCAGATTTACACTGTGGCACGTCAAGTACTTCGTTACATCTGGCACGTTGTTTGTTGTTCAGCTATTTAACTGAGATTAATATTTAATAAGAGGAATCCACAATAGCCAGGACTGTAATTATATCTCGAATCGGTCAAAAGATGGAGCTATGAGCCGAAAATTTGTAAAAAAAAACCCAAAAAACTCAAGAGTCATTCTACGAGCCATTATGCCGCGACTAAAAACTTTGCTTTCGCAAAAAATTTAACAATGTTGCATTTTATTTTGAATCCCTTTTAGCTGGCATTAGCGTTTAATAAAAAAGTTGGTTGTGCATCAAGTAATAACTTCTTATGTAGATATAAAAGATACATAACGTCAAATACACATGTAAGCCGAAACAATTCACTGCGAAGTGAAGAATCTAAAGACTACGTCGTCGTCATAACAAAAGCCGACATCCTTAACTATAATATCTATGCCTGCTAGAGCTTTATCAAAGAAGACGGCTTAACCTAGCCCTACTGGAAGGCTTAGCGTTACATTTTTTACTTTAGAGAACCTACGGCTTGATGGATGAGGTTATGTTAATCAGTTGAATATGATATATGTGTATAAAACATCGAAAAGTTTTCATTTCACACAGCTTTTTACTTCTGGCGTCTCCATAGAAACCAAAAATTCTGGCCCGTAAACGAATCGTTTTTCTATTATTCGTGACGCCTACGTTATTACTATAAAAAAAAAAACGTGGCAACATACAACAGAAATAAAGGTCGATCAAATACTTTATCTTCTCGAGTCTTTCATTAGGTATCTGAATATATGTTAATGATTTTCGAAGGATATACACGGCTGGGAGGACGAGCATGTTTGATGTAAGAGGTATTCGAACCCACTACCCCTCGGATTACGAGTCGAACGCCTTAACACGCTTGGCCATGGCGAACCCATTTTAAATTTTATCACACATGTTCGTATAATAATTACTTTAAAACACACGAAGGTTCATATAAAGCAAATTTTAGAAGTATACGTTTCATCTGAAAACCTGCTTTTCTATTGGTAAAATTTTATATTCGCCAAGTTTTGGTTGTGTTTTAGTCTAATAATATATTTGCCCGTTGCTATGCATTTTGAATAGAGAATTTAATTATACATAAACTATATGCTTACTACATTCTACAACAAATCTCTATGACAGACTCCAGGTGTAGCTTAACATTTGACATCTCGAATTAATGCGATCAAACAGTCAGTTGCTACAGTAAATCATCATGATCCGTATCAACTAACTACCAACTATGTTTACTTTCATTACAATGTATAAAGCTAGCTACCACATCAAGCATTCCCTTCCTCACAGTTGAGCATAAAAGAGGCCAGCAAACAAAATAAAAAAATTGGAATTTAAAAAACTGCAACAGTGGATGGTAAAAGAGTAACAAAACAAGTCTGGAGATACTATAGACATTATTTACTTAAAGTTAAAATCACTATTTTGGCTTAAAAAATTATATTTTTCTTAGATAACAGCAAGAACATAAAGCAGGTTTGTTTGTTGTTGTTTTTCCTGAGTAAACAATATTTACAGTATTTACAGCCTTGTTTCCTTACAGATTTTTTTATGATCCCTATGGTAAGATTTTAAATTTCCAATTTGTTATTTACCTTGTAAGTATCTATAAAACTATTATGGTCCTAATAATACAAAAGCACAACATGGCCAGGCACTCGACTCATAATCTGAAGGTCGTGGGTTCGAATCCTCGTCACACCAAACATGCTCGCCCTTTCAGCCGTGGGTGCAGTCAACCCCACTATTCGTTGGTAAAAGAGTAGCCCAAGAGTTGGCAGTGGGTGGTGATGACCAGCTGCCTTCCTTCTAGTCTTACACTGCTAAATTTAGGACGGCTAGCGCAGGTAGCCCTCGTGTAGCTTTGTGCGAGATTCAAAACAAACCAAACAAACACAAAAGGTAAGCATCGTAATTAAATACCAAAATTTAAGATCACCTATCAACAAACGTTTAGAACAGCTTAAAATTATTAACGGTATATTTTTACACAAGATAACTATAGATAAATAAATATTAACAGCAGACAGTCTGAAGTTAAAATAAATAAATAAAGTGTTGTTTATGAACAACATAAAACTGTTAAATATTGCAGTTCACCAACTTAGTGTAGTTCACACCAAACTAGTTGATGATATTGGAAAAAGCAGACATAAAATGGTTAAGTTATTGTTACGTTATTTTTCTTACTTTCACTCACAAATTATTATAATACCGGCTAACACTAGAAAACAATAAGACACGATAGGATACCACTGTAAAATATCGCAACTTTGCAACCTATTGTTTAACAAGACTGCTTAGGCATTTAATATTCTGACAGACTACACGTAAAAAACACATGTCAAAAAGGTAAAGCTTTACTTACACATGTCATCTACTTCCATTCACACATTATAGTTCAAAATGTGCACTATCTCGTAATGCATTGTAAGCATCAAAATTTACTAATTTTTATGAAAAGCGATATATTTACAATTTAAAAAACGCAATAAAAGATGACTGTTTTCGAAAAGCATTTGAAACATTATGGCATTTGTTGATTGATACTTACTTTGCTGATAAATGGAACGGTTTCTCCTAAATCTCTCGCCGTTTCAAGCTAGATTACACAGAAGTAAATTATTTAACACAATTTTAACATTTTTTTAGAGTTTTAAAACACCTCACGAAATTCATATTTATGTATTTAGAATAAACCACACGTTCGTCAAATCACAAACACAGCCTTCAAACTTCGTGTCATCGATATTCTTCTGCCTAGAACTATTTTCTCAAAAATACGAAGACAGTTGATGGTGAATGATATCCATTCCAGGCTCTCGATTCATCTTCACAATAGTTATATATACTCACCATCTTCTCCATTTAAACCGAACTGAAACTATCTTCAATGACTACTGATGTGCAGTACATGCTTTCGCTGTGGTTTTGTTAGTATCAGACTAGTGAAATTCTGAGTTTAACATAATACCTTTCGCATATCATACCGGACCTCGTGTGCAAAGCTCCTTTTCTTAGAATATTTCATTCTGTATAAATAGAAACCAACGTTATCTCTGAAGGCCTTGCGTGCTTCCATGAAAAATGTTCGAACAGAAGAAAAAACAAACAGGAATGCCTTGGCTGTGACAATGAGGCAATCCTCATTAAGCGGCGTGCACTTTTACCCGCAGGCCTTGTGTCGTCTGCTACTTGGCGTGAGCCTCCTGGCGGCGATAGAACGTGACTAGCAGTAGCTACTACCTAGATGACCCCGACTAATGCTGCTTAAACTAAGTAAATTTGACCTGACGATAGTTTTGTTTGCCCTTTACCTCAGGCAGGTGATCCAAGGTTACTTGTTTATTCAAGAGACACTTGGTATTTGAGAAAATATTTCTGGCGCCAAAATCTCTCAAAGTACCGGTTGCCCCAAGAAACCGTGAATGCGCGTCTTTATATAAAAATTCTTTAATATTATCCCAGAGACGAACGAACACGTAGTCATATCTGTGCGTCGCTCGAGCGACCAACGTAAGACTGGCGCGTGCCAGTCAGAAAGATGCGAGGTCAAGGTGGTTCATGCAGAAGTTATGCCACACCGCATACTATCTTTTTGTCTTTCATTCCTTTGTACCATATAATACGTAGCTGTGGAAGTCCAGAAACATAAACAACCAACGAAATCAAAATTATACAGCAAAGTAAAACATAACAGGATTATGTGAAGCAATAATTCTTAACGAAACAATTCTGAGTGAATATATATAAAGAGATTTGTGTCATAGTTCTAACTTAAATAAAAAGCACCTAAGAAGTTTTAAAAAACACCTGGAGTTTCATGTCATGTCAGCTGTTTTATTGACCACATACTAACTGTGCTTAAGAATATCAACATAAAAGAAAAAAAATTGAAAAAGAATACTTGATATCGTGAAATTTGTACCTTGTCAACATAAGTCTGTTTCTAATAGTTCATGTTAAACGTGAGAACACATGTTAGAAATATACGATGTAACAAAATGGTGTACGAACCGTTCTTGCTGCCAAAACGACAAAAACAAAATTGACCCTTCAAAACACGTACCATGCACTTTGAATAAATGCCCATACAGTTTAGTTCTCTTACAAGTTAGGGACTGTATTATCTATCAGGCGTATAACAAAAGTATTTTTTTGAGACTGGGGAAAATACACAACTTTAGACTCGGGGTCAGTCGTTTCCCACAACGGTCCAAGGTACAAGGTGGTTTTTAACATTTAATAATATAAAAGCTTCTTACATTTTTGTTAATTCGGTTAAGGAGGAAAAAAAAACGATTTTTCATGGTTTGTAATACTAGTTATCAATGAAACTTAAATTACCGTTTTCACTCCCATCACTTTACAATAGTTTTAATAAATATTTATCCTTTTTTCACACTTCAATGTAGCCTGTCAGCAAGGTAAAACTCTAATATAAAAATTAAAGACTATGACATGTGAAAAACGACAATGTAACAAAAATACAAATTTCAGCATAGATGTACAAGAAAGTAATCAAAATTATGCGAAAAACACGGAAATAGAGAGAATTACGAAACAACACCAGGACTTTGGAGCTAGAGGCGAAGTTAAAAGCCTTACATCAACTCCAAGATCCGTTCATAGCTGAGTAGCGACGAGACAACAATCCTGGGTGCTGGTCGTCCTCCCATGAGCACGTAACTCTTCTATAACATTTCAATGTATTTGATTTTTAGTGTTATATTTATCACTATAACATACTGTTATAACAGCAAAGCCACATCGGACTATCTGCTGAGCCCACCGAGGGGAATCGAACTCCTGATTTTAGTGATGTAAATCCGTAAACATACCGCTGTACTAGCAGGGGACCTGTAATATAATATTTCACTAGTAGTGATGTGTGCTGTAAATACCTTCCCCAACTGTACTGTTTTTCCAACTACACACCTCTTTTCTTTCTATTCGATTGAATACATAATAAAACTACCTTCAGAGTTTATTCAATAACAAAAACAGTCAAATAAAGGTTTGAGTCCAAATCATACTCAACCTAAATACACAAGTATCAAGGTATTTGATATGAGTTGAGCTTATTAATGTTTTAGAAATTATATATTAAATCCACTTAAATTTTCATATTTATATGTGAAAACATTAATTAAATGCTGGATTCATTCGTTTCAAAACATTTTTTTTTTCAAGTGCATAAGAAACAAAAATTATTGACACAGGCGTTTGAAAAATTTTGTAATATTAAATAAACTAGCTGCTAGATTCGTGTTCACTCACTTTGAGCTGTCATTCGGGTGTGTAGGAAATTTATCAACAAACTCAACAAGTTAGAGGCCAAAACAGTGAAGGGATAATCAGATAATAACAGATTGCGTACTAAGAATGGGATTTGTATATTCAAATATTTTTTTTTCTTATAATTAAATGTCAAGTTAAGTACCTAACCGTTATCTGAACAAATTCAAAATTTATGTTTTTTTGATGGGATTGTTTATTTTTAAAATTTCGCGCAAAGCTACACAAGGGCTAGGGGACAAAAATGTCTGATATTAACAATGAATATTTCACAACTGAGCACAACTGAAGCTAATTGTACTTATAAAGCCGCTTAACTCGCTACATATGTGTTTATGTATTGAATCAAAATTGAATCATCTATATAAATTAGCAAGCGATTTTTCCAAACAAAACTACAGATAAAATGATGAAGCTTATTCCTCTAAATCTTTTGTAGAACTCTTCCGTCTGGGGACCCAAAGATTTTTTTCTTTGTACCGAAAAGGAGACTAGTATATAAGTATAAATCGGAACGATGCTCTGGTTTGGTCATATAAATAAATTTGAGGATAGGTCCGCAGAGGTCCTGGTAGGTAATAAAATTGAATCTGGTACACGTGCGCTTCACGCTTTGTATTTCTGGCACACAAAATTTACAATTAAAAACTAAATAAACAATTATAACAAAATATTCAATATTATACAGACATAGTAATTTAGCTAGCTACAGTAATATATAAAGTTTATTGACACAAAAAACATTGACACTAGAAAGTCAGAACCACAAAATTGAGTTAAAATTTAAAATATTTATCCTTGGTTTGTTAAACCATTGATAGTATGTTAATCTGAGCCAAAATACAGATTTCTTAAATTTTAAGTGACTTAATTTTTGTAGTTTTGACACTTTTTTATTTTTGTAACTGTTGTGGTATTAAAGCTTAGGCCCAGCACGGCCAAGCATGTTAAGGCGTTCGGCTCGTAATCCGAGGATCGCGGGTTCGAATCTCCATCACAACAAACATGCTCGTCCTTTCAGCCGTTGGGGCGTCATAATTCGTTGGTAAAAAAGTACCCCACGAGTTGGCGGTGGGCGATGATTACTAGCTGCGTTCCATCTAGTCTTACACCGCTAAATTAGGGACGGCAAGCGCAGATAGCCGTCGAGTAGCTTTGCGCGAAATGAAAAACAAACAAACAAACATTAAAGCTTTCTATATTGCTATAGATAACTAGGTTTCGTATTTATCATTATTACACTAATACCATCTATTAACTACTTCTGTGATAAACTATGTTTTTGCTTGAAATGAGCTAAACAAGTCAGTTTTTATTTCATTTTTTGATAATTTATTTTAATATACAATAACATGAAATACATTTTGGCAAATAATAAAATTCGCGGCGAGAAATGATTTGCCTGAGTTAAGTCTACGTTTTTCGAAGCGTGGAGAGTAAATTGATTTGTTGTTTGTTTTTAAATTCGCGCAAAGCAACACGAGGGCTTTCTGTGCTAGCCGTCCCTAATTTAGCAGTGTAAGATTCGTGCGAGACAACTAGTCATCACCATCCACTACCAACTGTTGAGCTAACCTTTAATTAGCAAACAGTGGGATAACCTGTTGAAAGAGCGGGCATGTGTGGTGGGACGGAGATTCGAACCTGCGACTTTCAGATTACGAATCAAGTGTTCTCACCACCTGGCCATGGTGAGTCATTACATGAAGGATTAACTTTTTATTTATACAGAAATAATGTATTGTTTTAAACAATATCTAACTGAAGCCATCTGAAATTTAGCTACAAACTATTTTAAGTTTAAACAATGTTTCACTAAAACTAACACAAACATAATTACAAACTTTTCAACATATTTAGACTTCCTAAGCCCAAATAAGATTTTAACCAATATCAGCTCAAACTAAACTTAATTACAGATATATTTTTTAACTTTGAACATGATTTTACTTAAACCAACTCGAACTAAAATTAATGTCAAACTATTAATTTTTATTACGTTTCAAACAGATTTCAAACTTAAAATTTAACTACAAATAATTTTATAAGTTTGAACTAGATTTTATTAAAACCAGCTCAAAATTTAACTGCAAGATATTTTTAAAGTTCAACACGATTTTACTGAAACGAACAAGAAGTAAAATTAGGCTAAATGTTTCTTTTCTGAAAATTGAACAAATTTTGACTGAAATAAGTTCAAACTACCCTTGCTGCAAAGTTTTTTACTGCGTATGATTGGTATATAAATACTCTCTGAGTACCTTATAAACAGTTTAAATTATCTTCTTTCATTTATCTTGGCCATTCAATCTCAAATCAAGTAACTATAGAGAAGCCTAACGTTCTTTTTATAAGTAAGCGGAAACAAATATAAAGTAATTGTTCTGTATTTTGCATTAGTTTTATTCATATGGTTTACACTTTAGAATTTTGAAATATCTTCCATCTTATATAAGAACGATTCCATCGTACCTATTACCGAGTTGAAATCTTAAAAATGCAGCAGGGTCTAAAATTATACACTGAATAAAATAATAAAAAATACTCATGTTTAGAATTTCTACATTTGAATTTTAATTAATTCAAGAAATAGTTGTGGTGAGAAGAAAGTGTGAGAACAGAAGTAGATTTGAATAGTTATATAACTGACAGTTTCCTTAATTTGTATAAAATTTGTGCTCCAACGACCTAATGTCCATTAAAGTTCATTTATCTCAATTTTCTCTAACATAAACACCGATAATAGTTCCGGAATTAGTAACTGGGGGACATAATATAACTGCCACCAGCTCCGAACTCCTTGGGTTGAGCCAGTTTATTTCAGAAGATCTGGAGCTTACGGCTTATAGAATTCACTCCAGACCAATAAGTAACATGTTCGCCACGCTAGACTGGCTATAATAATAGCAGAAACCTAGCCTTGAAAAAGCAAATATGCAGAAACACATTTTTTTCCAGTTTTTGTGTTGATTTCATCTCGTGGCGGAAATAAAAACAATCCAGGTGCGCAGATAATTACTCAACTAGGCACTACATATCACACGCCCGAAAATCATATATTCCCAAATACGGTTTCAAAACCTTGATAGACAAATATTTGTAATGTAAATTCTCACTTTTAGAATGCGTTGCCGTTTTCTCTCCTCACCTTAAAACTTCCTAATTATTCGATAAATATATTCACTACGTCACTCAAAAATCTCGGAAAAAAACCCTCACATTATTACACAACGTTAATTAACATATTCAAGTAACAACTTAATACCATAAAACAGCTGTTACATTACACAACTAGAGAGCTTTATCGTTCGCTAAAAAATAATTTGATTGTAAGATAGTAAAATCTTCGTATAAGTTACATTGATACAAAAGTACAGTGTTACCTCCAAGCAATTAGTACTTCCATCGGCTAAACACGTTAAGATTTAGAGTACATTATCATTACCCCAATGAAGGAGAGTGTTTTATCAAATGAATGAAAAAATAAAGCGTTGATTTAAGTACTAACCTGGCATAACGAGATGTGCACTACAATGTCGTATCATAAACCAAAGGTACATTTTTCAACATCTAAAGTACAAAATAATGGAGATTTAAGTTACTTATTTTTTTCCGCTGTTTAACTAATGGCACTTTCAGCGGACTTAGCTGAAAGACACTAACTTAAAAACAAGTGTTTTTTAGCCAGTCCAGAACTTGTTTTTTTTCAAAAATATAAAACTAATGTTTATACTTTATGTACAATACGTGTTAAGTACGTGCACACAGAGAGATACGATCATGATAATACAGGGTGGTCGCTAGAAAAGCGGAAAATTTGTCAAACAGCTATTTATTTTTACAAAGAATAACTTTTACAAAGTTTTTTAAACGCATATGTTATATTAAACTCGTAGATGCTCAAAATGCATTTTATGATATTAAAATCATGCATTTTATTCATGATGTAAAGAAATCAAAATAGAAACGAGTAAGCACGCATTTTATTTATGATCTCATCTGACCCTCAAATTTTCCGCTTTTCTAGCGACCATCCTGTAGTTTGTATACCATAATTACAAAATTGATCAAAGGACATAAATTCAAATGACATTCAGCAATGTAACACATTCATAAATATACACAGAAACATAAAATACTTCCTTTCCCCACATAAAAACTGAAAATAATAAATCAAATAAACTTATTGATTCATACTGTTTTGCTACTATATTATAAGCTCGTTGAACACACTGTAGAGTTGTGGGGTCAGATCCAAACGCCAGTTTCCCTATGTCACTCCCAATTGGCCCTAAAAGTATATGCCACGTTTTTTTGTTCGTAATTAAGCACAAAGTTAGATAATGAACTATCTGTGCTCCGTCCATCACGGGTATCAAAACCCGGATTTTAGCTCCGAGGCATACTGCTGTGCCATTGGAGGGCAGGTTTTTCTTAACGTTGGTCCTTAGACTGTTATCAAATAATAATTTCAATTAAACGATTATGTTTTTCTAATTTCAATCTTTCCTTCACTGAATGTTATTTTATTTTCTTATTTCCACGAAAAAAAATTCAACACCGACCGTTATTTCTCTACTAAATTAGTCATTGACACTTAAAATATTTTCTAAGAACACAAGTATGATTTATGAAGGTTTTCAAAGAATGGGTTAAGGTACTACCCCTTACTCTTGTCATGGGTTTGGAGAGGATAATGCTTCAAACATTCCGTTGAGTGGTACACTTTGAACAAGTGTACATTCAACTCCTTATGAATGTTTATTGATTTTGAGACATGAACACCAAAGAATTACTACGAACGTTTACATTGCAATTTCAAATCTTAAATAATAATATGATATTGCAAAACAAACGATTTGTGCATGCGCACGTGTATATGTGTGTGTGTGGTATAGCCAAGTGGTTAGGGAGCTTGGCTCGTAATCAGAGGATCGAGGATTCGAATTCCCGTCGCATCAAATATATTCACGCCTTTTCAGCCATGAAGACGTTATAACGTGACAGTCAATCCCACTATTTATTGATAAAAGAGTTGGCGGTGGATGGTGATCACTAGCTGCCTTCTCGTGAGACTTAACTGCTAAACTCGAGATGGCTAGCGCAAATAACCCTCATGTAGCTTTACGCGAAGTTCTAAACAAACAAACATATTAAACATACGGAAATCTCAATTCTATTATAACTAAAGCCGTACGTTATGAGATTTTGTGGCGGGGTAATCAATGACAGAGAAGAGTAAGAAAAAAATTAAATTTTGATGTTCACATATTAGGGCCGATTTTCACCTTCAAAATTCAAGTCTCGTGAGTTATTACTGATTATTATCACTTATAAAGCTTATTAGCTTTTTGTTTGTTTATTTTCGGATACTCGCGCAAAGCTACTCAAGATAGACTAAAGAGAAGACAGCTAGTTACCATCACCCATCGCCAGTTCTTGAAATACCCATGTCTGAACGAGTAGTGTAAGTTTACCGTCACTCTTATAACGCACACACGTCCTCTAAATTGCGGAGCGCAAATTTTAATAGAAACAAAGAATAGACACATAACTCCATAGTCCAGCATGCTAACCACTAGGGTCACGCTTGGCCAATCTTCTTAATATTTACCCCCTTCTTAAATATCATGGAATTTCAAAATGCAGTATATACTTTATGTATTAAAAGTGGGAATCTATAGTTTGTAGGTAAGCGCAATGCTACACAGTAGGCTATTTTTACTCTACTCAACACGGGTATCTAATCCTGGTTTGTAGCATTACAAACTTGCAAACTTACCATTATGCCACGAGAGGGAGAGAGTCAAGAGTGAAGAAGTATGTTTCTCATTAGTATAGGAGAAGGAGAAGCCTGGATACTCAAAACTCTAAGAAATGAGTTTCGATACCAGAGGTAATAAATACAGCTCATTATGCAGTTTTGCGCTTAACGATAAACAAACAAATAAAACTCATTCAATTTTACACAAAATCCAGAATCCCAAGTTCACACGTATTGTCTTTCCTTAAGATTATAAAACAAACAGAATTCACTCAAAGAAAATTTTATCAATGAAGAGATGCATATTTTACGGATTTTTTTTTCGATTGAAACGCTTAAAACTAATTTCTTACTCCCACAGAAATCTATAATGATTTGGATCACCTAGAGTAAACAAATATGGCGACGAAATATATATATACTTCATCTCTTAATTGTTGTATGCATTTTGGTTAATAAATCTATTTATCTCACTCCCTCTTACAAGATTCTATATTTCGAATCTTGCTGAAAATTGTTACCAATTCTTGGTAAAGAAGCGCCATCTCTAGGTAGTTCACAGAACTTATCACTGTCCTAATGTCTCTTATCTCAAATAAACGATATCAGTGGCTGAAGCGTTGTGAAACGTCTAACTTTAATTTCAAATATATATTTGATTATAAATTGATTTAAAAATTCGATTAGCAACAGACATACTAAAATTTAACATGCTTGAAGGCAATGTTATTTCTTCTTAGAATAAATACTCAAAAACTGCTATTGGCTACGGACCATGGTCTCAAAGCTAGTGGTGCTGCTACACATGCTCTATATTTGTATATGTGGGAGCTTTATAAGCTTTCAGTGAACTCCGTTATTGGGTTCAAAGATCAGCAAATGCCACTGGTTAGCTATCTACCCTCTGGTCAGTAGTTCGAAATAAGGAACGGCTACATCCGAATGTTAACCCATGTGCGCACTAAGGTGTAATTCACAGTTATTCTCATGGTGAATGAAGACCTACCTTCCAAAGAGATTTAGATATTAGGTCCAATTAAGCGTAATATAAACTTTTTTTACACTTACACTTGCATTAATAAAATTAGTATTTTGTTTCTAGCTTCCATAAGTCATGTATACCTCTGTAACAGTGCGTTAAATTGTGTATAAAATTAACTTCTTATTAGAGCAAATTATACTTAAATAAGAGCTAAAAATTAACACTATAATTAGTATATTGTTGTTGTTTTTTGTTGTTATTATGTTGTTTGTTTGGAATTAAGCACAAAGCTACAAAATGGGCTATCTGTGCTCTGCCCACCACGACTATCAAAACCCGGTTTCTAGCAGTGTTATTCCGCAGACATACCGCTATGCCATTAAGGGGCTTTTTGTTATGATCAGAATACGATGTTTCATTAGTTATATTCCCTCATTATTAGCCAGATTTTGTTTAATTCATAAGAAAAATCTATGTAATTAGATCTATGAAAAACATATCTGACGTAATCAAATAGATATAGAAAGAAACTGACATAATCAACTAAATCTAGATGATAACTGACATATCAAACCACATATATAAATATTCAAGAACATATATGTAGGATATAAGTGACGTATTCTACTATAAATATAGCAGATAGCTGACGCACTCAACTACACCTTGAAAATAACCATGTATCCAATTACATCTATAGGAAATAACCGACGAACTCAACTGATAAACATATTAAACTATTAAATCTATAGAAGATAAATGAAATATTCAAATACATATACATGGGATAATTGGCGTATTCAACTACATCTATAAGAGATAACAGTCGTAATTAAATCGAAATTGAGATAACCGATGCTATCAGACATTCCTATAGAAATAAATGATACCTACATTTAGCACGGTCATAAAGCTTCGGGAAGTTAAAGTAATATATATATATTCATCTGGCAAACCGCCAAGTTTGACGACGAGAAAGTTTGTTTTTTGTTTTATCTTTCCCTGTCACTATCAAATGCTCATTTATCCAACATACTGACAACTACGAGTTTTCCTGCGTTCGACTGTATTCGTGTTTATTGGAGCATCGGTTTTCCTTTGTTACTATTGTCATATGTTTGCAATTTCTCGTCCTATTTCCTGTGTATCAAACTGATGGATTTTTATTATTGACCAACCACTGCTCTTATCTAAGTATCTCGTCACTGTTCTGTTCATCTGTCATGCCATCAACATGTCTGTGATTCAGCCGTCATTTAGATGACCTATCAGTTTATTCCACACGACTGTCTGTTCACCCAGTTAACCACCAACCCGATGAATCCTGTATTGTTACTGTGTATTGTACTTTACTGTGCAGTACGTTTCTATAACTGGGTCTCAAATACGCCCCTTTTAAGCAACAAAAGTACGCGAAACCTTGATATGCACATAGTGTCTCAAGCTTACACAGACAACGCTCGTGAAATACGCACACAACGTTTACACAAGTGACTGCAAGCATTGCTATCTACGTCATTTACTACTTATGACCAGAGGTTTAGCGTAACTAATGGCTGGAAAAATGAAAAACATCCAGCAAGTCGCTGAGCAGGCATACCACTTGATCACTCTGCTGGAACTCTATCGGAAAGACACAGAAACACATATATATTGTAGAACATCTAAACATGCCTGCCACAGATAAGACACAGTAAGATTAGCGACATCGTATGTATGACCAGTTTCAAACTTGCATGAAAAATATAGCTGGTGTCATATTCACGCGTGTCATCAAATATGAGAATTCCGTTAATACCTTTCCCGAGATCAGGTCAAGCATTAACTTGTAATCGTTTCAGAAACGTTTTGCTTTTATAACTTATTGTTCAAGTGTTTGTCTTAATAAGACAGATGAGGCTTGTTTGTTTTAGAATTTCGCGCAACGCTACTCGAGGGCTATTTGCGCTGGCCGTCCCTAATTTAGCAATATATGACTAGAGGGAAGGCAGCTGGTCATCAGCACCCACCGCCAACTCTTAGGCTACTCTTTTACCAACGAATAGTGGGATTGATCGTCACATTATAACGCCCCAAGGTTGAAATAACGAGCATGTTTGGTGCGACCGGGATTCAAACCCGCAACCCTCAGATTACGAGTCGAACGCCTTAACCCAACTGGCTATGTCGGGCCTTAGATGAAGCTTTTACGACTTGTACCGTACACAACTGGCTTACCGTATAAAAAATAAAGCCTTAGATTCACTTAAAGCGTTTCAACATTATTTATAACTATGTTGTGATTACTTAAACGATTTATCGTTTGTATATCGTATAAAACAAAGCAAGAAAGTCACATAAACGGCACGATTTTAAATGTTTTCTTCAGATGAATTTTGTTTAGAGCTACGAGATTCTTAATACACCTCCACCTAAAATCTGAACTCCCTCCATAACTCAGTATGTTGGGCCTTTGTTCGAAACGTACACGTGTTGAGCATTAGCTAATGTTCGCTTTATTGAAGCACTAACCACACGCACATTTGTAGTGGAGAAATTTCAACACCCTTCTAAAATACCAACTCCGCCTGGTTTTGAGAAACACGAAGGATATAATTTTCTAAGGGTGCCAACAGTGTAGCTTGCCAGCAAAATGAGTCACAAAGTGGTAAATCAGTCTAAAATTCGCCCTACTCGATGATGACATGCGTATAAGGCGTAAGAAAACATCACCACCGACCTCTGTTGTTGAAAATAGTACAGTACGATATTCTTAAAATTGTTATAAATCACAAAAATAACTGCTTGTTATGAAATAACGCAATACCCAATACGCTCATGGAATGAAATAACATCCGTTGGCCAAATTTTGGAACTTTCAAACATCTTGACTGAGGATTGTTGTCAGTGACGCATTTAGATAGGGACTAGAGGGGGATTCAGCCCCAGGGCCCATGGTCTTAACGGGGTTCCATTTATTCTATGTGAATTTACATGGGATGTAGCACCCAGAAATATTATTAACCCCTGTACCCACACAACATTAAATCTGCCACTGATTGTTGTTCAAAGATAAGTAATCATATCATTCAAACCTTTTTTTAAAAATCAACAACAAAACTGAAACCTTGTTCTAAGTTTATCAACAATATAATTTGAGCCCTATTCAATGTTTAGCAACAATATTTTTCAAACTTTGTCAGCGTTTTTTAACAATACTATTAAACCTAAAAAAAATCGACTTAAGATCCCAACACCTGAAAATAGTGTTTATTAAAGGATTCGTATCTTTCATAATTTTACATTGCAAAAACTTTTTTGTATATTCATCTTATAGAACTGGAATGAAAGCGTCACCCTTATGAACGAAACTTCGTAGAGTATTACACCACTTAAAAGAAGCATTGACCGTTGCGATGAACTATAATAAATCTCTTGACTACTTATTCACTTTTCTTCTTTCGGACTGCTGCATTTCCATTAAATGAAGTTGCAATCATTTTTTTTTCTCATAATATTATTCAAATATTTGTATTTATACAACTTCACTCTATTCTATTGAACTCGAGAGCTTTCAAAGAATGGTCCATTCTTCTTCTGAAGATGGGTGGAGAAAGGGGAAAGTGCTCGGCTTTTTTGCACTTCTGTGTACTTACCCAACTTAGTAGACCATTTACACAGATAGGCTTTGCGTGTTCTAAAGCGGTTGTATTTGATAAAGGTAAGTTCAGCACACCAATATAAACAATTAAGTATGCCCACGCAAGCTGTGCCTTATTCTTGTAGCTTATGAACCTACCTCGACCTTCGGACAGTGCTGATAAAACAATGAGGGGAGTATATGATGAAAAAAAAAGACATTGATGTGTTGAGCCCTAATGTCGACTACAGTGCGAGAAGAAAAGCATCTTCTCCCTATAAGTACACGCGTTTAATATAACTACTCCTGCTACAGTCAACTGTGATATTTGAATACAAGTGTAAACTACTGACTTAATTCACTTAAAATAGTTTATTGATTGTTTAAAATCAAATGAAAAGGAGGTAGAGAAGTCATTATTTATCAGGGAAAGAAGAGAACCTATTCTTTTACTAGAGTACGCTATATTTCTTCAGCGTTTTGAAGTGTTTTACCTCCATTAGCTGAGGTAACACTACCTTAGGTAAGAATGTTTGTTTGTTTTGAAATTCGTGCATAGCTATACGAGGGCTATCTGTGCTAGCCATTCATAATTTTGAAGTGTAAGACTAGACAGAAGGCAGCTAGTCATCATCACTCACCGCCAACTTTTGGGCTACTCTTTTACCAACGAAAAGTGCGATTGACTGTCACATTATAATGCCCTCACGGCTGAAAGTGCGAGCATGTTTGGTACGACGGGGATTTGAACCCATGACCCTCAGATTACGAGCCGAGTGCCTTAAAGGCACGAGTGTGAGAGGAGTGATTTGGAAGCAATAACCTTTTACTTTTTTTGTACGTACGATAACAGCTTTCTTTGAAAACCTGTTTTTATAGCATGGAAACCTTAATAGTATTGGTCGAATAAGTTTTATGTCACAAAAGTAACAAAGTCTGTAAGAAACTGGTGAAAGAGTGCTATGCCTTCTTTTTAGCCATGGTACAGCGAGACACAAAATGGCTCTAGGTTTTTCATGTTCAAACTTTTAGCACATACTTCCATCATCTCTTGACCGATTTGAGATTTAATTACAGCTTTCACGAGGTCAAACCTGTTTGATTGATGTATTTGACCCTGCCAAAAGTCTCTTAGATTAATTTACTCTAATCCTAACTGAAAGAATTTCAACATGAGAGCAGGCTGGCAAAGATCATGATGAGTAATAAAACCCCATCACGTGCACGCGCATCCCATGCTTGATGTTTCTGGCGCACAAAAATATAGCTAGTATGGATATATTAAATAAAAAGTCTCATAGGTTAATTTACTCTAACCTTGCGTATAGGAATTTCAAGTGCCGCAGCTGTTGAGGATTCCATTTTGTTTTGTTTTTGTTTTAGGTAACGCAAATTTTGGCAGCATAAGTAGCTTTACACCGCTAGTTGAAGTATATTCCATTAAATTCTCAAATTTTCATTACTTTCCTAGTAATTAAAAACATATTAATGTTACTTGTCACTGTTCCAAATATTTAACTACTGACCAGATGGAAGGAGGGCAGTTTGGCTAACAGTACCTACCACAATGTTTTGGGCTACCCTTTACTGACAAACAGTGGAATTAATCCATCATATACTAATATCCTTACGAGGGAAAGGGCGGGCATATCGGAAAGTAAATTTCGATCCCGCGCCCCGCTGGTTGTAAGTAAAATGTCTCAATTAACCACCATACCATCACATACCTTAATTTGTGACAAACAATTTAATATTACACTTACAGAACTAACACAGTTTCTGATACTTTCAGGTTGTACGTAATCAAATAATATTTACTTTTTAACAATAGAAGACAGTCTATGTTAACAAAGTTTCACACAATACTTACTTATTATTATTTGATAAACATCCGAAACATGTTTATTTCTCGCATAAGTTCAAAGGTTAAAAAGTGTAGTGAAACCAGTTCTTACACCGCAGGTATTAAACATTATATAAATACATTGCTATTGACTAAATCTGTAGTGCACCAATTTTTCAGCTCGGCTTTTGTTTGTTTGTGTTGGAATTTCGCATAAAGCCACTCGAGGGCTCTCTGTGCAAGTCGTCCCTAATTTAGCAGTGTAAGGTTGGAAGGAATGCAGGTAGTCATCACCACCCACCACCAACTCTTGGGTTACTCTTTTATCAACGAATAGTGGGATTGACCGTAACATTATAACGCCCCCACTGCTGAAAGGGCGAGCATGTTTGGTGCGACCGTGATTCGAACCCGCGTCCCTCAGATTACGAGACGAACGCCTCAACCCATCTGGCCATGCCGGGCCTTTTGCGTTTAAGAATTATTCCCAACAAGTCCATTAGCCACTCATCACTTCAACACACACTTATTTATTTATCTATTTAAAACGTAACAAGTATCTCTGTAGCGGTTTAACAGCTAAATACCACGTAATTCACTGATTAACTTATCACTCTGTTTTCAAACGCACGTCATCAAGAGCAACTCTCGCTTGACATAGAAATTCATCCAGTAGAAAACCAATCTCACGATTTTCAAGTTTACGCTTCTGGAACATACAGAGGAAAAATAAATCAACTGTGGGCGCCTGCATCTTTATACTTAAATATCCATCAAATATAACGGTTATAATATTATGTATTCGTGTATACTTATAAATCAGAAATGTAAAACTACATTCAAGTAGCCGCAATGTCATTTATAACCAGTGAACGTTTATAAAAGGAAAATCCCACTAACTATTTATTCTAAGATAAATAAAACCAACCTTTAATTTTAGAAAAGTATATATTTCTTACAAACTTGGAAAAATGGGTGAAGGCTGCGTGCTGGACGTCAAATTTTGAAATAACTTACACCACTTCGAATAAAACATAGACAGACCAAGCTACCGACGTTACGTAACAAAATGACTATTGTAGCCCATATCAGTCTTCCTTTTAAACCGAGGCATACGGTTATCAATGAACAACTATGGACCATAAGTCCATCATTTTATCGCTTAAAAAAAAGGAGAGAAATCTGACTTAAACTTACCGGAACGTTCTTCCTTGTCCTTACATTTTCTCTTGCTGAAGCACAGAGACGAACTGAAGGCACCAGAATGCTTTACAGGCAATCCGTAAAACGTTATTTGCATTACCCATTACACTCGATAAGATAACGCTGAGTGTTTTCGACGAACATTATCTCGCCCGCATACTCGAAACGCATGCGCAGTATCTTACTACTATGTATGCACATGTAATAATACAATGATGTGTACAACAAACAAATCGCTACTGTCGTATCAGCTGAAGGTTATCAGATACACCTCTACAGTAAACGGTATTTTAATAAAGTCTTTCTACTGGATTGAAGTTTCGTTTATATAGAATTTAGATTATGAAAGAGCAGGTTAGGCTTCCATAAAGGTAATCTCAATTTGGCACACGACAACAGGTTATCTGCTTTAAACATCTTGCTTTATTATTATTATTTGAACAAAACACCTATTAAATTTAGTTTAAAGACTGGTATTATTTTTATTACTAAAACTATTTGAATTTTGCGGTTATGGACACAAACGTTACATCATTAGTTAAAAGAAAAACACATCGCCATGAACAAATAAAATATGAAGTAATAACTTCAACAATGCACTTTTTGCTTTATAATTGTACATTATTGACACACAAATGAAAACAACAACAAATCGCAAGTATTTTGAAATCAGTTTTTGATTTTGATATGAAAAAAAGGTTTTGTTTATTTGTTATGAAGCGTAAAGTTATAAAATGGACTGTCTGTGCTTGTGCCCACCGCGGGTATCTAAATCCGAGTTTTAGTGTTACAAACTATCAGATTTACTGCTGAGTCATCGAGGAGGAATTGTAATTCACATTAAAAATGTTGATATAAGCGCATGTGCATTTAAATATCCGTATTTGTATTTTAGACAAAGTTACTAGGACTATTTGCCGCCGTAACTATTTTAGAACTACTGACCAGAGGAATGGAGGCCAATTAGCAGCACCCTGCCACCCACCTGTATTCACTTTCACAAAAAAATATATATATATTATGATATCGCACAGGCTCGAACCTGAATCCTCAGTTCTGAAATCTGAAACTCTTCCACACGCGTTACATTTACGTTTAAAAAGATTTTGTTTTCATTTCGCGCAAAGCTACTTAAGGGCTGACTTCAGTAGCCGTCCCTAATTTAACAGTGTAAGACAAGGGAGAAAGCAGCAAGTCATCACCACCCACCGCCAACTCTTGAACTATTCTTTTACCAACGAATAGGGAGATTGACCGTTACATTATTATAATGCCCCCACGGCGAGCATGTTTGGTGTAACGGGGATTCGAACCTGCGAACCTCAGATTGCGAGTCGAGCGCCTTAACCACCTGACCATGCCGGGCCCGTTTAAAAATAACGCAGTATACTGTCACGTTCCTGCGCCGAATGCTTTTTGGAAGACGCGTTTATTGCTTCATGAGACTTGAAATTTGAAGTATTATAGAATTAAATAAGACTTACACCTTTATTCAACAAAAATGTTTGTTTTTCATTATGACGAGACTTTGAATCTATTTTCGAATGTCTTCGATGAAAAAAGAAAACCAACTGAAAATGATATATTTTCAGAATTTTAATTAACTTTAAAGTCTGAGTATCTTTATGAAATTCCTAATTTTCTAGTAACGTAACTGTACTATGATTTACCATTTTCTAGGCCGATGGTGCGCCATAAAAGTGATGGTCAAATCCCACTATTCAATCACGCAGAAGCAAAATTACCCAAGAGTTGGTACAACTGAATAGCTAATCAGTAAATCCAAAGTTCGAGCGTGGATAGCACACCAGACTCTGAATCTGTTGTTCGCGCTACGTGACCACACACACACACACAAATATCTCGCGCTCCACACGTTAGAGCCATGGGTTCCTTGTAAAAGTGAAAATCAGATCCAACTATTCAGTCTGACAAAAAGTAACGCAAGAGCTTGCGGTAGGTGGTGATACCTTTCTTCGTATTTTTTTTCACATCAGTATTATAAACGATAGTGTACATGTAGCCCATGTATACAGCTCATGAGGAAATTAAAAAAAAAAAGATAAACCAGGCAGGGCTTAAGTGTTATAGCTACATCAGTGGCACAGCAGTATGTCTGAGGACTTACAACGCTATAAACTGGGTTTCAATAGCCGTGGTGGGCAGAGCAAAGATAGCCCATTATGTTGCCTCAGGGTTAATTAGAAGCAAGTAAAGAATTAAGTCTAATAGATTTTATGTTCTTGATGTGACCTGTAAAGAAGCATTTAAATCATTTCATCTCTACTAAGTTTGTGTATGTGCCTGTATGTTTTTCTAATAGCAAAGCCACCTCAAGCTATCTGCTGAGCCCACCGAGGGGAATCGAACCGCTGATTTTACCGTTGTAAATCTGTAGACTTACCGCTGTACTAGCAGGGAGTGTCTACTAACTTAATATACTTAGGTAACACCTAAACTTGCTCACTCTTACCAAGTTATATTTCATGATATAGGTCACTTCTACATTAAATATTTACTCAAGCAGTCATAAAATTTACATCAGCCATATTGCGTCAGTAGTGGCCTGGCATGGCCGAGCGCGTAAGGCGTGTGATTCGTAATCCGAGGGTCGCGGGTTCGCGCCCGCGTCGCGCTGAACATGCTCGCCCTTCCAGCCGTAGGGGTGTATAATGCTATGGTCAATCCCACTATTCGTTGGTAAAAGAGTAGCCCAAGAGTTGGCGGTGGGTGGTGACGACAAGCTGCCTTCTTTCTAGTCTTACACTGCTAAATTAGGGACGGCTAGCACAGGTAGCTCTCGAGTATCTTTGTGCGAAATTCCAAAACAAACAAACAAACAAGCGTCAGTAGTAAAGTAAACAAAAAAATCTAAGCGTCATACTCTTTCTGATATTGTACCATTCTTACTGTCTTAAAAGTTACAATGTGCAAATAGTATTTTCATAACTTTCCGTAGCTGCACATTGTGTTTAAGAAATGCCGAAATGATCGAACTTTTCACATTTTAAAGAATAAATATGAAACGTAAACATTGGTCGTTTTTTCACCATAATTGTTTAGTGTTTAGCCTGGTTACAGCCAAAACAGTTTTCCGGTGATGTTCCATGTAATGTTAAAGTTTATATTAAACACAAAACCTGATGTCCAAATTATTCGTTCTTCGTTTTCAAACTCTCATAAAGCTCCTAATTCAAGCTCACCTCATTCTATCCAAAAATTCGCATTTTAAAACAAACTTTTACCACATTTCTCAAACACAACTTAAAATAACCAAATTAAAAAAAAAATTTGCTTGGATTTCAAATGTTTATTCCTTTCTAAAAATCGCATAAAACTGCTTATTCTACCTTACTCCATTCTATCCAAACATTCGTGTTTGGAACAAATTTATATAAACACTGAGTTTATAGAAACGAAAACAGGTATGGTATTTATATTTAATTAATTTGTTTTTGAATTTCGCACAGAGCCACTAGAGGGCTACCTGCACTAGCCGTCCCTAATTTAGCAGTGTAAGACTAAGGGGAAGGCAGCTGGTCATCGCCACCCACTGCCAACTCTTGAGCTACTCTTTTACCAACGAATAGTGGGGCTGACCGTGACCCTAGAGCTGAAAGGGCGAGCATGTTTGGTGCAACAGGTATTTGAACCCGCAACTCTCGGATTAGGAGTCGATCGCCTTAACCACCTGACCATGTCGAGCCCATGAGGAAGTTAAAACACTCTTCAAATGCAAATTAAATAACCCCGTACAACATTCATAATTACATTTCAAACTAGAGCCTACGACATGAGTTTCTTAGACATAAAAATGTATTTTACGTACTTTGCCAAATTTCGTAATGGTAGTTGAGCATGCTTAATAACAAATGTAATGGGTGTAATTTTTTCTGGTATCCGTGAAGAAGTTGTGCGTTTCTAGTACGACTCACGATTTAGCAAGTCTCTCCTTAACAGAAGTAAGCTTCCTGGAAAGATATATTTATTTTTCTTTCTAATTAACAATTATCTTCCTCCATCACCAGTAAAATGTAGGATTACTCCAGTAAGAAAGTTTTAAATATGGAACACACATTAGAGGCCCAGCATTACCAAGCGTGTTAAGGCGTGCAACTCGTAATTTGAGGGTCGCGGGTTCGCATCCCCGACGCGCTAAATATGCTCGCCCTTTCAGCCGTGGGGGCGTTATAATGTGACGGTCAATCCCACTATTCGTTGGTAAAAGAGTAGCCCAAGAGCTGGCGGTGGATGGTGCTGACTAGCTGCCTTCCCTCTAGTCTTACACTACTAAATTAGGGACGGCCAGCACACATAGCCCTCGAGTAGCTTTGTGCGAAATTCAAAAGCAAACAAACAAAACACACGTCAGCTGCTTGTATCTAAAACATCTAGGAGTCAGAGCTGCAATTACAAACTGTAATTGTGTACAACATGTCACATTTCTCAAACTCAAGCAAATGAAAGAGCCTTGTGTTGTTTCAACAAACCAAAATATTTTCTCCTGAAAAGAGGAGTTTTTCGAATCATCTTGATATTTCATTTAAGAGAGATAATTATACTTTTGGAAAATTTTCTGGATAACATTTTGACATAACAAAGGAAGTGTTTTTTTTGTTGTTGTTGTTAAGTAATCAACTTTGAAAACTTAGATGTGGCTTACAGACGAACTAAATCCCATTAACATGGTATACAAATGTTTACCCGCGGCAAATCAATTCATCTAGGTACTTCAATTCGACAAAGTAACTTGTTTATTTCACGTATTCTCGAAATTAAACCCATCGCTAGTGCAACGGTAAGTATACGGATTTACCTCGGTGGGTTCCGCAGGTAGACCGATGTGTCTTTGCTAAAAATAGAAAACACAAACACTCGAAATTAAAACTGGTTCTTTATCTAAAAATAACTTCGATTCTAATTAGACCTGTTCTCATACTTCTACCTAACTCGATTACTTTGGTTATATATTAGCTTTACGTTGGAAGAGTAAGCTACTAAGTAAACCTAAGCAATATCTGAACGATAAAACGAACGACACCCTTCTATGTGTTATGAACATCAGGATTCATCAACTGTTCACTGGTTCTTGTGAATGATTATCACTTATGAACATCAGAATTCATCAACTGTTCACTGTTTCTTGTAAATGATTATTACTTATGAACATCAGAATTCATGAACTGTTCACTGGTTCTTGTGAATGATTACCAATTCTGAGCATCAGAATTCATCAACTATTTACTGGTTCTTGTGAATGATTAACAATTCTGAACATCAGAATTCATCAACTATTTACTGGTTCTTTTGAATGACTATCAGTTATGAACATCAGAATTCATCAACTGTTCACTGGTTCTTGTGAATGATTATCACTTATGAACATCAGGATTCATCAACTGTTCACTGGTTCTTGTGAATGATTATCACTTATGAACATCAGAATTCATCAACTGTTCACTGTTTCTTGTAAATGATTATTACTTATGAACATCAGAATTCATGAACTGTTCACTGGTTCTTGTGAATGATTACCAATTCTGAGCATCAGAATTCATCAACTATTTACTGGTTCTTGTGAATGATTAACAATTCTGAACATCAGAATTCATCAACTATTTACTGGTTCTTTTGAATGACTATCAGTTATGAACATCAGAATTCATCAACTGTTCACTGGTTCTTGTGAATGATTATCACTTATGAACATCAGAATTCATCAACTGTTCACTGGTTCTTGTGAATGATTACCAATTCTGAGCATCAGAATTCATCAACTATTTACTGGTTCTTGTGAATGATTAACAATTCTGAACATCAGAATTCATCAACTATTTACTGGTTCTTTTGAATGACTATCAGTTATGAACATCAGAATTCATCAACTGTTCACTGGTTCTTGTGAATGATTACCAATTCTGAGCATCAGAATTCATCAACTATTTACTAGTTCTTGTGAATGATTAACAATTCTGAACATCAGAATTCATCAACTATTTACTGGTTCTTTTGAATGACTATCAGTTATGAACATCAGAATTCATCAACTATTTACTGGCCCTCTTGAATCACCTAAACTTTAAAATGTTAAAACTCACCAACTATTTACTTAACACTTTTTTTTTACTTAAATTTCTAAACAAAAGATTCTGTCAACTGCTTACTGACTCTCTTGAATCACAGAAACTCTTGAAAACGTTAGAATCTACCAACTATTTACTGGCCCTCTTGATTCATTAAAACTTCTGAAAACGCTATAATTGAACAACTTGTTACTGGCCCTCCTCATTCCATTTGATTCATTAAAACTTTCAAAAGTTGAGCTTATCATTTTTTTTTTTTTCAATTTCGCGCAAAGCTACTCGAGGGCCCTCTGCGCCAGCCGTCCCTAATTTAGCAGTGTAAAGCTAGAGGGAAGGTACTTAGTCATCACCACCCACCGCCAACTCTTGGGCTACTCTTTTACCAACGAATAGTAGTGTTGATCGTTACATTATAACGCCCTCACGGCTGAAAAGGCAAGCATGTTTGATGCGATGGGGATTCGAACCAACGACTCTCGGATTACGAGTCGAACGCCTTAACCCACCTAGCTATGCCGACCTTATCAAATCTTAAATGACCTTCTTGACTTCATAAAACTTCTAAATGTTTGAATTCAACAACTTTTTGCAGGCTCTACTGATTCACCAAAACTATTTACTGAAATCCTTCGTGACATCTGTAAGATCTTTATTGACATTTTATGGCTCTCTCTTTCAACTTCTCTTTCATTTTTATTTACATAAACTAATTATTTCTACATAATTTATTGCCTCCGTGATAAGCAAGTGGTAAACTTATTTGCAATTTAAACCATAAGACAACTCTACAAAAACGTGACCATTGATTCATCATTTAAATCATGATTCCAAAGAATAACTGACGAATAGTTGAAAGTTTTTAACAATGAATAACTTAGAGACAAAAAGACGACATCTTTCTGACGAAAATTCTTGTGGAAAAATATGATAAAATTTTATTTTTAACAACTGATACATGGTGCTGTATGTTTTATTGGTTGTTTTATTTTTATTTTACTTTAAACCCAAAGGCTACACAGGAATCTGTCTGCACTGTGCTTACATCAGGGATCTAGCCCTGATCTTTAGGATTATAATCTTTAACAGTTACCAATGATCTACCATCAGGCGCCTAATTGTGATTTTTTCACAACATTACCAAGTGAAAGAAGGCAGAACCTTTATGGGGTAATAGCTTACGTAGGACTCAAATGGTTTCATATTACAGCAATGTTTTCGTTTTGTTCAGTTTTTTTAAAAAAATGTATGTTTAATTCAGATTTCATATTTAATGTCTTAATATTTATTTATATTGATAAATCTGACATGTGGTACATATATATAAAAGACCAATGAACTACAGGTGGATTAAAGCGTTCGACTCGTAATCTGAGAGTCGCGGGTTTGAATCTCGATCGCACCAAACATGCTCGCCCTTTCAGCCGTGGGGGCGTTATAATGTTTCGGTCAAAGAGTAGCCCAAGAGTTGGCGGTGGGTGGTGATGACTAGCTACCTTCCCTCTAGTCTTACATGGTAAATTAGGGACGGCTAGTACAGATAGTCCTCGTGTCGTTTTGCGCGAAATTAAAAAACAAACTTGCTAATTTCTTCAGCGTAAACATTGAAGTTGGTCTTGATTTATTTTGTTACGTAGATATAACAGCTGATATTCAACGCCCGTTCCTGAAGTATGTATCCATTTCTAATCTTTCTCACTTTAAATATGATGACCTCCCCCCACCCCGGAAAAAAAATAAGCAAAAATAGCACAACTTTTATATTATGTGATGAACGATTTTGACGTAACGCATGCACAACCCTCACCCAACATACCCAAAGAAATATAACAATTTTGTACGGATGCAGACTGTTTGGATGAAATGGTGAAGGAGTTAGAGACTATAATACAACGTTAAGAAGAGACCGTGTTTCACTTAACTAGTGAAGTTATCACAAAACCAGTTAGTTAAGAAAGGCAAAAACAGAGCAGAACTCGAGACTACTACGCAAAGATAAAGATATTAATACGGTTTTAACGAGTTATTCTGAACCCTGTTCACAGTTTCAACTGTGCATGGAGATACTAAGCACAGATAAATAAGGAAGACACACAGATGCAAAAATCCTGAACAAAACCAAAATATGAAGCTCGTCTCTGATATTACCCAAACGGTTAAACCCATATCAGAATAGAATTAAATTCGTACTAAGAGGAAGATTACTTTCGTTCACGTGATTACAGTACCTGATCAGTGCTGCTCGTGTCAGCACTCATACTTGTCAACCTTATACATGAATCAACGTGTCATAATGCTAGCTAACTATGTCGAGTTTGTAATCACAATAAATGCCCAGTTATTTGTGTTCTCCAGATGAATTAATAACCAATTGAGTGCCACATACATTCCTTGTGGACTGATTGGTTTGCATGTTTTGAATTTCACGCAAAGCTTTTGTTTTGTTTTGTTTTGAATTAAGCACAAAACTAAACAATGGGCTATCTGTGTTCTGCCCACCACGAGTATCGAAACTCCGTTTCTAGCAGACATACCGCTATGCCACTGAGGAGCAACCAAAAGTGAAATTGACGGTCATTTATGATTCCTCTACGACTGAAAAAGGGAGCGTGTTTGGTGGGAAGGGAAGCCAAACCCGCGACCCTCAGATTGCCAGTCGAGCACCCTAGTTTAACCACACGGCCATGCCAGACCACATAGGCTGATTTATAAACCAGCCTTGTGATGCTCAAGGTCTGAAATTTGTTATTTATCGACATTTTGAAAGACAACTTAAATTAAAATAGTTTTATAAAGTTATTGTTTCTCTATGCACAGTCCTCTGCGTAGGGTAAACCCCATATTTTAACGTTGTAAATCCTTAAACCTATCGCTGACCCACCAGGGCAAAAATTGTCAAGAGATTTTGTCGGATAATTTTGAAATACACGCGCACACAAACATATAAATGCTAAAACTAGACAAAAGCTGCCGGAATTTAAAACTCTCTACCTGCTAAGTGATGAGGTCAAGGGCTTATAATGCTCAAAATCGGGGTCTGATACTTTCGATGATAATGGCACACATAGATCATTGTGTTTTGCTTTTTAACACAAGTGAGTTAAACTCAAAACCAACGTTAAAACAAAACTGTTTTTCAGTATAATTAATACATAAATGTAGCTTAACGCTTCTGTTTCTTCCATATTCATACCGTATGAATTTGATACTGCATGTAAATGAACACTATCAAAGTTGTATCGAAATTCATGTTTGATTTAAAAGTTTTAATTACGGACTGCAAAGAATGAAACATAAAACCTCCACAGTCGAGTCAGTGACCCATAACAAGCGAGTGTTCGGATGATGAACCAGTCATCTTTCTTCTGATGCATGACGTCATTCATAAAGATTCGTGACACTGGCTACAATTAACAAGTGAGTGGAAAGATGAGGAACCAGTCATCTTTCTTCTTGCGCATGACGTCATTCATAAAGATTCGTGACATTGGCTACAATTAAGACAGCACTGGAGTTCGATGCTTTCGAAACGTGAAAACTTTAATTTACATAGAAAATATTATAGCGGAGGTCATCGAACATGACTTGCTACAGTACACAGTACATGTTAAGGGCATTTTATCATTATTTAACACGCGTAAAGAACATTTACCATAACAAGTAACCTCGGTATACTATCATGCAGAAATCTAGGTTCAACAAACGTGGAGAAATGTGAAGTACACCATATTTCAAAGCATTTTTATGACAAGCGCTGAATTTTTAATTACAGATTTACCGCATTAAGTAAGAGAGCTAATTATGATCAGTTACTTTCTAATACATTATACTTCCGAATTCACGTGCTCGAGAATGGATTTACATCTAATGCCTAATACAATCATCATTCTAGGTCACCGTTCTAATGCATAAACTCCTGTGATAAACAGAGATAAGAGTGTCAGATTATAAACTAAATAACTGTGTAACATACCGGATACTTATTACCACACCTTAAAGAGAAACTCGTGTCTCTTTCTTTACCACCTGGCTTGTTATCGCCTACTATCTAGAGTAATCAACTTGTAATCCTGTCACTAAAAATGCTCATCTGTCAGACGTGGGGGGCTATGAAGTGACGGTCAATCCCACTATTAAGTGATAAGGGCCCGGCATGGCCTAGCGCGTTAAGGCGTGCGCTTCGTAATCTGAGGGTCGCGGGTTCGCGCCGGACTCGCGCCAAACATGCTCGCCCTCCCAGCTGTGGGGGCGTTATAATGTTACAGTCAATTCCACTTTTCGTTGGTAAAAGAGTAGCCCTAGAGTTAGCGGTGGGTGGTGATGACTAGCTGCCTTCCCTCTAGTCTTACACTGCTAAATTAGCGACGGCTAGCACAGATGGCCCTCGAGTTGCTTTGTGCGAAATTCCAAAACAAACAAAAATTAAGTGATAAAGAATCGCTCAAGAGTTGGTTCTGGGTGGTGTTAGGTAGCTGCCTTCCCTCTAATCTACCACTTCTAAATTGTGGACGGATAGCGCAGATAGCTCTCTAGGAACTCTGTGCAAACTCACAATATTTGACCACCTAAATAAATATCGTCTGATTTAGAAATTATAAATCTGACATTTTTCTTTCACGGTAAAGACAATCAAGAGACCCCTTTAGAACTCTGTCTCGTACGTTCGTTCCAAACAACTTATATAGCTTGTCAGACATACGTTCTTATAAGTTAATTTATTAAGCATAATTAACTTCTTTTTTAATAAAGTGTCAGATGTGCATGGTCAGCATGTGAACATTTTCGTTTCTATCTTATAATATCAATTAAATCTTTACATAGGGTGAGTGAATTAAATTTTTTATAAATAAATATAAAGATGTAAGACTATTTAACAATGAATCGAGCATCGCATCTTAGCGTTGTTGTCTGATCTATTTAACAATGAATCGAGCATCGCATCTTAGCGTTGTTGTCTCCAAACTTTCTGTTGTCCTTCCTGAGTCACATGTTGGTAGTACTCAGGAAAATAAAGTTAGGTTATGAAGTTGAAGTTAACCAAGGCTTCAAATGTGATTCAAAACGCCTTGGTCTCTGAATCTGTCATTAAATGTGTATGTGTGAATTTACGATAAAAAAAATGGGGTAAATATGAGACAGAATATATGTTTTCTTTTTATTAATCTCTTACTTTTTTTTTATGAAGAATTCGATACATGAAATAATATCACGTGACTGTGTTGTGATCGCAACACAGCTGTTAGGATGACATTTTATAGCCGACATTATAAGAAACAAGCCCCTGATGTGCTGGTTATAACTGGTACAAGAAACCTTTGAAATTTAACCTGGGCTGAACATTTCAAACTTAACTGTGTGGTGAAGCACGTTATGTCACGTGACGAAACTTCACTTGGAACATTGAATTCGTACATACGTAATGAAATTCTCCAGTTTACACCTTTTCAAAATCGCATGCGTGCCTGAGTATACTATTACTGGTATTTACCTATTTAAGGGATCGGTTTTGGGTTAATAACTGAAAAATAAAACAGGTTTTATTTGTAAATAAGGGCAATAATGATTCATTAACAAGTTATAAAGTTATACATATATGAAAGCAATAATAAAGCTTTTGAAATAACTCCACAAATCTAAATAATTTAAACACTGTAACCTGGTTTTAACAGCAGCCATTTTTTTTAAATACTTGTTTCTGAGTTAGTGGGCGCGTTCGTATATAATTTTAGAAAATATTAAATGAAATAATAAAAATAAGTAATGAAGTATACTCATATACTGCTAAGAGAAAGTGCAATTGTCGAAGTAAATTATCCGAGACACCACTAAGAAGGAAATAAAGTTAAAATACTTCCATTAGTAAATAAATATTTAAACATTAATGGACCCCGGCATGGCCAGTGGTTAAAGCATTCGACTCGTAATCTGAGGGTAGCGGGTTCGAATTTCCATCACACCAAACATGTTGGCCCTTTCAGTCGTGTCGGCTTTATAATGTTACGGTCAATCCCACTATTCGTTGGTAAAATATCAGTTTAACAGTTGGCCGCGGGTGGTGATGACTAGCTGCCTTCCCTCTAGCTTTACCCTGCTAAATTAAGGACGGCTTGCGCAGATAGCCCTCGTGTAGCATTGCGCGAAATTCAAAACAAACAAATCAACATAAACGAACTCTTCTAGCATCGATTTACTATAAAAGCCAGATAAAATGTGATTTTTGATAAACTAGAGGGAAGGCAACTAACCAACACCACTCAACGCTAACCTTTGGTCTATTATACTATAGTATTTGACTGTCACTTATAAAACACATCCACAACCAATAAACGCGGTAAGAGATCGGTAGATTCTCATATTCATACTCCAACACGCTCGTGCGTGGGCCACAACCGGCCCACCACATCTATCACTAGCTATGGTAATTTAAGCTGTTGTGTATAGAAACACAGTTTTATTTTCAAATTTAAAAACTAGTTAGTTCTTTCATCCAAATACAATTTAATTATAAAACGTAAATGCTATATATATATATATTATAGCATAAACAAATCAAGTTGTCGTACGTGGAAATAAATCAAATAATATTTGACCTAATACTGTCAATTATGGTACAGTTGACTGCACGATTTTTAGCTCCAATTAAAACCAGTTGTTGATTATTAAGTATTAGAAATGATCGGTTAACATGCAAAGGAATGATTTGCCAAACGATAAAGATGTGCTAGTTAACTCTGCCCTAAGCTTTGTTTCAAGATGCAACAGCGAAATATATTTATATATATATATTTATTTATTAACAACCAGAAATTATTATACTTACATTCCTCCAATACCTGCACGAAACCAACGAGAATGAATCATGAAAAACCTTGACCTTATATCTGTATTTTAGGCCTAGCACACCTCAATATACCTGCATAATATTTCATCAGACCAGATCAACATCGCATAAGCAGAGAAGCTTATTACAAATAATACTTGGTTGAATTTACTTCAAAATAGTGCTAAATAACAAAAATTGTATTTTTGCATAAGAATCTCACCTTACATCGATTTATATCCAAAAACTATACAATCCAACAAAGGCGTCTGGATACGTTCGTTATCTTAATAGTTTTTTAGTAATTTTTTTGAAGATGTCGACAGGGCTAAGTTATTACATTTGGTTTAACAAGTTCTTAACTGATATGACTCCTATAGGGCATAAATTCGTATCACTATTATGATGCTGGCAAACTTCAAAAACCGTTCAATATTTAATCTAATCCAATAATTTTGATAAAATACTCAGGGTTAACAAAGAAAAATACATGTCCTAAGCCTATTTAATTCGCATTAATATTAATTATTAAAAAAACTGTGTAAGTGTGAATTAGCTGTTTAACTTCAAAGTGTTATTTTTGTCTTCAGTTAAATACTATTATAGAAAGGCATCTGTTCTGTGTAATTCATTTTAATCTAGTTTAACATAAATGAACACTTGTATTCCACTTAAAAATAAAAGTATGTACTTTTAAATATATACCTATATATTGGGTGTTATCAAGACGTTAAATACTGCATTCTAAAGTAACTAATGGATACAACAGAACGATCGTATAGAAGGTATTACTTTTTAACAATCGTAATCCGAGTGTCGCGGATTGAAATCCCCGTCCACAAAACATGTTCACCCTTTCAGCCGTTAGGGCGTTATAATTTTACGGTCAATCCCACTATTCGTTGGTTAAAATGTAGCCAAGAGTTTGTGGTGGATGGTGATGACTAGCTGCCTACCCTCTAGTCTTACACCACAAAATTAGAAAAGGCTAGCACAGATAGCACTCGTGTAACTTTGTGCGAAATTCAAGTAACAA
The DNA here is from genome assembly GCA_011833715.1 of Carcinoscorpius rotundicauda. Classification (NCBI taxonomy): domain Eukaryota; kingdom Metazoa; phylum Arthropoda; class Merostomata; order Xiphosura; family Limulidae; genus Carcinoscorpius; species Carcinoscorpius rotundicauda. The sequence goes on from CM022400.1 coordinate 22,158,576, forward strand.
AAATTTCAAACTCTCCATGAAAAGTCTCCAGCAGAAACAAAATTAAACTACGTCTTAAGTGCTTATATATTTACAGTATACACTTTGGCCAACATATTACACGAACAATTTAAGGCAGGAATAATCATGAACCAAAAACTAGAAAGAAATAGTTTTATGGTACGGATAAACATGATCCAACTACCTTCATATACCTACCAACTCAGATAACTAATAGTGTGGCAGTAGAATATTAAACAAAACTTTCTCGTTTTTTTTCTTTGAAAAAAAAAAGTAGAAGGACAAATTTACAAACCAAAAACTTGACGTCCTTCTAGCTGCACGCTTTCAGTTTTATATGTGACACCTTGAAGAACTCGTGCAATGTACAAGGTAACACACGAGTATAAGGGGCTGACCGTTTCTGTCTTGATAAAGGGGCCGCCATCTTAGTTCATCACCACCACACTAACATATGATTATTTAGTCTTCAATATCTTTTTAACTAGAGGTCACTGGTTGCTTTACTGAAACTTCCGGTTTTTCAATATTGTGATAAAACAATCCAGTAGAGAGCGCAGATACTGAGAAAAGCAAACGAGCAAAAATCATTCACCACTAAAACGTGTCAGATGCCAAAATAGTTGCAATGTATCTTTGTTTACATCAGTAACAGGATGTTTGTAATACATATATCCATGTATACAAGTAAATATGAACACAAATATCACATGTATACAAGTACATATTAACACAAATATCAAACGTATACAAGTACACATTAACACAAATATCACACGTATGCGTAAACATATATATTCAAATAAGTATGTACGTCAAGATGAATACTAAATAAATACATATGTACATGCATGTTTGTACTGTTGTCGTGATTTTGAAGTGTTTGTAAGCTCAGTAACACCAAGCATCATTTTTCGTTTATAAGTTATATGATCAAATAACATATTTCATAAGAATAAATATCCTAAATTTTAAACAAGAAAGCAAAACCTACTATCAATACCTTCGAGATATAGTATTGTCCTAATATTCATATAGGGCCGTTCATAACTTAATGGTATATCCGAGGGTTACAATGCTGCGTATCATTCACTGATACTCCCTGTCATACGCCGATAGGACAGCTGTAAATTTAAGAGCTTTAGCTTTAATTCAAGTTATTTCTTTTTGGGTGTAAAAATGATATGCAATCACTATGTTTGAATTCTGTTCTTAAGCGTGATTCGTTTACGCACGTAAAGAAGTGTAATCTAGAGTTTACAGAATTAGAATTACGGAAAGTCGCCATAGGCCTATGCCTGATACAGGCCCGAAAATTAAACTGTGTAATTCATACATTGATATTCGAAAATCCGTCACCATTCTCACAAGTGTATTTCTCATAACCAAGGTAATATCGTTGTCACGGTGCTCTTTACTGTATCTCACTTGCCCATTGTAATTAAGAGGTCACGCGTATTCTACTCGAATTTTACACACCTAGTACCAAATTCCTTACTCTTAGCCATTTTCTAAGTTTTTGCAATTCGTTCTAGCCCGACGTATTTACACGATCTCGAAAAGAAAGCTGATATTTGAAGTTTTTCTTGCAGTTTCAAAAGCTCAAATTTAACAAATCTACATATGTCGACATTGTAGAAGTATTAGGTTCCTACAGAACACAAAGCTTAGAGTGTTTTATGATGATTTAGCTTTCTTTCACAGCAAATGATTTCAAACAGAAATACCTTTTTTTTTCCAAACGTCTGCGAAATGTTTGTATAGAAATAATAAACTCAACAAGAAGCGAGTCGTGGTTAATGCTGAAATAGCTGTATTTCACTGTATTTCAGTGCATATTTCTGAAACCGAACGTGCCTTAAGTAAATTAAAGTTAATCAAAACTTATTTAAGAACTTCAACGAACCAAGACTGCTTAAATAATAAACTTACTTTCAACAGAAAATAGTGTAGCTGGTGTCATAAAATATAATGACGTAATGGACTTGTTTGAAGGAGGCTGAAAATTTTTGTTTTGGATTTTGCGCAAAGCTACACAAAGATTATCTTCACTAGCCGTCCCTAATTTAGCAGTATAAGACTAGAAGGAAGGCAGATAGTCATCAGCCCCCATCGCCAACTCTTGGGCTACTCTTTTACCAACGAATAGTGGGATTGACTGTTACATTATAACACCCCAACAACCGAAAAGGCGAGCAAGTTTGGTGTGAAGGGGATGCAAACCCACGACCCTCAGATTACAAGTTCCACGCCTTACCCTACCTGGTCATGCCGAGTCATTGAAATGTAGAGAATAACCCAAAATAACATAAGAATCATGTAAGCTGAAAGGTATTTAACTTACCAACGATTAGTGGGATTTACCGCACATTAAAATGCCCTCAGAGCTAAAAGGGCGATCATGGTTGGTGCGACAGGGATTTGAACCCGCGATCCTCAGCTTACGAGTCGATTGCTTTAACCACCGGGCCGCGCCTAACCTGAGGCTGAGAAGTGGAGAAAAATACACGTTTGATATTCAGCGTCAATGAATCTTTGATAACATTTCTGTTTACAGCTAAGCATGAAGATACATAATGGACTATCCATGCTCTGCGTACCATGAGTGTCGAAAGTCGATTTCTAACTTTGTAAGTCCGCAAACGAAAGGCTATGCCAACGGGGACACTACATTTTTTAGTGTTCACGTTTGTTGTTTACAATACATGTGACATTTCGTTTAAAATATGTGTAACTTTTTAATTTTCTACAGAATGTTTCTTTTAACATATATAAATGGCTTCTTATTCTTTAACAGAACATTTCTGTTAATATATGTATGGCTTTGTTTTCTGCTAAAGAACATTTCTGTTAATATGTGTGTAGCTTCTTATTCTGCTAAAGAACAGTTCTGTGAATATGTGTATGGTTTCTTATTATTCTACAGAAAATACTCTTTACTACAGTTGTTGTCCTCTGTGGCTCAGCGGTAAATACGAGAAACTATCACGTTAGATATTAATGTTCGTTTCCCTAGGCAAGCGTAGTGCCGATAGCCCATTGTATATGGTGCTTAATAACAAACAATTAAATACATACAGTGGTGGACAAAAAAGTGCCCCCTACATTGAGAATGCTGTAAATTTGTTATATATTATATTAGATAAAAGAAAAACATGAACTATATGTTTTTCTGACGCACTCGACGAGATATGTGCAAATATTACCCCAAATCCCTATTTTAACACTGAATTTCGTAAATATCTCAAATTTACATGATTCTAGTTACATTTTCTCATAAAACGTGTTGAGCACCTTCTGTTCCTTCTTAGACCTTTCCAGTCTAATTAGACTACAGGTATTTCCGAAAGTCACTGTTAAAATTAAGATTTGAGATAACATTTTAACAGATCTTGCTAAGTGCGTTCTAAAATTATACACTTTTGCATTTTTTTTCTATTATTTAATAAAAAATATAACAAATTAACGACATTCTTAAGGGGGCACTTTTTTGCCCGCCTCTGTATGTATAGAAGTTTGTACGTGATTAACACAGGCCCAACTGAAAACACTTGTTATACGCCTACAAACGTATAAACATATAACAAAAGTAGCTGACAAGTTCTATGCCTTCTTTTCTAGGCGATTCTTTTCCAAATTATATATCAAATATAAATAAATTACTATATTTTCTAATCCTACCAGTTGAAACTGGTATGTGCAGGCGTTTCGTCCACCGAAGAGAAGATAAAAGTGGTTAAAGAAGAAAATCGATGGCAATGTGTATTTAAAATTTAATAGGTATGATAAGTCTCTTCACACCGTCCTTCCACACGGGACACACCCGATGCAGCCAAGTTTTTTGCTATAAACTTCGCTGTAAATTTAGTTTAACATGCACATTCAATGGTCAGTTTAGCGTGACCCAGTGCACGCATTACAACCTGAGATGGTTGTATATGATGTCTGTATATTCAAATAAGTACCATTTATTTCATTACAGAATTGGGCATGCATACAGATACACACCAACACGGATAACTGCTCTCGAAAGACTGAGCTATGCAATTACTGCCTGCACAGATAAATTTATTCAATAATTATGAAGGTTATTTATGTAATATCTCAAGATAAGCGTATTTATATTGAGAGAGAGTAGAGACGAGGGGAATAAATACTTATTTCATATTTCATGGCCAGTCATAGTCGAACGCTTGGTGATTGAGCTGCACGCATGCTTTCAGCTGTATGGATTTATTTTTTCAGTGTTCGTCATACCTATAGAAACCAGATAGAGACGTACATACTGCTTTAACCAGAAAGCAATAGTTAAGTTATAAGAAGGAAACAAATCGATGAGAATGAATTATGTTATAGTTTTATTGTTGGTAAAGTTTAAATATGGGTTAAAAAAGGCCCGGCATGGTCAGCTGGTTAGAGCACTTAACTCCTAATCTGAGGGTCGTGAGTTCGCATTCCCGTCCCGTCAAATATTCACGCCCTTTCGACCATGTGAACGTTATAACGCGACGGTCAATCTCGCTATTCGTTGGTAGAAGAGTAGTCCAAGAGTTGGCAGTGGATGGTTATGATTAGCTGCTTTCCCTCTTGTCTTACACATGGACGACTAGCTCAGATAGCCCTCGTGTAGCTTTGCGCGAAATTCAAAAGAAAACCTGATAAGATCAGAAGTTACATGTCTACGATTTTCCTCCCTACACGTATACTAATTAGTTTTACGAAACATTTCTTTAATATTCACATATCCTATACTCCAAGAGGTGTGTACATCAACTGTATTCGCTTACCAACCAACTCACCATGAATTATTAAGTCAAATAGCATTAAAGTACATATGCGTATGTTTAAGGTGGAGAGGTTTCACAGTTCTAACTTTGATTAAAAGATTTTTCACAATGACACTGTTTAGTGGCTTTGTAATTAGGCCATGGGTGATATGAAAGGTAATTAATGCAATCCTATAGACGTCAATTATCACAGAGATTATTGGAAGGAGGAGAACCTGTGCCAACTCCAGTGTCAAAATCCTGAAGTGTATATATAATAAGTGTAAAAGTAATAGTGTTAAAATAATAAAAACCTCATACATATACTTAAAATTCCAAAATGTTAGGCACAATAATTAATAATAATAAAGTAAAAGTGGTTGTTATCAACCGGTAATTTCGTTATAGTGAGTAGTTTAAAATTGGGAACGGCACCACGCCTCCTGAATGTTGTGTTGCAACTAGAATCTGTGACTAGATGGAAGAAAGCGAAACAATTCGTCATCTAACTACTGACGTGCATGACTGAACTAACGAGATGTCCCTATTTACCATCCAATGAAACAACAGTAAAGAGATGGAGTTAGAGAATTCAGCATGTAAATAAAATTCAATGATAAATAAGTACATTCTGAATTTGTGTTTAGAGACATGAGAAATACTCTATGAACGAGAAAATTAGTGAGTATTTAACGCTATTGTGAAAAGCTTTAGATCCGAAAACTGTCTAAGTATAAAGCTTGTACTCGAAAAATAAAACGCTTTCGTTGTCATTAAGTAAACTTTAGTTTTTAATATTTGTCATCGAACAATCCAAAAGGACCAACATATATAAACAACAAACATTCCGCCAAAGGCCCTGTGTGGCCAAGCGTATTAAAGCGTGCGACTCGTAATCCGAGGGTCGAGGGTTTGAATCCCCGTCGCGTCAAACATGCTCGCCCTTTCAGCCGTGGGGGCGTTATAACGTTACGATCAATCCTACTATTTGTTGGTAAAAGAGTAGCCCAAGAATTGGCGATGGGTGGTGATGACTAGCTGCCTTCTCTCTAGTCTTACACTGCTAAATTAGGGATGGCTAGCGCAGATAGCCCTCGAATAGCTTTCCGCAAAATTCAAACAAACAAAAATTCCGTCAATATATTAGGCTTACCAGTGGCAGATTAAGGGGGATGGGGGCTATGGTGGGTAGTAACCACCACCACCTCCCTAAATCTACCACTGCTTACTTTATTTATTTGGTTCACTTTTCCAAGTAGCACTGATGAATTGTAAATTCAGCGAAACTAGTTAAGTATAACAGAAGTAGGGAATTAAAGAATATATTAGACCTCTACACTATATTTTCGTTAATAAATTTTATATTTGGCGAGATAAAAATTCACAAAGAAATGAAAACTGTTACAACAATACATATAAATTAATATCATGCTAAAAACTTTAGAGCTATACAAAACGCCATTTTATCCCAGACTAATAGTTCGTTCTTTGAGCATATGCTTGAAACAGAATTTAATAAATCTTAGAAATTAAACACATTAAATGAGTTTTCCAAATAAGTCTTTCTTATTCCACATTTAAAAAAAAGACGAATTAGATAGGCTACATTGTAGAAGTTGATCAATCGATAGATAGCATAAATTAATTTTCACGTGACACCGAAAGTATAAATAATTAAAAGTCGCGAGCACAAGATTGAGAAAAGTGTTGTTTATTGAGTTAAGTTTTCAAATTATGTTGATATTACTTGTCGAATTTCGCGCAAAGTTACTCGAGGGCTATCAGTGTTGTCCGTCTCTAAGTTTTAAACCATAAAGTAGGGAAAAGGAAATTAGTCAACACCTTTTATTGCCGAATCGTGAACCATTGCAATCGATTAATTTGATTTGATTGTCGTTATTACAAAGCACTACTGAAGGCACAGTTGTTTTTCTTTTGTTTTTGTTTTATGTCGGCAGTTGCTGAAACCTCTTTACCTCGGACCCAAATTCAGCACGGTAACCAATAGACCACTCTTGGTCTGTTTTAATATTATCTCTTACAGTGTTAAATATTTAGGGAAACTAGTGACCGTTTAGTGGCTAAGCGTCAAATACTGGAGAACGGGGGTAGTTAAATAAGTTATTAATTAAAATTAATAAATAACACAGACAACTTTTGACTTTTCACAATTAAAATGATTTTTACTTAGACCATTCCTCAATCTTCACTGAAACCACGAGTTTCAAATGTTTCCTGTTTTCTTAACTGATGCTGAAATAGTTTATGTAGAGAGGTGATGAAACTGAACAAAATTGAAACTCCTGAATACAATAAGAATTATGCCAAGATTTCTGGTGCTACCTTTGAACAGATTCAAATAAGCCGGCCTGGCACGGCCAGGTGGGTTGAGGTGTTCGACTCGTAATCTTAAAGTCCCGGGTTCAAATCCCCGTCACACCAAACATGCTCGTCCTTTCAGTCGTGGGGTCGTCATAATGTGACGGTCAATTACACTATTCGTTGGTAAAAGAGTAACCCAAGAGTTGGCGGCGGATGGTAAAGACTATCTGCTTTCCCACTATTCTTACACTGCTAAATTATGGACGGCTAGTGCAGAGAGTTCTCGTGTAACTTTGCGAGAAATAAAAAACAAAAACAAACCGTTCAAAGTTAAAAAGACTTGTTGGGTTTTATAAAGATATCGTGATAATTGCAGATTCCACTTGCATAACATGAAGCGAAAAGTCAGTGAAATATATTACACGTTCTGATATTTTAGTCAAAAGTTTAAGTGTGAAGTATTAATATTGCTTAAGGCAACAAATTTTCATATGCACTTGAAAAGTTATTATATGCTTGGGCAATACATCCTTTAATTTTCTTTAACTGGTGAGTAATAAATAGTTTAATGTTTAAACCGAACTGCAATAATCCAAAGAAGTTAGACTGCAGGGCAAATACAATTCATATACACGATCCTAAACAAAGGAATGATTAATGGTATCAAATTATCTGCTGTATGCATCACACATCAAAGTGAACAACACGTAAAACATAGTTAACATAAAATATTATAACTTGCTTATCAGTTATTCTTTTTCTGATAATTCAACTAATAAACCTGTGTAAAAAACAACAACAAATGCAATTATTTTATTTTGCAGAATTTTACCAACAACAGTGAATTCACAATCACAGCAGTTTGTAATTTATGTTTAAAGTTATCTAACACATGGAATCTCCTATCACGTTGATCGGCATCTGGGATCTTCAGGTTTTCAAATTAGATTTTAAAATTAATTACAAATCATTCTGTATTTAAGAAACAAATTATTCAAGTTAATGCAATACATTTTAAAAACTGCAACAAGTAGAGACATTTTATGCCAACAAATTAACTCTATTTTTGGTGTTTTCAACTCAAATGACGATTTGTGATGTCGAGAAACCCACTTGTTGAGAATTTTGTATGCAAAAACGGCTCGTTTGGATTGTGAAAATATTTTGCATAGAAGAGCGAACTACGTTTCGACCATAAACAAACGCAAAATTAAAGAAGCCTTACTGATACAACAACTAAAACCCAAAATAAACCAATATACAGGAACGCCATTATACCTATATTAATATTACAGATAAAATTATATATTCAAACATCTAACCCCGCCCTTTACATTGCGACACTCAGTTACACAACCCCTTCCAAACATGTGGTCAGCTTCCAGTCAGTTACTTCTTTCTTTGTGAACCTGACGATGACTGAAGAAGGTCGAAACGTTGTTCGCTCTTCTATGTAAAATATTTTCACAACCCAAACGAGCCGTTTTTGCATATAAATAACGATTTATGCAACGCCTAGACGAAACGAAAGTCAGAGGTTCTTAAGGTTCAAGCATACAGCCAGCCATTATTTTAACCAACTGATTGTGGGGAAGACAACCAATTAACAGCTTCTGTTGTTTATATAGCTACTCTGAGATAAATACAGGTAATGTCGAACACAGTTTTGTCACTTTCAGATTAAAAAAACGGTAAGCATCATAAGCGGCATGTCGCGACTCGAAACTTTGACCTCTGGTACTCTAGCCACTAGGCCACGCATACAATAAAATTTCCATCATAAGATTAGGCGAATGTATCATAGTTCTTCAGTCCAAGTTACATATTTTATTTAATGTAACTGTAGCAGCGTATTGAGAATTATATTAACTTTCACATAGATCAAACGTATTATATTCAACACTGGATACAAAATCTTAAAATAACCAATTCAGATAACAGTAAATTTTGGTTGTACTCTTAATGATGAAGTAGTTCTAATAATACGTATAAAAAAATCATACTTAAACTATGATTTGTACCACATGATAAAGGACCCTTTCCACTCTCTAGCTGGGCCCGGCATGGCCAGGTGTTAAGGCGTTCGATTCTTAATCCGAGGGTCGCGAGTTCGAATCCCGGTCGCACCAAACATGCTCGCCGTTTCAACCGTGAAGGCATTGTAATGTGATGTCAATCCCAGTATGCGTTGGCAAAAGCGTAGCCCAATAGTTGGCGGCGGGTGGTGATGACTAGCTGCCTTCCCTCTAGTCTTACACTGCTAAATTAGGACGGCTATTGCAGATAACCCTCGAGTAGCTTTGCACAAAATTCACATAACAAATAAATAAACAAACACTCCCTAGTTCTACTTTATACCTTTTTGGACTATTACATCCATCATAACTAATTTTTGTTTTAACCAACACTAATCTAAGGTGTTGTTTTAGTAGAACTTACGATACTCGACATCTGTTATTCCGTCAACACAAACTATCTTCTGGTGACCTTGCCTGTTTCACGAAAAAGGGAAAACTAAGATAGGACCGGTAACATTTTTCACCTTAGTGTTACAAGCCCAGTGTTTCAATGTGGTAGTTGAACACTCAGCTGGTGCGTGAGGTTATTCCTTTCTGTAATTAGAAGTAAAGTCTCTTTAGGCTTAAGGGTGGTTCAGTGTTGAACAAGAAATAATTTGCGAACACGCCCGATGAAAGCCAGTTCGTTCTGCTGCAGGTTAAGTCTGTCTGTCCGATCTTTGATATCCTACGACACACATTCCTTGGTCTACAGAGGATAATTAATATCCTACGACACACACTCCTTGGTCTACACGTAGAATAACTAATAAGTGAGTAAATATATTAATCTCAATATAGCACATGATAAAGTACTCATAAACAAATAAAAGATAAAACACAGAATGTGAAACGTTATTTACTTTTCGGGTTTTGCAGTTGCCCTTTAAAAAAGAATGCAACTCGTCTGAATGAAAAGGAAATAGAATCTACAAAAAGTTAAAGTCTAGGTTTCACCGAGATGTAGTTGGCATTTCCAGTGAAGAAAAAGAAGGGGTTAAAAACGATAACTATATACGACAGGTAGGGAAATAGTGACATATTCTTGGGCTAAATTAATCATAGGTGTTGAATGTCTTCAAAAATAACGAAATACGCACGTGCGAAAACGGTGTCCTTAGTTCCTGCAATACCATAATGTGCCCATATTTCAAAAACTGACATAAAATTCAAGGAACAAGTTTCGTGGATTTTAAGTCATTTCGAGGCGTTTCGCACGGATTCGTGAAGTGGCAGATAAAGGATGATGTAGTTAAAAATTAATAATTGAATCGTTTCGGATTTTCGCGCAAAGCTTCTCAAGGGCTATCTGCGATATCCGTTTCTTCGTTTGAAGGCAGCCAGTTGGCAGTACCCATTGCCAACTCTCTAGTCTTATCATAAATTAGTAGAATTTGACTGTCACTTTTATAGCTCACCACCGATCTCTGAGTGCAGGGTGTGATTTTGCGGTTGCAACACACTAACTTAGAATCTCGAATCCACCACACTAACTACTACACCACAACCGTTCATTAGGATTTGGAGTTTGAGTATCTGACAAATTTATTTCAAGAAATGAAAATAAAACTAGTTTCTTCATTTGCTCGGTTTATAATCAGCTGGTTGTTGGTGTAATTAATTTAGCTCTAGACTACTTTAATACAATGTAGGACTATGTTACCATTCAAAAGTCACTTAAATTACACTTATGTATAAAATATAAAAAAAGACGAAGACATAACATTGAAACAAATGTCAAAAATATACGTTGTCATAAATCATCTTGTCATTATGAAAAACTTTCACCCTCTTATACGAAATGATCTGCTCCCATTGTGTGATTTCATATTTATTATTACTATTATACATAAGTACACAACGAATGCACATAATGAAACACAGAGCTGGAACAAAATATATGGTATCCTCGAAACAATGAATTCTACTTCATCTAAACAAAAAAAATATTGTCATCGGACAAAATTATTTTCACGGTTGCCACTTCAAGGTTATTCTTGAGATATTTACTCTTACTGAAAAACACTATGGAAGTTTTTGTTTGTTTGTTTGTTTGTTTTTTTCTCAAAAGAAGTTGTGTGTAATAACATTTCTTCAAACTTCAAAAGACAGTGATTACTTGGCATGGTTTGATGATTCTGGATATGAAACACCTACGTAAACACACAAACTGTAAAGAATACTAGCTCTAATGTGTTATCGATCGAACACATCCCTTCACCCTCTTCGTTAGAAATAGCCAGCATTAAAAAAATGTAAGTGGGTGGATCAACAGTTTGGGATAAAATTCCAAGAAATGAAAAAAAATATATTAAAGTATGTGAATGGTTACAATACTCAATGAGTAATTTTATTTCTAATTTTAAAAAAGGTTCCCAGTATGAAAATGAAAATAACAGAGAAAACGAAAACAAAGTTCTGTCGTATATTTACGAAATCGTAAATAACTGATCCTCCCAAACCATCTTAGTAGCAAGACGTTATAAGCTACGGTCAATCCCACTATTAGTTGGTAAAAGAGTAGCCCAAGAGTTGACGATGGGTGGTGATGACTAACTGCCTTCCACTGCTAAATTAGGGACGGCTAGCGCAGATAGCCTTCGAGTAGCTTTGCGAGAAATACATAACAAACCTTTAGAGTTTTACGTGGAATAAAAAATGCCCTGAAAAGGATCAAAATAATATTCAGTTTTAGAATTATAAATACCAATCCGTCAAGAACATAAGTACGGGGAGGAGGAAGAGGTCATAGAGAACCTGAACCTCCAGGGTATGAACATTTCTTACCCAAACACCGACAGAATTTCGATTCGATACGTGGAATAAAAAAAAACTCGCATAGTTCATTTCTGTGACAGCAATAAATTCCAAAACTATACCCTAGCTAATTCGCTCCAACATCCTCATCTTTAAAATAAAAGCTATGACAAGGAAAAAAAAAAAGCAGAACATTTTACAATCCAGAAAATAACTGTGATAAAGGTTGATAAATATTTTGGTATTGTTAATTTAAGCTTGGGATCAGACAAAAGATCATGTGTTTCGACAGGGCGTAAAAAACAATAACTTCTCTCAAGAGAAAGATGGCCAAAAAATATGAGATCTTGGTTTCGGAATAAATGCATATCAAAGGCCCTGGTTAATTTGTAACGAGATTTTATGTCTCTGACTTTTTTTAAAATTGGTCTTGGAAGCTGACATTCACATACACGGTCTATGAAAATATAGGTAGGTATGTAGTTTAAAATTCATTTTGCTTTCGTTTACAGATTTTTTTAAAAAATAAATTAAAGTGTTGAACAACAACAGACATAACTGTGGTTATCAGATTAGACACGCTCGAAAATCGAACTAATATTTCCTTGAATATACTTCTTGTAAGTTACAATCAATCCTCAGTATCGAGTTATATTTAGAGCTCACAATTGAAGAGCCAATGAACAACGAAACAATTATGCGGGTATTTACAATTAACACACAGATTACAAACATTTCCAGTATGAAGTTACATGAAGTTCTTAGGTTAGTAGAGATCAAATACAACTCGTGAGTATATATGTAGTTTGTGACTTGACACATCCTTCGGTACGATTTATATAATTAATCTTACCATCTGTAAGATACCAATAAAATTAAACAATGTGATACCCAATTACAAGTAGCTATAAACAGAATAGTGGTCTCCGTGGAAACAGTTATATTGCACCTATGATCTGGTCCCCAAACTCATATTAACTGAAACAAAACTATCAGAGCAAATGAAACATAAAATATCTAAGAGTGATATTAAACAGTGGTATTCAGAATATCGCACGTTCGTTCTAGCAGTACTAATATCATTGGCTTTTTTGCTAAACACTAATAGTCTCTTAGTGAAGGGTGCAAAAGTAGCTTAGATTCTGGCCACATGCAACTGTTATGACACATTTACACTTTTGTGGGTTCAGGAGTCTACCACGAATAAATATTTGTAATACAGTAACATAACACATATTGCAAGTGACGTATATTTTTTTTACTGTATTGTGCCTGTTCTCCAAATTCGTAGAAGGTTTTTGAAAGAGATAATAAATAATATTTGTTTACGAAAACGGGTTAGAATATTGTTGAAGTGTCTATAAAACCGCGTGATTCCTACAAAAAGCGGCTAGCCAAGAGATAAAGGAGAATATTATTGGACGGTTATAGTCAGTGTGCTATAGGCCTAGGAAGCTGTGCCTATGATTAACGCCTATTAATCGGAAAGCTACAGAATTTGGCCAGGAATGTTTATAGACTTGGAACTTTATAAACCGTTGAACTTCAGTGAATTACTTCAGACGTTATTATTTCAACTAGAACATTAAATATCATCTTCGGTAAGAAGTGAACTTGTAACCGTTGTGAGATCAACCAAACTAGCTAGCTTAAGCGAGGTTGTAACAACATTAACTCAGAATTAATTAGCTCGTCCTTGATCTGGATCGTGAATACAATTATCAGACGGGGTATGAGATACAGTATTGTTTGTAAGGTTGAAAACTCTTGTATGTAAATCACCATTTGTAATAATTATTAGTAATAACCGTTATTACAAATTGTATTGTTTATATATTTATGTATTACAATTGATTTTTGTCAAAAAAGAAAATTGTGTGTGTCATTCTTGTTGACAAATAACCTACATTTAATGCAAATTAAGTTTTATTTAATTATTAAGCTCAAATTAAAATCCCAGTTATTTGGAATGGTAATACCTGACGTGCGTAATATAATAAGTCGGAGACTCTTCCGAAATAAATTATAATATGTAACACATTAACCGCATGCCCACTACGAATTACTTCAAATGGTTTCCATGAGCGATGTGTTATATTGTTCAGACTGATATTATCCACATAATGCTTGGAGAGCTTCGGTTATATGATAGTCGGCAAGGAGAAGAGAAACAATTTAAGGTTCTGTATAGGTTACAAGAAGGTTAACAAAATCACTTGAGTAGATATTCTTTGCCTACTTAGATCACATAAATGTGTGACACACTGAAATAATACAAAACTATGACTGCTGTGCTAGTTAATCCTTTTGTGTTTGGCTTAATCCAGTTTATAATAGATTTATTTAAAATCAAAGTTTATAGTCGCGAGTGGAGCACAAAAAGACACAAACTGGAGGAAGTTTTTGTTAGAATAAAGAACTGATTTGGAGACTGATAATCAAAACATAAACAATATTTTAATGCTCTATGTTAATATACTGTCCACTTCGAGATTGCCGAAAGTGCCTTAAAACATTAACTTACTTATTACTATCAGGAAAGCGTCAATTAATACATCGATTGGAAACTGCTCAGACATAATTTCGTTAACTTCTTACAACTAAACACTGCAAATTTAATTTCTAACTACATTATTTGACTGTGAGAAAGATAGCAATGGTTACTTACACAGAGTTTGAATAGGAAATGTTAGATATTTTCAACGTTGTTATGAGCTGAGGTATATCTTGGTCAAACAGCCCCAGTTTTCTCCAACCAGCATTCAGGAGACTAAATATTTGAGTTGATAAACTTGCAGCAGGGCCAACGATTTCTTATTACCATTCAGAAAACTTATTTTTCTCACTCAAAACTTGGGTTTTTGTGTGATTTTCTTTAGTATTCTTACAATCCTACAAATAACGTGGACGTTCAACTCGCAAGAAAATCTCTTATTAAAACCAAAATTAATTGAACAGTTAGCAACCTGATTATTCCGACCACTTCAGATCAGAGTTCCGCCCAGATTACCTGGTTTCCTTGCTAATTCCTTTTGTAAAAGTTGTGTCTAATCTCTAATAAAGTTAATATAAACGATCTCACAAATTTCTCCCTGCTGCTGAAGAATCGATTTATTGAAAATGTAAACAGTTCATTCTCTTACCGCCTGGAAAGCTTCTTAGTGTATACATGACATATACATTTCCTTGCTTGGTCAAGCATCATTGTTTAGCTCCTCATATGTATAAAGAAAGGACATGCCCACCCTTTCTTCATATTGCAGGCATGTACATTGCAGCCAAAATCTTAAAGCCAATGAACACAAAGAAAAAATATGGATTTTGCGTTGTTAGACTCAACAACTTATTTGAGTAGAGCTTCGAAAGATGAAAATAAAAAAAAAAAAAACTTTTTAAGCGTTTAATAGGGAAAATGTGAACACTATGAAATTAGCCTAAATAGTGGCTGGTCAAAAGTTTAAGACCATACTGAAACAAAGCGTTAATCGGTAAACATGAAACGAAATTTAATCATTTGTGTTCAAGCATTAGCGTTGTCAACATCTCCCACCGACATATCCTGTGTTACATTGGGTAAAAACATGACAAAGGCTAAAAAGTTGACAAAATGTGAACGTAGCAGAATTGTCGAGCTGTAAAAGCAAGGTCTCTGGTAAAATTGGACGTAGTAAAACTGCGAATTTCTTAAAAACCCTGAGGGATGCGGAACGAGAATTTCAAGTGATCGGCCCAAGGTAATTTCGCCGGCGTTGAACAGGATGATTCGACGGGTTGTCCGGCAAGACACCAGTCGATCATCGAACCATATTAAGGCCCTTACAGACGCAGAATGCAGCTCAAGAACAATAACACAACATCTACAAGAGAAAGGCTTTAAAACCGTAAACGTCTGCAAAGGCCACGCCTCCTTCCGCACCACGAAATAGCTTGGTTAAACTTAGCTGAAAAGCACCAAACATGGGACGTAGAAAAGTGTAAGAAGGTTTTGTTCTCTGATGAGAAAAAATTTAACCTGGATGGTTTAGATGGCTTCCAACATTAATGGCACGATAAGGATATCCCACCGGAGACATTTTTCTAAACGACACAGTGGAGGAGGTTCCATCATGATCTGGGATACTTTCTCCTTCCATGGAACAATGGAGCTTTAGGTTATATAGGGGCGTCAAACAGCAGCTGGCTACATTAGCATATTGGAGAAAGCATCCTTATTGACTGAAAGCTCTCGCTTGTGTAGAAGTGACTGGATTTATCAGCATGACAATGCTGCAATTCATAATGCCCGCAAAACAAAGGACTTTCTCATGGAGAATAACATGATTTTTTTGTACTATCCAGCGTATTCAAAATCTTTGATTCTAGCCCTTAAAACTATTAAGATCAGTTGGCTTGAAACATGGTCAAGTAGTGGCAACTGTTTCAAATACAGATGGTTGTCTTATACGACATATTATGAATAGGAGTGGAGTTTATGAACCGCAGTTTAAGAAAATAGTAAAGTGTAATTATTGGATTATTATACACATAGCCTGATTTAGATCTGGAAGGCCATTTGTAGTTTGTAGCTGCATCAATCTTATGTGTATATTGTGCGATTTTCCGACGCCATTTGTTCTTATGCATGTCTAGCCGGTTTAGTTGTCGAACGCCTTAGCTGCCAAAGCCACTAGCCATAGTGTACGATTAGTGTTCAGTTAACGACAGGTCCGAGCCACTCGGATCCAGACGCACCCTACATCACCCCCTCTCCGCTGCCTTTAGTCTGAGCCTCTCACATGAAGGCCTTTTTTCAACTGGAAAAGGGTAAAACAGGAATTCAACGAACACCAATCCTCCTCTGAGCATAGATTTGCTATATCTCCAGAAGGTTCACTTGATGTAACTCCAGTGACTGTCCAGCTACATGATTGAAAAAAGAAGCAGCAGGAAAAATGCAGTAGAAGCTAAAATATTCAGAAGTTTACGTTTCTTACTGCGTCAAGTTTTAGCATTATGTGGTCATAATGATAAGAGGAGAACTTCCTGCCGTTGATGGAGCTTCTGGAAGAGGAAGATCCTGAGTTGATGGCCTACTTGTCAAAGAAAACCACATTCACATCAACTCAGGCTCAAAATGAAATAATGGAGATGTTCAGCCATCAAATACTGAGAAACATAGCCCACGAAGTGCATCAAAGTAAAATTTTTGCATTTATGGTTGATGGCACTCAAGATATTACAGGTGTAAAACAGGAAGCAATATGTGTACGATACGTAGATGAGAACCTTGACGTCTATGAGACATTTCTTGGTTTGTACAGTGCTTCCAATACAACTGGTGAAACAATATCCTCGACTATACTTGATGTACTGACCAGACTCAATTTACCACTGTCAGGATTAAGAGGACAAACTTATGATGGAGCTGCTAACATGATTGGTGCATAAAGTGGATGCCAGGCAAAAATAAAAGAGAAGCAACCGTCAGCTTTGTTTTTCACTGCAAAGCACACAAGGCTAATTTATTAACGCAACATGCAGTTGAAGCTTGTGAATGTGTTCGAGATTCTATCCAGTGGGTACATGAACTTGATGTCTTGCTTTAGAGGTCAGGAAAATAGAAGACAATCTTTAAAAATATTGTATCGTCAGACAGCCACAATGGTCCAGTTAAATACATCCGCCCACTGTGTTCAAGACGCTGGTTGTGCCGCCTATCTGCAACTACATGTGCTAATGGTCACTACAGTGACAGTGTTGATTCTTTGTTTGAATTATCAAATGAAAAATCAGATGTAGCAGTGAAAGCACGAGGTCTGCTGGACAGATTTGACAAAGGAAAGATAGTTTTAGGATTGTTGATGACTCAGCTTTCATTAGCTGTATTAGAGGAACAAAATCGTGTATTCCAAGCAAAATCAGAGACAGTATCTGACATGATTGAAGCATCTGCAATGACAGTTGAGCAATTGCGGGTATTGCGAACAGGGGAAAATCACAACAAGATATTTCATGAAGCTGAGAAAAAGGTAACTTCCCTAGATCTGGTGCGTATTGAAATACCACGCATTCGCAGACTCCCCAGAAGGATCACAGGTAATGGCTCAGCACACCATTTTGCAAAAGCTAAAGATTACTACAGAAGCTAATATATTGAATTTGTGGAGACAGTCGTAGAACATCAGACTACTAGATTCAATGCAGACAACAATGACTTGAGGCAATATCTGGCACTTGAGAACATGATCACATCTTGCAAGATTGACAACTCGGTTATAAACTTCTATCCAGAAATCTCTGCACAACGGCTCGAGTTTCAGTCGCTCATGTTCAAAGGAGCAACAAAAGCAGTATCTCTGAAAGCTGCGAAGGATACTTACTTTAAAATGCATCAAACAAGCCAGCAGATGTTTAGTGAAGTGTTTCTTCTCATGAAAATTTTGCTTGTATGTCCAGTATCCAGCTGCGAATGTGAACGCAGTTTTTCTGCATTAAGACGGTTGAAGACGTGGTTAAGGTAAACTATGTCTCAGTGCTGTCTTAACCATGTGACAGTTTGTCACACTCACAAAGATAAGGTCGACAAGATAAATATAGAAGGACTTAAGAAAAAATTCATAAACAGATCATCACAAAGGAGGTCTACGTTTGGGAACATGTAGACTAGAGGACTAAATGAATCTTACTTCGATGAAAAGTATGAATGTTCTACATTGTATTGATGTGTAATTTTCAAGAGTTCGCAAAGAGATTTTAATTATTTTTATCAACCAACATGAACAGTTTTTCAGTAGATATAAACTTATCAAGGGTAATTCCCAATTTTATTAATATTTGAAAACGTAATTCATGCATTGAAAGTTATAAGTAACCTTGTCAAGTATAATGGCCATCTTTTATACTGTGCAGTGTGCAAGAATAATTTCGTGTGGCAGCTAATTTGTGACACATTTATCTTTATTCTATTAACATTTTGAAAACTGTTCACAACACCTCACTTATACAAACCTACATGGAGACCTTGAAGTATCGTGGCAACAAGATTACTCTGTGACCGCATGTTTACAGCTTTCAGGTTCACGTAATCAGAGATTACCAATTTGCAAATTGAACAGTCCACGTAAGTGGCTGCAAAAATTATCCCCCCATCGGGTATAAAAAATCTAAGCCCTTGCATCTCATGCCTTAAATATTCTGTTGTTGTTTTGAATTAAGCACAAAGCTACACAATGGGCTTTCTGTGCTTTGCCCACCACGGGTATCGAAACCCGGATTTTAGTGTGGAAGTCCGCAGACATACCGCTGAGCCACTGGGGGGCTTAAATATTCTAACATTCTGACAGCCAATGTCTGGGTCAGTCAAAGGGCAGTTGCTCTAAGCATTACGATTGATTTCTTTAGCCATTCAAGCGCAAGTTGACTCTATGACCTGTTACTGAGCCTAAGTCGTAACTTTAAGCTTAGATTTTTCGTCAGCCTACTGTAATCAAGAAACATGCATTTTGTTTAGACCGCACGAAACATTGTGTGATAATAACAGAAGTGAGAGTTTCACAATTTTCCACCTTCTTTATCTCTGTGGTAATCCAAACTACCACATATATTCCGTAGATGTGTTCTACTCAACTCTTATTTCACATATCATATTTCTTTGCAATTCATTAAGAAATGTCTGAGATATAGCATTTCCAATTTAGACTGAGTTGTTTTTTTTGCGCCATAAGTACTTCAGTTTTATTTGAAAGAAAATATATTTCATGTTAATGGTTGTTTTTATTTTGCTTTATTTCAAATTTTGTATATTGATACATTCTTTCAATCTACAATTAGGAGTTTTATTTATTCTAGATATAAGCCACATGTACAAAGTTGTTCAACGTAAGCCACTTAAATTTAATCAAACATTTTGTATACTCCTCCATAAGCGTTCGTGTGAGTTTTACAACACCGTTTTTTAGATTTTTTATCATTCGAATTAAAGGCGATTCATTTGGAGCAGCGAAACTACAGAGTGAAATTACTTACAGTTTATTAGTCCTATGACTTATCCCAGACGAGTCTGAAATTTATTATGTTACATATTACGATTTCAACTAATTTAAAGTAACCTGAAATTTGAATTTGAATTTAAAAGTCAATTGAATATCGATATGTAAAATTCATGATATTTTTCAAGAAGATTAGTACATATATTTTTCTTTCTTAACACAAATATATTTTAATATAAAAACAAAAATATAGTTTATAATAACGGTTTTCACAAATAGTGATTTATATATAAAAGTTTTACAAACAATAATGAGTCTTCTGTCTGGTCCAGAACTGAGTATTTTAGCGACGATTCACACGGAACTAGTAAATTCTATTTTGATACGCAGGTACAATTCCCTTAACGCGAAGTCAACTAGCTTCTTCACACGTGTGCTTTTTCCCCGAGATATCTAATGTCCTCGTAGAAATACTAATGTCCAAAGTTAATTTTCTGAAGTTAAATGGTTTTTAGTGTTCAAAATCTGGCCGAATACTTGTAGTTTTCCGATTAATAAACTTTTACTACAGTTATAGTTTCAAAGGTTTATAAGTATACTAACAGTAGCAAACCACCAGTATCTAATGTCTCTCCGCGTGTTGCAGTTTATAAACTTTAAGGTGATGTTTCTGAAAGTTCCTTGACAATAATATTGGTAATCTCTAGTATTTTACATACGGATATAATCTACAGTAAAGTTGTCCATTAACTTCCCCTGGGAGATCACTTAAGTGTCAACAAGACATGTCACAAATTTTTGAGATATTTCTTGTCAAGATGTTTCTTCGTTTTTTTTTAATTTATCATACATCTCAATTGATTTGAAAACCTAACCCGAAAGTTCCCGTTATTCTTTTGAAACCTATCCTTTCTTTCAAAGAATTCGGTTTTTATCGGTTTGAGTCTGCAGACATGCTGCCTTGCCACTGTGGGCATCTTGTTATTATTAATTGTGTTGGGTCTTTTCCAAAAACACAGGATGTGTACTGATGCACTTTCACGAACTATGTAATAATTATGATGGTAAAGATATTTGTATCGATTGTGTTACATACTATCATGATGACTGAATTTATATAATTCTTTGATAACACCAATTTTAATTCCCTGAAGATATTATATAATTTCAGTTGTGAAAAACTGACGTGTGATCAGTGAAGAGTTAACTAGTTGCCCGTAAAGTAAATTGTGCTGATATCAAATCAAAATTAATTCACTCATCGTGAACCGTGGATAAGATATCAAGGAAGTTTCTGATAAGAGAGAAGACTCGATGTTGTTTATAAATTTGTAAAACTTTTGTTGCATGGTTATTAGAAACAGTATTATTGTTTGTATATTAAAATATATTTGGTTTTAGAAAGTAAACTGCGCGTATCAATCTTGTTGATAAATATCATAAATTTGATATATATCAACATTTAATTAACTTCTGAATTTAAATTATTATATTCCTTAGTTTCAAACTATTTGAAATTATAATATGTGATATACTAAATCAGAAGCTCGTCTCTGATAAATTATAATACATAAAAATTAGTAGTTCGTATCTCGTTGCTCTACTTTGAAGTTGTGGGTGCGCTATTCGATCAGGCAAGAATAGTCTAATAGGTGGCGGTGAATGAGATTCTCTTCCATCTGTTTCTCTATATTCTATCGGTTCAAATTTGGGGAGTGCTAAACATGAATGATCCTTAAATGCAGCCATGCGCAAAAAGTCTTAGTTAGCGCTACTTAAAGTTCAAAGTGAAGGCGGTATGAATTATTTATTCAGATATGTCTACTGTATATTTTTGGTTGAAGACGGAAACAGACGAATAGTTCGTTATTACTAAATTTAGTATTTCCAGATGAATTCATGTCACATTGATGTTAGCAGATTTTAATTTAATCTCTATTTGAAACTTAAATTCTTTGTGATTTTCGTTTGAATGTTTAAGATTCAATGTTGAAATAAAAGTGTTGCATATATAAATAAAAACAACATTACAATGGCGTGAATTAAAAAGAGAATGTACGAATGGTAGTATGTTAATAATGTGTAACTTTTATTATGTGTATCAGGCTGATTTTTTGTGCCATGTTTGTAGACAAAAAACTGCTCTTGATTTAGTGTAAAAACAAAAGTCCTAAATAAAATGTTAAAAGCTTGATCACGTATAAAGTTTTCAGTGGTGTGGTTATTATTTTAAAATATTCAAAAAAGTTTCACAACAACTCATTCTGGCCTCGTCAGCTGTTGAACTCACGTGCAATTAAAACTTTCCTCACAAAATAATTGACAGTTAACATGACACAAATACTTTAAAATTATTTCACGCAAAAAGAAACTTGCTTGAGAAACGAAAGAGAATAGTTATCCAAATGGTCCACTGCGATATTATTAGAATCTGGAAAGAAGAGCGGTAACGGTGTAGAAATACTTCTCACAAAGCTAGTTATTAAATATGACGTAATTAAACACTGAAGTGATGCGCACTAAAATCTCTGTTACTTTTATCTTCTTTTTTTTTATCAATGAGCGTATACGTATAATGCTTGAACTATATAAATACGTGTGTTTATTACAATTAAGAAACAGAAAATGATATACTATTATTTTTATGTTGTGTATAATTCTGCAAAAGTTTGTAATAAAAAGCTTAAAATGGCTAGCAGAAGCAACATAATATATATATACTAGCGTTCAGCAAGTTAGAAATGATTGAGCAAGTGCTAATACCCCCACACTATAGTATACCCCTTACATTTCATAACTAACTGAAATGAATAAATCTTCCGAAATGAAACTTGACAAACAAAGAGGCAGAAAAGTGCATTTCAGGCAGTCAAACGTCCGTAAGTTCCTTTTGAGACAAATCAAAATTAAGAGATCACTCATCAAATGAGTTCGTTGCATATTCATAGAATAATTATCGGTAAACAAAAAACTGAACGAGAGATACCTGCGCTAGCCGTCCCCAATTTAGCAATGTAAGACTAGAGGAAATGCAGCTGGTCATCATCACCCACCGCCAACTCTTGGGCTACTCTTTTACTAACGAATAATGGTATTGACCATCAGATTATAACACTCCCAAGGGCGAAAGGGCGAGAATGTTGGGTGTAACAAGGATTCTAATCGGTAATCTTAGGATGACGAGGCGAGTGCTTTAACCACCTGGCCAAAGTCACTTACATTAACAACTGCTAAGATACAGAAAAGCCATTACGTCTTGTTAACATTACGTCCTAATAATGGCTTTTATATTATGTTACTTAGCAAAAGAAGTATAACAAAATATTCTTGTTCGTCTACTCACTAAAAATATGAATTAAATTGCATAGACAACAAAACTGGAATAATATTTGTTTATTTTTTAACTTAGAGTATCCGTTGATTAAAGAGAAATATTTTGTTTTATTTAAAACGTTTGTGATATAACAGAAAATAACTTAATTTAGATTAGTTGGTTGGATTTTTTCGGAACAAATCAAGTAGACTTTCTGCGCTAAACAACAGGTACAAGCGTAAAAAGCCTGAAAATACATTTAACTGATTATAGTCCGAAATTAACAGATTCACGAAATGTTTGGTAAGGTAGAACGAAATGTATATATATATACCCTGCTAGTACAGCGGTAGGTAAGTCTGCGGATTTACAACGCTTTTTAAAAAATTAAGATGATATAGCTGGATGATGTTTTATTACTCCATTTCCATATTCAAGAAACTTCTAAATTACTAATGTATTGCTATAGCCGCATAATCTTGTTCACATACAAGGGCAAATTTACAATACAATTAAATCGTTTAGATTACAGATTAAGAACATTACTTCATGAATGGATAATGTAAAAGACTAACTAGAAATTGCTTTGGTAGTAGCTAAAGAAAGAGCCTAGGTCAGATATGTAATGCCGTTCTGTTACTACTTGTACACTAGTGCAAACGATTATTGTTTACCTAATTATAAAATACCTAAGATAATGAGAAAAATATTGCACAATATACTTTTATACGATATTTTCTCATATAGTATTGGGTCTCCTCCACGACAATGGCAGGTCTACAGACGCACAACCCCAAAATTCAAGATTTCCTTGAGACAAACAAACCAGGACCCCCAAAAATTTGCTGCGACAGAAAAGAAACAACCAAATATTTTGTGCTGCCATCTAGTGCTTACTATTGGTTCTATCTCTGTCTATATGCTCATAAAAATATTATCTTCTTTTGCAGGTAGCCGTATTTGGTTCAGTAATTCTTCTGAATAACAAGCTATATTTTTATTCTGAAAACTACAGACAGTTTAATCTCTATATTTTCTTCGTATGCATTCAACAGAATAATGAATCAAACGAATATTTGATATTAGATCAAGTAACCGTCCCCTGGACGGAAGTTACTTAAATTCATGATTAATGAAAATTTATCTCAGGACACGAAAAGTTGTTTCTCTTACATGAAATTGTTTAAAAAAAAAACGCCCATAAAAATTGTAAAACACAAAATGAAAGACCGTGAATTTGCTTATGTTTTCACATGGGCGCAACAAACCTTCATGTCAATTTTGATGAAGCTCCATAAACAGAACAAAGTAGTGGTAAAAACCGCAAAGTGCAAAACTGAACATTTGTATTACTCTCGCATGAACTTAAAGAATCTGCATAAGAATTTTGGTGAAGATCTATCCACACCCTGCGAAGTAAGTTCGTGGACATACAAAACACAATACTATTATATTTATCGTCTCCTTTTGAGATTACAAAGTGCCTTCAACAATTTTAATACGAAAACAAAAACAATAATGATGCATTAAAATTATATAATTGATAAAATTCCTGATAATTAACAACATTAATATATATATATATATATATATATATTAAGATAAATTAAAATTATTAATTATACGTATGAAACAAAGTACAATAAGCGTTTTGATTAACATAATATATATTTCTTTCTCTACCAACTTACTGTCCATAAATTTGTTTTTCACAAAATCTTTTTTCGTGGTTCTAATCTTTGTCATTTATTGTACAAATAGAAGGTGACCTCTTATTCTTTATTGTCACTTGCCGTCTAATTACTGGTAGAGGCATTTCTAGCTACATGATCGATGGAATCCACTGATGGCTTCATCCTTGGTGACATATTGAATCTCGTCATAAAAACGCGGCCAGGGCAGCAGGTTAATTTCTTTTCAATGAAGTCTTCTCTGAAGCTGACCACTTATCCGTTTAACTTGCCAGTGTTTTTCTGGAGATAATTAGAATGTACAACCGATGGTTCAGACCGTTTAATTTTATGGATTATTCATTATTGGTTGAATGTTTTCATTATCTAGTGTTTCAATTCTTATTACCCTTGGAAATCCATGACTCTGTAATGCTATTGTCACGTTGTGTAAAGGAATTTCCTTGCCACAAACTCAGAAACTGTTTGAAGCAAATCTTTCCTCACATCCATGTTCCTACATACATTCTGTTCCCAATATGCACATTTCAGTATCAATTACCAACAAATCATGTTTTGTAAATGAATTTTAAACCACGAGGACGACTTAAAATTATACTCTTGCTAGAAGTTTACGAGTATTCGCTGATTACATCAACCCATACTCTTTCTGTACCTGTCATTATCGGATCAGGTCAAGTAATGGTAACAGTAAAACAAGTGTCAGTCAACATGTTTCAAGACTTTATAAATCCATTGACTCTTGGATCACTTTCTTTAAGTGAAGCACTCCTGATTTCAATTTTAGTAGATTGGGTTTTCTCACAATCAAGATATTGCTTATTTGATTTATTATCAATGGCTGATTCATCACAGTCCCTCATACATCACTCAAATTTCCACACATAGAGCAGTTTTCTTTTTTTTGTCATCGTTTGGAAACAGTATCTATTTCTAACAATTCTTTTATACTACCCTGACAATATAAACTGTTAAGTTACAATTAAAACGTATTCTGTTCTCTGAAATACTTCTTTGATTTTGAGTTAATATATATCTAATTAGTCCTATCATTAGTTCTGTATCTCCATCAAAACATGTTGATGTTTTCAATTTCCACACTGCTTGACCTAACGATCACTTTATTCCTGGATCACGAATTTACACAAGGGGATTCGATAGCATCAGTCCGAACTCTATATTTTTGTGATGTAAAAAAATATGCTTTTGTAATTATAAGGCAAGTGCTTATAATGTGTAACGTTTTTACATAATCTACATCCTTCTAACTTGAAACAGTCGCATTCCAAGACTTATGTTGAAACTTTATAGCTGGAAGTCCGAAGCCACATTGCTGCTGTAAGGTTACTTAGGCTGGATTCTTTGCAGTAGGTGTTTGTGACTTGTTGGCGATAAATTTCAACAAAAAACAAACAACAATACAGTACATTTCTTTGAAAATAATATAATAACACAAGTCAAAGGTACACGCAAGTATTTATTAAACTACTGGTTATCACAGTTGTATCCAGACCTGTAAATAGTTGTCTCTTTTTCTTCTACTTTTGAATACAAGTGATAAGACGAATTGTTTTCTTCTCTGTTATTACAATACAGCCCGTCGTCATTTTACGTTAAAAAAATCGCTCTTTATCGCTAATATCACAATCATGTAGTTTAGATCTAAATGATAATCTTCAAAAGCGTATTTCTACTACGACAGAAGTCTAAATTCATATAGTTTCTCTCATTATAGTAAAGATAGTTCTTTTACCGCCTGTTTCGAAACTTCTGCATATTTTAAAGGTGTTTTCTTGTATCTACCTAAGTTATCTAAAAATATATTGAATATTTAAAAAACACAGTAAATTAATTAAAAATTAAGTACATTTTTTTGTTCGATCTCCCAAATATTTGAGCTATAGAAAGAAATTAATATAATATTTTTAGTCTAGTTCTTTGCTATGCACAGTTTTTTCGTAGTTTTAACTCATTGTTTTTCTTTATGGAAAGCGTTCTGAAGTTTGATCAGTTTTCTGAAGCCCTGGGTCTTCGTCATATGATCCCAAATGATCCTTTAGTGCCACACTATTCTTTGGCAGATCTTTGAATGGTTTCACTTAAGTGTCACAGATTAATAAAGATTTCGCCTTCTCATCTATTCAGTTGCTACTCCTGATTGCTCAGTGGAAGGTGTAAAAAGTTTCCACTAAAACTCTAGTTATAAAACCCACAGTTTACAGCACTAAAGTATAAAGTGTAAGTGTATTAGAGGAAGGTAAAAAAGCAACATCTGCACAGGAAAAACCTTGTAACTTACTGCGAAAACAAGTACTTAACTTGTAATTGAAAGGAAGTCTCCAGAGAATCAGAATGAAAACATTGGCAAAGGCTTATGGACAAAGGCAACCCAAGTCTGCTTATGTACTTATGGACCAGCAAGTCTGCTTACGTATGTATGGACTAGTTACAGTCTTGACCCCATTCCTTCTAAACGGAACTGGGAACTATCTGTATGACAATCAAATAGCAAGAAAGAAACGAAGCTAGGTCAGAGAGAACTTAATGTGTTCCAGTTTTCCACTAGGATCAGTAAAAGGAAGTACATAAATGGTAGTTAATCAGTCAAAGTTTAGATGAAGCCTAGGGATCAGGAAATTGTAAGGACACATTTTAATCTACAAAAACGTAGTTCGGTCATTACCTGGAGTAAGAATACGTGGTTTTTACCGTATCTTACGATCTCTTCCAACCTATCCATTTACCTAAATTTTAATTAATTAAACTTCATCTAGCTTTTCATTTAAACATGTATTTTCGATATCCAGTGTCAGGTTTCGGCCATTATCATCATTTTAACATCGCATTCCTTTGATCTTTTGAGTTATCATTTAAATTTTCAAGTTTCTGTGAGACCTTCCGTACATCAAGGAAACTGACATTTTTACCAAAACTAAGACTCTCGAATTTAGTCTGATTCTTTCCATAATTTAATCCACAAATGAAAATGCATTGCTTACCAACATACCTGATATGTGAGAACTCATTCTGTCTGTTTGGGTTGGCCCTGTAGTCACTATAGTTCAGTAATTCCATTTAGCTTTACAGTGTGTGTGTGTTTTTCTCACAGCAAAGCCACATCGGGCTATCTGCTGAGCCCTTCGAGAGGAATCAAATCCCTGATTTTAGCGCTGTAAATACGTAGACTTACCGTTGGAAGAGTTGAGTGTGCAGGCGCTTTGACAATCTTCCACCTAGACCCTTTTGAAGAAATCTAAGAATGAGTTGCAGATGAGATGATGTAAGAACTACTAATCAAATGTCTCATCATTATCTGCATTATTACTACACAGTAAAAATATCAAATGTGTTAACACACTCAACTAGTGCACTATATTCCAAAGTCCGATAAAAGCGTTCTTGATTCTGGATTCTCTAAAGGATAAAACAGATCTCGAGAAGGCATAAGCAGGAAGAGCTTTAGTCTCTGATGGCTTCCATAAGTGTAATTATACTTTATACATCGGCCCTAATGGTGTTAACCAACTTATGGATTTTCTTTTCTGCCACCTCCACCACGCTAGAATCTACAAAACAATGAGAGAACTTCTACCTTTATGGCAGGAGTATCAATTGTAAATAAAAGGAAATGGACTTATGACTTCCCAGTGTCTGAGACTCTCACCAATCAAAGGACTCCAGGAGCAATAACAGACCATGAGTGAGTTGTACATTTTTTATATATATCGAAACTTAATTTATAATTAATTATAGTTTTGTTGTAAAATTTAAAACTTTTTCAGTGAGTCAAGAATGTTTTTATTATTTAATTTTCTATTTCTATGTCAAAAGTATTTGCTTTGTATCGTTTTCTCATACATTATAAAATTGTTTTATGAATAAGTTATTTGTGTTTGTGAGTGTAAAATGAAACGGCCATTTCCTGTTTGTTAATTTTGTTGCATTCTATTATATAAACATTGTAGTGTGAGTCATTTCTCTCACTTTACTTTGTATTTTGATTTAATGTCAGATGTTTCATTTGGTAGTTCTCTTTTATTTCGTATTTTGTTGAATTGTACTGGCAAACTTTGCGCATTCAACGTTAAAACGTATGAAATCAATTATTATTATGTATAAAGAGTTTTCAGTTTGTTTCTTTTTAAAATTAGACATTGTATTGTATTATTGGTTGTAAGCCCACAGCTACTACATGGTGTTCTAATTCGGTTTTTAAAGTTGTAAGTCTGCAGTATATCAAACTACTCTCTTCTAAAGGGAATAGGCACCAGAGGTAAAACACTTTTTTCATGTATCGTTTTTCTGATCAAATGTATTTAGCTTTTATGTTACCATACGTCCAAAGAGTATTTTTCTTTATTGACTTAATACGTGATATATGATTTCACATTTTAATTGTAGCGAATAATGATCTATTATTTTTATTCTGAGTCGTATTGACAGAATAAATTCACATATTTCAGTTTAGTGCTTTGCTTAATGGTTGTGCCATCATGGGAACGAACGAAAATTTATGTGCTCCTTGACTATGTCATGGGTTGAGTAGTCATTGGATTTAAAGTAAAATTTAACTGTTGTCTTGAGGACAAGTTTGAAACTGAGGAAGGAGAAAAAGTATAGTATCTAAGTTATATCATTCACTATGTTCTATAAAAATGACCAGTAGCATGATAGCAGTGATCATTATTTTTATATCGAATGTTTCCAGCTAGTGCAAAAGCTTGATCTACAGTAGTTCTGCTTGTTTTCTGAAGAGGATAGGTTAATGAAAAGCCATCTTGTTTGAAGAAAGCTGTTAATAGATTCGTGTCTCAAGATGCCTGATATAGGTATTAAAACTCTTATTAAAAAAAAAAGTAGAGAACAACGTTTTGACCTTCTTTGGTCGTCTTCAGGTTAACAGACATATTTCCAGATTTAATAAGAAATGACACTCCAGTGTCTCAACAACAATTATGCATAATGTTTTTCTTGTTTTTCCTTTGTTTTTACATATAGATAATCAATGAAAATAAGGGAAACAGGTATTTTTTGCCTAATTTATAGCTGTGTATATGTGTAGTATGACAAGATATCGAAGCTTAAAGTTATATATGTGTGTATGTGTGTGTAATAAATGAAAAACGCATTTAAAATACATATATGATTACTATTATTAAAAGGTTAGCAATTGTATATCATGCCATTCTGCCTCTGATACGTTAAATATGAAATATATTTAAGCTATTGATTGTTTGGATGAAAGTCTCAAGCACAGAAACTTGTCTTCAAGTTATAAATTTCATTTATCAACAGAATTATCATGTTGCATTAAAATTAAAGGTCATTGTGTTATAAAAATACGAGAAAAACGTTAATTAAGACAGTGTAACTACAAACTGCGGTAGAAAAGAATTAGTCAGAGAAAGGCTGCAATAGTCGTAAAACCTGTCTTAATGTCTCGTTTGAAGGCTGTATAAGCAACCTTTCGGAAACTCTGCCTTGAAGCATTTCATATTCCATTATCATATTTATCAAAAAAAATTTCTGTTTTGGCAACTGGCAAATAAATCATTCTCAGACAGTGTCTACATTCGTTACAATAACTCATAAATGAAACTCAGATCACCACAGAATAGAGTCTCTTGCGTTTCGATTAACTGGGACCAGATTGTATCTGAGATAATTACTTTTAATTACCTGAGGTAAAGATGATTAATGGCCTTCGATTTTTCCAATCATTTTCCTAATTCATTATCCGAAGTCCGATCATCATTCAAGGTTCGTGTATTTCCTTATAAAAACATAAAATGAAACTGATTCTTTGGTTGATTTCGTTTAACAATAAGTTTTAGAAAATTGGGCTTAGCCTATTGGTTAACGCACAATACTGTGGGTTTGAAGGTTCAGGATTCCAACTCTAACATAAAGGCTGAACCTACTATAAGCGGTTTACCTGTGATAGACAATATCATAATTCCAGTAATGGAAGCTGTGTAGAAAGTGGCTGTCTTTCTTCTAGTCTAGAACTCTAAATTAAGGTTGACTATGTTTGAAGTATTTTGCTTGATGTGACCATTTAACCAATACATTAGTATGTTATTTAGGTTAAAAATACCGAGTACAAAGTTTACATATTCAAGCTTCCTAAATAGTGAGGCATGAGATTCACAAATATCTCCAAAGGTCATCCGCAATTTTGGATTTTCTGCTTTAGCTTCTGGTTCTTGGCTATATTATATGGGGCTGTTATGATAAAGTAAATTTTATTATAATAGAGCTTGCGAAATATACGTCCAAGACTTCGATCTCTACTATTGCACCAATCGTCAACAGTCATAATTGGGTAGGCCCAATATGGCCAGGTGGTTGAGGCACTCGACTCATAATCCGAAGATCGCGGGTTCGAATCCCCATCAAACCAAACATGCTCGCCCTTTCAGCCGTGGAGGCGTTATAATGTGTATATCAATACTATTATTCGTTGGTAAAAGAATAGCCCAAGAGTTAGGGGTAGGTGGTGATGACTATTTGCCTTCCTTCTAGTTTTTCACTGGTGAATTTGTGGCGACTAGCGTAAATATCCTCGTATAGCTCTAAAAGCGAAATTCAAAATAAACTTTCATTGATAACTGCCTCTACACAGAAATACTTCAATAAAATCTACTCTGTGATGTAATGCTGTGATTACAGCTCATTTTAAAACTGGTATTTTTTATAAAATCCTATTTATCATGGATGGTGAACATGATTGGATGTCAAGCATGAGTGCATTATTATGAAAATGTCAGAAGAAGCCGCAGGCTTGTCTTTGGGCAGTAGGAACTGAAAGTTTCCGCTTGTGTATAATCTTTTAAAATGTTTAAGTACATTATCATTTAACATTTTAAATGCAGTTTTAAACTGTCATAACTATAAATCTTGTGTTTTATAAAAGTATTTACCTAAGTATATATATCATTTGTTGTAATATTTTCTGGTTTTATCTTGAACAGTCTTCGATTTGCTTCATAGAGTTGATAACAATACTTGTTTTATAATTACTTAAAGATAGTTCGAGTTTTCAATCGTAGCCTAACCGTGTTAAGCGTCGTTAGAGGTTGATTCTATCTTTACATATACAAGCTATATGTTACAGACATACAAACCACGTGATAATATGTGCTAACATGTGAGCACTCAAACGGGAAATTAGTCATCATCACTGTATTCAGTGAAGATTAAATACCAATGTAGTTAAGGTAAACATTCGTCGACATATTTTTATCACGTAATTTATAATATCATGTTCGCTTCACTTCACTTTACTAATACAGCGACAATCCACTGATGTTTGGTGTAAAAACACAAGTTTCAGTGAAACAGTGACAGGGTAAAACAATTACCATGCATAAGGCCTCAATATATATTATTGACTTAACGTTTCTCTCTACAGGGTTTTTGTACTGTTTTCTATACGTTCCCATGTTCAAGTGATATTATTACTGCCACACTAAATGTAGACTATTTTCGTGAATGCTTTATATTTGAATATATATTGCTCCCCGCTAGTACAGCGGTATGTCTCTGGATTTACAACGCTAACATCAGGGGTTTGATTCCCGTCAGTGGGCTGAGTAGATAGCCCGATGTGGCTTTGCTGTAAGAAAAACACACACACACACACTGAATATATATTACATGATCAAAAGTATATGGACAACCGACCATCACAGCTATATGTGCTTGTTGAATATCTTATTCCAAAATCATGGGAATTAACATGGAGTTGGTTCCCCCTTTATAGCTATAATAGCCTCCACTCTTCTTGGAAGGCCTTTCACTAAATTTTGGAACATGGCTGCGGGGATTCGCTCCTATTCAGCCACAAGAGCATTAGTGAGGTCGGGCGAAAAGACCTTGCTCGTAGTCGGCGTTCCAATTCATACCAAAGGTGTTCGATGATATTTAGGTCAGGGCTCTGTGCAGGTCAGTCAAGTTGTTCCATTCTAACTTGGGAAAACATTTCTTTATCGACCTTACTTTGTGCACGGGGACATTGTCATGCTGAAACAAAAAAGGGCATTCCTCAAACTATTGCCACAATGTTGGAACCATACAATTCTCTACAATGTCATTGTATGATGTAGCACTAAGATTTCCCTTCACTGGAACTAAAGAACCTACCCAAAACCATTATTCCTCCTCAAAAAACTTTACAGTTGGCATTATACATTCAGGTAGGTAACGTTCTCCTGGCATCCGCCACACCCAGATTCGTCCATCAAACTGCCAAAGAGTAAGGCGTGATTCATCACTCCAAAGAACACGTTTCCATTGCTCCAGAGCTCAATGGTGGTGTGCTTTACACCACTCCAGCCGATGCTTGGCATTGCCCATGGTGATCTTAGGCTTGTGTGCAGTTGCTCAGCCATGGAAAAACATTTCATGAAGCTCCCTACGAACACTTCTTTTGCTGACGTTGCTTTTAGAGACAGTTTGGAACTTCGTAGTGAGTGTTGCAACTGTGGACAGACAATTTTTACGCGCTACGCGCTTCAGCACTCGGCAGTCCCGTACTGTAAGCTTTTGTGACTAGACGTTTCCACTTTACAACAACAGCACTTACAGTTGACCAGGGCAGTTCTAGCAGGGCAGAAATTTGACGAAAGGTGGCATCCTATGACAGTGCCACGTTGAAAGTCACTGAGCTCTTCAATACGACCGGTTCTACTGCAAATGTTTGACTGTAGAGACTGCATGACTGTATGCCAAATATTATGCACCTGTTAGCAATGTATGTGGCTGAAATAGCCGAACCCACTAATTAGAAGGGGTGTCCACATACTTTGGGCCATGTAGTGTATAATGCTTGTTGTTATACTGTGGTACTAATTTTCCACGACTTCCTCTCGAGTATTAGGGTAGGATGCAATTTTTATAGGGTTTTTATTCATTTCTATCAAGACAGATAAAACATATGTATTTTTTGATACCATGTTTTGTTGTTATGAAATTACAAAAAGCAGAGAAAGTACGAAACTACAGCACTTTCAACGAATGAATGTTCATAATGTTGAGAGGCCTGGCATGGCCGAGCGCGTTAAGGCGTGCACTCGTAATCCGAGGGTCGCGGGTTCGCGCCCGCGTCGCGCTAAACATGCTCGCCCTCCCAGCCGTGGGGGTGTATAATGTGACGGTCAATCCCACTATTCGTTTGTAAAAGAGTAGCCCAAAAGTTGGCGGTGGGTGGTGATGACTAGCTGCCTTCCCTCTAGTCTTACACTGCTAAATTAGGGACGGCTAGCACAGATAGCCCTCGAGTAGCTTTGTGCGAATTCCCAAAAAAACAAAAAACAAATCATAATGTTGAGCCATATCAATAATTTAAGGGAAGGCGTAATTCCAGCAAGGTCGAAAACATACCACACAATCAGCTACTAGTAGAATGCTGGAAATAATTAAAAGGGCTGAATAGCTTGCTATTGGAAATTACAAATCGTGAGATTACAGCAGAAGGTTTAACTTCCTTTGTCAAAACTTTCAAGTATTTGGGTATACAAGTGTTCTTTTGTTTGTTTTTGAATTTCGCACAAAGCTACTCGAGGGCTATCTGTGCTAGCCGTTCCTAATTTAGCAGTGTAAGACGAGAGGGAAGGCAGCTAGTCATCACCACCCACCGCCAACTCTTGGGCTACTTTTTTACCAACGAATAGTGGGAATGACCGTCACATTGTAACGCACCCACGGCTGAAAGGACGAGCATGTTTGGCGCGACGGGGATGCGAACCCGCAACCCTCGGATTACGAGTCGCACGCCTTAACGCACTTGGCCATGCCGGGCCATACAAAAGTGACACCAGAAACATGTTCACAATACTCTTTCAAACTAAGTAGTTAAGGCACTAGACTCGTTGGCCTGGCATGGCTAAGCGCGTAAGATGTACAACTCGTAATACGAGGGTCGCGGGTTCGCGCCCGCGTCGCGCCAAACATGCTCGCCCTCCCAGCCGTGGGGGCGTTATAATGTGACGGTCAATCACAATTCGTTGGTAAAAGAGTAGCCCAAGAGTTGTCGGTGGGTGGTGATGACTAGGTGCCTTCCCTCTAGTCCAGTGGTTCCCAAACTGGGGGTAATTTAACAATTTATCGGGGGTAATGGAGGGGTGACAGAAAAAAGTTAAAATTCTGAAAATCAAGAAAACATTGAGGTAGTTGGTATTAGGATTAATGTTAACTTAGTCTTAGTATGTAAAGTTGTAAATTAAACCTATTTTAAGTATGTAATAAAGTTAAACCAAATAAAAATAAACATCAAAAACTAATGTACAGTAGTAGAAAAGAAAAAAATGTGTGTGTAACCTAAAAGTATTTTGACAAGTATGCTTCAGAACACAAGTCACTCAGTAACCCTGATGACTCATCGACGTGTCCAGTACGCGTCACTCACAGCCTGAGGTTGCCTCTATTTCACACTGTCAGTTTCTATGTGAGTATCAGCCGAGGTAGACAAATCCTGGTATGTATGTGTACTGCCCTGTACAGTATAGTTAGTATTTACCTACTATTATATCATTCCTATGCTGAATAAGCTCTTTTAATGCTATCTAAAATGTCATGAAAAAATAAATAATAAGTTCACATTGTTCACACTTTTTTATGCAGTTTTTTTTTCTGCAGATTAAACAATAAAATGTCTAAAAAGCGCACCTACTCTGACGCCTTTCTTCGCTATGGCTTTGTAAATTTACCTTCTGGTGGAGAGGATCGGCCACAATGTGTAGTGTGTCACAAAGTGTTGACAAATGAAAGCCTCAAGCCATCAAAACTCTCAGCTCACCTCCAGAAGTGCCATCCAAATCTTCAAAATGAGGATCAAGCTTATTTTCAGTGCCGGGCTGTAGCACTGCAGAATATTCAGTTCGGTTCATCTGGAATTCAAGCCCAAAAGCTTCAAGCTGCGGTCGAAGCATCTTACTTTGTTGCATATAAAGTTGTCGAACAACAAAAATGCCACACCATTGCAGAGAATCTGATTATGCCTTGTGCATACGAGATGGTAAGCAAGGTATGTGGGGAGGATCAAGCAAAGAAACTGAGTGTCATATCTCTATCAAACAACACAATCCGCCGACGAGTCGATGACATGGCATCAGATATTCTGTCCCAAGTTACAACAGAGATCAAGGAAAGTTCATATAGCAAATCCTCCTTGCAATTTGATGAATCGTGTGACGTAGCCAGTTGTGCTGTTCTCCTTGGATTCGTTCCTTACGTCCACCAGGACAAGATCAAAGAAGAGTTCCTATTATGCGAAGATCTGCTGACAACCACGAAGGGAGAAGATATCTTCAATGTCATCAACAATTTCTTTACCACGAATGGATTGGATCTGAACAGCGTTCAACAGGTAGGGAGAGATGTTTATATAAAGTCTAGATTAGTATAAATACAATAAAGTACATGGCATATAGTCATATAGTTTTATTTATTCTACAAGTAGCTTGTAGTGTAGCTAATATTTTATACATAATTCACAAAAAGGTATCGTGCCTGTCGTACTGAAATACTGAAGTACCAAAATAATTTAAATTAAATTAAAACCATATCATTATAACGCAAAAGATAAGTAAGAAAGACTAACTGACCCAATCTATAATAGTTTTTTTTAAAATCTAGGTCTCCGTCGATGATGGGTCGTAATCGTGGATTACAGGACCTCATACAAGCTGTGAAACCAGAAATTTCTGTAGATCATTGCATCATTCATCGGTACTCTCTTCGATCAAAAAGCCTGCCTGGTAATCTGAAATTAGTGTTTGAAGATGTGTCGAAAATCGTCAATTTCATCAAGTCCAGGGATGTGAATTCGCGCATATTCAGGGAGCTGTGCAAGGAAATGGGAGAGCAGTATCAAGTTCTGCTCTACCACACCGATGTTCGCTGGTTGTCACGAGGCAAGGTTGTACGTCGAGTCATTGAGCTCCGAACGGCTCTTCAGGAATTTGTGAAACAAGAAGAATCTCCTTTTGCTACCAAGTTCACTGATAAGGAGTGGCTTGCTCGACTTTGTTACTTGGCTGACATATTTGTGGAGCTGAACAGCGATAATCTGCAACTCCAGGGCCAAAACACGACTGTCATTGATGCCCATCACACTGTGACTGCATTTCTGGGAAAACTGAGACTCTGGATTCGACGCTTGGAGAAAGGAGTGATCGCTC
Source organism: Carcinoscorpius rotundicauda (assembly GCA_011833715.1). NCBI lineage: Eukaryota > Metazoa > Arthropoda > Merostomata > Xiphosura > Limulidae > Carcinoscorpius > Carcinoscorpius rotundicauda. Next base: position 22,195,631 of record CM022400.1, read on the forward strand.
AGTTTCCCACTCTAAACCACTTTGTTGAGGAGAATAGTTATGATACTGGATCACTTTTACAGACCATCAACAAAGAGATGAGCGACCATTTGAAGGGGCTTGAAAAAAGCATGCAGCACTACTTTCCAGAGAGTGACTTAAAAACAGCCAGTCTTCAGTGGATCATTCATCCCTTTTCTGTACCTGATGAGGCCATTCATGATGAGGATTTCCCTGTAAAGGAGGAGTGGATCACAATGTGAGCAAATGAAGCCTTGAAAGTCAAATTCCAAAACCAAAATGCAGATTCCTTTTTGGATTTCACAACTAGCTGACTCGCCAACTCTGTCCAAGAGAGCCTTGAATTTGTGGTATCATTCTCAACAACGTATCTGTGCTAGAAGGGGTTCTCAACCGTGCTGGGGATGAAAACAAAAAAGAGGACTCGCTTGAATGTTGCAAACGATGCCAGGCTGGCACTTTCAACCACGAAGCCTAGAATTACTTAACTAGCTTCAAGTATGCAACTCCATCCATCCCACTGATGTTCTTGACATCTTTGGCAATGTTCATTAGAAATGCACAATGATTAAATACAATAATTAAAAGTGTAATTCAGAATAAATAAATTGTAAATAAATAAAGTGCAATATATCTCTAGTTTAATTTAGCCATATATATCAATGTTGAAAACATTTTGTGAAAGGGGTAACATGCTTAATGTGGCATGTTAAATTGGGTAACAAGCTGAAAAAGTTTGGGAGCTACTGCTCTAGTCATACACTGCTAAATAAGGGACGGCTAGCACAGATAGCCCTCGAGTAGCTTTGTGCGAAATTCCAAAAAACAAACAAACACTCGACTCGTAATTAGAAGATCGCGGGTTCGAATCTTCGTCACACCACACATGCTCGCCCTTTCAGCCGTGGGGGGGTTATAATGGTATGGTCAATTCCATCATTCGTTGGTAAAATATTAGCCCAAGAGTTGACGGTGGGTGGTGATGACTAACTTCCTTCCCTCTAGTCTTACACTGTTAAATTAGGGATGGCTAGCATAGACAGCCTTCGTGTAGCTTTGCGCGAAATTCAAACTAAACCTATTAATCTGTTAGCAAATAAAATAAGTTTAATACATGTTATCATTTAATTAACTACTAAGGTCAAATTTAGTTCTACGATTATTTGAAATAATAATACGTGACGTACATCAAGTAATAAATCAGACTTATCTGAATAAATAATAATACATAACAGTTGTTAACGTATGATATTCTTAATTTTATATATTAAATTCACATAGGATTACGACTATTTATATTAATATTATTATGGTACTTTTTGTAGAAAAGTGTATTTTAAAATATATATCTGACAGCTCTTTCGTCTGTATGCATTTATGTGGATTTGGAAAAGGGTTTCCATTATTCAAGTCCATGTGACTTCTTGTCGTTAGCAGAACCAAAACCGTAACTGAACATTAAAAAGACTTGGAAATACATGTAGATATTTTATCAAAACTCCTTTGAGTTGTAGTTCGAAGTGTGATTTATATTTCGTATTTTTGCTAACTTGTAAGTACTGTGTTAATAGTTCTCATTCGAAAATAATGATTATCTAGTAATTTAAAATACTATTACAATTAGTTTGTATGCACACTTTTGTCGAAGTTAAAATATTTATGTAAATTACCAAATACAGATGTGATCTATATTATAAAGTTAAATTTATAAGTTTATGTATATTATTAATTATTTCCTTTAAATCCATAATTAACATTCTTAGAATACGGTCCTAGTTTTACAAATTACAGGGAAGGGAACTAAATATCACTAAAAGTAGTAGTAGTGATCATATATAGATATCATTAAAATGTACTTACTAAGTGGGTGATAAAGTGGTCCAACAACAATATATTTTCGCCTAAATAGTTACTACTACAAAGTATCAAAATTGGCATATAGTTTCAATAATTAAATATTTAAAGTAGTGAAATAATAATAATAGACGTAGGTAAATTAAACTTTCCTTATTTATTTTTAATTCCATAGAGAGTTTTAATCGGTTTAATACATTTACGTAGCTTCTCACATTTGGTTTAATGTGAACTTCATTTTGAAGTTCATGTACAACGCTGTGTCATAGCCTACTGAATGCGCATTTCTTCTCGTGATTTGTGGCATATGTATGTTTTACTGACACCACAATAGTCCATATTACAACATTAAACGTTTTTAATGTGACGCCATTTTAATGTCTACTGGTTGAGTGTTTGTTTGTTTTGGAATTTCGCACAAGGCTACTCGAGGGCTATCTGTGCTAGCCGTCCCTAATTTAGCAGTGTAAAACTAGAAGGAAGGCACCTAGTCATCACCACCCACCGCCAACTCTTGGGCTACTCTTTTACCAACGAAAAGTGGGATTGACCGTGACGTTATACGCCCCCACGGCTGGGAGGGCGAGCATGTTTAGCGCGACGCGGGCACGAACCCGCAACCCTCGGATTAGGAATCACACGCCTTACGCGCTCGGCCATGCCAGGCCCTGATTGAGTGACAGGCATCACATTGCTGTACGCTAGTGTGAGTGATTAAAAAAGGTGACTTAATTGATCTCGAACTAACATCTAAATACAAACGTTGAAATTTAGCTTAAAATAATATTATTAATGCAATAGTAGTGAATGTAATACACATTTTAATTGCAATTTGTTAATTGTTTTTAATAATATATATAGATAAAAGTGTTCGAGTTTTTGAGTCACGTGATTCATCTCTTCAGCTCAGATCAAAACCAAAACCACAACATACGTTAGAGTGTTGTCAAGAAATGTTGGGTAATTTAGAGAATTGCTGATTTCTTGTATGTAAGCCGTTAATATTTTCATATTGTCCTGGAAAGTAATATTGGTAACTATTTGGTAACGTAATTTATTTTTGTGGTTACTTTATTTATAACTTTAAATCCATTATTATTATTTTCTTTGTTTTAAAGAGTACAATTTTCGTCATAAGATTATAAACCTAGCTTATACAATTACAAATAGCGGTATGTGAATTAACACTAGAGCTGGTAGTGGTAGGGTTGCCAAGTTGTCCTTTTCATGACAAAGTATCAGGAATTTTCCCTTTTTCTTAAAATTTAGGTTTGGCCTTTTAACAAATTTTGGCCAAAAATCTGTCTAAAAGAGAAGTGCATTTGCCACTCGTTAGCATTGCGCGTATAACGTGACTGCAAACCTTCCATCTAGTATTGGATTCCTCATAACTGAGATGTCACTCAGTTCGATAATAGTGATTATTGTATAGAAGAATGCAAATCTATATTTGAAGTACTTAATGCAGCAAATGAATTTTAAAATAGTTATCGAGTACCCATACCATTTCAAAAGGCTTCTAAGACTAGATGGTCTGTCAGAAGGAAAGTCATGGTTAATGTTTTACTAAACTGGTATAAACTTAAAGCTTATTTTGCAGCATCAAAATACTGTGGCTGTTCTGATACAAAGTACAAAACCAGAACTTTGAAAAAATGCTGTATAGTGATATGAACTATTTTTATTTTGAGTTTGCTACATCAATTGTAAAAGAATTTGAAACTGTAAATGCAGTGTTTCAAGCCACTAACGTGAATCCTTGCATCCTCTATTAAGTTGGTGTTATTCAAAAAGCACTGTTTAGGATACTTTACAATCTTTATGGAAGTGAGAAAGATTTAGAAAAAAATTATTATGGAGCCATATTTAATCAAGAAGTTGGAGCTTATCTAAATAAACAAAAATTTACTTTCCATTGGTGATTGGTAACGGCCCGTAGATTTACCCTACACGTAAAGTGAAAACTGGAACACTTTATATATGTGTATATATTGAAATTTAGCATTTTCTAAAAATATTTTGAAACAGGATTTTGCCTTTTAATTATACTACTACATTTAATTCATTACCTGAGATCATTACATTGTTGCTTTATGTGTATTAACTATATACTATAGTATTACTTTAACAACAAATAAGGAAATATTAGGCCAAGTTATGTCAGTTTCTGTAATTTTAAAGAATTGGACAACTTTTATTTTATAATCACTGTAACTTTCAGAATAGCTATACATAGTCTTAATTCTCCAAAAGTTAAGGGAGGAGAGAACAATACTAAAAATCATTAAATTATCATGTTTTAAATATACTAATTTTTGTTGGTATTTTGTTTTAATTAACAAAAGTGAAATGTTTTGGAACTTAAAACACTAAATATTGATTATTTTATTATTTATATGTTTGCCAGAAATCATGAAAGTTTCTGTTTTCAGGTAAATATAAGATTGGTTTTGTGGGATTACGGTTGGACTACCCAGCTGAAAATAAAAAATGAATGTTGCATCTGTAACTTGTGAGTTTATTATTTATTAAACATGATATTAAATTGTGCACATAATACAGGAGTTGTTAAATCTTGGTTGTAGTCAATGTGGAAGACTTATTTATGCTAAATTAAGCTAAAGAGAGGTGCAGGGAACAGTTCACAAAATGTTTGCAGCACCAACTTCTATTTATACAATCTGAATCTTGTAACCCTTCTGTTCAAAAATGTTTTAACTAATCCATTCAGCTTTGTTTTCTACTTGTGAATGTTTGTCTATTATTCTAACAGAGCCTGCCACAACCTTAGGTTTTCAACCATCAACCTAGAAATTCTCATGAGTCTTTTTTTTTTTTTTTACAGAGACTCAGATAATTAAATTTTTATATCTGTAAAGTGTAAGCACAGTTAGTATATATTTCAATTGATGTAATTATTTTTTATTAAGTTAAATGCATATTAATGAAATTGTTTATTAACAACACTTGAAAAAAACATGAACATTTTAAAGCAGTACCTTGACAGTTACTCTAGCTGAATTTAAAAAATACTGTACATAACAACAATAACATTTGATTGTGTTGTATGTTCTTTATATTCAGAATGCTGTTCTGAATTATTTTAACATTTACAACAAGTACTGTAGCATTGTTTAAAATTATATAAAACAAATTCATGAACAGGTTGTATTTCAGAAACTACAGAATTCAAATTTCTCTCCAGAACATTTAGTGCAAAGGCTTTAAGAGACCATGAAGGTTCTAATGATACAACAGTAATTTTAATGAAGTTTATGTATTTAATTTGTATTGTCCTTGGACTTTCTATTGATGTCTGATTATACCTAAGTTATATCAGCTAGATGAATTTGAAGTAATTTAAAGTTGGCTTTGAAAGAACAGGTAGAATAAATCTATTCATTACATGTCATTGATGTATGTAATATATAGTGCTTTTCCTTTTTTATTCTCTTTTCAGATGTCCTGCTATTAGCAGGTATAGCTTGTAAGGAAGTGAAAGTAGGTAAGTGGGTGTATAGATTTGTTTAAAAAAGACATAAAGTGGGTCTGCTTGATCAAAGTATCAGCATCCCATTGTTGTTAACATATTAAAATAGGGTTTATATATTAGTCTTGTAAAAACAACAGTAATTTGAGTTTGAAGAAATTAATATGCTATGTGCTAAATTAAGTACACAGAATTGCTGTTGACAAACAAAATTGAATTCTTCTACTGTGACCATTATGAAATTTTTGATCTAACCCACCTGTATCATACTTAAGGTAGCATTTAGGTTGAAAGTCAAGTTATCCCTTGGCATCTTTGTTTTCCTAAAATATGATGACATGTGAATGCAAACATAAGCATGATGACTTTGAGTGTTTATAAACCTAAAATTCAGTTAGATTTTTAGGAGGGAATATTTACAGTTCATAATTAAATAAAATCCAGAGTTCATATGCAACTTTTCTTTCAGAAGACACCCACACTCCGAAACATGCATTCCTAGGGGCCAACTGTATAGTTCCTTGTAAAATGTACTCTGTAGTGGAAGTTTTCAGAAAAATTACTAAATTAAATAGTGGATGTTGCATAAATTGAAAGGAAGCTAAAGATATCAAAGTATCTCAGTTTATTTTGTTGTGAATCTGTATTTTATGATAAAAATAAGTCACACCATGCTTTCAGATCACTTAAACTATTTGTATTTTATATATGATCTTTAATTTTTCTCTAAAGCATGGTATTACAATAATTTTATGTTTCTCATTAAAATAGTGTTCTTAATATTCAAAATAAGTAATTAAAGAAAATCTTTGCTTCACTGTTACCATTTAGTTGACACATTTGTCAATGAAATGTCAAACACTTTTCATGGAGAAATTGTACAACTTACCTTGCTACTAACTTTATAGCAATCAGTTCTTTCATACCCTGAAACAGCTGTTAATTAATCATTCATAAATATGAAAATGTAATAAGCAAAATCCTCAAATTAACAACATGTGTAAAACTTTACATATCTTTTTTCCTCCTTACGATCATACTTCATCCATTTGTTTTGTTCAATCTGTTCGAGACCTGTTACATAAAGGAGCTATGCGTTAAGCCAGCTCAACTTGGAGTTTACATGCATCTGTTTGCCGTTTCAAAAAACACAGAAGATTGGTGTGCCATCACAGATCTTCTTAGCTGTATTCATACTTGGAGACATCTTTTTTCATTATGAAGTCTTACCTCTCACTTTGTTCAGATTATTTTTGCCTTGCCCCCCAGTGGCTCAGCGGTATGTCTGCAAACTTGCACGCTAAAATCCGGGTTTCAATACCCGTGGTGGGCAGAGCACAGATAGCCCATTGTGTAGCTTTGTGCTTAATTCAAAACAACAACAACAATTTTTGCCTTAGTGTCACAGTTTTTTATTTTTTTGGTTCATCCACAAGGGTTATGTCTTCCACTTTTGCACATCATCTTCACAAATAACTGACTTCTGCTTGCCTCTTTCTGTGCTCATTCAGTTATTCACACCCACTTACACCTTTGAAAAGTTATTTGGGGTTTCTCATGAAATTGGAGAGGTTCATTACCTCCCCCCACCATCTTATTCATTTGTGGATTCTATATAATTCCACCCCTCAGTGTGAATATCTGTATTTGGTGAGGGGACTTCCCATAGAAGGTTCTGTTCTTTCAATTTACCTCTTGAATCAAAACATCCACCCACATATTTGCCAGAGAAGGGGAGAAGAGGATCCTGGTGGTTGAGGGGTCCAACCCTAACATACCATTTTGGCCCTGAATTCCTGTAGACAAGCCACCTTGCGGTGGCTTCCCTTGGATCAATCAGCTGGTCCACTTGGGCTAGGTTCAACCAAGTACTAGTGTTGGATGTTCTCAACAGATGTTGTGGACATTGTATCTGATGCTGGTGTTCAGGTATAGTGCTCACAAAATCCTGGCATTTCTGCAGTGACCTTATTTGGCATTGTACTGTGTTCCCTCTTAGGGCTCCGTAGTGGGTGGGGTCAGTGGACACTGAAATATTCTTTTTTTATATATATTATGGATTCTCCAAATAAAAATTTTAATAAAATAGCGAAAAACCAGTCCATAAGTAAATGGCCATGTCTTGAAGATTCTGTGCAGCAATCTTCAACATCTGTGCAGTGTTTGGAAACAATCCGAAACATTACTTACCCGGAGGCTCGATAGTTGCTATCCACCACTTCATCAAGGACATATGATGCTACACTTTATTCTACTACTACAGTGGGAGTGCAGAGAATCTTTCTCAAACCCTACAAAAAGTATTTTGACCTTCATGGTTAAAAGTTGATGAATTAACTTAAATGCCCATCTCTGTCCCTAACATACATTCCAGCAAATTCCAAGATCCACTTCCTTTGATTCTTGGTATGAGCATTTCCTCAGATACATGTTTTTCTCCCACATAAAGATCCAAAACAATGATTCCTTCAAGTCCTCAGTGGCTGGAATTCTCTTTCAACAGCAAAGACCTGCCCAATTGACACAGGGCAGGATTCATGTAGGTCAATAGACCCCCCCTCAAATAAAGACAGTAAAGAAAACAGACATGGTTGTAAACAGAAGGGTTGTCCATCCAGTTTGCTTACACATAAATGAAAATGGCCACCTTGATACAGTGGAACTGTTGAGGTTTATGTTCTGATGTGGATGGCATCAAAACACTGATTGCTTTCTACCATGCTGTATGTCTTTCCTTACAGGAAACATTTCTGAAACCTGCTGGCACAGTCACCTTTATGCAGTTTTCTTTGTACAGAAAAGACAGGTTGTTTGATGGATGAATGCATGGAGTTGTGGCACTTTTGGTTAATCAGTATGTGCTCACCCTGTCTTTGACACTCTACACACCCTTGGAGGCAGTTGCTATCTGTGTTTCTTTGGGTCATACCATCATTGTTTTGTTTTTTTATCTCTTGCCTAGAGAGACGTTGATACTGTAATTGAACAGTTTATGTCTTCCTTTTTAATCCTGGGGAATTTTACAAGACATCATCTCCTCTGGGGAAGTGCTGATATTGATGGAAGGGGTCGCTCCATAGAGCATATGCTTTCTGATCACAATTTTTCTCTTTTTAACAGTAGTTCTTCTACTTATTTTCATGCACCAAATCATTCATTTACTGCTATTGATCTCTTAATTTGATCCACTTCACTATTCTCTCTTTTTTCATAGAGGGTTTACAATAATCCAAAAAGCAGTGATCATTTTCCTATAATTTTGAGAGAGACTGGCCATGGTCCATGCCACCTGACCCACATGCTCTGGTGGAAGCTGGACCAAGCAAACTGGCCCCTCTTTCACTGCTTTTTCAGAACTTGATCCTGCCATCAACAGACAAATGTGTGGCAGCAGTGACTGACTGTGCTGTACAAGCAGCTGTTCAATGTATTCCTGAAACCTTGACACATTTTCTGCGATATCTTCATTCTTGGTGGAATCCTGCCTGCCATATGGCATGAAAGACTCAACTATGGGCCTGGGATACTTTTCATAGGTGTCCCACACACTTGCAATGCATCGCATTTCAGCAGGCCTGTGCACATGCTCGGTGGGTAAGATGCCATAGCCACAAGGAATCTTGGATCAAGTTAATAATCAGCATATCTTCTTCCACCAGTTTTAAAGTCATGTGGAACAAGATTCGAAAGGTCAGAAGGCAATATAATTCTGTCCCCCTCTCGGTCTTGCTCTCTGATAGCCAAGAAGTAGCTGATATTTGAAGCATTGCCAATACTCTAGGTAAAAGTTTTTGCCAGGTATCTAGCACTTCTGCCTCTTCCTCCTCCTCCTTGACCATAAAGACTTGGGCAGAGCGATAATTTCTTTCCTTTTGAACTGATTGTCTCTGTGACTTTAATCATGCCTTTACACTGGTGGAGCTCAAACTGGTCCTTCATCGGTCTGGCAGTACATTGATTGGATCTAATGATGTGCACTATGAATTGCTGCACTATCCGTCTACACTTGTCCTTATTTTGCCACATGATTAGTTTTATCATTTTTGGTATCATGAGTTTCATTGAAAGCTTTCATCACCTTAGAGTGAGCACACATGCATTCCCTTCATTGGATGCTTCTCAACCTGTGAAATTTCTCCCAAGATCTCAGATTTATCATCTAGCTATGTTGAGCTATTCACAACTTCTGTCTTTTCAGAGATTGTTTAGGCTTTTTTGTGGACAATTTCCAATTTGTTGCTCTTCATCTGCAAAAAAAAATAGCTGTCTTTCTCCTATTGTCATTTGAAACACATCTGTTTACCTTTGTGTGGGATAAATTGATAATTTTTTTTTAATTAATTGATCCTACCTGGTTTTTTACATGTGATACAATGATTAACAAAAATAATAATAAAAAGACCATCACTCATAAACTTTATGATTAAAGCAGATGGGGATTTTTGCATCCTGGTATTTTACATGGATACCTCTGTGCTACGTTTATAGCAGTAAGTATGTATAACATTCAACTAACTTGTCTGGATTAATGCACTGATTTTTTTTCCAGCTTGATCTGAAAGGTAACATTAATGTTGTTGTATTGCATGTTCTCTGATCAGATGTGTTTAAAATGACTATTGTATATCAGTTTTTACATTCAGTCTTTCTTGTATTGAATCTGGTTTTTAATTCCAAAACAAAGATATGCAATAGGTATATGCACTCATTCCATTGTTGGGAATTGATTCTGGAGTTTAGTGTTATAAGTCTATAAATTTATTACTGACTCACTAGAGGTCTTATGAGCTGATATTCTTTGTTAAATATATGTAATATACCTACCTACTCGTATGGATACTTACAATAATAACATTTTATTAAATTAATAGTAATGAATAATTTAGTTTAAATAAAAGGTCCAACATGTTTACAGGTACTATAAGTAATAATCAGATTCCTTTCCATTTGCTCTATATATGGACCTAATATGTAATATTATGATTTTTAGGGATGTGTTTGTGGTTTGTTAGCAATTTATGTAAAAAGTGAAAGTAACAGTAATGGTGGGTCATCAGTAAATTCATAGACTTGTAATATTAAACATTTGGGAATTGATTCCCCATGGTGGACAGTGCAGATAATTCATTGTGTAATTTTTCTCTCAAGAAAACAACATTGAATATTCATAGGAAATGTTTTATTAAATGTCTGGATGAAACTGTTGCTAGACAATAACCACTGCTAGTAATTTTAAAATGTTGTGTTCAAATTTAATATTTTGTGCATAATACAAACAACAGAAAGGGTCTAAAGAAATTGGTAGACCACATTAAAAAAAACTAATAAAATCTGAGGAGTTTTTTGCTTTGTAGATTCTGATTTGATTTACTTTTTAAAGTTAACTTTAAAATGACCTTTGATATGAAGCTTTAAGAAGTATGAAAACTTGTGTAGCTATGATTTTTGTTTTACTACTGTCATATAATAAAAATCAAGAATAATTATTCAATAAAACAAAAATTTTCTGCCAACAACTATGTCAGCAAATTAAATCCCACATTAGTACACTTTTAATCATAATTTAAAAAAAATTTTTGTCTGTAAAATATTTAACTATACACATTCTCTCAGAATCAAAATTTTTGGTTTTAGCAACAAAATTGTTTTAGTAAAAACTGAATATGCAGTGTTTTTTCATAATAATTTTCCTCATTTGTAATTGTAATATTGACTTTTCCATCAGTGTAAAATTAAATGGATATGTTCTAAATATAATAATAATTACTTGTATTGTTCTTTCTTTAAAGGAAAAACATACAACTGTGGAGACAATGCAACTGCAACAGAGGATATGATGGATTTTAAAATACCTGTGGACACTACTTGTAAAATAATAATCTCCCCTGAGAATCAAACTTTGTCTGTATTGGAAGAAGTTTTTATTTTTTTTGAGAGTGTCTCATTAGGTGAAAATGATCATTTTACAATCCAAGATAATAGTGGCAGTGTTTTATTTGGTCCTTTTATTGGTCCACAAGGTATGGTGATACTAAAAATTTTGAAATTTGTTTGAAAATTGTTTTGAGTTGAAAGTTAATGTATGAGGTAATCATCTACTATATATACTACCAGAAGATTATTATAGAATATGTTGGGTTCTTTCATTGAAGAAAGTTAATATTGGAGCATATAATTTCAAATAATAAGAAAATGTCTCTTTCACTGGAAATAACCTAATTAGAAAAGGCATAATGGTTAGTAAGTAACTGAATGAGAACAAAAAATGATGAATTTTCATCACACAGTAATAATTGAATCTTGGATTTGATAATATTTTTGAATAGTGGTCTCAGAAAGAAGACTGGCAAAAACATGAGGAGTGAATAACTTAACATTTGATTATATTGCAGTTATTTCTTTTGTCATCTTTCTGCATTGTTGTTTGTGCAATAGTTTAATTTGTTTTTTATTTCCAACACTTGCTTGTTTTAGGTTTATGTTGTCTGAAGAGTTGTATTGAAATATCACCAAAAATAATACAAGTTTAAGACCATGATATTTTAACACCCCCCTTCCATAAGATTCCTAAATTAACATAAAAATATAGACGTTTGTATAAACATACATAAACAGAATGGTATATTTTTGGTGTGTTTTATTTTAGGTCTAACATTTACTACAGTTCACATTTGTTTTCACATGTGATGATTTTCAGCCAAAATGAAGATACTTAGTGTAACAGTAGATTTTGAAAGAGTAATTAGTTTTCAAAACCCCTCGGAGTGGATTCCTGTACGTGGTGAGGGGACCTCCCAGGGTAGGTTCTGTTCTGTCTGGTTACCTTCTCTGGGATCTAAACATCCACCCACGTGTTTGCCGTGCGTGGCGACCCGTGAAGGGGAGGAGAGGATCCTGGTGGTTGAGGGGTCCAACCCTAACACACCACTTTGGCCTCGAATTCCTGTAGACGGGCGGCCATTGGGTCAATCGGCTGGTCCACCTGGGCTAGAGCCAACGAAGTACCAGTGTTGGAAGTTCTCAACGGGTGTTGTGGACATTGTACCTTTTGCTGGTGTTTGGGTATAGTGCTCACGAAACCCTGGCGTTGCTGCATTGTCCTTGCATGACTTTTTAGTGCGTCCCCTTGTAGGGCTCCATGGTGGGTGGGGTCAGTGAGTACCGAAACTTTTCTCTTTCCTATGGATCGTTCAAAAAATTTAAATAAAATTGTAAAAAAACAGTCAATGGGTAAGCGACCACGTCTTGAATACTCAGAACAGCAATCTCCAACATCAGTAACACACGTACCTCATTTTCTGATATTGCATTCTCTTTCAGAAAAACCTTTAGGGCAAATGTCCCCTTTTTTTATTCAAAAGGGGCTAGAGGGACTTGCTGGCTCTCCAAAGTCAGTAAAGAAGCTTCGATCTGGTGACATATTGGTTGAAACATCAACATCCCAACACAGTGAACTCCTCTTGAAATCAAAGGTAATTGGCGATATACCTATTGAGGTTACACCCCATGCTACTTTGAATACTTCATGAGGAGTTATTGTTGAAAGGGATTTGAAGAATGTTCCTGAATCGGAGATTCTCGCTGGTCTCTCCACTCAAGGAGTTTCTGCAGTGAGGCACATCTCCACTCGCAAAGATGGAGTTACACTGCCAACAAATACCCTTGTTTTAACATTCACTTCACTACGAGCACCCGCCACCATCAAAGCAGGTTATCTCATTTGCATGGTTCGGTCATACATTCCAAACCCTCTTCGATGTTTTCAATGTCAGAGATTCGGCCACTCAAAGACATCTTGTCGTGGTTCCCTGACATGTGCTCGTTGTGGAGGCAAGGACCACGATGCCTATGATTGTGACATAAACCCACATTGCGTCAACTGCAATGGTTCTCACCCCTTTTACTTTCATTCTTGTCCAAAATGGTTGGAGGAAAAAGAGGTGCAGTGTTTGAAAACGATACATAACATTAGTTATCCTGAGGCTCGGAAATTGATGTCCACAATCCCATCTCGGACATATGCTGCTGCACTCCATTCCACAACTACAGTGGAAGTGCAGACAGATCTCTATGTGCCTCCAAGAGAATCATTTTCAAAACAAATGAAAAGCCTTTTGACCTCCGTGGTTAAAACAGTAGATGAATCGACTTCCACACCCATCTCTGTTCCTCCCATAACTTCCAACAAACCTCAAGATCCATGTCCTTCAGTTTCAAATAATGGCATTTCTTCTGATACATCATTTTCTCCCACCACAAGAAACAAAACAATTATTCGTCCGCGTCCTCAGTCACTTGATTCCTCTTCCAATCACAAAAACCTGCCCACTCAACCCAGAGCAGGATCCATGGTGGTTGATAGACCTCCTCCGAAGAAAGACAGTAAAGACAAAAGACGAGGTCGTAAACTGAAGGGTTCTCCAACCACTTCACCTGCCCGTCCTTAAAAATGGCCACCTTGATACAATGGAACTGTCGAGGTTTACGTTCTAATCTGGATGATATCAAAATGCTGATTGCTTCCTACCAGCCTGTTTGTCTTTCTCTACAAGAAACATTTCTCAAATCTGCTGATACAGTCTCCATTCGGCAGTTTTCTCTGTACAGAAATGACAAGTTGTGTGATGGTCGAGTACATGGAGGGGTGGCACTTTTGGTTGATCAACATGTGCCCACCCTGTCTTTGTCACTCAATACACCCTTGGAGGCCGTAGCCATCCGTATTTTTTTGGGTCGTACCATCACTATTTGTTCTCTGTACCTGTCCCCTGGAGAGACATATGATCAATCAGACCTGGATGCTCTTGTTGAACAGTTGCCATCTCCATTTCTAATCCTGGGGGATTTTAATGGACACCATCCCCTCTGGGGAAGTGCTGTTATTGATGGGAGGGGTCGATCTGTAGAGCAGATGCTCTCTGATCACAATCTTTCTCTTTTCAATACTGGTTCTTCCACTTACTTTCATGCACCAAGTCAGTCATTCACTGCCATTGATCTCTCAGTTTGCTCCCCTTCATTATTCTCCCATTTTTCATGGAGGGTTGACAGTAATCCACTAGGCAGTGATCATTTTCCGATCGTTTTGAGAGAGACTGGCCGTGGTCAATGCCACCCTACCCGCGTGCCTCGGTGGAAGCTGGATCAGGCAGACTGGTCCACTTTCACTGCTCTCGCAGAACTTGATCCTGTCATCGTAAATCAGCCATCAATAGACAACTGTGTTGCAGCGGTAACTGATCGTATTATACATGCAGCTGCTCAGTGTATTCCTAAAACCTCGACACGTTTCCCACGATATCCTCGTCCATGGTGGAATTCTGCTTGCAACTTAGCACGGAAGGCTCAAAAACGGGCCTGGGATACTTTTCGCAGACATCCCACACTTTCAAATCGGGTTGCTTTCCAGCGGGCCCGAGCACATGCTAGGTGGGTAAGACGTCGAAGCCAGAAGGAATCTAGGATTAAGTTCACAACCAGCATATCTTCTACCACCAGTTCCAAGATCATATGGGACAAGATTCGAAAGGTTAATGGGCACTACACTTCTGTTCCCCTCTCGATCTTACTCTCTGATGGTCAGGAGGTGACTGATGTCCGAAACATCGCTAACACTCTAGGTGAAAGGTTTTGCCGGGTATCTAGCACTTCTGCTTGTTCCTCCACCTTCCTGGCCATCAAGACTCGGGCAGAGCGATCACCTCTTTCCTTTCAAACTGACTGTTTCTTTGACTATAATAGTCCCTTTACCCTGGTGGAACTAAAAATGGCCCTTCATCGGTCTGCCAGTACATCTGTTGGACCTGATGATATTCATTATGACATGCTACACCAGCTCTCTCCTGATTCTCTTGATGTCCTTCTGACTATCTTCAACCGGATTTGGCAGGAGAATGTTTTTCCTGATGCCTGGCGCCAGGCTATTATTTTACCTTTCTCTAAGCCAGGGAAAGATCCGAAAATTCCTTCAAACTATCGTCCAATTGCTCTGACGAGCTGTCTCTGTAAGACCTTAGAAAGGATGATTAATGCTCGTCTTGTTTGGTTCCTTGAATCAAACAATCTCCTCTCACCCACCCAGTGTGGGTTCCGTCGACAGCACTCCACCATAGACCACCTAATTCGTCTTGAAACATCTATCAGAGAGGCCTGTCTCAACTGCCAACACCTTGTATCGATATTCTTTGACATAGAGAAGGCTTACGACACGACATGGAGGTATGGTGTTTTGCGAGACCTCCATACATATGGGTTACGTGGCCATCTACCCATGTTTATTAAAAATTTTTTAATGGACAGGAGATTCCAAGTTCGTGTAGGTTCGGCACTTTCACGTTTTTTTGTACAGGAACTTGGAGTCCCTCAAGGCTGTATATTGAGTGTCACACTTTTCAGTATAAAGATAAATGCCATCACTGAACAACTCCCTCTCACCGTTATGAATGGGCTATATGTTGACGACTTTCACATCTCATGTCAGTCATCAAACATGAGATATATTGAGCGGCAACTACAAACTGCCCTCAATCGTGCACAGAAGTGGACTCTTGCGAATGGCTTTAATTTCTCTCTTTCCAAAACTGTATGCATGCACTTTTGCTGTCAACGAGGTATTCACCCTGATCCTGAACTTCATATCGGTGGAGTTTCGCTGCCAATGGTCCCAGAGACAAAGTTCTTGGGGCTTATCTTTGATCGTAAATTGACCTTTGTATCACACTTAAAGCAGCTTCGGGTCAAATGCACAAGAACACTGAACATCCTTCGTGTCCTCTCTTCTACCAGTTGGGGGGCAGATCGTCATTCAATGTTAAAGATATATCGTGCTCTTATTAGATCGAAACTTGACTATGGATCAATGGTCTATGGTTCTGCCAGACCCTCAGCCTTAAAGATACTGGACCCCATTCATCACCAAGGTCTTCGACTCTGCACCGGAGCTTTCCGTACCTCTCCAGTTCAAACCAAAAACATTGAATCTCATGAACCTCCTCTACACCTTCGCCGTTTGCAACTGTCTTTACAATATACTTCGAAACTTCGTTCCTTACCAAAGCATCCCACCTGGGAATGTGTTTTCCTTCCTCGGTGGGCAGTACTTTTTCAGAACAGACGATCTGTCATTGCTCCGTTTGGCCTTCGCATCCGGGCGCAATTGGATGAATTGGGTCTGTCCTTGGATAACATTGCAGATTCCACATGTCGACGCATCCCACCATGGCTTATTACAGCCCCCAAGTGTGACCTTTCTTTCAATCACCTAAAAAAGGCAGATACTCCAGACTGGAAGTACCGTCTTTTATTCAATGAATATCTTTCAAACAATCATTCCGTTCCCATTTATACAGATGGTTCCAAATCAGGAAATTCAGTGGGCTCTGCTATGGTTTGCTGTGGGTCAGTAGTTGCACACAGAATCCCCTCTACAGCTTCTGTGTTCACTGTTGAACTGTATGCCATATCTCTTGCCCTTGATCATATTGCAGCTGAGCAGTACTCCAACTGCACTATTTATACTGACTCGCTTAGTTCTATTCTTGCCTTGGAATCACTTCACATTAGCTCACATTCTATTCTTGCAGATATTCGAAACCGACTGGCCCATTTCTCATTAGCAGCTACTTCAATTCAGTTTTTCTGGATACCAGGCCATGTTGGTATTCATGGGAACGAGCTTGCAGACATGGCAGCTAAATATGTGTGCCTCAGCTCCATCACCCCTATGCCTATTCCGTACATGGACTATGGTGTTGTCTTCAAAGCTCGGCTCCGTGCCAGTTGGCAGTCCACTTGGAGTGAACAACGCGACAATAAACTTTTTCAAATTAAACCCAAAATTGGAGTTTGGCCATCTAGCTTCCGTAAAGTTCGGAGGGAAGAAGTTGTTCTCACTAGGCTACGCATTGGTCACAGTTTTTTAACTCATCATTTTCTTTTATCTGGAACTGATGCACCAATGTGTAGTTTGTGTAACACTCAAATCACTATCAGCCGTGTTTTACTTTCTTGCCATCGTTACAATCCTCAACGACGGCAATACTTTAAACATATTTTTTCCCAGCGTCAGTCTGTAACATTGGACAGAGTTATTGGTGATGGTGACTATGTCTACCTTAATAACGTTTTTAATTTTTTAATGGCCATTAATCTTTTTAATCTCATTTAAGTGTGGTATATTTATTTATTACACCTTTTTAATTGTGGCTCCTTTTTAAAGTTTTATTGTCTCTCATTCAATGCGACATTAAACAATGGCCAGAACATTAAATAACTCGACACCAGGACTGGAAAGGCCAACTTCAGGTGACTAACGCTTCTGTTTGAACTGTCCGTTTAAACTACTCCTTAGTTTTCGTGGCGAGTTACTGTTATACTTTCGCTGCATATCATTTCGTACTTTTACAACCTTTTTGTACTGGCCATATTGACTCATAACCCGGAACCAGGATGGAAAGACCAACTTCAGGTGGCTGACGGTGGTTTTTATACTACCTGTTAGTCTTCCTGGCGGGTTATGATCATTCCCATTCTGCTACAGGTTGTCCTTTACAACTTTGTTGACTGGATGTCGTCATTGGTTTTTGCACCATTTCCTGTTTTAATTGCCATTTTGTTTTTATCTTCAATTACCTTTACACATTTTACTCCATTTACTTGACTTTTATCTTTTTACTGGACATTTGGCTACTCTTTATTATGATTTTGCGGAGTGTCTTTTTAAACTTTTATTCCATTACATTTTGATAATAGCTACTATGACACATAACCCAGAACCAGGACTGGAAAGGCCAACTTCAGGTGACTGACGGTGGGTCTTGTACCTGCCTGTTAGTCTTCCTGGCGGGTTATGATTATACCTTTTTGATAGAATACCTACCTTACAACTTTTTACACTTTGCCTTCTATCTTAACCTTGTAGACTAGGTGTCAACACTGGTTTTATACTTTTTTTTTTGTTTTACCTTCATTTCCATTTATGTCTTTTACTACATTTTTACCGGTTGTTTGGCGCAGATAGCCTCGTTGCTTTGTGCCATAAAACACTAAATCAATCAATCAATCAAAAAATTTTTTAAAAGTAATTTCTGAATGTGAATCTATTTTTCAAACAATACATTATGCATAGTTATTTAAGTGGATTTCAGTATGGTTGTATGATGCAAAAAAGTATGTGATTTTCAAGAACTTGGGATATTTCTTTATTTGCCAACTACCTACCTAGCAACTGTGCAGTTTATAATAAAATGTTTAGTTTAAAATTAAAATGATATTTTATTCAAAAGTAATTGTAACATAGATTGGGTGATAAGAGCTGGTGTGGCTTAAAACTGCATTGTCAACATGCCTTCGTACACAGAAGGCTATTTTCTTCTTGAAATTGAGCTAAGCTGCCTTTGATCCCAGTAATCTAAGTCTCATATCATGAATAATCACATGTTGGAGAGAGTTTGAATTGTATGGTGTTTGTACAAGTGTTTAATAATAATTTTTTGTTTGTTTGTTTGTTTGTTATTTTTAGATCCATTTATGGTTTTATCTGGTACTCTGAATCTCAGTATTGTTGTTGTAGCAGGACCTGCTGGTGCTTCAGCAAAAGATATTAGATTGCATTATTCTTCAAAAGGTATGTCTTAAAGATACCAGTATTTCTATCATGCAAATAATTTAATTAAGAGTCATTTTTTCTTGAGCTTTGGTTAACAGTTACTATGTGTATTTAAAAAAAAAAAAGCAGGAACAAAAAAAAACATTAAGCCCTTTTATATATATGTGCACACACACAAAGAATAATGTTTTAAAGTTGATGGGGTGAAAGAAATATCAGTCTAATAACCAAATTGCATGAACTAATTGTTCATATTATGTTGTTTTGCATTTGTTCAGCCATTAACAGTGATATTATTCTTGAATTATTACTAATAAAAATTAAGTATTATACACAAATATATTATAAAGCATTTTTACACTTGCTTTATCTAATAAGAAACATCAGTGGCAGTAGTTAAAAAATTAGAAACAAAAGTTTTAGGGTTAAATCAATTAAGATTTTCTTGGCTGATAGCAATAGCTGATGGTTTTCAAACCATGTTAGCTGATACAATATTTTTAGTATTATGGCAGGTAAGATACTAAAAATGATTTAAAATTCAATATATTAGGGATTATTTTCTCTTACATCTATGACAAAAATTCACAAATATCATTTACTTGGTGCAGTTAGTGGAGAAAATGCGTACAAATAATAAATCACAAGGTTTAAAAAATACTTTACATCAATGGTTCAAGAAACACTTAGTAAAATAAACACACACACACACATTAAATTTTGAACTGTGACTAACTTTCATTAGTTTAGAACAGAAACTTTATACATTTAATTATGAGATTTCCCCAATCGTTTTGAAGGAGATTAAGGATTGGATATTTGAACCACTTTATGTTGTGTTTTTAATAAATCCTTTTGAAGTGAACAGGTACTAGAGGATTGGAAGTTTGCTAATGCTACTTCTTTTTCCAAGAGAGGTGCTAAAAATTATCCTGATCTTACAACAGTTGTGTGAAAGGTTTTGGAAAGTCTAATAAAAGGTGCTTTGCAAAATCATTTAACAAAGTTTTGAATTTTGTTTGGCAGTCAACATGGTTTCTCTTAGGAAAAATCTTACTTTACAAATCTTTCAATATTATCTGAAAAGATTACTGCTTATGTAGATGAGAGTAAGTGTAGGTATGGTATATATGGATTTTCTGAAAGCGTTTAACAAGGTGCTACGTGAAAGACTTGTAACAAAAATTATCTCTTTAGGAATGGAGATATGTTAACTAATTGATTAAAAGAGTTGCCAAATGGAAGAAAGCAAAGGGTTGTTATAAGTGGAATTCAGGCAAATTGGATTGATGTCGCAGGTTAAATACCTCAGTCTTATAACCTGTTGTCTTTTTGATTTACATCAATGACATAGATGAAGAAATAATCAATAAATTACTTAAATTTGCTGATGCTATTGAGGTGTTGGGTGTTGCTAGCTGTGAAAAGGATGCTGCAGCTTTACAAAAAGATATAGGCTATTTATTAAGTTGGAAAAATAACTGGTAGATGGTTATAATTATAATAAGTAAATGATAATGCATGTGGGTTATTATAATTTGAATTATAAGTATAATTTGTTTGGGAACCTTAATAGTGTTATGAAAGAGGGGAATTTTGTTACAGTGATTGACAAGTCTCTTTAAGCCATTCAAGAAACATATTGTTGCTAGTGGTAGGGCAAATAGGATTTTAGGTTGTTTCCACAGAAATACTTAATACAAATTTAAATAGGTAATGACTTAATCTATACAACTCTAGTGAGGTTATATAAGGGATATTGTGTTCAGTCTAACCTGAGGAAGGACATTGGATTTTCTTTCTATTAAAAAAGAAGAGTTGAGGTGCTAATTGAGGTGTTTAAGGATGTAAAAGGAATTTATAGTGTCAATGAATTAATTTTTTTTCTTTTTGTTCTACTTAATAGTAGAAAAGGTAAGACCAGGGAACATAAATATAAATTTTGGCATGGTAGGAGTCATCTTGAGCTAATACAGTTTTATTTTTCTAATGGTAATTGGCCTTTGGAATGAGATATTTTCAGATGTGACGGAAGCAGTAAATTTAAGTAAGTTTAAGAAAAAGTTTGATAATTGTATGAATGATAAGAGCTGGCTTTGAGATGATTATTTATTTAATAGTTGTAGTTTAGAATAGAAGATGAAACAGTCTAGATGGACCAACAAGTCCCTTGTTGTCTTTAAATATTGTTTAAATTATTGGTTTCACAATAAAGATGTCAGCATAAATTTGTTCAGTCTAACAGCTTTGCCACATCAGAAAACAAAAGACCACTTTTGATTTCAAAACAATGTGCAAATGTAGGTGGGAGAACCTAGTATAATGACAATGCCTTAGACTATGTGCTGTGTCAACCACAACTGTGGTGACATGCATATTCTAGACAAGATATTACAGTAAAAGTAAAGTATAGTATTATTCACTAACTTTTCAACAAGTTTAACATTACAATGAACAGTGTTTAGAACATCTGAGAACATTAAAATTTATGGGGAATGATACATGATCATGATGAGAGTTGTACAAAGAAAATCATTTTGACTATTGTGAGAAAAGTCCAGAATTAAACTTATGAACATCACAATACTCTATGTGATAACAAACTAAAATTTTCATGTACTTTATCAGCTGTACATTAAAAATGGTCAGCAATTGATAACCTAAGTCTTCCTTACATCAATACTAGGCCAATAAAATTTTTACAGTAGGTTGAGAGCTTAAAGAAATATCATGATATGTGGAAGGTGAGAAGCTTGTGTGCATATAAAATAAAAAATTGTAACATTTGTAAAACTAAAGATTTGTTCCATTCTTATTTCAAATTAGTTAAAGTGGAAAACAGGTCTCAACATGAATAATACATTATACAAATTTGCCTGTTAAGAGGTAACATTGTCGGTAATAAGTTTCACAAGAAGGGAATTTTTGGCAATTTTTTTGGAAATATTTTCAAAGTATAAAAATGATCATACTTAGAATAATCTTGTTTTGATAGTAGTAAAACTAATTTGAAAAAGTTATCTATTTATCTTCAAGATAGATATTTTTAAGTTCAGTTTCTTTTTAATTTATAATGGTCATATGGCTAGAGGCTAAACTATTTAAGGAAGAATAAAAAGAGTGTTTGAATATATATACTCTACCTATATATCTGCCACTAAAAGTTGACAGTTTAAACAAATGTGTATTTTTTTATTTATTTTTTTTACTTTTCCATTGCAGCACTGAAATTTTGAAAATGTATATTCAACATGAAGGAAACAGCCAAAAATACTATATGATTCTTGTAACATTTAAGTATTTACGACTTAGGCACTACAGAAACCAATATACTACTTAATTGTAAAGGTACTTTAGTGTTCTTACATAGCTCGTTTGCAGAGAATTGATGTTATATGAAGTAAAGTTTAGAATGATTCAAGCACAAGAAGGTTGTTAATTGAATGTTTTAATTGTTCATCACACTTTTGAATCATTGAAATGTCATATTTAAAAACCAATACCTTACTTTTTTGCCAGTATTCAAAACTTGTATTGAGTAAAATAAGAAAGAATTTCAAATGGGGATATCCATAAATTTTCCAAATTTTTTTTTATTCTCATGAGTGAAGAGTATAACCAGTTTACAATATACTGAAATTCCAATACAGTACTTACCTCTTCTCATTCATTTATGCTCTCTATATTTCCAAATTTTTCTTTATGCATGGCACAAGCCATGCATTCCTTCTTTTTGGAGTTTGCTGTATTCCAACATATTTCATGTGTCATTTCTTAAGCAGTTGTAAAATGATATGCTCATGTGATGCATGTGACTCCCTTTACACACCTCTGCCACACCTTCACTTCTCATTTGGCAGCATTTGAGTTCAGATGTGCTTATTTGTGTCTTTGTTGCTACATGTTCAACTTTGTTTACCTCTCAGAGTGGCTGATTTTTAACCTACTTTGATTTATTCCAATTGATACGTATTTTCATTTTATCAGTTGATTCAGTTCTTCTTATATCTGCACTTGTATTTGGTGTAAACTTTCTGTGTTGTGAATTCTGAAGTTCACCTTGCCTCTTCAGGGGTTGTAGGTGTCGTGTGAATGATCCGATGGTGGATTTATTTGCATTTATGCACTGGGAGATTGAACATTACATAATTTAACGTTTATCCTTAGCCTTAATCTCTACTCTCACTAACACTTTGAGACTTTTTTTTTTTTTTGGTTGATGAGGAATTTGTCCATTTTTTCCCATCTCCAAAATTTGCAGATCAGTTTTGCAAATTTGCAACTGTTCCCAGCTTGTGTTGTGTCCTTTGCCTAATTCCATCTTAATGGATTTATATTTCAGGTTTGTAATGTTTTCCCCATATCACTTAAATGTTCTTCACCTCATTTTTACTTATTACATAACCAATCTTCCCTTACATTTCAGTTTTTCCTCTCTCTCCTGATACTCAGGTTAATGATGATTATTTAATGTCACATTTACATAAGGGAATTAGCATGCCACATCTCCCTGATGACTTTGGCAGGTCTTTCACAGGTGGAATATTGCAAGGAGATTCTTGCTGATTGGCCTATCCTGATTCATGGGGCATAAATTCTCTCCTTGTTTTTCAACCATGGGTCTTTGGTCAACTTGCTTGCCAGATATGAGACAGTGTTTATTTCCAGTTCTTTTTGCTTTTATGTTACTGTAGTATTACTCCTCCTCTATTTGAACCATTTCCTCATGTTCAGTGTTACATCTTTCCTGTACCACATAATTCCTTCTCTTGGCTTGTGAATGTTGATGGTTGGATTTTTTTGTCATTAAAATTTCATGTACCCTTTTCCCACTACCTGTCTTTCTTTTGTTGGGTTCATTTCTCCTCTTGCAGACCTCAGCACCACAGGAGGCTTTTCTCTCTTTTTTTTCTATTCCTACTCTTTCCCATGTTTACCTTTCACTGGATCTACATAGGCTGCTGGCTGTGTCTGCTAAGGACTTTTTATTCTTCTAGATCTCATTTTGCTACCTTTCAGGGTACATGATCCTAACCCTTTACTAGTGAATCCATCTTTTGGTTCAAATTACTTATTATTCCCCATCTTCTTCCTCTTAGACTTTTTCTGGTTTTCCTTCCATCCAATCCTACACCTTGCCATTTCCCTTACTTCTCATCTTTGTTATCTAGTGGAGGAGATTCTGTATTCTGACATGTATGGACCATTCCCTGTCTGTTAATCTCCCAATGTCTCTATCTTATGCTTTTCTCTTTGTTGGATTTCATCTATGACTTGTGAAGGCTCTTTAAACTTTGTTGCAACTTTACATGGAAAAGTTTATTGATCCTTTTTTTTTATCAGGAGACCTTATCTCACTGTTTATCACACAAACAATACTCTCATTCCTTAACTCTATAAGTCCATGCTGTAAATTATGTTGACTCATGCTCTGTCCTCCATGGCT
This sequence comes from Carcinoscorpius rotundicauda, assembly GCA_011833715.1. Taxonomy (NCBI): domain Eukaryota; kingdom Metazoa; phylum Arthropoda; class Merostomata; order Xiphosura; family Limulidae; genus Carcinoscorpius; species Carcinoscorpius rotundicauda. The sequence goes on from CM022400.1 coordinate 22,220,027, forward strand.
CCACAAGCTAAATATCAAGATGTGGTGTTCCACAGAATCATTGGAATGAACCTTATGATAATTGCTTTATCTGTGTTCCCATTTCAGACCATACTATCCATGTACTACATTGGAAAGTAGAAGGGCATTGTTGTTCATCTCTGCCATGAATAACTGCTTTACAAAATAGGGTTTGGTGGTCACCAGTTATACTGTTTCTGGTGATGATGCTCCTCTGAACTCTCCAACGCAGTTACCCTCATTCCTCAAGTGGAATATTGGAGTCCTTGCCACTTTTCAACTTCAAGCTGTAAACATGGTTGACCATGGAGTTGCCTTTCTGAATAAGTTCCACAAGAAATAGATTAGTACCATTCATTCGAGTGTATGGCAATGGTGTTTTGCTGGTGTAAATGCAACGTGGCTTTCAAATAAGTTGAGTCATCACCTTACTGAATGATGTGGCTTCCTGATCATATTTACACAAACATAGGGTTTGAGCTATTGCCTTAATGGGTGATATGACCTCCTAATACGCATTATGTACACACTACAGTTGAGTTGTCACATTTGCAGTTCACCCCTGTGATTTGTGTGATTAGGAGTCTTTACCCTACATTTGTGTGGAAGTCAGTTCCCAAAGTTGAGGTTTTGGATATGAGTGAACTAATCATCATAAGACTTCACATAAGTTCAGTCTGTCTATTTTCCCCCTCCTAATTTTCCCATCTGTTTCTTGGGTTACAGTGTTAGTGCATGGGACTGTTCTAATTTTGTTCTTGACTATCCCTCCTTCTCTTCTTATGGTTATATTATTGCTTTTGAATGATGCCAAGCTATGCCACTGTTAGAAAGTTGATGTTCTGCAATAGACTTTTGATACCACATACCAATTCCTGGACCACTAAATTGGTGATGATCATCATGACATACCTGGAAATCACTGCATGTGTTAATCCCTGATTATTGGGTTTCAGATGAAAGTAATATGATCCTGGCTAAGGAGTGGTACAGTTCCCCTTTTCTGATTTTCAACTCCGTTTCTCTCATTGTCAGAGATATCCTTTAGAAACCCTTTTAGGTACTTTTGTCATTCCCTTGCACCAGAAGTGATTACCACATTGTAAGTTATAATTTTCCTGTACTGAAAATGTAATTCTGATAAGTACTTTCTTCCTTTCACACTTCACAGACTTCCTACCCACTTATCTGATGCTCACACCTTCTGCCAAACTTTGAAGTAACATTCAGAGGAGTGTAAAGGGAGTTGTGCATCATTGAAGTATGTCATGATATCATTGGTTAAGAGATGATACATGATAATTTACATGAAAGGCATAGTAATTATAACTAGAGGGAATGGCAAGACTTGTGGTATAAGGAAAGAAAAGTTTGTATATAGAAAGCAGCATTGAACAAGAATAGCTCATCTCGTGAGGAAAATCATAACTTCGAAACTATTAATCCTTTATTTGGAATGCTAAAAGTTCTGTGAGTTTTTTAGCATTTGTATTAAAAAAATTACTTCAACTAAATTAAAATCTTCAAAGGAAAAAAATAGTATAAAGTGAAGAAAATGTCATGTAATGATACATTTTACTATAATGGGCATAGCTTGTATGGCAGTGTCTATGTATGTCATCAAAATGAATGGCACCACTAACCATTAAATAAATCACACTTTTAACATTCAAGATTCAGACAATTAGAAAACTTATTAAATACAACAACCTTTTCTTTACAACACAATTTTAAACAAGAGTACTCTCCTTACAACAAGAACACAACTTTCACTAGGGACTGTACATGAGAGTTTCATTATACCTTTATTGATGTAATTTTCAAATGTGATACTGAGAAACTGGTGTTCTAAAAAAATATTATAGTTTATGTTGTTAAAGCTTGTGAACATTTTGAACTCTTTACATTGAATCATTTTAAAGCAATGAGTTAATTAGGTACGACTAAATAGCACAATCCAAAAACTTTTCCCATGCAGTACTTCAAAGAAAATAATTTCTTTTCTTTTTTTAAATATTGACTTTTCAATTTTTTTTCAATGAGGTGTGAATAGTACAGTTAGCAATTACAAACACAAAGAGCATTTTGTTAGTTGTTTAAATAATTGTGGAGTGTTGGTGTCTGTTTTATGTTTCTTGTGAATTTTATATTTTTAGTGATTTTTTTTTTCCAACAGAATGTTCTTATGACAACCATGATAAACATACAAGAATTCATTATGGTGAGTTACAATCGCCAATTTACAGTAAAAGGAAGAAGAAAACAACTTGTCTTTTTAGTTTGAAACCTCAAGATCCTGGAAACGATATACTGCTGATAAAGTTTATGAAGTTCCATCTAAGTGATTCAAAATTAAGTGTTGTTGGAAGTGAACCAAATGATCTTGAGTTAAGTGGTGAGGATTTTTAAATATATTATTCTTTACATAGACATAAGCTATTAAACGTACAAGACTGGGATAAAAAGCAGACAGTTTTTCTTACAAACACAATTTTTTTAGCCTTCTATCTATGGGACAAGAACTACTACAAATTCATGCATGCTAGTCAGCAAAGCTTGTACTAAAGTAAAAATTGTCATAATATAACATATTATTTAATAGGTGAAAACCTTGGCTTTTCATTGGTTATAGACAATACAGAATTAAATATATAATAGAAGTATTAATAAGTTCTGACACAGAAAATGTGACAGGTGAGTGAAACAAAAGGAGTCTCTTTCTTTTTTCATGGCTCTGTAACCAAACAAGATTGAAGGTTCTGAAAATTATGCTTTGTCTGAGTGATGATGGGCTTGCAGTGATTAGTGTATGCTAAATTTTGAATTTATTGAAGGGGTGGTGAAAAAATTAAGAGAAGAGACAATGCCTGAAGACAAAATGTTGCATTTCTTACACTAGGGGATATTCGGTATTTTCCTTAAAAATTTAAAACTTTTATACTTTTTTATACTATTTCAGGTTCACAACAGTAATTATTTGCTGTGATTGTTTCTCCAGGGTTTGAGAATGAATAACAGGCATTGACCATAAGCTTCTTAGGGTAAAGAGATGGTTTTAGTGTTTCTCCATAGTAAAGCCACTGTCCAGATCATCACAGGTGACAATTCTATGGAGAAACTAGTCATTTTTGTTGCAATTAAGAAGAGAGGAACAAATTTCAACTCATCTTGTTTGATGGCTTTCAGTCAATTCATGAGTCAAACATTTATCAAGCTTTTTCTCCTTAACAATTGCTTAAAGACGTCAGAAAAGTGTTGAATAATGAATATTAAAGTTAGTGAGCAAGTTTTCTCAAGGTTTGGTGGGCATCTGATTCAACTGAGGCCTTCAATTCTTCCACATTAATGGCTGTGACTCTCATTTTCAATACCTGTGTCACCATAGAAAAATCATTTAAACTAATACTGGGTTGTACTCTCATTAGTTTTGCCATCACCAAATGCATGATTGATATTACGAACTGCTGTCATTGCATTGTGACCAAGTTTAAACTCTCACAAGAAAATTACATGAATATCAATTTCATCCATAGTGACAAAAGTCAATATAAATATGATTTTGTTTCTGAAATGAGAAAAGTAAAGTGAGCTTCAAATGAACCACACAATAATACTATATTATTCTGACAAATTTACAATAATGCTTCTCCTTTATAACTTTCAAATGTGCGTTTTAGAACAGAAAGTACATTAAGCATCAGAATAGAATATTTCAAAACTACAATACTTTATCCAGTTTCCTAAGTAAGCCATGAAGAGGTTAAAACATTCCATTACTGTTCATAGCACTAATTCTGATCAACATTGATCAAATAACTTTTATTAACCAAAAATATGTGAAAAAAACTGAAAACAAAATTGTATTTCTCTTGAGTAAGAGTATGTTCATCAGCCATGTAAAATTTATTAGGAAATAATCTCAAAAGATGGGTTTTGGTGGGTTTGACAAATGTATTGTCCCCCAGTAGTACAGTGTTAAGGCTGTGGATTTATAACATTAAAATTAAGGGATAAATTCCCCTCAGTGGACTCAGCAGATAGTCTAATGTGATTTTGCTATAAGAAAACACACACACACACACAAATGAATTGATATTTCAGCAGGCAAAGAAGGTAGTGTATTAAGATTTTAAAGTGTTGCTGTAATTTTGGTTTTGAATTGGCCAAAGACTGCAACAACTTATGTTACAAGACACAAAATTTTGGAGTGGAGAATTATGAGCTTTCTTGAATAACTTCAGATTGTAATGTGAATCTTCATTAATTTATCCTGAGTAGCTTTAAACTAATAACAGTATACATCATATTTATACTTAGGTTTTATTGTATTATTGTCCTTTGAACCATGTATAATCACTGTTCATACCATTATAAATTGTAATGTGGAGCTCACATTGTCATTGAATTACATTACCATTGAGCTTCACTAAGCTGCTCATGTGCATGCATGTGAAACATTTCTGTTGCAATATTATTATTTATTTTACCTAATCTAACTTTAACTAATCTAAAAAGATATATATTTTACATTTTATTTACTATAATAACAATAATAAACAATAAATATGAAATTCAAGAACATTGCTGTCAATTGTTGAGGACACTTTATCCTACTTTTTATACCAATGGTAATAATGCACTAAATAATTTTTATTCAGTTAAATAATGTATCAAAGATCATAGACTAATAACATGCAAAAAGCAAACAATTTTCTCCAACAATCAAATTTTTTCTGGTATTCTAACAACATGTCAAAAGCAGTTGCAAATTTATCCAAGCTAGTTATTACATTTTCTGTAATGATTATCTGTTCAAATCACAGCATTATATAATACATCATTTAATAAATGAAAATCATAGTTGTCTTTTATTTATGGATAATACAGAATTAATCATAACAAAAAAACTATTAACAAATCCTCAAAGTGAGGATATGACAGGTAGTTGGTAAGAGGAGTCTGATTTTCAATTTGATGACTCAGTAACCAAACAAGACTGAAGGCAATAAAAATTGTGGTGTATCTGAGCAGTGATGATTTTATAGTGAAGATTTTGTTTTAAATTTCATGCTTACTGGTAGGATGATGGATAAGATACAGAAGATAGGAAGCCTAAATAAAATGTGTTACTTGTGTCACGCTAGAAGAAATTAAGAACTGAAAACTTGTATACTATCAGGTCATCCCACAAGCAATGTACAAAAATTCAATACAGAAAGTGCATCATCATTTCTGTTTTTGTAGAAGTTTTAATGACTAAAATATGTAGTAGGACATGTATAAAAATTGTCAGAGAAATAAAAGAAACCAACCCAACTCCACTTTTTCAGATCATAAATCAAATAAACCATTATGAAGGTGGGTGTGTCTGAGGATCACATTAGGCATATAACGCTTTATGAATTTCAAAAAGGCAATAGTGCAGCAGAAACTAAATGAAACATTCAAGGTGTTTATGGTGTAGAGTCTCTCAATGAAAGAAAATGTCGAAGGTGATTTCAGAAGTTCAGATCAGGTGACTGCAGTTTAAGTGATGCAACATTTTCAGGTTATTCTGCTGAGTTTAATGATGACTTGCTGCTGGATGCACTTAATGAAGATTGTGCTGTAACAGTTGAGGAACTTGCACAGAATTCAACCCATTCAACAGTTCATCGACATCTGCAACAGCTTGGAAAGGTGTTAGAACTTGGTAAATGGGTCCACTGTAATTTGACAGAAGCTAACCTTAGAGCAAGATTGCACATTTGCACTTCTCTGCACTCTAGTGAATGTAACTCACCTTTATTAGACAGGTTAGTGATTGAAGATGAAAAATGGATGTTTCATAAAAATGTTAGGTGCTGCAGACAATGACTCATTGCAGGTAATTTGGCTAAAGCACAGCCCAAAATGCACCTCTACCGTAGGAAAGTCTTGTTTAGCATTTGGTGGGATATTGTTGGCGTGATCCACTTTGAGTTGCTGTTCCTGAATGTAATGACTACATCAGACTTCTATTGTCAACAGCTAGAGCACTTGAATGTTGCACTGAAATAAAAGCCTGCTTTGATCAGTCATAAAGGTGTTGTGTTACACCAGGATAATGCACAGTCCCATACAGCAAAGATCACAGCTAGACTGGCAAAAACATCCACATCTTCCTTATTCTACAGACCTTGCTCCATCTCATTATCATCTATTCCGAATTTTGCAGAATTATCTTAATGGAAAAGAGCTTGGAACACATGAAGATGTCAAAACTACCTTCTCTACATTCTTTTCCTCCAAACCCCAAGAATTTTATAGAAATGGCTTTCAGAAGCTTGTGAACCATTGGCAGGAAGTAATTAATAATGGAACATATATTATTGATTAAATAACATTAAAAGCATTTGAAATCCTTTTTCGTTTTCTGAACCTAAAAGTGGACATTACTGATATTAAAATATGAATTATTAAGATATAATTTTATATTATACTAGTTGTTATAGTAAAAAAAAGGAAGTTTAATTAAAATTTAATTGTAAGTCACTAAAACCTTGTGATGTACAGTAAAAGATAGCTGGGGTGGGAGGGGTAATGTTTTTTTTTTACTAAGAAGAAAGTAAAACTATTATTTTACGAAGTCTTGCTGTAGTGTATTCCATACAATTTCACTGTTAACTAACACTGCTTTTAGTCTAGCAACATGAAATAAAAATTGTATTTAAACTCATTTACTGTTGTTTGATTATTTAGGCTTTTTTTAATAGCTTAGTGTGTCACAAATACTTCGAGAAATCTAGGCAGAAGTGGTATTTATGCTTTTCATCAGTAGCTATGCTTTAAGGGTTAGTCTTTAAAATTCTGTGTGTACAACTAGCCTTGAGCTGCCTTTCACAGAGGAAAAATTTCAATGTAACCTGGAATACTGTTACAATAGCTCTTCATCAGTAGGAAAGTACGTCCTAAAAATTAACTTTATTCTTTATCTTTACACTGTTGTGAACAGGCATGTTTCTTGGATGTTAAACCTTGTTCAATATAATGAAATTTGTGCTGCCTTTATTTCAGTTTTAATTCTCTTTCATTTGATTTGATTTTGACATGCACTGCCTTTATTCTCAGTGAATTTTCACGTCACAGTGACCACTACCTCTTCAAGAGATTCTAGAAATGTATCTAACACCAAACCTACTGGAGGCTCACTTACTTTGGAGGACTTTACTGCCATTGTTTAACATTTAGCGAGTTCATTATTATCTGTTTTCTTTATCTCCTTGTCCATTCCTTGGGAATGCATTGATCTCTTTCTGAATTCAACCACAAAGATGATGATTTTGATCAGCTCCTTCCACTTTTCTGGGTTTACACTAGGTTCCTCTTCATATATAGATGCTAATGTTTCTTTTCCAAATTTCTTTATGGATTTTACTTCTCAAGCCTATTCATTATTTTTTCAACTGTATCTTTTGATTTTTCCCATTTTTACTAAATGTCTTCTGTGCTAAGTTTTAATTTTTATCCAGAAATACTTGTGTATGTTAACTTGTATTTTTATCAGCTTTTTTCACACACTCAAATGTCTCCTCGTTTTTGAATCTAGGATTTATTTGAAATAGATTATGGACATTTTTATATTCCATTGTGTGATTCCCAATTCCTGGAGTCCCTTTCACCCCCCCCCTCTTACTGGTACCCATTTTTCCTATCTTCTCCCTCAAGTCCTCAAGAATGTTCCAAGCAGGTTAGAGACTTGAAATAAGACAGTTTGACACCAGTTTCTTGTGTCCAAAACTTTGTAAAACCATGCTTGTTTTTTGACCATGTAAACTCTCCATCTCTCTTTCCATTTCTCATCCCTTTACTTTTTCTTACTGGCTGTTTTTGGGTGTGCTCATATGAGGTTTCTTCAAAGGATTTTTGAGTCTCAAGTGTAATATCATTTGTGATCCTCTGTCCTCTCTTGTGATCCTCTCACATTCACCTATTTAGGATCTTTCTTGATGGCTGGATCATGATAACTTTAAAACCTGCATTTCACTGTCACTCCCATGGTTGGATATTCTTTTCTTCTCCAGTGTGTCTTACAGGTTTTAACACATCTCTGGACAACTTCAAGGCCTCTGTGTTTAGTGTTATGTGGTGTGTATACTTTCCACATCAATATCATAGAACTCTTAGCCACCCATTGAGCAAGTTCCTACTTCAGTTTGTGGATCACTTGCTTATGATCCACCCTGACAATTCTACAGTTGTTTTCCATACTTTTTATCATGGTAAGACTCACTCCCAGAACCTATGCTTCTGCGCATTGGTCTGTTTTGGGACCACTCACTTCTGGTTTGTCTAACTGCCTATAATTTCTCAGGAGCTTTGAATTTTTAGATGAATCAGCTTTCTTGACTGGATATGATTCTTTCTATAGAGTGCCACTCCATTCTCAGGTCTTTTATTGGATTAGTTCCAAGTGGAACATACCAATGATTGATACTTTTATCATTCCTCTTAACTCTAATTTTCCCCTCTTTTGGTCCCTAATATCTCGCATAGCTTCTCTGGCTGTAGAAACTCTCAGTCAGGACTGGTTTTCTCTCTTTCTGTAAGTGCACCCCTAACTACAACCTCATATCTTTTTCATCTTGGAGTTTTATTACTTTGTTTTCTTGTGTGGGATTTGTCCAATCTCTTGCTTGTTGGTCAAGATTCTCAAATTTCATATTTTCTTCTTCTTTTTTTTGTATTGCCCTTTACTCTCTTCCTGTCTGTTTAAAAGAATAACATGCTTTTCACCACTTGTTCATCTACCAGACCATCCTCCTGTTGCTCACCTCTCAGTTTTGTTTATCTTATTGTTCAACTGAAGATTATTGGTTTCTAGCATAGTACGCTATTAGGTAACCTTGTCAATTGTTTTTATTTACTATGTTTCTTCTTTACCTACCCTTTCTTCCCCCTTGTTTGGATCATTCCTTGTTCATTGCTTCCCCCCTCTGTATATTTCCTTAACTAGACTGAAACTTTGATGTGATTCTAACTGCTCTCAAATAGACCCTATTTAAATCATGGACCACTTACTCATTATACTCTCTTTCTCTCTAAACACCTATTTCTTTTTCCATTTTGCTTGCAGCTCTTCAGATCTTATCTTTATGCTTTGGATGATTCATGTGTTTCTTTCATGTGTCATCCTTGATCTTATTCCTTCACTATTCATTTCTTTCTATGAGTCAAGTGGCTAAGAAGTGAGATCATTCTTTCTCTCCAGTCAATATCAGTCCTCCCATCAGTGTGGATTCCTATACATGATGAGGGGATCTCCCAGGGAAGTTTCTGTTCTTTCAGTTTACCTTCCCTGGGATCTAACCATCCACCCATGTATGTGACTTGCATGATGACCCATGAAGGGAAGGAGAGGATCCTGGTGATTGAGGGGTCCAACCCTAACACACCACTTTGGCCTTGAATTCATGAAGATGGGCAACTTTGGGGTGGCTCTCTTTAGGGTCAATCAACTGGCCTACTTAGGCTAGGGTAAACCAAGTACCAGTGTTGGATGCTCTCAACAGATGTTGTGGACATTGTATCTGATGCTGGTGTTTGGGCTCACAAAACTTTGGCATTGTTGCAGTGTCTTTGTTTGGCACTGTAGTGCATTCTGTCACAGGGCTCCATGGTAAGTGGGGTCAGTGGGCACTGAAATATTCTTTCTTTATTATGGATTCCCCAAATAAAAAGTTAAATAAAATATTAAAAAGCAGTCCATAGATAAATGGCGACATCTTGAAGATTCTGAGCAGCAATCTTCAATATCTGTAACACCTGTATCTCATTTTACATATTACATTCTCTTTCAGACAGACTTTTAAGGCAAATGTCTCCACTTTTTTTTATTCAGAAGGAACAAGAAGGTCTTGCTGGTTCTCCTAAGTCAGTTGAAAAGCTTTGCTCTTATATCATATTGGTGGAAACATCCATTCCTAAACACAGTGAACTCTTCTTGCATTTGAAGGTGATTGGGAAGATACCCATTGAGATTACTCCCCATGCTACTTTGAATTTGTCATGAGAAGTCATCATTGAAAGGGATTTGAAGAACATCCCCGAGTCAGAGATTCTCACTGGTTTCTTCATCCAAGGAGTTTCTGCAGTGAGGTGTATCTTCATTCACAAAGATGAAATTATGATGCTGATCAGTGTCCTCATTTTGACAATTGCATCACTGCTTTCACCTACCACCATAAAGGCAGGTTATCTTAATTGTAAAGTACAGCCATATATTTCATACTCTCTCAGATGTCTCCAATGTCTGTGGTTCAGTCACTCAAAGACATCATGTCATGGTTCCTTGATGTGTACTCATTTCAGACACAAGGACCACGATGCCTATGTGTGTGAAACAGACCCTCATTGCATTAATTTTAATGGCTCTCACCCATCCTGCCTTTGTTCTTGCCCTAAGTGGTAGGAAGAAAAAGAGGTACAGTGTTTAAAAATGATTCAAAACATTACTTACCCTTAGGCTCAAAAGTTACTGTCCACCACTTCACCTTAGACGTATGCTGCTGCACTTCATTTCACTACTACAGTGAGAGTGCAGATAGATCTTTCTGTGCCTCCAAAAGAATCATTATGAAACCATATTAAAAGTTTTTTGACATCCATGGTTTAAAAAGTTGATGAATCAATATCAACACCCATCTCTGTCCCTAACATACATTCCAGCAAACCCCAAAATCCATTTCCTTTGGTTCCAGGTATGGGCATTTCCTTGGATACATCTTCGCTCACATTCTCAGTTGCTGGAAACTTCGTCCAATGACAGAGACCTGCCAAATTGACCTAGAGCAAGATCTTTGGAGGTTGATAGACTTCCCTCAAATAAAACAGACATGGTTGTAAACAGAAGGGTTCTTCACCCATTTTGCCTACACGTAAATAAAAATGGCCATCTTGATACAATGGAACTATCTAGGTTTACATTCTAATCTGGATGACATCAAAACACTGATTGCTTCCTACCATCCTGAATGTTTTTCCTAACAGGAAACATTTCTGAAACCTGCCAATAGAGTTACCTTTCGGCAGTTTTGTTTGTGCAGAAAGGACAGGCTATGTGATGGACAAGTGCATGGAGGGGTGTCACTGTTGGTTGATCAGCATGTGCCTACCCTGTCTTTGCCACTTGACACACTCATGGAGGTCGTAACCATCTGTATTTTCTTGGGTTGTACCATTATTGCTTGTTCACTCTACATGTAGCCTGGAGAGACATATGATCAATCAGACCTTTTTGCTCTCATTGAACAGTTATCTCCCTTTTTAATCTTGGGGAACCTTAGTGGACAATAATCCCCTCTGGGGAGGTGATAATATTGATGGAAGGGGTCATTTCATTGAGCATATTCTCTCTGATTAGACTGACTGATGTTGTTTAATAAGTAAATCTCTGTTTCAGAGTTCCCATAGTAATTTACTCCTTCCACGGATTTCTTCTTCATGTTAATCAGATAGATTTGTCAACTCATTTAGATCACATATTCCTCTGTGACTCAGGCTGAATCATGTCTCGTGGAATCATATCTACCACTTGCCTCACATTCAAGCTTTGCACTTTCAATTACCTAGACTGTTATGTGGACTATACCAAACACCTTTATCTCTCATTACCTTTGTTATTTCACTGTGCATGAAATGGATATGGCCTTCCATGAGTGTTGCCCCTGTAGTATACTACCATTATAGAATTTCACACTTCATGAACTTCACCTTTAAGTTGTCTTTCCTGAAAGGAGTGTATTTAGATTTTTCCAGTGGTTTCAACCCCTATATCATGTCACTGTGACATTTAGACTACTGTGTGCTGACAGGTAAGGATATCATTTCAAAAGTTAACATTTTCCTAACTCGAACTCTCTACATGCTTTTCCTGCTACTGATGCATGTTATTGTTGCTTCGTTTAAGAATGAAATTAATTTCAAGTCCAAGTGTTATGGGGATCTTCTGTGCATGGAAGATGTTTTGCCCTCCTCTTGGTGGAGGGTTATTGTCACATGACAGTGGCATCACACACTAGCTAAGTTCACATTAGAACATGCATTTTAGGTAGGAGACAGCTCAAAGTTAGTGGTATGTACAAAATCTCAAAGGCAAATGCACCAGAAATAGCTGTTGTGTGAGAAGAGGTATCTTTACCTTACCTGAAAATGTTAATTTCTGATAACTTAAAAAATAAATAAATAAAAATTTTGTGGAGGGGCAGTTTTTACCATGTGGTTTTTAGAATTCAAACTGTGTTTCTTTTCATTTTTATCACAAATATTTCATTTTGTTGTAAATGGTGGAGACAAAATATAAAACTTGTTAAAATTATTTTTGTTCCAGGAACCAGCTTACCATCAGATATCATATCTAAATCTGCTCTGAATATGACTCTTACTCTTAGTTCCTTTCAGCCAGAAGAACAGATTGCCTTCATTTTGGACACTGTTTCTAAAGGTGAGCTTAATGGACAAACCCTGTTTTTATTATATACACCTCTGTTCAGAAACATTAATCTGTCTTTAGATATGCTGATATTTATCTTTTATGTACATTTATTGGATGATATTTAAGTTACTCAATATTTCATCATATCCTTGGCTAACTGAGCCATTCTTTCTCTACAAGATTTTAAGTAAAGAGCTTTTTACTTTCCCAATCTATTGATCAATGAATTGATTTTGTGTTGTAATAATCTAATAGATTTAATATATTTAGTGTATACAAAGGGTGTTTATGATCTGTATTAATGAGTTAAGTATGAATTCTTAATTAATGCAGCCCTTTCTTCTGTCGTTGATTGTTTCACATTCTGGTCTACACTTCAGAAATTTCTAGTTTTATTTGCATAACTTCTATCATATCAAATCAGTTGCTTTTCTTCAGTAACTTGCAGTAAAACCGAAAGGGTGGGGTAAAATAGGAATTTGAAGAATGCACACTATATGTAAATTAACATCTTTCTTTTTCTCCTATGGTGGCTACATATTGTAACACATAACTGCATGTCCACCAGTGGGTCAGTGGTAAGTTTATGGACTTACAGTGCTAAAAAAAGGGTTTTAATTTCCCATGCTGTGTGTAAAAAGCAATTAGATAAAGCTATAGGCATGAGTAACATTAATTAGTGTTAAAGAAAATAATCAGATAATTGAAGTTGGTAAATAACATGAAAGTATCGACAAATCAAAATTAATGCTTTGGGTTATTCAATCCTTTGAGTAATTGAAGTAATTGTTTTAAGTAATTGAAACAGCACTGGATTTTTTCTAATTATAATTCTTTAGATTAATTCAGTTCTATTCAGCTTTGAGCTGGCATGACTGTTGATTAGGGAAAGTTGCCTCATGAATCGATAGTTTATCCTTCTTGGTATTTGTATATTTGAGAGGTTTTTGCATCAGAGGTGTCTTTTTTTTTTTTTTTGCAAAATTTTCATTTTCCTTATTATAAAATTAAACTTATCAGTGATAGATATTAATAAAACAGGTAGGAACTACTAATATATTTTTGCAGGGGCAAATATAGCTGGGTCCAAAGTTATTGTAAACTTTCTTTTTCAGAAAAACGTTAGGAAAATTTAATAAAATCTGAAACTTGACCTAGAAAAATTCACATATACCCCCTTTCTAGCCAGAACTCGTATATTTCTAAAACTCCTGCACTGTACTACTGGTAGTGATTAAACAAATTTAAACACCAGTATAAAGTCACTTAAAAGGGTGTTGGGCCACCACTTCTTGCCATTATGCCCTGGATGCACATGACATAGAGTCTACCAGTGTCTGTAATTCTGTAGGATGAATATGATATCATCTTTCTACAAGAAAGTTAATCAACTCACACAAGTTGATGGAAATGGAAAATGCTATCTCCAGAATATCCCATGCATTTTCAGTTAGGTTCAGATCTGGTGACTGAGAAAGCCATGACATATTATTACATCAGTGTCATGTTCCTCATACCACTGGGTGACTACTTATGTTTTGTTGATGGGGCCATTGTTGTCTTGGAAAACATCCCTCTCTGCTTGACAGAAATGCTGTAACATGAGGTGAAAATGATCACTCAGTACTATTAAGTAATAATTAGCATTGACCATGCCTTATAAGGGTATGAGTGCACCCAAACCATGCCAGAAATATGTACCCCACACCATCATGAAACCAACCACCAGAACCTTCCATTGTTGGAATCAAACACTCCAGTTTGTAGAGTTCTCAAGTCGGTGCAACAGCTATATTTAATTTTTGTATCTGAAGATATTTATCATATTAAATGAATGGTGGTTCCAAAAAAATTACAAGACATGTTGGATATAAAAATATTAATCTCATGTGAGAATAATCAGTTAGTTAAATATAATCATTCAATGAAACAAATAATTAATCAATTAGCAAATTATATTAAATGCCCAAAACTACTATAAAACACTGGTGAAATGTATTTAATACTTTTATATACATATTTAAGATTAGATACCTAGATCAGATAACTTACACAGAGTGCTTTTAGGTATGTAAGGTATAAGAAAAAGATATTTATTATTTGGTAAATTTTTAGGTTAAGTTTTGAGTCATTATTAGGTGGGGAAAAACACTCATTTTTTGGCTTCTCTTTTTTTTTTCAGGTTGTAGCAAAAATGAAATAATAAGTAACATGCCAGTCACTATTACAACAGCTGATCTGATGGGGAAAAAGTGTCTTCGTATTATTCATAGTGAGGAAAAAACAGTTTTAGGTGTGTCATTTGAGGCATTGGAGTTTAGAGGAACTTTGGAACATTTAACAATATTAGATGGAGATCGCATACTCTCTAGTAGTGTTCTGATGGATATTTCTTCTGTCAGTACAATGAACATAAAAGGTATGTTTAGACTAATACCTTTTAATTTTGCAGTTTAATGAATTTTATTTCACCGTCGACAATTTGTATATAAAAGTAAGAGAGGCTGAAATCTATGTATATATTTTTAACAACTAATAAAATGACTCTTAAATCTTAGAGACAGTTAGCAGATCACTTGAAGCAGCATTTTGCCTCTAAAATGAGTTATTGCAGTTTTCTTTCAGTTTCATTTTTTATTTATTTTTTACGTTAACTTGTACATTTTACCGTGTAAAAATATATCAATACAGTGTGTTTTAATGAAAGTAAAACTAGTATATAAAAGAAAGATAGCAAAACTAATATTTCTCTTCCTTCCATACTAGTATAGCAGTAACTCTATGGATTTACAATGCTAAAATCAGGGATTCGATTCCCCTTGGTGGGCTCAGCAGATAGTCCAATGTGGCTTTGCTATTAGATAAAATACAAACACACCTTCCATGTTTTTTTTAAAATTCATAACAGTTAGATCAATAAGAAATAGCATCACATATTTAGAGAAGAGAAATTAGGGTGATAATTACAGAGTGGAAATTTTATATTATATTCCAGTAGGAAGGATATCTTTCAAAGTAAATACAAATAGCGCTATGGATGTATTACCTTTAAACTTTAACCTGTGTTTGGAAACCAGATGTGTGAAATAAAATTACAAATTAAACATCAGAGTTTTCCACCTCTAGAATTACTGCTCACTACCTACACTAAAGTAATAACAGATTATTAAAAAATGACTTTTATCCTTAAGTTAGTGTTTCAACTCCCATACATGTATAAATAACATAATAAAATCTGAACTCTGTACATCAGAGTTTGCAATATCCTTAATAACCTTGGACAAAAGTCGATATTAGAGTGCCCTCAAATAACCTAAAAAAATTACCAAAGCTTCTGTAAGTACAAAATTAAATTTTTGTGTGTTACTAGTGATTAATATGGATATTTTTGTTATTGTCCAGTATATGAATCATTGTAAAGTTTTGTGTAATATGCTACTAGTCATTATCAAGAGTGGTTATTGCAAAATATGTTTGCAATTAAAGTGGTTGATTTCCATGTAGTGTATAAGATAATTTCATAAGTCACCGATATTTAATATTAGTATAACTAAATCATTTTGAAGGCAAAGTGTAATTACTTGTTAATTACTTATTATTTGATGTATTGTAGTTAATTTCATACTAGGTGTGTGTACAAGTTGTGTAATCAGAATTTTGAAAATTAGCAATATTTTAAAAATGATAGCTTGACAAGAGAAAAGCTTTTATATAAAAAGCATTTTGTATTGTGAATTCTTGCTGTTGTAGTTTTCTCATAAATTATTCATGCTGTTCATTGTGCTAAAATCATGATTTCAGTCATCTAAGGAAAATTCCTTTGTTTTGCAGAAGACTAAATGAAACTCCAATGTATTAAATGTCTTACCTTTTGAATTTTTAATATCAAGTAACCTAAATGAAGATAAGAAGATGAATTTTAAATGAGTGGATAATTCATGGGGAATGATTTTACGTGAGTTTAGAGAAATGTGTGGAGGTAGTATAGTTGATATATCAGTATCTAAGTTAATATTTCTCAAATACATTCTGTTTCTTTAAGAGTTATTTTTAGAAGGTCAATTCATCAGTATGCCACTGTTGGTTAGATATTTTAAAATTATAATGTTTCTCAGAATTAGGATGAAAATTGGGAGCATTAGAACATTTTTCATGAGCATAAAAAAGGTAACAACTAAGCATTTCTTTGAGTATGGTAGTTGTATTCTAAGCCTTGTCTCAGATTTTTTTAACTCGCCTTCTTTGTGATTTGCAGAAATATCTGTCAGTGTTTGCTATTATTTTTTAAGCTTAGTTATCAATTAAATATTATCCTTATGCAAGACTTTTAGATTTTAATATATTTGATCTTCTGTTGAGTGAAATCAATTTTGATGTTTATATTTGTCACCTTTCATTTATAATTCTAGTTTCTGAAAGGATGTGTAAGTTTGTTATTATCAGTAACAAAACATTTTGTATTTCCCTGGCATTTTTCTTTCCCGAAAATGTATTTCTTATAGATACCACTCATGTTCCTCACCTGTCCTCCCAATTACAGTGCAGTTTCTTCTTTCTTCATTTAAAAATGTAGTTAGTTTGAGCTCAAGTGCTTCTGGGTAGCTACCATGCATAGAGGTTGCATTGCTGTCCTATTATTGAGGAGCTGTTATTGCATGATTATTTCATCATGCATTAGTCCAATTCACATAAATGAAACTTAAAAAGCTATCCATGTACAGTAGTGACCTCAGTTATAGTGTTTCACTTTTATTAATAAAGTTCACTGTGTAATATAACAGTTGGTTTCATTCAAAAGTACTCATTGTTTAGTATTTAAAGTTTTATGTATGCAATGTGAATTTTAATTTTTTTGCAAAATGTTTATAATAAGTAAGTATTTAAATTTGAATAATCCTATGAGATAAGCTTGTTAAAAATGCTAAAAAGATGAACAGTTGTTAAAAGTATAGCAGTCAATGTTTCAACAATCTACAATATTACCAACAGATAAAACATGATCTGCAAAATTGAATGTGAATTTTATTCAGGAGAATATGATAGAAAACTGAAAATGTCTTTACTAGGGAATATTTGTACACTCTTCTTGAACATGTCAAAATTACAATAGTTGTACTAAATATTTACTCATTTTTACACTTTCTCTTGGCCTAGCATGACCAGATAGTTAGGGCACTTGATTCATGATCTGAGAATCGTAGGTTCAAATCCATGTCACACTAAAAATGTTCACACTTTTAGCTGTGGGGACATTATAATGTACAGTCATTTCTACTATTTGTTGGTGAAAGAGTAGCTCAAAAGTTGGTGGGTGGTGATGACGAGCTGTCTTCCCTCTAGTCTTATACTGCAAAATTAGGAATGGCTAGTAGTGATAGACTTTGTGTTGCTTTACATGAAATTCAAAAAGCAAACACAAAAAAATATCAAACATAAATAAAAAATATGACAAAATGTATTTGAATTTAGTTAATATTTTAATATTAGTTTAAAATAAACATCTGCATATGCAAATCTGAAAGAGCTATTATAGTAATACATAAGAAACTTTCAGTAAACAAACATTGGAGATCGTCTTTATACTTTTTTAAGAATGGTTGTCTTCTAATATAATTTGTGAAACTGGATTTTTCTTTTCCTGGATCTGTAATTTTTCTGGCTGAGTTTTATTTCACCTAATCATAAGTTAACTTGTTAAAACTTTAGGATGTACTCTTAATTACTGTTCACCTTTTCATCCATTCTAACTAAAGTATTCATAAAAATGATAAAAAAAGTATGTTCTGAAGTGGTGATACTATCAACCACTTGTGGCTTGCGGAGGAAAAAATCATTTCTTTTTTAAATTCAAATAATCCATAGTTTTTTCAAAACAAAAATATCAAGGATTTGGTGAAAATTTATGAAATTGGGAAATAAATGTTTAAAATATTTATTTAAATAACTTGTATACCACATACAAAATTAATTTCCCATTTTATATCAGTAGTGTAATTTTCTTCAAAATCCTATTTCAAAATGATTGTAGAGACAATGTCCTTTTTTTGTTATATATATATATATATGCAGAGGAGTAAGAAATAATACTGAGCCAACACTACCTGTGTTAGCTGTGTGTGATTTGTCCTACATGAATAGTAAAAGAATATTTTATATTTTAAAGTTTATGATAATATATATCAATGTTTTCTTTATTTGAAGTAATTTTTCTTTCAATTTCAGAAAGGTACATTCGGAGTAGTGGAAACAGTATAATGGTATCTTACCTGAATCCTTCTATAGCTTTTCCCTCCCCTTTACACTTCTCCATTCAAATAACATCACATAGTAGGTTTTCATAATTTTTCATTCTTTCATTTTTTTTCTGATACTGTTTAGATTATTATTACCCAAGGTTAATTTAACGATTTTTAAATAATTGAAAAGAAAGTTTTATACAGTTTGTAAATATGTACAATTATGGCAGGATATGCTTTTTCATAATATTTAAGTAAAGTCGAAAGTTTTCAATCAAAGCAAAAAAAGCATTTTATCACATATTGGTAGTAGTTTAATACACTGTGTTGCAAGATTTATTTTGTTTTTCAAAATATTTGAAATAACCTTTGAAAATGAAATTGTTCTAGAAATATTTTTATTATTTAATTAACACTTCTTTATTGCCATACCTATATTTTTACCTTAATTTTTGTATTTGCATATATAGGGCAAGGAGGTTATTTTATGAACAATGGAAGTATACAGTCAACTTCTAAAGAATCTGTGATATTTTTGTTGCAAGTGGAAGAGGGTAAACAAGTATTACTGAATGCTAGTAATTCTTCCTTCCCCCCCTTGTCACACGTTTTTATATACAGTGACTTTTACAGAAATTCTCCATTGATAGCAGACTTTAAAAGTGAGAAAAATGTTTATCCAGTTATTTCCCCATCACATCAAATGATGGTAATTTCTCAAAACTTTGCTGAGTTTGCCAAATTTACAAGCAACTTCCAAGGGATTCCTAAAGGTAATTTTCAATAGATTGTTTTGACATGTCGTTTTTAACATAGAAACAACAAAAATTTGTGTAATTTTTTAACAACATAAAATTGTGAAAGTAATGTATAAGTACAACTGCTTGGGATCTTCTTTATCTGTTTCCTTTTTTGTTTTGCTTCAAAAACTGTATTCATGCTTGTTGAGAATTCTTTTAAATGTTTCATGGCACTCAGAAAAAGCATCATTTATAACTCAAAATTAATTTGTACAATTTTGCTTACAAAACATAAGTGATGATTCATTTGTGTGATAAAATGTACCATAAATATTTTATTTTATAATTTCATAATTTTGAAATTGAAAGAAGCATAGTATTTAACTAAATTTTTATGTAATTATTACAAAACTTGTAAGATGGAAACTCATGAGGATGTCAAATTGTATTTCAAATTTTACGAAGCACAGATTCACATAGGCTGAAATACAAATAAATACATGAAGAATAACATCATATTAATCAAATCAGTTAAAGGTCACTCTTCATGTAAATGACTGGTATTTCAAGCATCACTGAATTTGTTACGTCTTTAATAGGCAGCATTACCAGCAAACTTAACCCTTAAATCCAAGTGAATGCTGCTAGCATCTGGCCAAAATACCAATTTACATTAGACGATCACAATATCTCATAATATTTATGTCTAAAACTAATACAAACCATGTTATTATCCACAAAATAAAGAGAATTTAACTTCTATAAGATATAGTGATAACTATTAGAAAATTATGATGCTAATTTCAGATAATGTAAGATTACATATTTAAGAAGTTAATATTTTATGTTGTCTCTTAATAGATTGATTTGTTATGCAAGATAAACAAAATTTTTGTACCTTAAGCTTTTGCAAGTGTACATACAATCATTTAAATTTTTCATAGTTTGAATGATTGATGACCTTTGTTTATTTATAAAGGATGCCATAGCATTAGCTTGGAAAACACTGGTGGTTACAGCTTGTCAGGAAACTGCAACAACACATGCTCTTGGGCAATACCATCTATGAACAATAACAGTAAAGGTAATTCTTTGCAAGTATACAGGTTTAGTGTTACAGAAATCAAAACTTTTACCATAAGCTATTGCAAAAACTATATACATCATGATAAGTAATGCCTAAACCTTGAATTATAAATTATTTTCTTTTCATGGACATGTTACAAAATACAAAATTTTGTGGAAATTAGCTAATGTCAACACATTTGGGCAAATTAAAAGCCATCTCTTGATAACAGCTTGCCATTTCAATATCTCTAGAGCATAGCATGTACATATGTGTGTAAACATGTAACTGTAGATACAAGTAACTACAAAAATTTACTGTTCTGTACAAGAACTATAAATATAAACTATTAACAATTATGCTATTAGTAGTCAAACAGGAAACTGCATCAACATTTCTTGATCTGAATATGATAAATAGTAGTGTTACTTGAATGAAAATAACATCTTGTGTGTTTTCAGTTATGTATCTCAATATATTAAAAGTCTTCATTCAGAACTTGTAAACTTGTCCCAGTAGTTAAGATACTGAGTTGATATAAAGACATGAATGAAATTTTATATTTTAATGGAAATAAAGTCATTCTCAGAGACATATATCCAGAAGAGTGTTTTGTACTTGTAGGTTTTACATACACTAGTGGCTGTCAATCTTGTTAATATCCTGCATATCCCAAATAGAAGATGGGAATAAATAATTTGTTAATCGTAGTCAGTAAAAGACAGTTACACATATACTGCTGGGTGTTCATTAGTGATTACCTTTAGAGTGCCCCTTTTTTTCTGATCTGAAATGGAAGAATCTCTGTTTTACTTGCTTATTATTTAGTTTTTGTACATTCCGGAGGTTGACTTGTATCACATACTAGCTTATTTAGAAGGAAAAAATGTTTAATACAGTACGAGTTGTTCTTAACAGGTGTGTTTTGACATTCACCTTTTTTTAGCATTTCACAGTTAATATTTTACAACACGTCTCCAAGTCTGTAGCTTAGATTATAATAAAACTTAATTGAAGCAGGTGTTGATTTTAAAGTAGTAGTTTAGCTCATGAAAAGCTTAGTTTAAACCTTTTTGTAATGTTTCACAATATGGTTGTAAATCTGTTATTAGCCTCTGTAAATGTGTAGTTGTGAAACATTTGTTTATTTTAAGCACTCCCATGCCATGTTTTTTTGGAGGTAATAACTGCCTTATTTAACTGATTTAGTATTTTTGTCTTTAAAAATTCAAATTAAAAAGTAAGTACAAAAATAGAAATCTACTGTATTTTAGGGGCTTTTTCAATTTCCCTTTTAGGGTAGAAATGCTAAAATAAAATAGTCCATGTACACAATTGGAAAATTTTCAATTATATCACTATGGGTGATGTCTGTGTATGTATACACAAATTATTTTGTCTCTCCGTATTCTTGTTTGTTGTTTTTTTAGGGGGGGATTCAGAACTTAAATGAATAAGATTCTTAATAACTGGTTCATGATTTTATTTGTAATCATCGTACCCTGTGATGACTGATGCACATTACAGCAGCCTTGACAGTGTGTAAAATTATATAGAAAAGAATATTGTTTTAACTACTGTTTAATTGTGGGTTTGTGTTGTCATATAAGAAAGTGTACATATGGAACATCATATTGGATTTTATTGACCCAAGAAGTTTCCAGTTCTTTCAAAATTCTCTTTTAGATAAAATTGCAGCAGTAAATTGAGAATTAAAACTTTAAAACTAATAGAGCTGAAATGTGTTGAAAACCATTAGGCGTACAACATTATTAATGTGCATGACAATGTTATAGTAGTGTTTGTAACAATGTAAGTGTGAATTTTTGCTTTGTTAGTGTGGTTATCATGGCTGTTGAACAAACAGCCGATCAGGTAAAGTTAACAAGTTAAATAATATGTTCAATAAATATTCTTTAGTTTTGCTTACACACTTAAGAAGTTTTTAATAAAACAGTATTTGTGAAAAAAAAAAGCAGGGCATTATAGCTTGTTATTAAACTTAAGTTGGAAAAGGTTTTTTTGTTTTTCAGTTGTTGTTGTTGAACAGGTGATTTTCAATAGCTCAAGCATTACTGTCATTGCCTGAACATTTTATAAGTTATTTATTGCATTTTTATGTATATATAATAAAACATTAGTTATTTAATTTTGGTGGGGTTTACATTCTATTTAAAATTAGAAATAAAATTCTTAAAAATGGCTGGTTGTAGAAAGTTATGGAGTCTCACTTTTCACCATTAGTCTGTTTGGGCCATGTAAAATTGTGTTTTAGTTAGTATTATTTGCGCCAGAATACTGTTTGTTGTGTTATAATGTATGTATGTGTATTAACCTTCAGTTAATTATGGAATTATTTGGTTTTCTTTTGTTTTTTAAATAAAAGAAAGTTGTTTCTGTCATGTAATCCAACACTTGTGATTAATCTATACTATCAGTTAAAGTTGGACAGTTAGCAAAATTTGATATTTAATTAACTATTGGGTAATATATTCAACTGATTGATTATTTACACATGAACATTGGTTGACTTAAATTATCAAAAATACTAATCATCATAAACATCATTGTTCAATTACTTGGATAGTTTTAATTACTAGAATCTGATATCAGTCAGAGAATTATTTTGCGATAATTTCTAAGTTTGATTAATTGATTTAATGATCTAAATCTGTTATCACCTGTTCATAAAAGTAAAAACTTTACATTAATGTTAAAATAAACATAAATGTACATAAACTCTGTTAGTTAAGTATTTTGTATTAGAATAAAATTCTTTTCATTTTTTAGATATTCTCTCTTTTGATTTCTCTTTTTTGAACCTGTTTGCTGGAGATAAAATTAGACTTTTCAAACTAGATGAGCGATTAACCTCATTAGCAACAGTTACAGCAAAAACCCAGTATGTGCCCAGTTTTAATATACCAGCTAATACAGGAGCTTACCTCTCTGTGACCCGAGGTAACTGTTTGAAAAATGACACTGCTCTAATTGCTAGATATGAAATTATTCCTGGTAAGTTTTTTTATCTATATGTATTAGTTTCTTAAAGTTTTGATTAGCATTGTTCATTTGATGCATTATGGAATAATTTTAGAAATTGTCTCTTTCAGTTTTAAACATTTTGAAGGCCTAATGTCTCTCACATAGTTTAATTACTTCAGTAAGCAAGTCTGTGTACATGTTTGGTATATTTCAAAAAGTAATTTATCAGCATTACCCTGAAAAATTGTAGATTTTCCTGTGCTAATGCATTGTATATACCTTTTATAAATCTTAATTATTTTGCATGCAGATAAATATTATGTTCTTATTGCATATTGAAAAAAGCTAAATCTCTTCATTAGCATGAAGTTTCTGCATCTTTAAAAACATTTTATTTTGTGCATTTAAGGAATTCACTTAGAATCTAATCACAAAACAATAGGTGTGTATTTTACTTGAAAAAGAAAGTGATCTTTGTAATTTCTAAATCTCCTCCATAGTCTTAAGAAAATTTGATCAGCACTTTAAAATGCAATTTATTTAGCTTCATTTTCAAATTAAAGTTCCATATTTTGTTTGTCAAAGAGAGTGTTTGTGCTGAACAAAGCCTTTTAATGTTAGAATATTGTCTTTGACCATTCACCCCCATAATTATGCAGTTTTTTTCACAAAACTTTATTATAACTAGATGCTCAGAATTCAGAGGCTTCAGTATTAAATTTTCATATTTGAACTTTCAAATATGTTGTGGTTTGAGCTGTTTCCTGAATTTTGTGTCATCGAAAATAATAAATATAAAACTATATTTTGTTTTAGGTATTAATGAACAGAAATTTAGCAGACAAATATATATCTATGTATTATTTTGTTTTTGCTTTTGTTATTGTTTGTAATTTTATCTTCATCAATCTATCCTTTACTTATCTCTGCAAAATGTTGCATTTATGCTTCTATATGCATTAAGCTCAAAGAGAAAAAAATGTCTTTTAAATGCTTCTTGTTTTCCCAGAATTTCTGTAGTTATTTTCACTGTACTCCAACTATTGTCTGATGAACAAATTGGTATTTTATAAGTTATTTACTGCATTTTTCTACATATAATAAGACATTAGTTATTTAATTTTGGTGGAGTTTGCAGATTTCCAACTTGAGAAAGTGTACATAAGAAACGAGACGGCCTTGCATGACCAAGTGGTTAAGGCAGTTGACTGGTAATTTGAGGGTTGCATGTTTGAATCCTTGTAATACCAAACATACTCACCCTTTTAGCCATGGGGGCATTATAAGTGATGGTCAATCCTGCTATTCATTGTTAAAGAGTTGCCCAAGAGTTGACAGTGGATGGTGATGACTAACTGTTGTACAGTGCTAAATTAGGACAGCTATGCATAATTTGTGCAAAATTCAAAGCAAACAAACAAGGAGATACTTAAAATTCACATGTTGATTTTTATCTACTGCATTAATAGCATAAATATAGAAAAATACAATCATAAGAATTACAAAACAAATTCCTTTGGGTAGTTTTGTTTAAAATAAATATTTTATTTTTGTTTTTATCATTTAAAATAAGAGCAAATGCACATAATACTTCACTTTGAGTCGTTGGTGAATTAGAAGCTATTGCTTACAATATACAAAACTCTTTTCCAATGTAACTTCATCTTATATATATTGATATTTTACATTTAATGGAAATTCTTACAAGAATACAAAAGGCCACCTTTAGTAACACTTAAAACTGATTTATAGTGAACAATGCTGCTAGTTTAGACTAAAGTGCAGCCACGAGAAACTAACTACTAACTACATTAGTTGGTTTTGTTACAACTTTTATGTCGTATTTTTTCTAATTTATTCTTTACTGTTCATTATCTAACTCACTTTTATTTTTACTGAATTAAACTTTATTTCTGGCATGAGGTAAAACAATAATGTACCAAGTAAGTTGTCCACAGAATTTCTGCAGGAACTTGTGTTTGTTACTATACAATACCATTCCTTGTTGGCATAGTAACATTCTAGAGTCTGCAATCCACTTGACCATTTGTCATATTAATAATTAGTGTCTTAAGTTACTTCAGTCCTTTCCGATGATACAATTTCTCTATCATTTCCTCCAGTATTATTTCTTTTTTATATGACTTTGTGCCAAGATGCTGACCAGTTTCACTCATTAGTGTGCATCAGTATATCGTAATTGTAAAAGTCATTTCTGCTTTCTTTTAGAAGGAAAAATGATTGTTAAATTGTCACTTGTGAATAATTACTGGGTTTGGATTGTTCCAAACCCAGATATTTGATACATAAATGTTTCTTCAGTTTGTGAACCTCCATTTTTGCCCTACTTTAATTTATTAACATTATCAAATACACACTGATTTTAAAAGCTATATCCTGCACCTTGTAATGTAAGGCTGTTAATTTTACATAAATTTAAAGATTTGATTGATGTGCTGCTTTAGTCAGAATATTTTGTACCTGGTGAAAATATGGAAATATACCATATGTTTTGATATTAACCCTCTCATCATGGGTATTGTTTACTTTGCATGACACAAAGTTTCAGTGACTTGTATTCAAAATTTTATCAAACTACTTTTTTATGTTATTTGTGATTTATTATAGCATGAAACCTAAGCTAGTAATCCATATTTTAATAATGTACAAGTTTTAAGTTCTTAATTCTACAAGGCATTATTATCGACAATTCTGAATATCCCCTAGTGTGACACATTTTCTTTAGGTATCTTGTTTTCTTTATTTTATCCACCATGCATTGAAAAATTACTCACCATAAAATTGTCATGGCTCAGAGAAGTCGTAATTGTTAAAGCTTACAATTTTATTTATTTACAGATTTATCTAATAGAAAACCACACTCCTCCTGTCACATTCTTTCTTTCAGGATTTACTAATATTTTTCTTTTGCATGTAATTTTATATTACCAATAACCAGTGGAGAGTGAAGGGTTTTATTTATCAAGTGATACAGTTTTGTGTTCTGAACAGATAGACATAAAGTTCATTAGGGTACAAGCTTTGTCCTCTTGAAAGTTAATGACTAGACTGAATGAATTTGTAAAGGCTTTTGTTGTGTAGTTAGAAAGCTAGAAAAATTTTGAAAAAATGGTAATTAAGGACAATCTTCTATTTTTTTACATGTTGTAAGTCTACATTCTTGGTGTATTATTCAATTATCAAAGCAAATACTCAATATATTCAGGAAAACATTTTTATTTTATTTAATAAAATTACTTTGCTGAAAATTATGATTTTTATGTCTCAAAAATTTACAATATTAACTGAAATACTGCCAAATATTGTGAAGATACATGCACTATTTTGAAAGTTAGAAATATTAAATCTAAATTAAACTTTAAATGAGTATAAAGAGATCATGTGGCCAGTATGAAGAGAGCTAATAATGATTATACTTTTATTGGTGCCTTTCATGTAGTTGTTGCAAAGCAATAAAAAAAGTTGTATACACCACTGTTTATGTTTTTTTGTTTCTTATTTCCTTAGTTTGTAAGGAAGAAATTATGCAAACACCAGGAGAGAGAACTGTGGTATCATCTCCAAATTTCCCAGATAGTTATCCTCTGGGAGTAGAGTGTAACTGGAATATATCCATGATGGGCAACAAATCTAACCTTCACATCATCACATTTAGCCACTTTAATGTTACACAGAACCACACATTAACAATCTCAAGAGTTTTGAAAGGATCAAAAACAACTGTGAATGCTACCCTTGGAGAAGGAAGTTCTCTTCCTAGTGATTTACTAATATTAACACCAAACCATGTGAAATTTTATGCTTCTCTCACCAATCTTTTTGCAGTTGGAAATGGATTTCAGTTTAGTGTCACAGCCCTTGGTGAGTATGAAATTAAATTGTATGTGTGTATGCCTATATATATAGACTAAAAAAACTCTGGTTACCAAACCAGTTGTTAATAAATGACTAATT
Organism: Carcinoscorpius rotundicauda; assembly: GCA_011833715.1. Lineage (NCBI taxonomy): Eukaryota > Metazoa > Arthropoda > Merostomata > Xiphosura > Limulidae > Carcinoscorpius > Carcinoscorpius rotundicauda. The sequence goes on from CM022400.1 coordinate 22,247,480, forward strand.
ATTTTTTGAATTATTACATAAGTTTCCTTTGGGGTAACTTACAATGCTGCATTTTCAAGTTCTAGACATACAACTTACAGTTGTATAACATTGAACTGTTCCATCTAATTACAATATTAAAAGGATATGAATTCTCTTGCATTTTGATGTTTAACTGTTGTGTATTAGGCTGAAAGTATTGTAGTAGATTTTGAGCTAAAAAGATGTAGAAAATTCTAGAAAAAATGTGAACTTTGTTTTTAATGGTCAGTGAGACTTAGTTGTTATCCAAAGAGCAGGCTCTTTTCAAAATTCACTCCAAGCTAAATTTTTAAAAAGTAATTGTAATGAGTTTACAGTATTTTAAAGTTATTAAGTTTTTTTTAATAGAACATAATCTGCTGTAATTCTGAGCACTTGTATAATCTTAGAAAAAACATTTGTGCTTTACACATTCAAACAAAAGTAGAATTAAATATATTTTAGTGCTTTGTAACTCATATTTAAAATAATAAGTAAAACCTGGATTGTCTGAGTTAAAAAACAAATAAAACAGCCAGTTATTTAAATTGGTAACTTGTATATCTATGGTCTTATTCATTTCTGTGTTAGGGACCTATGTGTGTATTTTATACCTTGAGGTTTACAGGCAAACAAGTTATGCTAAGATTACTGAAAACATTGTTTAATTAATTTATCCTTTCATATGTGGGAAAGCATTAATCCAAACATAGATTTTAAAATCTTAATGAATGTTATGAAGGAAAGATATTTGACTGAAGAAGCATTTTTGAAAACATAGACTTGCATATTTATAAACTGAAATAAAATAATGTTATTTTGTATTGGTTCTCTTTCAAATGTCTTTCATTGAAGATCTCAAAACTTGCATAAACATTTTTAAATAATCAATTAGTTCAGATAATGTCAGCTGTTTGGATTATTTGTTTTATGGATAACTACCGATTATCAAGATGAATAATCCTCACAGCATTACTTTTGGAATGATAAGCACATGGGTTGCCCCATCTCCATTAATTAAGTTTTTTTCAGTTATGGACAGATTTGGTTACAGTTACTTGTTGGGTATGATACAACAAATGACAAAACTTTGGCTGACTTTATATATGTGAGCAGTATTATTCTGATAAGATACATTACCTTCTCTCACATAAATAGTTATTATTATTCATATAGAAAAAAAGTTTGCACATGCCACAATCTTTGAAACTTCAATCCATTTGGAATTGACTCCTTCTGTTCAATTCTACCAAATTATCACATCGTGTTGGCAGTTCTCATATCAAGAAGTTTTTGTTTGTTTTTAGTGCTCTTAATATGATTTGCTTTGGCGAGTTTTATTAGTTTTAATTTCTGAAACAAATTTTATTTAATAAATGTTTAGTTAACTTAATTTTCTATCCTTTTTTTAATTCTCACTTTCAGTTTTTTCATTATCAAACACATATGTTTGATCTGTATTTCAACTATGAATTCCAAGCTTAATGTTACCACTTCAGGTGTCATACCTCCTACTAGTACTATTTCACAGGCTGCAAGTGGGGAAGATTTATTGTTGGATTTATCTGTGATTATCCAATAAGAGATTGATTATTATATACATCAACCTTCTTTGCCTCAATATGATGAACTTGTGCAGTCCAAGAAATATTTTGCTACTTTTTTTCCATCATCAGATATTGCTGTATTTTTCTACATCCTACCTGTAGAACCATCTATACCTTATATGTTGTTTCAGACAAAGTTTGTAATGGCCCCCAGTGGCTCAGCGGTATGTCTGCGGACTTACACCCTAAAATCCGGGTTTCGATACCTGTGGTGGGCAGAGCACAGATAGCCCATTGTGTAGCTTTGTGCTTAATTTAAAACAACAACAACAAGTTTGTAATGTTTTTACTAATTTCTGCAATTTTTTTTTGATCCCCATGTTGCTCTATTACATGACACCTTTTCATCTCAAAATTTAGTTTTTGTACTCTACCTAGATATTTGGATTCATGCTAATTGAGTTAGTTCAAAAGAAAACTAGTTGGATTCACTGCTTCCAATGGATTGGGCTAATTAAATTGGTGTTATAAAAAAACTAGTTGCATTTACTGTTCTCAATGATGTGGACTAACTAAGTTGGGTTAAAAGGAAATTAAATTATAAGTTGGTTCCAATGGTTTTGGCTGAGTTGAGTTTGAAGTAAAATAGTTTGATTCAAATTACCTTCAGTAATTTGGCATAAATGGAGCAACAAGATATTTTGCAAAGACAATGCTACCAATGTTTCAGTGTCATAAATCAGTTTTAAGTTGTCAGTTCTTTGCTGGTAAGTGGTTAATATTGGTGCAGTTGATACAGTTGCATTTGTGTGCATATTATTATTTATTTATTTGTGTGCAGTATATCCAGATGTTTCTTTTATTTTGATGAATGCATAAAAGTTAAACATAATAGAGAGTTTGTATTTATAATGTCTTATTATTAATTTATTATTCACATTTGTTTGTTTTTTCTTTGGTCTTTTAACCATGATTTTTTTTCTTTTTCAGATTGTGGTGAACTGTATACAGAAGAATCTGGAAAAATTGAAACTTCAAGTGATTCCAGTTTTTGTGTCTGGATAATCAAAGTCCCCCCTACTAGTAGTGATTCAGTAAACATTATAATATTTTCTCTAACACCAGATGAGTTTGGTGAAAACAGGTTTGTTATTGAAAGTTGTTTATCCAAAACTTTGGCTGGTACTGTGTCATATTAACTATGTTACTGAAATTAACTTGTTTATTTTTAAGTCCTAGCTAAACTTTGTTCTAGCAATTGAGAAACAAAGCAGTTTTATGTATTTTATGTTAATTTATGTACATAAATTAATCTTCATCAATATAAAGTAAACCATTATCCCTGAATAAAGCCACATGTGACTGTAGAATCTGAGAGTTGAAAAACGAGCCTGCATTTAAGTTTATTTTTATCATTTTTGTTTTGTATAAGCTTAAAAGTCTCAATGATTTTCCAGCTAGGCATGTAAAACCATTCCATGTTTCATATTATTGGAAGGTAGCTAATGTTGCTTGTTTTCTCAAGGGAAGTGATAAAGATTGTTCTGGTAAATATAGTTCTAATTCTGTTAATGTTACTTCAGTGATGGGAAAAGTTGTTGAAAATCTGATAAAAGATTCTTTGCAAAGTAATTTTACATAGCTTAAAATTTTGTTAAATAACTTTGTTCCACCAGGGGGAAACCTTCCATTACTAATTATTTGACATTCTTTGAAGAGGCTACTACTTATGTAGATGAGGATATGGTGTATTTGGATTTTCAGAAAACAACTAACAAGGAGCTACATAAAAGGCATGTTAAAATTACATATCCGAGGATATGTGAAATAGGATGGCTAATAGGATTGAAAACTGGCTGTATGGAAGAAAGCAGAGGGCTATTATAAATGGAATTCAATCAAACTTGATTAATGTTGGTACATAAAAGGCATGTTAAAATTACATATCTGCAGATATGTGGAATAGGATGGCTAATAGGATTGAAAACTGGCTGTATGGAAGAAAGCAGAGGGCTATTATAAATAAAATTCAATCAAACTTGATTAATGTTGGGAGTGGGGTACCTTAAGGCTTGGTAATGGGACCCTTGCTGTTTTTTATTTACATAAGTGACATAAATTAAAGAATGAAATAGTCATTAAATTATTAAATTTGCTGATGACATTAATGTTTTGGATGTTACTGGCTCTAAGAAGGGTGCCACTATGTAACAAAAGGCAAGTTGGGCAAATAAATGTCAGATGGCTCTTTGGTGTGATAAATGCATATTGTTTAAGAAATAAAAATATTAATATTGAAGGTGTATGTACAAATCTACAATGGAAAGAAATTTTGCCAACTTACACAGTATTATAATGTATAAAATAGATGTAGTAAACAAATTAGATGATGCAGAACAGTAGATAATGTTTGGCACTGTATACTGTTACAAATAACTGTATTGCTTTAAAAAAACATGTAAAATTAACAATTCCGTGAGTGAGGTATGAAGAATTCCTTACATCACATTTCAGAACTGTGTTGGGACTTAGCCTGGGTATAGTTATTCATTTGGTAAGTGTATAAAAAGTGTATGTGACATAAATTATTTTGCATGAATGATCCATAATTATCCGTGTATTTTTTTTTATTTTTAAATCTATATACTGTTTGAGTTGGTAGCCTTAACTGTTTTTTGCAGAAATCATATTCAGGGTCCATTAAAGTGAAATACTTAAATATGTAATTTTCTATCATACTTGATAAACAGAAATTTTTATTATTGTGATTAACTTATATATCTAAAAAAATGGTATCTAGTATGATTACTGAGTTTTATTTATATATATATATTTTAACAGTAGTATAGTAATATATGATGGGGGTTCAATGCGAGATCAACCATTCACAAACCTCTCAGGGTCAGATATCTGGAGCAGAACTAATGAGCTTGTAATACTCTATCATCCAACTTCTTACAATAGAGAGAAAATCACTATCACCTATAAAACATTTGGTAAGTTTTTTAATAAATAAAAATATTATTACTGAAAATACATGTACAAATCTGCAGAGGGACATAGTTATTGCTTACTTATAGAGTATTATAATGTATAAAGGAGATATATTAAACACTAATTAGACAATGTGTAACAATGGATGTTTGACATCATAACATATAATATTTCAAATAACTTACTGTATAAAGGCTTGTAAAATTAGCAGTTCCATGAGTGAGATATGGATAAGTCCTTACACCACATTTCAGAATTATATTTAAAATTGTAAAATGTTATATATGTAAAAATAATATAAATATATGGAGTTCAAACCTTTAGTGTAAAATTTGAAACAAGGTTTGTTTTGATATTTATTTTTAATATTTTGATTAGTTTAAAAAAATGTTTAAAGATCTTACTGAAATACTATAGGTATCAGTCATTCCAGTTGTATATTTTAAATATTTTACTGACAAATGTGTTTGGTAATATTTGAGTTCAAAGAGACTCACAATGAGCGTGGAAGACCTGCAAAGTTCTTATTAATCTTTCTGATTTCTGAATGTCTGTGTAAAAATTGCTGAAAGCAACTTGTGGTAGTATCAGCATATTAGTATTAAAATGTTGCTTCTTACAGCCTAGATTACTTCATTATTTAAAAAAAAACAATGTTATTGTTTTTATTTCTTTCCTCTTGTATGTTAAAAAACCATTTGTTAATTAGGGTGCATGACGGATATGTGTATGTGTGTTGTGTATATATGTGTATATATATAGTCAAATGAAATATTTGTCATTCTTTTTTTCTTTTTCTTCCAAACAAATTTCTTATGAAATCAGCCTTTGATCTCAATATGTGGATGAAGCCTGTACACTTTTGTCTTATGAGCCTTTAGCAGTTTTAAATTCTTAGCAAAATAATAAATAAGAGTATTAGAAGATATGCCAAGCATCATCTTAGTGGCATTTTTAATGTTGAAAGTTTCTTTTTTATGATTACTTTCTTAGTTTCAAGATGAGAACTTGCTCTGTATTAACTTATGGCAAAGTTTTTATGGCTTTTATTATAATAAATGCTGTTCTGTGCACTTTAGTTCTTTATTCTTACAAGATTTAATAAACTTGCTCTATGAGCACAATATATTTCTCAGCCACCAATTAAATTTTGGAAGCATTTTACCATCCTGATCAGTGTGACAGATAATAGATACAAACATATCGCATGACTTCCATTATAAAATAATCCGTACATGTGCAAGTAATCAGTTACTAACTTGCATGTTTTTCTATAATATTGAGACATTGTATTTAACAGTCTGTTATTGGCTCTTTTTAAAACCTTACCTGTAACAATAGGTCTTCAGTATCTCATTGTCAAGATGTTTGTAATGACCTCTGGTTCTCATAAGTATATTGGTTCATTTTGAAACCTGACATTAAACATCCTGGCTTCAGCATGCCAGTTTCATGTATAATGGCCTATATAGTTTCAGGCTTTAGTATTAAAGATATACAAATGATAATTTCATAATTATATTAAAATATAAGCATTGAAACTTCATATGCAATAGCTTTTAATTATCTTATCAGTATTATTGTTTCTTAGCAACCTCTGCAGATCATTTTTGTAGGTAAACTGCTAACAACTTGTAGTGATTTAAGTTTGTCAATATTGAAACTTCAGAGATTTAAAATGGATTAGAATTATTGTATTATTTTAGTGTATTAAATCATGCCAGTTTTATATGTGGCCTTTTTGACAACTGTTGAAGTTTTATGGGTTAATATAGCACATGATTTCTGCTCCAAAAAATGAACATAGTTCACTTGCTCATGAGAAAAGAATTTCTTTGGATACAAAACTTTTTTGAATATGTCAGAAGGCACTCTAAGCTGGATCTCCTGTTTTGTTTTTTTCTCATTTATACTAATGATCTGAATTAGTAATTATAATAAATATCTCTGATAGGTTAAACAACTGTTTTTTGTATGAACCTTTTCAAAATTGTAAGAACAGGTTAAGATAAGCTATTCTTATACATAGCAGTGAAAAACCTGTTGATGTTAATACTGCATACAACGTACTAAAGACAAAAGTAAGAAATTCTTTAATCCCAGTACTTTCAAAAGATAGATGTTTGTTTGTTTGTTTTCAATTTAATGTAGAACTACATGAAGTCTATTTGTGCTAGCTGTCTATAATTTAGCAGTGGAAGACTAGAAAAGGCATCTAGTCTTCACTACCTACCATCAACTCTTAAGCTACACTTTTACCAGCAGATAGTTGAATTGACCATCACATTATAATGACCCTGTGACTGATAGGGCAAGCATGGTTGGTGGAACAGGGATTTGAATCTGTGATCCTCAAATTATGAGTAAAGCAACTTCACCACCTGATCATGCTGAGCTCACTAGGTAGATATCTCTTCATCAAGGCAATAGGATTTCTTATTATTGCTCCTAATTTATTTTTGTGCTTTCAAGTTTCCTTAGTCCTTTATAAAGTATTGGTATAGTAAGTTAAAATTGCCAGGGAAAGAAAAAGCATAATAAAAAATAATTTTTAAACATATTTTAACACACATTCTGCATCTGCTTTTGAAGTGTTTTTAACAAAAATTATGAACTTTTTTATAGCATGTGGGCCAGAGATGCAGTGTGACAACAAGATTTGCATGCACCCAGAATGGGTGTGTGATGGATTTAATAACTGTGGGGATTATTCTGATGAAAAAAATTGTAATGAAACATGTCCTACACCTAGACCCACTAAACATCCTGAAACACAAACAAGTGGAGGTAAGGATCTCACATAAAATAAAATTAAATCTTTAACTTATAAGGAACTTCAGTGTTTGTTACCAGTGATTACAAGAATAGAAAAGTGGTAGAAATGCAATATAGGAAATATCTAATGCCTTTTTTTCTGATCTTTGTATATGTAGCTTAAAGCAGGTGGTGATAGTAAGAAGATTGAAATGTGTCACTTGCACATAATAATGTTTCTTTTTTTTTTCATTATTTGTTCAGGTCATTTTATTGCCATTGGTCTTGGAGTCCCTGCAGCTTTCATTTGTGGTGTATTTCTTACCATACTTGTATTTAAACTGAAAAAACGCTCCACTGAAGTTCAGTATGCTCCTTTTCCAATTGCAGAAGAATAGTAAGGAGGTTATGTTGTGCTTAGTATTGATTAATAGAGAATATATTTTTAAACTTTAATTTTTACACGTTCAGTACTGCTTCAAATATTGATATGTACGTCTCATGCCATGGATTTCTTTTTATATTATTTGGAGCTTTCTAATAATATCATATTCATTACTTATGAGGATATGTGCTTATTCAACTGAAATCTATATCATCATGTCCAAGAGTTATTGCTAAAGCTGCAATTATTGTTTGAGTGCTGTGTGATAAACTTGTGCGTTTTTTTTATCTTTTATATGTAGTCCTAGTTTTGGACATACAAAGAGTGTAAACTATAGCCAGGAGAATATCACATCAAAGTTTATGTGGGGCTTTGAAGGAACAGTTTTTCTTCAATTTATAAAAGCCAACCAGAATTGAACAAAATTTAATTGTTACCATTTTTAATACACATGGTGATGTTTACAATACAATTTCTTTATGCTTTTAGCATACATAGATTAAAATTAGAAATTTAAAATACTGTTTATAGAAACTAACATTTGCATTATCTTGGGTATGTATATTAAATATACAAAGTTGACTATTGGTGTAAGAATTCATAATTTTTTCTGTGATTATAATTTTTAAGGTTTAAGTCTATAATTATGTGAAAGGTAAAGATGTAACCAAAATTATTTCTGTAACTACTTGTTTCAGCTTAGCATATTTGTGTGTTATCCAATATCATTTAATTTTATGATATTGATTTTTTTTTTCACGTGTAAAAAAAAATTGTGTGCAAACACTTATGGTATTTCATCTAAAAAAAAAGGTTCAAAATCTTGATTAAAGCCAAAAATATATGTTATAGTGATTTTGCATTCATGCTTTAAGTTTTATTACATGTAAAGACATAAAATATTTGCTGCTAAAACTGACATTTTAAAGGTTTTTTATTTTATTTTTATGTTCATTTAAAATGTCCTGAGAATAAAATATCTTATTAAAATAGGATAAACTATTACCATTAGCATTTGCTATGTGAGATTCACTTAATGGTTGTCTGTTCAACCTTCTGGTACCATTTATAGTTTAAGTATTGAAATTTGTATATTTTGTACACCTAAATGTAGTTTCAACCCTTAATGCTTCTCATTGTATGATGTATTTATAATTTCATTACTGAATAGTGATTGAATTATATAGACATGTGGTGTTCTGTTGTTATTAATCACACTCTTCCAGAAGGAACAGTGTGTTTGAGTAAAGTTGACTGACATCAATTAGAATATTCTTTTAGACAAAAAAGAAAACTTTTAATGTGACCTGTAACTGTTTGGTTGAAACTTATTTATTGTATCTATGATTTTTTTAAATCATGTGTTCTTATTTATCTTTTTTATTCAAAAATAAACAAAATAAAATTAACATTTCAAATATTTATCTCATTATTTCCAGAAGCTTTCTAGATATAACATGAAGTCTTTTTTTTTTTAATGCACTGCCTTACAATTTAATGTTTAGTGTAGTAAGATGTTGTTGCAGATGTACCGCTGAGCCACTGGGGGGTATGTAGTAAGATACTTAACTACTTTTAATTGATAAACTGATTCATTTAAAAATGAATATGCAAATTAAAGGTTAACTCAGAAGAAATAAACCACAAATCATTATGTAATTACTTTTAAAGGACATCACTACAAACACAATTTCAGTTGTTCTTGTGAAATATACAGTCTTTATAATTTAACTTCATACCTTTTTTATCCTTTTTTATTTGTGGAGAAGTGATAAAGAAATGTGAGTTATAAAAACATTTTCCTTCGTCGTGAAAAAGCAAAATAATTGGTCAAAATAACTTTAAATATATTTGATTTTATTACAAGTATGACTGGAGGTTGAATACATCATTTAGTTTTGTATGAGCAGTTACTTTATGGATTTTCAAAATTAACAGGTATATTATTACAAGAATACCATATTCACATAGTTATAATAGAATCTGAATTAATTCTTTTCTAGGATAAAGATGTAAAAATTTGAAAGACAACATTCTTGGTTTGTAACAGAGTAGGACTCCTTATCTTTAGTTTAATGAAAAGGATCATCAGTGTTGTTAAATTCTAGTTAAAAGAAAAGAAGATAAAAAAATTAGAGATATTACTGTATTTTCCAGTTAATAAGCCGAGGCCATTTTTAAGAAGTGACAAGTTTCTTCAAAATGATTTCTTAGTCTCGTTTCAGCGTCAGCATGCATGTTGTGTGTGATCATTGGTGTTCTGTAGTGAAGCAGAACATGTCATATTGAGACAGAGATGGAATCAATATGTCATTCGTTATTGGCTCCACTCACTGTAATTAGGTAACCAATGAAATTCCAGAATTTTTACTCAGTAATTAAAATCACTAACCCAGGGTATAAATACCAGGGGTATGTAGTGGGAGTTTATCATTGTACCGTCAAAAGCCAAAGATGTCTACATCTGCAAAAAAAAGAATGTGTTATGATGCTGCTTTTAAATTGAAAGTAGTAGAGCTAGCCTTAAAAACTTCAAATATGAATACTGCTCGTCATTACTGTGTGAATGAAAAACAGGTCCGTGAATGGAAGAAAGCAGAATGTGTGCTAAAACACACATTCGGTATGGTTGGAAACAAAGCTGGCGAGAAAACTGTTTGGGTTGAGACAACGTTTCACTGTAGTCTAAACGTGCTTTGCTGATGGGACAAAATTAGCGCCTGTGGTAATTTTCAAAAGAAAAACATTTCCTAAGAAGGAGAAATTTCCGAAAGGAGTGATCGTCCATGTACAAGAAAACGGATGAATAAATAAAGTTTATTCAACTGAAATAACTCTGCCGTAACTGTGAGATCAAAGGTATGATTTTTGGGCTGATTTTGGTCTTCGGTATTTTTTCGTCCAAAGCCGACCCCGAAAAATCAGGTCCAAAATTTAGGGCCAGAAATTCGTCTTATTAGGCGGAAAATACGGTATATTCTGTTATACAGCTGACATTTCTCACAACCAATGTTCATGTATAACCTATACTGAGTGTCAATGTTTCTCATCAATATAAACTTCACACCATAAGAGAATTAATTCTCTACTTGCTTTATTTACTTAAACAAGGTACTTTTTATGAGTTCGTAAAATGAACCACATAGTGTGTTACACTAGTACACATAATGCTACTCAAGTAGATTTTTCAGTGTGAAACTGTTTCACTATGATGTAAACATTTTTAAAATTGGTTCATGTCTGAAATTTGTTGTATCAACACCTTTTTTTATCTTCCAAATATACTTGTGTTAACTAGAGGAAAGCTGAGATATATATTTCAAAGGGTGTGTGCAGTCAGTTTTTTTGTTTCTCACGTGATGTGCTATAGCTTACTCTTATAGTATGGACAAGGTTTGTTTTATTTTTATCAAAAGTTAGTAAAAGAAGCTATCTAGCAAATAGATATGGAGTAGTTGTATTGATTTCTATACCATCCTGTGAATGTAGAACAACTGCAACATTGAGCAGTAATTTCTCTGAATACTATTAATCCATTTTTTGAGATTAGTCATCTGTAAAGAGAACCTGGATCAACCTACTGTTTTAATTAGATTTGCCTCTGCTAAGCTTGCTTCTTTCATCTTGTATTACCACAGTAGAATAGCCTTGATTATTGGTGTCATTTTTGTTTTATCTTTGTCATGTCTGAGTTCTTTCATTCTATCAGCATAAATTCACTGCATTTATCCTTCCAAATACTAGATCCATGAACTTTTCACATTCTGGGGTCAAGTGGCTGCATTCTTGGTACATACTAAACATAAGAATATTATACCAGCATTTAGCTGTATATACGTTATGGAGATTAAATCTCCTGTATGTAACGATGGAAAAGCAGTTTTTAAAGAAACTTATTAAAATTTTGTATTGTTAAGATGAGATAGAACTTTAATGGCATGATCCACAATAAATCTGTAAACCAGCTCTTATAATGTTGAAAAAGTTCTACAGTCATTACTTACACATAAAGCATTACCAGTTGTGTGGCTGTTAGCAATTGTTGCTGAAAATGGTCAAAAGCTTTTGTGTTTTGCATAGATGTCATCCTAAATTAGAAGGCAAAGTGATATTGTAAGCACAAAAGCTATCATTAACCACATTAAGTGGTGGAAGACATCGCATAGAGTTGTAGATCAAAGGTCATTTCATTAAAGTAATAATGTTTTGCTGGATTTGAAGTGACTTACAAATTTAAACTTTATTCAACATAAAAAAAAGTAAACTTTAATAAAGTATACTGTATTCAAAATACATTTTATTAAAGGCTCTTTTTTCCCCAGATACTTAAGAGAAAGAGCTATGAGCTGCATGGTGTAACATTAAGAACGTTATAGATTTTATTTCAGTTTAACCTGAGCTCTTCCAGTTAGTTGCCTCTCAATTTATCTTTGACCATTTCAAAAGTAACACTTTAGTTTTAGTTTGCAGAAGATGTGAATATCTGAGAGCAGTGACATTTATTCAATTTCAAGCATAAAATTTACTGAGCTTTTCCAAAAGATTTTTGTTAAATACAAGAATTTTAGTTTACAAATTTTAAGTTTTTAAACACAATTTAAAATTATTTCTCAACTATAAATGTTCAAAACTGAAAGGTTTCAAGTTCAACCAACCAGTTAAAATTTGAAACACATTTTTCTCATTAAAAATAGATTTTATTACATTAAATATCTAATTTTATTCTGAGTTTAAAAAGAATGAAATGAGCCAATTTTTCTTATTGGTTGCATTTTCTAAATATCTGTGATAGACAGACATATCTTGCATTTTCTGCTTTCTTATTGTAATGTGGAATTTATCAAACTTTTCGTGTATTAGGTACATGTGCAGTTTTTAACACATGGTCAAAAATGTTACTGAATTCAGTCGAGCTAAATTTGTTCTTTACCACTCTCTAGGAACCAACACTTGATATGCCAGTGGTGAAAGCTACATTTTGTCCATGTAGATTTACAACAGTGTTTCCAATGGGAGGTCAAGTTCTACTTCAATGAGACTGACCAACAGTGACCTAGATAGCATTAATGTCTTAAGATTGGCAGTTTTATATAATTTCATACATAATACTTTGATCTTGAAGCTCTCTCTTAAGCCTAAGCTGTCATTTTGTTAAGTGCAGGTTAAGTCTTTTTCAGGGGTAGTGATATTTTCTTGGATTTTATCCTGTAACATTAACTAACTAACTCTCAGATTCTTAAGAGAATGTAGAGAGAGAAATGAATAATAAAGACTATTCTTTTTCCTAAAGACAAACTTATTATTTTTGCAGGTTTTAATAAAGATTGTTTCATTGTGCTTATATGCACTGGCATTCAGTTTCTATCTTTATCATACTCAGTTTAAGAGCAGTTCAAAATTATTATGTAACTTACCTTGCCAAACCTCTTGCTAGAAAGCAGAACTACATAAATTATTTGTTCAGAAAATCACTTAACTTGAAAATACCAGGTGTGTGACATCCTTTGAAACAGGGTTAATTTTCAATGATGATCGTAAGTGCATATATGTCAATTTATATTATATTTTTCTTAAATACAGACATATAAATGTACATAATAATGAAATCCAATACAACTGTTTGTTTCATAATACTTATTTTACATTTAAACCAGTCAAACAACAGCACCTACTGTATACATTGTTATATAACAAAACTTACCCCCATGATGACTGTGTATACATTTTGTATGCAATACAGGCTGTATTCAATTAGACATCTTGTGATGTTCAAAACAAAATTTTATTGGAAAATAAAAACTAGAATAACCTCAGACTTAACTGCCACAGGACCATTATAACTCATCAGTTACACAACACTCAAAATATATCACTTGCTTTTATACTTACAAAAAGCAGTTGATAAACATAATGTCTGAATCCTTGAAAATAGGTTATAAAAGTAGGTTTAGATGTTTTAGCTATGTATACCACAGTATAAATCAATAAAATATCTTGTTTTACTTGTACAAATAATTTTACAGAATTTTCAGATAAAAATGTTTAACAAAATAAATGATTGATTACTGATGGTTTTTTGGTGTGTTTTTTGTTAATAATCTTTGGTGGAAGGCATTATGTAAATACACAAGCTAATTTACAAGTTGTGTTGTTAAAAATCTCAATATAAAAATTATGAACTGATAAGAGAATTACAAATATAGATTACATAAGTAGCAAAATTTGTGTACACTTAAAATAAAACAAAAGTAAAAGACAAGAGTAACTAATTGAAAACATGATTCTCTAGATGAGTTGCTCTAGGGAAAATGTTTTATAGAAAAGTGTTTAACTGCAAAGTTTTTAACTTAAATGAAGTTTTGAATATTAACAACATACATGAAGTCAGTCAGTAAATATATATAAATACAATCTTAATAAATGAAAAATTCAGGGCTGATATCTATTCAACAACAAGCAGCAACTCGGTAAAAAACACTCCTTAAGTTTTCTCCTTAGTGTATTCAAAATTATTACATAAAAATTGTCCTTATAAAATAATTTAACCATAATAAAAATATTAACTTGTGTATAAATGGATAACGATTGCCACAGCTGAAGTTGATTTTACTTGAATTAAAGAAACATTTTTCTCAAACAGAAGCTGCATTAGTGTAAGTGCAATGTATAACAATTTTCTTACATTTTCATTCAACAGGTAGTATATTCAATATATTTTGCAACTAAAAAACCTGAGAAACAATCACAAACATGAAAGTACAAAATTGACAATCATACAAAAAATACTAAAGCTTCTACACAATTGATAAATATCTTAAATAAATCTCAATGCACCACATAAAAACAAATTGAAATTCTACAAACAAAATCTCTAATTCTGAAGTATACTTAGAAAGTACAGTCGTTGATAAACTCACATGGAAAAGAGAATTTAGTTTTTTGTCATTTTTAAAATACTGAAGAAAACAGATTTTTGATCAAATTTTTCACGTAGTTTTCAAATTCTTTGACTTCACCTTATATTTCGGAGACTGCTTTTGTCTTTTTATTACTTTTACAACAGCATCTCGGACAATATGAAGATTGTTTAGGAGGTTGAATTCCATGAGTTTGGAGAGCCGATCAAACTGGAGTGGTTTGTAACAAAAATTGTAGATGCTATATGGTGTATTAGGATCATTAAAAATATCAAAGTCTGCAAATTTCTTTTCTTCATCTGTCTGACGCTTAAGCCCTGCAACCACACATTGTAAAAGTAATGAATGAATTGTTTTTGTATGAAAAGATGCTTTTTTTGTATACAAAGATATGTATATGTAACGAGACCGAATACTGACTAAATTACAAATTCAATGTCAATATTTTAGTTTTGTGTACTTAATTTCATTCATTTATATTCTTGGTAAAAGTAGCAAAGTTCCATAACATGAATACTTGAATCTTATTTGTAGGCTACAGCACTGAAAAGTTATGATCAAAACTTCCATAACTACAAATTTATGCATTATGTAATTATTTGATTTTCTAAACACTACTTTTTAAGCTATAAACATCAAAACCTTTCCAAACTATTTACATATGTACCAAATTTTCAAACATCATGGATTTCTCTCTTTCTTTTTCCATGCACTCGCATTCTATGACACAAACAGCTCCAAACCAAGAGTGTAGAGTATAAACCACTGAAGAATAATTTTTGAGAATCCTATGTAATTAACTTCTGAAGCAATATTTACCATACACAGTGGTAGTTGTTAGTGATATATTAACATGCATCATTATAAAGTATAGTTAGGGTCAGAGGTGATAAAAAGGGCATAAATGTTTATTCTTTAACCACTACTTTACCTGGTTTTTTGAATCTTCGAAAGTTTACATTCACCAGAGGAAAATGAATAACGATAGGACAAGAACTGTTATTTGGATCTTCAAACACATAACATTCTCTTATTGGTTCTTTGATCAGTTGCTCAACGTGCTCTTTAATGGGTGGAAACAAAAGACCATTCCTCTGTGCCCACTGTTCAGATCTTAATAGCTCCTACTTGTGTAAAAATACACACAGTAAGTAAAAGATTCTCGAGGTCTTCAGTAATACATTAAATTAAGTACATCTTTATAAAGTGGAAAAGCAATTCTTACTAAATTCCATATCTAAATAAAACAGAATTAAGTTATTGAAATGTAAATTCAGTACAGCAATGACATATTTTTAATATCCAGTATATATGACTACTGTCACATTATCTCTGCACTGATGATGCACTTCAATGGAATGATTTATGTAGTAATTATTCTTCATACAGCAGGAATGTTTTATCTAGCAGACTAAGTATACAACCATCAATTGTTTTACAAAATTCTGTAACAGACTTTCTTTATGAATGCTTTGTTTCAAAATCTACTTTAACCCTTTCATCACTATAAAAAGAACTGTTGTAACCAAGTAACAAGCTGTGTCATAAGTGTGCCATGATCCTAGCAACCTAAATTCATTTTACGAAAGTTTTCATAAAGGCTAGAAAAACTAAATTTATAGAAGTGATGCAGTGAAGATATTTTCCATAAATCTGGAACTGAATTATAATATTATGTTACTTACTTGGTAATAAAAAGATTGTTTATTTGGTGACAGAAGCACTAATATATGCATCAATCTAATAATGTGTGTTATTAGATTTTGAAAAAAATTAAATAAATTTGTTAACATTGAATAATTAAAATGTTTTGGTACACAACATAGCTTTCAGTAGTTTGGTTTTTGTCATTAAAATTCAAAGATCCTAAAATTTAAATTATCAATATTGTGTATCTGTACCATTTTGAAACTTCAGTTTTTTTTTGGAATCTTTATGATGCAAGTTTTACTATTACTGGTCAGAAAGGGGCAAAAATTGGACAAATGTAATATATACATAATAGTACACTTATTACAGATAAAACAAACTACAAAAAAATTGTTACTTAGAAAACAAATTTTCTTTATAAACAACACAATAATATATAATTTTGATAAATAATGAAATAACAAACACTGCACTTGTTAAAAACTTTAAAACAACTCTTAACCAAGATTTTAAGGAGATAGGTTGTGTTTTTAGCCTGCTTGAAATTTCATATTTGTTTTTAAGACCTAAATACAACTTAGTTACTAAGCCTGATAAAATATAGTGTAATTCTATGATACTGATAGAGTAATTTATGATTTTTTGGCAATCCACCTGTATATAAAACGTAAAACAAATATTTTGTTTCATATCTTCCACGTGCAAAATTTTTTTAAAAGGATTAGCAAACTACATGAAGCAGCAACTAAGAAAAGATAACTGTTTACTTTATTTCTTTATTTACTATTCTATATTTTAAGAAAAAGTTTCATAACTCATTTTTAAATAATAATTTTATATATTTATATATAATGTATAATAATTAAAATGTGGCTGTATATTATAAAATATTACTAAAACAAAGCCACTTTGTAAAGACTAAATGCCATTTTTATATTATTAGATTCTGCACCATGAGTGCATGTATGCTGTGTCAATGCAAGTTCTGTAATGTCAGCCAGTCAGGACTGTAGTTAATATAATAAAAATTATAAATATGTTATGAGATCTAAGCTATTTAGACTTAAATATTTGTGTTTTTGAGTAGTCATTCGAGAAAGAAAAAACGCATAATATATATATTTATTTCTTAGTTGTTATTTTTATGGTGGTTACAAGGTCATTCAAATTTACAGGCTCCACCTTAGTAGGGTTGAGAAAATGACAGACAAAATATAAAGTCTTACTGAAAACAAACGTTTGAAATGTATTTAGGATGTTTTAGAAACTACAAAAATAATATTTGAGATTTTTGGAATGAAGGGTAAAAATAGTTTTTAATCATAACATGAAAACCACTTCACACTCAGAGTAGTAACAAAGCAGACTCAATATTTTCACAAACAAATGTTCAGTAAAAACAGTTCATTAAGAAAATCTGATTTTAGTGTACAAAACATTTGCAATCTTTACCAAAAGTCTACCAACTTTTGTGAAGATATACTGCATCAAAAGTTAAAGTATAAGTACTTCAGATGCAAATATGTATATGAACTTATGTATATTATTCTAAGCCTGTCATGAAAAGGTTAATGGTTCATAATGCTTAGAAAACCTATGATCAGAATGCAAGTAAATTATTAAGAAAGGAAAGCCTGGCTTTTAAAATGCATGGAAAACAAGATTTTACTACCTCGAGTGATGTTACAAATTAAATAATTACAACATAATTTTGTGGATTAGCTTTATCATCAGTTACATCAGCATTTTAAAAATTGCATTACTAATTTTCCAGAGATGCTTTAGACCAATTTTAAAGTACAAATATGACTACAAGAGGTTTTACTTTATTACTCAATCCCAACCATTAACCATGTATTCAATACAAATATGTTTAAAACTATTACCTTAAATGGATGTGTATCATCAGATGGGCGGCCACTGAAGTCAAAGGTCAGAATAATTTTTACATTTCTAGGTGGTCTCAGCAAAAGAGGGAAAGGAAGGTTGAAGGTCAAGCCTCCATCAACCAAATAAAGAGACTTAGTTTGTGTATTGGCAGGCTGGTGAATTCCTTTATACCATTGATCTAATGAAAGAATGTACCATATAAGTATGCTGCATATAGATGTGTAAATTCTAAGATGACTGACCTATCAAATAACACATTCATCTCTGAAATGTTAAAATGTTTAACAATTTTTATTTGTACAAGTTTCTTCAGGTGAGAAAAGGTGATGCATAAGTAAAGCTCTTAACACCTTACAAATGTGAGACAAAAAAAATCCCATTTAGTGTGTTATTTCTTATGTAGGAATAATTGTCCACTCACTCACATTTGTGGAATCCCAGAACCACTGGCTGGAATAAATTTTTCAAATTAGTTGAATTAACTATGTACAATAATGTTTTGCAAATTGGAAAAAACATTTTTTTTCAAAATCTGAAATACATGGGAGAAAAACATTTTGGTACATTGGAAGATGGCATAAAGAAAATGGTACTAATGGAATCTCATCCTGATAAATTTTGATTGTTAAGAGCTTTGCTGACAACCACTGTCTTAAATTAAGGAAGAAAAAAATGTTCAAGTACCATGACTGTGGTGGGTATCCTTATGTAGAATGTTTAAACTAGTGAAAAGACACAGTGAGCTAATTAGCATTTTCTGCAACTGAAAGAAACGTAGCAGGAGTGTCACTTACATTAAATAATTAATATTTGTAATGATAATTCTCAACCTGTTTCTAAGAGTAGCTATATGATAGTTCCACAAATTGAATGTCTGCCTTTTTTGAGGTGATTCCCATTTGAAAAATAATTCATTTGAACACAAATAAGGAAAGTTATTTAATACATTCATTCCTAACTATTCCCAAAGCACAGTACGGTATCAAAGTGAATGTGTCACATGTAAACATTAACTTTCAAGTCACCACCTTCTAATCCTCGAAATCCATAACTTAAAAGCCATATTTAAATTTACATTCCCATTCAAGTTTTTTATAAAATGTCTCTCCATGTAGACATGCCATAGCTGTCAATGCTTTTATAACACTTGTTTATACATGTGAATCATAACAACCAAATATAGAGAAAGTTATTTGAAAATGTGAAGTGTTAAGGATAACCAAATCTCCTCTTTACCACTTCAAAACGTTGAGAAGCCATGCACACTTTGTCATTTATATTTTTCTTTAGATCATAACAACTTTGAAAATTGTACAGACGTATAGAAAAGCTACATCATACTTTTAGGAGTCAATTTTGTTAACACTACTTTTAACAGATGTCTGTATTAGCTATTCACTAATATTTAAGCCACCTGTCCCTATTTTTAATGTGACAGATTATATGATAAACAAACAGTCAACACCACCCACTACCAATTATTGGGATACTCTCAGTTAAAAATAGGATTTACTTGCCCTTCTTATAATGCACCCATGTGCTCAAAATGCAGTGTTTATGCTATAATGGAACAGGTACCATTAACCATCTGATCAACAGTCCAATATGCTAACTATTGGGCCACATCCAACCCAAATTTAATCGAAAGACCGTCAAACATGTGCTTCTCTTCAAAGCATTGAGTTCAATGTTTCTAAGATGTGTCAACCTAATACCCACAAAATATCTTTTTATGCTATTGACATTAAACTTCAATAAATAAAATATAATTTACTTTTCTGATGACTGACACGTTATTAGGTTACAACAGAAAATGTATAGTTAACCTTGTAAGCTACTGGCATTTATAGAAAAACACAATTAAAATAAAAATATAACACACTTTGCTGCAACAATGACTTACAAGCCCTGATGCAGAAACAGTCAAAGCAAAGAGAGTAAAGTAGACTTTTGTTTTTATATTATTAGTATTTACATGGTAGCACACAGTTGGAGGTAATAATACAGTGTTCTTCTTTAAGTTTACTAGTACATAGATATTAACATGAGATTGCACAATTAACAAAAGAAAAACTTTAGAAACTTCTAAATAGTTGTAAATCATTTCCTGATGAACTCCGAAACATCAAAATCATTTTTTGGTATTTGATGGAAGCAGAGCCTAATTTGCAAAATCAAAAGCCAACACACATTTTGCAAAACATAGTCAGCAAGCAAATTATTTGAATACTACAGGGATCTGGGGACATGCAAAACATCCAGTAGCAATATGTTCCCAAGCTTCCAATTACAGAGTGTTAACAGAAGTTGTTGCATGTAACGACATCACGCTATAAAATGTTAAAGCTTCATCAAAATAATGTAGACTATGTTGAAAACCTTAAATACCATAAGAAACTGTACCATAACTATACAAACATAATTTCTTTACATCTTAATAACAGGGTATTTGGCCAAACCTCTGTTCATGAGCATGAAGTAAATTTAGTGCAGGATTTTATCAGAAACTCTTCCAAAAGCCTCAAGTGTAAAACAAATTAAGTTTTAGGTTTCTGACCTAATTTAATATTACAAATGAATAATAAAAACTCAAGCATATTTTGAACTAGATAATACAACATCATCTTATGACCATGTTACTCTAAGAGAAATTTTTTCTAGAAAATCTTCACCAACACTTAGTTGATATTGACAAAGGTACACTTGCAAACATAAATAAAATATACTTTTATATGGATCATACCAATGCCATGACCTTTTATTTGTTATTTATAATTTAGTTAAAGTGAACCAGGGAGCTAGCTCTGTAACCAAATCTAGAAATCTTAAATTGTGAAGATAACAAATATTACCCTGATTCATGATGAGAAAACCTACTCGAAGAGAAAATTATACATTTAAAAATGGCTGATATGGGTAGAGAAAGCACTATTAGAGGAGAAAACAAAGTTTCAACCTTCTTAGGTTATCATCAGGTTCACGATGACCAAAGAAGGTCGAAATGTTGTTCATGCCTCTATTAAGTGCTTCCTCTACCCCTATCAGCTATTTTTAAATATATAATTACCCTGATTGCAGCATACAAAATTAACTCCCAACGTGTTACAACTAGCTTCAGTAGAACATTCATAAGCCCTGTTTCTGGAGACATGATATGTGCTATTCTACTTCTTCAATAACAGTTATTACTATAGACTTTAAGACAAACATACACCCAATAGATAAAAATGAACTACAAAAATGTACACAAACTAATATTCACATAAACAAAGAATACAACTTTACTTCTGTACTTAATAAAAGAATTTAACATTTGTTAAACTTTATTCTTGCACTACACAATACAGAATATTAAAATTAAGAACTGATAATGCATACGTAGACCTACATTTAAAACTATAAACAAAAGACTTAAGAGTGCTGATTCAAGATATATAACCTGAAAGATACTCTAAGTTCAGTTACCATCACTAGGTGTGATTGGAGAAATGGGAGAGAAGTCTCTCATTGGAATGAGGACTAGTCCTAAAAGAGGGTTCAGAATCATTCCTGCTCGTCCACGTCTGTTGTTGAAAACTGAGCTGCTGCAGACAGAGTCAATCATTTGCTTAAAAGCCATTTTCATATATCCATCTTTCTCCTTTGACTTAGTGATACTGTTACTGTGAAAGCAATATAAATGTATTAATTATGTTGTTTACAGACCTTTCAAAAGTCGAAAGTTTGACTAATAGCAGCAATTTTATTAGGATCAATATTTAATCTTTATGTCGATCTAGTGTTAAAACAAAGAAACAAACTTCGCAAACTAACGTTCCATATGTTATTATACATTACAGAATAGAAAATACAAACACACACACAGAGCATACCTTTAATAAAAAGCAAAGATAAAAGCATTTACATATACAATTTATTTCTTAGATACTTATGCAAGTATCACACAATGTAACCATATAACGTTAAGTTTCAAAGCCAGAATCAATGGCAAATGTTTGTCTTAAACAACAAATTTTATTGACAACTTTAGAATTTTCTTCCCCTTACTAAAATTTATAATTTCAGTGAAAAATGTTTTAATCTCTGTATTTTTATTCATGGTGTTTCAAGATTTATAAAATATCATATACATGTTTGAGCTTTTAACTTGTATCCCTTTTAACGGTTTTGTCCTTGTGAAGTACCTTCATTTCTGTTTGAACCGTTAAAACTCGTAAACAAAATATTTTTCATACTTTAGCTACTAAACATGTTCTAGCCACTGTTTAATATGAGCATTAACGATTTCAAGAAGCGGTCAATTTTTATATATTTTTATGTAGGAAATAAAGTTTTTCTAACAAGTGAATTTTACACATGCATCTAAAAGGAAAGAGATAATAAGAATGTCCAAAATGCTCACCAATATTTCTACAAAACTTTTTTTGCTTAATGTTTTAACTGCTAACTTATTGCATGCCACAAAAGAAGGCTAGCTGGAGAAACCCTATTAAAAACAAATAGATCAAGTTTCATTTTAAATATGCAGTTTGTTTAACTTACAAACTGTCTGTAATAATGCTGCAAAATATCTGTTGTTGCATGAAAACTATGAACTGTAGATAAAAAAGTAAAATAATTAGCTTGCAGAGAATGAAGTCAACACATCATTCAGTTTTTGTCCAGTCTGACTGTCTACACTTATAGTAGTTTAACTAAATTAAATAAGTTTTAAAAACATCAGTGATAGGAAATCCTTACCCATCAGACCTATCTGTCTCATCGTCAGAGTCTGACGACTCCTCAGTATCTGCTTCTTCACTTTGAGCTACAGCAAGTTGTCCTGCAAAATATTTAGAATTTTGTCACATCATTACAACACTCCAGAGGCTGTGTTTACTAGTAACATGCCAAGTGCTGAGAAAATAATTACTAAGTAAATCAAAGATGTAAAACAAATACTTGTAAAGCCTAGCACTGGAATAAAATACATTCAAAGATAAATACATCAAATTTTCTGTTTTGTTCTAACAGATGGTAGCAATCTATTAATTTACATGAATTTAAAGATTCAAAATGTGGTGGACTAAAGAGTTTTAAATGTAATCAGTTTCGGACACAAAGAAATATTTACATTATAAACATACCAAGGCAATCTCGCAATTGTTCCTCCTCTTCCTCTGCATTACAGTTTTTAACTTGAATTGGATTCTGCTGATCTGGATTAGAAGTGTCAACTGTATCTTCTTCAATTTTTGAAGACAGAAAATTATCAATCCTAGTCTTGTTCTGTATAAGACGCTTGAAAAGAATGGTAAAAGCACTTCCCCAAACTCCTGTATCAAAGAAATGGTTTCAAATCGTACACTGTAAAAGTTCTTACACCATATAACAGCTGTTAAACACTTTGAACTATGACTAACTTATAAAAAACACAACAGAGAAATTTATGAGCACTTAGTAACAACAAGGTATTATTTGATGAATGTCTTGGAAATATTAAAAAATGAAAAACAAGCATTCCAAAAACATAAAGACAAATCTTGATAAATACATAAAATAATTTAAGATTTCCTTACTCTATGGTGGATATAGCATTAAAAAAGTCTCCCTCTAAGCTCTTGTAATAAAATTTACATTTTTTCTTCTATAAATCCTTGTAAAATGAAAACAATATTAAAAACAAAAGAATATTTCATTACACCTGATATTAGAATTCAATTGAAGTAGCCATGTTCATAAACTCCTGAATCAAGTAGAAAATTGTTAAATTACATTATACTTTTTCCTACACCAACAAAAGCCATGGCCATAGATCTTTGTACTATAAATAGAATGGTTAAAGTACAAAATATCTTTTCCTAAGCTTACAAAAACTACATCCATAAAACATTTGACAACAGATTGATAAAAGTACATTAAACATTTCTCTATATTCTTCAGAAATCACTAACACTAATTTTAAGATGCTAAGGCATAAAGCTGAATAAAATGGTTTAATTATACAATATATTTTCCTAATTCTGCATTAGTTATATCTATAAACTGTTGTACCATAAAGAGAATAAAAAGTATAGAACCCATATGGTAACCTGAAGACTTCAACAAAAATTATAGGTTTTGAGGACATAACAGGTGGGAGGACTAGTGTAGTGATTTGTGATAGGTGGATTGAAAAAGGCAATAAATACATGGTATTGAAGGCTAAGCAAACATAAAATCCATAATTTAATTAATACAAAAGAAATGAAGAAAGAGGTTGTTGTGCTATATCTTTAAAAAGTACACCGCTAAAAGCAATTAAAAGAACAGTAGCTATGATAGTTAAAAACACAAAAAAAAACTTTAGTAGCATTTTTTAGCTACAAAAATGCAGAAAACAGAGGTCAGAAAGAATCTCTTGCAAAAGTAGTGAAACTGCATTTATAGTGCACATTATTTCTTTGGATGACTAATTGAAAAACAGTCAAAGGAATGCAGAAATATTTCTATCATATATAACAGCCACAAAGAAGTTATTTGTAGAAAAATTGTAGCAGAATACAGTGTAACTATTCAACAAATTAATAGTCTATAGAAAGTAATGCCTCAGGCTAAATTTAGCATATGACCTCAACCAAAGTTAGTTAAAAATTACAACTAAAAAAATTATAAAGATATTGTAAATATGAAATATAAAACAGTGCTTCTGTTGGTGAACAACCAAAAGCACTATATCCACAGATTTTTGCCTTTGAATGTAAAAAATTTAAATGTTGGAAGATTCAGGACCTAAAAAATGTTTTGTTTCCAGTTTTCAAACAACCCTATTTTATTGTTATAACAATAAAAGTTTGCAAGGTTTTATTTATAGAAAAAATTCTGTATGAGATTATAAACTCAAATTGCCTTTTGAATCCTTTAACTTCATTCATAATGACTGCAAGAGTCAATCTCTACCTTCAGCATAGCAAAACCTCACATATTCGTTCTGCTGTTGTCATAACTCTTTGAATACTTGGAACACATCAGTGACAACAGATATGTCCTGAATGAAACTGTGCAAACACACTCAGATAAACAAAATAATAAAAAATAAAGCAAACAGATATTCATTCCAAATCATCTGGTTTTGGAATATGCAGTGTGACAAAGTTTTATGGTTGCAATGACATTTAGCACACAGCAATGCTGTGAGAAATACATTTTTAATGGAACTTTCTGAGCTTCCTATTTTCATAGACTAATGAAATGTCAAATATACTACTGTAGAAAAAAAATTAACATATATTACTTGCATACAACACGCATTTCCCTGTACTAAATGGAAGCAACCACTGTTTCTCGAACTACAAAAAAAATGTACAATTACAGAAGTAATTACCTTAAACTTTACAAAAAATACAATCACAAACCCTTGTATCAGAAGCAGAAAAATAAAATTACAGAAAACATTTCCCAACATTTATGAAAGCCATGACCATGTCCCTTTGTACCCCCCAAACAGAATGATAAAATTACAAAAAAAACTTCACTTTACAAATGTATCAATGAAATTATACTAAAATCATGCAATAAATACCTGCATCATGCAGAAAATATTAAAATAAGATAAATACAAATTGTTAATTTAAAAAGGGAATAGTGATTGTGAAAAAGAGTACAGAAACAAGTTGAATTAAAATGTAAAGATTATATTTTTTATTCTTACAATTAGGAACTCGAAAAGTATGCACAAACTACATAGGAAATAAATACTATTTCCAGCCTAGTACATTTACAAAAATAAAGGCACTTCAGTTAATTTTAAAATTACCTTATGACAAATGCAATACTGTATTCATTACTATTGTCTATGTTTCAATGATGCATTCATGGCTGTTTTTACTGCAGCAGCTTGTAAAACTATAATAAATAATAATAACACTGTTATACATATTGTTTATTCTAATAAAATGAAGCACTTATAAAGTACGAAGTGAAGGATTTCAGTCTAGTATAATGGTGCTTAAACCGTTTCTATTTTTCTCTTATTCCTTTGAGGAATTCCTTATTCCTTGGTGCAGTATACTTAGCCACTTTTGCTAACAGTACCAAAAATACTGAAGACTTTTCTCTATAGCCTTGTACACTTAAACATATTACAATGCAGAGAACAAAATAACAAGTTTCCTAATGCCCTTGTACTATGAAAATGCCATTAATGTATAAATTATATTGCACTATACTTCTGAATTATTAATATTTTATTAAAGCGATAAAAAAAATTCAATGTTTTTATAAATATTTATTAACTTTTTGCTAGTAACCTCTAGAATTATATCATGATAACACCTTATTATGTTTTTTTTAAAATCAAATAACTGGGCAGCTTAAAAAAATTTAACAGGAATTAACAAAATCAATATGACTACACTTTTATAATATTAACTACTTCGAAGTAAGTTGTAAAGTATTATATTTATGCAAAATACAAAATAATAGAAACTTGGAATTTTAAAACTATAAACTAATCATGAAGGACCAATTCATTCATCATATAAAACTGTTTTACATTTTATGAAGCTTGAATTTTTTAACTGCTATGATTAGTTTTGGTGAGGAAATATGAAAAAAAAATTCATAAAGTACATTATACCTTGGAGATAATGAAGAGGTTGCTCCTCAAAAAATTTTATAATTCTTCCTTTGTAAAATTTACATCCAAAATGCTCAGTTTTCATAAAAGTTCCATATTTGGCAATACCCACTTCATAAGGAGAGAATTCTAACCATTCTGGAAGAAAGATTTATTAAACGTCACTCAATGATTAGTCTAAAATAACACCAAGATCGGCTTACAAAAGGAATTTCTGTTAATGTTTTATAAAGCGCATATCCAAAAAACAAATATTCAAATTATTATCTCCAAAGAAACAGCTTCATATGTTTGGTAATAAAAATGTCTTAGTGTTGTTTAGATCTTACTGCAAATTTTTTACTTAGATTATTGAAAAACATTTTTCCATTTTATTTTACTTTACAATTTAAATTAATAAGGTGTTGATAAAATCAGACAAAAATTTTCAGTTTAAATCCAAGAGCTGTAACATCCTTCAGAAAAAGTTATATTTCATGCATGCTTAAGTGTATCATCTGGAATTTCTTTCATGAGTAACTTAAACTTATCATTATATATTCATAATTTAGAAAAATACAAAATTAACATCAGAAATTTCACATATTAAAATGTTTAAAGAGCTTAATATTATACCATGATACACAGGGGCAGAAATATCCTTCTTCACATGAAGACAGGTATACAGAGGCAAGGGACTTTGTCCAGCATCAATTTTTGCCTGTTGGTCTGACAATTTTTTCTTTTTTTCTGCAGTATTCTGTACAAGTTACATGAAAAGATAAAAAATAAAGAATATGTTTACTGTAAAATCCAGAAGCTCAAAAAACACTTTTTTTCTTCCTAGCTAATACACAATTTCTAGTTCAGGAATGAATATTCCACTGGTCGATTTCCAAATAGAAGCCTTTTTTCTTTTTTTTTAAGCAAATTTTCTACAACTTTTTGAAGAAAATTTGAACAAAGTCAAGTTAACTTCAGCCCACCAGAACCTTTTGAACAAGTACAGCTTCAGAAAAGATAATTTCCTTTACTTTGTAATATGAGCAACAATAAAAAGAATTTCATCAAGAAAATTATGCTAACCACTATATTTGATTCCTTTAATGATCCAATTTATTTTAAGTAACACAATATTTAACAAAATTCAAAATATCTTTTAAATGTTTACATCTTTGTATTATTTGTAAAAACAAACAACCTGCAACTGTTTTACATTCAACGAAATCTGTAGCTTCAATTTTTAGTTATTATGGATTCTTCTCTTCAAAATATTTTACCTTAAGAGTTTTTAAGTAACTAATTGTTCTGTTTTTATAAATCCTTAAAAAGAAAGGCTATGAATAATACAAAAATGGACTAAAACAAAAATCTGTAATTTTACATGTTTTTTCCACAGCATCTGAAAACATAAAACAGCTGTAAAAAATAAAACTGAAAATTTTGCAGTTTTGTAACAAATAACATGTTTCTAGTTATGAAAAAACAAATTCATTGCAACACTCTGTTCTACTTTAATAAGTACAGAAACTTGGCACTAAAAATGCTTTAAGAATGAAAGAAAAACTTGATTAACAATTTCACGTGTAATAAATAACCATATGACCTCACTGCATACATGTAAACTAACTGGAAATTCTTAATCTAGGTAAGGTTAAAGTGCTATGTGATACCAACACACAGTTATCAAAACTAAAATTTCAAAAAAACACATTACAAAACAGCTATACAACACAAAGAATCAGATTAGATTCAAAGGGCTTATCTAATCACAGCCAATAGCTTAAAAAATAAACGTTGCATTATTGCAAAGACAAATTCACATGTACTTGGCTATGGTGCATAATAAATCATAAACACTACTTTATATTAAAGCCAATTAAAAAAAGTTAGATATAATTATGTAGCAACTATCACTGGGAAAAAGAACTAAAAAATATAAAGAATCATGTCTACTGAAGCTACAAAATCAGACTTTGTAAAAATAAGTTACTTTATACTCCTTACATTTCAAAACTGTTTTTATCATGCAGAAAGGAAAACTTTAAATAGATTCTAAACCATGTAGAGATATGAATATATTTCCATAAAGTTTTAACTGTACAATATTTCTTGGTGATGTCATGTCAGAGGATTATGAGAAACTGGTTTAAGCACTTCACGAATAAAAAGTTAACAAACACTTTGAAAGATCTATGATAAACTAGTCAAAATCCTAAAATTCACAAAGCAGGCACATTCCTGCATTTTCTACTGTCTAATTTTAATGCATCATTTTTTCAACCACTCTAGTGTGTACACCTTTCACAGAACATATGGCCAGAAAGACGTTAAGTTGATTGCATTCTCTGTAGATATCAATTCTTCTACCCATGAAGGCATAACTGTAATTCTGCATGTTATTTTTAACTGTAGAAATATATTTTAAGGTTACATCCTTCATTATGTTTTTAAATGAAGATGGCCAGTCATTTATCTCATTGAATATCCTGTTATTCAGTACCAATCACTCAGATAATAATCAGTTAGACTTGAATAATTATCAAAAACAACCATGAAGGTTCAAATGGTCCCCATTTGTTCATACTTTATAATAAAAATGATTTTGCTTTATCATTACTATTTATTTTTCAGAACATATGAAACTAAATTACAAGGTATAAGTATTATTTTATGATCAAAACATAGTTTGTTTTTTATTTTATGATAATTTAAATTAAACATTAGAGCCTAAATTAAATCCAAAATGGTTTTCTGGAGTTCAATCATCAGATTATTGAAAATTCACAAACTATAAATATTTACCATAATATTTAAAAAATAACTTACATCTTTCAACAGAGTATCACCAAGAAGATGACCAAAAAAATCTGTAAAACTCACAGGCTGACCGCTTCTGTACTTTGTTAAGATACTATTTACATAGGGGAAGAATCGACGAGCCCCAAGAAGTCGAAATGGACTTTGACCTATATTATGTTTTAATTCTTCTTGAATATGACCTGGGCCTTCAACAGGAAACTTAGAATGACTATATAAAGTTGAGAGATACCTAAGACACACAAAATTTAAACAATTTCCAATGAGAACTTTACCAAAATTTAAATCACTGAGAAAATTAAAAACAGGTTTATGGTTTATTACAAATAATAAACTCTACAAAAAGCCCTGGAACAAGTAGATATAAAGTCAGACATAAAATAAATAGAACTTAACAAACAGCCCAAAATTTTCAGAATAATCTTTTTTTTCCTTCCAACATTACAGTTACTACTTAACACTAACAATAAGAACAGCAGATCAAATAAAACGCGTGTACAATTAATATTTCTTAAAGTCTGTTGGCAGTTTTTAAATATCAAATTAAACTTGTGTAAAAAATTCTCCCTTCATAAGAGTCATGTCTAATGTTCATTGAAATATATTTTTCTAGAAACATACACTACAATTCAAATTTAAAAAGTTGTAAATATTTATTGGTATTAAGCTTGCCTTTACGTATCAAGGATAATCTACATGTATTTAAGTTAACACAGAAAAAAATCAGCTCACAAGCAGAACTTTACAACCTAGCTCAGAGACCACACAGTCTTAAAGACAAACCTGTACAACATAACCTGTAAAGACATGAAAAACAAGCTCTTAGAAGTTCTTGTATTCTTAACACACAGTTTACGATTCTCATCAAGTTCTTATAAATATTTGAATTATTTGGAGAAGTCAATAAGTAATCCATTAATTTGCACATAAACTTGACAAACCTTGTCACCACCAAAAAAAAATGAAAATTCAATTACCATTTTATTCTTTTTAGAATGACTTTAAATTGTAACATGAAACTACATTTCTTTATTCTAAGTAGCTTTGGACTTGTAACAGTATACATCGATTTAAACTTAAATTTTATTGTTTTATTGCCCTTTGAACTCTGTCTAACTACTACCTGCACCACTGTACATTGTAACTCACTCAAAGAACAAGCATGTGTGCCTCCTGAAAATTTTTTTATTAAATTATTTACCTAATCTGACCTTAATTAACTAAGAGATTCCTATTTTTACATTTTGTTACAATTAGAAAAACACATCAAAAACAAGAAATAAAACACTCATCTGGAGCTCTTTTTTCTTTTTTTTTTGCTGTCAACTGTCGATGACACTTAACCCTACATAAACTAGTTCATATATTTTCAGTGGGAATGAAGCTTTGAAGCTTGCACTTTAAAAGAAAAATTCTCAATCCTCCGTTCAAGAAACAACAATAATGTCATTTAATAGATGAAAATTTTGACTTTATGTTGGTTATAAATAATATAGTATTAAATATATGAGAGAACAATTAGCAAATACAGAAAGACAGGATGTGGCGAGAGGGGTCCAGTTTTCTATCTGATGGCTCTATATCCAAGCAAGATTGTCAGCTATAAAAATTATGGTTTGTCTGAGCAATGGCAAATTGGTTGTCAGTAATTTACCAGCCATTGTACTGAACCACCACGAATACCAGTGGTACAACAACAGACACACTAATAAGAACAAACCATCACTGTCCCATACAAACACTACCACCCCTCTGAACGAAACATTGAAATAGCTGTATGTTGCTTTGACTTGCAGCTCAACTTTACCAGCTACATTAATATCATGATAACTAGAAAGTTGCAGAGGAAAACACAGTTGAAGAGCAAGCATCTTCTACTTGTGCCCTTCATTCTGAACTACATACAACTGATTATTGTATACAATAATCATTATGATTATTACCCAACTCAGTAAGACTGGAAAACTAAAAACACCTGTTTAATATTATTTGTGCGATATTCTTCAACCACCTACACCAAAACCTATTACACCTCACAAATCTCAGCAGCATGACAGAGAACAAACAGCACATATATTCAACACTCTTCACTTGGATATTTCGTTGTAAAGATGAAGCATAACACACTTCCCTTTTTAAATGGGACATTCATGCTTACAGAGGTACCAAAACAGATAGACATTAATGGACAGGTGCCATACAGCTACCACTCAGATAAAAAGATCACCACCAAATCTCAAATGCCCCAAGTAAAATAAACATGTAGCACCATTGGAATCTGTGGATATTAGAATTGAGATAAATTGCAAGAACTGGGTAAGGGGTGAAGCAGGAAAAGGCTATCAGTACCAAGTTAAAGACCATAATGGACAGTTACCCAACATCAAAGTTACAGATGGCTCCTACACTACTGATAGTGACAAAGCTAGATGGACATTAACCACCTTGGGAAGCAACAACATTCATAAGGTTGACTGATAAAGCTTTCAAGTTTTCCTAAAGCAGAACAAGAATGGAGATGAAAAGCATATAGCAAACTCTCTTCTAAATTGATGGAAGCAATGAACTGCTAGTAGACAGTGGCAAAAGTATGGTATTTGCTACTGAGTCACTGGCTGTGTAATATACAAACATGAATAATAGAAAGCAAAGCAACTGCACAACAAGTCATCATTGCAAAGGAGTTATGTTAAATGACGAAGCTAACAAGTTTGCAAAAAAGTCCCTATATCAAGTACAACACAACCATTCTGGCAGGATATCAACCTCCTCTGTACTAATATGGCAAAAATGGCAACCATGTAACATCTTCACAAACGTTCAATGAGAATCACACTGTTCAAAAATAAAATACTATTTACTATAGCAGGGAAAAGAAAAATCATTAAAACAGGATAGAGCCATTAAGCCAATGGTCACATAAGTAAAAGAGGTTTTTGTATTTCCTGTGAGGCAGATGATCTGCACATGAAACCTGTTTACACCACTCCTGGGATTATCACCTAGTATTCAGTTCAGTGAAACTTACCTACAGAGATTGCACAGTCTAATATTTGACTTATCTAGTAGAATCTGACGACCCACATACACAGATCATGCAACATATAATTTGTCTTAAATAAGTACATTCTAGCAACCCAACTAGAAATTACATAGTAAGAGTTTGATTAACAAGGCAGAACAAGTCAAACAATTAAATATGTAGCTTAACAAACCCATTATACATGTTACACAAACATGGCTTACCACACAGAAGACTACAAATATATAAATCACACAGATTAAAATTTGTCTTACCATGCAGAACCAGACAATCCAGCTATATATGTCACACAGTCTAAAATACCAGTTTCTGAGAGCCCTTTCAAGACACCACTGAGACAGGTAAGTGCACGAAACCCTCCTCCAGAACCCATAACAGCAATCACTGGAGTCTGAGATTTTTTTATAAATAAAATAATTTTGAACATCATTGCAATATAATAAAAAAAATTTCAATACAATAAGTTAACTATCGTGCACTAAAATCTTATAAAACTGAAAAAGATTTACTTTTAATGGATTTACAAGACTGAACATTTACCATGTTTTAAAAAACAGAAGTTTAGAAATTTTCTTTTCAAGTTTTTTTTTGGGGGGTCTCCTCTGTATTTTTACAAATTTTTAGGTTTTATTTCAAATATGGTAACTTTTGATACAGAAAAGCTAGGTATACTAAAAACTGCATCTTTTGTTTGTTTGTTTGTTTTGGAATTTTGCACAAAGCTGTCCCTAATTTAGCAGTGTAAAACTAGAGGGAAGGCAGCTAGTCATCTCCCCCCACCGCCAACTCTTGGACTACTCTTTTACCAATGAATAGTGGGATTGACCGTCACGTTATACCACCCCCACAGCTGGGAGGGTAAGCATGTTTGGCACGACTCAAGTGCAAACTTGCAACCCTCAGATTACGAAGCGCACGCCTTAATGCGCTAGGCCGTGCCGGGCCCAAAAAAACTTCATCATTTTAAATATACTTGTAAAACAAAATGTTGGGGGACACAGCCAGGTCATGTTTATGAACAAGCTACACCTTCAACACTCAAACATCAGTTACTAAGTAAAATCCTTTACTCCCAAAATAAATAAAAAAAAATTCTAAAAGAAAACTCAAAGACATCACACAATAATTTTGTGCAGACTATACCACATTTTATCACAAATATTTTATGATTAGTTTTGAAGTAGGACAGTCAAACAATATAGTTGTTTTGATTGCCAAAAACATTGATAATTCAGTTATTCTTTTCCTATAGTGAAAATATACTTCTGATAGGTGCTTACGTCTTTCCTCACATATATATCTATTCTCATTCAGTGCTGTCCTCTGTATGTATGTTTTGTGCACGCCACAACCATTTAACTCTCATGCACCCCATGATTAATACAATTCATTTCCACTATGTTAATACAGTGCAAGTTCTAGAGGAACACCAACTCTGGAGACAGTACAAACGGTCACCATAAAAAGCCTATACTGAAAAACTGAAAAGCTGCCTTTGATTTATTTAATCAAAGGTAGATGACAAGGATTAGAACATTAGTGAAGCAAATATATTGCAAGGAAAAGCTACTAGTCATCTTGTGGAACACTTTCACCTTAAAGTTTGCACTACTGACCATGGATATATTGTTTTTGGTTTTTTTCTCTTGGCCATGAAGTGCAGATTTAAGATATAGAAAGTTTATGTGGACAGGCAATGCTTGCCAACAAGTTGGATCCAAATCATAAATGTGATATGTCTCTGAAGGGAAAAATATATATAGAAAAGATAACTTGCCCAGTCACAGTCTCACTGAAGTTTAAAGAATGACAACAGGTCCAATGAGGAAAAAATAGCAACCCAATGAAGACAGTAGTAGATGAATGTATGAAGAGTAGGCTACATTCCTGTTTGAAGAGTTTACTCCAGTTGATGACAAAGGTGAGGTTACATGAAAATAGAAAGGTGTCTAATCTGAAACAAAGACACCTGAAACAAAATTTGGGAAAATAAAAGACAGGGAGAAATAGATTAAACAAGGCAGTTGATAATTCCAAATTGTAAAAGTAGAAGAAAGACAAGATATAATTAAATGGTACCAAGGAATGAAAAAGTTGAAATGGTAACAAGGAATGAAAAAGTTGAAATGGTAACAAGTAAATGAGGCAATGAAATGAAGAAGAGCATGTACAAGACACAAAACTATATGTGGAGCAGCCCAAAAATAAATGTAGGAAATGGAAAGAAAAGAAAATAGTGAGAAGGAAAAGTTACTTTATCAGCCATTGATGTATTACATATGAACAAATGATCCAGAATTATCAAACTACAAGGATATTAATGAATCTCAAAGAACAAAAATGGAACCAGTTGGTCTAATTCTGATTGGGAGAATCCACTGCCAGGGTCTGAGGATGATGGTCTGGAGACCAAAAAGACAGTTAACTTGGTGCTGAAGTAAAGTAGAAAAAAATCCAAACGAAAAGAGTTTTACTGATTGCATAGTCATTTAAAAACTTATGAGTTGAGAAACCACACCAGAACATTGCACACAAAAATATTTATACACAGTGTCTGGGTCCAATAAGGAATCCAATGTTCAATCAAAAATGTAAAAGGGACAAATGCCCCATAGTAACTAAAATACACCACAACAGCATAATAGCTGGAATAGAAGAAGTGTCAGTACTATATTAATGAAAGAAA
The DNA here is from genome assembly GCA_011833715.1 of Carcinoscorpius rotundicauda. Taxonomy (NCBI): domain Eukaryota; kingdom Metazoa; phylum Arthropoda; class Merostomata; order Xiphosura; family Limulidae; genus Carcinoscorpius; species Carcinoscorpius rotundicauda. Next base: position 22,282,741 of record CM022400.1, read on the forward strand.
ATTAAACAAAGCATGTCATACCACCATAAACTCCAAGATGTTAAAATAGTAAGATGTAACAATCTAAGACCATTACCCAGAGACATCTTTCTGATAATGCAACACTAAAAAATCCTGCAGAAAAGCAGGTATGATTGGATACAAATCTAAATGCAGTGAAGGAAGCAGTATTCCCTTTGTTGTGATGTTCTTTTTTTCAACCACCAATGCAGAGAGGCTATAAGAAAATGAGTACAACTGACTATAGACTCCAAGAGATTCTGAACAAGGTTCCATGAACTGTGCAGGGACCTCTGAAGAGAAAGATGGTCCATAAGGTGGGGGTGTTGAAAAATACACCAAGGGAATAAGATAGAGGGTAGACAAAAGGGGAACTTTTGAACTTTAAAATCCAACCAACACAAGCTGTTACTGTTAGCAGCAGATGTATGTGTCAAGAAAACTCCAATTTGGAATGAGCTAACAGGAGCCAGTCATCCAAGTAATGCTGTAAACATAACCCTAGAGCATGCAGAAGTTAGACAAAAGCAGTAACCACACAATAAAATACATATGACTCTGAATAAAGTCTGAAAGACCACGTGCAAAACTGATTCCCAATCCCACAGCATCTGAGCTGATAAGGAATATTAATATTGAGACAGGCATTCAAAAAAACCTATCTTGATCATCCATAGTCCAAGAGAAAAAACAAACTTAAGTGTGATAAAAGACTTTGTGGGAAACTGGTGAAAAACCAAAAATTTGTTGAAATAGGGGAGATAGATCACATGATAAAAAGCCTAGAGAATATTGGGTGTAAAGCATTATAGCTCTCTGTGATAGAAGGGAAAGTACAACCTTGGATAGACTCTGACAGATAGCTAATGGAAAGGAAATCGTTACAGAAAACCATGATAGAAGGGAAAGGAAATGGATGAAAAATCCATGAGAAAAAAATGTGATTACCCAAAAAATGATAGCAAATAACTGCTAGAGGGAAACAAAAATTGGCTACACATTCTTTCCCTAGACCAGAAACCACTTGCAAGTCACTGGAATTGCTAGCAACAATAAATCCAATGTGGAGAAACATGGTTAAATTTTGAATACTTAGTGGTAGAAACTGGTAAAGGATGAAAGGTTACAAAACAAGAATTAGTAATGGGAAAGGGCATGTTATGATAATGAGAAAAAGGAGTAACCAAAGGCTACAGGGTTGAAAGTGAACTCACTGATTTCACACATGATTTCAAATACTCTGAAAAATCTCCAAAGCAAACCTAAGAAGAAAAAAACCCATCAAGCAATCACAAAGGTAAGTAAAAAATTGATGAGTCTGTGAAAAGATGCCATCCTTTTCACCATCAACAAAAACATGTGTGGATGGATAGGGCAAAAGAGTGATATAGCCACCAAGGATAAAGGAAGGAAGGAAAATATTTCCCAAGAAATACTCTCAGGATATCAGTGAAGTGCCTCAGAAAGAAGATGCATGTTAGACTAGCATTAAAGGAGAGTTACAAGAAAAAGAGGTAGGTGGGAAAAGAAATTAGGCAAAATAGATAGGAATATCAGGAACAGCTCTCACCCCTAATGGGTAAAAATGACTCCAACTTCTGAATCTTGAGAAAGAATTAATCAACTTGCTGATATACTAAAGCATAGAGAACAGAAGTTTATGTAGACTGAGGCAAACTAACACCAGTCCTCAACTGAGAAACAAAATGCTCAACAGGAATCCCAATATCAGGAGAAGAAAGGTAAAAAAGGGACCCCAAAATACAGACTCATATAAAAATGGAAGACACTTGAGAACACATATTCAAAAAGAATGAATCAGGCTGACAAAATTTTGTAGGAAATACATAGAGAAACACAGCAAAGTTAGCTAGAGCAAAATAAAAAAAAAGTCAAAATTCTCTTCGTCATGAACAGGTTTGAAAGATCCAGGAGGAACCCAAACATTGTTGGGAGAAAAATGACATCTCATATAAAAATGGATTTCCAAACAAATGACAGTCAAAAAAATTCTTAGTCCAGACCCAAAGAACTGAAGCTAATTATAGCACTCAAAGTAGCAGTAATAATACCAGAAGTTGTAAAACACTTCAAAATTAATTGTAAATTGAGAAGTCATAAATAAGAAAAAGGAAACAAACATATGTATTGTGACAAATTAATACAAAAAAAGCTAACTGTAGCAAATTAATAAATTATGTAGAACAATTCTACAGAAGAAAAAAAAATTACATGAACATATGAAAAACACACAATTGAAAAACGTCTGCACTCAATCTATGCCTAATGAGAATTGATAGTTGGCAGAATCAAATTGAGGGAGTTGCATGTTCTGGGGAAAAAGTCGCACTCCTACTGATGAAGGATTGTCGCACGATATTTCACCTGCAACACACAACTGAACCACATTGATTGAGGGATATGTAGGAGTTTAAGACTTATATAATACAAAAATATCGCTTGCATACAAAGGGCAGTACCAAACAAGACTACTTACAAACAAAAGTAATGTATCATACAAAAAGTGATTTTAAAAAATCTTGTTATTCTTTCACCCTATGTTCCAGAACTTTAATTCCTTGAAAAAATCAAAATAGACTAATAATAAACCATCTTTATGATAAAACAGTGACAAAAAGTAAATTGTAGTAATTATAGAATAAAGAAATCAAATATTTAGATATTGATAGTGTTGTAAACTTTCACTAATTAACAGGTTTCTTGATAATTCAACCATTACTTTTTATGAAAAACAAAAATTAATGAGAATACTTGGAAAATACATTAGAAAGATAAAAGCACTAATTTTGTTGGAGAGTCAAAATTTATCTTGTAATATATGTAAATTAACAAAAAGGAATATTATTTGTTAGTTACTGCTAGAAGATAATTCTTCACTGTTGTAGTTTCAACTGCTAAACTAAAAAGGTAATTATTATTTGTAAAAATAAAAACATTATTTTCATACTTAACATAACTATTTTAAAGATAATTAGCTGGACCCTAAATAAAGAATCTCAATTTTTATAAAAAAAAATGAAAGAATTAGGAGAAAAGTATAGACATTTTATTAATTTATATGCAACTGAAGAATTTTACAGAAACAGACAAAATGTTAACATTTTAGATACATACCTCATCTTTATTATCTATAATATCTTCCTTTAAGAATGACTGAAGACCTTTTAAAACTTTTTGTTTTCGATGTTTCAAGAACTCCAGTTCATCATTACACAAATTAGTCCCGTATCTCAGATCAGATTCAGTGCTTGTTCAAACAAAAATTGTCTATGTTCATTTGATTATATCTTTACAAGAAACATTAAAAATATTTTCAAAAGAAATTATGAGTTGAATTATTATTATGTCACAGAACTTACAAATAAAAAACACAGGAATTTTATATGTAAAGTTTTTCACAGAATGTTGAATTATGAAAGAAGTAACGAGTTATAAGAATAAATTAAAGTATATTAAAAACATAGGATAATCTATTACATAAATATCGGGTGTTCAACATAAATAAGATGATGTGGGACATTACCAACAATTTATTATAATTAAAAACATAATTAAGAAACTGGACTAAAATTTTATTTTAACTTAGAAATATAAATCAAGGTTTCATGATGCACTTAAATCGAACCGGTTAGTTTAATAAGTGTTTTTAAGCTAACTACCCGATTTTAGTAATGACAAACAAAAGAAATGAAAATTAAACGTACAAGCATCAATGGATTATCCCATTTAACTGTTGGGTGGTTGTACAGACAACCTTTTCTTGATTATCATTCCAATGAAATGAGATTTCCAGAAAAGAAAGTGATTTAAATCTAACAATAAAAGGCATCCAAAAAAATGATAATTCAATTTTCTTGTTCAACAGTTAATAGAATTTTTGCAACCTTACTGAAACTTTCAGTTTAAGTAGTCTTAACAAAAGTCTCATTCAAATAATGCAACATCCAAAACTAACCTTATCCTACTTATGTTGATTTTATGATTCCTCTTGTCTATTCAGTAAAGAAAGTCTTTAATAGAGAATGCAAGTTTTTTACTCTTATTACTGGCTAGAATACAAAGAAGTTTTACTTTTCTTTTCAATTACTCAAGTTTTGTTTGCACCAAGAGGTCTTTTGACTGGTAAAGTAAAATCTTTCCATGATAAACACAGAGTAAACATTTATTTTAACAGGGATATATATATTAAAAAAAATTGCATAAAAAACAAAACATAAAGAAACTCACTTCAGCTCTAGTTTTAAGTAAAGCTTAATTTCTCCAGCCTAATGAGAAAAAAACAAATAAATAAATTGGATAAATTACTTAATATAATCAATCTGTCTTCTAAATAGTGTGCAATTAATGTATCACTAGATCACAAAATAAAAAAGTGGAATGTATGGTTATGATTATATTAAACAAAAATAAAAAGCATAATGGATTAAACATGCTATACACAAGCTTGTAGGTAAATGTATTTGAACATTCAAAAACATCAAGAAACTTCTTGAGAAAACTAAATTCTATTCAAAACCCATTCTGAGCTAATAAATTTCCATGATCTATTTATTATTTTACAACTTAACTGAAAAGTTAGCTGTTTTAAGACTCCTTGAGATCTCCACTTGAAATACCCTGCTTTACAAACCCTACATAATAATTGTTATTAAAATAATCATGTAAACAATGCTTATCGTGACAGAGAAAAAACAAAAAAGTAACAAGTTTTTGCTCATTTTATTCTCAATATCTCAGACTAGACTACAAGAGAAAGTCTGGAAATCAAAGGTTAAGACCTTTTGTTGCTGACTACGACATAAAATCAGTTACAGTTTATTTTAACTTACTTCAGAACAAAAAAGCATTACTAAAGTATCATTTATAAAATAAAAGATTAAATTAATTTTATGTTTAAAATATATTATATATGTATATATACACAGCAGGTATAAAAACAGAACCTGTTACTACATAACATATAATATGTAACAAGTCAACAACATGCAAAGAAAAACATCTGCCCTGGTTTGCAGGGGCAGGTTAAAGTGCAGGCTCCTGGAGCAGTGGCCCCAGAATAAAGCTCAAAAAGAAAACTTATGAAAACAAAATCATCATTTTTCTTTTTGGAAAATGTTTAATAAAAGTATTTAACCAAGCCAACATATCTTTGAAGAAAGAAATATTGTGTGATACAGTTAAGTTTATCATGCAATATAGAATGCAAAGGTTTGAGTGGATTGCCTTTGAATACTGTGACTCAGTGTAGCTTGCTCTGACCAAGAACATTTGTATACAATTTGCGTTGCAAATGTGCTACATGTAAGTGGGGCTAAACCTAGTCATGCCAATCAAATGACAGACGTTGGCCAATCTAAACATCTTTGTATTTTCATGACTGTTAACCAGGTTTCTCCCTCACATGCCATTTCTTGTTAAATAATCAAGTAGTAGGCCTAGAATATGACTGGACCTCAGTTGCTAGGCTATACTGAAGATTATTCATTCTCGAAGGCTTCATATTTTCTTCAAGAAAACGAGTTCAATCATTGCTAACAAAGTAAGTAACAGTGCATTAGGCTTTTACAATATACAGTATCAATTGTCTACTTTTCTTGAACAGAATTATAAATTGTTATCCTGTAAAAAATCCACGATTACTTATAGGACTACGTTGCTCCACTTATCAGAAATTCCTGACAACTTGAAAAGCATCGTTAATTTGAGGATACAAAATACAAGTTATCCACACACAAAATTTGGAACCTTTGAGTTAAGTGCAGCAAATTATATGTTATCATTTGTAATGAAACTATTAGGTAGTTCATTCTAACATCTCTCTCTTTCACAAACGCACATTATTCACTAAGTGTTTATCTTGTCTATTATAAAAATGCACAAATACAAGAGCAGTTGGAAAAAGTTAAAATCAAAGAAAAAGAAGTTAACAAATTATAGAAAGTAGCAGCTAAAATTAGGAAGCCAACAGATTTATGAACTTGATTCTCTAATGCTGAAACCTTTGCCAACCAAGACAGTGGAAACAGTAATTCAATGCATATACAAAATTTATGGAAGCTGAAGACAGTCAACCTCATTATATAAAATCAAGAACTTGCCCTCAATCAGAAAGTGACAAAATATAGCTGCCAACCAAGATTATGATAACAAATATGTAAAAATTACAACTCTTAATGCCGATGACTGTCAGCCTCATCAAACCGAACTGAGCCCCTACCAACAGGAAGAAATAAAATATAGTAATGGTGATGAAAATATTAACCCATTCTTTTCATACAACATTGTGGAACGGGCATGAGTTTCTGACAAAGTGAGAGGTTTTGTTTGTATATTGTAAATTACATCTTGCCAGTATATGGATGTGAATTTCAGTGGACATACATAATCGACTGCAATGCTCAAAAACATGTTTCTTTATCACAAGCATATGAATAGAAAAAGGTTAAAAGAGATGGCTCATTATCAAAGGGAAACATTACATCCAAGTGGTTTTCAACAACAGTAGAGGCCTCTTCACCACCAACAACTGGTTGCTCCAACTAGAAACATACTTCAAGGAACTCTAGACAACATGAAACAAACTTGCTGCATTCAAGTTGCATCATGAAATTTGTTATTCATAAAGTCAAAAGCAGACAAATCTGCAAGACTGACAAAGAACATGAAATTAGAGAAAAAATACTAGCACCAAGTTCTAGAGCTTATTCTCTCAGTGAAAGATGCCATCATCCAGAGAAGTAGCATTAAGAGGAAGTGTGGAGGTAACTGGTTCAGTGATGTTGAGAAAACCCACTTGTTGAGAAATATATATGCAAAAACAGCTCGTTTGGGTTGAGAAAATATTTTACATAGCAGAGCGAACAACGTTTCGACCTTCTTTGGTCATCGTCAGGAAGTCTGAAAAATGGATCCATTAAAATGATGACTTTCAAAAATCTCACATTTTCTTACAGACAATAAACTTTATGTTTCAACTGGAACAACTAAAAACAGATAATAATGATAGAATTATGAAGCATTATTCTGAAGGGGTTTCACAAGACAAGTCATTCATTACAAAACTCCCAGAAATAAATGACAGTACAGTTTCTCATCTGCTAAAACCCTTCAAGACATTTATGAAGGAATTACAAGGCTCATTTCCCAAATATGATGAAAAAGTTAAACAATTCTCAGGATGTCAAACATACAAGGTCAAAAGATCAATAAAAAGGAATCCATAATTGGACAAAAAGGACGCTTTTGTCAATAACTGACAAACTGTCATTTGCACTAAAAATAGAACAGTGGTATATGAAAACATCACTTAGAAATTTAGGTTTCTATGAAACTTAAAACTTCATACCTACAAACAACCTCCATAATGCCACCAAAAAGCTCTTAGTAGATATCCTGTAGGTTTTGAGAGTTGCACAAAAGAAGAAACTGTTAAATTACCCATTCTCTACAAAGCAGGGTGCATTGAAAAACCGACAGGCTACAAGAAACAAAGTGCACTAACAGTGACTTTTAGCTAACCTGTGAAAGCAACTTTCCCAAATGTTTTGATAATCTTGATCTAATTGTGCCTCATGTTAAATAGCTGCTCAGAAGAAAGATCATTTTTGATGCTAAAAAGAATAAATAATGCACTTCAATCAACAAGACAAGCTAAATGCACTGGCACTTTTGTGCATAGAAAATGACTTGATATCAAACAGATTATAAATTCCTTTGCTACAGAAAGAGCCAGGAAGTTAGTAGTTTGATCAAATACAGATGGCATGATCTGCTGCTATTGCTGAGCAAACTAAGAGAATATTGGTGTGATATAAGCGTGTGTGTGTTTGAGCTTTTATTTGTTTGTGTATGCATGGACGCATAAGTTGTTGACTTTGCTTCTATGTAGTTTCTTTCTATCTAAATTATTTGCTGTCCAAATGCAAATTTTGTCTACATCAAATTATCTATTCAAGAAACATCAAATATTGTTCACTAATTTATAGGTGAGTCTTGCAAATCTGTGCATATTATTTTCCCACTGTCTCCAAAAATAAAACATATCTTGAGGTTTATTTGTTCTTTTTACCTTAGTCTTTAGCTGTAATCAGAATAGAACTGGTAGAAAAATTTAGCCCTAAGTCAATCTGACCCTCAATTCACCCCTGATGGTCAGGCTTCTAACCCAAGATTACAATCATTAACTGAACTAGTCGTATACCAACCAAGACTTCAGACTTTCACAAACTTGGAGAATATTTTGTAATGAAATTATTACAAGTAATATTTACAAATAAATCACTGAAAAATATTTAACATTAACCCACACTTAAATGATTAAGACACATTCAAAATAAACAATATTCTAATCACAATATAAATATAATTTAAAAACGTTAAAAAAGAGAGTCAGGCTTACCTTAGGAAAAGAAAGAGTAAGGTTTACTGCTTTATTTAACTGCAAAGTACTAATGTCTACTTCTTTAGTTCCAATGATTCCATCATAATAAACATAATTGTAGTCTTTCAACATCACCTCTATACATACACAAACGATAAATAAAAGTAGTAAGTTCCACAAAATTATGAATGTTGACACATAATTATTATACCACATGAAGTAAAAATTTAATGGGGTTAAACTATAGCTAAAGAGTTCACAGCTGCTTATGAGAATCAATTGAACTTTCTATTTAACAGAATTAATTATGAAGAAATATTTCATTAAATCAGTTTATAAAAGAGTACTTTCACCGTAACCAATACATAGACGTGCCAATCAATGTTGCTATTTCTTGTTCTGTGAAAACAGTAAAAAGTGCATAATGACGAGAAACTCACTTTAAGTAAACATGTATTTCAAGACAGCTGGTGTGGGTATCAAAACGTTAATTAAAATAAAGTGCAGAACAACGTTCACCTCAAAACAACCTAAGAATGTTGAAACATTGTTCTGTACTTTATTTTAAATAAAATTTTAATATCCACACCAGCCATCTTGAGTATACAAAATGTGCTTCAGTTTATAACATCTGGTATTGGTATTTTTTAACCTGAATGGCACTTTATTTGATACTTTAACAAACCAGTCTAGTTGGAGACTGCAAAGGTTCAAAAACACCTAATCACAATTTAAAACACAATCAGGGAAAAAGCAACTAGACAAAAACTCCAATTGCTTATGCTGTCACTCTTATTTGAAGAATAGAACTGACAATCATAATTCAAGCACTCCTGTAATAGAAAGTGCAAAACATTTTCATCAGTATTTTATGGCTTAGAACTTGGACTTTAAAATTCACAGCTCAGCAAGCCACATCCATTAGGCTCAGGTATAAACCTACTACCCAAGTAAAGCTAAAACTTACATTTTGAACACAAAAAAATAATGTTCTTAACCAACCCCATCCTAGAGGAATGGCTTAGGCTACACACAATTTATTTATCACCTCATAATTCTTAAAAATAGTGTGAATGCTTTTAATAATTTTGTTATTAATATCTTAGTTTTCACAAAAATGCAACACAGTTTTACACTAGTGTCATCTCATCCAGTTTCTTTAATAATCTATCAATACAATTTTTCCAAGTGTCTTCCTGGAAACAAAGAGTTACATGTTAAATGCATTAAACATCACGGATTTTCATTATGTAAATAATAAATAAAATTATTTGTAAAGCTTTTATATACAAAAATATTTACAATTACATGTTTTATCTCCATTTTGGCTAAATTAATTTGTACAATTTTTCTTAAATGTTTTAAAATTCAAACACTATCACAACTTTTATTTACAATCACTATAAGATGAAAAACAATTGTTATTCTACAATATACGAAACACATTGTGATTTGCACCCAATTGCAACCAAATAAGAAATAATTTACCTCATTTTGAAACCATAGTTGCCTTATAAGAGTAACAGCAAATTCCCATTTCTTAGTGTGTTTGTTTGTTTGTTGAATTTCCAACAAAACTACTCAAGGACCATCCATGACAGTATTCCCTAATTTTGAAGTGACAACCTGATCATGTATTAATTATTAACATATGTTACTGTAGGGGAAGCAAATATTCTGTGTTTAAATTGACACTTTTAAGTATTTTAGTATTAAAAGAATGAGCACACTTTATGATAATATCAACTAGTTTAGAAATTAACTAACAAAACCTGTCGCGAACTGTATCAGTAGTAAACATAGCATGTGATGGGCTCCATCACCAAAAACAATATCTGGGGTCCTCTTTACTATTCTTATTGACATTAAATTTTTGACCATTCAGTTAGTCTACTTCCTAATCTTGTTGTCCAATCCGAATGAAAGTTTGTCTTGTTGTCCAATCTGAATGAAAGGTTGTTCCTTATCCACTTGGGAATATATAATCCATTATTTAAGGATACTATTTTATAATCACGCATACAATAAACTATTATGTATTGTACATCCTCTTTATTTTCACAACAATAAATGGATCAAAACTGCAAGAAACAATTAGGAAGATAATGCGTCACACATCACTTTTGAATTGTAGCTGTTAAGCACTCTGTACATACTGTACTCCCTACATCGTGTCTTTGTGTGTGTACATGCATTCAGGCTATGTGATGAGCCAAGAGGGCTTTAACTTCTTAGCAATGTCATGGCAGTTACAGTGGTAGTACACTACAAAATTGTATGTTCTTTTGCATACAACATAAAGCACTATTTTTTTCTCCTTCTCGAAACAATTAACAGTGATTTCAGAAACATTTTGAAAATACTTCCTCTTCTATGAAGACTTCACATTTAGCTATGCTCAGCTTAACCTCAGTAAATACTAAACTTGTTACATTATAAGAATAACAGCTTGAAATCATCCATAAAGCTTTTATAACAAAAATAGGCTAACAACTAGAGATATTTACAACTTAAAAAATATGAAATTTAGCATTGAATAAGCATGAAAAAAAATTTTGGTCCAAATTTCTACATACATAATTCTAGGGACTGGCCTAACTTTTTTTTTACTGGAAAATTATATTCAAGGTAGCCCCAACTTACCTAATAAAAAACTCACTATAAAATGACTAAAAATCTTATTTTTCAATTATTAAATAAATACTAGTCCTGTTTCATTTACTTCTAAATTTAATATTATATAGTATGTTACTCAATAAACCAAATTTATCATACAAGTATCAATACCTACCCAAAATTCGATCTTTTCCTGGATCTACAACAAAAGTGAAAGATTCATGCCATGATGGGTTAACTGTGTTTAGCTTCCATCTTGTTTGTTTCTTTCCATTTGGAGTATGTGGAAGACGAAGAACAACATATGGATCTGGTGTGTCAACTGCAGGAGAAAAAACACATCATATATTGATAAAATAATTATATTGAAATCAACCAATCATTTCAAAGACAAAAAAATAAATTTGGAATTTTTAACATCAACAACACTTTATGCACACGTATGCTAAATGATCTTATCAGAGATTCTTAGGGTTCCAGTGCAGTTGCTGCTAATTACATGGCTAACTAGCAAAACCCATCACCTCATATTAAGTCTTTTATACAATTCTTTGATCCAAATAATCAGACTGGTTGTCACTTTTATAAGAAGCGTATGGCTGAAAGTGTAGCACAAAGGATTTCTGTCTTGAACCCTGGACCCCATCAATCTGCAACTTCATGTACTAACCATTAAACCACACCTGGCAAATAAAAATTAGGAAACAAGGAGTTTATGCAGAGATGTATATACAATTCTGATTTTTGAAGAGTTCAATAGTCATACATTTCAAGACAAAATTAAGATATGGTGAAACTTTCAAAATGTCAATAAAGCTTACCAATATAAAAATTTCCCACACACTCATTTATATTTGATTTTAGTTAGATGTAACCATAAAAAAAGAAGTAATTTAAAGATTAAAAGGACAAACCTGATTTTAGCTATGCTATCACTAGTATTTTAGTCAAAACAGCGAAAAAATATTCCACAATATTAATTTTTTTATTTATGTAAAAACAAAAACTTAAAACATTGTGCTGAGTGAAAAGTTAAAAAAATTAATGCTGAAAGTTCCACACTTCGGGTGCTATATTTTAACTTTTCCTAAATGCACAGTTAACACAATCTCACATCAGCTGCAACACCATTGTTACTGCATTCTACATTCAAAAACAAAAAATTGCAAGTTGTATTTATAGACAAAAGAACAGTTTTGTTTATTTCATGTACTTTGGAATCATTCAAAATGTTTTTGTGAATAACTTTTTTATATACTCAAACATGTTACAAGAACTTTCAAGATATATAATCCTGAATATACAGGGTCTCCCAAAAGTCTAAATTCATAGGAAAATAATTCACAATTTATTCTTAATATGTTTAATATTCAAATTGTATGCCATTAACAGCCATACTTATATCAATTGTTGGTATATTATTCTTAATATGTTTAATATTCAAATTGTATGCCATTAACAGCCATACTTATATCAATTGTTGGTATATTATGCTATCAGTGAATTTTATTTCCTGAAATATGTACAATTGACATTAGAAACGTGTTTAACTTTGAGAATGTAATGTCTATTTTAACCATGACTCACACTTCAGGGGCACCTTGTATACTAAATACATGAAGTCTGTTCCTTATATAGTTTCAATGAATTCGTTTATTGTAACCGCAATTATTACATTCAGATAATGAAACAATATTTCATTTTAAGACAGGTATTATGACACAGTTCATTTACTGTAAGTGGTGCTGAATTATTTATGTTATTTTAATTAAAACATAACTGTGCACAAAGACGTCTAATTTGTACAAATTTGCTACAAGTATGTTACAAAGAGATGATAACAACCTTTTTTTAACTTTTTAAGTGCAAACAATTTTTCACTTAATAATAAAAAAATGTAATAAAATATAACCTACAAATAAACCAGTAAAGTTTCATCCATTTAAAATGTGCCTGAAATGTAATGTTTGTGCATAAAAACTTTCCCCTGATAGCATAACAGTGTAAAGACTGGAGAAATATACAACATATTTCCTTGTTTTTGTTTTATTTAACTGTGCAGTAGTTTTAATTGTTAAAAAGGTGCCTTACTATCAAAAGTTAGTTCGTTAATCTCATTAGTTCAAAAGGGTATGGTACTTATCTGCTGTGAAAGGGGTCATGGGTTTAATCTGAGCCAAGAAAATGTCTAAAAATTAGATTACAACAACTGAAAAATTCTAGAGTAAGATTTAAGTCCAATGTAATATACAAAATAGAAATTACAAGTAATATAATTACAATTACAAAAGTAAGTAAATATGGTGAATGGCGAGCAGGATTGTATGCCATTAACAGCCATACTTATATCAATTGTTGGTAATTTATTCTTAATATGTTTAATATTCAAATTGTATGCCATTAACAGCCATACTTATATCAATTGTTGGTATATTATGCTATCAGTGAATTTTATTTCCTGAAATATGTACAATTGACATTAGAAACGTGTTTAACTTTGAGAATGTAATGTCTATTTTAACCATGACTCACACTTCAGGGGCACCTTGTATACTAAATACATGAAGTCTGTTCCTTATATAGTTTCAATGAATTCGTTTATTGTAACCGCAATTATTACATTCAGATAATGAAACAATATTTCATTTTAAGACAGGTATTATGACACAGTTCATTTACTGTAAGTGGTGCTGAATTATTTATGTTATTTTAATTAAAACATAACTGTGCACAAAGACGTCTAATTTGTACAAATTTGCTACAAGTATGTTACAAAGAGATGATAACAACCTTTTTTTAACTTTTTAAGTGCAAACAATTTTTCACTTAATAATAAAAAAATGTAATAAAATATAACCTACAAATAAACCAGTAAAGTTTCATCCATTTAAAATGTGCCTGAAATGTAATGTTTGTGCATAAAAACTTTCCCCTGATAGCATAACAGTGTAAAGACTGGAGAAATATACAACATATTTCCTTGTTTTTGTTTTATTTAACTGTGCAGTAGTTTTAATTGTTAAAAAGGTGCCTTACTATCAAAAGTTAGTTCGTTAATCTCATTAGTTCAAAAGGGTATGGTACTTATCTGCTGTGAAAGGGGTCATGGGTTTAATCTGAGCCAAGAAAATGTCTAAAAATTAGATTACAACAACTGAAAAATTCTAGAGTAAGATTTAAGTCCAATGTAATATACAAAATAGAAATTACAAGTAATATAATTACAATTACAAAAGTAAGTAAATATGGTGAATGGCGAGCAGGATTGGCATAAATTCTAAATATCGAACAATTAAAAAGTGAAGCAAGTATAACAGAACTCATGTAACAAATACATCAGATAATCTAACTCACAAAACTAAGGTTTAACTCATGTAACAAATACATCAGATAATCTAAATGGAGAATTAGACTAACTCACAAAACTAAGGTTTTAAGTTTAACAACAAATATTTTAATAATAATAATAATTATAATAAAACATCAGCAGAAAAAAATTTTACTCGAGAAAACTAAAACAGAATTAAAAACAGACTGCAAAAGTTTATAGTTAGAACAACCAGCAAAACCAGTTTTCTATATAACAAATTATTAGAACTACACTCTGTGCATGAGTTTTACTCAAATTGTGGATTGTTTGTTTGAAATTGAGCACAAAGCTACACAATAAGCTATATGTGCTTTACCCACCATGGGAAATAAAACCCAATTTATAGCACTAAGTCTGAAGAAATACCTCACTGTTGTGTGGGGCCAAATTACAGAAATTCAATAAAGTAATCACATGCAAAAGCAATATATTGATATGAAGATCCCACTAAAATATCACCATTAAGTGTGTATTCAGTTAGCCTGAGGTCACATTCTTATTTTCATGCAAAGTCCTTATCTGTATATACAGTAATCACTCAAGTTATTACAAAAAGAAACTACGTTCATACTCTTTGAAACTTTCAATGTTGTGGAAAATTTTATGAACATTTTTTTACACCAGTTCAAATGAATATCAAATTTATCAAAAATATTGTAAACAACATAATTATTTTATTGAAACAACTACATTTTATGTAATTAAGTCTGAATGCACTTAAATAACTGTCCATTAAATTAACTGCGAAAGTATTTCAAAGAAAAGAAGCTATGTTCACACACTGTCTATAACCTTGAGTTGAATATTACTTGTTTTAATGGACACTGATTTACCATGTGTACTAAAATGAAGAGAATGTTCAGTCAGTACGTTACTAACAAGGTTTTCCTTCTTAAACTAAACAGCATCGAACAGGGCTTACTAGACAGCAGATATTAATTTCTATAAATCAGCATCCTGGACTGGTGCCAACACCAGAGAAATTAACATTACTTTGAACTATACGTTATGTTACAGAGAATAATGCAGTTTATGTCTACAACTACTTACAAACAACAACAAAAAAAACTTACAAAAACACCATCTGGTTTTTATCAATGAAGATGACCTGATTACTGATTGATATCAGGATATAATTATTCAGTTAAAGCAATGAGTTACTAGCCAATAATTCAATGTGCTGGTTTAAAAAAAACTTGCTTGAACATATCAGTCTCGTTCTGTCTGTTACCAACTCATAAGAAATATTCTGTTTTCCATTATATGAAGTATGTTATAGGCAAACATTTTCATAATATTAATAAATTAAAACCAAACACTTTTGAAGATTATTATTTATCTCACAACATACCAATAACACAAATACTTCAGTTTGTTAGTTTCTAATATCATGCTAAACAAATTTAGTATATATTTTGAATTTCTCTTACTGTATATTAACTAAGTGAAAACATTCGTGCTCCATAATTTGCTTATTTACAGTAATTTTTTTTATGTTGAAAAAATACATACATTAAAAATATGCCCAATATGCTAACAACAAAGTTATGTGTATACATCTTTGAGAAAACTAACTGAAACACTAAAAAAAACAAAAGTGTATAAATTTTAATGTGTACTTACTAAAGTCACCAAGAGTCCCTTTAGTAATATCAACACCTTCTAAAACTTTAACATGAAGAATAAAGACATTTGTTGGAGACACCTGTAAAAATATACATATTTCATGATTCATTAAATAAACAGTTTCTTAAATTATTAAAGTCTATGCAAGTGAACTAATATTCATACACAAAAAATTAATACTTTACTGTAACACATAAATATATAAGGACACAAAAGTAATATAACTTTTTAATATTTTAATTAGAAGATACAAAATCCATGTTTTAGGCTTATTTTAAATCAAATTACTGCCCCCTTCATGTAAATAAAGAGTGAAATGAAAAAGAAGGTGGTGGAATTTACACTCTGCATGTTTTAACATTTTTCAAAACACTACAAAAAGGAATTTATGAAAAAAGAATAAATTTGAATTCGTGCAGAATTTTAATAATTTCATTGAGCCTTTTTGTCTTCTCCCACAAACTAATTTCTTACATTCTCATAAATAAAAGATTTTTTAAACCATTATTAAGTGGTCATTTAAAAACAGAAATTAGTGGGAAACAAGAAATATGCAAAGAATATGTGCACCTTACTTTGAACAATTACTTAAATGTTCTCATCAAGTTAAATGTAATTATGAGCAACCAATCATGAGATCTCCCCCAAAAAAGTCCTTGATCCCCTATTATTGGGCAGTCTTATGAATTTTTTAAAATCTAAATGTAAATATTTATCATCTACATGTTCATGTAAATATTCACGTAAATTCAGTGCTGACAGACTCTTAAATATAACTTAACTCCTGAAATTTGATATTTTCAAAACCTGGATTTAAATTATGGTTTTAACAGCTACATCCAAGTGAATAAAGTTGCATATAAATTGATACAGTCAAACTTTAACTCATTTTCTAAATTTTCAAAGTTAAGAGATAAACATAGATTTGGATGATTGAGTATTTCTATATAAATGAGAATGGCTTCATAAACAAACATGTGATTGACTTGACTGTTTATGGGTATAAACTGGTCATGTGAATGAATTTATCATACGTCATATCAAATTTGTTTTTTGCTAAAATTTTGCACTTATGTGGTTGCAATATCTGTTATGTCTCAAAGTACCTACATAAATACAGGAGTATAGACATCTGGGAATATCATAACTCTTTCAAACAAGCACTTCAGTTTTTCAAGATATAAAATAGAAATGTCAATCTGAAATATTTTTATATATATCTCTGTGTGTGTATTACTGAAATATCAAAATAGCATACATAACATACAATGAACAAAACTTACCATAAATACCTCATATGGATTAAACCTGCAGAACAAATAAAGTATGAAAACAATACATTAGAAAACATCATTTGTATTCTGAACACAGAGAAATTGTATCACTGGTTTTATTAAAAACTTAAAAAAAAAGACTTCCAGTCACTGCTTATTTTATTTTATATAAATATATATATTTTAATACATGTAGTTCATATCTTTCCACTTCAGCATTTATCACTTCTTTAGATACAATCTTATTGATATATTTATATAAATTTTTATAGAACAGTTATTCTGAGATCATTTCATTTAAAATTAGAATATCACTGAAAAAATTAGTCTACCATTATAAATAACTGTATCAAAAAAATAATAATTTGTTTGATTTTGCTAAACACGATAATACAAAGATTATATTTATTGAGAGTCAAATTAGTTAAATAAAATTTACACCACCTATATTAATGAATGTATTATAATATATACAAATGGCACTTCCAAATCTGTAATGATTGAAAATTATTTGGTATTATAAGCATCATTCTTTTAACAAAAATAAAAAAGAAGTTGTAAAACAAATCATCATAAGGTTACAATTGAGAAATTATGAAGTGTATCTTGATTTCTGAAATCAATATGGAGAGGTAATGTAGGAGGAAAAAAACAAACCTTGCTTCAAGTTAGTGTACTTAAACACATACTTGGGTGAGCAATAAGCAATATAGACAGATATTGCTATATCTATCCTGTAGAGAAATAGATATCTTGTATATCCTATGCTTCTTTCTAATATTGGCAACTGTGTGCTGATTGTCTTGAAACTTACATATATCTTGATACACTATGCCCAAACAACTTTTTCAATTTTTGACTGAAGTCTACATTATTCCAACTTTATATGGTAAAAGGTCAAACAATACAAAAAGAAACATACTGTACCTTGTAATGCCCTTAAATATTCATCAGTTCAAATGAGACTAGACACAAAGAAAGCTTGCAAGCAGATATGATATTTTTACATTTTGTAAACAAGATTTTACAGGGACCAAAGATAAAAATATTTTGATTAATCTACCTAACATTTTCACAACAATAAATATTGTGGAATAACCTCCACCTCCAAGTAAAAACATGCAGATTTAGGAATCATGCTTTTCTTTTGATGTATCAGGGGTCAAAGGTTTTTTTTTTCTTTTTTGCAAAACTATGGCTTAAGGCCTACAAGTCTTTGAAAAAACATACTTTGTGACAATCCCCGCAAACTGAAGCAAAAACATGCAAGAATTGTACCTTTTTGAGTTTATAGGAGTCAGAGGGAAAAAGAATTGCGATGCATATAATAAGGACCAAAACCTAGTCTTTCACTGTGTAAGGTCAGTAAGAATTGTGATCTTTCACTGTGTAAGGTCAGTAAGAATTGTGAAACAGAAAAACCTTACTAACACTTACAAAAAAGAAGTAATTAAAATATAAATATAGAATAAACAAAGTGCATTTCTATTTCTCATACGACTCAAGTCCAAAATAAACCAATACAAAGGAACACCTTTATACCTACATTAATAAATATAATCAAACATCTAAGCATGCCCTCTACATTCCTACACTCAGTAACAAACCTCCTTTCAAACATGTGGTCAGCTATCAGTCAGTTACATAATCAGAACAAGATATTAAAGAGAGAAGTATTTTGATTAATTTTATTTATTTTTGAACATTTGCAATGTACCTAATTTATACATGGACTGTATTTGTACATTTGGAAAACATATGTATTTCATTTAGATTATTTACGCAAAATTGAAAAGTGGTATTTGTATGTTTTTTGTTATGGATTCTCAGTAAAACTATTTCATTAAGAGAAATCTTCAGAGTCATGGAACCAGTAGAAGAAATTAGTAAAAACAGAAGGGGTGATGTGATATTCCAGTGTTTTCTTGTTTATATCCAAAGGTATATATTCATTGCAATAATTTGAAGTTTTGTTATAATACGTAATAAGCTCAAATTTGTTTGGAAGTTTCAAATAAAGTTCCAATGCATTTCACTAAAGGAATATCTAAAATAATGAGTATGAAATGCAAATTGTTTAATAAACAATGCACTCGCATAATATAAATAACTAACGAATCCATTTCTTACATGTCTTTTATTAAATTAATAAGATTAAAGAATATTAATGAGTGTTCTAAACTCTTTATTTTATTGTGATTTAACAAGTGGGCATAATAACAAAGATGAACTCTTTAAGTTCCCTATTTACCCTTCGTCTTTCCCACAGAGAGAATTTTCAGACACAGTTCCATATTTCAATGCCATTCGTACTAGAAATGAAAATAATCAAAGTTGGTGAATAAACAGTGAAACGTAATGTACACATTTCTGTAAAAACATTAAATTTTATTTTTTTATAATAGTTACTTGTTCACTATCCAAGTTCTTCAAGAATTACATAATATTGAAAAAGTAATGAAAAACTATAAAGACTTTCATAGTTTAATTCAAAAAGTTTATTACCTATAGGTAAACTTGTAATACACTTAATTTTGTAATTCTTGTTTAAAAACTACATTAACAAACAAAACACTACATACCAAGTTTTTAAGATTAAATAAAAACATCTTTTAAATTTTATCTTGTGTGATATCTTCTCTTAGATCTTATTTATAAACACAATATACACTACACTGATATAATTTGCAATTTTATTGCCCAAAATTATTAGGTAAATTGTTTAGAAGTGATATAGTTTTAAAACTTCTACTGCTAATAATGATTGTTTGTTTGTTTTTTGGAATTTCACACAAAGCCGTCCCTAATTTAGCAGTGTAAGACTAAAGGGAAGGCAGTAGTCATCACCACCCACTGCCAACTTTTGGGCTACTCTTTTACCAACGAATAGTGGGATTGACCGTAACATTGTAATGCCCCCACTAATGTGAGATAGTACCTGAATTATATTGACTTAATCTACTAATCTCTCATTTAATCAAGAATAGATCATTCAGAGTTAACTTGATATAATACAATAATACAATATAATATTGTATAATACAATAATATTTAAGTTTTTGACCTTCATTACAAATTAAAAATTAAATAGAAGATTGTACTAAGGTATCACCTAAGTTTAAAATACATATAAAAACATATAATTTTAGACTGTATGGAAAAATATACAAGTTATGTTTTAGATATGCATAGAAAACAATACCAGCAACATAACCTATGGCTTCAAACTACAAAATAGTATTTGAAAATGGTTCAAACAAAAAGGCCAAAAATAAAAAACTAATGCATATAATAAATAAATATATAAAACTATAATATAAACTACAATACAAATTGTCAATGTAAGTTAACAGAGGATACATAACAAATAGAGCTGTATAACCTGTCAGTAACAAATTAACATCTCAATTATACTTATAGCAAAATCTACTACTTTATTTGGACTGTTGCACGTGGCATAAGCGGTGGTTTGAGCGCTCTATTCGCCATCTGAGTGTCACGGGTTGAAATCTCATCAGCAAAACGATGTTCCTTTCAGGCATAATGTAATGCTCAATCCCACTATTTGTTGTAAACAATAGACCAAGAGTTGGCAGGGGGTGGGTGTTATTGACTAGATGCTTTCCTCTAAATAGCTCTTTGCGCGAAATTCAACAAAGAAACATTTGTCTGTATAAATTATTATTGCTGTGATACAAATAAAATCGACTCTCCAAATTACTCTTATTATCTTAATTTGATACATTTTGGTTACCCGAAAATGAGTGTGAAAACGAGTATAATTATAACACATACTTTACATATATACGCTTAAAGTTATACTTAAAATGACTGTATCATAATGTAATATTCAAACAATTTTCGAAATGAAAACGAAACTTAAAACACATTTTCAAATAAATTTTAGCTCAGAAAACTGCATTTACTCACATTGTTTGTTTAAATTTGGCCGCCTTTTCAGTAACAGATGTTCACCACGCACACTACATATATTATATCTGCCGGATAATTTACACGTGTATAAATTAAATACTGTATTTTATCTCCTGTTTTGTTAAGGTAGCGCCCTCTACTCAAACATTAAGACAACTACTTACTTAAATAATTCTAATTCTAGTTACAGGGTTCCCCTACGCCTCGTTAATACGGGTGTATGGCTTGAATTTCGTAACAATTATGAAATAGCACGATTTCACACTCCTGTTCATGGAAATCCGGTAAAATATAAGGTTGCTTTTTAAGGCTTCCATGACAATGACCTGAATTACAACGTCTTGCCTTAGTTTCATAAACCATACGTCTTATTCCACGAATGAATAGTAAGTTCAATAAACAACGGTATAAAAGTGGGGCCTGTGGTAATTGAGCAATTTAGTATGGCATAGCAGAAAGAATAAAGCTAAACTATTTACTACTTGAAAACATTGTCTGACGAAACGGATATTTCTCACTTACTTTTTTTTCCTTTTTAGGATAACTTTTCTGTTAGCCATCAATTCTGACGATTGTAATCAAGAAATTGATCATAAAATAGTTCTACAAATAAGCAAAGACTTACTTCTTTTATACTTATGTAGTTTTCATTCTATTTCACACATTTAATAACATTTTAAAACTATGTTGTCTGTACGTTGTTTCTTTTATTTGGTCTGTAGTACATAGAACTGTAAGAATGAGCAGTTTTAAATGCATTCTTTACTGAAACACTAAACAACATGAATAAGATCGATACATTATATATATATGTACATGTTACACTATTTTTTTTTTTTACCAAAGTGAAATTAAAAGGAAAATCTGTAACATAATGGCCTAACGCATTCTTTGGTTCGCTGTCTTCTCTGCTGGAGACTGCAGTTTCGCCTATTTAGAGCTCGTAAGGTCACTGTATGATGAGTTGAAAAGAATTCAATTTTGCATAAAATATACATTGAAAAATTCCATGTATCTTCAAACATCCAATGAAAAATCAACAAATCATCATTCTATTGTAACACACCTTTTGGAGCTAGACTTAAATCAGTTTTGTTTGTTTGGAATTAAGCACAAAGCTACAAAATGGACAAACTGTGCTCTGCCCTTCACGGGTATCAAAACTCGATTTCTAGCAATGTCAGTCCGAACACATACCGCTGTGCCATCAGGGGCTTTTAAATTAGAATAAATATGTATGTTTTGTTACAGTAAAATATTGCACGAACTACATACAGAGCAGTTATTAAGTGTTAAATTATGTCATTAATTTAAAGAGATCTCTACGACAATAGTAAAATAGCTATTTCAATCATTACCTATCATTTACGGATATGTATGCACTATGGAAATGCCATTTTAGTGTGTTTCATTCATCTGGGTTACTTTTGCAAAAGTAGCTTATATAGACGGTCCCTGACTTACGTAAACTCGCACTTATGTAAAGAATTATCATAAACCCATTCATAAATTATCGAGTTGCAAAAAATTTATTTTTACGTCATCTTATCAATGCGCTACTGCTGTCACCACGTGGTCATTTTAACATCCTATTCAGCTACTCTCTGCCATCTGTGGTACTTAGTAATAAACAAACTTACCACAAATAAATTACTCTTCACTTTTTGAAAACTTCTTTTTCTTTTTGCATTTGCTGGCCATTCTTATTATATCTACATAGCTTGATTAAGCATAGCGTGACGTAAACCAAGGTTGGCATATAAAACCATTAAAATCAGGCCATATCTTTTCTAGGCCTTTGTGTATTTTCTTATTGCAAAGGCCAGGCATGACAAAGTGTGTTAAGGCGTGCGACTCGTAATTTAAGGGACGCGGGTTCGCATCCCCGTCGCGCCACCCAGGCTCGCCCATTCAGCCGTGGGGGCGTTAAAATGTGACGGTCAATCCCACTATTCGTTGGTAAAAGAGTAGCCCAAGAGTTGGCGGTGGGTGGTAATGACTAGCTGCCTTCTCTCTAGTCTTACACTGCTAAATTAGGGTCGGATAGCACAGATAGCCCTCGAGTAGCTTTGTGCGAAATTAAAACAACAACAACAAACAAACAAACTTATAGCAAAGCCACGTCGGGCTCTCTGCTAAGTCCACCGAGAAGTATCAATTACCTGATTTTAGCTTTATAAATGCGTAGACTTAGGTCAAGCTTTTTCGGAACGTAACCCTTACGTAAGTCGGGGACTGTCTGTAATTTCAGTATTGATTGCAATATCATAATGATTATGTATTAAAGATAAAGCACTTAGTCTTTCTTTGGTTTTTTACACCTCATATAGCTATCCAAAGGGCGAAGCTAATACCGATTGTTCATGTAAACATGAACTTAGTATAGTATTTTTGAAACCTTAAAATAGCAAATCAAATCAAGAATTTGCATTCATATGCATAATTTATTTCCCAAATAATTTTACGTTACAGCTACTTTAATTCACACTTACTTGATTTACACCGACTTTTTTTATTTACCTTTTCTTTACTCCACATTACAGAAATAGTTTAACAATTACTTTACTGCACTTTGTTTTATTACTTTTTTCCTCCTTTTCTACACCTTCAATGTTAAGTGATACTCTGAGTGATTCTTGATAGGTTAAAATAGAAGTCCTTCCTCTCTCTTGGGTCAAAATGAAGAGCTTTCTTGGTTACCCTGTCATGAACCCTCAAAACAGAACCAACCACGTGAAAAGGAAGGCATTTTCATATGTAGCCCTGCTATTCAAAGGGTCTGACCTTATGCTTTAGTTGACATTTTTCCTGACAAAAATGTCATTTTTAATGAAGAAAAAATACTCAAAAACTGCCCAAGAAAAAGTAAACGAAAAACAAAAGAACTCAAAATGCAAAGTGCTAAAAATAAAAATACGTACAGATTTATGGAGTCGTTAGCTGAACAAACATATGCTTGCTGAGTGCATGACCCAGGGCAATGATCGTGCAAATTTGTTTGAGATTGGCCAAAAGTTCGCAAATGAACGAGCAAACAAACAAGTATATTGCTTATCAAGAATAGATATATATGCATATAAGTATTTAAAGCACAACCAGGTTCGAAATATCGTATCATTTTATTTTTGGTTTCGACAGGATGGTTATGTTTTCCCAGTTTTACGACTGTTCTTCAGTTAACCAAAGTATATACAATACACAATACATTAAAAACACATTTGTTTTTTCTATTTGGCTTTGTGACAATCAACAGAAAAATAAATTATTTATTCAATGTAAATTCTTATAAAAAAAATTGGGCCATAATTTTAATTTTGTTCAAATAATTTGTGAGTTTCGTAAAGATTTTAGCAATATTTTATTTAGAAGTTTTTATTGTTAATGGATTTTACACAACATATAATCTTTATGTTTAGAATAGTTTTACCAGGTTGTATGCGCTCGTGTCTTTCGATTTCCTTAAAAATTGTGTTTTAAGCATGTTTATTTTAGTTGTATTATTCTTGAGGTAGAAAAGTTAGACGGACTAAATCTAAATTCAACTGTAAAAAGCCGTAAATAAATTCGATAACAATCTTATTAGAATAAAAAAAAACAGTTATTAAACTGATAAACGGTACACACACACTAATTTGTTTGAATTTTTTTCGTAACAATATAGTAAATACTTAAAATCAGTGTGAAAGGAAAGGACCATTGTTGAAATAAATCGAGTTACGTGGTAAGTCTCAGGAAGGGAAATTTTCGTCGACTGACTTAACCTTAGTGTGGGCAAGAGAGTACGGTTACAATAGTACTGATTATAATTATCCGTGAACCAAATATTATTTCCCTCTACCTGTAGTAAAGTTTATTTTGAGTCTCCTTTAGTGTTAATTTTAGGCAAAATTACTGTTAAGTCTTAATTTTGGTAAATTTGCTAACTGAGCAATAAACTAGCGGAGCTCATAGTGCGTGTGTGTGTGATAATATGTACGTAAACATATATGTATGAGAACAGCATACATTTCCAACGTGATTTTATTGTTATCTCTTATTCACACACGGGTATTAGTAGTTTCGCTTTATTACGGGACATTCATGCAGGATAATTAGAGTAATTCTGAATTGAACCAAACGATTGAGTTTAAGTTAAAAAAATAAATAGACTAGACACGTGACGTAAAATGAAATACAATACTTGTTTATAATACACAGCACAAAACAAGGCATGCATGCTTGCGTAAACAGTCGACATGCCCCTTCCTTTCTGTAAATAATAAGGAAACAAAAATAGCTAGAACTAAACAACTCAACGGTTTCCTGGACCTCACATTTCTACAAAAACTGCGTAGGATCATACTAAACAGAAATAAATGTTTGCTTAGAAGCCTAACTAACTCAAAAATATAATAACAGCAATGTTTTACAGTAGGCAATTTTTAATTTTAATTATTATTATTCTGTGATATAGCTACCTTTTTGACTGTATCGTTTACCTGATGATGACCTATTACCACGGCTCTAAACACTTTAATCATTAAACTTAGAGCTTGCTTACGGTAAAAGCAGGACCACCATAACCACGTGGTGGTTAGGGCACTCGATTCAGGGATCCTGGGTTCGAATCCTTCTAACACTAAACGTTCTTTCACTTTCATTTGTGACAGTCAATACTACTATTTGTTGATAAAAACATAGCCCGTTTTCTAATGGGTGTCGCTGTATAACTATTTGTTTCTCTTTTAATTTCGCGGAAATCAACACGAAGGCTATCTGTGCTAGTCTACACCAACCACCACTAACTCTTTGGCTTCTCTTTTTATCAACGAATAGTGTGATTGGCCATAACATTATAACGCCCTCACGGTTGAAATGGCGAGAATATTTAATGCGACAGGGATTCGAACTCGCCACCCTCAGATTACGAGTCAAGTGCTTTAGCCACCTGGTTATGCCGGGCCTAACGGAAGGTACAAATTTCTCCGAATAGGCGGTAGCCTAACAGATTATACAAAAAAAAAGGCCCAGTATAGCCAGGCGGTTAGGGTACTAGATTCGAATCTGAGGGTTGTGAGCTCGAATCCCCGACACGTCAAACATATTAGACCTTTTCCAAGTACATTGAAATAATAGTTTTAGACTTAAATCAACCTCTTTGATTTTGTGGTGTTGTAATTTTCTTTTATAAATCCCTTACTCTCCCCCATCAAATAATCCAGTGTTTTCCCTGTTTGTATTACTTATCAATCCAGTGTATTTCCTGTTTACAGAACTTATCAATCCAGTGTATTTCCTGTTTACAGAACTTATCAACTTTAGTAAAGTCAAAACAGGGATTTATAACTTGAGAAAATAATGTAGACATAAACACCAGTCTTGTTTGTTACCTTTTTCAAAGTCCCTAGTTGTAGTCTTGAAAAAATAATCTTTATATTTAGGTTCAACTTGTTTCTTTACTTTTTTATCTATTCTTCCCTTTTAAAGAAGTAAAAAATAAATTTAGAAGATTTGTTTGTTTGTTTTGGAATTTCGCACAAAGCTACTCGAGGGCTATCTGTGCTACCCGTCCCTAATTTAGCAGTGTAAGACTAGAGGGAAGGCAGCTAGTCATCACCACCCACCGCCAACTCTTGGGCTACTATTTTACCAACAAAAAGTGGGATTGACCGTCACATTACAACGCCCCCACAGCTGGGAGGGCGAGCATGTTTGGCGCGACTCGGGCGCGAACCCGCGACCCTCAGATTACGAAGCGCACGCCTTAACTCGCTTGACCATGCCGGGCCTAAATTTGGAAGAAAAATTAGGGTTGCAAATCCCAAGATATGCAGAAACAAGGCTTGAATGAATACACGATATCATGCAAAAAAATTGCTCCAGAAATACCCAAATATTTTCAGAAAAACTTTTACTTACAACTAGATGTTGAATACTTTCGTTTGTGTGAATTCAAGTTTGAATAAAAGCCTTTAAACTGAATAATGCTATACAGTCTTAGAATGTCTAACGGCCCGGCAGAGATAAGGGGTTAAAACGCTCTATTCGTAATCTGAGGGTTGCGAGTTCGAATTTCCTTCACACCTAACATGCTCACTTATTCAGCTGTGGGGGCGTTACAATATTACGGTCAAACTCACTATTCAGTGCTAAGAGTGTAGACCAAGAGTTGGTGGTGGGTGGTGATTACTGACTGCCTTCCGTGTATTCCTACACTGCTAAATTAGGTACGGCTAGCGCAGTTGCCCCTCGTGTATCTTTACGCGAAATTCCAAAACAAACAATGTCTAAATCAGGTAAGCTTGTTGTAACATAGACGCAGTGGCTACTTATGTAGATATTTTTGCACTGCTTTGTGTTTTTCCTACCTTTTATCTATAGTTTTATTTCTTGTCATCCCAACACCATCCTTTTTTTTTTCTTGCATCCAATGGCACAACGGCATGTCAGCGGAATATCAACTCTAGAAACCTGGTTTCGATATCCGTAATGGGCAGAACACAGTTAGCCCATTGTGTAGCTTTGTTAGAAACAAAACAACAACGTTTTCACAATTTTTGTTATACGTTTCTCCTCTTTTTTTTTTTAATGAATTACCGTTGCTACCAAAGCAATAGCTTTAGACTGCCGTGACTTGTCGTCTTAATGGACATCATAGGCTGAAGTTAACGAAACGCTATACGTTTTCTGCACTTCCCACGTTAAGAAGCAACGTCCTGGTGTGCAAACTATTGCAACATTTTCCAGCAATGGCAATTTAGCTCTTCTGATGTCAGAATCAGAATAATCATCAGAGCATTTGAGTGTTACGCTTCTCGCCGGTTCTCTACTTTAATGATGGTTTACAGCTAAACTGAAGGTTTTCAACAACGTTTGAAAACCTACGTTAGGTGATTATAAAAAGTCTCTTGCAGTGTTATTAGAGAGATTCAAAACAGTGATATACGTAATATACGACTGCCATATTTTCCTCGCTCATCGCAACATGATAAGCACTTTCGTGTTTAGTGATTAACAGTGTTTACTAATCTTGTGATAAAAGGACAATTACTTTAATTACTCACTTCTTTTTGTATTCTAAAAAAAATTGACGAAAAAGGTGATATGTCAACCACATTAAATCTGCGATATACATGGCCTACGAAGTCATTTGCCCCATACCTAGGGCTTATTAGACCATCTAACTTTTGAAAAATTAAAATAAAAACCATGTTCGGTATTATACCTAAATATTAAAAATTCCCGTGCCTATAGGCCCGACCCCCGAATATTTAAAGTACTTATTGATACCTGTGGTAGTGGTTCACATTTTATTTATATTGTAAAATTATATGGATCACAACTGTCATTGTGTGAAATAGATTAAGTTAATAAAGTGTAATTTTTGTTAATTTTATACGAGTCATTTACAAATGCAAATTATGTTAAGGATTAAAATATCACTATTACGTATTTAGTTTAACACTAATTTTTATTATTTTCACTTGAATTAATTTTGCTTAGTCACTCCGAAGAAATGGCGAGCCACCAAATAGTCCTTAATGTTCCTGGAACAACGATAGCTTCAATGCGAGAAGATAAGATAGTATTAATAATTCTGAGAACTTACTAATAAAAGTAAGGAAGAATGAAGCTAATATGGTCACAGTGTAGAGTGCTGTTTCTCGTTCCAGAAACACCCTGGCGCCCCTAGTGGCACAGGGCATGTCTGCGGGCTTACAACGCTAGAATCCAGATTTCGATAACCGTGGTGGGCAGAGCACAGAGTCCATTGTGTTGTTTTTTACTTAACTTCAAACAAACACCCTAGCACAAAAAAAATCAGAAAAGTATCGTTCATGTAATACATTTGCAACATGTGTCTATATAAAAAAACGTATAAAATATCTTTACCCAGGACGTTTATGAACTTTTTTCTTTCTACCTCCCCCCCTTGTCTATCCGTTAGATTTCCTTTGCCGATGTGCGAGGTTAAGTTCCTAGTTTAGCAGAACAGTTGAAAGTCCGGTTTGGAATTTTTGGAATTACGTCAAAACCTATACGAGCTCTATCTCCTCTAGCCGTTCTTAATTTAACAGTGAAAGACTAGAGGTAAGGTAGCCAGTTATTACGACCTACCGCCAGCTCTTTTACCAAGGCATAAATGGGATTGGCCGTAACATTATAACATACCCACGGCTGAAAAGGCGAAGATGTTTCGTGGGATACGATTTCAAACCAGCAACCCTCGAACTGTGAAAAGTTCTATTAACCTTACTACACATAATATTATGTCTACAAATATTTCTGATAACGCTGTAATTTCACTCGTAATATATTCTGCTCACTGGATTGAGTAAATCTGACATTTTCTTTTTTTTTTCCTACATAAAGCTTTAATTTTCTCCTAATTATTGTCAGCAAAAGCCGTTTGTAAATTCAGTAAGGATTAACAGAAAATTTTGAATAGTTGACTCGAAATTAATTAAAAGAAAATATGTACCGAAAACTAAAAAAAAATTATTGTGTTCGTTTACAATGGCATTGCAAGGTTTCAGGGCGCTCGACTCCCACTCTGTGTTGCGGGTTCGAAAATAACATTCCGTCAAATATGCTCTCCTTTTCAGCCGTGAGAGCGTTATAAGGCAATGGTTAATCCCATTATTTGTTCTTAAAATAGTATCTCAAGAGTTGGGGATGGGTGTTGATAACTAGTTGCTTTTCCTCTAGTCTTTCACTAATAAATTAGAGAAGTTTAGCGTAGATACCCTTCGAGTAGCTTTGTGCAAAATTCAAAACAACCTAAGCTTCTTTGTTATAATATATTTGAAGAGGATTTAGGCTTAGATGTAAGATAAAGGTAAAATGTAATAAATTTTAAACTCATACTATATGTATATATATATTTTTTCACACTTGAAATTACTTATATTTGCGTTAAAATACGATTAAATTGAATTTTTACACAAAACAATAATTGTTGTTTTTGAATTTCGCGCAAAACTAGTCGAGGGTAGCCATCTCTAATTTGGCAGTGTAAGACTAGAGGGAAGGCAGCTAGTCATCACCACCCACCGCCAACTCTTGGACTACTTTTTACCAACGAATAGTGGGATTGACTGTAACATTATCACGCTCCACAACTAAAAGGGCGATCATGTTTTGATCATCGAACCCGCAACCCTCGCATTACGAGTCGAACTCCTTAACACGCTTGGCCATGCCGGGCCTAAAACAATAATTAAAATAGAATACGCAATCCTAATGCTAAATATTTAATTAAACTTCTGTTTACAAACAAAGAATGTGCTAACTTTCTGTTCTCGGCTGTTGTTTTGTTGTTTTGAATTCAGCACAAAGCTACACAATGGGCTATCTGTGCTCTGCCCACCACGGGTATCAAAACCCGGTTTTCAGCGCTGTAAGTCCATAGACATACCACGAGCCACTGGGGGTTTTTGTTTTCGGCTCACACAAAAGCAGAATATTTAAAATTATTTTTTCATCTAATGAAAACATTTTTTTTCTCTCAACTTTATGTATGTTTCAAATAATTGGAGTAAACTTTGAATTGATTTCCTCATTATCGTGCCCCCCAGTGGCTCACAGTGTTATGTTTGCGGACTCGCACTGATATAAGATAAGATAAAACACAAAACGCACCGCTAGAACTCGGGTTTCGATACCCGTGGTGGGCAGAGCACAGATAGCCCATTGCGTAGTTTTGTGCTATTCAAAATAACAATTGAACAGCAATATCATTGGCGACCCCTATTATATTACAGAAGTTGGGAAAACAAAGCACATCTTTTAATTATTTTTTTCTAATCATGAATTTCATAAAGAAATTATTAGTGCATGTTAGTTACCGTCCTTCGTCGCCTAATGAAAGTACAATGTGTCTCAATGTTAATAATAACCACAAACAAAACCGTTCTGCCTAGCGGTTTGAGAAATTATTAAATCTATTAAAAAATCGTTTAATTTTGTAAATAACAAGGTAGAGTCAACAAAAACTACAGCCCTCCCATCCCTACCCCAAAAGGAGAGGAATTGAAGCCAGGCTTGGAATGCATCAACCAGTTTCTTGAAACTTTATAGAAGGGTCAATATGTGACATACCTAGTGGATAATGAATAATTAAAATGATTTACAGAAAGAGGTAACTGTGTTAATTAAATGAGTGTTAATTAGTAATTGGTAAAACATGTATCATATGTGCAAATATCTTCCCTGGAAATAGTGTTAACCACGTATCAAAACAGTTAGATTTCAGCATAAAGATATTCCTAACTCTCTTTACTTGATTCGTGTTTGAAATAAAGCATGACGAAAATTGTTTAGTGTAATACAAATCGTGTTTAAAGTCGACTGGCGACCGTAACAGCCTTCATACATTACTTAGTGAATCCGAACAGCAATAAGTTACCATTAACTGTTTAAGTTTCTATGGTGCTGAAGTGCGCGGTTAGAACTTTATATTTATTTTTGTAAATTTTCCTCTAAATTGTGTATTTATTTGCATTTTTTTCAATAAATAGCTTTTATTTTATGCCCGAAAATGAAAGATATTAACGTGACAGCTCTTACTGGTACCACATCACGATGAGGTCGTGATGAGCCTTATATAGGTTTCCCATTACATCAATGTAATAAATAAGGGATAATACTCTTTTAATGATCACCACAAGTAGTTCTCCTCCAACATTTCTATTTTATTTTCAATAATTATTAAAGTTGCCTGCTTATTTCTTATCTCATTGTACGCATTTCACAAATATCAATAATGATAACACCCAAGTGAACAGATGAAACTATAGACTGTGAAAGTATGGCTGGGTCGGAGAAGTTGTGATAAGTTACTCTGTTTATTTCTCACCACATCAACTGACTCTGATGAAACAGCCCTCTG
Source organism: Carcinoscorpius rotundicauda (assembly GCA_011833715.1). Taxonomy (NCBI): domain Eukaryota; kingdom Metazoa; phylum Arthropoda; class Merostomata; order Xiphosura; family Limulidae; genus Carcinoscorpius; species Carcinoscorpius rotundicauda. Next base: position 22,314,831 of record CM022400.1, read on the forward strand.
ATGGTTCAGCATTAACGCTAACAATCAGGCTTCGATCTTTATCAAGAGGTAGAATAAATACATGTTCTTTAAATTATTCACATTCGTGCTGAACATTTGCCGAAAATTATAAATTGAAAATAAAAGAAGCACATATCCAAAGTCTGAGTGGTGTACGCAACAAAGAGCGAAGAACATGTAGATTTTTCGAAGTTGATAATATATACCACATAAATAATAAACTTAATTAAAACTTCTCTTTATCAGTAAAAGAAAAAAAAACGAATGATAGCTCACGAAGTACATTTGAGAAATAATGATTTCGTTATGAGAATCTACAGAAGTGGTCGCGCTTTCCCCATTACACCAAATATGCTCGCCCTTTCAGCCATGGGGGCGTTATAACATGACGGTCAATCCCACTATTCGTTGGTAAAAAATAGCCCAACAGTAGGCAGTGAGCGATGACGACTAGCTGTCTTCCATCCAGACTTACACTACTAAATTAAGGATGGTTATCGCAGATAGTCCTCGTGTAGCTTTGCACGAAATTGAAAAACAAACAAACAAATCTCCATGTTTGTTGTCGTTTCTGTACATTACTGATACTGAATCTTGTTATTTCGAAATGTTTAGAAAAAGCATGCTTTGAAGTCTTACATTTGTATATTATTTTGTAATAATTTTAATTTGTAATATTTTGCCAATCGCTACTCAGTTCGCTGTATACGCAAATCAGATATCTTATCGATGATCACTCATTTGATTTCAACTGCAAATGATTGATCATTCAGCTTGTGCTACATTCACACTGGTCTCATAAGAACTTGTCTCAGTATCACCTTAAAGTGAATCACACGAGTTTAAAGTATTACAAATTTTCCATTAACCACAGTCGTACCTTAAGAAAAACTTTAGCTGCACAAACTATAGAGCAAGATTTATATGATCTCTTTCTAAGCCTAAATGTTAGTGTAATTGGTCCTATCAAGTCGTGGTAAATTAATTTACTTATTCCTACATAAATGAAGATCGACTGAATGAGGTGATCACTAGACTTCAATCCCATCAAGCATGTTTAGAATGAGGATTTTTAGAACTGCGTCACGTATCACTAAGTGATTACATTCATTAACTACGTTCTATAAATATTTCTTTTCTTGAGGAATGGCTAAGGGTCATTTGCTTGTTCCAACACAAAACCACATAATTGGTTATCTGCAAGAAATCAAACCTCGGAGTTTGGCGTTGTACATTCATAAACTTACTGTTGTCTCTCCAGGAATTGATGAGATTTTTATCATACATATTTCTGTGTAGCGGTAATTAAAATTATGAATGGCATAAATACTTTGTGACGACGTATTTTATGATAAGGGATGAAAATTTGAAATGTCGAGCTCAACGAATCACGGTTTTCAACACTTTGAAATATAAATTTCTATTAAACTATTACAAAATAGAAATGACCTTTAAAAATATATTTATTAAAATCTGTTTATTTTCATGTTGCGTTAATTCAAAACATATAAAGATGTATTTATATTGCATATATTTGGAATATCTTCGACTAAAGTTCCTGGTTCCTGCAGAATAATGATATTAATCAAAGTTAGTGTAGTTAAATATATATATATGTTACCAGAAATGTATGAAGTAATGACCAAAAACTTGGATTTCTCCAAATAAACTGGTAGGTAAAGTACATGTATCAATCAAGTAAGTATATATATTTATATATCTCTGTGTGTGTTGCTCTTAAAGCTTCAAGATTTTTTAAATCTACTTGGTAAAGTGATTCACTTATAACTAGATATTGTGCTGATTAAATGTTCATACCCAACTAATCATTCAGATAAGCACAACCCTAAAGTTTCTTCTATGCCGAAATGAAATATAGGATCCAGTGCTGAGCTCTGGCTTAAATAGCACAAGCAGATACAATCTTCCTCCTATCCATAGGTGAATGGTCCATAACAGTAAGTAACTACAGCAAAAGCAGCCTATCAATCTCCTTAACCAACGTTTTGTAAATCGAACTAAAGGAATCTGTACGGACAAAAATCTGTGAACAAATTTCGTGTGAATTTAGAACTCACTTTACTAAACTAGGGTCAATGCAAGATACATCGATCCTTTCCTTCTTTCCTCCAGATTCTCCTTAATTTTGAATATTAAAATCTAGTTAATGTTTTACACTAATGACAAAGTAACCTACTTTCACTCCAATAAAACACTTACACTGTGACGCACTAATAATGTAGCGACCAGTGCTTGGACACCGCTAACAAAAGAGAGTAATGTTTCACATACATATATTGTTCAAAACATTGAAATATGATAGCAATAACGTTGTAATAGGGAAAGTTACAGTTCTGTACTTAAAATATTTTTAAAGTATGTAGTGTAAGAAAGTACTTTGTCCAATCCGTGTACAAACGTAGATGACGATAAATTTTTCGGGTTATTGTAGTAAGAAAATGAAACAAGGATAAAGCTTTGTACACCTATATATATAAATAATAAAATATAATATAAAATCATTAACTAGATGAAGCTACATGATATTTCAATATTCCTAAGCATGTTAGCTGCTGGAGTATCACTAACAGGTTTTGTAATCGACTTCTTACTGGTAGCGATAGCTTGCCACATACATTCACTGGCCCTCATCCAGATCTTTTAAGCCTGTCTCAAAGTCGTTGTGACGCATTTCCTAGCTCTCATGGCGGTCCATTGCGCTTTATGAACACATTTTCTTCACTGTTATATAGAACTGAAGTCTTCTCTCTATTAGCAGCTCAAGCAAGTGCTACTTCAGGATTTATTCCTGCTAAAGGGTGAGTCTCTAGGTGGTAACTCTGGCTCAGCACTCGCGAACTAACTTTACTGGGCACTCTCGAGTGAAGTAGTTAGTTATGGACATCAAAGCTCTCATGTTGACTTCGTCTATAGTTGGTAATACGGTTGCCTGACGTGACGAAACTGGATCTTGTTGCCTCTGGATTTACGTTTTAGGAAGTTTTCTTTGATGTTGCGATGTGGCGATCCCATTGAACGCAAGTACACAGTGATATTTAGAGAGCACCAGATACTTCGTGTTCTTAAGATGTTATTCATTCCACATTATCTCAGTTTCAAATAGCACATAGATGGCTTTTATACCTCCCATTATGTAAAGAATGAAGCCTTTTCTGTAAGAGCCCTGGGGACACTAGTCACAGTATAGGTTGAGAACCATATCTCGGTGGTAGATAACGCTTAGACAAATGCCATAGGTCAAGTGTGTTCACATCAGGTTAATCAGATCTGCACTGGCTGTGCTTCACCTTAATCATGTCAGGAATTTTGTTGTTGTTTTGAATTAAGCACAAAATTACATACTGGGCTATCTGTGCTCTATCGACCACGAGTATCGAAACCCGGTTTTTAACGTTGTAAGTCCGCAGACATACCGCTGAGCCGCTGGGGGTCTCGTGTCAAGGAAAGCCCAAACTAAGTCATATTCTTTAGCTACTCTTTACAGACATCCTGAAGCGTTAATCGTCGTATTCAACCACTTGTGGAATGTCCCAGTGTACAGCATGACATTGCTGGGACAGAAATGACTGTAACTGCTACATGCTGTCAATAAGCAGATTTGACCTCACTATGTGGCCTGCACACTACAAGCATTGAATTGGAACATACGCATCCTAATAATAATAATGTATATTTTAAAAATATGTAGCAAATTACATTATGAGTTTACTCATGGGCTGATGGTAGATTTTTTCAGAAGGAGAGGCTGTGCAGTTTTTGCCAGAAGGAAGTTATAAGACTCTTCTGCGACTAGTTTTCCTGAATGGAGGTAAAATCTGCCTGAACCACTATATTTGTTACAACTAATTTTGCCCGAATTGCTGCATGCATTGCAAACTAAGAAGAGTTGCCGCCCCAAATTCCCCCCCTCATACGCCTGAGTTTACTTTTACAGTCTCCCACAAAGTTGAAACTGAGATCACGTTCGAGATTTATTCCAACATATCTTTATTATGTAATAAATTAAATAAATAGATAAATTAATGGCATCCATGCTTTGAACACTACCTGGCTGCTAAATATACTACTGTTAAATACGTGCTGCTGCTTGCGATGTCACAATTAAAGGTAACTCCTTTAAAGACGCCAGTTAAAGGTAGTTATTAACAGTAGAACTGTTAACTATAATATTATTAAATATTCCACTCTTACGTGTATATATATATATACTTCTGTTAAAGATTCCACTGCTGAAAATAGTGTTGTTGAATATACCACTGTTAAAGATACCCCTCTTTTTATGATGTTAACGATGCCAGGAAGTAGTAGAACCACATATCATTATAACATATTTTACTTTGTTTTCACTCATAAGCACTTAAGGTATTAGGTTGTCCAGAAATAAATGTCGAAATTCTCATGATGACAAATAGAAGCTGAATATTAAGTTGGTTTAATCCGACGTTTGTCATCTACAAGGTATCTCAATTGTCTGCTGTTCTATTTCTACTCAGAGTAAGTTTCGCAACACTCAAGGCAGCATGGACAAGAAAGACTTTCGTCTGAAATTTCTCTGTAACTTCAAACGTGGACGAAAAGGTACCGAAACTACATGGAATATCAACCAGGCATTTGTCCATGAGTCTGTTACTGAACGTGCAGTTCAGCGTTGGTTTCATAGGTTTCGACATAGAGATGAAAGTCTTGAAGACCACGAAGGTCATGAAAGGAAGCCATCGCTAGATGAAAACACATTAAGGGAAGCAGTTGAGACAGACCCTCGCACAATACGAGCTTGCAGAAAAGCTATGCGCAAACAATCAAGCATTGCCAACCACTTGAGTGCGATTGGAAAGACGAAAAAGTTGAATAATTGGGTTCCGCTTAAAATGACTGAAGTTCAACAAAGTCGGTGTTATACGACCTGTCATGGATGACGCTCCAAAAATTGAACGAATTAGAAATTGAGGTTCTGACTCATCCACCTTATTTTCCAGACCTTTGCCCCACAAATTTTCATTTTTTCAAGCGCTTTGACGACCTTTTGAACAATAAATGCTTTCAAAACCAGGTAGCTTTTAGAGAGTTCATTGGCCACAGAAACTCTGATTTCTATAGCAGGGGCTAAAACAACATCGTTAACTTTTGGCAAAAGTGTGTTAATCCAAACAGTGCTTACTTTGATTAAAACATGTTTTACAACATTGGTTTATACTTTTCCAAATCTTGCAGTTCAAAAAACGACATTTATTTCTGGTAAATGTAATAAATAAATAAAGTGCATCATGTCAGGCGAGCTTTCAGTATATTGCTCACGCTCTGGGTGATCAGGGTAAAATAGACCTCTAAACTCATTATTACAAAAATGATTAAGTGTCTCATGAATTATGCTATTATTCAAATTAACGCACTTAAATACCACACAATGCAAGTATATGCAACTTTGGCTGTAATTCATGCAACTTTTACTTATGCCCTAGAATTACTGCTATCAATCTTTCGAGTTACGAGCTAGACAGCAGATTATTACAGGATATAATTTAACAAAACCTCGCAATAAAGTGTCATCTATTGTCGTTTAAAAAAACACCATAGAAAGAATGTTTTCGTGATGAGATTAGCAGAGTATTTTAATGTACTACTTTCAGTTGCAGGCTTTCAAAAATATTGTTTAGTTGATGAGCATCAGTATAAGAACTAAAGGCAGAATTAATTTCAAGGTGTATGGAGCTTTAATCTAACAGAGATTAAGTAGTTACAAAGACAGATCGGCATGGCAAGGTGGTTAAGGCACTTACCGTGTAATCCGAGGGTCGCGGATTCGAATCCTCACCATTTTAGCCGAGGGGGGGCGTTACATAGTTACGGCTAATCCTACTATTCATTGGTAAAAGAGAATCTGAAGAGGTGATGTTGACTTGTGATGCCTAGCTGCCTTCATTCTTGTCTTAAACTGCTAAATTTGGAAAGGCTAGCTGAGATAAATCTCGCATATGTTTGTGCGAAATTCAACAACAAATTTACGTAGGCGTACGACTTACGTGAATAATTATATTGCAAAACGTAACATGTTGTGACAACCCTATAAAAACAAGACTTGCAAACATCTAAAATTATTTAAACTATTCAACATTTTCAGATTATTGATTTACACAAATGTTTATAAACTAAATTAATATCAAGCAACTAAACCATATTTTATTGTGGTTCAACGTAAATGAATAAAAGGATAGAGAGGGACAAGTTTGTTTTCTAATTTCGCGCAAAGCTACACGAGGACTACCCAAGATAGCCGTCTCCAGTTCAGCGGTAAAAGACAAGAGGAAGGCAGCTAGACATCAACATTCACCGCCAACTTTGGGGTACTCTTTTTACACTCGGCTGAAAGGGGAAAACATATGTGGTATGACTGGGATTCGAACGCGGGACCTACAGATTACCCGACAAGTCTCCTTACACGATTGGCCATTTCCCATCATCTACGCAACACTTACAAAAAACACGTACATAGTTAATTTTCTAACCCCAAATACCAGGGCTGAGTTTCAAATTGTTGGAGTCCTGTGCCCGTGTATTTATTTGGCTCCGTTAAAAACAACGTATTTTAACAACATACTCATAATTGCTTAAAAGTTATCAACCTGGTTTTACAGCTCTTAGGGCATACAGGTGAAAAAGGCGTTTTCGTAGTACGTCCACCAAAGAAACCATGACAAGAAGTGATGAGAGAACAGATGACATCTATTTATCTTTAAAGCGTCTCAATTCTCATTCACTGAATAGAGAACAGGTGTTTAAACGCTTTTAGATTATAAGAACATCCCCTTCTAAGACCAGAGAAAAAGTTAGATATTGATTTGCTCATCATAGCATTTGTAGATAATCTATTGGATGTAGGAAAATGTCAGATAAAAGTTATTGATTTATTTTCTGTTAACCAATATCTATGAAATTATATTTACTCTTACCTCGTCATCATTGCGTGCATATCAGCCTCACGCAAAATTAAAGCAACGCAGCGTGTATCGAATTATGTTTATGACAGGTGAAAGCGCTCTATTTTTTCCACATGTTGAGAATACGCCATTTTCTTGTTGAATCGATGCTACGAATAATGCAATTTGCCACAGTGATGTTGCACGCTAGTTGTAATTGGACAATTTCTGTACAACGATTTTCCAACTAGATTCTTTCTTACTAAGATCGTTTCTTTTCTCATTTATGAGCAAAGTTAGTTAATGTTAAGTTCTGTATTTTGAGTATTTTCGTGCGCAGAATTGTGGTGTGGTGAACAAGATTGGTTCATATGATTAGTATTCGAAGTGTCATAGCCCATGCAGTATACCTTATCTACAAATCAAGCTTCAGCTTTATAACGACATAATTATAGAATTTATTGGGTTTTTTTTAATCCAAGTACTTTCATAATATATAAACCTAAGAATCATTGGATGTTTGATAAGAAACCAAAGAGCATAACTATGAACAGAAGAAGGAATCCAAGTATTTCCTCTTCAGTTTTATTCGTCTTTCTTTCCAGTGTTATTTGTACCTCCAACTCTGCAGGTAAGTGATTAGACTGTACAAGTTATCTGCTTCTCTTTTTATTTATAATGTGTCACCAGTATGAATAAAAGGAGCAGCAAACGGTAATTTGAGGATCGCGTGTTCGAACCCCGCCACGCCAAACAGGCTCACCCTTTCAGCCGTGAGGGCGTTATAATGTGACGGTCAAAATCACTATTTATTGGTATGTTTGTGATTTATTATAGCAAAACCATTTCGGGCTATCTACTGAGTCCATCAAGGGAAATCGAACCGCTGATTGTAGTGTTGTAAATCCGTAGACTTACTACTCGTTGGTAAAAAGAGTATCTAAAGAGTTGGCGATGGGTGGTGATGACTAGCTGCCATCCTTCTAGTCTTACACTGCTAAATTAAGGGTGGCTAGCGCAGATAGGCCTCGTGTAGCTTTGCGCGAAATTCAAAGCCAAACAAATTTATTTATACTTAAGCACTGAGGAGAAAGAGAAATCTCCTAATTTTTCGCTCTTTACGTACCAGATAAATTCTTACGTTTCATTAATATTAAGAAAAATCATTGTTATTAAAAAAGTAGCTTTTAAATAATTCTAAAAGAAAATTTGAATTTTTCGATAAGAAAAGTGGAATAATATTGTAAACATGTATGTTTGTTTTAAATATCGCGCAAAGTTGCACCAGGGTTATCTGCGCTATCCGTTCCTATTTTACCATTGAAAGACGACAGCTACTCACCGCCACTTACCGCCAACTCTTGGGCTACTCTTTTTACCAACGAATAGTGTGATTAATCGTTACATTATATGGCCCCAAGGTTGAAAGGGTGAGTATGTTATGTGGGACGAGAGTTCGAACCCGCAATCTTCAGATTACTAGTGAAGCGCCCTAGCTACCTGGCCTCATGTAAAGATATTTGATGACTTCAGTACAGTTAAACATTTGGTTCGGTATTTCTTGTCAGCCTAAGGCAGTAAAATGCAACAGCAAACATATCTTTATCTGCCAGGCACAAAAACAAGACGTTCGGAAATAAATTATTATTTATTTTATAAAAAGGTTTGATACATTCTCAAAGGTTTGAGTCAATTTTGCTAATGGTTTCGCAGTTTAAAATACTAATTCTCAGTCGTTATAGGAATATGCGTAAACAAATAGATTACCGCGTTTCTCACAGTTTGTTTTTGAATTTCGCGCAAAGCTATACAAGAGCTGTCTGCACTAGCCCTTCCTAATTTAGCAGTGTAAGACTAACGGGAAGGCAGCTAGTTATCACCACCCACCGCCAACTCTTGGGCTACTCTTTTAAAAACGAATATTTAAATTGACTGTTACATTATAACATCAACACGGCTGAAAGGGCACGCATGTGTGATGTGATTAGGATTCGAACCCGCGACCCTCAGATTACGGGTCAAGAGAATTAACCACTTGGTCATCCCAGGCCTTTTGTTTGAAGGTGAGCATGAGTTTGCTTTAATAAGTTCAATTTCTTGTTGAATTGTTTGAACAGTAGAAAGGGCTCTGTATGATAAACGTAAGGTCTTCCATTTCTGCAAGCAAAACGTTTAAAGTCTTAAGTGCGTGTCTTCCTAACTATTATTAGCGCCAAAACGCTTTAGAAACAGCACGTATAATGTAAAATTTTACTTCTCTGTGGAACGCTGTAAAGCTGTAAGTTTTCGATGTTATTTAATACACATAGAAATCGAATGTTAGGGTTTTAAAAGTCACAACATTTATTTTCAGTTGATTTCGGTTTTCACTCTGTAAAACTGCCGATTTGGAAAACATTATTACTGTTATCAGTTAACAATTTTATATTAATTTCTAAGTTGATAAGTTGAATTACATTAATTCACAGTTAGTAAACACCAGTGTTGTGTTCAGCTTTAGTAGAATTTGGTCATTACGAGCTCATTTTTCAATTTTTGCAGAAGACTTTCACTCAGAAATTCTTCAAAATAAAAAACTACATGGTTGTTTGTGGGACTTTTATTTATTTATTTGCTGTTAAATGCAAAGCTACAGAGTGCGCTATCTGTCTCATGCTTACCACAGGGATCGAACATATAAATTTAGTTGTAAAGCCCTCAAGTTTACCATTTAGCCACCAGTGTCTGTAGAGGCAACTAAACTGGTGTAAGTCTTATTTACCTTATAGAATTTTCTCTTACTCACGATTAAAAGTCTATCACAAACAGTTAAAAGTTCTTCACAACTTAGCACTAGTTCTATCATACAATAAATATCAAGTGAATGGTATAATGTTTTTGTGTAATTTCTTGTCAAAATTTACATACACTATCGGACGGCTGCTGGAGCGGCTTCAAAGGTTTTAACTAATTTAAAGGAATTTCAGGAAAATAAAATATTACATTAACATTAACCTTTTAGTATTAGGTGGGCTTCAGGCTATTACATGTACTTATCACTAGAGAATCATGTATATCTTTAAAAAGTTTCTGGTATACAAAAAATAAAGAAAGAAAACATCTATCCAAGTTAAGGTTTCTTTAGTAGCGAGGTGAGCCGAGAAAATTTTATTTTTTACTGTCAATACGATGTCGCCTCTGGTGGAACGTTTGTCACCACACGCACCCTGACATGTATGAATATGTACTGAGATGTCCAACAACAGGAACAATATGGTACATAAATTTCTTGTAGACACACTAAATAATAAAAGAAAAGAACTAAAGCTTACCGAGTTGAAACTTTAATAGTATCGAAATATGCGTCACATACATACTCTTAGAATGAAAGGGTAGAGTACTTATAACCTTTGTACTTGCACCATTCATAAAAATATTATGCATTCTTCTAGTCATAAGTGTACTATTGGAGTATTGCATTGTCCAATCGTTAGAAGTTCGTCGTGAAACACATATAACCTTGGAACCATATCTCACATATGAGCCATTAAGATTTGTTTGTTTTGGAATTTCGCACAAAGCTACTCGAGGTCTATCTGTGCTAGCCGTCCCTAATTTTGCAGTGTAAGACTAGAGGGAAGGCAACTAGTCATCACCACCCACTGCCAACTCTTGGGCTACTCTTTTACCAACAAAAAGTGGGATTGACCGTCACATTATACGCCCCCACGGCTGGGAGGGCGAGCATGTTCAGCGCGACCCTCAGATTACGAGTCTCACGCCTTACGCGCTTGGCCATGCCGGGCCCCGTTAACATATTCAAATCGTTTCTTGAATGCTATGATTCATACTCTGTAAATGTTTCATAACCACAGAGAAGCCCCTTACGTATTTAACTACCTTTGTGTATTTTCAAGCGCAGAAAGCTACACAATGTATTATCTAAGCTTTGAGTAGAGCTAATATCGATCTCACAGTTTTAGTTGTATAAGCTCTGAAGTTTATCATAGAGCCACTGGTGGTAATTACCTCTGTAAAATAATGAATGGAAAAAATGTACTTTGAAAGTATAATTTTTTAATGAAATATAAATTGATGCTAGGTAGAGTTTCAACGATTCAACTCAGTAGAAGGATGCCTTCAATAACAGTTCTGCCACATTTCGACATTTGAAAAGTGACATCTCAGTTATCAAAAGCTATAGTAAGCGGCGAATTTCTTATTTATCTTTGTAATCTGAGGGTATCGGGTTCGAATCCTTGTCACAGGAGGGCTATCTGCGCTAGCCGTCCATAATTTAGCAGTGTAAGACTAGAGGGAAGGCAACTTGTCATCATCACCCACCGCCAACTCTTGAGCTACTCTTTTACCAACGAATAGTGAGATTGACCGTAATATTATACCGCTCTCACGACTGACAGGGCGAGCATGTTGGTACGACGGGGATTCGAGCCCGTGACCCCCAGAATTAGAAAAGTTTTTTATTGTGAAACTAAAAGACTAATAGTATGTAAAATAACAAATTAATTTATGTTGGCATCTATCATATGTAAAACAAGTTGTAGTCTTCAATGTCGTTTTCACCATATATTTTTACAGTGTTCCACTATTTATTTCTTTATTACTTTTCATCGTGGTAAGTATTTAGGCATAGTAATAATAATAATAATAACGATGTTCATGAATGGAGGGATTTCTGTTCAACTTGCTCTTGGATTATTTCTGTCCAAGAAATGACATATGAAATCGGAGTGACAACAAAATGAAATTGATACATAACATACAGTGAACAACAACAAATAAAGTTTGTAGTAACTGAACATTTATGAATGTCTTGGTAATATGATCTCAGTTATGTTTGCACAATAATTAAATCGTAGGAAGATCTATTTCCAGTGAGTTGGTAAGGACGTTTATCTCAAGGCGAAACTTTCTTGGAAGATTGGTAATTTGAGTTATTCCGGAAATTGTCTGTAAGTGATATGTCACCGTTGTAATCAATGTTGGCACGAGGCATGGAGTGTTCTAATACACATAAAGATATGGGAAGTGCCATGCGGGAGAGAGTAGGTGATTTAGAATAAACAGAATAGGTTGCAACAGCGACCAGAATAAGAAAGGTGTTAAACTGAAAATTTAACAGGAACGAGTTGAAGACAGTGAAAACTATAACTTTTTCAGGTAAACTGTCGGTGGTTGAATCGGTAGCTGCTATTAAACATAATATTGAATTAAGTAAAGAGATGGGAAAGTGACTTATGGGACGGATTGCAATAAACTACATTGAAACATGCATTGACTTTGAAACTACATAAGCGTAAGCGATGGGTGAAAGGTATGGAAAAGAAAGTCAGGGTGTGTTTTCTTATAGCAAAGCCACATCGGGCTATCTGCTGAGTCCACCAAGGGGAATCGAACACCTGATTTTAGCGGTTTAAATCCGTAGACTTACCGGGGGGGAGACAAGAAAGCCGGAATGAAATTGAATAATGTAAATGAAGAAGTTTAATTAATCCGTGTAATGAGCTGAATAACTGAAAACAAATTTATTCTTAAAATAACATTCAAACGTTAATAATAAACAAAATAAATGAATCTACGATTGTGAGAAAAAATCAGAATTTGCTCACTTGTTATTATTATTATTGTTTCACAAGCCAACACCAAAATCAGTTAGGTTTTTTGCGCCACAATTTTGAAAAAAAAATTAAATGCTGCGATTCTCCGTGATGGATTAAGTTGAACATATTCAGTAAAAGTTGGTTTACATAGTTATAAATATATAATAAATGCAATGTGTTCAGGGCGATTGCTTTTATACTCTACGCCTGTTAACAGCATGTTTATGCGGATCCCCGGACACAAAGCCATCCGGCTCAGTAAATAATTAGTATTCAAAATACGAAGCCTCATTTATAGCGATGTTTTAGAAATATTTGTTTTATTTGAAAAGCCTGCTTTTCTACTGCTAAAATTTCATACGCGTTTAGTGGGGGTTGTGTCTTACTCTGAGCATATAATTGCTCACTTCTGTGCATTAAAAATGCCAACATATAAAATAATTAAAAATTAAATATCTACAAGCAGGAATTGCAAAAAACAACAACAAAAAACAGTTAAATATGGTTAGAGATCTACTGATGGGAGTTTGCTCAAGCTTTCAATCAGTAAGTATTACGACTCTACTATACAAGTTATTTGCAAGTGATATCTACCATATTGTGGGATGGCACAGGAATTTTGCAAGTAAACTAAAATAATTGTTTTAAACTAAACTCGACCTCCTGGATTCTATGGTGCTGTGAATTTTTTATAAATCTTTCACTTTCCACCATCAAATAATCCAGGGCTGAGTTAATCCGTCCCTCATTTAGTAAGGTAAGACTAGATGGAAGGCAGTTAGTCATCACCACCCACCGCCAACTCTTGGACTATTTTTTTACCAACGAATAGTTGGATTGACTGTAACATTATAACTTCCCTAGGGCTGAAAGGACGAGCATGTTTGATGTAACGGGAATTCGAGCCCGCGACCCTCAGATTATGATTAAGCGCTTTAATCATCTGGCCATACTTGGTCAGGGGTATTTTTCAAATTCATATATAACATTTGTAAATTTTCAAGTCCTCGTGGTTAATAATTCTGGACTTGTAAAAAACATATGGTTTAACGTTTGTAAAAGGTACCATTAATACATTTGGCTGTATAGATCCCTCACTAAAATACTAGATTTACAATATTTTTTTCCATCAATCCCGAAACTGTTTTTAGTTCTTAATTTAAACAACTCGTTAATTTCATAATGGTCTTATCATAGATTTTAAAGTGTCCACAGGTGCGTTCAAAACGAACGTATACACAAAATAAGAACCACAATTCTGCGTTAAAATAATCCTTAATAAATAGCTTACATCTAACACAACCATGCAACTTTTATAATGTTAACGAACGAAAGAACAACAAACATAAAACGTTCGCAAACTGTTTAGCTTTTCAACAATTAATATTTCCTTTTTGAGGTGTTTGGAATTCAGTTGTTTAGAGTTTGAGTCCAAAGTTAATATTTTTACGATAATACTCACGTTCTCATCTTTTGAAAACGAAACATGCTGAATTAAGTTCAGGCTTGGTTGAAAAAGTTTAATTTCGAGTTTCGAAACTGTTTAATTTGCAAAAGACTTAGTATTTGATAATACAGTTTTCCACCAGCTTTAATATAGTATCTTTACACGCAAACATTCCGCTTAATGAAGTTACAAAACTAATTGTTGACACTGTTTATAAAAATAAATCGAAAGTTTATTACTTGACTATGCACACGTTTCACAAGTTATTCAGTTGCTAAGAATCAAGGATGGACACAGAGAGGGGATAAGGGAAGCATCCCACCACTGGCCATACCAAAATTGTGTAGGTTAATGAGAAATCAGAAATATGAAGTACTGATCATTTTAATTAGAATATTTTTGAATACGTAGACAACTGAGTGGGATTTCCCCAGGAACAAGGAGCTACTCTCTGACCAGTACCAAATTGACTCAGACCTTATGACTTTATAGTATTGGCTAGATCAACCCACTAGGCCGTCACTTACTTCCTCTCAAAAGCCCCCAGTGGCTCAGCGGTATGTCTGCGGACTTACACGCTAAAATCCGGGTTTCGATACCCGTGGTGGGCCGAGCATAAATAGCCCATTGTGTAGCTTTGTGCTTAATTCAAAAAACAACAATACTCTCAGAAATGTTTTCAAATAAATGAGAGTACATGGTCATATGTACTGTGGTGTTAAAGAGTTCATGTTAATAAGTTGTGTACGTGATTCGATATACTGCTATAGGCCTATGTACTGTATGTTTACTTGTCACATGCACTATGTTGTGTGATTCAGTATAGCGCTGTACGATTACTTGTAACTTGATATTTTATAATAAAATCAATAAATGAGAGTTCATAGTCATATATGTTTCTTTTCTTTGTTTCTAAATTAAGTACATGAAGTGTGCGTTGCATTAAGAAGGAAAAGTTTACTTATGGTTGGGTTTAAGTCACTGTCACTTAGTCGATCATCCCACCGAGACATCCTGTATCCACCCCTGCCAAGAATGAACTGATATTTTACTTTCAATGGTGAATTGTGTAATCAAAATGATGTTATTGCCATGGGGTCAAAGTTTGTCCCCGTTTTAAGTAACTTGCTCCTGTGTGAAAATACGGGAAAAAATGGTTACAGAAAGGTCGAGACGTCAGAAACCTCTGATTCACCAAAGATATGTTGATTATCTTAACCACCGGTATAAATGAAAGTGTTAAATTTACAATGGAAGAACAAGTGAATTCAGAACTTCTATTTTAAGACAGTAAGATCGTTGGGGACGGTCAAATCGTACTATTGCATTACAGTGCTGTTGGTAGCGGGTATTGCTGACAGTCTACCTTCTGTCAATCAGTTCAAAACTAATAACAGCTAGCGCAAATATTCATTTGATACTTTTGCGCATATATCCAGAAATAATAATCCAACCACATTATATTTATCATATCAATTACTGACAAGGAGTTTCGGTCAACTGAATGCTTTTCAGGCCAGCTGGGATTCAACAAACATGACAGTGGTTGGATTAGAATTACGACGTGTGACTTTGAGGTGATTTTCCACAATAGCTTTGTTGTAAACTGTGTCTCTGTATTGTTGAAATATTGTCATTGTTCTCGTGTGTTGTATCACATTAAGATATTGTGAACGATCAGTGACATCACATGTAACCTGTAGGCTTTTTAAAGCGTGTTAAGAAGCTACGTCTCTAGACTTGGTGGTGATGACTAGTTGACCTCCTTCTAGTCTTACATTGTTAAATTAGGAATGGTTTGCAGAGACAGCCCTCGTGTAGCTTTTCGCGAAATTCAAGAACAAAGCTTTCTGATCTCACGTGATTTGTTCTAACGTTAACAGAATAATGTACAAAAGTATCAAGACTTACTTCCATATCGTATGTTGAAAACAGACCTATGGATGTAAACTTCGATGTTGCCAACGGGTACAAGCTATAAAAGATATAATTACTTGTTTACGACACTACTAGAAATGTCTAAACCTATGATATATCACGTTGAAAACAGGCTTTTTAAAACAAAAATATATGCCAACGTCACATCAACCAAAAAACAATACTTAAATTTTTACAATACAATTAGGAATGTCTATACACAAAGATTTAACATTACTTTATTATGAACCTTTTGTGTGAAAACATTGCACAACATACACCATAAACGAATTAATAAAAGCTTTATTTAGATGTTAAGTGATATGTAAATCATTATCGTGTTTAGTTCCATGGGATGTTTTTTGTTTGTTTGTTTGTTCTGAATTTCGCGCAAAGCTACTCATGGGCTATCTGCGCTAGCCGTTCATAATTTAGCAGTGTAAGACGAGAGAGAAGGCAGCTAGTCATCACCACCCACCGTCAATCCTTAGGCTACTCTTACCAACGAATAGTGGGATTAATTGTCACAATATAACGCTCCTACGGCTGAAAAGCCGAGCATGTTTGGTGTGACGGGAAGGGATGGACTTTGTAATAATAAACAAGATCGATTAGTTTATATATATGGGAATTCTAAAATTATTTGACCTATTTTAACGTCCACAGTTCTCATATTAAATAACAGAGGGAAGTGCTGAAAAAGCAATAAGCGTCATCGCTGTAGGAATATGGTTTTATTAATTAACTACATTTCGACATATAGAGAGTAGGTCAAATTCTTCAGTGGGTTAATAAAGTAGGTCTCGTCGTTAAGTACTAAACATATTGCTGTTACAAAACTACTTATTGCTCTTCATTGATTTCCTTAACGGTATTTTCAAAAAATTCTTATTAAAAAAGAGTAAATTATTAGCGTAATCGAACTAATGAAACGATGGGAAAGACAAATCTAGTGGCCCGCTGATCACGACACCCGCAAGCCAACTTGTTCACGATAAGATCTGGAAACCGCGTTGAGCGTGCGTGTAGAAAGATTATTTCTGTTTTGTTTTTGAATTTCGCGCAAAGCTACTCAAGGGCTATCTGCGCTAGCCGTCCCTAATTTTGCAGTGTAAGACTAGAGAGAAGGCAGCTAGTCATCACCACCCACCGCCAACTCTTGGGCTACTCTTTTACCAACAAATGATGGGATTAATCGTCACTTATAACGCCCCCACGGCTAAAAGGGCAAGCATGTTTGGCGCGACGGAGATGCGAACCCGCGATCCTCAGATTACGAATCACACGCCTTAACCCACTTGGCCATGTCGGGCCGTGTAGAAAGTGTCTACTGATTACCCGACAGCAGTATTTTAACATTTTGTGCAATGTAAAAATGGGCCAAACCTATTCCATATTTTCTCTTCTCTGAAATAAGTTACATCAAAAATTCGTCCTTCTTTGTTCAGTTTTGTTCCAAGTTTTATCTTCATTTAGAAGTAGCGCCTGAATTCCTTTCTAGTGGCAGAACAAATCCTGGCATGTTTGATGTTATTTTTATACACTTACAACTATGCAAATTGTCGTGTCTCCTGATTAGAATTAATTTTGGCATCGGATTCTTCTTTCTCATCATCTCTTTCCCCATGTATTAGATATTACCCTTAACTACTGAAGTACTTAATAGTGGGCTTCATGATAAAACAAACTGGAGGCCATAAACACGTCCGTTTAAAACCACCTATAAAATGTCTGAATATCAGCAA
The DNA here is from genome assembly GCA_011833715.1 of Carcinoscorpius rotundicauda. Taxonomy (NCBI): domain Eukaryota; kingdom Metazoa; phylum Arthropoda; class Merostomata; order Xiphosura; family Limulidae; genus Carcinoscorpius; species Carcinoscorpius rotundicauda. The sequence goes on from CM022400.1 coordinate 22,332,475, forward strand.
TGACTACAGTATTTCATAGTACTGGCTGAATAAACCTACAGCTTATTGTACTTATAAAGCTACCTAAATCGCTATATACGTGTTTATGGTTAGGTTTGTTTTGAACTTCGTACAAAGTTACACGAGGGCTATCTGCGCAAGTCGTTCCTAATTTAGTAGTGTAAAACTAGAGGGTTTGTATGTTTTGGAATTTCGCACAAAGCTACTCGAGGGCTATCTGTGCTAGCCGTCCCTAATTTAGCAGTGTAAGACTAGAGGGAAGGCAGCTAGTCATCACCACCCACCGCCAACTTTTGGGCTACTCTTTTACCAACGAATAGTGGGATTAACCGTCACATTATAAAGCCCCACGGCTGGGAGGGCGAGCATGTTCAGCGCGACTCAGATGCGAACCCGCGACTCTCAGATTACGAGCGCATGCCTTAACGCGCTCGGCCATGCTAAAGACTAGAGAGAAAGCAGCTACTAATTACCACTCGCTGCCAACTCTTGAGCTACTCTTTTACCAGTGAATAGTGGGCTTGACCGTCACATTATGATGCTTTCACGGCTAAAAGGCCGATCATTGGTGTGACAGGGATTCGAACTCGCGACCCTCGGATTACGAGTAAAGTGCTTTAACCACCTGGCCATGCTGAACCCGTAATTATGGAGTGAATCAAAATTTCATTGTATCAAAGACATTTCATCTGAAGTAAGTAGGTGACTTTTCCAGAAAAGAGTACAGAAGAAAAATGACGAACCTGATAGGTCTAATTCCTTGACAAAACGCTTCAATCTAGGGTCTCACTGATTTTTTTCTTGTACAAAAATTATATATGTATATATGATGGACAATGAGCTATTTTAAGCATATAATTCAAGTTGTGGGTAGGTTGGTAGAGATTTTTATGAGTAATAAAAACTGAGCCGGGTATACATGCGATCTACGATTGGTATTGCTGGCGAACAAAAACGTAACTGACAAAAGTGAAACAATCAGGTATAATACATTTGTTTATAATGTTATAAAAACAAGTATGGATGAATATATATGTAACCTAGCTAGATGTAGTAATAAAAAAATTTTAATGATACAACAAGTATTGAAACAATAAAGTCAAACCCACAAAAAACCAAGTTACTTAAAATCTAAAATCATTTTATCCCTAATTCGGCACACACTAACACAAATACAGTAACCTGCTGAAACAGGGTTAAAAATTGTAGTTTTTGCGGGTTTGACTCAATAATATTTGCGTAATCTGAAGGTCGCACGTTCGAATCCCCATCATTCCAAACTTACTTGCCCTCTCAGCCATGGGTGCGTTATAATGTCACGGTCAATCTCATTATTCGTTAGTTAAAAGAGTAGCTCAAGATTTGGTGGTTGGTGATGATGACTAACTGCCTTCCCTCTAGTCTTACACTGCTAAATTAGGGACGGCTAACGCAGATAGCTTTAGAGGAGCTTTACGCGAAATTCAAAACACACCAAACCAAGCCAGTACTTTTTGCTGTTTAAGCCTTTCTATACTACTATAGTTAAATAGATTAGTTAGATATCAATCCTTATTTATTATACTGGTAGCTGTATGATGGCCCCCCGCTAGTACAGCGGTATGTCTCCGAACTTACAACGCTAAAATCAGAGGTTCGATTCCCCTCGGCGGGCTCAGCAGATAGCCCTTTGTGGCTTTGCTATACGAAAAACACACAGCTGTATGATGATCAATTTCAAGTTAAGGATGGTAGAATAACTATTCATTTATGTATACATATATATTCACGACTCAAATATTTGATGATTATATACTAAAATTTTAAGATGACAAATGTCTTATAATTCATCAGAATATAAATGCGAAAAAATAACTAGTTTGGTTATCTTTTATTCAAGATCCTGCTTTAGAAAATTCTTGTTCTGACTTTGTATACAGATTGTACAATGATAAGAAATTTCAAATTGGAACTTTCATCGACCTGAATGGCATCTCATGTGTAAGTGAGTTAACAGATCAGAGGCCTTTGGATTTAAATATAACTGTCCCTAACTTTGGACTACAAGCATCATCCACTTCTACAAGGCCTTGTACTTATTTTTGTGCTGAGTAATAGGATTAATTCTCACTTTTATAAAATATCCACAACTAAACGTACGGAGCATGTTCAGCAGAATTACGTGTCCCGTCTCGGACCTTGCAATCCGCAGCCCGCATTGCTAACCAACGGCTAAGTTCGGCTTTGCTCCAATTAATAAAAACTAAATTTCCGAAGTTTGCGATTTTTTTACTGGCTTCAGCTAAACAAATGAAGTTTTACATGGAAACAAAAATCGTTTTAATTTTGTAATTAACCTGTTACATGCATATTTTGAAAGTAACAAAACGTAAAAAAACAACAAAAAACTGGATAGTATTAACACAGTTACAAAATCTGTTTGGTGTCTTTTCCTGAGATGCGGCATGCTCAGGTGGTTAAGTCGCTTGACTCATAACATGATAAACACGGGTTCGAATCACCGTCAAGCCAAATATGCTGGCTCTTTCAGCTGTAACGGCAATATAATGTGACAGTCAATCCTACTATTCGTTGGTGAAATAGTAGTCCAAGAGCTGGCGGTGGGTGGTGATGACTAGCTACCTTCCCTCTAGTATTTCACTATTAAATTAGGAACGACTAGTCCAAATATCATTTGTGTAACTTGAATGGAACGAAATCCCAAACCAAAATCAAAAAGTGCATATGGCGTTTTGTATTAAAAAAAAGTGTACGTGATGGAGAAAAATAGATTTTTCGGATTCGGCATCCAAAAATTACTGTATAACATAAAAACGTTTCAAGACAATAAAACATTCGTAGGCCGTGTAATGTGTGAGAAAAAAAAGCCAATACAACTGTAAACTGTTGAGAAAAAAATGTAACAATCAACAGGATGCATATGCATGTAGGTGGCTTAAAATTTATTCTCCATAAATGTATATAAGAAACTGGTGTTGGTGTTTTAAATTAAGCACAAAGCTACACAATGGGCTATCTGTGCTCTGCCCACCACGGGTATCGAAACCCGGATTTTAATATATAAGAAACATAAGAAACACAATAATTAAAGGTTAGAAATGGGAATAGGAATCGTCAAAAATACAGAAAGAAGCTGAATACAAATATTATATTTTCAAACCTACAACTAGGGACCCTTAAAAAAGTAAACAAATAGGCTGGAAATAGGGTTTAGATTATTTTCATAAGATAATTAAAATTGTTAACTTAAAAAGAGATATGTATTGTGAAAAACATTACAAAAACAAATTGAAACAAAATGCGATGATTACAATTTCAAGCCTACAACTAAGAACTCTAAAAAAAAATAGGCTAGAAGTTGTGTCTAGATTATTTTCTCAAGTTAGAATGAAACTATTTTGACTCTATTTTTAGAGCACTTATAATTTAGTTCCTCCCTTTTAGGGCCCGACATGGCCAAGGGTATTAAGGCGTTCGACTCCCAGTTGCACCAAACATGCTCACCTTTTTAGCCATGGGGGCATTATAATGTTTCGGTCAATCACACTATCCGTTGGTAAAAGAGCTGCCCAAGAGTTTCAGAATTGATGTTCCCAACGTTCGTTCTGTATTTTTTTGTTACCTAAGTTAAAAGCTACACAATGAGCTGAACATAGTGGGTTTACCGCGTACATTGAATCCCGAATTCTAACATCTTAAGTTCTGAAGTTTAATACAAAGCCAGTAGGAGATGTAACACCCACCTCTAAGTCTGAAGGCCTTTATCGCTGCAAATCAAGTTTGATACCCGTAGTTAACACAACACAGCCAGTTACGTAGCTTTATGGTGACCTAAAACAGAGCAAAATCGTAAATTAATGCCATTATTTATTATACTTTACACTTGTCTTTGTTTCCAGCATTTCAGATACCGGTTTCAAAAACTTTATTTTACTGCAAATGCTCTTAATGAAGCCTCTGCATACATTTTGGCAAATTACGTAATAATGTATTCGGATAACAACAAAAAGTTACGTATGGTGGTTTTAATTATTGAAATTAAAGGTGTTCTAAATCGTTAAAAATATTTTATTTTTTATAAGTGCATAAGAAATAAGAGGAAACAATTGTATTATCAAATCTACCTTATACATCCGTAAAGCATGAGATGTGATGAAAGTCATGTAAGTAAACTAAGACTTGTTGTATATACTTGTCTGTATATCCGAGTGTGTTTTCAATACTAAATTATTTTACACCTTTACTCTTGAAAATTTTCTGTAACGGCAATATTATACACAGAGCGATGTTTTTCTGTCATTAATGAAACTTTGGGTGATTTCTAATATCTCCAAAAAGGTATGTTTTTCGTATAGTATAGGCACATGTGATTGTTATGTTGTAATTTAAATATAATATACATTCTGAAATACGTTCTGAATTCGATTAAAAGAAATTCTAAAGATCGCAAAGTTATAAGTGGGTTTATATGTTTTGTTTTTACAGAGAACAGTTGTTTACTCCATGACGAAATCTCTGAGAGTCTTTTGAAGGACACAGTTACAAAGATCATAAGAACCTCCTTCGTGGTTATTCTCTATGATGGTTGGTAGATTATTTTAATTCTTTACAGACGAAGATTTCAGAAATAATCATCCATCATTCTAAAGCCTTGGCAGAAATTACTGAATTATTAATAAAAATGTATCGAAACGTGTACATTGTGGGATATTTGTTGTTTGCAAAGCTAAAATTTAGGAAGTACAACGTTAGAGTCATTATCATAATTTATTTTAATAAAGAAATATTGCTACATGTTATTAAATGTAATTTTTATGTTGATAAATAACTGTTTGTTAAGCCTAAATGATTGAAATATCACCTAATTTACGTTGGAAATTATTCGTTTGTTTTAATACAATGCTTTGCAATAGATCATGTACTAGGATCGAGCACCAAATAATAGTGTAAAAATCTGCAAAGCTAACACGTGTGAAACGATGTGAATATGTTGGAAGCAAAATATTCTTAATTAACTGGAGAGTTAACAGACTTCACGTCACTTACGAAGATACTTGTACAAACAACCAAAATAAACTGGTTCACCTTTTTTATGCTTTACCAAAAACCTGGGGTAACTCAAGTTCTTTAAGAGATTTAAGCAATATGCTGAACTATTTTTAAATCAATTAATCTGTCTATTTATGATTAAATAAGCCCTGAGAACGTTTTTGCTCCCACGTGTTTAATTGACGAACCACATGTGCAGAATAGCCAAAGCAACGATACGTTACAAATCTTAGCTAACTGAGACTGTGTTAAAGTACAAATTCTAAAGGACAACTTCTCATGTTTCCGTATCATATTCACGTTGTTTGTCAGTGTTGTTACATGTTATTACCAGTTTTATATGATATCAAAGTCCATGTTTAGTTTATACCACGTAACGTTAAGTAAAACCATTTCTAAAGGTAGCCAATTTCCTTTCAGTCGATGTAGCTGGAAAAAGCGTAGAATACTTGCATGAAGGCTAGAGTCGAATAACGTGAAAATCAGAGTTGTACTACAACACTGCATACTTAGTTATTGTTCAAAGGGCTTGAGTAATTCATCCACAATAATGTCAAGTAATAATTAATAGCTAGTGTGCTATTACAGTGTTCCCTCGTGTAACGCGGTAGATGCGTTCCAAAACCCCCCGCAAAAGGAGATTTTCCGTAAAGTGGGATCGCCGATTTTTACGTATATATTTATGTGCATTTAGAAGTTTAAAACCCTCCCTGTACAACTATTTAACCCTCCCAATCAAAATGGGTAGCTGTCATTGGCCGTCTTTCATTTCTGCACCAATCATAGCCCGTCTTGCACATCGCTACGCCATGAAGCTGATCTCGCGTAGCTTTCGCAGACGCACAATGCGTACATCTATAGCCTTTCCAGTTGGTTCTGTTTCCATTTTTACGCTGTTATAAACTAAAATATATGTTTATATGTCAAAATATACCTGTTTTTTTCTTTACACTATTAATTGTATTTATTTTTAATATTTTAATGGTATTTAATGCTATATTTTAGATTTAATGTTTATTATTTTATATATATATATGGGGGTCGGCCGAGCCCGCGAAGTGGCGAGGGAACACTACATCACAGTAGCTACTGGGATATTTTTAACACACACCTTTCTTTACTGGTCCATTATGGGCTTCCAACGAACAGAGTATACTGTAATAGAATTTCAACCCTGTGGACGAGGTCTTTCACTAGTACCAAAACCTATAAAATTGATTTGGATTAAAACACACTAAGTCTCAGTTGAAACGTTATTTATAAGAGATTTAATGTTATGAATGCGAAGTTATATTAATACGAATAACTATATAATGTTGATGAAAGCTCATAATAAAAATGTTGTTTTTGATCAGGTCAATGTATCAACTATTTTGTGAATAAACTTCACAGTTCAAGAGTCAGCACGATTATCCAATGGTTAGACACGTCGTCCAAAGAGAACCTCACTGCCACCTATACAAAATACATGAAAACAATGCAAGAACTTCGAAAACAACGTTCTTACATAAATGTCATTTGTCTTGTCCATTCGAACTTTGAATTTTTTATGGATATGGTAAATATATAATTACTGTATTACTATTATATAATTATTCTATTACTCTTACATAATTACTGTATTAGAGATGTGATAAATGCCAGCTCAACTGTAAAAACGCAGTTGAAAACTACAACACTTCTTAGACACCAATGTACCAGTGAGATTTATTTTTATAGCAGGACGTTATTGTAAACAATTTTAATAAGTAAGGCAATAATTCAGTCACAATTTGGTAACTGTTGTATACTGAAGAGACCAAAGTGACTTTAAAGTTTTGTTTTTTCGTCTCAGGCAGACAAAGATTTTAAGGAACTATCTTGGGCCAGATATCTCATTGTAGAGGATTCTTACAAAGTCAATAAATACTTGAGTGCTTATCCAATGGCAGCATGCCAAGTGTACAGTATCTGTAAGCAACATCAAAGAAAACTGAGAAAGGTGAGAACTTGAATGATTTGTGAAATAATTTACAAAATAAACAGTTAGCAAGAACTTGTTACCCCAGTTCACGATGTGTTCGATTGTTTGTTTTTAAATTTAAGCACAAGGCTACAAAAGGGGCTATCTGTGATCTGCTTACCACGGGTATCGAAACCCGGTTTTTAAAAGTGTGAGTCCACAGACACGTCGGTGTGCCACTGGCGGGCACGCTTTGTTCAAACTTATGTTAGTTCATAGAAACCGCTTTCAAAGAACCATACGTTTCTGTTAAGTTCTAAAAGATGATACGATTAATCTGTCACTTTTCTTTGTTTTACTAACATAGTAACAATTAAATGATTATGTAATTTTCGATTTAGGACCACTATTACAGGTTGGTTTAATTTTTTTAATTTTGTATTATTAACTTATTGATTACATTATCAAATTCAAATCTTTGGCTAACCATATTAGAATAAACAACGATGTTCATAACTGTAACTGGAAGTCCAAAGCCGTATTACTACTGTAAAGTTTTGTAAGCTAGACGTTTCACAGAAAGTTTCTGTGACTTGCTGGCGATTTACTTCAACAATAAACAAACAGCAGCATAATACACTGATTTGTTTAAATAATATTGTAAAACAAGTGAAACGTATATCAGGCAGGCAATAACACTACCAGGTAATCTAAGGGTCGAGGGTTCGGTTCGCATCCCCGTCGCGCCAAACATGCTCGCCCTCCCAGCCGTAGGAGCGTTATAATGTGACGGTCAATCCCACTATTCGTTGGTAAAAGAGTAGCCCAAGAGTTGGTGGTGGGTGGTGATGACTAGCTGCCTTCCCTCTACTCTTACACTGCTGAATTAGAGACGACTAGCGCAGATATCATAGTAGTAGCTTTGCGCGAAATTAAAAAACAAACAAACAAACACTACTAGGAATGGTTAAGATTGTTCATCGAAATGGTATTTTAATATTTCCTCACTAGATCAGCAAAACTATAGATAATACACAGTATTTACTTTTATAATACTATCTAGGTAATGGCTGAGTCACAAGTTTTGAAAATGTCTGTAAATATCACAGCAAAATGTTTTATTTTTTCCTCTCCTCTGCATCTTTTTTAGTACATGATAATTTAAAAACCCGGAATAATGGGGTTGACCAATTTCAGTGAGATAATGTAATTTAAAACGGATTATCAACATGTACAACAATTATAAATAATTAGCAATAAAAAAAAATCCACAATTCTTGCGCATGTGCTGTTGTCATTTCCTTTTGATATTAACATTCTCACGTAATTCTAGTGTTCCTATCAGAAATGTAAATACAGGGTGAAAGGAATCACAAGCCAATAATATATTTGTTGTTTGAAAAGAAGCACAAAACCACACAATGGGTTATCTGTGCTCTGCTCACAACGGGTATCGAAACTGCATAAAGTTAATTCTTCCAAATTAATGCATATAAGATGGCAGGAATGGCATTTGTACCATCCACACATAATAGTACAGGCAAGAATAGATATACGGAAAATATATGACTATTCAATCACAGTTTAGCTTAATTTATCCTGTTTTTGTCTTTTAACATTCCACTACATTGTATACCTGTATATAATGTATTATTCAGCGATGATATAGATGTCATACCTCATTTTTTGAAAACCTTTCTCTTTACTTGTTCCCATGCTAATAACATTCTTGGTTATCACAGTGTTGTTCAGATGTTTAAATAATTGTCGAAGCATGCTTCTGTATACCAATTATCTTTATGGTACAAAACGTGTTTGGCCCCCTTTCTCAATTTCATATTCATGTGAACATTCGGCATCTTCCTCTCGCTGGTTGAATAATTTACCTAAAGTGTACACAAACCAAAGTTGGACTGAGTGCTCTGTCTTTAATATACAATAATTATGACACTGCTTCCAAAATTTTTCTTTGCTTGTCATTAAGCACACAGCTACACAAAAGGCTATTTGTACTTTATCCACCACGGATATTGAAACATAATATCGTTCGGTTATCCAGTCTATTTCCAAGAATTTTCTGATATTTACTGTACCAAAAGATATGTATTTTTTGTTAATTTAAGTCTAACTCTCTAGACAGAATGATCATATGTTGATTTTTCATTGGATGTTTGTGGATTTCATTAATATATATTTTATGCCTAATTGCTTTCAGATGTAATCTCGTAGCACCCTGTATTTTTTTTTAACAGGAGAGCATGTCTTCAAACCACCCTAGCATTAGTATGGTTTACATGGCAGTTGTGCTTTACACAGTGTGTGTTGCTGTTTAATCTCATAAAGTACATCCTACTTTCAAACAATCTGCTTAGAGATAAATATGGCGAAGGCCGAATAAAGAGTCTTATTGGCCCTAGACTGTAACTTGCACAGCCCCCCTCGAGATAGAACCTCTACGTGCAATACATTTATAGTCATAACTTAGGGCGCCCTAATTAGTGTGACGCTCTGGGCATCAGCTTGGTAATCCTATGCCTTAATCCGAAGAATAATACTAAATACACTAATATTTTCTTATCTTCTTTTGTTGATTTCTGTTTTTAGGCGTCGTAAAATTATAACAAATTTATAATTATATTGCTGCTAGACTTTTCTATTGGCCCGGCATGGCCAGGTGATTAATGCAATCGACTCGTAATCTGTAGGTCGCGGGTTTTGAATCCCTGTCACACCAAACATATTCGCCCTTTCAGCCGTAGGGGCGTTATAATGTGAAGGTCAATCCAACATTTCGTTGTTAGAAGAGCAGACTAAGAGGTGGCGGTGGGTGGTGATGACTAGCTGCCTTCCCTCTAGTCTTACACTGCTAAATTAAGGACGGCTAACGCACACAGCTCTCATGTAGCTTGCGCGAAATTCAAAAATAAACAAACTTTCCTATAAGACCACTGATGAATACGTCGTTTAATGTTGTTTCACTTTAAAGCCTGCTACAAGGCATAACAGCAGACCCCTTGCGGAAGCTAACTTTTGACGAAGGATTTCGACAACACCAAACATGACGTGTGTGTGTGTACATAGCAGTATTAATTTAGTCAGCATTTTCAGTCTCAGTCTTGTTTGTGAAAACAGTGAAATTTTATTCCAGTTTCAGACGTCGAAGCTCATTTAGTTATAGTCTTAAACTGGTAGCGAAAATTATCAATGGAAGTCTCGGAACCCTTCACTTACATAGTCCAATTCCAAGAGTTTTGTGACCTTTTATTCCATATATGCAGTGATGTGCATGTAAACCTCATATGTGTAGTAGTTTTCAGCTGTTACACGGAATCACCAGGGAAACTAACAGAGCTTTAGTCGTTTTGGAGGCGCACATTTCTTTGTCATGTATTGTAATTGTTATTCTCGACATACGTATGGCGATAGCTATCTCTCTTGTATTACCGCATGTTTGTATTGTCTTTTAATTAAGTAAAACCAAATATGTGGAAACCCTGTCAAAGGATGAGGGCTTGTCGTGCTGATAGGAATTCTTTCTCAACTATCACCAAACATCGCGAATGTGCGAATAACATACCGATGAAAATATTGTTCTGCGGTATCGTGATACGTACGTAAATTAGGTATCACGAAACGACACAATATGTCTGCAATCTGAAGGTGACGATTCCAATTCCCGTTCTGTATGGTTGCTAACTGGGCTAGCCATTTGTACGTAAACATTTCTAGCTTACAAAAATATGACCTGACCCATAATTCAGTGGAACTAAGACTGAAATGAACGAAGAAAAACGACGATCATACTAATGCGCAGACTCCTACCTGATTAGGACCAGTGTGATCAGGTGGTTAGGAGGCTCCATTTGCAATCTGCATATCGCAGATTCGAATCCTGGTCCCACCAAATATGCTCGCCTCTTTTAGCTATGGGAACGTTATAACGTGAGGTCAATCCCACTATTCGCTGGTAAAAGAGATGCTCAAAAATTGACGGTGGGTAGTGATAAGTAATTGTCTTCCCTCTAGTTTCTCACTGGTAAATTAGGGACGGTTAACGCAAATAGTCTGCGTGCAGCTTTGAGCGAAATTCAAAACAAACAATTGCCCTGTCAATATTTCCGTGATCAACCTAGTTTGAAAGACCTGGTCGTGACGACGATAACTAGCAATCAACAAAATATTACAATAAAGACACGGAAATCATTTTAAAAAATGAAAAAGACAAACTTTTTTATTACAAACTTATAATAACTTGCACGTGGGCAAGAGTAATAGGTACAATAGTTTGTTCTCGAAAGAACAGGAACATCATATTAAGCAATTGAGCTTACCATACTCACTCAGAGTAACCTCTTTTTTTGTAGTTCTAGTATTATTATAAACGTGTCTTAATAAATTGACTTTAATATTCAATTGCGGTTTATTATCGAAAGCAAAGTACCATGAATCTCCTCTTACTTGTAGACGAGGTCCGACACGGCCAGGTGGTTTAGGCACACGTTTCGTAATCCGAGGGTCGCGGGTTCGAATCCTCATCACACGAAACATGCTCGCCCTTTCAGCCGTGAGGACGTTATAATGTGTCGGTCAATCTCACTATTCGTTGTTAAAAAAATAGCCCAAGAGTTGGCAGTGGATGATGATGACTAGTTGTCTTCCCTCTCGTCTTATACTGTAAATTATGGACGGCTGGCGCAGATAGCCCTTTACGAGAAATTCAAAAATCAAGCCAAATCTTGCTTATAGAATTAGCATATTGTTAAATAGGGGGCCACAGGAAAACAGCTATCATTGAGTTTGTGAGTACGATATGAAATATTAGCTTGAAGAATAAAAAAACTGTTTTTGTGTATAATTAAACTTGTTTTTTTTGCACACGAAACGCTTGAAATTGAATGATATTACATAATTGATCTAATTCAAGTTCTGTTCGAACGAACTCATCTCTCAAGGTTCTTCGTATTCATATTTCCATTATACACGCATATACTGTAATTATTATAAGTAGAAGAATTATTTTCATCAGGTTTTTGTAAAAAAAACAAACCTCACTGTCTCAGTTATTCGGAAAAATTCCATATTGAGCAGTGTAATTTACAGTACTTAATCGGGCTATCTGCCGAGCCCACCGAGGGGAATCGAATCCCTGATTTTAGCGTTGTAAATTCGTAGACTTCCCGTTGTACTAGCGGAGGGCACTTATTAGAAATGGAAAATAAATGAGGACCACACAAATCATACATGTATGTATACAACACAACGGTTAGTGTCCGCAGTGAACCTTGGTAATACGAGATTATCGCCTGATGGCCTGGTATGTTTTAAAATAATTAGTATAAATTGAATTGATATACAGATTAACATAAAAAGTCTTAGTATCATTTAACTTCCTTTAATTTTTCATATTTGGTGTTTTCAGTCTAAACAACATTTTAAAAAAACACGAAACTTGTCGACCGGAAAATTCAATGGTCAAACACAACCATCTCTAGTTTAGAACTTCTAGCCTGAAAAGAAATGACGAATCCATCTGCATTTGATGTTTGTACAGCTACTCTCAAATATATAATAAATTTACTTTCACAGCTATAACTCTTAAAGTACGAAGCGTGTTTACGTTTAATGATATGAAATAAAATATCAATAATTTACAGTGCAATATTTACGTCCCTAAACAGCGTGCACCTCTATATTTTACTCTGTATATAAACTATTTATATTTTAAAATAAAATAAAGCGTTGTGTACGTTTGATTCACGGGTTAAAATTTACTATCATTAAATTTTTCACGTCTGTTATCTTCTACCGGTTTTCCTTTCATGCTTTTTCGTTTCAAACTCATATGAAGGTTAAGCGAAATATTCCAGTTATTTACGCAAAACTGATCAACATCGGAAAGTTTCCGAGCCGTTTAAAGTATTTTTAACTGAAACCTAAATTAAACATCTCTCTTTTCACATTTTTTTTTTACTTTTTACAGCATATTTAGCCATTCTTCTATTCACCAGGCCCGGTATGGCAAGGTGGATTAAGGCGTTCGACGCATAATCTGAGAATCGCGGGCTCAAATCCCTGTCACACACATACATAATTACGGCAGGTGTTTAGGTATAAGATTAATGTTTCTTCCGAAACATTAGTCCCCTGGGGTGCTCAAAGACTAAACAGTCCTCCTTCAACCCCGCACATGGTAGGAATTTGGAAAATAATTAAGTGAATGGATAATAAGGATAGACAGATTGATGGGTGTGATTTTATTCGTGTACATGTTTGTCTGATAGGCGTGGTGGGCAACAAAGCGAAGGCAAATAAAACCTTCTCCAGGAAGAGGCGAGGAAAGACGACGAAAAGCAGGCAGGATAAAACATCAACAACACACAAACTGGCCAATTCAGTGCCGGCATGGATCGATGGATCAAAGTGCCTGAGATTTAGGAGTGGGGGGAAACGGGAGTACCCCGAGAAAACCCACTTTCACGACCTGGTCGCCAAATGATCCACCCAGATCGTGCCCGAAAATAGATGTGAGGAAAGAAAGTCTGGGTTAATAATCATGAAAAAAAAAAACAATGAGAGGCAAAGCTTAGTTTAAGGTGACACTGTCGAATTAGCTAGGTCGGTGTGAAACATGCGCCTTACTCCTTGAAACATATTTAACCGTTGAGATGCAGATAGAATCTCAGGTGGAATCGCAGGTGATGCTCCTTGGCTTGGCTGTTCTACAGTGGTCTGGATGGATGGATGTCTTCCCTTAATCTGAGTTTGTGATGTCTTGGTCTTTGTAGATTTGGATTCTGTTTCAACTGAAGCGTTTTTAGTTGCAGGTCGCATGGTTTGTATCTGGATAGAAGTAGTGGAACTTGGAATGAGAGGTGTGGTCTGGCAAGATTTGTTGTTTGTCTTCTCAGGCTCAGTACGGTTTAGCTGAGAGCGGTCGAAAAGCGGATTAGCTGATTCCGTTGGTTGTGAAACATACTCTGGTTCTTTGGGTGTTCTTGGATTGACTGGGCAATGAAAAATATGATAATAACAACCATTACGTAGAATGGCATCGACAACATGTTTGGTTGTGGTTACTGTTTTCATGAAGCTGGTTGGTTGTCTGGTGGATTTTGAGAAGATACGATGCACGGTGTGTATCTCAGAATTTGTCTGGCTTTCGATGGCGTTTTTATTTCGCTTGGGTGTATGGAAGGGTGTATTCCTCTCAGGAAAACAGAGAAAAGGCTTGTCGGGTTTTTTTGTCGGAGAGCATCTGATGTTAATTTGAGTGTTCCTCGGTTCACAAAAGTATGAAAAGTCAGCAGGAGTTGACGGCTGGAGAAGAATACCTCCTCGGCGAAGGATCCGTGTTCTAGATAGGTCTATGGAAGCGCCAGGCTTAGCTAAGTCGATAAACGTAGCTATTTGTAGAGGCGAAAGGTGGGTGATTGACCGTCGACGACTACCGGCAGGACAGAAGGCGTGATTGACATAGCAGGTCCAGGTAACGAGAACGTCATGCTGGTAAGGCAGAGGGAGAGAAAACACACGTCTTACTTGCTCGGGGTCAAGGGTGACTAGTCAACTGTCATCCCTGTCACACATGCTCGCCCTTTTAGCCGTAGGTGCGTTATAATGTGATAGTCAATCCCACTATTCGTTGGTAAAAGAGTAGTCCAAGAGTTGGCGGTGCTTGGTGATGACTAGCTGCCTTCCCTCTAGCCTTACACTGCTAAATTAGGGACGGCTAGCACAGATAGCCTTCGAGTAGCTTTGTGCGAAATTCAAAAACAAACAAACAAACAAATTAAAAAGATTATACACATGCAGGAAAGAAATTAGCAGAAGTGATATAAGCACGTGGTTGACAGGTGTCAAGTGTTTTGCATATCAGTGAAAGGACATGTCAGCATAAAGGTATATTTATGATTGAGTAGAACATTTGTAGATTTGTGAAAGTAAAGCCATAAGTGTTAAAGCTTTTATGGCATATAACAAGAAGTGTTGTGTGCACGTTGCCAATAAGTAAATATTTTAATCTGACATGTGTTATTTTTTATCGAGTTTGGTACAAAGAACACTAGGATATCTTGTTTTAAAAGTAAAGGTATACATAAAAATATACATGGGGGTAGCGACAGAATTATAGTAAAAGGGGGTTCTAAACCTTTTAGATTGCAACTATTAAATTATGTATACATATAAACTCGCTCGAGTAAACTTCTAATTATTAAAAATTGCATATTCCATTCATTTGAATGCAAAATTTCTAACAAATATTAATCTGAATTTCCAGTTTTTTATGTCTTAATGAGGAGTAAGTTCCTAATAAATACCTAGTACATCCATGCTATAAATTAGCCATTATGCAAATGTTTTTCAAAGTGGGCGGTACGTACGGTAATACAACTTTTCATATGCATCAAAAAATTAAGATGAGGATCTTTTACAAACAGTCCCCCGCTGGAACATCGATAAGTTCACGGATTTACAACGCTAAAATCAGGGGTCCGATTACCCCTCAGTTGACTCAGCAGACAGTCGGAAGTGCCTTTACTATATGAAAACACACGCCTCTACGAACAACACATATGGGTTTTCATACACTGTTGACACAAAACACATTATAAAGTTCATCACATAAAGTTTGTTTGTTTCAAGCTATCTACTGTGCCCTCTGCGGGGAATCGAAACTCAAATTTTAGTGTTGTAAGTCCATGAACTTACCACTGTCCGCCAGGGGGCAGTATAGTAAGCACGAGGATTAATTATTTTGATTGTTTAGAAATAAGCACAAAGCTACAGATCTGTTATCTGCTCATCACGGGTATCGAAACCCGTGTTCTAGCGGGGCGTTTTGTGTTTTAACTTATATCGGTGCAAGTCTGCAGACATAAGCATGAGGACAGTGTTTCAAATGAAATGTCACAAAATCTATAAATCAGTTAATGTTGTGATAACAGCAGTACCCGACAGATGCCTTACTTTCGTCTTTTATTACCAAAGAGAATAGACTAAACTTATCAGTAGATGTTGGTTTATTTTTAATATGGAAAAAGTTATTCACGCTTTACAAGAAAAACGGATTTTTTTTTTTCAGTGGACTATTATCAATATCCGGGTCTTTTAATTTCGATTTATAGCTTATTGAAACTTTAAATGGAGCTAACAGTTTAAACAGTAGGATTTAATAAGTTCAGGTGGTTTTAAATTTAGAAAAACAACAACGACTGCTAATCTGATATTATAAACAATGCATGCTTTTGAAGTAGAAATCTTAATGTTGTGGTCGTGTTAACACTACGAGGTATGTTCACAACCTCGCTTAAGCAATCTGGATTTTAGTTGAAGTGTTCGTCGAGTTAAGTCTTGTCATTTATGTGTTAAGCAATATAACTCATTTCTTTGGCGTATTTTGACTTCATTCAGACAAGAAAAGAAAACATTAACTGTAATTTTCATTCCATGTTCCACGAGCCATGATGGAGAACCTTAATTGTAATCTTTATCCTTTGTTCCTTGAATAATGATGAAGAACCTTAACTGTAGACTTCGTTCTTTGTTCCATGAATCGTGATGGAGAACCTTAATTGTAGTCTTCGCCTTTTAATCCCTGAAACGTGATGGAGAACCTTAACTGCAGGGTGGTTGGTTTGGCGTTTTATGACTATCTGCGCCAAACATCCGGTTAAAAGTTAAAATTAAAGTAAAATTATCAATATTTGTAAAGAGGAATCAAGGTTAAACAAAATAAAGTTTTATTTTTGAATTAAAAACATAAATATCATGAAATCAAATTTTTATAACCAGTAATTACAGCAATGTTATCCAAGGACACACCCAATCCATCCAGCTGCGCTTAGATACCAAGCCAGAAAAAACAACGGCAGATCGTTGCATGGTCCACTGAAGAAGGAAAAATACAACCTCAGATGGGATGCTGTGGTAAGGATTAAAGTTTCGAAGCATACAGTTAAAACAGTTGCAACGGCGGAGGTGTAAAGGAGGTTCACGAAACTGTGTACTAGCTTTGGACTGAGGAAGTGCAGAAAGCCCCAGTGCAGAGCTTAAGTCACTGATAAATGAATGGGGTGCAACATCTTCAAAGCTAAGATCCTGGCAGAGCCATAGATCAGTAATCCATAGTCTAGTTTGATCGAATAAGTGCACAATATATTTTTATCATAGAGCATCTATCTGCTCCCCAAGTGGTGAGTACACGAAGTATTTTCAGTACTCTTGTACATTTGACTTGTAACTGCTTGATGTGTGGTATAAATGTCAGCTTACACTCAAGCCCCAAGAACTTTCTCTCGGGGACCATGGGTAGCACCGATACGGAATTAAGGATCGGGGTGAATGCCCCATTGGCAGCAAAAGTACATGCAAATTGTTTTAGAAAGAGAAATAGAGTTTGCTGTGGTCCACTTTAGTAAACGATAGAGGGCAATCTGTAGCTGCTACTCAATATACCTCATTTTCGACGACTGACGAGATGTAAAACTCGTCAACATAGAGCCCGTTTGAAACAGTAAGAGGGAGTTGTTCAGTGATGGCATTAATCTTTATACTGAAAAGTGTCATACTCAAAACACAGCCCTGAGGAACTCCAAGTTCCTGTAGTAAAGAAAGGGAAAGTGTCCAACCTACACAAACTTGGACTCGCCTGTCTATTAAAAAAGTTTTAAAAATGAGCAAATGACCACGTAATTCATATAAGTGGGTGACCTCCATATGATAAGTCTTTTCAGGGTCAAAGAACTTTGATACAAGATGTTGTCATTTTAAAAAGGCTTCTCTAATTGACGTTTCAAATCGAATCACGTGACACATGGTGTAGCATTGTCGTCAGAACCTACATTGGGTGGGCGAGAGGAGGTTTATGATTCAAGGAACCCAACAAAATGAGCATTAACCATCCTCTCTAAGGTCTTGCACAGACGGCTCGTCAAAGCAACTGGACGGTAGTTTGAAGGAATCTTGTGATCCTTCTCAAGCTTAGAGAAAGGTAGGACAATAGCCTGGCGCCAGGCATCAGGAAAAACATTCTTCTGTCAGATCCGGTTAAAACAATCAGAAGAATAGCTGAAGAAACAGGAGGTACATGGCGCAGCATCTCGTTGTGTATATAATCTGGTCCGACAAATGTACTGCCAGATCGATGAACGGTCAGAGTTCCACTAATATAAAACGACAATTATAGTCATAGAAACAATCAGCTTGAAAGGAAAGAGGTGATCGATCTGCTCGAGTCTTGATGACTAAGAAGGTAGAGGATGAAGCAGAAGTGCCAAATACCCAGCAAAAACTTTCACCTGAAGCATCGGCGATGCTCCGGGTATCAGCTACTTCCTGACCATCAGAGATCAAAATCGAGAAGGGGACAGAATTATATTGTCCACTGACATTTCGAATTTTGTCCCATATGACAGGTGGTTAAAGAGATACTGGTTGTAAACTTAATTCAAGTTCCTTCTGGTTTTGAAGTCTTACCCGCCGAGCACGTGCACGGGCCTGTTGGAATGCAATGCGGTGCGAGAGTGTCAGCTACCTACAAAAAGTATTCCAGGCCCGTTTTTTAGTCTTCCATGCTACGTGTAAACAGGATTCCACCACGGGCGGGGGTTTCGTGGAAATTGTGTCGAGGTTTTAGGGATACATTGAGCAGCTGCCTGTACAATGTAGCCAGTTACTGCTGCCGCGCAGTCGTCTATTGATGGCTTACAGACGATGGCAGGATCAAGTTCTTTGAGAGCAGTGAAAAAGAACCACTTGGCTTAATCCAGCTTCCATCAGGGAATGCAGGTCAAGTGAATTCGACCACGGCCAGTTTCTCTCAAAAGTTATTGGAAAATAATCACTGTCTCGTACATTATTGGCAACCCTCTATGAAAAGTGGGAGAATAGTGAAGGGGAGCAAACTGAGAAATCAATAGCAGTAAAGGACTGACTGGGTGCATGAAAATAAGTATAAGAACCAGTATTAAAAAGAGAAAGGTTGTGATCTGAGAGTATATGCTTTATGAAGTAAGACCCCTGATTAATATCAGTATCTCTTCAGGGTAAATTATGTTCATTAAAGTCCCTTAACTGATGGCAACTGTTCAACGAGAGCATCAAGGTCTCACTGATTATGGGCCTCTTAAGCATACAGGTAGAGAGAACAAACAGTAATGGTACGGCCTGAGGAAACACGGATGGCTATGGCCCCCAAAGGTGTGTCCAAGGGTGAGCACATTCTGATCGACAAACAGTGCCACCCCTCCATGCACTCGTTCATCGCACAGCTTTTTATTTCTGCATAAAGAAAACTGACGAAAGGAGTCGAATCGGCAGGTTTCAGAAATGTTTTCTGTAAGGAAAGACATACAGGATGGTAGGAAGCAATCAATGCTTTGATGTCATCTAAATTAGAACGTAGACTTCGACAGTTCCATTGTGTCAAAGTAGCCATTTTTATTTATGCTTAGACGAATTGGGTAGAGAATCTTTTTTTAGATACTCCTTTCTATTTATTTTCTTTTTTCGAGGGAGGTTTGTCGACTACCATGTGTAATATAAGAAAATGAGGTACAGGTGTTACAAATGTTGAAAATTACTGTTCAGAATCTTCAAGACGTGGTCGTTTACCAATAACCTGTTTTTTATTATTTTGTTTAAGTTTTAATTTTGGGGATTCATAACAAAAAAGAATGTTTCGGCACCAACTGACTCCACCCACCATGAAGCCCTACGAAGGAATGCACTACATTGCCAAACGAGGACACTGTAGCAACGCCAGGGTTTTGTGAGCACTATACTCAAACACCAGCTTTAGATACAATGTCCACAATACCCGTTTATAACATCCAACACTGGTAATTGGTTTACTCTAGCCTAAGTGGACCAGCTGATTGACCCTAGGGGGCCACCCCAAGTTTGCCCGTCTACAGGAATTCAAAGCCAAAGTGGTGTGTTAGGGTTGGAGCCCTGAACCACCAGGATCCTCTCCTCTCCTTCCCGGGTCACCAAGAACAGCAAACACGTAGGTGAATGTTTAGATCCCAGAAGAGGTAAATTGAAAGAACAGAACCTTCCCTGGGAGGTTCCCTCACCACGTACAGGAATCCATACTGAGAGGAACCTTAATTGTAGTCTTTGTCCTTTGTTCCCTGAATCGCGATGGAGAATTATAATTCAGTCTTCATCCTTTGTTTCACGAACCGAGCAAAAATCAAACCATGTTTACTAAAGTAATTAGTTTGATGTTCCTTTTATTCCTGGGTATATCGTTATTCTTACTGTTTATAGCATGCGCTTGTATATGAAAGATGAAAGTAAATTATATATTTTATATAGAACTGTCGAATACATTAAAATTAATAGTTTTCGGTAGGCGAGAGGTAAGCTTAAGAAGTTATACCCTGAAACTCGGGACTCGATTCCCTTGGAGATCGCAGCAAAAGGGACTCATTTCATAGCTTTGCGCTTAGCGACAAATAAACAAGACAAGGTGAGGGGCATTTTACATAAAAAACGTGGAATATGTGGTGAATCAAAAATTATGTAGAAATTAATTATTGTAACAAATAACAGAAACTGGTACTGTCCAACATCGACATTTTTCTTAGAAAAAGTGTATTTCAGTGCTTCTAATAGATAAAAAGATTGGCTCGATTTTCATCTTAATTTATTGTTTTAAACATAGCAAACACTTTTTTTATTCATTTTTATCGGACATAAAGAAATGCGTTAAACTGCTACGGTTGGTATCAAATTCTAGCTGAACAAAAACGTGTAGAGTACTGGATTATTAGGTAAGGGAAGAAATTAAAAAGTGAGATTTAAACAAAATTTTCTTTAAAAACTACAGGAAACTTATGTACTCCAACGAGCGGACGCAACGACTAGCACGTGCTATACCAGAGAAACAGTGGCTACGTGGAAACCGTTCAATGGACAGTACACTTTGCACTCATCAGATTTGAAACTCACGGATATTAAGAATTTTAAAGGAAGAAAGTTAAAAGTTGGCTGTGTACACGTGAGTTCGAATTTCATATTGAAGCATACGATGTATTTTAAATATACGGAGCATGAAAAAACTTGACAATGCGAAATACTTTAAAGAAAAACTTTATATAAATCACAAAGGTCATTTTTAATTCAAATTAACTTTGTGCGTGTATTTAATATCAGTTCAAACCAAAGTGTAGTTCTGTGATGTGTGAAGTTAGCTAGGACACATTGTACTAGCTTTCTTCCAACAGTCTACTAACAATCAACGAAAGAATTACTTTAAATATTATTTGCAATTCGAACATTTAGAGTCCTTTACAACGTGAATTTCTAAACACCCCTAAGAAAGTGCCAAAACGGCCATAGTAAGTATATAACATTATTACTATATTCACAGGTTTTGTATTATTGTGTGTTTTTTCTTCATTTGTTAAACTAATTCCCCATTTTTGGTGAAAAGTCTAAGTATTTTCAATTTTTGAAAAATCCACACACATAACCTATAATAACAAGAGTTACAGAAACAAATGTTCCTTGAATCTCCAATCGTGCCCTGTTTGTTGGCAGTGATTATGTATTGTTCTAAACTACTACGATATCCACTGTAACAAGCTTCTCTGAAGGATGGTGGATCCCATTCCAAAAGTTGCACTGGGAAACTTGACCAATATAACTTACCTGTTTGTTTCTCGTAGAAAGTAACATTAGAGTATTTTTAGTGTCTATCGAGGATTAACAAGCCTTAGATTTTAGCTTTGTAAGTCTGTAAACCTACCTCTGTTATGCAGGGATATATTGACAAGTGTGAGCTATAACGTGATTTCGGAAATTCTAGTTTCATCTTTTTATGAAAACAGACCTTGATTTCGATAGGTCGCTGGAAGCTTGTGAACTTTTGCCCTTTGCAAGTTCGAATTATTGCTTATAATCTGATTAATAGTACCACAGTGACCTTTTATTCGGGAATGGTCTCTTTTATAATAATAGTCCCAATATATTGTGGATCAGAATATTGCTCTGGGTTACTTTTGGATGTGAAAGCATTACATTGTGTCAGATAGTAAACGCGTGGTCTGTACAGCTGTGACAAATGGCTATTGTATTACCACAAGTAACTCTTTCTTGTATGTACATAATATGTATTTTAAGAAATAATCCTTTTATCTAAATGTTAACCATCCAGTCTTCCTGAATTTTTTATCATATAATCTAATAAAAGTACTTAAGTATGGGTTAGTAAATAGAGAAAAACAAATCAGTGTGTGTGCATTTGGATTTTTGCTGCTCTCCAAGTTATTTGTTTTCACTGATGTAATTGCAGGTTTTCCCATTTTTTATGCTCGACGTTAAAGAAGGGAAAGTGGAAGGAACCGGTGGAATCGAATTCCATTTACTCAAGACAATGGCTCAATATCTGAATTTTAAGTACGTTTGTAAAGTAATCTCAAACTATTAACGTCCAATGTTATTAGTGGCACTTAGTAAAGTAAAAGCAACATATAATTTGTTTGGTTTGTTTTGAATTTCGCGCAAAGCTACACGAAGGCTACGCTAGCCGTCCTAATTTAGCAGTGTAAGACTTGAGGGAAGGCAGCTAGTCATCACCACCCACCGCCAACTCTTGAGTTACTCTTTTACCAACGAATAGTGGGATTGACCGTCACGTTATAATACCCCCACGGCTGAAAGGGCGAGCATGTTTGGCGCGACCGGGATGTGAACCTGCAACCCTCAGATTACGAGTCGCACTCCTTAACACGTTTGGCCATGCCGGGCCCTTTAATTTTGTAGTGTAAAACTATAGGGAAGGCAGCAAGTCATCACCACCCACTGCCAACTATTGGACTACTCTTTTAGCAACGAATAGTAAGATTGACCGTCACGTTATAATGCCCCCTCGGCTGAAAGGGCGAGCATGTTTGGTGTAACGGGGAGCTAAACTCGCGACCCTCGGACTACGAATCGAGTGCCTTAACAACCTGGCCATGTCGAACCTGCAATATATATTGTCTGAAAGTCTACTAAAATGTTAAACATACAAGTTATACATTCTTCACAGTTTAGACACCACAGCTTATAATTATAAGTTGGTTTACTCAAAAATACTGAGTTAGCATTAACAACCACATCTGAATAAGAAAAACGCTGAGTCATTCAAAACAAAGTCATCGTTTCACATTACATTGCAAAAGTTTTCCCCCCAGTGATACAGCAGCATGTCTGCGGACTAACAACCTTAAAAATCGGGTTTCAATAGCTGTGGTGAGCAGAGCACAGATGGTCCATTATGTAGTTTTGTGCTTAACTTCAAACAAACAAACTTTTAGGCACGTCATGGCCAGGCGATTAGAGCGTTCAACTCACAATCGAATCGCGGATTCAAATCCCATTCTCACCAAACATGCTCGCTCTTTTAGACCTGTAGAGCGGTTACAGTAAATTATTTGTTGGTAAAAGAGTAGCCTTAGAATTGACGAGTGGTGGTGATGAATAACTGCTTTTCTTCTATTCTTTCACCACTAAACTAGGGACTGCTAGCGCCGGTAACTCTCACGTATCAGTGCGCGAAATTCAAGACAAGTCAAACCAATCTCACTTTACATTGTTAGCTTGATGAATCAAGGTACCTTAATCTTTAAACACCCGTTAACTTGGTGATCTTATTGCCTTATTCTTCACATACATTAGGGTTATTTTGATAAATTCTGGCATTTGAAAGCTGGTAAAGCTACAAGTCAGAGTTCGGTTCGTGTATTGGTCATTTCGTAATTTATGCTTAAACAATGACGACACAGTTTATCTATTCATTCGTCTAGCAGTAATAAATGAAAGGTTTCAGTTGTATTTGTCTCAAATGAACTTGATGATTTCAGGTTTGAACTGGTAACCCCAGCAGACCGACACTGGGGCTCAAAGATGTCGAACGGAACCTGGACTGGAATGATTGGCTTAGTACACAGAAAGGTGAAATACTGATTGTAACAAACCATGCACAATTACATTTGTGAGCTATACGTGTGCTCATTAAACTGGACAAAATACATATTTATAAACAATCTTTTTAATGTCCATCGAAAGTGGTTAGGCAATAAAAAATATTAGAACTTAAAGTAGGAAACTACTCTTTCACTGTGCTTCAGGTAACAACCAATAATTATTTCTATTTTTCATGTGGTTGGCTATTAAATGGTTGTCCTATTCCATTTCACTTATCTGCTTCTAGAGAAAAATTCAATTTTACTATATCTTAACTTTATTATATTGCTTCTAAACTAACGTTATCATTAATTCATTTTATAAAGTTTTGGAAAAGGAAAGCATTCGTGTTCTTTCTTTCACGTTTTTCGCAGCGTATTTGTGTATTTACATATGTATAGTATAATTATTTAACTTACATCTTTCATGGTCTTAGATACTCCTATTTTAATTTTAACGCTTTCAAATGTATATAATGATATATATTAAATGATTTTCCTCTTACCTTTATATTTGTGTCCACACTAAAATTATATATATATACACACACACACATATATATATATATATATTCTGGCTTGAAGTAGGGATCTCATTCATTTGTTTCTGGAGAAAGAATGTCAGAGAAAAAATATTGTGTTACTTTCAACTTTTGAAAGGCACATAATGCAATATTGTTGGTGTTAATGACTCAGCAAAGACTCATGACCGACTAACCGAAGCTGTAACTAGTAAAGTTGGCAGCTGAGTGAGAAATTGAGCCATAAGTAAGTTACCTTCGAAGAAATATTCATTTGTCGAAACTGCTAGAATTTCACTGAGCTTCATTCATTTTGATTTAGTACTTTTCTTTTATCCTACGCGTTTCTTACTATGTTTGTTATTAAACAAAAAGCTACACAGTATACTATCTCCATTTTGGCCACTGTAATATTAAAACACTATTTTGAGCAATACGAGCACTAACACTTAGTGCCAAACCACTGTGGGGGTGGAGTCGGATAGGTAACATCAATGATTTTCCAGTGTAGGGTTTGTTTGCTTTGAATTTCCCGCAAAGTTACCCGAAGTGTTTCTGTAAAAAAATGGTGGCTCATGTTTGTTATAATTCACTTAAAACAGCATAAATACAGAAAAACTTATAGCAGGAATGGGCCAGATGTGTAAAATGTACTTTAAAAATTAAAATCTCAGACTCTTCAAACAGTATACAAACAAAACTTTATAAGCAAGCACCTTGTAGACAGCATTGAGTATTAAACAAACCATCTGTAGAGTAGCAAACCACCAAAACACTAGAGTAAAACAAGTCTTCTACAAAACGACAAATTTGTCACTGTGACTGTCTTACCGACTAAGGTTGTTAAAAAGTCATCACTTTCTTTTGGCTTTACCTTATGCATATTTAAGTGCACATGACAGAATTATTCTACCATGGTCAAAAACCTTTGTTTTGTAACATATTTACTATCATACATTTATTTTAATATCGTTATTTCTTTCAGTTTAATATACATTTAGAAATGCATATAATGTATTTTATTAAATGGGCGTCGCGAAATTCTCGCCTATTCTCTAAAGTTGTAGAAGATTCTTGAGCGTAAGAATCAACATTGTACGATGTGAGTAAAAAAAATAATAGTAACTGCCAATATCATCGCCAGCAGAATTTTCGAGAATCTTGCTTAATGAGTATAAAAGGTAGCCATCCCAACACGCTGGGAAACAATTTATATCAGGGGTGGCAAAACTTGATTGACCTCAGAGCCACATACAATAAACTTTAAATGTTTTAGAGCCGGAAGACACAAACAAATATTACACACGTTTTTGTTGTTACATACATATTTGGTACCTAACTTTTATATAAATAAAACAATATTTATTCATGCATGTTGTTTGTGAACTGTTAATTTGTATTAGTTTCAATAATCAAAATGTACACATATATACCAAAATGTTTTCAAAATCCTGGCTAATTATTGTTTTAACTACATTGAGCGTATTTAATACTGAAATGAACTACGGTAACATCTAAGACAAATATGCAAATTTGCATTGCATTAACATTAAACGAGACCACCAAAAATAAAACGGATAAAACAGATATTTTAATGATATTCACTTGTCTTTGTAAATACTTGGTCAAAACACGGAGGAAAATATGTAAAACAATAAAATTAGAGATATTTTAATCAGAAACAACCTTACAAAATTTTAGTCTTATCGTAATATTTTTCTGACGTACACAGACATTGATACAATTATCAAGGTATTTATTGTTAGTGGAGGTTTTATGAGTTTTTTCCATCTTGGTCGCAAGTCGTTGAAATTCCGACTGATATGTTGTCAAGACTGTACGAATTAGCTCTGTCAGATTTTGATTTGTAAGGATTGCACAACGCTTCGACTTCCCTGTGTAATTTCATTACACAGTACAGTGATTCACACCAGTATGTTGTTATGAAAATTGAGATGAGTCGTAAAGTGGTTTTCTTCAGTTCAGGATATCTTATTTTTGGAACTTGCTTCCAAATCTCATTTGTAGAATGGGATTTATGGATCATATTTAGACCCAGGTCCTCGTGGAGTTCTATTAGTTTCATTTCCACAGCAGATGAATCTGTAAGCAGAGGTTCGATAATTGGACAATCATCACTGATCACATCAACCATACATGGATTTACAAGAAAGGCGAAGCAGGGCTTCAGCTTCTGCAAGTCCTCAAACCTGTCCAGGAAATCGTCAAGCAGTTTTTGTAATGTCTTTGTATTCTTCCGGTTTGGGGTCTTTTATTTCAGTATCAGGGAATGTATTTACTCTCCTTTTGAGATTGGAAAATTAATTGAAGTTTATTGACCATATATCTCTTTAAAAAAGTCTTATTTTATTCTGAAAGCTGAAAACTGTCTGAGTAAGATCAGAAACAATATTATCCTGCCCCTGGAGTGCTAAGTTGAGAGTTTGTAGACGATTCATTATATCAGTAAGGACCATTAGATCTTGTATCCATTCATCATTTCCCAGTTGAGAATAGAATATTTTATTTTCTTCAAGAAAAGCAATAATAGGCTCCAACAGATCCACAAACCTATTTAACACATTGCTGGTTGACAGCCGCCTCACAATCCAATAGAAAAAGGCATCACTGAGTTTATCTTCAAGCCCCAGTTCTTCAATAAAATTTTTAAAATGTCGATGGGTCTTCCTCCTTAAACGTAGGAAATATAAAATTAAAAAAAAAATTATAACATTTTCATACTTTGCTGCCAGGCGTTCATGATGAATAATGCAATGAACAGGGAGAAACTTTGAAAAGCTGGGATCACATTTCATATGTGCACTTATTCCTGCATTTTCCCCCACCATTACAGGTGCTGTTGCATCTGTTGCAACACTGAGTTCATCCATTGGATTGTCAGCATTTGTCAATGCTCTGTCAAGAGCATTTTAATGCCAACACCACTTAGAGCCACTAAGTCCAACATCTTTCCTTTCACAGTTACATCAGAGGAATCATAACGAAAAAATACCGCTAGTTGTGGGTTGTTTTGTATGTCTCTACATTCGTCAAGCGCTGAGCTGAATGCAAGGGAATTCTTTAAATCATTCTGCATTTTACATGCAACATCAGCACTGACCTGGGAGATACATCTCTCTGTAGTGTGGCGTGAAGCTGGTGTAGGTGCTATTAGTCGCTGAAGTTTTGTGTTATTTGGATCTAATACTACAATAACTTCAGCTATATTATTCTTAACAAATTCACCATCAGAATATGGGTGTTTAGCACGAGCAATATTCCATGATATAACAAAACTATCTTCAATCGTTGTATCTAATTCCTTACTGAACGCTGTTAAAAGTGTCTGCTGACTATGTAGTGACGATTTTAACACATTTAACTTGTTTTCTTGTAATTCTGATTTACGTGGATGATAACCAACACGCAACGTAACCAAACTATACAGCGCCCAGTATCACATTAATACTCCGCTAATTTCACTGCTAGCAACACAGCCACACACGCCACAATCACGCAATCGCAAGTCACGTCCACTAAAGCTGACATTGTCAGCATTGCCTTGTACGATTTATGATTCTCCAGCACAATTCCTCTGTAATCCTTGCTGATCCGAAATTTCTTTAATCCCTGAATCAAATCTAACATTAAAATTATGATTTAAATTCTTAAGTATCAAACAAAATGTTTCTGCGATTTGTTTCATAGTGGCGTTTCAAGTTACTGACTCTGTAATGACTGAGTAACATATTGCAGATAAGACACAAAGGTTTACCTTCTTTAATGGTGAATGCAAAGTCTGGCTTAAAATTTCTGTTTTCATCTTCATGCTTTCGCTTCTTGCAATTTGATGATGCCAACTTTCTTCACAAAATTTTCACAGACGCTTCTAAAATATTAGTGAAAAGAAACAACAAGCTCCAACACACGCAACGTCACGTCCACTAAAGCTAACATTGTCAGCATTGCCTTGTACGATTTATGATTCTCCAGCACAATTCCTCTGTAATTTTTGCTGATCCAAAATTTCTTTAATTCCTGACTCAAATGTATCATTAAAATTATGATTTAAATTCTTAAATATATTTACTCGCCATGAACATTAAACTTACGTTTTAATCCAGTGGACTTTCAGTTTATACCAAGTAAATAATTATAAAGGTTAATTTTTTTTATTTACCTTTTATATTAATTGTGATACAAAAAGGAGTTTAGCCAACATATTTCCGCAAGCCGCACATTATATGTCAGAGATCCGTGGTTTAGTCCCCCGGTTTATATCTCTGGTCTACTACGGTCAGTATACTATAAGCCTCTAAAGCTATAATTGTGACAAACGCTTATTAATAGGAAAACTACAGATATTTGATAGGAATGTTTATAGATTACGAACATTACAAACTTCAGTGAATTAGCTTCGGACGTTAGTGTTTTTACGAGGGCATTAAAAGTTTTCTTCTGGAAAAATTCACGTTTCAAAAAACTAGCTTCCACCCTGTCAAGTGAAATTTACCTGTGTATTAATATAGAATTAATTCGCTCCTCATGAACGGTTGATAAAATATTAAGCTCCAGACTAGAAAGAATAACTATTGTTCGTAAATCTGTAAAACTTTTGTATATAAATAATTTGTATGTAGTAAATATTTGAAATAACCGTAGTTATCAATTGTATTGTTGTTTATATATTAAATTATCACAGCAGTCGGTGTTTAAGACGTGAGTTTCCTATATGAGGACGAAAGCTTATCAAGCTTCAAAAAGCATACGAATTAGGGATGGGTGGAACGATGGCCACACTCACTTTCAAGTTGCACCGTTTCAACAACTACTAAGTATTGTAATATTAACCCTCCTACCTTGTTTCCTTACTTTGTGGTGCTACAGTTCCAGCTTCCCAATTTTTAATTAAAAGTTTTATACTTGTATTTGTATATTTCCGTACTATATAGAATACATAAAAATTATCTAAATGATTGTACTCGTAGTTTATTAAATAAATTTCGATGAAGTGACAAAAACGTTGACTCCTAATCAGCTCTACTACGTTTCTCAAACCTCATAAACCCCACAATGGCACAATGGTGTGTTGGCGGGATTGTAACTGGTTTCGATACCAGTGGTAGGCAGAGCACAGATAGCCCATTTTGTAGATTTGTTCTTAACTATAAACAAACCTTATTGATATAATTTCATTTTGCCTTATTTGACAGTTGATGAAAAATGGAAGTAAAATACTTTTGTTTTCCATAGCCAATTACTATATTTATTTACATATCTGTCGTCTTTGTATTTAATTATTAATGTTTCTTTAATTAATGTATGTTTAGAAATAGAAAATATAATAATTTAAAAACGGTGTTTCCACATCTAGCTATACGTCTGTTTAATCTCCAAGCTGAAGCGACCCGATTCTTTGTTTAACTATTCGCACCAGTTATCGAAGTTTACTTTACTGTCATCTTGTTAGCTTACTGGTTTTCTAGTTCCTGTGGTATTTTCGTGCGTACAAATTTCTCATAGAACAATCAGTTAGAGCCAATTTATTGAAGACTCAAAGAATATCGCGTCCCAGGATACGGGGCTGTCTCTCTTTGAACACTGACCGAGTTGGTCAACAAATATCGAAACAACATACAGGATATAGAACATGGCAATATTTATTTACAAAATAATCAAAGAATGAGCACAGTCACAAAAAATAAAAAATGTTTGCCATGGATGTGTTTAAATGACAAGAAAAGTGTGTAAACTCCTTGAATAGATTTCTCTAACCAGGCCAGTATGACCCCCACCGTAGGCTGAAAGAATATGAGGTGAAAATGTTAAAATAAAGAGTCATTAGTTTAAAATAAAAGAAAATCAGCAAATTTAGATAATCAGCTTGATAAATAACCGAATAACCTAATTTTAGTTTCGAAAAAAAGAACCGGACATTCAATACTAAAATAATATCATTAACCACAAAGCCAGATTGCACACGTCACACTCTTTGCGCACGCGACCTTCGTTCCACTGCCATTCACGTGAAAGGGTGGAGCATCATCCGGTCATTAGATACCAACAGAAGAGACAGCCAGCTGTTTATTTTGGAACATCACAAACTATTTTTCTGGCAGAAGAATGCAGTTAATGGCCAATTAACGAATTAGGTCCCAGACAGACCTTGGGTAATGCTGGATAGATATATTTACTTGAGTGACCTTCTGTGTTCAAACATAGCCGAAAGAAAAACAAAAGTTTCTACATATTTAAACATAAGCTAAGGAAGTGGCAACACGTGGTACCATCCTTTATCACAGTCATCTTGGGCTAATAAAGGATCCACTGGAGTTAGACTACGTAATGTAACATCATTGGCTGGAAGGAGAAATGACTGGAGGATATGGATTAAATATTTATTTACTCCTACGCTCGAACAGAACATACCATCAAACAAACTAACACTTAATTGAACGAGCATTATGCTTAAGCCTTTGGCATTCTTCAACATACAAGTTACAGAACAAAGATCTTAAAATCTGGGATAAAACCATTCAATAAGCTACAGTAAACACAATTATGACATTACCAGTAAAATTTCATGATCAACCTATTTTACTTATCTTTACCTTTTATATTTTTGTCAATAGATGTTTTCCTTTAATTTTGTAGTTTATGCAGTTAAATATATTATTATTTATGTTAAGTCTTTGACAAAGATTATCACCATTAAATTTTCATATAATCGATAAAATTTATAACAATATTTTATTTTTGTAAAGCGGTTATTTATGTGTGTTTAGCAGTATTTAACTAACATATCAGAAGTTCGATTATATTGAACTTACTTGTATGATTCTAGAGTTAAGTTATATTGCTATTTAACTTTCAAAGTTTTAAATGAGAAAATATTAATATTTGTATATATATTATCCCTAGATTTTCACCGCTTGTGGATTATTGATGCCAATGTTTATCTTCTGTTTTGCCTGCTTTAGGTTAAACAGAGGTCGAGTATGATATGTTAAAACGAGTTTCAATCCTGACCATCTTATTATAGTCTATTTGCCATATACAACCATGCTTTATCTGACGACTAAGCCGTTTGACGATAAAACTGAGACGTTAGTTTCATCAGAGTTCTCCAGAGAAAGCCTGTCATGTCTAAAGCACATTACCGCTACCTGCTTACTTACCATAATCCATCTGCTGTATGAGTATGAAGGTTTTTCCAGTGCCCATTTCAATAATTTGATCCTACAGAGGTCCATAGATATTGCATCCAGGACAATTTAGCGATATATCATCGTATAAAATAGCACATGAATATCTGTTTTGTGTACCACGTACTTGAGGTATGTGACCAAACATGTCTAATAGCAAGTTGTGTACATGCAAGTTATGTACGTTTCCAAGCGGAGATCCCTCTTCTTTACATTGTGTACCATTTCCTTTTGTCACGGACCTTCTTGTTCATAGATATTAATTTGTTACAAAATGACACACTGTACTTGCCATAGCTTCAGGACTTGTTACAGTTTTGTTTCTGGATGGCTTTAGTTCTTCAAGTTTATTCATATTCTTTTATTTACGAATGTCATTAAGTACAAGACATATTCCCATCTTGGAAATATTAACTCTTCTATCTGAGCACATCCGTATGATCCCAGTGCAAGAGTATGTTGTATCGAACAAGTCTGCTACACACCTTTCCCAAAAATAATAAATTCTTTGTGGCATTACACAGTTTATGAAAACGCAAAACAATGTCAAAATGTAGTTATGATACATTCCATTCCCCTGTGACTTTATATAGGTTATGGTTGTCACAAAGCTTGCTGTTTTATATATTCAAAATCGCTTTAATGTAATGTACTCAACCCTAATGTATTACCATATGAGCAGCCCGGCATAGCTGGGTAATTAAGGCGCTCGACTTGTAATTTGGGAGTCGCGGGTTCGAATCCCAGTCCCACCAGACATGTTCGCCCTTTGAGCCTTATAAACGTTATAATGTTACAATCAATCCCACTATTTGTTGGTAAAAGCGTAGCATAAGAGTTGGCGATGGGTGATGATGACTAGCTGCCTTCTCTCTAGTCTTACATTGATAAATTAAGAACGGTTAGCGCAGATAGCCCTCGTGTAGCTTTGCGCGAAATTAAAAAACAAAACAAAAAACTTTACTCCATGGGATTCATTACTATAAGTATTTAACCTGTATTTGTCAATATACTTAATAGAAATAATATTGTGAAACAGTCGATACATATTAACAGTAAAAGACTATTTAATTTGATGTTGTTGTTGTTTTAATTAAGCACAAAGCTACACAATGGGCTATCTGTGCTCTGCCCACCACGGGTATCGAAACCCGGATTTTAGCGTGTAAGTCCGCAGACATACAGCTGAGCCACTGGGGGGCATTTAATTTGAAGGTCGTCGATAAATAAAAAGTTTTACTCATATATATTTAGAAATAATTATATAATTATTTAACCGCAATACACTCAGCCATTCCTACTAATATCCATGTATTGAGAAACAAACTATACGTCTATTCAGTATCCATGTGTATAGAAATAAGTGATAAGATTACTTGTCGTTAGATATAAATGTGTCTCTCTGTTCAACCTTATCTTTATAGACACAGCCATATTAGAAATTTCTGTTAAACCTTGGTGCGTACATCCAAAGAAAACAAACAAGGTTTAATAT
Organism: Carcinoscorpius rotundicauda; assembly: GCA_011833715.1. Lineage (NCBI taxonomy): Eukaryota > Metazoa > Arthropoda > Merostomata > Xiphosura > Limulidae > Carcinoscorpius > Carcinoscorpius rotundicauda. The sequence continues at coordinate 22,365,642 of CM022400.1, forward strand.
TCTACCCCTATCATAAATTCTTTGCCGTAACAAGCCAAGAGTTCATCACGTGATATGAAACATTTTAAATATTGCTTTGGTCTCGCAAATCGCAGTTGTCAAGGTCTTTGTTACCCATGCGTGACGTTACAGCATAAATTTGTAAAAACACATTTTTTTTCCAACTCGGTGTAAAATAAATTATTCATTTGAACCTAATTACAAAAACATTTGCTCAATTCTAAACTATCATAACAACACGGATAAACTTTATTGATGGATGCGTGAGGGTAGGGTACAAGACAGATTATTCGATAACTGTCTCGTGAAAGTGGGTTTTCTCGGGCAACTCTCGTTTATTACAACATCAAAATCTTTAATGTAGGATATAGATTACCACCACCCTTAAACATGGTCATTCAAATTTATATTTAGATTAATGCTTACATTTACTGTCCTTTAACTTTCACCAATATCAAAAATATTTGGTGTCACTTATTCTGTTTTTGTGTGCAGAAAAAAATGTGTGTGTGTATTTATATATGTATACACATTTATACATTTACTCGCACACGCCTAGATGTTTGGTACTGTTTCTCGACACCGACAGTTATCTTTCCGTCATCCACAACGCACAGTAACGAAACAGCTCAAATCTTCAACAAGTTTAACTGAACTTCACGAGTAGGGCAAAAGAGAATGAAAATACTCTCGAACACCAAACAGGCTTGTAGCCCCGCCCCTTCCTCTAAGCTGAACACCTGTCGCGGTTTCTGTCTGTCGCACACGTACAACTACTCTTAGCAGCAGAACTTTGCGGAGGTCAATTATTTTGCAGCACTTTGAAAAAATGCTGATTTACTTCGTTCTCATTTTCAAATAACTTCCAACATCTGGCTACCATTTCAGGCAATTTTTTATGTTGAAGTTACACAGGTGCACACTTTAAACGTTTATTGGTAGGAGCACATGGTAATGGACTAAAATATTTTAGGAATTAAACAATTTCGAAATTTTAATGATTTGTTATTAATTCGTGAAATGATATCAAGCTCTTCAGTGAAATGTTAAACCTAAAAATGTTAATGTCGGTCCAGGGAATAGGTTAAATATACCATACGACGGCACCAATCAATCAGATTTTAGTGAAACTGCAAACAGAAGTTAGTAGGATTAAACGATTGTTGACTGGTAATTTCGGGCAACTGTTTATTGTTTTTCATCGACTTTTAACTGTTCTTCACGCTTGCTCAAACGCTCAACACACCATGAAAACCGATCCTTGCATTCATTGAGGCGATGAGTAAGTTAGTGCTGGCCCGGCATGGCCAGGCGTGTTATGGCGTGCTACTCGTAATCTGAGGGTCGCGGGTTTGCATCCCCGTCGCGTCAAACGTGCTCGCCCTTTCAGACGTAAGGGCGTTATAATGTGACGGTCAATCCCACTATTCGTTGGTAAAAGAGTAGCCCAAGAGTTGGCGGGGGGGGTGATGACTAGCTGCCTTCCCTCTAGTTTTACACTACTAAATTAGGGACCGCTAACGCAGATAGCCCTCGAGTAGTTTTGTGCGAAATTCAAAAAGACACAAACTAAGTTAGTGAAGTTCCCCAACATGGAACTCTGTTATTAAAATAATGGGTAATTACTTTATTGTCAGACGAGTAGTTTTGTTTCACAACATGTTTATGCAGACTTAGAAGTGTGAAATATTAACAGATATGTTACTTGACTACATTCTGTAATAGCACACCATCAATGTTACCAATGGTGAATTCAACAACCATTTATCTTCATAAGACCATGGTATTCGTCTTTACAGTTAATAACTTCTGATCGTTAGCGCATTTATGTTGCAGTTTAGTATGGGACGAATTCATTACATTATCAACTGTAAATGATGGCGTTACGACAAAAGACAGAATGTTAAAATAAATGGAAGGCATTCAGACCGTGTGACAACTTAAACAGTGGATATTAGAACGGGTAATAACCACTGGTGTTCGTACTCAATAACAAACATATGTTGCAAAGTGCAATTTCAGTTTTAGACTGTATTACTTATTAGTGCATCTTGGTTAATAACAGTAAATGTTGTCAAAAGAAACATTTAAATGAATTTACGTTTTATAGAAGAGCTGAAGAAAACTGATCAATCATTAAACTGTTGTTTTCCGTTAGTCATGGTATGAGATTTGTTAATCGGTGTTTTTATTTGTTTATTTTAATATATACCAAAGCCACAATGGACAGCTGATATGTCTACCACAAGGACTGATTAGTGTCAGAAAATAGACGAGAAGTTTCACCCTGAATGTAACCATACTTACTAAACAGCCAGGTCTGAAACCCCAAGGTTCAAACATGACCGTCTCTAACTTATAGCTGCTGACTAGAGGGGGAAGAGGGATAGTCAGCAATCCCCTTGACCCACACACCGTCTCTTAACTAGACAGCGATACCTGCTGGTCACTTTTATAGTATGACCACATCTAAAAGTTTGTTTGTTTTTAATTTCGAGCAAAGCTACACGAGGGCTATCTCGTGCTAGTCATCGTTAATTTAACAGTATAAGACGGAAGTTAGTCATTGCCACTCAACGCCAACTCTTGGGGTTACTCATTTACCGACAAATAGTGAGATTGAGCCTCGTGTTATACCCCATGAAAGGGCGAGCATGTTTGGTGTGGCGAGGATTCGAACTTGCGAACCTCAGATTGCGCCCTAACCACCTGGCCATGCCGGGCCTCGCATATAAAAGTGCAGACAGAGTTCAGCGCCATATACGAGACCGATTTTCGATCCTTCTGGAATGATAACCTTTGGGTTACCCTAACCCACTTACAGACAGACACATAGGGTATGAGATCTAAAAGGGCGGTTAGACACCCCTTTAAAAGCTGATTATTCTTCCAGTCTCTTCAGTCTCGTTACGGATATTTATTTTTCATGGAGGTAAGATGTGACCGATAAACCCTCAGACCCAACTTCCGACAAGCTGACCATACAAGTGTGTATGTTCGAATAACTTAAATATTAAGATTCACAATCAAACAAGGAACTTGCGAAAAATCTAAAGAGATAGATATTACTCAGCCACTAGTCCGGTGTCCTCACAGTGGACAGTATTTTCAGCCGTAAACCCAATAACACCTCTTAGCACAGCCTGTTTAGCAAATTTAATTTAAACCTAAATAACGTACTAAACACTGTGGCATTAACAGTCCTCGTACATAACGATGTATTTTAACATAAGTTTGGATTCCTTTTCAGGAGGCGGATTTTGCTATGAGCGAAATAAGCCGCACTTTTGAACGGGAAGCGGCCGTCGAATACACTGAGCCTCACATGCTGGACCCAGTCTTGTTCCTCACTCGCTCGCCTGGAGAGAAACCTCGAGCGTTTGTCATCTTACGGCCATTTACCGTCCAAGTACGTTTCAATTTATATCCTTAAGTCTTGCAATACGCTTACTTCTTAGAAATTCCACGTGCAAAACAATTGAATTGTTTCTTAAATAAATATAATGATCATGTTAAAAAAACTACACTGCAGTAGTTAATAACTGTCATAATGCCTCACGGAAATGAGATCCTAATTATCGGATTAAAATTATTACAATGGAAACTTCTACTCAAGCGAAATTAAAGTTTTGAAACGTTATAAATATATTTGAAATAAATCGTGGGTATTGAAATTTGAACTGTAAAACACTGTTTGTTTGGAAAAGTTGAAAGTTTAATAAATCGATAGCCTTTTGATCTTGAATGCTGATTTAGTCACATAAATATCTAATTTTTTTTTTCAAAGCGAAAGGGTGGAGAAAAATGAGTATTTACTTTTAATCGCGCTTGAATACTGTTTTCAATAAATAAAGTGTTGTTTCTTTTGCAGATATGGCTGTTGACTGCTGTAGCTGTTCTTGTATGCACTACTTTTCTCTATGGTCTCAGTCAACTTGCCATAACCATCAACAAAACTCGAGTCCAGATTGGACAACTAGGGTGGTATCTCTATGGAAGCTTGTTAATGCAAGGTGAAGTACCATGGAATTATTTCGAACACTATTTATATCTGATTTTAATGTCATATTCGAAAAGTAACCAAGATACTGTTAACTAGTTTCTTAATAAGGTTTGTTTCTGCGTTTACTGAATTTCGCGCAAATCTGCACGAGGGCTATCTGCGCTAGCCGTCCCTAATTTAGAAGTTTAAGACTAGAGGGAAGGCAGCTAGTCATAACCACCAACCGCCAAATCTTGGGCTACCCTTTTATCAACGAATAGGGAGATTAGCCGTCACATTTTTAAACCCCCACGGCTGAAAGGGAAAGCATGTTTGGTGTAACGGGGATTCGAACCCGCAACCCTCATATTTTGAATCAAGGACTCTAACCACCTGGCCATGCTGAGCCTTCTTCGTAAGGAGATATAAAAAAAAGTTGTAATGTAATTTATAATTGAAATAAAGCACGTTCTTTTCAGTTTGAGGTGATAAATGAAATACGTTATTCCTCAATTTGAGCCGATAAATGAAGCACATACTTTTCTAATTGAAGGTAATATATATACACGCCCCCACGCACAAATTTATTCGTTACTGGGGAAGAAACGAAACATTTTGAAATATTATTCACATTAAACCACTGAACTCCAGTGGTTTTTATATTTCCGAATGTGAGCCGAACGAATCCCAGTTTTTAGCGGGTTTGACGACGTATCCCTTTGAACATGTTGCAGCTATCAGATCGTTACATAAGTGAGAGTGAACTCCGTTATTCAGTTCGTATGGTAGGGCATGTTCGTTGGTTGGGTGTTTTATGGCGCAAAGCAATTAGGCTATCTGCGCCAAACATCCGGTAAATAGTTAAAATTAAAGTAAATTTAGTCAAATTCATAAGAGGAAATTCAGGTAGAACAAGTCAAAGTTTAATTTTTAAATTAAAAACATAAATGACATTAAAACCAATTCTTACATCAAGTTTACAGCGGCAAGGGAAAAACTACAGTGATACAAGTTGTAAAGGACTTTCTGTAGCATAACTGTGATCATCATAACTCACCAGGAAGACTAACAGGTATGTTCAAAAACCACCGTTAGGCACCTGAAGTCTTGGTTTCCAGTTATTTGACATTATGATCGTTTTCAGAAAGTAAAGTAATACAAGTTTTAAAAGACTTACAGCAAAATTATAACTCACTAGAACGACTAACGGGAAGTTCAAACAGCAGCGTTAGTCCTGAAGTTGGCCTTTCCAGTCCTGGTTTTGAGTTATTTGACGTTACGATCATTTTCTTATTTCAAATCGAACCAGGTGGACTTTGATTCTTAAAATGGAATCAAACTAAAAAAAAAGGTCTAACGTATAAATTAAAAAACGTAAATAGCATTTAAAAGATCAATGACCTTTAAAATACTAAAAAAACATTTCTAAGTTGGACAGTGTCACCATCACTAATAAAACTGTCTGACGTTACGGACAGACCTTGGGACAGAACATGTTTAAAATGATGCCGTCGTTGAGAGTCATAACGACGGCAAGAAAGTAAAATGTGGCTTATTGTGACCTGAGTGTTACACACGCAACACATTGGTGTTGTCCCAGATAAAAAAAACACGACGAGTTAAAAAACTGTGACCAGTTCGTAGTCTAGATAAAACAACTTTCTCTTTCCGATCCTTTCGGAAGCAAGTTGGTCAAAGTCCAATATAGAGTTTTATTTGGTAAAGCTTGTTTTCACGTTGCTCACTCCAAGTCGACTGCCTCCTGGCACGGAGCCAAACCTTGAATACAGGGAAATAGTTCACGTATGGAACTGGTACAGCAGTGCTATTCTTAGAGAAGACAGATTTAGCTGCAGTGTCGGCGAGCTCGTTCCCGCGTGAGCAGGTATCCAGAAAAGCTGGATAGAAGTAGATGTTAGAGAAATGTGCCAGTCAGTTTTGAATATCGCTGAAAACATGGTATCAACTAACGTGAAGCGATTCCAATGCCAGTAGAGAACTAGGCGAGTCAGTATAAATAGTGCAGTTTGAGTACTGTTTAGCTTCTATGTGATCCAGGGCAAGACAAATGGCGTACAGTACAGCAGTGAACACAAAAGCTGTAGAGGGAATTCCGCGCGCAACCACAGTACCACAACAAACCATGGTAGAGCCCACACAACAATCACCTGATTTCGAACCATCTGTATAAATAGGAAAGGAAGGATGGTTCGAAAGATGTTCAGCGAATAACAGACAGTATTACTAATCGGAAGTGTCTGATTTTCTCAGATGACTTAAATGTAGGTCACATTTGGGGACTGTAATAAGCCATGGTGGGATGGGCTGGCCAATGGATACAGCAATGTTATCCAATGCCAGACCCAATTCATCCAACTGCACCTAGATATGAAGGCCAAAAGAAGCAATGGTACATCATCTGTTCTGAAAAAGCATAGCCCACAGAAAAAGGAAAACACAACCCCAGATGTGATGCTTTGGTAAGAAACGATGTTTTGAACCATATAATAAAAACGGTTGCAAATGGCAGAGGTGCACAGAAGGTTCATGAGACTTTGTGTATACATGATGAACTGGAAAAGTGCAGAAAGCCCCAATGCAGAGCCGAAGTCCCTGATGATGAATGGAGTTCAGCATATTCAAGGCCAAGGTCCTGGTAAAGCCATAGAACAGTGATCCACACTCTAGTTTCAATCGAATAAAAGCGTGATATATTTTTATCACATCTCACTAAGTAGTGGAAGAGAGGGCACGGAGGATATCCGGTGCTCTTGTGCATTTGACCCGTAGCTGCTTTAAGTGTGGTATAAAGGTCAGCTTACGGTGAAAGATAAGCTTCAAAAACTTTGTCTCAGATACCACAGGCAGCACAACTTCACTGATACGGAGATCAGGATCGAGATAAATACCCTGTTGGTGGCAAAAGTGCATGCAAACAGTTTTAGAGAGAAGTTAAAGTCATTTGCTGTGGTCCGCTTCAGTAAACGATTAAGGGTAGTCTGTAGCTGCCACTCAATATACCTCATGTTCAATGACTGACATCAGATGTTAAAGTCGTCAAAATAGAGCCCGTTTGCAGTGATGGCATTGATTTTTATACTGAAAAGTGTGACACTCGAAACACAGCCCTGAGGGACTCCAAGTTCCTGTAGAAAAGAACGGGAAAGTGTCAAACCCACACAAACTTGGAATCTCCTGTCCATTAAAAAAATTCAATTCATATGGGAAAATGACCACATAATTCTATAAGTGGGGGTCTTGCAAAATGCCATATCTCCATGCAGTATCATAAGCCTTCTCAAGGTCAAAGAATTTTGATACAAGATGTTGTCCATTAGAGAAAGGCTTTTCTAATTGACGTTTCAAGTCGAATCAGGTGGTACATGGTGTAGCATTGTCATCGGAACCTACACTGAGGGGGCGAGAGGAGGTTTATGATTCAATAAATCAAACGAGATGAGCATTAACCATCCTCTCTAAGGTCTTACAGAGACGGCTCGTCAAAGGAATTAGGGATAGTTTAAAGGAATCTTAGGATCCTTCCCATGCTTAGAGATAGGTAGGACAATAGCCTGATGCCAGGCATCAGGAAAAACATTCTCCTGCCAGATCCAGTTAAAACAATCAGAAGAATAGCAAGAGAAACAGGAGATACATGATGTAGCATCTCATAGTGTATATGATTTGGTCCAACCAATGTACTGCCAGACCGATGAAGAACCAGTTTGAGTTCCAGCAGTGTAAAGGGACGATTATAGTCATAGAGACAATCAGCTCGAAAGGAAAGAGATGACTGCTCTGCCTGAGTTTTGATGGCTGAGAAGGTGAAGGAAGAAGTAGTGCTAGATGTTTGGCAAAAGCTTTCTTCTAAAGAATCGGTAATGCTATGCTCCAGGTATCAGCTACTTCCTGGCCATCAGAGAGCAAGATCGAGAAGGAGACAGAACCTTTTGAATATTGTCCCATATCACTTTGGAACTGGTGGTAGAAGATATGATGGTTTTAAACTTAATCAAAGACTCCTTCTGGCTTTGACGTCACACCCACAGAGCAGGTGCGTGGACCTGCTGGAAAGCAAGGCAGTGTGCGACACCTACGAAAAATATCCCAGGCTCGTTTTTGAGCCTTCCGTACCATGTAGCAGACAGGATTTTACAACAGACGAGGATATCGTGAAAAAACGTGTTGAGGTTTTAGAAATGCATTGAGCAGCTGCTTGCATAATACAGTCACTTACTGCTGCCACAGTATCGTCTATTATTGGCTTACAGATGATGCCAGGATCAAGTTCTATGGGAGCAGTGAAAGAGGGCCAGTTTGCCTAATCTAGCTTCCACCAGGGCACGCGGGTCAGGTGGCATCGACCATTGCCAGTCCTTCTCAAGATTATAGGGAATTGATTACTGGCTTGTGGATTATTGTCAACCCTCCATGAAATGTTGGAGAATAGTGAAAGGGAGAAAATTGAGAAATCAATAGCAGTAAAGGACTGACTATGTGCATAAAATAAGTATAAGAACCAGTATTGAAAAGAGAAAGGTTGTGATCAGAGAGCATACACTCCACAAAGCGACCGCTCCCATCAATATCAGCTCTTTCTCAAAGAGGATTACGTCTATCAAAGTCCCCCAGGATTAAAAAGGGAGATGGCAACTGTTCAATGACAGCATCAAGATCTGATTGATCACAGGTCTTTTCAGGCAACAGGCAAAGAGAATAAACAGTGATGGTACGAACCAAAGAAACACGGATGATTATGGCCTTTAAGAGTGTGTTGAGTAGCAAAGACAGGGTAACCACATGTTGGTAAACCAGCAGAGCCATCAACTCCATGCACTCGTCCATTCCACAGCCAGTCATTTCTGCACAAAGGAAACTGCCGATAGGTGTCTGTATCGACAGGTTTCAGAAATGTTTCCTGAAAGGAAAGACATACAGGATGGTAGGAAGCAATCAATGCTTTGATATCATCCAAATTAGAACGTAAACCTTGACAGTTCCATAGTATCAAGGTGGCCATTTTTATTTATTTGTAGGCGAACTGGGTGGACCACCCTTCTGTTTGTGACCACGTTTTTTTTATTGTCTTTATTCAAGGGAGTTATGTTGACTTCCATAGATCCTGTCCTGAGTCGAATTGGCATGTTTTTGCTATTGGAAGAGGATTCAAGTGACTAAGAACGTGATCGAAGGATCGTTTTGCATCTTGAGGTGGGAGGAGATGATGTACCTGAGAAAATGCTTGTACCCAGAACCAAAGAAAATGGATCTTGGGGTTTACTGGAATTATGTTAGGAACAGAGATGGGTGTTAAAGTTGATACATCAACACTTTTAATCATGGAGGTCAAAAGGCTTTTCGTAGGGGTTGAGAATGATTCTTTTGGAGGCACAGAAAGATCTGTTTGCACTGTAGTAGTGGAATACAGTGCAGCAGCATATGTTCGAGATGAAGTGGTGGACAGCAACTTTCGAGCCTCTGGATAAGTAATGTTTCGAATCGTTTTTAAACGCTGCAACTCTTTTAATTCCAATTATTTAGGGCAAGAACGAAAGTAGGACGGGTGAGAACCATTTCAACTGGCGCATTGAGGGTCCGTTTCGCATTCATAGGTATCGTTGTCCTTGCTACTGCAACGAACACACGTCAATAAACCACGACATGACGTCTTTGAGTGACCGAACCTCTGACACTGGAAACATCGGAGAGCATTTGGAATGTACGGCCATACTCTGCAATTTAGATAGCCTGCCTTGATGGTGGCAGGTGGAGGTGGTGATGTAAATGTCAGAATAAGGATATTGATCGACATTGTAATTCCATCTTTGCGAGTGGAGATATGCCACATTGCAGAAATTCCTTGAGTATAGTAGCCAGCAAGAATCTGTGACTTGGGGATGTTCCTCAAATCCCTCTCAACAATAACTCCTTGTGACGAATTTAAAGTTGTATGAGTCGTAGCCTTAATAGGTATATTCCCAATCGCCTTTAAATGCAAGAGGAGTTCATTGTGTTGATATGTGAATGTTTCCTCCAATATGTCACCAGTGCGAATCTTCTTTACTGACTTTGGAGAACTAGTAAGTCCCTCTATTCCCTTATAAATGAAAAAGGGAATCATTTGCCCAAAAGAGATCTCTGAAAATGAATGCAATAAAAGAAAATTTAGTACAACATGTGTTATAGCTGTTGAAGATTGCTGCTTAGAATCTTCAAGACGTGGTCGTTTACCCATGGACTGGTTTTTCACTATTTTATTTAAATTTTTATTTATAGGATCCATAATAAAAAAGAATATTTCGGTGCCCACTGACGCCAACCACTATGGAACCATATGAGGGTACGCACTACAATGCCAAACAAGGACACTGCAGCAACTCCAGGGTTTCGTGAGCACTATACCCAGACACCAGCATCAGATACAATGTCCACAACACATCTTAAGAACATCCAACACTCATACTTAGTTGCCCCTAGTCCAGGTGTATCAGCAAATTGACCCTAGGGTATACTCCAAGTTTCCCCGTCTACAGAAATTCAAAGCAACACGTTGTTTGATGTTTAGATTCCAAAGGAGGTAAACTAAAAGAACAGAACTTTCCCTTCGAGCAGGGAGATAGCCAGAAATAGCCATTTGGGGAGAGGGGGTTAGTTTGAGTGTTTGATGCAAGCTGTGCAGGCGTGAAGCCATGCTATGGGGGTCCGGATGCATGCCTCCCAAGAAAGTTTTTAAAAAACATAAAATAAAGGCCTGAATTATGCATTCTGAACTTTTTGGTAAATTTCAAAATGGCACACTGAGATATTTGTCTTACTTTTTTAATCATAAATAAATATATAGGCCTATATATATAATATATAACTTGAAGTTATTAGGCCAAGCAAAGTAGGCCTACAGTCCTGTCATCAACATGTAAAATATACAGCCACCACTCAGGAGAGTGCAAAATATATGTATAGTGTCTATAATCTGTATTCAAATATAATGGAAGTGTATGTTCAGATTCCCTGGATTTCAAGAATTAACTTCACAAATAAACAGTGGGTGGCACCCTGGCAGGCTGGCAGCGCTATGGCACTAATCTAGTACTATTGACGCCATCTATAGTGAATCATTCACAATAGATGATGCCAATGGTACTCTGAATGTGACGTTTACAAAAAGAATATGACGTTCACAAACAAAAGTTGCGATAAACAATCATTCATTATGTCAAGCCTGAAAAAGCAAAAGGCAGTGCATGGGTTCTTTAAACCCATTCATGAGACTGGACCTGATTAATCTGCTGCAGCCAATCAGGTTGAATCCGAATTGTCAACTGAATTGTCAGAGTCATCACTGTGATTTTCTACCAGTGTTGCCACTACCACCTCAGGTCCAGTTTGGGACATTGGAAATTACATTTATGATAATGTCAGCATTGGTAAACAGGTAAGTCGACTCCTCGTTATGTTAATTTTGTATTAAAATCATGCAAACACTGCATTGTTGGTTTTCACAGTGGAGATGGCTTCTCTACAGTCAATATGCAAAAGGTGCTTTCTGCAGGTACTACTATCTTTTTGCTCCTGATGGTGCTGGTGTTGGAAGCCAGAAATTGGAACAACTAGTGAAATTTTCATCCACAAACTGGAAGTAGGCTGTTGAAGACTTCAAGGCACATGAATTAAAACAGTACCACCAAGACAGCAAAGAAAAAGCTAACAACTTTCTACAGATCGTAAACACGAGTTCATCTGTGCACTTGCAGCTTGATGCACCTTACAAGCAAGAAATTGAACAGAACCGGCAATATTTAATGTCTATTATTGATACTGAATTTCTGTGTGGGAGACAGGGTTTAGCTTTGAGGGAAAAATGATTCTGGTTCAATGTTTGTTAGTGAAACTGATGAGGAGCCCATCAATAATGATGGGAATTTTCGGGCAATTTTGCGCTATAGGGCAAAGGATGATGTCAAGCTTTTTGTAAGTCTTAAAAGTACAAAGAGTAATGCTGCGTATCTGAGTCTTCAAATTCAAAATGAAATCATCAATGTATGTAATACTCATGTTCTTGATGCTTTGGTCAACAGGGTTAATGATGCAAAGTGTTTCTCAATATTAGCTGATGAAACAACAGATATTTCAGACATTGAACAGTTTTTGCTGTGTTAGATATTTTCATGTCAATGACAACTCTGTTGCAATGAGAGAAGATGTTTTGCAATTTATACCTGTTTATGATGTGACAGGCAGAAACTTGGATGATGTTATCATAACCAATCTGACAAAATATGGTATTGACATGGCTTACCTGCGAGGACAAGGGTATGAGTGGGAAATTCAATGGTGTCCAGAGACACTTAACTGATAAATTCCCACTTGCACCCTACGTACACTACAATGCCCATTCCCTGAACTTGGCAATTTCTGATGCTTGTAAAGAAATTTCTATGCGAAATTGCATGGGAGTAATTTCTAGCATTGAAAACTTTCTCAATACACCCAAACGAAAGCACGTTTTGGCTCTTTTGGTGGAGAATAAAGCACCTACATCGAAAAAAAGTTTGAAAGCTCTCTGAACCACCCAGTGTGTTGAGAGGTATGACTCAATCATTGTCTTTCTAGAATTAATCCACGCAGTTGCAGATGCCCTTGAGACCATATTAGGTTGGCAAGACAGAGTCTGCCACGCAAGCCAATCAATTACTATGATCTATAACACAGCCAGAATTTATCAACACTCTACTGACCATTGCTAAATTGTTTTCCTTTAGTTTACCTCTGTGCAGCTTCCTGCAGCAACAGAACATCGATTTAGGTGCTGCGATGTATCACGTAGAAATAGTGGAAGATTTAATACGTTCACTCAAAAATAATACTGTGAATGAATTTAACAACATTTTCTGTGAGGCTCAAACTCTGTGTAGTGAGCTACAAATTGACATCATAATACCAAGGCAGGCTAGAAGAGAGATGTACTGTGCTAACCCACAAACTACTAGCCCTGAGGAGTACTTTCGTATTGTTGTATTTGTACCATTTGTTGTTCACTTTCTTTCACAAATATGTGACCGTCAGTACAATCACAAAACTCTCATTACAAACTTCATGTGTCTACTACCACCAGATCTACCACAGAACGGTCAATATATACAAGGCTGACACTGACAGCACTTCACTAGCTGCAGTAGGTAAACTTAGAGTTTGGTACAAATCACTTGCGAACAACAGAACAAAAAATGTCATAGATGCATGTGCAATGTGCAATGCAGAAATGTTCCCTGTCATTTCCAGACTGTTGAAAGTATTTTCCACGCTGCCTGTGTCAACGAGCTCAGTGGAGTGTTCGTTTTCAACCCTCAGAAGACTCAAAACGTATTTGAGAAATACCTCAACTGAAGATCTATTGAATGGCCTGGCCTCATTATACATTCACCGTGATATTAAAGTTGAACCAATCTGTGTTGTAGATCTCCTAGAAGGAACGAACAGGCGTTTGAGCCTTTCGTAGATATTCGATCGTATTTCTCCAGTTCTGACAAAACTTGCTGTATTAAAAGAGTGTTCAATCAGAAATTTGCATTTCTACGCTCCTACTTGTGAAGTCCCCTTACCACGTACAGAAATCCACACCGAAGGAAAAGTAGGACAGAAACCTACCTGTTGTGGCGGTTGGTGCTGACTGGCTTCATCCTCTAGTTAGTAGTTCAAAATTAAGAACAGGTATATCATACCTAAATTCTAGATCTCTGACGCAGCCGTTTAGACAATCAAATGACGTTCAGTATGAAAATTTCAATTCTATTTCTGGACAATGTCATGTAACAGAATCCCCCCTTAATAACAATTTAAGCAAGCTATGTAAAATTGTGGGGGCTCATAAATCCTGTTAATAAACGTTGTACTGAAATATTCCCTAATGTCACAGAATGCACGTGCACCAATATAAAATTCGCTGTTCTTTATATTCACCAAATTCACAGTTTCTAAGAATTTATTTATAAAAATCCGCGAAAAGCTTTAAAAGGGGCTATCTGTGCATAACCGTCTCGAATTTGAATTTATAGATTAAAAGGGTAAAAAGACAGAAGACAACACACACTTTAAACCATTAGGATACTCATGCATGAAAATTGGGGAATTTAACCATAACTCGTATAGAGCATCCATAGCCCAATAAAAGGCGGGTATGTTTGTGAAGCAACGGACTGCAAACCACGAATCTTCAGATTGACAATCCAAACACGATCGCTGGGACAAGCCATTTCTAAGAAATACTTTATTCGGCGACTACATATTTAATGAATAAATAAGATGTTTAAACCTTTCAGAAATAACGTTTCGAAATATAATACGAGGGCTCAAAACTTTCGTAATGTATTGTTAACAACATCATTACTTCCATTCAAAACTGAGCCTTGTCTTCTGTTGAGAAATACGGCGTTACATCAGTCGTTTGTGTCTCAAGTTCTGAATATCAAGTAATATTTTCAGTCCATTATAAAGTTTCACATTTATTCTCCAGGAAATAAGAAGGAAAAAGCATCAAGTTAATTTTAAGTTCCTTATCGTTCAGCAAAGTAAAACCTGTCAGTTTCTATATGGGAGTATCGACTTCGATCTACAAAAATTCGAATTTTCCTTTTTTTTTTCTTATAATCAGACGTAGTCACGGTACATGTAACGCAATGTTTAATTTCCTTAACTGTGCGTTAGATGTATTTACGCCGTTTGAGTGATTAACCATTATGTGTGCTAAAAATTTAGTATATCTCACTATTTTATAATTACAATAAAATGCATCTTCAATAAAACAAATTAGTCTAAAGCAACAAGAACGGCTCTACAAAATGAAGAATCGCCAATTTTTTTAGCAATTTTATAACTCATGCAAAATTATTTAATCAATACCTCAACACCAAAAGTAATTTTTTTTACACAGCGAATGAAAACAGGTCAGTTGCTACGAGTCCGAGGCATGATAGTTATGTAGGGGCTTAGTGCTGGTGTACAGTTTAGAGGTATTTATAATACTTTATGGTATCTACTTCATTATCAGAGAAAACTCTGGTAACAATTAATCATTTTCGGACTTCTGAAGTTTGCTACCACATAAGCAGGTGTTTTGGTTTCCCTGTGTGTTTGCCAGCAGGATTTCTCAAAAAAGAATGAATGGATTTGTTTTCTTTGTTTTTGAATTTAGCACAAAGCTAGTCGAGGGCTATCTGTGCTAGCCGTCCCTAATTTAGCACTGTAAGACTAGAGGGAAAGAAGTTAGTCATCACAAGCCACCGCCAACTCTTGGGCTACTCTTTTACCAACGAATAGTGAGATTGACCGTAACATTATAACGCCCCCACGGCAGAAAGGGCGAGCATGTTTGGCCCGACGGAGATGCGAACCAAACCCGCGACCTTCAAATTACGAGTCGCACGTCTTAACACGCTTAGCCATGCTGGGTCTGAATGGATTTGGAAAAGAAAAAAAAACTGATACGCATTAAGACTTCGGACTTTGAACCAACTTAAAAGTGGTCAGTTTTTAAAGAGTCAAGATCACGAAAGTTAAAAAAATGCATATCCATATCGATTTTTCACACTATTTTTGCTCTATAACTCAGTCAGAAATGAATGGATCAACATAGATTGATAGACATATGTAAAATATTATACCTCATCGTCCTCAGGGAGAAACGGCCATGTCTGTTGATTCCGACAAAACGTACAGACTCATTTTTGTTTTTTGTTTTTTTTAAGACGAATATTATCAACACTACGTGGTGACTGACTGTATGCGCTCTAGTTAATGCCTCTAATTTGTAAATGTAACAGACTGTACCATGACGAGTCCACGTTTATCAGTTTGAATAAATGAGAATAAAGGGGTTATCGCTTGCAGCAAGATGCGCAGAATTCATAAAAAACTAAGTTATCAACATACTTTATCTAAATAGCAAAATAAAGAATGAAATAAGTTGAATTTTAATTTCTTTTATTAAATTTTTAATGATGTAAAATATTCAACACAATAAAAACCCAATTTACAGAGAAATTTTTAATGATTTCCTTTGAACTTTCCAATTACCCTCAATAGTTTCAAATGTATTAATTTTGAAACGTTAAAGCACAGAAATCTTTAAAAGGGTCGAAACACTGTTGTGTTTTAAAATTCCACAATGCGATTATGCATTTTAAACGGTTGTAGCATTTTTACTTGTTTTAAAGTTCCATAATGCCTCTCCGCAATTTAAAAGCTCGTAATACTCTTAAGTATTTCAAGATTTCATAATGCTGTTAGGCATTTTAAAATTTCGCAATATTGCTGTTCGTTCTAAGAGTCCCTAGTGCTGATACGAAGCTTAAAATAGTGTATGGTATTTTTTGAAAGCCATATGGTTCTGCGTAAAATTGTTACATATTTTACGAGATGTTACACTGCTACTTGAGCTTCATCTAGACGTAAAGATTTACGTACTTGTATTAAAAACAACTTTTTATATGCCAGTTTCATTTCTTTTTTCCTTTGGAAGTAGAATAATGTTCTTGAAAAAGTATGGGTTGTCTCCTAATTTACATGAAAACGTGATCTAATCATAAACTGATTTTACAAAAGTTCAACTTCTATAAATCGCAATGCTTTTTATTTAACGAAGCGTAAAGCATAATAGACATGGATATACTCAAATGTCTCATATTGTCGAATTAATTATTTAATAGCTGAAATTTAACTTTAGGGAAACGTAATTCAGCATCTTCTTTCCGTTAGGATGGGCACATGACCCCCTTTTGGAATGGCTGATTTTTAAAGATAATATTAACTTAACACGTCCCTAAACAATCACATCATTATTTTCACTTATTATTATTAAAAGTTTTCATAGCGTTCAGCTAATTACAGTAGTTATAATATAAACAAAAAGTCGATAAAATTGTTTATTGAAATGTTATATTTTTCTTATCACGACATTTTCATTTAATAAACTTTTATTATTCCTTTCTCGTTTGTCCTAGCCCCGAATGTGTATATTCTTAAACGAGACAGCTTTCGACTGATGATCGCCTTCTGGTGGATGTTTGCTTTAATCGTGATCTCTGCTTACAGTGGCACATTAACGTCGTTCATGAATGTCCCCGGCATGAATGAAGCTGTTGATACAGTAGAGAAGCTAGAGACCTCTGTTGTCAGAGAAAATATGAAAGCTGGTACTGTTGTAGGCACATCATTTCTGACAAATTTCTTGGTAAGCATCTATTTCACTAAAATGCAAGTTACGCTTAAATAACCACCACAAAACGTAAATAACCACGTATAGCGAACTAAAAAAAGGATTAAATCAATGAACGTGAATTAAAGTATAAAAATGTAACAAAAGAACTCTTTACTTTAGAAAATGTGTACATTTATACTTTACAGCACAGGTAGCCAATTCTGGAGATCGTATTTTTATTATTAAGGTTTTGAAAAACCAAAGGAAAATAACAAGTTATAATTTTGAATAAATTTTGCTCAAAGATACACGAGGGTTATCTGCGCTAGCAGTCCCTAATTTTGCAGTGTAAGACTAGAAGGAAAGCAGCTAATCATCACCACTCACTGCCAACTCTTGTGCTACTCTTACCAACGAATAGTGGGATTGAAATGGCGAGGATGTTTGGATCGACGCGATTCGAACCTTTGATCATCGAATTACAAGTCAAACGCTTCAATCCACTTAACCATTTCGGGCTAACAATTATGAATAAAATTTGTGCAATGTGTATTTAAGAAAGAATGGTTCCGAATAACTCCACTTAAGAGTGAAGCAAGTTAAGAATACAAATATTTTTTTTTTTATCTATGACTTGAATCTCGGGTAAAAAAATAATTTTCAGTTGTTACTTGTTATTTATACTGGGTGCAAATAACATCTCTAATCCCATTTAGTTAATAGTATCTAATAATAAAAAAGTGTACAGTGAATTTCACTTGAAAGTACAGCAACATAGGAAGTGTACCAATATTAGACTTAACACTACATTGAACTAAACAATATGATTTGGCTACATAACAGCTACACGAGAGCTATCTGCGCTAGCCATCCTTTTTTAGCAGTGTAAGACTAGATGGAAGCCATCACCTCCCACCGCCAACTCTTGGGCTGCTCTTTTACCCACGAACAAATTACTGATAACGTTATCAAAATCAAAGCTAAATAAATATTTGGGAATCTCCGTTATCGAAAAATAGAGAAAAATTAATATTAAATGGGAAGTAGGGATCGTTGGTTATTCGTATGATTCCTATAAAAAGTATTTAAAAAATGCTGCAATAAAAGGTACAAAAACAATAGGATATGTAACTGCTAAATGTATTGTGTAAAAATATACGCATTATTAGTCGCAGTAAATCATTTTTACATTAATTATATTTTCCTAATCTTCTCACAGGGCTGGTTTAAATTTCGCGAATAGTTACACTAGGCCTATCTTCGCCAATGTCCGTAATTTTGCAATGAAAGACTAGCTGGTCATTATCCCCCACCACCAAATATAGGGCTATTTTTTTTTACCAACGAATAGGGGTATTTGCTGTAACATTATAACGCCTCCACAGCTGAAAGGGCGAGCATGTGACAGGGGTTCTAACCCACGACCCGCAGATTGAGTCAAGCGCCCCAACCATTTTGCCACGCCGGGCCATCAACATACGGCCAACACAACACATTCCACCACTTCCCCTGAGGTTATCCAGTTTGGGAGACACTGGGGTAAGTAAAATCAAATTTGTTGATGTCACGCATACTATAACCGGGACGAGCCCCCAGTTTATTATGTTACGAGGAATAATTTATTTCAGATTAATATCCGACTTACTGTGTCACGTACATTGCGTATTAGTATTTCTGGTAACTGAAATTTTAATTTAGGCTTAGTAGCTAATTAAATGTTCATATGTATTAAATTTGTTATTTGCCAACAAGATTAATACACACAATTTCCTTTTTTGACACAAATATATTTTAATATAGATTTTTTTTTAAATACAGTTTATAATTACGGTAATTACTAATAATTATAACAAATGATGATTTATATACAAGAATTTTACAAAGTTACAAACAATACTGATTCTTATATCTGGTATAGAACTGAATATTTTACCGACGATCCAGTAAATATTGTTGCTCCTTGCTTAAACTAGCTGACTGTCGTTTTTTGATTGTCCTCATATTATTTACAAGTTCACTTCTTGCCAATGAAGATATTTAATGGCTTCGTAGAAATAATAACATTCAAAGTAATTCACTAAGGTTGAACGGTTTGTAATGTTCGAAATCCATAAACGTCAATGGTCCAGTTCTGTAGTTTTCCGATTAATAGGCCTTAATTGCAATTGTGACTACCTAAGCCTACAGCACGCTGATTTTAGCTAACCAGTAACAACAATCCACTTCTCTCTTGGCTCGTAGCTTTTATACAAATCACGCAAGTTTTTCGATGTTACAGCAATATTCTAATACGTTTTCGAAAAACAAGTATTGTTGATTTTTACTTTCAAGAATTCTCTTTAAATTGCGAGAACAGGCCGAACTTGCGCAATATACACACAAGAATATAGGACATGTGCAAAAAACAAGGAGACTTTACAGGAACAAGTGTAGGCACCAAAATAAACGTACTACAGTAAATCTGTTACACATGAAAATACTCTAACTGATTTAAGGGAGTCCATAGAAAGGAGCATTTGCCCCCTTTACATTACGCGAATCGCAATGTAAACTTGACATCGTTGTTAAACCAAATGCTATTAACAATTTTTATTAAAACTGTAAATTTGTGTTTACGCTTAAGCACACATAATACAAATTATTTTAATTTTTTTTATTTATACTGTAAAATTTTATATACGTGTTTTGCCTCCATTAAAAGTATTTCTGTGGGCTCTCATGAATGGCTGTTGTTTTGTTGTTGTTTTGAATTAAGCACAAAGCTACACAATGGGCTATCTGTGCTCTGCCCACCACGGGTATCGAAACCCGGATTTTAGCGTGTAAGTCCGCAGACATACCGCTGAGCCACTGGGGGGCTCTCATGAATGGCTTATAAAACAATTTACCACGAAAACTCTATAAATAAACAACAAAAAAAAAAATTCTCATAATTAATATTAATTATGAGAGCGTATATCTTTCCAATGGTATATCTGCAATCTTCTATTGCTAGAAAGCAGGTTTCAAATACCCGTGGTCGGCAAAGCACAGATAGCCCCTTGCGTAGCTTTGTGCTTAATAAGCAATAAATAACCGTTTAACAAAATTTCTCATAATTAATATTAAGAGTTGACGACCAAGCATTTCGATAACATATATGTACTGACCGTATATCTTTCCAATGGTATATCTGCGATCTTCTATTGCTAGAAAGCAGGTTTCAATACCCGTGGTCGGCAAAGCACAGATAGCCCCTTGCGTAGCTTTGTGCTTAATAAGCAATAAATAACCGTTTAATTTTTCTTAACAATTTGTTTGGAGTTTAAAATAACAAACGGTAAACGTCATTTACATTTAAACTTTAATTATATGGAATAATTTTGTAACTCCAGGTGGCAACAGAAGGGACGTTTTTCGAGCTTGGAAAAAGAATGAAAGAAAACCCGAAAGAAACAACAGCAGAAAATCTCAACCAAGGAATGCGCTGGACTCTGGAGAGAAATTTTGCTTTTATTTTCGCCCTGGCACCGTTAGAGGCAAAAGCAGCTGGACTGGGTTGGGAACGGTTTGTTATTGCCAAAGATCAGTTTTTCACTACAGTGTACGCCATTCCAATACAGCAAGGTTGCCCGTACAAGAATACGTTTAACAAAATGTGAGAAGGAATTATTTAATCGCAATATAGAAGCACTAATAGTTTTCTATGATATATATGTACATATATTCTTTAAAAAAACGAAACGCAAAAGGGATATTTTTGTTAATTTAAAGAGAAATATATGTGATAGCGTTACAAGCTCAGAGTATGTGATGTTACACGTGTTAAAGCACTGATTGTCAGACCAAAATGACAATAAAAGTTGTGCACTTTAAAAACGGAGGAAAACATCGAATTTTTCGCCAAAACGCATTCGTTTCCAATATATTTGTTTGAGAGATGTGCATGTTCTGCAAGTGCAACATGTGCAAAATCCCTATAAAAGTGACGGGTTCTCGGTTTACATAGCTCAGTGTTAAGCCACCGACACGCAATACAGTTACCCCAAGACTTACTGAGGCACAACGGAACAACGCCATTGGTCGAGGGAAGCAGGCGAATCTCGATCAGATGTTGCTACAGCTGTGAATGTCCTCCCAAGCGCCATCACAAGGTTATGGAATCGTCACCAACAACATGGATCAACTCGTGACCATCCACGATCTGGTAGACCTCGTGTGACCACGCCCGCACAAGATCGCTACATCCGGTTACGTCTTTTTCGGGATAGGACCACAACTGCAACGTCAACTGCCTCAACCATACCAGGGCTGCGTAGGATGTCCGATCAGACCGTACGCAACCGTCTACGATATTCTTAGGCCCAATGTGCAACGACGTTTTTCAACATGACAAAGCTCGTCCTCACACAGCCCGACTCACCACTGTCTTCTTGAGACACCACAACATCAACGTTCTTCCCTGGCCCTCCAGATCACCAGATTTAAACCCCATCGAACACCTTTGGGATGAGTTGGGCTGACGTCTGCGACGGCGACAACCTCAACCGCAGACTCTACCTCAACTTGCAGCAGCTTTGCAGGCTGAGTGGACAGCTATTCCACAGGATGTGATTCGTCATCTCATCGCTTCCATGGGCAGGAGATTCCAAGCAGTTATTGATGCTCACGGTGGGCATACTCGTTATTGACGTTGAGTTACGTTAAACTTCAACTAGTGAGCGTGGACTTCGCCTTTGCATACTTTGGATGTTCAGCAGTGAATGTGCAAAGTTTCACACATGTCATACAGAACTACCCGGAATAAACTTGTTAACAGTGTGTCTCACATTTTGCCTTTCTTTTTTTTTCTTTTTTTTTGAAGAGTATATACATATATATAAATATCCAATAAGACCACTTAACAAAAACACTTGTAAGTAATTACTTTCTCCTACACATTTTTAAAACTATTATTTCGAACACGAAATAGTTTATAAAGATGCACCATTAGCTGCATTATTAATACGTCATTATTTTCATTATCATTTACAGTTTAAGGAAGATTCAAGAAGCTGGTTTGATCTTGAAATGGAAACAAGATTTACTGGTTAAACTACGAGTGCAAGCTGCTAAATCAGATGTGGTGGAGTCAGGTGGCCCGAGATCCTTAGGTCTAGAAGATCTTCAAGGAGCGTTTTACCTATTGTCGTTAGGACTCGTATTTAGTATTTTAGTGTTAGCAGGTGAAAATTGTTACATCAGAAAACGTGGAATCATGATGAAATGACTGTAAAACGCAGATTCTCTTTCACCTTGACTCCTTAAGTTTTCCTACTGTTCCTGGAACGCTCATGTTCACCATTCTAGTATTAGTAGGCGGAAAATGCATAACTAAAAAAAGTTTTAAATTATGAATTTGTCAACAATCCGCTGTAGAAAGTAGTTTATTTCACTTTGCATTTGTTGGTAGAGTTATATCGCTGGTCCAATCACCCATGTGATAAATTCATTTTCACGTTTCAAATAAAGTGTATTTGGATAGCTACTTCAACAATGTGGTTAGAGAGAAAGAAGGCCCGGTATGGTTAGGTGGCTAAAGCACTCGATTCGTAATCCGAGGGTCGCGGGTTCGAATCAAACGTGCTCTCCATTTCAACCGTGAGGGCGTTATAAAATGTGATGGTTAATTCAACTATTTGTTGGTAAAAGAGTATCCCAAGAGTTGGCGGTGATGACTAGCTGCCTTCCCTCTAGTCTCACACTGCTAAAGTAGGGACGGCTAGCGCAGATAACTCTCGTCTAGCTTTGCGCAAAATTCAAAACAAACCAAATAAAAAAAGAAAAATAAATGTTTTACAAGTTGCTAAACACCTTGTAGACAATATATGAGAGCGGTTTTGTTTGTTTAGGATTAAGCACAAAGCTTCACAATGAGATATCTGTTCTCTGCCCCCACGAGTATCGAAACCCGGTTTTTAGTGTGCAAGTCCACAGACATGCCACTGGGGGGCATATAAGAGAGAGGATTTCCTCTAAAAGTAAGAAGATTGGGTTACAAAATATCCGAAAATTCACCAAGATATGAGAAAAATAAAGAAAGACTGAACACAATTGTAACAAATAATACATTGAAAATGTTATTTATTTGCCACATCAGCCTCTACCGGAAAGTTAGTTCTGGGTAATTTCTCTGTCTTTGTACCATACTTAATAAATCTCACGTTAATTACTTAACTCATTAACATCATACTCGTCGCCCACGTGATTGGTAAATCCTGAGGAAATATAAGGAAGGTCATAACCCAAGAGTTTACCTGGTAACTGTCTAAAATAAACTCGCCACTACAATTGGAGGAAACAGAAAAATAAAAGCATATGATTCAACTATAACACTTACTTGAACATTTGCCTGATCATGGCTTGCGCTAATATTAATGAACAGTAAAAATACAATAAAACTTACATCCACTATTGTGGAAAACGAAGGTTGTATGCAAACAAGTTTTGACACTTTCACGTGTCAGAGAAACACATAATGAACAATTTATCATATCAGTATTACTTCAAATAATAGAATTAGAAAGGAAAAGCCTAATCACAGAAAAATACACCAACATAAATATACTTTTCAGTATTAAAACAATACGTAACGATAACCAACAATAATTCATTAACTGTATCATTCACTAACTATCTCGTGAGTCTCTCTCTCTTAGGGAAGCTTCTGGGAGAGTATTTATTCACTGAGTATTTCATGAGAGTACACCCCATGTGATCATAAATTTACATAACCTTCCTCTACATTAATAGTATAAATACTTCACTACTAGGAAGCTGGTGTCAGTTTCATCATACGTACATCGTTGCTCCAAATACAAGTGTTTAACTGAAAGATGAGTTTGTGTTTTAATGCAACTCAAAAATTCATAGATAAACTAAAAGCTAGGTTACTCGGAATTAAGCACAAATCCACACAAAAAACGATCTGCCCACCAAAGGTACCAAAACTCCACTAAACGAAAAGATAGATGAAAATAATAAATCAAAAATAAATGCATAACCATAAAAACTAAAATTTTAAAAACTTTTTAACTTTGCCTACTACGGGTGATCTTACAGCTACCTTTAATATTGGAAGACAAAAGTGTTACTGTAGGTGAATGAAACAGAACAACGGATAGCTACACTAAAAGGAACTTAACGACCTTGTTTCAGTTTTTGATGTGTTTGTTTTAGCAGACAACTATACAATGATTAACCTAGGTTATGTTCACAATGGGCAAATGTACCACAAATTTTAACTGTTGACCCATTGAGAGCTCTTAAAAACCTACTAGTATAAAATGGAAACGGCATAAATAACAAATTTAAAAAATTCCTTTCTTATAATAGAAGGTAAAAGAACAATGGTATGCTTTTTTATGTAACACAACATCATAAGAAAATAAAGTTATTCTTTCTTACAAATTTTAGATTGTATTACATTAAATCTATAAAAATCATGTTATACGCATTAATTAATAATCACAATTAATAAATGGTTCATTAGAAAAAAATTATTTGCATACATGATGGGGCTTCAGGAATACTGGAGAATTTTAACGTGCCCAAAGTGAATTTTATTACTTTAAATATTTCGAAACGAAATTAATATTTTAACTTTAACGTAGTCCTAAGTTGTTCAAGAAAATACAAAAAGGTGAAGACAAAAGAGGCAGAACCTTTTCTTAATTAGAGGCGTCGAAACACGGGGGTTCTGTAGCACCCCCACTTTTAGATATTTGAATTATATAGTTTTGTTATTATATTAAGTTACTGGGGAGAATGCTCTTATAGCTCTCTAGATTGAGCTGCCTTTGGTAAGACGGAAGCTAACAGTTCCTTATAATGTAAATCGCTATGCATGTCTAGTCAGTCAAGCACCTACACTTCGCAACCCCTTCCTACGTCAATATTAATTTAAACAACAAAAAAATTTCACTCTTCCTTAAAACTGTTAAAAACAAATTTAAACTCGTTTCAGTTTTACGTCATAGATTATGAATTATTTATTTTATTGTCACGAATGTAGAATTGTAAAAATTATTTCATGATAAAATATTTCTTTCATACAACAACTTCTATGGGATCAATACAATAATGACAGTCAAATCCTACTATTTGATCAATCAAGAGTAGTCCAGAGTTGATGGTTGAAGTCATTGAGTAGTCGCTGAGTCACTGAGTGGACGGTGTTTAAAGTCAGAATCCCCGTCAAAATTCAACAATGTAAAAGCGAATATAGAAATTTAATTCAACCACACTCAAGACAGGATCAAATATCACTATATTAATAATTATGATATAGAGTTTCGTTAAAGGGTTATATCTAAAGGTAGATAATACAACTCTTAACACGAACTCTATAAAGATAAGTCTAATTATTCAAGCCTCATAGCAATACTCTTTACGTAGCAAGGAATCTCACATGAAGAAAGTGAATTCACTCGATTCTGAAAACAAGAATCATTCTACCACTACAGACACACTTAAATGTACAGTAAGAAACGTAAGTAAACGTGCAGTTTTTTGTTGTTTTTTTTCAGATTAAACTGTTTTCCTCATAGAGCATTATGTAGGCCTACTCTATAACGGGAGGTTCGGCAGGATAAATTACAAAATGATACCGAATTTAGCGACAACTAAGTTTAAGCGAACGAATAAATAGATTAGGCATGATGTGTAACATAAAATGAAAACAATCTTTACTTATTACTAAAACAAAAACACGGAGAATACACTTGGTTTTTGGACATCAGAGAAGGGGGGGTATCTTTTGCTAGATTTACGAATTGATTAACTAGCTCTCTTCCCTTAAGATATCTTCTCGTCAATCAAGTCACTAAATCCGGTGCATGAATCTTTAAATATAGTATTTCTTGCTTCACAGGAAATTTCGGATTTACCTGCAGCGACTGATGATAATTTAAGCATAAGGGAAGTTGTAATATCCAGACATCACCTAAACTACTAGTGTTAACTAGATGTTAACCTTTATTCACAACGTGCAGAATTAGTCTTGTATGTTCGTTTGTTTTAATTTCGCACAAAGCTACTCGAGGGCTATCTGTGCTAGCCGTCCCTAATTTAGCAGTGTAAGACAAGAGGGAAGGCAGCTAGTCATCACCACGCACCGACAACTCTTGGGCTCCTCTTTTACCAACGAAAAGCGGGATTGACCGTCACATTATAACGCCCCCACGGCTGGGAGGGCGAGCATGTTTAGCGCAACTCGGATGCAAACCCGCGACCCTCAGATTACGAGGGTTTGCAGTTTTTATGAGTAATTTTGCGGGTTTTGTTTAACCACTACTTCGCCCCTGTTGATAGATCTTCACCAAATTTGGCATGAGGGTTTGTTGAGTTCATGAGAAGACATGTGCAAATTAACTTATCACATTTTGTGTTTTGCTGTTTTTATGGGCGTTTCGGGTTTGCTTTTTTATTATATATAAAGGAAACAACTTTATATAGTCTTTCATTAATCATGAATTTATATGACTTCTATTCAGAGTACAAGTACCCCACTATTTTGAATAAAAGCACTTTTTATAACCTGCGAAGTTATAAATTTGTAACGTCCAAACCGATAAATCTTTCATCTCTATTCACAGCACTAAAAATTTACCTTGTTGACCTATAGAAGGGTCATTTGATCACTGCTCCTCTGAAAGAACCAGAAACGTTTTTGAATACTTGACGAAATTATTATTTTTATACGAATTATTTTTACATAAAAGATCTTAGAAAATATTCAAGATTGGTTTATAGTTGATTTAAATAAATGAAATACCTTTGATAACATCTTAGAAATGTTACGTTAAAACGTTCTCTGAAAATAAACTTACACATGTGAATACGCTGATCTTACAAATACCATTTCCTGCAGGTAAGATGGATGGGTAATAAATTCTTACCTCTTAGGTGCAATGCTCATCTGGTTTATTGTTAATAACATTTATTTACCTCCTACGTATATTTTTACTTACTTAACCTGACATAAAAAAAAAGAAGACAAGACTGGAAATGACCTACTCTCATTCTGCCATTTCATTGACATTAGCCATATGTTACAATGTAAGTGTATATGAACAAATGGATAGTTGTATGCATTTGTTTGTGTTAATGATGACTTTTTGTGCTTTAGGGCAACTCATATTTGCCTATACAAATAACGCCCAAAAGAAGGCCTTAAGAACTAACTCCCTACTCAAGTGGGCCCTTCAAATATTTTCTGGTGACGTCAAAGAACATCAGTGAGTGGGTTTTAATGACAGTCACTTTCTGCAGAGGAAAAGTAAATTTATTCCTTTTTTCTTCAATTTCTAGTCATGTATTGCTAGGTTTTTAAAATATATTGGTTGCCACATTGCATATATAGAAAACTGTCTCATTTGATTTTAAAATGGTTTTAAGTTGTACACCTCCACATGCAAGAAAGACATTGGTTCAACAAGTGGATGAAGGATTAACATTCGTGACACGTGGTTTTCCTTTTTTTTTTTTAATCTGAACAAATAACTAAAGTTTTTGCAAGGAATAAAAGTTAGATCAGGCAACAGTTTACACAAACTACATTAGTGCTAAACCAGGAACTGATCTCATACGACGTGAGGATTTTGGGCACATTGAGTATTTAATGTTGATTTGTTAGTTACTACAGTACATTTATTGCATATTAGTCAGAATAACTTAAGAATTTTGTAATAACGTACCATGTGTGCGAGACACCCTCGTGACTCATGACATCACTTAACAAACTGGAAATTCAACTACGTCAGACAAAAAACAAAAGAACCCCACCTACGTATGGGGTTTGTGATAGCTGTCATTGAAAAGCGTTTATATGATTTACAGTATCGGGTTGTCGCAACAGGTTTGTCAGTTTTCTAAGCAGCAACGTTCTTCTATTATTTGCCACTGATAACCCAACATCACAATGGATGAAACAAGAGTGAGAAGACATATCAATAAATTATTCGCGGATCAAAGACCTGTAACATCGCACGTGACAGAAGTTCATGTGCACCATCCCAGTGGTCATCGTTTACATGACCCACACACCTGTCCATTGCCAGAGCCAGAGGTATGTTTTATAATTATATTTAATGTTGGTATCAAAATATTTGTAATGACGAACGTATAATCCTAGTAAAAAAAACAAAGAAGTGTGTGTGTTTGTGCGGTTGTGATTATATACGCTATGTAATAATATTTTTTCTGATATGTGTGTAAAAATATTATAGCTATGTTCGTTAATACTTATATTGGTATGAAGTTTGGAGACAATTATGGCGATATGTTCGTTATTGTTTGTTTGTTTGTTTTGGAATTTCGCACAAAGCTACTCGAGGGCTATCTGTGCTAGCTGTCCCTAATTTAGCAGTGTAAGACTAGAGGGAAGGCAGCTAGTCATCACCACCCACCGCCAACTCTTGGGCTACTCTTTTATCAACGAATAGTGGGATTGACCGTCACATTATACGCCCCCACGGCTGGGAGGGCGAGCATGTTTAGCGCGACTCGGGCGCGAACCCGCGACCCTCGTTAATTGTTATGAAGTGTGGAGAAGATCATAGTTACATGTTCATTAATATTTAGGCCCGACAAGGTCAAGTGATTAAGGTACTCGATTCGTAATCTGTTAGTCACGGGTTCGAATCGCCGTCACACCAAACATGCTCATCCTTTCAGCTGTGGGAACGTTATAATGTCACGGGAAATCCCACTATTTGTTGGTAAAAGAATATCCCAAGAGTTAGTGGTGGGCGGTGATGACTAGCTTCTCTCCCTCTTGTCTCACATCACTAAATTAGGGATGGATAGTACAGGTAGCTCTCGTGTACCTTAGCGCAAAATTCAAAAACAAACAAATCATTAATATTTACATTGACTTTAAATGTAGAAAATATTGCAGCTATATGTATTAATGCTTATATTGATATGAAGCGTATGGGATATCATGGTTATGTTCGTTAATACCTCTATTAATACAAGTACGCAATACCACAGCGCGCTATCTGCTGTGTCAACCGAGGGAAATCGAGCCCTGGTTTTAACGTTGTAAACCCGAAGACTTAGTACTCTCCAGCCTAGACGCATTAAAACCGAGTGTGGGGACGGTTATGAATATTTTCGTTAATAGTTATATTAATATAAAGCTTGAAAACAATTATAGTGCTATAGTTTACGCCAAAATGTTTGCATACTGTTCCATATTGACATTATTGTCTATACGCGTGGAGTAGTTATTGAGTAGTAACAGAGACTGTCGCGTATGATCAGACATAAATGTTCTAGTTGTTGTTGTCGTCCGTATAAGGTGTTTTGAACATTTGCTGGTCAAAACATGCATATATACCTGTTTTGTGTAGAAGGGTGTGCTTTTGGTATAATCTTTATCAAAACAGGTCAACTTTTGGCAGTCATGTCTCGTCACGTGCAAGTTGTTCGACTCTCTAAAAATGGTATGAAGCCAACGGGCACCGCCAGTACAGTAGATTACCCCAAGCGTAATGTATCTGGAATTCTGAAATGTCATTGTAAAGTTGCCGAAAATCTACAGCCCTTGATGACTGGGTTTTTATCAAATTGACAAGGATAAAAGAAGTCGTGCTACACTATATAACAAGAATGGTATGAACATCTTAATTCCAGAGCGTCCAGAAGAACAATCAATAGGAGACTGGCTAAACGAAATTAATTGCAAAAAGAGTCATCTGCAAACCGATATCAACCAAAATTCAAAGTTGCTTGAACATTAAAGTTTACAGTTAAGACATTGGGGACATTTCATCTCTTCAGATAATTTTTGTTTCCTGTTGGTAAAAATTATGATAGGAGAAAAGGTGAGGAATGATTATCTTTTTAAGGTGTTGCTGTGTATGTTTGGACTGCTAGTTCTATTCATCAAGGTAGAAAAGCAGCTCTTTATATTATCCAGAGAAATGTCAATGGCACCTCCTTAAAGCATCATATGGAAACTATATTTCTGCTATATGTTAGGGCAAGATATACCAATAGCTTTGTGTTTCACTGCCTACAGCATTGTACAGGATTATTTCGACCAGGAGGACGTTACAAGATTGCCATGGCCAGCAAAGTCTCCTTATTGTAATCTCAATAAGAAATGTTTAGCAGAAATGAGCCGAAAAATTGCTATCCATGACTCTAAAGAATAACTGTAGCTGAGGTACATTGCCTTCTAGTGACAAGTTGAAATAAAACCACGGTGGATTACATCAATAACCTTATCGACAACATGCCACATCACCTTGTGGAGGTTATTAGAGTACTAAGAGGGCCAACCAAGTACTGAATATTTAATACTAAAAGCTATAACGTTTCAAGTTGATGTTATATTTTATTATTATATGTGTTTTGGTAAGGTTTTGTTGCGATAGGTGAAATGCGGAATTGCGTATCTTTCTACAGGTGTCTCATAAAATTGTTTTCTGTTCTAATAAATCATTCATGATGTCATAGAACCTGACACATTATACAAAATACATACATAGGTGTTTAACATAACATTATAACATCCATTTCTCAGTTTAACAGCACTAAGTGTATTCGTATTCCATCTTTATGTAAACATTTCGACCAAGACTGCACCAATTCATAATACTTAAATTATTTGGTATAAATAATGGCTTGTAGTTACTCTGATTTATTAATACTTACTTTGAAATAAAGTAAGGGAACGATAAAGTTATACCTGCTCATAATACCGGTCTCGCAGTGGTATAGCAGCATCTTTGTGGACTAACAACGCTAGACACCTGCTCATAATACCGGTCTCACAGTGGTATAGCAGCATGTCTGTGGACTAACAACGCTAGACACCTGCTCATAATACCGGTCTCACAGTGGTATAACAGCATGTCTGTGGACTAACAACGCTAGACACCTGCTCATAATACCGGTCTCGCAGTGGTATAGCAGCATGCCTGTGTGCTAACAACGCTAGACACCTGCTCATAATACCGGTCTCGCAGTGGTATAGCAGCATGTCTGTGGACTAACAACGCTAGACACCCGCTCATAATACCGGTCTCGGTGTGGTATAGCAGCATGTCTGTGGACTAACAACGCTAGACACCTGCTCATAATACCGGTCTCACAGTGGTATAGCAGCATGTCTGTGGACTAACAACGCTAGACACCTGCTCATAATACCGGTGTCACAGTGGTATAGCAGCATATCTGTGGACTAACAACGCTAGACACCTGCTCATAATACCGGTCTCACAGTGGTATAGCAGCATGTCTGTGGACTAACAACGCTAGACACCTGCTCATAATACCGGTCTCGCAGTGGTATAGCAGCATATCTGTGGACTAACAACGCTAGACATCTGCTCATAATACCGGTCTCACAGTGGTATAGCAGCATATCTGTGGACTAACAACGCTAGACACCTGCTCATAATACCGGTCTCACAGTGGTATAGCAGCATGTCTGTGGACTAACAACGCTAGACACCAGGTTTCGATACTCGTGGTGGGCATAACACAAATAGACATTCACAAATAGTTTTGTGAATTATAAAAGGGAGTCTCTAACATATTCTTATCAATCAGTTTATCAAATCTTACGAATAAACTGCAGCAAAATTCGTGTTTAGTTACAAAACAAATATTAGTATTTTAAAAGCAACACGCTGGTACAGCAGCATGTCTACGGATTTACGCCATTACAGAGAGGGGGTTGGATTCCCCTCAGTGTGCTCCGTAGATAGTTTATTGTGACTTTGCTAAAGGAAAACAAACACACATATTTTGCACGTGAAGTAATATGGAAAAAAATTTGTAGTAGTAAAATTGAATTAACAGAATTTTATGAATAATATAATTACAAATTAAACAAAAAAGGAACGTTAAGAAGAGTCTTTTTAAAGTTGAATTCGATACTTCTTTAAAACTAATAAGAATGTTCACAATGAGCAACTGAAATATTTAGCCTTTCAATGAGTTTAACTAAGATATTGATGAATGAGTTTACTTTTATTCCATATAAAGTTTCAATTTTTATTCTATTCTATACTATCATAACAACTCAGCAGAATAGATATTCAAACGATCAAATATGTTTCTTTGGTTTGTTTTGAGTTTCGCGCAAAACCATACCAGGGCTATTAACGATAGCCGTCCCTAATTTAGTAGTATTAGACAAGAGGAAAGGCAGCTAGTCATCATCACCCACCGCTAACTCTTGTTGGGCTACTCCTTTACCAACGAATAGTGGAACTGACCGTAACATTATAACTCCCCCACGGCTGAAAGGGCGAGCATGTCTGGTGCAACCGGGATTCGGTTGCTATTAAACAGCTATTAAACATGATAATGTGACAGTAGTATACATATGACAATATAGAAGTGTAAACTGTTTCGGGCAATTTTCTGATCATTTTCTCTCACAGAAACACAATATAGTTTGGTAAACGATGGCTCTAATATGGAACCCGTAGCAACACCGTTGATCTAATCGTAAATATTTCCATTAAGAATAAAATGAATTCTTTAATTGCGTAGTCAATTAATTTGAGAACAACTAAAATAGTTACACTGTTGAAAACAGTCAGATTATTGTGAGTGTAGTTGTACAGAAGAATTTACTATAGTTACTGTTTGAGTATAAAGTAGCTTTGGACATTATTTGTAAAGAAGTAACTTCAGCTACTATGTATAGTAATAAAACGGCCTGCCTGCGGGTCTCTGTATGTGTGTGACTGTCATAACTCAAAGAATCTAGAAAACCTGAAATTTTGCAGCCATATTAACTGGACCCTGAGAGTTTGCATCTAGTTATTATTACTTACCTATATGCGGATGCGCATCTTTTCAATGAGGCAAGTTGGAATCCACGTACAAAAGAAATGGATCCTCATATTACAAACAGAAATAACATACAAACAGACAAACACGAACGTGCTTGCTCGCATGCGTCTCTTTTTGCCCCCCGCTAGTACAGCGGTATGTCTCCGGACTTACAACGCTAAAATCAGGGGTTCGATTCCCCTCGGTGGGCTGAGCAGATAGCCCTTGGTGGCTTTGTTATACGAAAAACACACACAAACACACGCGTCTCTTTTTAATGATACAAACTAGCGAAAACCTACATCGAAATGTGGCTGCAATAGCAAGAGAAAAGAACCTAGAAACGTGAAAGTGTTTACCCATAATAAGTTTACTCTGAGAGTCTGCACATGGGGGCTATCACCCATCTTATCCGCGTGCATGTGTGCATACGCCTTTTAATGAGGCAAGCTAGCGAAAAACCGCATTGTAAGAAAAGAGCTTTTTGTCATAATGCCTTCTAACATGTATAAAAAAGACGGTTCGATTTGATAACAATACGCTAAAAAATGTCTTTTATATCAAATAAAGAATAACTTTATAATGTTTGAAAGACAGTGCTGAAAGTATAGAATGAAATTTGTAAATTAAGAAATTGTAAAAAATTGTTGTTTTCTAAATTAGTTGCTTATTTTTTAATAATTTCAGTTTAAAATCGGAGATCATGACACATGGAAGGTCATTTTTATAAACAGACTACATCCCGTAAAAGAGAAACAAAAGCATATAGGTTATACTTTTATGCTAAAATGGACTCATTGTTTTATTTTTTTGTCTTTTTTGGAATTTCGCACAAAGCTACTCGAGGGCTATCTGTGCTAGCCGTCCCTAATTTAGCAGTGTAAGACTAAAGGGAAGGCAACTTGTCATCACCACCCACCGCCAACTCTTGGGCTACTCTTTTACTCTTTAGTGGGATTGACCGTCACATTATACACCCCCACGGTTGGGAGGGCGAGCATGTTTAGCGCGACGCGGGCGCGAACCCGCGACCCTCGGATTACGAGTCACACGCCTTACGCGCTCGGCCATGCCAGGCCTAAATGGACTTATAAAACACACACTAGCATAGTCACTTAGAATAAATGTAAAGTATATAGACCTAGCATCGCCAGTTGATTAGGGGCGCGCAACTCACTATTTGATGGTCACGGGTTTGAATCCCTGACACACCAAATATGCTCGCCCTTTTAGCCGTGGGTGTGTTATAATGTAACGGACAATGCCACTATTCGTTGGAAAAAAAGAGTAGCCCAAGAGCTGCCTGTGGGTGGTGATGACTAGCTGCCTTCCCTCTAGTCTTATACTGATAAATTAGGGACGGCTAGCGCAGATAGTTCTCGTGTAGCTTTGCGCGAAGTTCAAAACAAACACACAAACAATTATATAACCGAGTCGAGTAGGATCTGTACCATCCTACCCTCGAGTTCAAAATTCTTTTATGCAAGATTAGTCAGTTAATCTATGAGATCTTAGGTACAATCAAACACATGAATCGAAAGAGTTTGACCTCCTAAATCCAAAACTGTAATTGTAGCTCAAAATGTTCAAGAGAAGACGGAACTGTAAGATAAAAGTTTGAACTTGAAAAACAAAAATTGTGTGAGCAGCTTAGGCGCGCCTCAAAAATCTCCGAGTAATCATGAGTCTTAAACGCCTCTTAATATTACAGGTACAAGACTATAGAAATGATAAAAACTAGTTATAACTTATTCAAGAACCCTCATTTTCTGGTATTTAACAATCACTAACTTCGCAAATTACTCTAAACTGCGGAGATCATTTCAGAATACATCTCATAATGCTTCAAATGGGCAAAACTTTCTTAACCTTTTGACCCTAACTTAAATACAATAATTCTCCACAGGTCTCATAAAAGTAGACTTCATATGCATTTTCATCAGTTGATAAACCGTTGAAATTCACGTGTTACTCGTGAAGTAAAAAAAAAAAATCTTAAAATTGCAAATCATTATTTTATGAAATTATTTTCCTGTTTCTGTTGTTCTGTTCTCATTTATGTTTATTCACTTGAAACAGGTGCGCAATTCCAAGTTAAGAATGAAACAAAATTTAGTTGTATTTAAAGTATGGTGTTTGGCACAATCCTTTTTAATTTAGTAGAAGTACAAAAAATCAGTTAATAATTGTTATTTGCCTTTTTATTATCACGACAGGCAGTGTTTGTCAATAGAGTTAATTTGCTTGACTTTCACGAGATGGCACTACTAAACACTTACAAGTTTCTCAGAAGGTTAATGTTGATTTTTCGCATCAAAATAGAAAGTAAATATTGAATTTATTGAAGTAATTTCTTCATTTTTAAGCAAGTAAGACCAGTCATTCGTGGCCGTTCTTTATGAGAGTGATTCATATTTCTTAAGAGAAAAGGTGGACGATTTTAAAAAAAGAGCGAATCCACCATGTGAAAAACTTGATTTATCACAATCCCAATTCTTTGAAATGCTAGTAAACAAAACCTTTAGGTGTGGATTATTTATTAAAAACAAGTACAAAATCAAAAGACCTTTATGCCAATGCTGTACGAAAATACAACAGTGAGATAATGAATGTAAGTTTATCTAATACAACATCTAAAATAAAATGAATAATTTTTGTGGTGTTACTAATTATTATGTAATAACCTGATTTGCAAATGGCTTAAATGGAATTTATAATAGTCATAATTTCCTTGTTTAACATTATTTACAGCCATGGAGTTGTGGTACATGAAAACTGATAATATACATAGCGCCTAGATCGCTTTTATTTCTTGTATCCGAAAAGGCCCAAAGAGCCCTGTTATCCAACAAAAAGCGTTGTTGGGACTGGGTATGATAAATTGTTATTTGAATTCATGAATTCCTAGAATTAGAACCTACCGAATAAGGGATTTGCTGATAATAAACAAGTGTCCAATCACCTCAGCGAAGTTGTATTCAGTAACAAGCAGGTAGCAGCACTATTTATGTAGGGATGGATTGGATTATTCTTCGAAATGGTATTTTGAATATCTCAAAACGTTGAAAAATTAGCACGGAAACTTAATTTAACCCATTCAACAATTCGCCGTCATTTGCAACAGCTTGGAAAATGGGTCCCTCACTATTTAACAGAAGCCATCCTTAAAGCAAGAGTGGACATTTGCACTTCACTGAACTCTCGTGAACGTAACTCACCTCGTTTTGGGCAGGTTAGAGATTGGAAATGAAATATTGATATTTTATAAAAATGTTAAGCACCACAGACAGTAGCTCAGTGTAGGTACACTGGCAAAAACACAGCCTAAAATGGACCTCCACCTTAGGAAAGTCTTGTTAAGCATTTGATGAAACATTGTTGGTGTGATCTACTTTGATTTTCTGCCACTCAGTGTAATGATTACATCAGACTTCTACTGTCGATAGTTAGAGCACTTGAATGTTGCACTGAAAGAAAAGAAGTCTGCTTTGATCAATTGTAAAGGTGTTGTGTAACACCAGGATAATGCACAGTTCCATACAGCAAGGATGACATCTGCAAATATTGATGACCTAGACTGGAAAAAACTTCCACATCCTCCTTCTTCTCCAGACCTTGTCCCATCTGATTATTATATATTCCGAAGTTTGCAGAACTATCTTGATGGAAAAGAGCTTGAAACACATGAAGATGTCAAAACTACCCTCTTTAAATTCTATTCCTCCAAATCCCAAGAATTTCATAGAAGTGGCATTTAGAATCCTATCAATCGTTGGCAGGAAGTAATTAATAATAATGGAACATACATTATGGATTAAATAACAATAAAAACGTTTAAAATCCTTTCTCTTTTCCTCAGTCTAAAATCGAACATTACTTAAGGGATAACCTGATAGATAAACGATGAATATTAAAGTTGTAACCTCGCTGTATTCAGAACTTGATTATAAATCCAACCTTTCTACATCCATTTAAATGCTGCATGAATAAAAACAAGAACACAACTAAAGAAGTAAATATATGGATGCCTAATAATAAATCTTCAAAGAGAATGTAAACATGATAGTAGGGATGGCACTTGCATCATCTTGCATAATAACACATTCACACAGTGTTATAGAATATTTACAAATTCAGTTTAGTTTGGATTGAAGAGTTATATCTATTACTATATATTAATTATTGCATGTACTATTATGTAGAGATGATGCCTCCTTATTGAAGGACTCATATTAACTATCCCTGTATTTAGGTTGTTCTTTTGAAAAGTTTTTACTTTACTTGCTTATATGTTTGCCATAAATTTTCTTTGGCTTCATTCGAATGATTTATATAAGAATATTAACTGCTTCCATTTTTTTTTCGACTACGTTTCTTTTTTGATTATATTCTGATCTAGTTTAGGTCTCAACAACCAGAAAGTTTGTTTGTTGTTAAGCATGAGGCTACACTACGAACTATCTGTGCTCTAACCATTGTGGTTATGGAAACATGATTTTTAGTGTTCTAAGCCATTAAACTTATTGCCTACACACCACAAAGCATCAGAGAACTCTAAAACTAAAATACACTTCACAGGGATTAGCAACAAACCTTAACTTCATCTCGCAACTTTGTAGTTTAAAACACTTGACCAGTAGTGCCTTCCATGTTATATAATTTAATATTCTACGAAATCGCTCGTTTGTTACATGGTGATAGGGTACAATACCCTCATAGTGAATATTTATTTTAGAATTCCTTACGAAACTGAGCTATTGCATTTTATTTCTCATAGCATTCCATTAAAATATCTCAAGCGTAATTATACGCGTAATTTAAAGGGCAAAAGATATATTTTTAGTTAACGAAGTAGTCACGCTAAGTTTCAACTGTTTCAATAAGCCTTGCCGAGGTATTTTTATCATAGTATAACGGCTGAACTAAGGTGGAATAATGCAGTCATATCCAAACATTTTCCAACTTACCATCAAAACACATACACGTCTATCTAAAGTAAACGATGACTAGCAGGGTTCAGTTTGTTTGTTTGTTTTTGAATTTCGCACAAAGCTCCTCGAGGGCTATCTGTGCTAGCCGTCCCTAATTTAGCAGTGTGAGACTAGAGGGAAGGCAGCTAGTCATCACCACCCACCCCCAGCTCTTGGGTTACTCTTTTACCAACGAATAGTGGGATTGACCGGCACATTATAACGCCCCACGGCTGAAAAGGCGAGCATGTTTGGTGCGACTGGGATGCGAACCCGCGACCCTCAGATTACGAGTCGTACACCTTAACACGCTTGGCCATGCCGGGCCATCAGGGTTCAGCGATAAACAGCTACTAACTGATATCTGATTGTCATGTAATAATAATTATATGGTCACCTCTTTCAACATGTTCACAAATTAAGAATCAGACATTTCGGACAGTGTGGATGAGAAGAGCGCCTCGAGACAGCGCCTTTGGAAATTTCTACACGTAATAATTTAAGGATTTATTGATGGAACAAGAGATATTAATTGTGAATACCGTCTCTGGCAGTTCCTGTGAAACGTTTACAATTACAACCTGTCGTAGAATCCCCCCCCCCACCCAGGTGAATAGAAAACCACAAAAGTTAGTTTTCTTTTCCACCCAACTCAATCCTTTTTCAAAATGACGCTCCTGCTGGATCTCTAATCTGTCAGACAAGATATTGATCCACGTTACTCCTTTTGTTTCTTTCTAACTCCAAAACATTTTTATCTAATACCAAGTCACATAAAAAAGTTTATTTATTTATCGTTCTTTGGAAGCGCTCATCCGATAATGAATATAATCTGTTAGGCTTCACGCTCTAATTCAGTTTCGCTATACACAAATTACAAAATATCTTGTATGTTTACCAAAAATTACTGTTTGTAAAAAGTTTAATGTTTGCAACTACATGTAAACTAGTAATCAAAGCAAGCTTTGTTTTTCTTTGCTGTTAAGAGCAAAGCTACAATTTCGTTTGGTTTGTTTTTAATTTCGCGCAAAGATACACAAGAGCTATCTGCGCTAGCCGTCCCTAATTTTGCAGTGTAAGACTAGAGGGAAGACAACTAGTCACCACCACCCGCCCCCAACTCTTGGGCTACTCCTTTACCAAAGAATAATGTAATTGACTGTCACATTATAACGCCCCCACGGCTGAAAAAGCGAGCATGTTTGGTGTGACAGAGATCAGAATCCGCGATCCACAGGTTACGACAAACCTACAAAATGGGCTATCTGTATTTGTCCTGCTGCAAGTAACAAAACCCGATTTTTAATAAAATAAGCTCCCAGACTTGTTCTCGAGCCACCGAAAACGTGAAACTTAATACAGTAAAACCTTTAGAAGCTTTTGCAGCATTATCTTAATATTTTTCTTATAAAAGGCCCTCTATGTGGCGAAACCTGCATAATGCAGATGGAAAACTGTCTTTCACCTACTTCACCTACCAACAAGCTGGATTTAAACCTGAGTAAAGAGTAAAAATTATTTTTGATAAAATATTAATTTCCTTAAATATTAATAAATTCTTGTTTAATTACCAATTTGTTTAAATATTAATAAATTCCCAGACATTTTGTTACAATAAGTATTGGTTAAATATAGTCCTCAGACATTTTGTTACAATAAGTATTGGTTAAATATAGTCTGTTATTTTTCATCCTTTATTATTCCGTAAGTATTATTATTATGAGATTCAAAAGAACGACTGACTGCACTTTTGGTTGCATTTGCTGATGGAACACTAGAGAAACCGTGGGTAATAAGTAAAAGAGAAAATCCGCGTTGTTTCAAAAATGTAAGGAAAAATCAGCTTCCTCTAAAATGGAAAGCGAATAATGAAGTGTGGATGACAAGTGCTATATTCGAGTGGATGACAAGTGCTATTGAAGGGTGGATGACAAGTGTTATATTCGAGGAATTTTTTAACAAATTAAACAAAACAATAGAATAAGAAAATAGGAATATTCTACTTTTTCTAGATAATGCAACTTGTCACCTTAAAGATCAACTTTCAAATGTTCGTTTAGTCCTTCTACCTCCATGTACAACATCAGTTTTATACCAATTAGATAATGGAATTGTCACCTTAAAGATTAACTTTCAAATGTTCGTTTAGTCCTTCTACCTCCATGTACAACATCAGTTTTATACCAATTAGATAATGGAATTGTCACCTTAAAGATTAACTTTCAAATGTTCGTTTAGTCCTTCTACCTCCATGTACAACATCAGTTTTATACCAATTAGATAATGGAATTGTCACCTTAAAGATTAACTTTCAAATGTTCGTTTAGTCCTTCTACCTCCATGTACAACATCAGTTTTATACCAATTAGATAATGGAATTATCTATGCATAAAATTGAAATACAGAAAATTTATGGTTCAGCCTATTATTGCAAATATAAACGACTGTAAGAGAGCATCTGATATGGCCATGAAAATTGAAATGTTAGATCCAATTGCATTTTTAAGTCATTCAATCAAATGCTTAAAAGATGAATGCTTAATAAAGTGCTTTTGAAACTGTGGATTTATTCTTGAGAATGGTGGAGCTGGTGAATAAATAGTTATGATAATTCTAGTGAAATCCAAACTCTGATTGAGAAGATTGATGAAGATGATTCTGTGAACGTTGACAAGAATGTTTTAACAGAACCTGATTTAAAATCTATGATAGAATCGCAAGATGGTAACGTTGTGAGATATTCAAATGGAAAAGATAGTGAAGAAATAGAAATTCCTGTGTCATCGCATGTGTTAAGTTACCTTAACACTATCAAATTGTATGTAAAAATGAAGGGGTAAAATGAACTTAATGAAAAGGCCACAGAACTGGCGTTCTCTTTTCACCCGCATGAGAAAACCCACTAAAAAACAAAACAGTTGAAATTGGATACTTTTTTCAAATAAATTTGATTAAGATTCTGTGTACTTGAATGTCTATTTTTGTTATTATTCTAATAAATATAACATAAACAGAATAATAACTTTATTCATAAACGTCTTATTTTCCTTGAGTCTAGCAAGTATAAATTTACACTCAAAAATTA
Source organism: Carcinoscorpius rotundicauda (assembly GCA_011833715.1). Lineage (NCBI taxonomy): Eukaryota > Metazoa > Arthropoda > Merostomata > Xiphosura > Limulidae > Carcinoscorpius > Carcinoscorpius rotundicauda. Next base: position 22,406,690 of record CM022400.1, read on the forward strand.
TATATAATTAAGGAAATGCGTGTTCACTGTTTAAGCTGCAAATTTCAATCGGTCCCGTAGATTCCGCCTTTGACAGGTCTCATTGTGTAAGTTACTTACATAGCTATACAATTGAACTTGCTTAGAAAACACATAAAACTATTGTGTGCTTTATACACTATCACTGATTACTTGTACTTTGAAATACATAACGCAAATATTTTATAAGTAAGTATAATCTCTAACAACATTTATATAAATATATAACCCCCTAACAACGTCTACATAAATATATAGTTCCATAACAAAGTCTTTATAAATATATACCTTATTCTTTCCAACAATCTCTAGTGACTAATAAAAATTCAAGAAATTGTTCCGACAACATAATTTTACACTGGCATAAAAGCCTGATAAGTTACAACGACACATATAATGTTGTTGTTTTTGAATTAAGCACAAAGCTACACAATGGGCTATGTGTGCTCTGCCCACCACGGGTATCGAAACCCGGATTTTAGCGTGTAAGTCCGCAGACATACCGCTGAGCCACTGGGGGGCACGACACACATAACTGTTTAATTACAGACACAGATATCAGCTTGGTGCATGAAACATGTTTATGAATGTAAAGTAAATGGATAAAGAAAGAGTAATATTCATCTCAATTTTCAAATAAGGCGTTAAAATTTCCGCCAAAATGTATTATTAAATTACTAACATAAGTTTACACTTTGATTAGAATAAATAAAGGCCATTCAACTAATTCAAAGTTTTCCCACACAATGTGTAACAGTGTAAATGTGGTTGTAAAAGTGGCATATCGTGATCAATGTTGGTCATGAATCTGTCATGACCAACACCAGATGCTAAGTTCTCTTTCTCGCTCGATGTTAACACAGTGATCATTTACAAAAATTGTCATGTTCAGCAACTGTTAGTAACTGTCATATAATGGGATTTATTTGGATCAGCAAGTGTTAGTAACTGTCATATAATGGGATTTATTTGGATCAGCAAGTGTTAGTAACTGTCATATAATGGGATTTATTCGTATCAGCAAGTGTTAGTAACTGTCATATAATGGGATTTATTCGGATCAGCAAGTGTTAGCAACTGTCATATAATGGGATTTATTCGGATCAGCAACTGCATAGACTTGTCTAGTGATGAAACCTCTCTTTACAGGTTTTAGTATTTTGAATTTTAAGATTTAAACTTAGCCCAAGCACTAAAAGGCCTTAAATTAACGTGCTTCGCGCTATAATAAACAGTAAAATTTATAATAAACACGACGCATTGAGACAACCAGGAACGTAATTTCCCAAAAAACATTGGAATGACAAAGAAGACTGGCCTCGCTTGGATCCCCCATCTCAGCTGGGATTCTATGCTATAGTATGATATATATGCATGTGTTAATCCGGAACTCTATGCTATGGTATGATATATATGCATGTGTTAATCTGGGACTCTATGCTATGGTATGATATATATGCATGTGTTAATCTGGGACTCTATGCTATGGTATGATATATATGCATGTGTTAATCTGGGACTCTATGCTATAGTATGATATATATGCATGTGTTAATCTGGGACTCTATGCTATGGTATGATATATATGCATGTGTTAATCTGGCAAGGCCAGAAGTGTCACACAGAAACTGCCATTTGGAGCATCTTCAGAGCTTGAAGGGATGGACGCCCCTCTCAAATGACATCACTCCTAAAAGCAACAAAAGGGCATAGAATAATTAAGAAGGTTAACAGTACTTTCTGAAAGTGACTTGTATATACTAATACAGAGGCATCTTGCTACAAGTGCAAGGTTGGGTTCCAAAGGCAAAAGTTTTAACACCTGTAAGTTTACTTAGGACAAATTCCCGACCATTTGACCATTGTAATGCTGCAAGGGTAGAATTATGAATTTCAAAACTTCGTGAAGCAAAACTGCTGTACAATATAAAATAAGATGAAAAACCATTTCAAATACAGAACCCTTAAATGTCCCCTTAAATGAAAGCAGAAAACTTTGCACAGTAGAATACTTACCAGAGCAATGAGCTACAAAACCACACTAAGACTAATTAGAAGTGAAGTCATCTCTGGAGTAAAAGTTATGTTTAGGAAATATTCTAAAGTCTTGGATTACAAAAAACGCTGCGATCAAACTGGCCACATCTTCATATGCCATTGATGATATAATAAAAGCAAATTTGAATTCACACATTGAAATCAGCTGTTGAATATGAATAAAGCAACTAAATAACGACAATGTCATTCAACCGGTTAACACTTTTCCAAATACAAACATCGAAGCTCTTTTGTTCCTTTTTCTCACTGCAACATACACATTTTCCAGTTGGAGTCAATCTCTCTCTCCCCCTCTATCATTTTTTGTTTATTTTTCATACAGAGCGCAGTACCAAGTTATAAACGGAACTCTAATAGAACCTGAAATTGTGGTTTTGGTTCTGTTTGTTTTGTATTTAAGTACAAAGCTACACAAAGGGTTATGTGTGCTCTGCCCACCACAGATATCGAAACCCGATTTCCAGCAGTATAAATCCACAGACATTCCGCTGTACCACTGGTGGGCTCCTGAAATTCTATTTTCTTATATTTGCTTAAGAGTTTATTTCGTATAAAGTGTTCGGATTTTCCCCCATAATCAATTTATTTCCCGCATAGTACAAATATAAAGTATCTTACTGTATTTATTTTGTTTCTGTAATCACTCTGTAAAATATTTTGATTACACTATCGTTTTGTCTGTAGTATGCGATGTTAATCCAACGCGGGGCGTGGCAAAGTAAGCCATCATGAACACGTCACTGTAGTGTAAGCTCTTTACGAAGCAGTTAGTAAAAGCTTGTACATTATTAAACCTCTGACCTTCCGGCACCTGGTGGACGGGAAAGAGCATGCGTGTATATCCTGTTTTTTGTTTGTCGTTGTTATGTGTGCGCGTGTGTATAGAAAGTAGTGAAACTGGCTAAAATTTCTTTCCTTGTTGTGCGCGGAAGATTTTTTTTTTTAATCAACGTTAGGAAACATAATGCAGAATGAGGCTTTAGTAGATTACATAGCGAAATATCGCCACTCGTGTGTTTTTAATGTGTTGCTAGAAGATTGACTTTTGTTTTCGAAAGTTCCAGAAATAATCGTGAAAACCTCACCTAATGTTGGCACCAGCTTTCCAACTCCGGATAATTCCACGCTTACTTCAACCTAGCTTCGTATTTCTTCCGTGCAACTGCGGTAATTAAATATACCGTGAATTGTAATGGCCCAAGATTTGTATGGGATCCTCTCCAACCTGTTGCGTCACACATCATGAAACGTTAAAGCAGTGTGTATGTGGAACTTATTTGAATTGTGCATCTTTCAAAATTGCTTGTTAATGTGGATGCGTCATGAGTTATCAGTGGATCGTGGTTCATTTCTCCCTTATTTTACACAGTGCATTATAACAACTAATGCTTGAAATAATACATCGGACAAGAACACTTACGTGATATTTCACATTGTTGTGTGTTATTTACTGAGACTTACAAGGTATAACGTTTCAAGTGTTACGTCGTTACCGTTGCAACACGATAATAACACTTACTTGATATTCCACATTGTTGTGTGTTATTTACTGAGACTTATAAGGTAAAATGCATGCTTTTTTTCACTTTTAAATGCTGTCTATATCAAATAGCTAAAGACAATTATTTTCACAATTATAACTAGAAACTAAAGAGGAAACTAAACTAATTTCACATAAGGAGCAGTAGTTTTTCTGGTGTATTTATAACCGTAGAAATATGGTAAAAACTTGTTTTAACTTACGACTCACGTGTGAACCGTATAAAGTATATTTACAACAAATTACTCCGAAGTATTAACAGAGATGTGCAGAACAAGCTATTAGAAACTTCTTTAGTCGCGTGTTCTTAGATTTGATTTATTTTTAGAACTTTCCTCTTCGCAGCACGTATTCGAAACGTGCATATTTAATTGTAATTTGTTTCGGTTAAACCATGAACAAAAGCGAAATATCAACAAATAACATCATCTTACGGAAATGCGTAGTTACCATTCATCGTGAATGCTTAAAATATAATTAATCATAGTACGAAGACGCATTTATTCAAACTTATAGTGGTACTTTTCAATGTGTAAAATATGGCGAGTGTGAAATAACATTGGTCTTTCGTGAAAGTGTAAACTAATTAGCTCACCCTAAATAAACATCTGGTTTAGTTGAATAAATTCATCCTACTGCTTCCAATTATATTGTGTTTGTTTCTTAACCCATCGCCGCGTCTTCTTTCGACTCAGAAATCGTATCAACAGCACGTGCTCACCGATCCCCTAAACCTTAAAGATTATATTTGTGTTTTGATTAAGAAATACCTTTGATCTAATAGCGAAATAAACTTTACTTAGATCTTCCTTTGTCTGAAAAGTAAGTTTATCCGATCGATAAAGATTTGTAATGAAACGTTTTGTGTTAAAAAATTCAGTATAACAAGGAAGGTACGTTTTTTTTCTGGTTTTTTTTTCGAGCTTTGGGCGTTTCCATGCAGTGTAAACAAACACACTACACTACATGTACAGTGATAGCAGAGTGGATAGAGCTTAATCTACTGAAAACGATGCCAAAACTGTTTCCTCTTTTCAGTAAGAGACGTCAAATGAAAACGGCTTTAGAGAGAATAAGTACAACTAAACTTATGCTACTGTTGACGCAGTCCTTCAGCGTCCATGTTGTGTCATAAGACTGTTGAACATGATGTCTCGATTTTTCTGTCCTTCCCACGGAAATATCGTCCATTTTCGTCTCTGTAGCAAGCGGGAAGCTTTGAGAACAAAACCTTTGACTTTGGAAGACCTGGCGCTCCAAGTAAGTAGAAGTGCTCGACATTATTTTCAGCGTATTCGAATTACCAAAGTGAAAGTCAATAATAGCTGTTCACTTGATCGAATGACATAAATATCATAAAAGCTACTGTTTAGAATTAGAAACAAAACTGGTCGGTGTGTTTTCTGATACCCACATTTAATGCCACGTCAAACCTTTTCTTTCTTGCTCTTTCACTGTGTCCAGAAACACTAGAAAATTTTTGACTTATTTAACCGAACTCCGGCGATTTCATTAGTCAGTAGTTATCTAAAAGACCACTGTAGTTCGTTACCTGCCCTTGTAGCACGATAACCTAAAAGAAAATGTACTTACAATAACTGGTATATTTCAACATCCATCAATCATATACATATGTTAAATGTATCTCTCTCTGTTGGTGCCATGCCTATCTAGAAAGTTGGTGAGAGTAGTCTTCCAATAGCTCCTGTATCTAGAGAGTTGGTGAGCGTGGTCTTCCAATAGCTCCTGTATCTAGAGAGTTGGTGAGCATGGTCTTCCAATAGCTCCTATATCTAGAGAGTTGGTGAGCGTGGTCTTCCAATAGCTCCTGTATCTAGAGAGTTGGTGAGCACGGTCTTCCAATAGCTCCTGTATCCAGAGAGTTGGTGAGCATGGTCTTCCAATAGCTCCTGTATCCAGAGAGTTGGTGAGCGTGGTCTTCCAATAGCTCCTGTATTTAGAGAGTTGGTGAGCATGGTCTTCCAATAGCTCCTGTATCCAGAGAGTTCGTGAGCGTGGTCTTCCAATAGCTCCTATATCCAGAGAGTTCGTGAGCGTAGTCTTCCAATAGCTCCTGTATTTAGAGAGTTGGTGAGCATGGTCTTCCAATAGCTCCTGTATCCAGAGAGTTCGTGAGCGTGGTCTTCCAATAGCTCCTGTCTTCTGTTGTTCTTATCATTTCTATAGTAGTAATTCCTAGTTCCTTAGCAATTACTGATAGCAACATTTGCCTGTGTCTCTCTTTACTTTTCTTTTCTGGGATTATTCATCTCATAAATGTGAAAAATATATAAGAACAAAGTACTACATTTAACATTATAACAAATATATTAAAACTTTATAATATTTTCAATTATTTCATTTACGATATCATGACCTATCAATTCTTCGCTCACGTTACTCAATATTAGTAGTATAATTTTGATTAACCAAGGCTGAATTTTAGCCTCAAAGGCTTATCACAGATAAGCTTTTGTTCAGCTTTATGTTTATCTACCAGTAAACAACTTCTTTAAGAAGAGATTTATTTTCTCCTTAGATTAAATAAAATATAAAACTATTGTTTATACATGCGGTGTCTTACACAACAATACAAGTATTAGTCTGTGTGTTTTTTTTTATAGCAAAGCCACATCGGGCTATCTGCTCAGCCCACCGAAAAGTATTAGTCTTTGTGAATTGAATGTACATTTCAAACTAACTCACTTATTACTTTACCAATTAACCCATATTAAAAACATCTAAACATACACTCCCTTAAGTGATGGTGCTTATTGTTTGAAAACGATATTTTTAATATGTAAAGAAACAAGGATTTCATAAGAGCGTCAGAGCTTTCTTTTGACATATGGTCACTATTTCATTCGAAACATATGATGCATTTATATTTGCGAGATTGAATATGTTAACAGTGTACATAACGCAGCATTTCTATGGTGACATCTGGTTTTACAACCACAATTTAGATAATACTGTTATGCTATTTTGTCATGCCTCATAAAAACAATGGTCTTCTCTTGACAGCGTTTACATGTACCATTGTGCTACTAATGCTTCTCTAGGTGTTTTACAAATGCAGAAAGCCAGATGGACGACATTTTTTTTTCCGAAGAAAAAGATGTGTTCTACGTGTCACTAACTTGTTTCTACATTTAAAGATCAGGGTTAACGCAATGTTACAGTTAATTATTCCAAGTTTATAAATATTTGTATTGAAAATAATATTAGACATTAGGATATTTTGCAATTCATATGAACTCTAAAAGAAGTCAGAGAATGTACAGTTGATTTCTTTGTGCTTAAGCAGAAAACTACACAGTGGGTCATCTGTGCTCTGCCTACCACTGGTAACAAAACCCGATTTTTTTAGTGTTATAAGCCCTTACATCAACCGTTGAACCATCAGAGTTAGAGCAGTACAAAGAGATGTATATAAATTACGAATTAACACATAAATAATGATTGAAATAGCAGAAAAGAGAATACGAAATAATTGTCAAAAGGGTCGGAATTATGCCATGAAGTATAGCTAATTACATTTCATTTATTAATTGTTATATATTTTAATTTAAATAATTTAATATTACTAAAACTCGAATCTTTTTTAATATTTTTTTTTTTCAAATATGCTTGACTTGTTGCTTTTTTCAATTGTACAAATCTGTATACTGAGACTATTTGTAGGATACCAAATTCCCTGATATTACCATTGTATGTCTACTCTGAAAAAATCTTTGTAAACTAATACTTGAACTATTTTTTTAAATTATTGTGGGGAATATAAAATTATTCAACAGCGATTTGTAATTGGCTTGACAAATATAAAATGCTACAACAGTGGTTCGTAATTGGCGTTACGAGTGTAAAATACTTCAACAATGATTGTTTGTAAGTATGTATGCATATGCCTATATGTGGAGTGAGGTTTAAAATTAGTAAATCAGAAAAAATAACCATAAAACTGAATTAATATTATAGAGTAGCAATATCACAATCAAACACTTATATTATTATTTAATAGTAGACAAAATGGCTACTTGCAGAGCATAGAAAGTATTAAAGATATCATTTAAATATTCATTTCACCTGCTGGACTGTACCAGTCTGTTCATCTACTGCTATGTAACTGTACCAGTCTGTTCATCTACTGCTATGTAACTGTACCAGTCTGTTCATCTACTGCTATGTAACTGTACCAGTATGTTCATTTACTGTTATGTAACTGTACCAGTCTGTTCATCTACTGCTATGTAACTGTACCAATCTGTTCATTTACTGTTATGTAACTGTACCAGTCTGTTCATCTACTGCTATGTAACTGTACCAGTCTGTTCATCTACTGCTATGTAACTGTACCAGTATGTTCATTTACTGTTATGTAACTGTACCAGTCTGTTCATCTACTGCTATGTAACTGTACCAATCTGTTCATTTACTGTTATGTAACTGTACCAGTCTGTTCATCTACTGCTATATAACTGTACCAATCTGTCCATTCATAAGTATGTAACTCTATCAGTCTGTCCATTCATAAGTATGTAACTCTATCAGTCTGTTCATTCATAAGTATGTAACTGTACCAGTCTGTTCATCGACTATGTAACTGCACCAGTCTGTTCATCTACTAGTACGTAACTGTACCAGTCTGTTCATTTATAAGTATGTAACTGCACCACCATGTTCATCCAAATGTGTATATTTATATACCGGTCTGTTAATTTAGATTTGCGTAGTTGTTCACTCTGTGAATCCAAATGTGTGTATCTATCTATTCGGTGGTCTAGTTAATTAGATATCTGTATATACACTGGCTAGTCGTTTTATCCAAGTATTCATTACTAGATTCTTAACCTACCCTTCAATGTTTCTTTTACATTTTTACGTTGATAAATAATTAGATATTCAATCATGCTACCAGCTACATAGTAATAAGTAACAAAGTAATATTCATGATGTAAGAAAATCTGAATACGACAAAAACAAGTATGAAGACAGAAATCGCTGTTTTTCTCTATTCATATATTAATGTAAGTCTCGTAATTCTCTGACGTACCTAGACATTTCCTATAACTGAAATGACCTGATGTAAAATTTTGATGATATACTCTTGTTTACATCTGCTAATGTTGAAGAAAGATATAGCATATATGAATCTTGGTTCCAGGGATAGCATATGTAGTTTTCTTCTGATTTCAAACCATCCAACAGAGCACTGCAACCAGAACAGACTCATATATTATTATAGTTTCAGTCCTTTCTGAGAAAAAAAAAATTCATATCCTGATATTTTAAACAATGTAGAGCCCCAGGCAGAGTATAACGGACGCTCATCCGCAAAATAAAGGCTGTGATTACGAAAGAGAGCTCTTGAACCCACGATTACATTGAAGCTGGACACATTCTTGGTACTGTTACAAGAAAATAATTTAAACTCGACGAAAGCCCTCAAAAGTCTACGAGATCTTAGCCGTACCTCATGACCATTGACTGTTTTCAGCAGAAATTTGAATGATATAAATCCATGTCGGACTCAGATGCAGCTGGAAGAACTTATATGTCTGTGGTCATATTGCATATGACATGAAAAGTCGGTGTCCACATTTGATGTCGGACGTTTTCCAGGATGCGTAGTCTAAAACTGGGGCCCGGCATGGCCAAGCGTGTTAAGGCGTGCGATTCGTAATCTGAGAGTCGCGGGTTCGCACCCCGGTCGCGCCAAACACGCTCGCCCTCCCAGCCGTGGGGGCGTTATAATGTTACGGTCAATCCCACTATTCGTTGGTAAAAGAATAGCCCAAGAGTTGGCGGTGGGTGGTGATGACTAGCTGTCTTCCTTCTAGTCTTACACTGCTAAATTAGCTCTCGAGTAGCTTTGTGCAAAATTCAAAACAAAAAACAAGTCTAAAACTGACCTTCATTCCTTTGCACAAACACATTTAAATAGAATTTGTTGTCCAAGCAGTGGTGTGTAATCACGGTCATCAAGTTGAAGACGATTAACATTGGGTGAAGCAGTTCCTGCGGCAGCACGAGATCAACGGCATTCTTTTTGTGAAGCGCGATTAGCCCTTATTTCTAATATTTAAAATCATAGCAAGTGATTTATTTTCCAATTATCTGAAATATCAAAGTTAAAATAACATCTCTGTCGCAAAAGCTTCCTGTAGAGTCATTTTCATTCACATGCACTTCCTCCTTTGTTCCACCTGTCATTGTGTTTCGTAGAAACGTTTGCAAATGCAATCCATCACAGAATAACTCGTACTGTAACAACAGTTTATTTCGTGATATGCATGTTTAATACCGGTCTAGTCACTTGGCCTTTTTGTGTTTCCAACTCCCGGCGTGTTGCCAAGTAATTAGATGATGTCATCTATGTAACTGCCATAATATTGCACTCAATTGTTAAACTATTATGCTCTTTCTGAAGCATTTAACAGTATGAGATTGTGTTATTATTGCATAAAGTCTGGAGATGATTTTATTACTTTAACAAGCGATTTTGCTCTTCTTATATTCCATATGATAATTCTTACCCACACCCCTCTTCGTGCAGCAGGTGATAAGCTTGCGTGTATTAAAGTTTACAGACAATCTTGTATAGATTGCCTAGAGACTTTAATAATTTTCAGATTTCCTCATAGCAAACTTTTTTCTTTTTTTTTACACTAGTTCGTTACAAAGATATTCTAAGTGCATTAAAAATCGTTACAAGAAAGACCTTTATTACGTAAAACTAACTGAACCAGCATAATTAAGATAAAAATAGATACCTTTGTGAAAGATTAAGATGGCCTTTGACCTTGAAAGACTAAATTTAAAACTTTAATCAGTCGTATTCAAACCGTTATAGCCCCCCAGTGGCTCAGCGGTATGTATGTGAACTTCCAACGCTAAAAACCGGGTTTCGATACCCGGGGTGGGCAAGGTATAGATATTACACTGTGTAGCTTTGTGCTTAATTCAAAAAACAACAATTCAAAATAAACATGCACCGTACTGTTCTGCTGTTTTTCAAGCCCCTCGCTAATACAGCCGTATGTCTCCGGATTTACAACGCTAAAATCAGGGATTCGATTCCCCTCGGTGGGCTGAGCAGATAGCCCGATGTGGCTTTGTTATAAGAAAAATACACACACTCAAACCGTTAGATCATAATATTTATCCTCCAAAAATATACGAGTATAAGAGTCGGGCGTTCTAATGGTTAGTGAATCCCAGAATTATTCGCAACCGCAAAAGTGTGATACTCATTTTTGGTTAGCCCAAAGAGTTAGTGGTGACTTCTGTTGACTATCTACCTTTTTCATACTCTATAAATTTAAAGTAATAGATTATTTCCACAGATGACCCTTTTTGTAGCCTTGCGCGAAAACAGTAAAGGAAGAACAAAGTACAATTATTTTATCAGTACTCATTGTAATACAATAACAATGCCCTCAGTAAGATATAATGGGCTTTCGGTCATCTGTTTAGTTCTTATTGTAAAACTATACCAATTTTATTGTTGACACAGGTATGATTCTTCCAGTGAGAAATAAATGCTCAATAAGTTTTGTTTTCCTATAATACTATAGTAGTGTTGTTATTCATACGTAATATATTCATTGTGTCAGTATTTATTGCAAAACAATATTATTGTAATTGTTAACACCGGTAGAGTCGTTGTTACATTATTTATTATAACACAACAATATTATTGTAGTTGTTAAAACCGGTAGAGTCGTTGTTACAGTATTTATTGTAACACAACAATATTGCAATTGTTAACATCCAAGGTATAATTGTTGTTTCTGCATTCGTTAAACGTTATTCAATTGTTAAAACGCGAGATACAATCATCATTTCAATATTTACTTTAACATCAATGTGATTGTTAGCATACTGAGTGCAGTAACTGATTCAGTACGTTTCGTAACATCAATGTGATTGTTAATACGTTCAATATAATCGTTGTTTCAGTAGCTATTGTAACAATGAGTTGATTGTTAACTTGTTGAGTAGTTTTGTTTCAATGTTTTTTTGTAACACAACAGTATTGTGGTAACTAACACACAACGTACAAGGATTATTTCAGTATTAAATGTAACTCAACTTTAGTGTAACAAATACGCCAGTACGGTCACTCTTTCGGTTTGTTGTTTTTTTTTTTTAAATTCATCCAAAGCTACTCAAGAGCTATCTGCGCTAGCCGTCCCTAATTTAGCAGTGTAAGACTAGAGGGAAGACAGCTAGTCATCATCACCCACTGCCAACTCTTGGGCTACTCTTTTAACAGAGAATAGTGGGATTGACCGTCACATTATAATGCCCCCACGGCTGAAAGGACGAGCATATTTGGTGTGACGGGGATGCGAATCAGCGACCCACAGATTATGAGTCGCACGCCTTAACTCACCTAGCTATGCCAGGCCGTCACTGTTTCGGTAACACGATTGTTAAGTACACATTTGGTGTAAAAAAAATGCCTATAACATATCAGTTGTTTCAAACGAGTAGCAACATTTGTTTTTGAATAAATCTAGGCTGATTCCCCGCCACAAAAATATTTTGTTCAAACTTACCTGAACCTTTCATTACATATACCTCTCTCTCTCTCACACACACACATGTTTTCGCGTAAAAGCTTCGAGTAATTTTTGTTCTAAAAGTGACTTATGATATTTTATGAAAGCTGCACTGATCTTTGTGACTTCAGTGAATGACGTCACCGCCCATCTTAGCGTACTTACGTAAACACCTAAGCCAAGTTTTGATGAAAATAAAGCTATTGTCCACATGTGTTACATAAACACTGTAAGTAACTGGTCGCCCGTACATTATATAATCCGTCTTTTCGTAACGATTTCTTATATACTTAACCTGTAGTCAAAATTGGAAAAATTTGATTTAGAAATGTTTGATTTAGTTTTAAAAGTTTCAAATATCGAACACTTCACTTAAATCTTTGACAGAGAGTATGTCATGAGTGTGTGTGTGTGTGTGTTTATAGCAAAGCCATATCGCGCTACCTGCTGAGTCCACCTAGGGGAATCGAACCCCTGATTTTTATCGTTGTAAATCCTTAAACTTAACACTGTATTAGAGGGAGACTATTTGTCATGTGAAACTAAGACTAACAAACTGGCATAATTCGAGAAGCATAAAAATTTTGTATAAGATTAACGTGACCCTTGACCTTCACAAAAGTTTAGCTTAATATGTACACTTCGTTATACTCTTCATAGAATGTGCGACTCTACAGAATTAAATAAGGTTAAAGTTTTGGATTAAGGAAAAGGACCTTTAAAAAATATGACCTATTTTCAAAAATACGTATGTAATACCAACACCATTTAATCACTGACACACTTCTATCTATTTTCATTCGCGGTGTCTGTTTGAAACCTGTTCCGTTATGTTAAATAATAACCAGAAGTATAAGTAAATAGAAAAAGTCCAATTATACTTTCCAACATCCATATTCAAGGAGAATCAATTACGATTAACTCATTTGAAATATTTGTATATTTTTATTTCTATTAATTATAGACAGCGACACCCAAATACACATTTGTGTATGTGTGTGTATATATATATATATATATATATCCTTAAATATTTTTTTTCTTACAAGTTATTACATTCTAATTAGAATATTATTATACACAACCAACTCATCAACAACAGTACATCATTGTCTCTTGGCCCACCGGTCACATATACGTGCCTTACATAACACTATAATTCCTGGTTTCCATGAAGACGAAGGTAGGAAAAAGGATACGTTAAACGTCACGTATATTTGTTTAGAAAGTAGGTCACCCATACAAATACCGCAAGAAGAGAAGACATATTTGTATTTACCTTTATATTTTCTATTTTCTACATATAGCTATATAGATAGATATACAAATACGTGACTGTGTGAATACGATGCTAATTTAACTTCCTGCAGTGTTTTACACTTTTTTACAAGACGGTCATCCTCACCCAGTTCGCGCATTTAACAGTTAAATAAGGTAATATTTTAAAACGTCCTTCAACACTCGAAAGGAACCCGATTGAGCCGCCACCTGTCGAGAGGTCCTTCCGTGAACTATATAATGCATCCTTTACATGCCGCGTTATTGGTAATTGCCTCATCAAAATCAGCGATGCAAAATATACGTAAGTTCTGGAATGCGTGTGACCCTATTAGATTACTGGAATAAATACGCATGCATACTGAAATAAGAAGACCGTCATTAATTGCTTCCTTCCCATAATTCTTTGCAGTAATTTAAAGCCTTTGTCCTTTTAAAACTGGTACTTTTGCTGTGCATGAGGAGTTTTTGTACATGTTTGTGAATATGTTTTATTCATACCAGTCTTTTATAGAAGCACCTCGGCGAGATTCCACATCTCAGTGGTTTCTGGTGGAAACAGAAGCATTCTTCGAGTAACTAATGTGACATGTTGCTTTTCAAGTGTATGTTTCATGTGTTTCGTAGCTTACATCGCTTACCAGCTATGGGCTTAAGACTGTATACTGATTAGATGTGTTATAGTCGTTTCATTAAGACGAGGTTTGTTTCTTCTAACGTTATCTCTTGTTCATGATTGTACAAGCAGTTATTTCTCCACAAAGTTAACCTGTTTGGAACAATAATAATTGGTACGAAAATATCTTTCTTCAATCTGTTTAACAGTGTGGTTACAATAGTATCACGTGCATGTCACCGATTTAAATATAAGTTAATAATACGATGGATAAAGCTCGGTTATTGAACAAAAAGTGCGCATTGGACTTACTGGTTAGTCCAAAAAAATGGAGCTTTTCAAATAATTTATTACGTTAATATCACTGTGACAACTTATATACTCAGTATTAGTTAGATATTTTTTCTGTAGACAAAATCAAAAAGGCTTTCGAGATTTTAGTTCGGTTATTTTGGTTGAATAAATCTACAGTGAGAACAGAATTCTGAATCACTGTAAAGTAAGATGGCGGATATCTATCGCTATCAGCACCGTTTCTACTACACAGGATCCGGTCGATCTCTTCCACATAGCTGTCATTGCCGCAAGAAACGTCATCATTCTCCGCCTACCACTCACCCTTCTCGGCCTTGTCCCCTCCATCCCTGTCGGAGGAGTCATAGCTGTGAGTGGATCACTGACAGGAATAGGAGTTATAGCCTTAAACAACATGTAAGTTACGTACTCTTTAGTAAACGTCAAGATTAGGCCTAAAGGTCACTGTGTATAAGATCATGAAGCGTCTGGTTTAAATTCACAAGAAAATTTAAGTTATTTCAAAGATGTTTAAACTGTTTTAAAATATTCTTGTAGGTAAATAGCTGAAGAAATGAAATGTGAACTTGAACCCCATTATAGTAAACCTGTAGATGATGCTGATTGGACAGAAGAATTGCCCATTCAAATCATAGTTTTTGTTTGTAATTTGATATTTGCTTTATTGAAAATTTCTATTAAATATTCGGGTTATTTTTACAATATTATAAGCTTTAAATAAAATGAATTAGCATATTGTGCAATGCTTTAGCAAAGTTCGTTAATGAATGATACGATAAATGTTGCTAGTATACTCTTTAGGCCTGTGGGTAAGCCATAAGTATGATGAATAAATCCCACTGTTAGGGCAGACAATAACAGCCTAACCAATGGCTGTGGGAAACCAAACCAAACCTAAAGACGATTAAACGATATTTTTGAACGAAAATTCTAAAACAAGTAAATAATAATAAATATTCGACCTCGGATAGTGAATAAATGACAACAGATCTGACTCATAAATGATAATGTTACATTTCAGACAAACTTGCACAATTCATCTCGAATTGAGGATAAAATAAAAAAAACGTTTTAACATGCAAAAAAAAAATTCGAGAAATTATTTTAATCTACAATCACATTAACTTGTTGAAGTTTTTATAATAAACCGTAAACGAAGATATGTTTCGTCAACCCATAGTTAGTCTACGGATTTACAATATGGCTTTACTATAAGAAAACGTATACACTTGTTTAGTTAAGAGCAACACACCTCTTTGTACGTTTCTTTTTTATCTGTAGATACCAATTCTTTCTCTTGTTTGTTTGTATTTTTTTAATTTCGCTCAAAACTACTTAAGGGCTATCTGAGCTAGCCGTCCCTAATTTAGAGGTGTAAGACTAGAAGGAAGGCATCTAGTCATCACCACCAACTCTTGGGCTACTCTTTTACCAACGAATAGTGGGACTGATCGTGACATTATAACGCCCCCACGGCTGAAAGGGTAAGCATGTTTGGTGCGACGAGGATTCGAACCATCGACTTGCAGATTACATTCGAACGTCTTAACCCACCTGGCCATGCCACTTCTTTATCTTCACTTCAGTATTTATACAAATATCATATGGCAGATTGACATTCCCTGCAAACAGTTTTTATATTGAATCACCTTACTTGTGTAGTAAAATACTTGGAACAACAACTGCTGCTTATGTAGTGTTTTGTCCCTACTAAACCCAATTTCCGCAGTGTTTTGTCCCTACTAAACCCTATTTTCCGTAGTGTTTTGCCCCTACTAAACCCTATTTTCCGCAGTGTTTTGTCCCTACTAAACCCTATTTTCCGTAGTGTTTTGTCCCTACCAAATCCTATTTTCTGTAGTGTTTTGTCCCTACTAAACCCTATTTTTACGTAGTGTCTTTGTCTAATACTTTTAATACTTTTTTTTTCACTATGTTTCTGTTCGAGCTAAACTCTCATTTTTGCAGTATCTTGGTCATCCTTTTTATCCCACTTACTTACTAATAATTTCTAATTTCCACGGTGTCTTTACTTTCATCAAGTCCTCATTTTTGGTCTTTCTTTTCTACAACTCTTTAATTTTATCAAATCCTCTTTTTTTACGACAAAATTGTATTTCCTGTAGTGTCTTTACTAGTACTAAATTTTATGGTGTTATTTTATTGATATTCTTTTCTCATACTAAGCCCTCATAATAGTAAATTGTGTCTTTACTCAAACTTATTGGGAAAGAGCGTAGTCAAATAGTTAGCATATCAGACAATAAATCAGTTTGTCAAGTATCATGGGCATTTTGTTACTGCCAAAAATTGCACTTCGCATCCTGGGAGCGTTAAAAGGCGACAGTTAGATCCAACTATTCAGCCAGACAAGATTAGCCTCGAAGTTAATGGTGGGTGGTATTAATTTTAGCTTACTCTCTAGTCAATCGATTCAAGCTAGGGACGAATAGCGGAGATAGCCCTTGAATATCCATGTTTGAATAACCTGAAACAAGGTGAACTGTATATTCTGCAGCCTTTTTACTCTTACTGAACGTAAGCGTGCTCGTGCATGCCATTATTAACTTTAACACGTGCTTACTGAGAGCTCATGACACTTTATAAGAACGTTGTTACTTGTCGTATACTGCCTTTGGAACTGTTGATTGCCACATTGACTGTTCTGCTGACAGACACATTTACATTGTTACTATATTAAGATTGTATTTCAACTAATCCTAATAGATGAGTTTTCAAACTGTTTTCTTAAACATTTTATTTTATTATCTTATATATATATATATAAATAGCCGAGTTAAAGGACATAAAATGCTGCATATATCATGGTGAGATACAAAAATAAAAAGATGTTATAATTGTAAAATAAGCAAAATCTTCTAAATATAACAGTTTGAGTTATTTAAAGAGCGATAGTTGAACGGTAAGGTTGTGAATGACGAGTAACCTAACTTGTTGATGTGATAAACAAACAAACCTCTTTATAGATGTCCAAAGCCATACACAACGATAATAAGATAGGGCCACCTATTGTCTCGTTTTAGCATGAACCAAGCCATGCCAACAAGCATAATGGAACCAAGACCTCTAACCAGAAACCTAAGTTTGTACCGGTAACAAGACTTGAAGATGACCAGGTCATCAGAGCTGCAGAGTTTCACCCAAATGGCTTGTTTTACGCGACTGGAGCTAATTCGAAGGCACTACGAATATGCGCTTATCCAAAGATACATGACCTCAGGTTTGTTTTTGGTAACGCTCATATAAGATTCAAAAGAAAAACGCTTCCGTAAAACCCGTTCATTTTCACATGAAAATACTCCCCTTTTTTTTTTTGTATTATTATAATAAATTAAATTTTCTTTTAAAAGCATGTATAAATAAGAATTAAGAAAAACCGTTTTGCTACTCCTCAATATCCAACAATTACACAGAAATGTGACATTTTTACAGCGACATCTACTAAAAATAAATTGTTAAATCTGAGCGATATCCAAACATATTCACTTTTATTATTATATTTAATTTTAAACTGTGATATCATTAGCAAATAAGTTCTTATCTTAAATACTAATTTTTTAGAATTAAATTATATAAATTATTTTCAAAAATATGCTTTTAAAACACTAGTTACAACTTGGTTTAATATTAAAATTTGTCACGCAGAGAAAACTACGAAACTCGCGAACCAGCGGTCTTAATGAAGAGGCTGAAACACCATAGAGGCTCCATCTATTGCGTGGCTTGGAATGGAACTGGAGACCTGCTAGCAACAGGTTCCAATGATAAGACTATCAAACTGATGAGGTTTAATCAGGAAATATGCAACGTTGAAGGTGAGCAAATGAACTGGATATTTATCTGTTGTAAGTTCAAAATCATCTATCAAATTCGAATACTTTAATTTTGCGCGTTTTCGAGTAAGATTTCGCATTGCCAGATAATGATAATATGAAAGGTTGTTTAACAATGTCTTACAAAGTGGAAACTTATTTTGTCAAATTCTACACTTTATATTATTGTTTCCAGCATCATTATTGAAAATTTTGTTGCTGACCTACAGGTAGCGCAGCAGAGCTGACGATGCACAGAGGAACTGTGCGAGACTTGTGTTTCATGGAAGACCTCAGCAATCGTTCCAGCTTGCTCATCAGTGGCGGAGCCACGGACAATAAGATTTTTATCACGGATTGTGAGACAGGAATGACGTTTCACACCTTTACTGGACATTCTGGTGTGTTTTGGGTTTTTTTTCGGATAACCATATAAGTGTAACAGTATGTGGTAACTCAACCAGTGACGACAAGTAATTCAAATGTGTTTGTTGTTGTTTTTTCTATTAATTGAAACATACAAGAACTGGCACATATTTGAAAGTTATTTCTCCACATATCATTAAGACTTTGTACTGCTTTTGTGCGCTACGCTAACATTGTTGTTTAAAGCATTGTTTGAACTAACAAACTTCAATACATATTATCAGACTTATCTAAATATTTCAAATGTGGCATAAGTGACAGTTATACAGTCATGGTAACAATAAGATTTGGTTTGAAATTTCTTGCAAAACTACACGAAGACTATTTGCGCTAGCCGTCCCTAATTTAGCAGTATAAGACAAGCGGGAAGGCTGCTAGTCATCACCACCAACCGCCAACTCTTGGGCTACTTTTTCACTAACAAACAGTAGGACTGATCGTCACATTATAATATCCCCCCGGCCGAAAGGGCAAGCATGTTTGATGTGACGAGGATTCGAACCTGTGACCCTCGAGTGCCTTAACCACCTGGCTGTACTGGGCCAGATAACAGCAAGGAAGCATCTAAGTCAATATTGCTGTGTTGATACTCCCAGAATTGGGTGCACTTTTATAAAACTGTTTAATGTGGTGGCACACTTCTTGTTTCCATGTGAAATAGCGCTAAATTTCTTGGATTTACATTGTTTAAATTAGGGGTTCGATTCCCCTCGCTGAACACAGCAGATAGCCTGATGTGACTTTGCTATAAAAACACGTACACTTCTTTTATTACATTTAATTCTAAATCAGGATGTCTGATTATATGAGAATTAAGATATGGATTATTTCTTTGTTTTGTTACGCACAAAAAGCTATCTGTGCTCTGCCCATCGTGGGTATTGAAACCCAGTTTCTAGCCGGGTAATTCTGCTGGTATATCGCTGTGCCACTGGGGAGGTATTAAGATATAGTATGTTTTTATTTTTCTATAACTGAAATTCTCAGACCTCAGCCAACGTACCCATAAAAAATCAAGTACATCCCAACCAGCTACAAAGTACTTGTATGTTTAAAGGGATGTTACAAGCTTTTTGTTGTAAAAAATTAAGATTTTGCTCGGTAATTATAGATGTCTGAATCAGTTGAGGATTTACGTGCTGTCGTTGGCGTAAACAGTACATTTAGGGAAAGAAACTATAACCAATCAGTGTCTCGATATACATTTCTCTGTGCACATCAACCAGAGGATTTAAATGATCAGATCGCAAGACGTTAGAAGGCGAATTTTCTAATTTTCGTTTCAGACGAATGTTAGCACTTGACCTCTAGATGTAAGAGTAAGCAAATAAATCATTAAGTTTGACGTAAGTACAAGACCGCTATAATACTATCTTAATGAGTCGTTTATTTCACACTCAATAGATAAACAAGTTCATTTAACTCATGCAGTAACGTATGTGTTGTGTTTCAAAGTTGTTTCTTAACATGAACATTATTAAAGGCTATTATTTGTTATTCTTTTCTAAAACATTGTATGAATGTTTAAAGGTACAATCCTATCTCTTTATACGTGGGGAGGCGCCATGTTTGTCAGTGGATCTCATGATAAGACAATCCGTCTGTGGGACTTACGATCCAGAGGCTGCGTTAATGTTATTTCCGCTCCGTCCGCTTCCGGTTCTGGGCCAGGTAAATTCTTTTAGACGTTGTATAAAAACTAGTTAGATGACCCTTACGTTTGCTTACTTCAAACTTTAAAGGCTTAGTTCTCATTTTTGTTGTCGTTACTTTTGTTATTTTAAGAACCGAAAATCGTAATTTTTGTCTATTTAAGTCAGCTGAACAACATTTAGATTTTATTTATTCCTGTTATCATTGTTGTGAAAGACACGAGACAAACAGTTTCCACTATAATTTGTTTTATTGTAATGTTGGTGCTAAAAAGGGGACGGTGTTAATAATTGGAATTATTTATTGAATTATTTAAAGCAGTATATTCAAACGGATAAGTGTCAAACCTCAGTAAGGAACGTTACATTTAGTTCCTTTGGGCCTAAATTTGTAATCTGTGCGAGTACATTACATATCTTTTAGCATCTTTTAGTTTTTCACTGTAAACAGCTTACTCTATAATGGTCTGTAACTAAGTTGACTACATGATTACATATTCTAATTTATATATATTTTGAATACATAAACCGCCATTTTCCAGAAAGGCCCTAAAACTGGTTTTATTGTAGTCCCTAAACATAGCTACTTGTGTAAGACTAAAAACCTGACTTATTATGTTTCTATTTAGTATTTATTCAAATTCTGTTTGCTGCTGTCCCTAATTTTAAATGAATTATAAGAGGAGAGGCAGTCAGTCAGCGTTACCCTAGGGCCAGCCATCTATGTTAAGAGGTTGACAGCTATCCTTATAACACACCAACTAAAAATGTGTATCTGATTTATTTGCACTCGTGCATTTTCACGTATAGTTTAACAAATGATTACGTTGTGAACAATATTTACCATAAGTTTCGTAAACTGTTATATTGAGTTGATTAATGATCCAAAACCCAACTGTAGTTCCTCTTTTGTTTTTACTTCAACAGCAGATGAAAGCGCGAAGCATATCTTTAAAATAACTTTCCATATCAGGGACTGCCCTCTACAGCTAGATACAAAAACCTGACTGGCATAGTTTCTCTATCTCCAGTGTATATGCCGCTTTTCAGCTATCCAGAGCGTCTCAAAGTCTAAAATCAGCGAATAATTAAAACAAAAACCAAGATTTATTATTTTCGTTCAACATTATCTTTCTTCAAAAGGCCTGACGTCAGCCGGATAAAGCATTATGTCAGCTTCTAACCTTATCTTCTTTGGGTTTTTGTTGTTGTTTTTCCAAAGTTTAGTAGCCAGTCCTATATAGTTTCATTTAGCAATAGTTTTCTTCCATAATACTTGTTATGTGTTTCTTGCTCTTTTTCAAGTATACATGTTTATAAATCTGTTTTTCATAGAAATTTAAACCTCAAATTCATTTTAGTCATTGATTTGTATTGATACATACGAGTGGCACTGCATAACAAACTTAACAAACTTCGGACTTAGTCACATACAATACAATTCTACGTTTTACATCTTGAAGCTTATGTGAACATAAATGGTATCTTTCACCATTAATGTTCCATTCTATTGCACTTCAGTATTTTAGTTAAAATGGAAAAGTCTGAGTGGTTTCAAAGACGCTCATAGGAAATAACGTGCAATACAATTTCTAATAAAATCGATTTAAAAAATAAAGTAGTTTCGTTGTAAATCTAATAATATACATTGTTGTAAATTAATAATTTTTCATTATTATGTTTGTTTGTCTTTTGTTATATCTTACTGTTGTAGACCCTGCTTGTTATTCTTGCCACCCAGTGGCACAGCGAAATGTCTGCAGACTTAAACTGCTAGAAACGTGTTGGGCAGAGCACAGATAGCCCTTTGTGTAGCTGTGCTTAATAAACAAATTATTATTGGTTTGTGGTATTTTCAAAACTTAATTTTTTCAGCCTAATAAGTTGATATTAATGCATTCGTCCACTATATTATAGTCAAAAGAACTTGATTATTACTATTGAAATTTAATTCAGTTGATATTCGTGTATCCTATTCGTAACTTGCCTGTAAAGTTTAATTTAAACAATAACTATATTTTATAAACTTATCCTTATTTTTATAATGTCACTAGATGGCAGCAGCTATGTCAACTTTTGCCAAACTATAGGACCCTTTGAGAGAAAGTCACAAATTTTACTACTGACACAGAAATTTCCCTTTAAATGAGAATCAAAGAATAAATGAATGGTAGTTTATTACATTAAGTCAGTCTATGTTTGCTACACTTACTAATTAATTTATATATTTGTTATTTTGATATTTTATAGATTATAATATAAGACACATTGTTCTCAAAATTGCATTATTGTTATTAATGAAATTCTTTAAAGTAACAAAAACGTAAAATTTCAGATATATGAATATATATATATATATATATATATATATACACACATATATACTGGGTCATTTCAGGAAGTCCAGTGGCCGCAGTGTGTGTTGATCCATCAGGACGACTCCTCGTCTCGGGTCATGATGATTCCACGTGTATGTTGTATGATGTCACTGGCGGGAAAATAATTCAGTGTTTTCAGCCTCATACTGCAGAAATTCGAACGATTCGATTCTCCCCAAAAGCCTACTATCTACTCACTGGATCTTACGACCACAAGGTTGCTCTGTCAGATTTACAGGGTAAGAGACCAGTAATTTGTAATCATTTACAAACCAAACGAGATTTTGATAACAAACCAATTATACAACCTCCAAATGACGTAGTAAACTCTTGCAATT
This sequence comes from Carcinoscorpius rotundicauda, assembly GCA_011833715.1. Lineage (NCBI taxonomy): Eukaryota > Metazoa > Arthropoda > Merostomata > Xiphosura > Limulidae > Carcinoscorpius > Carcinoscorpius rotundicauda. The sequence continues at coordinate 22,429,709 of CM022400.1, forward strand.
AAATGTGTTGTTTTTTAATATCGCGCAAAGCTAAACGAGGGCCAACTGCAATAGCCGTCTTTAATTTAGCAGTACATAAGACTAGAGGAAAGGCAGCTAGTTCTCACCATCCACCGCAATCTCTTGAGCTACTCTTTTACCAACAAATAGTGGGATTGACTGTCACATTTATAACGCACCCAGGGCTAAAAGGGCAAATATCTTTGGTACGACGAGGATTCGAATCCGCGATCCTCAAATTACAAGTCAAGTGCGTAACTACCTGAGCATGCTGGGTCGCAGTTAAATTTAACCTATCTTTTAAAATCTATTTTAATGGAAGATGTGACCTTTTCTTACTATTTTTTTTACTATGTCGTCATCTTCATCGTGTTTTCTTCTTTCTTGTTATTTCTTTAGCGTACTAGTTGCTTTAAAATGATATATACTGAAATAAATGATTATGTGATTGTTTTTGTAAATACGATCCTCATTTTTGGAAGAGAATTCTTTGGAAAAAGTTTAAATTAGAGTAAATCTTTACAGATAAAACTGTAAACAAGCATATCACTCATGGTTACTAAAACTGTTGCTGAGTTTGGCGTTTGAAGGGAGGTTGGTTTCGTAAAATGTAACCGACAGATGTCCCTGGACCACGCTACTTGGAACTATCGGTCAACAATCTGAAGGAAGCCACATATGTTACGTCCTATCCAAATGTTTATGTAGAAGCCAGCTGTGCCTGTCAAGTGTAAAAATTAGTTAGTCTTAAATACAGCTCTGCGAAATGCAAACGCTAGTGACAGCACAGACAACAAAAATACACAATCCAGAGTAGTAGCTTCCCTCGCTGTGAAAAACCCAATTTCTACTCCTGTGTAGCTGTAAACAAACTGTCTGATAGAAAACTTCTGTCAATTTCGCAAGTTTTTCTCAGTTATTACAGAGTAAGTAAAGCTGTATTTACAAAATAGGAAACATTAGACTCCCAAACAGTCCTCAACAATACATTGACTTGAATACTAAGTAAACTGGTTCAAGTTAATAAGCCTGGTGTATGTACGTACGTGCACTCGTTTATCAGTCTTGGGGTATTTCATAACGCGTAATCCACATGAGGTAACCATTACGAAAAAGGCATGATGGATGAAATCATCTTATTAGAACAAATAATGCAGTCAGTTCCCACAAAATATAATGTATATGTTTGTTTGTTATTAAGCACAAAAGTACACAAATGAGCTATTTATGCTCTGCCCATCACGGATATCGAAACCCAATTTGTGAAATTGAAGCGGTGGGGGGGGCGAATACAATGTAATCAGCCCGAACATTAAGCTGGGGAGTAGAAGGTAATTACTGAGAGGTTTCATGTGAATTGATTTATAGGTCCCTTCATTCTATTTTATATTCTTTGCTTTCTAACACATTATTAACATTCTTCTGGTTTATTTGTTGTATAAACGACTTTAATACTGTTTGCTGCATTAATATACATCCTCGGTCATTCAGCAGTAAGTTTAAGGTATTATAACACTAGTTAGTATTCATGGTTCGATCCTTGAAGCAGACGAAGCGCAGATCGTACAGTTTTACAAAAAACGTACAATATTTATATATGTATGTGTAAACACAAGCTCTCTATTGGGTAGAACCAATTAGTAAAAAAGTTACACTACAGTTTCACTGTAGCTTTTAAGACGATAAAAGTCATACCAATACTGAATATAACTAATTATAAGTATATACTGTTCTTACGTATAAATATTATAACGTATTATTTCACCATTTGGGTGCTCTCGCTGTTAACGATGTTTCGAACATAAATCTGTTGAAACCTCAATAGGCTTGGCAGGCTTAAGAGACTTAGGTTAGTCCTATGTTCGTATGTTTAGCTAACTGCAAAATACAGTCTTGGCTAAAATGTTTGCACACTGTTTTATACTGATGTTCTTGTCTAAATATATGGAGTAATTACTGAGTAAATGATCGAGTAGTAATAGGGAAAAGCAGTGTATCATCAGACATCAGACAAAAATGTACGAATTCTTATTCTGGTCTGTCAGTTGTTTTGAGCATTTGTTGTTCAAAACACACATACACAGTTATTTTGTATAGAAGGGTGTGTTTTTGGTATAATCTTTATCGAAACAGACAATCACTTTGTTCAGACAGTTTATCTGTACTTACTCATGTCTTGTCACTTGCCAGAAGTTACAGGGCGTCAAATTGTTCGACCGTCTATAAATGGTATGAAGTAAACAGACATTGTAAGAACACTATAGTACACCCATGTTCTGTATCCAGAATCCTGAATGTCATCAGACTACAGTAAACTCATTCCAGAAAAGTCTACTGGTACACACCGAAAAAAATACAGCCCATTATGACCGGATTTTGATCAAGTTAACTAGTCATGGTCGAAAAAGAAGTCTTATAACACAGTACAACAAGAATGACAGGATATCCAGAAGAACAATGAATAGAAAGTTGATCAAACAAGGATATTTTGTAAGAAGGGCTATCTACAAACCGATATTAACTAGAATACATCGCTGTCACCATGTTAGTTAGGCAAAACAGCATTCCAGCTTACCGTTAAGACAATGGTAACATGTAATATTTTCAGATGAGTCGTGTTTCCAGCTTGTTAGTGCTACTTATACGTTTCAACTTCGTCATTTTCGGACGAACAGATAAGAAAATTTTGTCTCTCCCATAGAAATCGCGTAAGGCATAGTGCAGTATATGTTTGAGCAGCTATTCATCATGGTGGAAAACTGCTCTTCATATCCTCCAATGAAACGTCAATGGCGCTACCTACAGGCATCACATGGAAACGGTATTTCTGGTATGTGCTTGAGCAAGATACAGTAATAAGTTTTGCAGGTTGGTAATGCCACTGCCCACAGTGCATGTATTGTACACTATTATCTCGACCAGGAGAATGTTACAAAATTGCCATGGCCAGCAAAGTTTCCAGATCATAATTCCATTGAGAACTGCTTGGGAGAACTGAGCTGGAGCATTGCTAAACAAGACCCGAAATGTAATCCACAGAGTCAAAAGTACGTGCTCTTTAGCTATTTTAAAAACTCAAAATCCAATTAAAAGTGTGAATTTTCCGACTCTCTGAGATTTGTGAAGGTATATTCTTAAATACATAAAAGTGTGAGTGTTCTAGTTAACTACGGTTTGTGAAGATATATCGTTAATAAAACACAAGATCGTAATTATTCTGGTTTTACGCTGTTTGTAGACATGTATTGTTAAAAATACAAAAGTGTGAACATTCTGGATGGCTGCTGTTTGCGAGGAAGAGGGCATAACTGTATAACGTAATGTTGCTCCCATGTTTGCTCACAAAGATTACCACTTTTTAACCCTTACAAAATCTTAGATTATTCGAGTACTGTATTGTTTTTTTTTCTCATTTGCTTTCAAACAAGAATTTTGTGAATAATCCACTGACAGTGGGGATTTGTTGTGCTCAAAATATTCAATGGATTTTATTAGATCCACATTTACTTAAGAGAATAACATTTTTGAATTTTGTATAACTTTTCTCACAATTTTATGTGACCACGTGATCAGAATAAGGTCTTTTTTGTTATTCTTTAATTGATTTTTCCTGCGAGTTTTTACTTAAGTAATTGTGTCAAATTTAGAGTTTGGGAAACTGTTGCAAAGGTTTGGAACCACTCAGTATATGGTTTGGGTTTGTTTTGAATTTTGCGTAAAGCTACACCATGGCTATCTGAGCTAGCCGTCCCTAGTTTAGCAATGTAAGACTAGAGGAAAGGCAGCTAACCATCACCAACCACCGCCAACTCTTGAGCTACTCTTTTACCAACGAACAGTGGGATTGAACGTCACACGAAATCCAGTATATATATTCCTTAAATTGTCTCTGTGTGTATATACACAGCTGGCAAAAATCTTAAGGCCAATGAACATAAAGAACAAATATCAAAAGTTAGATTTGCGTTGTTAGACTCAACCACTTATTTGAGTAGAGCTTCAAAAGATGAAAATAAGAAAAGGGAAAATTAAAGAAAAGTATTTTAGCATTTAATACGGAAAATATGAACACTATGAAATTAACCTAAATACTAGCTGGTCAAAAGTTTAAGACCATACTGAAACAAAGCTTTAATCAGTAAACACGCTACAACATTTAGTCGTTTGTGTTCAAGCATTAGCGTTGTCAACATCTCCCACTGACATCTTTTGTGTTACACTGTGTAAAAACATGGCAAAGGCTGAAAAGTTGACAGAGATGCAAAAGCAAAGTCTCTATCAACGTGCCATTGCTGCTGAGATTGGGCGTAATAATTCTGCTGTTGCAAATTTCTTAAAAGACCCTGAGGGATACGGAACGAGAATTTCAAGTGGTTGGCCCAAGAAAATTTCGCCGGCGTTGAACAGGAGGATTCGACGGGTTGTTCGGCAACACACCAGCCGATCGTCGAACTATATTAAGGCCCTTACGGACGCAGAATTCATCTCAAGAACAATGAGACAGGTGGCCATGTGGCGAGAGCTCTTTGAGAGTTGCGGGTTCGTATCCAGGTCACATCAAACATACTCGCCCTTTCAGCCGTGGGGGCGTTATAATGTGTCAGTCAATCACACTATTCGTTGATAAAAGAGTAGAACAAGAGTTGGCGGTATGTGGTAGTGACTAGCTGCCTTTCCTCTAGTCTTATACTGCTAAATTATGGACGGCTAGTGCAGATAGCCCTCGTGCAAGGTCAAGAACTCCCCAGAGTTCAGGTATTACCAGATGAAGAGAAACTTATTACCAAGATTCGGACTCACACACTCTTCCGAACAAAAATATTTACTGTCACTTTATAACGCACCTGGAGTAAAAAGTGCAGAGCATGTTCAGAGGTATCACAGTTTGATATTTGCATTTGCACGTGCTAGTCACTAGAACACACACTGCTATTTCCCAGATGCAACGGACAAAAATTTATTATTATTTTGTTGTTATTGTTGCATCATCTTTTTAAATATATTTAAGTGAATATATGTACAACAGTGTTCGTCAAACTTGGTACGTGTTGTTTGGATTAAAATCATATACCATTAGTGTAAAAGAAACATAAATAAAACCGCATAGTCTGTATTGTGGTATCAAATACACCATTAATTAAAGTAAGCTGAGATCAACACTTCATTAATCTAAAATCAATCATCGCCACAGACGTTTCCTCATTCAGCACAATTATCACAGTATAAAACTGATATATTCATGGTATAGAAATTATTTGCGGTTTCAATACTCCAGATGCGTAGAATAAATATAATTTAAAACAAGAACACTTTTCAGTGGGAATTCTAAAAATATTTTACAGATAAAAACTTACCTTTTTTAAGCTCAGGAAGTTGATCTTGATTATGAACTTATGACTTGATAGGTTTATAGTACCATGTCTGGAAAATGACGTCAAACTCTGGTCTTAAAATTTCAAATTCACCGAAAAGGGGAAAACACTGAAAACTATAGTTTCTAGTATAGATTGTACTTTACTCGGAACAGCCACCAGCGAGTAGCGAGAAATAATTGGTGATAACACCTTTACATCATTGTAACTGCCTATCGTTTGTATGACGAATGAGAACATTGTACATAAGACGTGGTTAATCGACAGGAAATATTAAAAAAAAGGTTTAGAGTGTATTTAATCACAGTTTATACTGGGAAGCGATTTGATAGAGAAAGAAATGTTTTAGAACTGGACTAAGTACATCATCTTCTACCAATGAAAAGAGGGGTATTAGTTCCTATTTTAAGTTAAACAGAAAGCCTTAACGTATTGTAAGAACTTGTTTTATTGGGTAACTTTTAAAAACAAACAAACCTCACAACAGTCCAATTTAAAACAAGTGGATCTCACTGTTATGCAGAATAGTGAGGATTATGTTTTTGTAACGAAGCAATTCAGACTAGGAGGTCAATAGTGCACTTGTATAATGGTAATTAAAAACATAATGCACATGATTTATTTTGATGTTAGGATAAAATTAACGGATATACAGCGACCTCATTATACGGCACCGGTGTGAGGCGCATTGTTGTTTTTGTGCTTCAAACTAAGCGAGCTTAAGTTTACATTACTGATAAAAGAACGTTTAGATAGTTTCAACTTTTACTGTTGAGAACATTTTCTGGTCATTCCTGAAAGAAAAAAAAATGGAGGGAGATAGTTTACAAAATTACTGAGGCTAACGAACCAATTTATAATCATAGGCCTATCTCTCGCTACTGGCGCTATTTGAAGTAGGTCAGTATTTGTACTGTGGACTTCTGACGTATTAAAAATTAAAGTCACTGTTGTGCATCTACTGATTTAAGTTGAAATTAAAAAAATATATTTTTGAGATTACTTTACACTGTTTTACTTTATATCAAAAATTTAGAAGCTACATCTAACTTAAGCGATAACTCCAAAATTTGTTATTAAACAGAGTCAGAGAACATAATGTTTAAATATATATTTGTAACCATAAACTGTAGTTTTAATTATAGTTTTAGTTACATTTTTTAAAAACTATGAAATAATGTTGTTGTTTTTAGATTTAGCTTACATTTTGTAATTATTATAAATGAATCTAATAACTGCTATTTTGATTTTTTTTTATAATTATAAAAGAAGGATAAATTATCGGTAGTTATAATATGATTTATCAGTATTAGTTATTTTATAAGATTTTGTACTTTCTGGGCTGAATAAAGCTTTTTTTTAAAAAAAATATTTTATATTCTTCAATATAGGTGACCTATCTCAGCCAATTCCAAATGTCGTGATAGCGGAACATGGAGACAAAGTGCTTCAGGCACGTTGGCATCCTCGCGACTTTTCCATCCTTACTACTAGTGCTGACAAGAGCGTCACCTTGTGGGGACTATCTGCAAATTAAATAATACAGAATTGAGTGCTTAAAAAACAAAGAGTACTTGAAACAGGCATAGGTGGCATATTTTTATTATGACAGTTGTGAAATACTTAATGACTAATTCCTCAGATTTCCATTTAGATAACAAATTATCTTATCAAAAACAACATGTTTCTTAAAGCTTTTCAATGTGTGTGTTTAAATGTATGAATATACACTGTCTGTTCGGGTGGTAAGAATACAGTATGGTATCATACAGAACTCGATACATAACATGTTTAATATTATAAAGGTGATGTCACTCATGCAATGAACTTTACCACTTACTGCTGTGTAAAGCGAACAGTAACTGAACAAAAAGTAATATAGATCACTAAATATACTAGAGAGTAAAATTATCATACCATTTAAAACTGTATGTTTAGAGTGTAAACAGGATGATTTGCAACTTTCTAGCGAATTTGTATCCTGTTTTTTGTTGGAATATTACTTTTTCATTTACAGGTACAAGATGGCTCTAAAAACATTGTTATCAAACTTTTTAATTTTAAATAGAGCTCGATTCGATGTATTTACATTTCACCAGAATCACATCGAAACTCATAGTCTTTATTCAAGTCAGGTTAGCCATTGTTTGAATTGGTAAAAATATTAGATAATATATTCACTATTTCTCTTCGTCATTCATAGTCATCATAACCCAAGATCTGACAGTGAGTTAGTGATGTTGACTAGCTGTCTTCCCTCCGGTTTATCACTTCAAGATCAGAAGCGGCTATCGTAGACAGCTCTTGATTACCTTTGCCTGAAATCTAACAAACAAAAAACTCTATGAACATACCAAACAATCCTTACATAAAGCTGTTACAGATACTTTTGCCCTCAATGGCACAGCGGTGTATGTATGCGGACTTACAACGCTAGAAACTTGGTTTTGATACCCGTGGTGGGCAAAGCATAAAAAGCCTATTGTGTAACCTTGTGCTTAACTTAAAAAAAAAAAATTATGGATATTAATTATTTATTTTCGCAATATTCTGAATACTGAAACACATTTTAACCAAATCACTCAGTTTGTGTTAATGAAAGAAAAAACAAGAAGAACGCTAGCTTACGAAAACATACATTCAGGTTTTATTACACGACTTTGAAGCTTCCTGTATCTCGTCTTTCCTGCATAAAGACCTACGGTTTTTTCTAGTGAAATGTTTTTTTCCCTCGGATAAGTAATTAGCTTTTAAGATATAATCACATTGAATATAGGACTATCTCTGTAATCACCCGTATATACATACACAATTGTCAAGCTACCTTATTGCAAACTTAAAGTGATGGAAAAAAGAATTTCCAATCCGCCATCTCGTTTTAATTAAGTGTTTTCAATGTTTTCTGAGTTTATTGTACTTCATGTTGCAATAATTAACATCTTCTCTGAGCAGTCTTTTAACAATACCTGGACTAGTGTGGAATCCAAATGAACAAAACTAAAAATGAAGACAACTTCAGTGCATTTAGTGAAAGAATATTTCTGCTATTTTTTAAGCCTCGTGGGCCTAGCTACTATTATTATTTGTGTAATCAGCCAATTTTCAACATACAAGAAACTGTTTCAACATATTTCAGTACTATGTGATCACCAAATTTGGTTCAATTGCTTAGTTTTATAAAACCTTTCAGATAGCAACTTTGAAAAGTTGTATGTATACGAGGGAATTTATATTACATTTTGCTTGGTGATAAAAACCACGACTTACGTGTTATAACAGATTGCTGATAAATTTTAATCATAAGGAAAATGGTCGTGTTATAATTAGTTCATGTTTATATCGCATTTATTTAAAGACATCAGTTGAAAAATTAAATGGAAGGGAAAAATACATAAGCATAAGTTGTCTAAATTACATTTCGTAGAAATTATTCGGTACTTTATTGCGTGTGTGTTTTTTTAGCAAAGCCATATCGGGCTCTCTGCTGTGTTTACTGAGGGGAGTTGAACCCCTGGCTTTAGCCTTGTAAATCCGTAGACTTAGCTCTGTATCAGCTGGGTACTTAATAGCTCTTTATCAGGATTATTAGGTTGACGTATGCAATGATTTGTTGTATTACTTCTTCACTGATTGGATAGCAAAATTATGACTGGAACCAGTAATAAGCTGATTTCTAACGTTTGATGTTGTCATCAACCAACCCCGTGACTCAGCGGTAAACTTGAGAACCTTTTCACTTTTTATTTTAGGTTCGATCCCTGCAATTGAGATCATTACTAACTTTTTGTGCAACTGTGTAGCAACGTCATTGCGACACGAAATTACATTTAAAAATTAGATGCACATAAATTTTTGTTTTCATTTTCCATCAGCAATTATTTTCATCGAGTTTATTTCGTTTCCAAATAATTTTCTACGCATACTGAAGTAGCCTATTACTTCAGGTTACCAAGGAAACGTCGTTCACGTGACAAGATATATAATATAGAAGATACTAAGATAATAATAAGATATTTTTGTCCTGCCAATTCTGTATAGATAATAAGTACTTTATGTGTACCAAATATTAAAGATATTAATTCTTGAAATATATATTTTTAATGGATTCGGTTCTGTTACATATATTGTATCTGTATCAATAAATAATGTCTTCATGCTGTAAAACTAATTGATTGTAAAAGGCTGGAAATTACTCCTGACAATACACCGCTTAATAAAACAGTTTTTTTTAAGTAGCTTAGGAAATCAGCGATAACTCACTATTTTATATTATAAATCTCAAATGCTGTTATTTATGAAAGACCTGGGTAAATAAGAGAAAATTGTAGTTGGCTGTGGTCTATTGAGTTCGCTGCTCGTACAAATCTTATGTTATACAAATAAGTTTATTGTTTTCCTATTTACGTTTGAGCTGTTAGATGTATCGTTTGTATGATAAATGAGAACATTACAGACGAAAAGTGATTAATCGACCGTAAATATCGCAAAAGAGGTTTAGGTTATATTTAATCGTAGCTTATGAAGAAATGTGATTTGATAGAGAATTACAAGTTGTAGAAGTGGACCGAGTGCGTCATCGTCTACAAAAAGAAAAATGTTTTCTTAGTTCCTATTTTAAGGTAATCAAAGAGCGTTGCTATATATTAAGAAACTTTAGAAAGAGTTTTAGCTCATACAACAAGATGCGCTACAGTGACTTCAATTTTTTTATATTTTTATACTTCAGAATTACTTAAGCTAAACCAGCGCTTCGCTCTAGGCCCGGCGTGGCCAAGCGTGTTAAGGCGTGCGACTCGTAATCTGAGGGTCGCGGGTTCGCATACCCATCGCGCAAACATGCTCGCCCTTTCAGCCGTGGGGGCGTTATAATGTGACGGTCAATCCCACTAATCATTGTAAAAGAGTACCTCAAGAGTGGGCGGTGGGTGGTGATGACTAACTGCCTTTCCTCTAGTCTTACACTGCTAAATTAGGGATGGCTAGCACAGATAACCCTCGAGTAGCTTTGTGCGAAATTCAAAAACAAACAAACGCTTCGCCCTCTAGTGCAGAGCAGTATATCTACTGCTAATTGCTAAAAGTCGAATTTCGGCATTGATGGTTGACAAAACAAAGGATTATATGATTTTGTGCGTATCTATCACACAAATAAACCAGAGCTTAAATAAACAATTCAAACCTGTACAGCAATGATAAAAGGAAAGAATGGCCGAGATTGAATTAAAAAGAACCACAAAAAGTTTCAGAAAAATTGTACACAAACACACCGCATTAAATATAGCAATACTCCATTAAATTTACTTATGTCATTTTGGAAAGTCTTAACTTCAGTATCGACGAAGAACCAAATAGTACCATATAAAGGATATTCTTGTTACTACACATGAAGTGTATTCTGGCTAGAACATACAAAGTATTTTCTAGTATGGCCAAGGACAGAAATTTCAAAAATGTTTATATAGCATTGACATTGGTTTTAAAATTCGACCACGTTTATGTAGTTGTGATGTAAGTTTCAGACTTTAAAATTCTAACACGCTTATGTAGTTCTATTTTGTTTTCAACTATGTTTGTTTATTACTGCTCTTGGTTTTAAATATTAAACCACGTTCGTGCAGCATTGATGTTGATTCTAAGACTCAACCACATTTATATAGCATTGATGCTGCTTTTAAAATTCCAACACGTTTATATAGCTCTGATTTTGTTCGTAAAATTCAGAAATGATTACATAGCTTTATTTTGGGTTAAGTTTCATTGAACAACGTAGTAGATGGGATTACAATCAATTTTGTAAAAATAGACTCGCTTATCAAGATTCATATCAATGTGATGTCACAAGATTTCCCCTGCTCTTTAAGCTGTGAGTGAGTTATAAGAGTTACAGTCAATCACTTAGCGTGGAAGGTGAATTGCAAAGTACTGCTGACGGGCTTCTGTCCCTCTGGTCAGTAATTTAAAATTACGGACAGCGTTAGATGACCTTAGTAATTTTGTGACAAATATAATTTCACTTACACAAACTAATCGATTTCAGTGATTACTTTTAAGACATCTTAATTTCGTATGATTTTTAAGAAAGTATTTTACTCTATTTTACGTGTGTGAAACTCTGGCGGGTGTTCGTTTATTTTGAAAGCTAGTGTACACTTAGGTCAATTAATTTAATTTAATGACAAAAAGACGAAAAAGAACAACGTAAGGACATGAAATCCAAGTATATTCTTTTTAAGTAGAACCGCACAGCTGGTTATGTATATGTATGTGTTTATAGCAGCGATAAGTTATCTGAAGACTTGGCTTATTCAGCAGGATATTTATGCCATTTTTTATTAGGAGTTTTAGAACATAATCCATGAACGAGGAGATCTTGTCAGACAGCCTTATAAAACCAGAGGGCCTGATGATTCGCGCTTAATATATACAACCAGAAGATCTGATAATTAACGATTCATATATATGCAACCATATAAAATCAGAGGATCTGATAATTCACGCTTAATCTAGATAACCGTATAAGGAGAAAAAAAATGTAAAAAACAGAGAAAGAAATGAAGGTGCTATTTATTTTTATTGTCTAGGAACGTCGTCTTTTGTGGTATTGTCAGGCACACATTCGACGTAAAAAAATTAATCTAATATTTTTCCCGCACTCTCGTGTGCCGTAATTTTTCATCAACGTCTGAAATAATTTTTACTTTAATAAAATAAAATTATCTAGACGTAATAAAAGCCACCCCAACTGCTGACGAATAAGCACACGTGTTAACATTCAAGTTTTTATACTTCAGTGATGGAATACGATGAACTGATTAATTTCATTGACAGATTGTTCAAGGCTAGAGACGAAATAAAAAACAATTTTTACTGACTTTGGTCTTTTGTTGTTGTGTTTTACTTGTTTCCTGTTCGTAAATTTCAACATATAACTTTTTTTCTGTTTCCGTTTGTCTGGATTATTCAATTCAGGTTTTGAAGGTCTGTACACGATTCATCAGGGTAAATGTTGTCTTCTCTAAGGCAGGGAAGAAGAGACCAACATTGAGTCTGACCTTCCCTGATCCAAAACGTGTGCTGAATCCCAATGAGGAAGAGTTCTAAGATATTACTTGTGTGGATAAAATATTGAAGGATACCACGAATAGCGTAGTGTCCTCCCACTGGTACAGCGGTAATGTTTTTGGGACTTACAACGCTAAAATCAGGGATTCGATTCCTCTCGGTGGACACAGCGGATAACCCGAGATGGCTTTGCTCTAAGGAAAACATACGTTTAAATAGTATTTGAAAGATTATTACACATATATAAACAATAATATATTTTAATATTATTTTCACTGAAAATAGTCATAATTAATTTATGATCTTTCAATAACTACATGTTTAAAAATGTGTTAAAATATATATAAGTAATACGTTTGCGTTTGTTTGTCCTGAATTATTCTCGTGAATGTCTATAACAAACGATACAAATATCTTATCGTTAGAAAAGGCCGTTGTCCGAGGAGTCCATATTGCATATTGACTTTTCAATTCAGAATTACCTTACCTGGTTTTTTATTGCTCAAACTTTACAATGTAACGAATAAGCTACAGAATGGCACATTTTCGTAGTTATTAAATGACGGCTGACTTCAATTTAAACTTTAGTTTCTTTATTTGCAAAGTATTTCACAGAAACAGCAATTAACTCGATTTTTAATTTCCTAAAAACGAACGTTACATTAAATACAATTTCTATGAGTTTTATTAATTTATTTAGGTCAAAAATACACTTGCGCAATTTGTTGAAAGCCATGTGTTTAGCATTTTGCGAACTCGTATTCAGACGATTCTGCATTATCAGCTAAGTTTGCCTTCATTACAGCTTCACATATACTTTACAATAACTTAGCTTTGGTTCACTTTGTAGACTGTTATAAACACCTTTTAACTACTTTTACTTTATTTCGGTTCTTATTCTTCATTTTTTGGGCTTCTTTGTTTCAACTCATGAAATCGTGTCGTTCACTGAATGCTCATAACTGTTTATACTCTGTTCATTATTACAGATATCAATACTTTATATTAACAATTAAAAAGAAGGCAATGTTAAAATTATTACATAATAAATAGTTATTGAAACAGAGACATGTCCTAAAAATACTCTAGATATGTTTCGATGTCCTAGCATCATCAAGACACCGAAACATATGTATATTTGTAAGGAAAGCAAAAAAAAATGAAATCATTAACATATGACAGATTTCTTAAATCTTAAGAGACCTTACGTACATTAATGATTATCCTAAGTTATACACATAATTATTTCAAATGACATCATAATTAGTATTTAAGTGCTTTTTTGTTGGGTTTTTTTTCTTGTCCACTTTGGTACTTAAGATTATAAAACTTAAAACCTGAATCAGGCATATAGTAGTCACTATAACTGACTTTTGTTGCTCAAGGAGACCTCTTGGATAAAGAAGCCAACAACTAAGTGTCATAAAACCGAGGGGAGTTTAGTTCAATTCTTCATAAAAGGATGTAATGTATAATAAAAATAGACAGAAAATAAAACAAAAGATATAAACTGACGACCACTAAACCTTCTTTCATAGAATTCATGATGACTAAAATATGAAACCCAATAAATTTATTGTGCCAGTAATACTGTCAAAGTAGAATACACTACTTAAATTATCAATTTCTGCCAAATTGACAAACCTTCAAGCTAAACGCTTGTAAATCTAAAAAGATTATTGTTTAAATTGTTGCATATATATATATCAAACTCAAAAAATACAACAAATAAATAATGCATGTCTCACATGTCACCTAAATAAAAAAATGTCAAAGTTTTTATATCAGCCTATAGTGGTTATTCCTGTAAACTCTCACTCTTGGTTAATGTGAAACTTATCCAAACTGAATCTTCTTGTCCATTTGGAAAGTATGTTTGAACCTCCTGGTCAGCGTAGAGACAACACAAGTTGAACCTTTCAATCAGCTGTAACTAATCAGGTTGAATCATCTGCTCAGGGTGGTAACTATCTATGGTGAATCTTCTGGTCAGCGTAGTGACAACACAAGTTGAACCTTTCAATCAGCTGTAACTAATCGGGTTGAATCATCTGCTCAGGGTGGTAACTATCTATGGTGAACCTTCTGGTCAGTCTAGTGACAACACAAGTTGAACCTTTCAATCAGCTGTAACTAATCGGGTTGAATCATCTGCTCAGGGTGGTAACTATCTATGGTGAGCCTTCTGGTCAGTCTAGTGGCAACACAAGTTGAACCTTTCAATCAGCTGTAACTAATCGGGTTGAATCATCTGCTCAGGGTGGTAACTATCTATGGTGAACCTTCTGGTCAGCGTAGTGACAACACAAGTTGAACCTTTCAATCAGCTGTAACTAATCGGGTTGAATCATCTGCTCAGGGTGGTAACTATCTATGGTGAACCTTCTGGTCAGTCTAGTGGCAATACAAGTTGAACCTTTCAATCAGCTGTAACTAATCGGGTTGAATCATCTGCTCAGGGTGGTAATTATCTATGGTGAACCTTCTGGTCAGTCTAGTGGCAATACAAGTTGAACCTTTCAATCAGCTGTAACTAATCGGGTTGAATCATCTGCTCAGGGTGGTAACTATCTATGGTGAACCTTCTGGTCAGTCTAGTGGCAATACACTTCAAATTAACAAAAAAGTGGAAAAATATAAAATTTGCTCATTATTTCCAACTATTTATTAATTACAAACAAAGAAACTTAAATACATTTTTTTGTTATGAATTTTGGCTGATAACCTAATATCCTCAAATATAACCCTATTTACTTACAGTGATTTTGGGTAGATGTTTGAAATTGAAACAGGTTATAATATTATTATATTTAAGTAACAAAACTACAAAAAATTAAACATCATTAATTCGTTTCTTAAATACTTGCACTTTGCAGTTTTGAAGGGGCAACTTTTAAATAATTATTGTTAAGTATTTCAGTTTCAAATAGCCTAAAAATGAATTAAATTATAATTTAAATTTAGAAGTTAAATAAATGTCGATATGCATCCAATTTATGGTACTTACCAACAAGACTGATGCACAGTTTCTTTTTAGTACAAAAATATTTTAATGTACAATTGTTGTTTTGAATTAAGCACAAAGCTACACAATGGGCTATCTGTGCTCTGCCCACCACGGGTATCGAAACCCGGATTTTAGCCTGTAAGTCCGCATACATACACCGCTGAGCCACTGGGGGGCTTTAATATGCAAACAATAATACAATTTATAATAATAGTTTATATATATATTTTTTTTTACAAACAGTACTAAGTCTTCCATCTGGTCTGGAACTTATTTGATATCGTATCGAGGGTTCACGATAATAGTTTTATTTTTGTTATTGTTTTCAATTTCGTAGCTATTCGAAGGCTACCTGCGCTAACCGTCCCTAATTTAGCAGTGTAAGACTAGAGGAAAGGCAGCTAATCATCATCACCCACGCCAATTCATGGGATACTCTCTTACCAACGAATTGTGGGATTCACCGTCACTTATAACGCTCCCATGGCTAAAAGAGCGAGCATGTTTGGTGTGACGGGGATTCAAAACCCGCAACCCTCGGATTACGAGTCGAGTACCTTAACCACGTGGCCATGCTAGGCCTAAGCTCACAATAAACGAATTAATTTTAAGTTGATGCAGATACCATTCATTTAAAAGGGAACTAGGTAGCTCTGTGGTGAGGTTTCCTACCGTTAAAGTTATGTAAGGTTTCCATAAAAATACTATTGTTTGATGTGAATCCGCTGAAGTTAAACAGATTGTATTTCTTGAAATCTATAAACATTCCTAATCAAATATTTGATGTTCTCAATTACTGATACTTAATCACAGTTATAGCTTCCGAGATTTATATTATATAAACTGTAGTAAACTAGTAATAAACATTGTCTCTCGGAGCATCGCGTTCGTTACATTTACAGGCAGTGTGAGAGTTTCTAGAAATTTCAGTCCCCACAACACTGACGACACACTAAATGTTTACGTACACACATATATTGTTAATTCTTACATTCGAGAATCTTCTACAACTTTAGTGGATAGGCGGAATTTTTTTTCAATGCAGATTTAACAGTACAAGTTATGTAAATTTCCAAGTATAAATTTAACTTAAACAAACATCTATATCAAAGTAAATCCGTCACACTCTAAACATATTTGAAACTCAATATTTTATCTCTGAGTATCTCTCATCTGTTTATGCGTATGATCAGTTAAACACACTCGAGTGTTATAAAGTCAAATAGTTTAAAATCTACAGATTCTAAATTATATGTTCTGAAGTCATACAGTTTAAGTATAGCTAGTTATGATTAATATATGTTCAATCAAAACTAAGAAGAATATATATTAACATGCTAACATGCCTTTCCTAAGTAACAATGGATCTTCGTGCTAAATGGGGTACAACGGATCATAATTTATCCCAGACGATTCTCCTATTTATTATGTAACGTATTACGATTTCAAATAGCCAGAAATTTTAATTTAAATTTAAAAGTTAATTAAATGTCGATAGATATTAGAATTATGATATTTGTCATCAAGATTAATACCCACAAATTTTTTTCTTAATACAAATATATTTTAATATACAGGGTGGTCGCTAGAAAAGCGGAAAATTTGAGGATCAGATGAGATCATGAATAAAATGCGTGCTTACTCATTTCTATTTTGATTTCTTTACATCATGAATAAAATGCATGATTTTAAAATCATAAAATGCATTTTGAGCATCTATGAGTTTAATATAACATATGCCTTTAAAAAACTTTGTAAAAGTTATTCTTTGTAAAAATAAATAGCTGTTTGACAAATTTTCCGCTTTTCTAGCGACCACCCTGTACAAACAACAATGAAGTTTATTATAGCTGTTATTACATGTAATGATTTATATATATAATTTTTTTAAAAAATTACAAGCAATAATCAGCCTTCTATCTGGTCTGGAATTGAATATTTTATCGACAGTCAACGACGAGCGGATTAATTCTGAGTTAACATTATTACACTTCGCTTAAGCTAGCTAATTTTCTATTTTTGGCTGGCCTCACGCCGCTTACAAGCTAACTTTTACCGACGAAGAAGACGTTTAATTTCCTTGTAGAAATAATAATTTCCAAAGTTAATTCTCTACAGCAAACGGTTTATAATGTTCGAAATCTATAAACTTTCCTGGCCAAATGTCTATAGTTTTCCGATTAGTAAACGTTTATTACAGTTATAGCTTTCAAGGTTAATAGTATACTGGCTGTAGCAAACCAATACTGTATAAAACTGTCTCTCCGCGTTGTGTTGGTTTAGTTTTTATAAGCTTTGAGTCGAGGTTTTCGAAAGTTCCGTAGGCAACAACAGTCAATAGTATAACATACACACATCGTACGTTTTTTATATTTACACTTGAGAATAGTCGGGACTTTTGCGATACGCATTTAACAATGTAAGTGACATGCATTATAAACATCGATATTAAAATAAATATATATAAGTAAGTTCTTTACAATTGCATTAAGTATAATTTTTCATTAGTTTTATCTATATCACCCACATATGTCTCCAGCTGGTAAGTCTATGGATTTGCAACGCTAAAATTAGGGGTTCGATTCCCCATGGTGAACTCAGCGGATAGTCCGATGTAGCTTTGCTATAAGAAAACACATACATATCACTACACATCAAAATTATGTTAATAATTGTTTTACACTATATGACTGATTTATTTTAACACATTATTTATTAATTTTTATTTTACTGACCAGCGAGCTAATATTTTCAACTGATTGATATAAAGATTTATCATGTAGGTATTGACCAAAGAAATATAAAGTATTATCCAGTTAAAAATAATTTCCTACATTCAGGTTATAAATATTTTTATTGTGTTTGATAACAAAAATGCAGTCTAAGACCATTACGGATGTATCATTTTGTTTAATAGCTATTTACCACATTTAAGTCTGTAAATATAAATCATGAAAACAATTTTTTTTCAAATGAAAAAGAACAGTCCACCCAATCTTGAGATGCAAATATTAAGAAATGCGATAGAGAAATTTGTTTCAGTCACTATATTGAATTTAAGCTATCAGTACGTGGTATGAACTAGCTGATCTTGTAACTTCTTGATAAACATAGTGAAGCGAGCGTTGGATGTTTGTAATAGACCCCCAGTGGCTCAGCGGTATATCTGCGGACTTACAACGCCAAGAACTTTCGATACCTATGGTGGGTAGAGCACAGATAGCCCATTGTGTAGCTTTGTGCTTAATTCAAAACAACAACAACATGTTTATAATAGGATTTAACGTATAAACAGCAAATTGCAACATGGTATATGTATAGTCTTATAACATAAACTTCGGTTTGCAGTAAAACATTTGTATTGTTAATAACGTCTGAAGAAAGGTTAACCAACGAACTTAGTTCGCTATGAATAAATGTAATAAACCGACCAGCAGCAGAAACTATCAGAAATATAAAATTCGTAATCATTAGAATTCAGAGAAAGAACAGTTGATGTATTTAAACCATCATATAATTTGAAAAAAAAGTTTTTGTCTCATTTTTACTTGTTGGGGCGGAGGCGTTTTAACTGACAAAACGCTTGATTTATTATAAATTATTAACTAATCTGGCATGTGGAACTGATATGAGGGGAAGGAATTTGATCAGATCCCTTATGTTTTCCTCGTGAAGTAGATGAGTTAACAATATTCCATCATCGTCTTTAACTAATTGCAATACAGTTCAAGCATTATCCGTTTTACATATAGTATTTCGTTTACAAAGACACTACCTCACATGATGCCTACTTGTACATTGAAAACAACTGTATATCCCTAAAAGCTATCTTCTGTAACCTAATATCAAGGGTGAAATTCTATTGGTACTGACCGTGGAACACAATTCTGTTTTTTATTGGTACTGACCGTGGAACCCAATACTGGTTCTTATTGGTACTAACAGTGGAACCCAATACTGGTTCTTATTGGTACTAACAGTGGAACTCAATACTGGTTCTTTTTGGTACTGACCATGAAACCCAATACTGATTCTTTTTGGAATTCCAATGGAATGCTTCTTCTTCTTTCCTTTGGAAACCCATATCAAGTTTTGTATTTACTGTGCTCATTATATCTGTGACAAATTTATTGTTATACATTTATTTTAATATTTACGTTTGTTTCTATTTAATACACGTAACGTAATTGCTAAATGTGTATTGCGCAATCTCCCCTGTTTTCTAAATTTGTAATAGATTCTCGAGAGCAAGAATGTATGTTTCACAGAAATACTAGCATATTGTTGGGCCAACTGAATTTTTGATAATCTTGCCTAATGTGTATAAAAGGTGGCCAATTCAAGAAGCGGAGACATAATAATAGAATACGAGTATTGTTAGTCAGCTACTTGGTTGTTTGTTTTTTTGGAATTTCGCACAAAGCTACTCGAGGGCTATCTGTGCTAGCCGTCCCTAATTTAGCAGTGTAAGACTAGAGGGAAGGCAGCTAGTCATCACCACCCACCGCCAACTCTTGGGCTACTCTTTTACCAACGAATAGTGGGATTGACCGTAACATTATACACCCCCACGGCTGGGAGGGTGAGCATGTTTAGCGCGACGCGGGCGCGAACCCGCGACCCTCGGATTACGAGTGCACGCCTTAACGCACTCGGCCATGCCAGGCCCTTAGTCAGCTACAATTACGTATATATTGTATACGTGTATCAATATAAAAGTAATTTGCGTCTTGTTAACTATTGATAAAATATTCAGTTCCAGACCAAATATGAGATACAGTACTGTTTATCAGTTTGTAAAATTTTTGTATATAAATCATTACTTGTAATAGCTGTCATTATAAAATGTATTGTTCTTTGTACATAAAAGTATTTTTTTCTAAAAAATAAGATTATATGCATGAATCTTGTTGGCAAATATAATAAGTTTAATACATATTAACATATAATTAAGTTCTAAATTAAAATTAAAATTTCCGGTTATTTGAAACCGTAATACATAATGTACGTAACATAATAAATTGGAAACTCGTCAGTGATAAATTATAACACGTAACATATCTAATTCTCACGATTACCGATTTGGCAACATACTCTTTTAAAATACTCAGAATATCAAAGGCATAGTGTGGCCTGATTGTGAGAGAGTTCGACTCGCAAATTGCGGGCCGCAAGTTTGAATCCCGTCACCGAACA
Source organism: Carcinoscorpius rotundicauda (assembly GCA_011833715.1). Taxonomy (NCBI): domain Eukaryota; kingdom Metazoa; phylum Arthropoda; class Merostomata; order Xiphosura; family Limulidae; genus Carcinoscorpius; species Carcinoscorpius rotundicauda. Next base: position 22,450,346 of record CM022400.1, read on the forward strand.
TGTTTTCCATACTGTTGCCGGATGGTTTGTTTTGAATTTCGCACAAAGCTACATGAAGACTACCTGTGCTAGCCGTCCCTAATTTTGCAGTGGAAGACTAGTGGAGACGCAACTAGTCATCACCACCCACCGCCAACTCTTGGGCTACTCTTTTACCAACGAATAGTGGGATTGACCGTAACATTATACACCCCCACGGCTGGGAGGGTGAGCATGTTTAGCGCGACGCGGGCGCGAACCCGCGACCCTCGGATTACGAGTGCACGCCTTAACGCACTCGGCCATGCCAGGCCCTTAGTCAGCTACAATTACGTATATATTGTATACGTGTATCAATATAAAAGTAATTTGCGTCTTGTTAACTATTGATAAAATATTCAGTTCCAGACCAAATATGAGATACAGTACTGTTTATCAGTTTGTAAAATTTTTGTATATAAATCATTACTTGTAATAGCTGTCATTATAAAATGTATTGTTCTTTGTACATAAAAGTATTTTTTTCTAAAAAATAAGATTATATGCATGAATCTTGTTGGCAAATATAATAAGTTTAATACATATTAACATATAATTAAGTTCTAAATTAAAATTAAAATTTCCGGTTATTTGAAACCGTAATACATAATGTACGTAACATAATAAATTGGAAACTCGTCAGTGATAAATTATAACACGTAACATATCTAATTCTCACGATTACCGATTTGGCAACATACTCTTTTAAAATACTCAGAATATCAAAGGCATAGTGTGGCCTGATTGTGAGAGAGTTCGACTCGCAAATTGCGGGCCGCAAGTTTGAATCCCGTCACCGAACATGTTTTCCATACTGTTGCCGGATGGTTTGTTTTGAATTTCGCACAAAGCTACATGAAGACTACCTGTGCTAGCCGTCCCTAATTTTGCAGTGGAAGACTAGTGGAGACGCAACTAGTCATCATCAACCACCGCCAACTCTTGAGCTACTCTTTTACCAACGAATTGTGTGATTGCCCGTATATTATAACGCTCTTACGACTGAAGGGGCGAGTATGTTTGGGGATTCGAACCGCGACCCTCGGATTACGAATCGAGTGCCTTAACCACCTGGCCGTGCCGGGCCTTGTTGGATGGAATAGGGAAATTTGCCCGTCACGCTCATTATCTAACTGCGGTCCTCAAGTGAAGAACGCGATTTTTTCTATACTAAAGAGACGTAAAACACAGAGACTCAAATCTAAATCATTCCAACATCTTCACTGTCATCAAACATGCTTTCCTTTCAGCTGAGAGAGCATTATAATGTGATCGTCAATTGCATTTGGTGGACTGTGTTGTTTAATTACCTCCCCTTTGGTCTATCATTTCTAAGTAATAAATAGCTTTGCGTGAAATTTCAAAAACAAACTTCTTTATTTTTCCTTTTATATCTATAGCACAAACACAAAACTCGCTGATTAGCACACTCGTTACCTGAAATTTTTGTATTATTACAATATTTCCCCCCAAGTTTCCAGAAAATTCGAGACGTCACGTCAGTTGTGGATGCTCAACAAATTTCTAGGCTTCACATGTCATCAGTAAAGTCTGCCAAAACTTCCTATATTGCGCACAATACAAAACATGTAACTTAAAATCGTAAAAATTAAATACAGAACAACAATCGAGTTTCAAAACTACAAGTTTTCCGTTCTTACAAGCCTTTTTCAGATGACCTGAGATAATTTTATACGTAACCTAATTTATTAGAAACGTGTGCTTCCTTGACCTGATCTTTCTTTATTTCAACTTTAGGTTAAGAAGTTGTCATAACTAAATTATGAAGTTCCTCTTCTGAATGTATTAATCTGAAGAAATCAGCGTTAAAACATTCACAAGTGAAAGTATCAAACGTTAAAATTTCATCCGTTGATGTATTTACATAAACGTTTGGAAGTCTTCTGGCTTTTCCAAATAGTAATAATATGAAATAACTAATAGGCTTAACAATTGTGATAAAAAAATCACGTAAATCGCGGATATTTTTGTTGTTGTTTTCACTTTCTTTCCTCTTATTCTATAGATTTCTGATTTCAAATCACAGATATGTAAAAATAGCATTTCAGACACATATTTTGTCGTTCAAGTCACTCTATGCCCAAGAGGGGTCTGTCTTTCAAAGGTGGGCTTGGGCGGTAAGAGAGGAAAAGTTTTCTGAAACGCTATTTATATATGCACTGTAAGGCTTCTCTATGTCATGGTTCAAATAACCGTCGAGAGATAAAGCGATATAATTGAAATAGCACATCACACAATACAAAGAAAATATACATATATAATCACCATAAAAATTGTAAAAATATACATATATAATCACCATAAAAATTGTAAAAATATACATATATAATCACCATAAAAATTGTAAAAATATACATATATAATCACCATAAAAACTGTAAAAATACACATATATAATCACCATAAAAACTGTAAAAATATATACATATATAATCACCATAAAAACTGTAAAAATATACATATATAATCACCATAAAAATTGTAAAAAACACGAGCACTTAAGAATCAGTTTAATACTTACCAAGTTCACAAACAAAATAATCTTAAGCAGATAAACATCTTACTGATTTAAAAGAAATAACGAAACGGAAATAATCAGAACCGGAAGCAAGCAATCGTAAGCCGTAACTTCGGTATAAAAGTCGCCAAAAATAAAATATAACCTCAAACCCGACTTGTTGAGGTAACACAAAATTTTTGTGAGAAGAGAAGACCACGAAGGTAATGACAGTCATAATAACCTTTTGTTTTTCAAAGCAAATTCTTCACTGTTATCAAAGTAAGCTAAGAAATGATTAAATCAACATAAAATTCCTATCCTTAAGTTTTCCTTCTTTTCAAACTGTCAAGAACGTATATACTGAAGAATTATTTGTAGCTGATTTCACTTTTCACGCAATGCGGTTGATCGTCTGCGACAAAAATACGTTCATGAGGAAGTCATGACCTTCCTTCCTATTACTGTCACGCACGTGCTGTTGTTATTACTTTCACCGAATGAAACGGTGATGAAAGAGACATCGAAATTAAAGTACGATCCTTTGTCATTACCTCATTTAAATTTTCTCTAAGGCCTCAAATAATCTTTATATCTCTCTCAACAGTAAGCACAGAACACCGCTATGGTTGAAATCATCTATTATGCATTGTTGTGAAATATATAGTTCCCTCGTGAGCTTTTATTTATAAGTAAAGAACTTTCACTTGTTAGGAGCTTAAAAGCCAAAATGATATCAACAGTATTAATAACTATATATTATCCAGTTTTCATTTTGTCACTCCAAATTTGGAATTGCTCTGTTGTTGCGTATTTATACTGTGATTTTTTGATAAGAAACAGCAAAATACGCTTCTGTGCAATCAATCGATAAGAAATTAAAAGAGATTAGGGGAACAATAATAACATTTTCTATATCGTGTTTTCATGATGTGTATCTTACGTATTTCATCGTTAGCGTGTCTGAACCCTTTTTCTAGTAAGATTCAATGTTCCCATGAAAGAACTTTTCGTATTATTGCTAGAAACTTTAATATTATAAACATGATAGCTGTGTTTACTTTATTATCAATAACTAACACCTTCCACAACCCATATTTTCATACACACGTTTCTTGAATGTACAAGTGACACTGATCATCTCTCAGATTAGTATTCAAACACCAACTTAACCTTTCTCTTTACACTTCAACACAGGAACTTACAGATTTTATTGCAGCTTAGGTTTCGAGATTTCGATAAATACTGGGCGTAGGACTGAGGAGACGTCCCCCTAAAAATTGTTTAAAGGCTGTTTTTTTTGTATAATAACCATGGCATCTACTGACATATTGTTTCTGTTTATGATTGATTTTTGCAAATTCTGGACTTAAACAAACAACATTGTCAACGTCTGGAGGGGACCATGCCCCCCTAAATCGTCGCGTCTGAGTCACGGGTTCGAATCCCGGTTGCAGCAGACATGCTTGTCCTTTCAGCCGTGGGTACGTTATAATGTCACGGTCAATCCTACTATTCGTCGATAAAAGAGTAGCCCAAGAGTTGGCGGTGGGTGGTGATGACTAGCTGCCTTCCCTCTAGCATGCTAAATTAGGTTGGGCTAACGCAGATAGCCCTCGAGTAGCTTTGCGCGAAATTCAAACAAACTAGCTAACTGAGACTGCCTACCAGGGCAAATTTAGGCTTCAGTACATCCTTAGGTTACAATACCATCATACAACTTTGTTCTGTCTCCTTTAAAATTCAACAAGTAGGATTTTAGTTGTAGGAAACGTATGTATTATTATATTGGTTGTTGAAGTTTAACCCCTAATAGTACAACGGTACGTCTGCAGACTCACACCGCTAGCAACCGGGTTTTGATACCCGTGAAGGGTAGCGTACAGATATCCCATTATGTAGCTCTGTGCTTAATTCCAAACAAAGAATTGTTTGTTTGTTTTTGAATTTCGCACAAAGCTACTCGACGGCTATCTGTGCTAGCCGTCCCTAATTTAGCAGTGTAAGACTAGAGGGAAGGCAGCTAGTCATCACCACCCACCGTCAACTTTTGGGTTACTCTTTTACCAACGAATAGTGGGATTGATCGTCACATTATAACGCCTCCCCCGCGGTTGAAAGGGGGAGCATGTTTGGCGCGACAGGGATGAGATCCCGCGACCCTCAGATTACGAGTCGCACGCCTTAACACACTTGGCCATGCCGGGCCCTCCAAACACAGAAAATTGTTAAAGTTTTCATGAGATTATTCTTTGTAATCACTGCCGCGTCACGCAAGCGGTTTAGAACACAGAGCTGTCATACATGCGTTGTTACTCTAACTGGTTCCGCTACGGGGTGAAAGAACGAGTTGAAGATCTGGTTTTGTCCTTTGTCACCTGATCTCTGCATTTCAAGATAGTGGATAGTTCGTTTCATTTCTCAACGTCCTTTCTTGATAACAACCCAAACAACCTGTTAAACACTTTAGGCTATCCGATGATACGAAATGTCGTAACTGCTAAAATGTCTGGAAGATTATAACGAAGTTCTTCTTCCAAAGTAATTTATCTTTTAACTTATATTCAGGTGTTTTATAAATGATTTATTAAGCTTGCCATTAGAATTTTTAGAAGTCTTTACTTCAATACCAGACAGTATCAGATCCAACCGGTTACACAGCGATTAACTATAGAACATATTTAAATATGACGTCAAACAATGTAAAAAGCAACTCAATTCCTTCGAACCTGCAATAACATCCAAATTTCAAAGGTTTGTAAAAGTCATAATGAGTTAACATTTCTCTTTTTGTATTGCTTAACGATACTCTTGACTATTGTGTTATCAAAGCTCATTGTAAGTGTCAGAAGGTTTAAAGAAACACCCTGTTTTTGATAAATACATCTTCAACGTCTGTGATTGTCCTTTGGCGAACCCCCCCCCTTCCCGTGGCTCAGCGGCACGTCTGCGGACTTACAACGCTAAAAACCGATTTTCGATACCCGTGATGGGCAGAGCGCAGATAGCCGATTGAGTACCTTTCTGCTTAATTCAAAACAACAACAGAAACAATTATTTGTCCAACATATAAACATGTGTTTGGTAAAACCTGTAAAAACCGAGTTTCATTTCAATGCTTCACCTATCAAAAACGATTTCAGTAAAAAATATTTCGCTTCATGTGTCTTAAAACTAGTGTTAATCAAACTGTTTCAAAATCAAAAAGGCTAGAAATTCTTCATTAAATAAAAGTAATCATAATATTAAAAATACTGTAATTCAAAAAGTGATTTTTTGAATTTTTGTACTTGCAAGACGAGTATAAATCCGTGAGGCAACACAAAATATTACCTGCACCTTAAGCTGCTTGTGCATTATAAAAAGTACACTCAAATTCTTAGTGTATTAAGGCGTGCGACTCGTAATCTGAGGGTCGCGCCAAACATGGTCGCCCTTTCAACCGTGGGGGCGGTATAATGTGACGGTCAATTCCACTATTCGTTGGTAAAAGAGTAGCCCAAGAGTTGGCGGTGGGTGGTGATGACTAGCTGTCTTCCCTCTAGTATTACACTGCTAAATTAGGGACGGCTAGCAGAGATAGCCCTCGAGTAGTTTTGTGCGACATTCAAAAACAAACAAACTCTTAACTTGAATGGCAGGATGTTGCCGACTGGTTCTCTCCTTCTGGCACTAGATGACGCTAGTTGCTTTGCCATAAGATACAAGTATTACAGTTCTGAAGGAATTATTTTTATCGAAATAAATAATGTTATTAATTCATCCAAACTCGAGATTGTTCTAATTTGGAGCATCAATTAAAAACAAACAAACATATTTTGTCCTTTAAAATGTCCTTTCCGTCAGATAATTTTTGTAATAACGAAATATTTATATTCGAAGTTTTTATAATCGAAATTTCAAGCGTAGATAAATGTTATTTGCTTAAACATTTTCTCTAAGGCCCGCCATGGACAGGTGTGATAAGGCGCTTGACTCGTAATTCGAAGGTCGTGGATTCGAATCCCGGTCTCACCAAACATGCTCACCGGTGGGGATAGTATAATCTGAGAGTCGCAGATTCGCATCCCCGTCGCGCCAAACATGGTCGCCCTTTCAACCGTAGGGGCGTTATAATGTGACGGTTAATTCCACTATTCGTTAGTAAAAGAGTAGCCCATGAGTTGGCGGTGGGTGGCAGAGACTAGTGTTACACTGCTAAATTATAGATGGCTAGCGCAGAGAGCCCGCGAGTAACTTTGCGCAAAATTCAAACAATTTCCTCCAAATTGATTTTATTTTACATACTGAGAAAAGCAGTAAATAATAAATATTTTCGTATTTCTTTAGTTTATTGAAAGTTAACTCTCTAGAACTATTGTAAGAATGCTTTAGTCAGTTGCTGTTCGAAGTAGTTAAGATGTTCGGAGAGGACTCGATACAATTGTTATTTTATCAGCCTGCTCAAAGTTCGCTCTTGATCATTTTCATTGTCTAACTATGTTTTACTGCACTTGTGTTTAAACGTACTTTTTTCTTCACTGTTAATCGTACTTTCGATTCGAAACACAAAAGTTTTGAAGCAGTCCAAAATAAATATACCACAGTGATGTCGAGAAAACCCACTTTTAGAGAAAAATATATATACATGTAAAAAAGGCTCGTCTGGGTTGAGAATATTTTTTTAACGTAGAGGAGCGAACAACGGTCATCGTCACGTTCACAAAAAAAAAGAGGTAACTGACCGGAAGGTGACCACATGTTTGAAAGGGATTGTGCAACAGTATCGGAATGTAGAGGGCGTGCTTAGATGTTTGAATGTATAATTTTATATTATTTAACAAGGAACGCCTTTATACCTGTATTAAAAATAATATAATAAATAATAATAATAAAATATATAAATATACCACAATTAAAAATTCCCATGTCATCTTATCCGTTTCGTGTTATTGAATGAAAAAAATATAAAGAAAGAAAAAAACAAAATGCCTGCGAGTTCCAAATAAATACAGCAAACGTGAAAAGCTAAACGGATAAAGTAAGCCAATCTTGTAATTCTACCAAGCTGTCAATAAACCAGTTCTCTGAGTAAATGTATCAAATATTTGACATACACTATAAGTTCGGCCTTCTGTCCTGGTTGATTTACAGCAAGTGACGCATGATCTTCAATCTGTTGTTATCGTTGTTTTTCGATCTTATTAAAATTTATTCTGTTGCCTGGTAACACACTGTCAGCTAGTACAATCAGCAAAAACGGGTGTAAAGTATGATATCTAAATTTGTAGCCGAAACAAAGAATGTATTCTCTTTGTCTAATCCTTAATTTATTGAAGTTATTGGACTTACTTCTAACAAATTTACGGTTATACATTAATTTTACCATTTACATTTGTTTCAGTTTAATGCATGTGACGTATTTTATTAGATGTGTATTACACAAGTCCCGCCTGTTCTCCAAATTTCTAGAAGATTCTTGATTCAACGTTGAGCTTTCGAGAATCTCGCCTAATGAGTACACATATAAGCAAGTCATCACAAGACGCCAAGTTTATATCGTTTGGTCTGCTACAGTCAATATATTGCAAGTCTTAGAGGCTATAATTGTGACAAACGCTTATTAATCGGAAAACTATAGATATTTAACCAGGAAAGTTTATAGATTTCAAACCGTTTAATTTCAGTTAATTAACTTCGAACGCTAGTATTTCTACGAGGATATTAAATATCTTTGTCAGTAAAAAATTCAGCTTATAAATAGTGTGAGACTAACCAAGACAGCTAGATTAAGCGAGATGTAGCAATATCAACTCAGAATTAATTTGTTCGCTCTTCTATTTAAAATATTTTCTGAACCCAAACGAGCCGTTTTTGCTTATAAAATTCAGAATTAATTTGCTCGTCGGGTATCTGTAGGTCGATAAAATATTTCGTTCCAGAACAGACAGAAGATTCAGTATAGTTTGTAGGTTTGTAAAACTCTTGTAAATAAACCATTTTTTGTAATAACTGTTTGAAGTAAGCGTTATTATAAATTGTATTGTTGTTTGTATATTAAAATATATTTATGTGAAAAAAGAAAATTGTATACATTAATATTGTTAGCAAATATAAATTTAATACACACTGACATTCGATTAACTTTTTAATTTAAATTGAAATTTATGCTATTTGAAATCTTAATACCTAGTGTACGTAATACAATAAATTTGAGACTCGTCCAAGATAAATTTTAATGCGTAACAGAATGTTTTGAAGTTTTCTTTGAAGTTCCGACATAAAATAAGTGAAGCTTGATAAGCATTTACCAAATGATGTTTAAACTTGACAAATCCAGCTGTTTGGAGGTTAGTTCTGTAACAGTTTATGAAAAATACATATCAGTGAGGTCTAAAATATAAATCCTTAGCTTTTTTCTCGTTTCAGTTGGTCTGATTATCTGTGTAACGTAGCTGGTTAAAAAACAGCGAAACTGGTATTTCATATGCCAGTTCTCAATCGTTTCGCTCTGAGAATCACCCGAATCCAGGATATGATTTACGATTAGAACAGTTTATAATCATTTCTGCGTCCGAATTCACGCTTAATAACAACTCCCTTTTTCCTTAAACTTCACAGTATTTTAGTTCCAAGTGTACTCGTGTTTACGATGAAGTAAACATTCAGAAATTTTGTTGCTGTTGTTTTAGCTATACAATAACGTTTACGAATTTGACAAAAAGTAACAATAACTGTTAATTCAATATTTTTCGTGAATGATCCATTGTGGTAACAGGTAAGGTTCCTAGGTATAAAGATCAGCTAACCAATTGCGCGTCAGTAAACGGTAATTAGTACGTTTACTACCTACTTTTTTGTTTTGTTAGTGATAATTCTACCCGAACTGTAAATCTAACAGTCTGTGGCTCATTACATAGTGGCCAGGTGGTTAAGGTAATCGACTCATAATCTAAGGGTCGCGAGTTTGAATCCCCAAACGTGGTCACCCTTTCAGCCGTGGGGACGTTATAATGTTTCAGTCATTCCCACTATTCGTTGGTAAAAGAGCAGCCCAAGAGTTGGCGGTGGGTGGTGATGACTAGCTGCCTTCCCTCTAGTCTTACACTGCTAAATTAGGGATGGCTAGCGCAGATAAATACCTCTAACATTATAAAGGATTACGAAGCTGAGTCGTTTGACACAACAACACTCACTATAGATTATAAGATTTGCCTTTATGGGAATCATGAAAATAATAAATAAAGAACTTTATGCAAAATTAAAACGAGTTTCTCTGTGTAAAATCATCCTACATTGACACCTTTTGTCAACTATGGACGAACGTTTGTTTGTTGTTATGTGCAAAACTACCCATTGGGATATATATGCTCTGCCCACATTGGTTTATCAAAACCTAATATTTAGCGTTACAAGCACTCAGACTTAGGATTAAGCCAACTTGAAAAGAAGTTTGTATGAATGTGGTTATAATATTATTATTTGTACTAAACATAAAATCTGCTGTAATAACTAGTTTATCCATGTTTAAATTTCATAAAGTGTAAATATAAAGTTTTGGAGTAATACTATTGAAATAGGAGATTTAAAAAGAAACTCGGTGAATGATTTTATTATTACATCGTTACAAGATTTTCAAAAATAGTTAATCGTAACATAATATACAGGAAACAAAATCACAGACCTAATAAAAAATGTCTCTAAGCTCGAGCACCTTTTGGTCTTAGTTCTCATAATTTTTCATCGTCTCAAAACTTCACGAGATAAAACATCAGTTTAGTTTTTCAAAAATTCTGACATGCACTCCCCAGCTGCGATGACATTTCGTCTGGCTTATACTTCAGCGAATTTGTTTACATAAATATAAACTACATTCCAGTTAACGTAGAAATAATAAAACGTAAAATGTGGAAGTTTACTGGCACCCTAACACAAGTTCACAGCGTGTATGTAACTTACTATTTATAAAAGACAAAACGCGAATAATTTCACACGGAGAAAAGCTTTATTGTGATTGGTTGGGTAAACACGCTACGTACATTTGTACGTCAGCAAATAATGGCGTCTTCGAAGTGTCTTCAAAGTCCTTCATAGTGATGCTAAACCTTTTGTATGTTTTTAAATAATACGGATATTGACCTTCAGTTTCATATATTTAATACTAGTTAAAATATTTTAATAAAATTGTGCAAAACTATATTTTAAACACGCACTCTAGTCAGATGTGAAACAACTGCTAATGTGATATATACACGTGTTACAGATCTTGTAAATATGAAACATTTTGTGTTCAGATAATTTTATTAGATTTTGATTACTGTATTTGATATCGTTTATATATTTTTATTTCATTGTATCTAATAACTGTATTGCACTAATTTAAACTAGTTTCTCAGAATGTTGTAAATATTTTATTTTTTTCATTTCTGAAGTATGCGATGTCGAAGGTGAAAACAGTGTTAACGTAGATATCTGTTACTTAAAACATATATTTTTCATACTCTGTCAGACTGTTCCATGTTATTACGTTTACTGATAAGAACAAGTCAGTGGTACAGCGACTTATAAATGCTGGAATCCAGTTTAGAGAAACAAACGAACAAAAACACGTGGATTGGTAATAAGTTTCTTAGATTGATTTAATTTAAATTTCGAACAAAGCTACACGAGGGCTATCTGAGCTAGCCGTACCTAATTCTGCAGTGTAAGACTAAAGGGAAAGCAGCTAGTCATCACCACGCACCGCTAACTTTCGGGCTACTCTTTTACCAACGAATAGTGGGATTAACTATCACATTATAACGCCCCATGGCTGGAAAAGCGAGCATGTTTGGTGAAACGGGGATTCGAACTCTGGACCCTCGGGACAAGAGAAGTAAACTAAAAACTCAAATCATGATTTCAAGCTTAGGACACTTCTTTTTTCTATTCCAATATTATAAAAGAGAGACAGACTTGGATTATTAGTGTCCTCTAAAAATGGTACAATGTTTTAAACCTTTTTAATTTTTACTGTCTTTTATAATTAGAAATACTGTTAACTTAAATGGGAATGAATAAATTATTGAGTTTATTGGTTCGAATTCATCTGCAAATTAAAAAGTTGTTTGATGCTGATACAAAGGAAGAGAGAGCTACATTGTACAGAATACTTTGTCTGAGCAGTTTATATGAAATATAGAGTACAAAACTGCATAGCTGTTTACATAAAAATCCACAAACTTTCAATGAGGGGTCAACAAATCATTATTCTGTTCTAACACTACATGGGAAGCTAGCTAGACTTAAATCAGAATAACTATATATGTTTGATTACAGTAAAGCACTCTACTTTCTATTTCCAAACTTCTTATTAAGTATTAAATTATATTACTAACTTAAACAACTTTGTACAGAGTAATACGTTAGCTATTTCAACCATTGGCAATAACAAAAAGAGCATGTTTGTCCGACCCCCTGCGTACTTATGTGATTTAGGTTTTGTTTTAAAGGGTTACATTTTTTAATTCAATCAAGACTTTATAATATACGAAAACTTATAATTACCGTTGCCTACAGGAAACTGTAATGTAATGACTTAAAACTGGAAAGACTCATCCACTCTGATTTAATTTTTAGATGTAGGTTAAGATCATATTTTGTGAAAAAGAGTTTCTTATTTTGTACTTGAAAGTAATATATTTTACTTTCTTAAACTGAAAGTTTTTGAATAAAGAATGGGGTGCAACTTACTAAATACTTTGTGAGCTTTTAATCTAAACAGATCTAAACATGTTAAGTCGCAATAAAGCAGATACTGTAAACAGACACTAGTGTGCACCTAGTGTGCACTTGTAAAAATATTTGTGCGGTTTAATTTTCACTTATATAAGTAAGCTTAAGTTGATAAATATTTAAAAGGTATACTTAAAATAATAAACTTCCATTCCAAAGTTAATAAATATATGTATTTACTAGAATATTCTTTATTACTGGGATCACGTGTTCCTAGCCCTATATATATGAGATGCAATAAGGTGTCATGCAGTAAAAAACGATGAAACTAAAACATAATTTTGCAGTTGAGAAAAACATCTTTAAGTAAAGCTCTGACCTTAAATTATATAACTAGTTATCAATACGATCCAACGTCATTTTTAATAGGTATTCTGAAACGTTTTTGTTAGCATATACGATTTTCGAATGTCTAGAGAATGAAAGACAAAATGTCACTCGCAGCATTGTTCTACACGACATACTAAGTGCAAACTGTGGAAAGTTTGAATCATCATATATATAGTTTCCTCCAGATTCCTGGAAGATTTGTACAAATAACAGATCAGGTCTTACAGAAAATGTTCTGCATAGCGTTAGTTGTCGTGTCCTACAGTGGTAAACAAAGTCGAAAAAAAAAAACGACTTACGCCTGAGATCAGACTGCGGTATCGAAAAACCGCTACAAACCGAAACTGAGAATCCTTGGCCTAGTTTTTAATCACTTAACATTTCTTCTCCCTTACTATTTGTCTAACACTTCTTTACTTCCCTTCGAAAGCCAAAAAAAAATATTTTTTTTTTACACAGTGTTTACAACGATACCATTGAATACGCTCATTCTTTCTACTTCAATGAAAAATAATCCGAGAAAACACAATGTCGTTGTTGTAAACAGCTTGAAAACGAGAGAAATGTATTCTGGGAGCTTTTTATGAAAGAAGTATGTGGAATACTTGCGAGAGAGACTACGAAGAAAAATTTTAATTTGTCGTATTAAGCTGAATAATTTTCTTGCTGATAAAAAAGAATAAAAGCATGTGAAATAGTCATTATGTTCCTCGTCCTGAGTTTCTTCAAAAACTATTTGTTATTTATTACATTTGGTTGATATGGTAGCAGATGAGACCTGTGACTTGATGTAATCAGAAAAATATATATATCTTGTGGTATATTGATATAAAACAAGAAAGAATGATAACACTGCTTGGACTTATTAATTAAAAAATGTACAATGTTTTAAACCTTTTTATTTTTTTACTGTCTTTTATAATTAGAAATACTGTTAACTTAAATGGAAATGAATAAATTATTGAGTTTATTGGTTCGAATTCAACAGACTTGCTTCAAGATTATAAAGTTCAATCAATCTTGTTTGCAGAGTTATAGTCAATCCTCGGAATCAAAATTACCACAACATCCCTTTGTCCATCTTCTGATGGAATAGTGGGAAGATAGAATCATATATTTTTAAATTAAGTAGATTTTGTGCGCATGAACATAAAAAAATGTGAAATCAAGACCCTCTACTCTTTATTATGATTTATAAAAGAGCGGTATTTCAGCCTACAAGAATACACCAGCGTCACTGATATTTGAGAGAGAACTCAAAGGGCTTTTTAACCTTTTGTATTCATACTCTGAGGACCATTACTCAGAAAAGTTTTGTATAGAATAAGCAGTGTGATTAAGGAGCACCTATGATGTCATATATCACTTTGCCCGAGAAAGACGTAAATCAGTCTGTGATAAAATGTAAATGTTGACAAGACTGGACTTCATTATGTTGAAATAGTATGGTTTTACAGAATACAGTTAAAGAGACTATGAACTCTGAGCTTAAGAAGATTTGGAAAGAATCCTATAATGTAGAAAAAAAAGATCCCAGAAGAACAGCAGTCAAAGCTGAGAGTTATTCACCATAGTCAGAGCCCAAAGTTCTTCTTGACTCCGTTCGCAAAGTATCACCAGAGTTGGAACAACCAGTTAATTCATTTGACCATCGATCTTTTTAATAACTAAAGGCTATCGATACAATTTCCAAGGTATAACCAGAGGTGAAACAGTCAATGGATTCACTTAACAACAGTTAACGATAAAAGACGTCCTATATCTACACCATAAGCCACGGAAAGTACATTTTGATATTGTATGTGCTTTATCAGGTCGTGTTAAATCTAAAAGTATCTCTAGCCAAATCATGAAAAATTTCCAGCTTAAAGTATTAAAACAATAACCAGTATCGGTGTGAGTCCGCTATGCCACTGGGGTCTCCCACACACTGATGAATGAAACACAACACACATAACTTGCTGATATTTTTGTCAGTAAAGGACATTTTGTTGGGGCACAAATGTTTTTCGTCGTATTACATGAAAGGCATCAATATAAAAGCTCTCTTCTTTTATTCTTTAAAGGTAAGTTACTTTTGTCTAAGCGAAAGAAAAACATAATAAGAAAGCTTTGATAAATTATTCTACATTCAGTTTGCAACACGTGATGTTTTGACATCTGAATAGCTGCAGAATTTAAAATAAAACAGAAACAGTTTGGGTTGACGTGTATGTGGTTTGGTCGTTGTTTACGCACAAATGTACACAATGAACTGTCTGTACTCTGACCCTAATGGGTATCGAAATCAAATTTGTAGCGTCCCTGCAGACATAACACTGAGTCATTTCAGAGATTCACGCGTATGTAAAAGCAAAGCAAAACACTCCAGTTAATATCTTAAAGCACTACACGCTCATTTAGTTCGAGACAAATATAGTTCTTCAGACATCTGTTTTTTTCTGTGAAATATCTTATTTGTATATTCAAGCAAAATGTTACGTCATAAGTTTAAAAGGTACTGTAATAAGGCACACGTAGAAATTACGCTAACTCGGTAATACATACTTGTCATTAGCTCTGAATTGCATTTATCTTTTTCTTAAACTAATTCTACCCCAAACGATCCCACAAAAACCTCGTTGAATGGAATATTCAATAGCTCGCGGTTGTTGTTTTTTCTTTTGTTGTAATTTTTTGAAACAGTTAAAAAATATGTATAAACTATATGTATAAAATATACGTATGAAATATACGTATATAATATATGTATAAAATATCCCTGAAAATACTTTTAACCTTACATGAAACGTTTCATGTTACTTTTCTTCCATTGAAGTTCTTAAAGCTTAATCATGTTAAAAACGTATAGATTTGTTTTAATAGAACCTCTATTTGCAGGTACTTTACATATTTTTATTCCTGGTGGGGTTAGGGAGGCCAAATGATGTGGAATCAATTGACAGCTCGTACCATTTTTTATTAGTATCATTCTTCAAGACGCCCTGGGCGCAAACCGTGAGGTTTCCACCAACTTTATTGTTATATAACAATGCGTTCATCTTTAACTCCAGATAAATGAAGTATTTATTATTTTAGGTTTGTTTTTTACTTGCTAAGCGCAAAGCTAAACCATGGGCTATCTGCTCTGTGCCCAACGTAGGTATCAAAACCCGATATTTAGCGTTGTAATCCCTCAAAGACACCACTTAGCCTTCTTTGGTATTGACTTTAGGGGACTATTAAACATGTAGATTTTTTTTCTTCTGTTTTACACCCATCACTTCAGCTTGTAGATCTGAAGAGAGCAAGCCATGACTTTGTGTCTGTAGGTCAAAGAATCTCTTAAAAGTGACCCCAGTCTATAATTTTATTCACTACGATGTAGACCATTTGATGTATGAGCACTGAAAACTCTTGTTAGTAAAAATATACATAGTTGCTCTCTAGTGATAGTTTGATGGTTAGGGCGCTCGACTCGTAAACTGCCGATCGCGGGATTAAAACCCGGCATTCAACAAAATAGTTCTTATAGTCGTGGGAAAATTATAATGTTCATTATTACACATACATATAAATATACATAAACTTGAAAGGTTCATCAATAAATTTATATTATTTTTCTATACATGTGCCTGAAAATAACTTAGTGAAGTGTGTTTGAAGTTAAGCATATTAGAACAAATAATGCAGTCAGTTACCACAAAATGGAATGTATATGTTTCTTTGTTGTTAAGCGCAAAGCTACACAATGAACCGCGTTTATAAGAAGGTAAGAAGTCTTGCCAGGTTGTTAACGCATTCGACTGGTAATCTGAGGGTTGTGGATTTGAATCCACAAAATATGATATTACGAAAAGTTAAATTACTCGTTGTTATTTCTAACCAATGTTTATTATCGTCCTAGATAGTAGATTAACTTGCATTAACGTCTAGTCTAGCCATTTCCTCTGTGTTAAAGCTGAAGTGCTTCAAAGAATTGACGTAAAGAAACCGATTCGTGGCTTTATGCACGTAACTAAGCGTTCTGTCAGAGAAAGACAGGAGAAAATAATAAACTTTTTATGAAGCTTCAGTTCAAACCACGTGCGTGTCCACATTCTTATGTTACACGCAGAATTAGGCTCAAGTTTCATTCATGCTTCGCAGGCAACATATGCAAGTGGCGTTCTAATTTCCCTCTCAGTCTCTTTTTCGTTTAATAACTTGAGTATAAGAAAACCACAGGCGCGAGTGATACTGATACTATCAGTGCTATCGACGGCCCTAAAGCAGAGGTACGAAGATATCTTGAAAAAATATTTATTTCTTGCGTTGTAAACCTCGCACTTGTGTAATTCTCTCTCCTCTCCCACGTGCTTAACCAGTATTAATTTTCTTAACCCTTCGAAACAAAGTTCTCTTCGAATACACGAAAACAGAAAGATATAATATTACCCCTAACGAAACTATTACACACCACCAAGTCCTCTGCTGGTACAGCGGTAAATCTCCGGACGTACACCGTTAAAATGAAGGGTTCGATTCCTCTCGGTGCTCTCAGCAGATAGCCCGATGTGGCTTTGCTGTAAGAAAACACACATTAGATGAAACTTTTATTTTTGACTTGACTTTTTAAATTGTTTATAAATTTGCCTTAGATATATGATATGTAGCATACAAAGAATGGAAAACGTTAATCAGGAAAATATGATAGATAGGATTGCTAGAATAAAAGTTGCGTTTTACTAAATTAATTAATATGATACCAACAATATATATTTTTATATTTATTCTCAGAAAGTATTTACATTCTGGAGTAGAAAACGGTGGTATTTTTCTTCTTTGCAATAATATTTACCCATTATTATAAAGATAAGCATAAATATTCTTAACTGCACAATTAATCGAAATTAATTTAGAATTAAGGTAAAGCTAAAGTTACACTAATATACAAGACAGAAATGTATTACTTATGTATGTTTTACACATGTAAGTTGTGTTTGTGAGCCAGTTAATTAAAAAATTAAAATAAATCTGGTTATGTGTGAAGTATAATGGTTAAATTATACATAGAATAAGCGTATTTCTAATTGTCTTGATACAGTTCAGACTAGAGACTTTCCCTAGCACATAGTTGTTCGCACCTAAAGCAATAGAATGGAAACGTGAGATTCGCTCGTGAATTTTAAACTCAAATATGTAAGTATGTACGATGTCTCAGAATAAAACAGTATTCAAAATGCCTCACGGGAGCAACGTGAGTTTCGAATGAGTTACTAAACCAGTCATGTGGATGGACTATTTAGGTTGTAGCAAATAAGAATTTTGTTTAAAAGACACATTTATGTGTAACGTACCAGAACGTTAAAGTAACATAGTGTTACTTCCAATATCGTCTTCAGTTGAAGCTTGCTATAAATCCAGTGTCTAACAATGTGTGGACCACATAATGCTGGCTGAGGTGGTGCAGCCTTTATTTGAAAGACCAGAAAAATGACGAAGGAAACAGAAGTAGAGAAGACGATAACCTAACAAAACCATCACTTCTCTCTCGAAGTTTGTTTTTTCTCTCGCATTTAGTCACTCCTTACGAGCATTTTTTTCATTAAAAACTTATTAAACATAAGTGGAGAAAATATACAATTTACTGTTAACTCTCGTGAAAATGGTTTTAATGTGAAAGGAGCGCAACGAAAACTCTGCCAAATGAGGGCAGTGTTACTACATAAACACTGCTCTAGTCTGCGTTATCATACGATACGTTATTTCGTAATAAAAGCACAACAGAGTACAGAACACTTGTCAACAGCGTTTTTAGAACAGACAGTCTGTATATAACTATATTACTTTGTTAAAAGTTACATACAAACTATTTAAATGTGTGCGTTTGTTGTTTTCACTTTAACTGAGCATTCGTTCACAAAAATCGAGTTGAATTTGCCTCCATAAGGAAACTATAATATATTTGAAGGCGCCGTCTCTACTGAGTCTATACGTTTTGGTTTGTTTTTGAGTTTTGCGCAAAGCTACACGAGGGCTATCTGCGCTGGCCGTCCATAATTTAGCAGAGCAAAACTAAAAGAAAAGCAGCTCATCGCAACCCACCGCCAACTTTTGGACTACTCTTTTTACAAAAGAATAATGAGATTGACTGTAACATTATTACGCTCCCTCAGCTGAAAGGGTGAGCATGGTTGGTACGACCGGGATTCGAACCCTAACCACCTTCACAATATGTATTTATACATATTTTCTACTCTATCCATTAAGAGTGTTTGCTAAACTGCAAGAACATTCTTTACGGATTTCATTTCATTTTCACGTCTAACATTTTTGCAAATGTGTGTGTGTGTGTTTATTTGTACCACAAATCACTGGCCAGGAGACTTTTACTTCAATTACACACTTCTCGAGCTTCAGACAGAAGATAAATCTGAAATGTATTTGATATTCTTACACACTTCTGACGGAAAGTCTGTGAATAAAAAAAATTAAACGAATGTGAGGAGAGCAAATACGCAGTTAAGCGAGGAATTATCACATTATAATCACTTTACACTAGGAATTCAGAATTTATAATCTGTGAATACATTTCTGCAATATTGTATGTCGTGGTACTGATGGTTCATATTTAGATGTACTGTGAGTTTTCAACGTATTTGAAATACGAACATTTTTCAGCCGGCTAAAAGTGGATTAAAATTCAAAATGATATTGTACGCCAAATAAGATATTCGCTCTCGCGCCTCGTTGCTACTGATAAGCGTGATGGATAATAAAGCTAAAAATATGGTTTCGATACCTCCGATGGGCAGAGCACACACAGCTTAATGTTTAGCTTTGTGTTGCCCCCCGCTAGTACAGCGGTATGTCTCCGGATTTACAACGCTTAAATTAGGGGTTCGATCCCCTCAGTGGGCTGAGCAGATAGCCCTTTGTGGCTTTGCTATACGAAAAACACACACACACGCCATTTTAAATTCATCCAAGCTAACCATTGTGAACCTGTGGGAAATGAAGTTGTATTATAAATGTTAATGACGCTTATCTATTCAGAACACTACACAATACAACACGTCATCTGTTAGGTAAGAGTGTTGAATTTTTAGCGGACTGGCATGGCCAAGCGCGTAAGGCGTGCGACTCGTAATCCGAGGGGCGCGGGTTCGCGCCCGCGTCGCGCTAAACATGCTCGCCCTCCCAGCTGTGGGGGTGTATAATGTTACGGTCAATTCCACTATTCGTTGGTAAAAGAGTAGCCCAAGAGTTGGCGGTGGGTGGTGATGACTAGCTGCCTTCCCTCTAGTCTTACACTGCTAAAGTAGGGACGGCTAGCACAGATAGCCCTCGAGTAGCTTTGTGCGAAATTCTAAAAACAAAAGCTTTGTGTTTTTTTAATAAACAAACGAACTATTTGCTGAATGTTTTTCTCTGATACTACTAATTATGGTATAAAGCTAAAATCTGGTAGGAAAAATAATTTTATAAGTTTGTGGAGCGCTATAGAGAAGGCATTTACACTAAGGCCCGACATAGCCAGGTGGTTAGGGAGCTTAACTTGTAATCTTAGAGTCGCGGGTTCGAATTCCCGTTACATCAAACATGCCGTGGGGGCATTATAATGTGACGGTCAATCCCATTATTCTCTGTTAAAAGAGTAGCCCAAGTGTTGAAGGTGAGTGATGATAAGAAACTGCCTTCCATCTAGTCTTGCGATGCTAAATTAGGGACGGCTAGCGCAGGTAGCCTTCATGTAGCATGGCGCGAGTTTCAAAAAACAAACAAACAAATTAAGCATTTGCACTGGTAATGGAACACAAAAGCTCCGTTATTTCTATTAGAACAATTTTATCACGTGATTATTGTTTACGAAGGAAACTTTAGACTTGGCATTTAGCCAAATCAAAGAGGCTATTTCAAGGCCTATTGGATATGAGTTAGTCGTAAACACTAGGGTTTTACTTCCAATGTTGACACGTTCGTTATACGCCGCTTTCAAGACATACGAAACAGAAGCCATTCACTCTTTATTGCCAAAATATTACAAACATTTAAAGCATGTTACAGCCGGATATAAATCACGAATGACATTTACATCTTAACCTCATATTTCACACCCACACACAAACTTACAGATCGGGGGGAGGGGGTAGAGCAACTATAGAGGGAAGACAGCTAGTCATCAAGTCATCAACACTCACCGCCAACTCCTGAGCTACTCTTTTACCAACGAATAGTGGGATTGACTATAACATTGTAACGCCTCCACGGCTGAAAGGAAAGCATGTTTGGTGCGACAGGAATTCGAACCCGCGAAACTTCGGATTGCGAGCCCAACGCCTTAACCCACCTGGCCATGTCTGAAAGGCAAAAGAGAAAGCAGTAATTTTATTTTCAGAGGTCAAAAGTGCTGAATATTTCCATACCAGCGTAGATGAAAAATTAAACTCAATATTACAATTTATGGAAATATTTGATTTTGAATATACTATTTATCCCACTTTTAAAACTATTAAGCATCTCACTATGCACAGAAATAAAGCTTTAAGGCTATCATTATCACTACGTAATTGATTGTTAATTAAATTTAGCAAAATCCATAAAATACTTCGGGAAATTGATCTAGTGATATTTCGCGAAACATATAATAATAATTGGTACGCATATCGCCTATGTGTCCCAATAAATTTCACTTTGTAAGCATTCACTACCAGGATACCAACAGCCTCATTGCATATCTTTGAGAGTCGTGGTTTCAAAAATTGTCGTTTTCTGATCCCAAGAAGATAGAACCGACAGCCTTGTCGTGCGCGAAAAGTACAAGTAGGAAACTGACTTAGACTATAAAGAAAATCATGTGAAAAAAATTCACAATGTCTAGAAAGCCACATTGAGTGCAGTGTTAGTGGAAAACCAACCACATCTCAATGGTTTCTTCACTGGGAGCGTCAAGCGTCGAAATCTGTAACGCGCAAGTCGAAGCAGTGACAATGTGTTTGTGAATCCTTTCGCACAAAACAGTCCATCAGTAAAAAATATTTAATTGGAAAAAGTGGTGCCATCTAGAAATAAAATAAGAGGAGATCGTCGAAGCTGAGCACAGACAATGATTCAGACTTTTCTATAGAAAATATAATCCTGGAAACACAGCTTGTTGTGTCTGTGACTGGCATTGACTCAGCTAGCATATTAGTCTCAACCGTAAGAAGAACGTTTCCGATATTTTACATCATGTTGTAAATAATTCATTTAGTGAAACGCCCGACGTTGATTAGAGCGGTAATGATGACGTCGAAAATTACGAACTGCTCTCAGCTGAGACACAAGAATCAACTGGTTACTCCACCCCAACCAGTCGTTGACCATCTCCCCGAATACACCCAAAGCAATCGTTTCTAAAGGAGTATAGTTCAAAAAAGTTTGGGATAGTAATCTTTTAGAGGGATTTAAGTCTTCAGTGGCATAAGACATTATCCTGGATTGACTCTAGCATGAGGAAACATAACTGTGTGTGTATGCTCTCCTTGCAGGAAATTCAGAAATTGGAGAAAAAAGTGTCAGAAACTCATAAAGCATCCCAGAAGGTTAATCACTAAAAGCCAATGGCCAAATGGATCAATTTGATATTCCAAGCCAACGCTAGACTTCTGTGTTGCATCAGATGGATACGGCTCGTAAACGCAGGTCCTTCGTAATCGCGAGTGTTTACATGTAATCATCGTTGCAATAAGAGGCAATTAAAATGGCAGAACAAGGGTGGCGGAATGTACGATATCAAAGAGCCACTTTTCTGAAATTATTGCATCTAAAGTGCAAAGATCTTTCCATGGCTCAAGAATAAATTATAAATCCAATTTGAGTTACACACGATCAATGGGCATTGTCATCCAACTAAAACAAGATATTAAAAATTTTATCCAACCCTTTGTGTAGCGGATTATCTGGGATAAGCTAATGAGTGGAGAGTTGGTAATAATCATGGATGGAACCGCAGATCAGCCAAATAGAGTAAGTGAAACTATCCCTGAGATACGTTTTGGAGGATAAAGGCATTCATTAGATTCCGCTCAACAGGAATACCTGAGGATAAAAAACGTTATAGCAACTCGTGAAAAGAGTTATCGGTGAAATTGGCTTAAAGTTGCTGAAAATTGTCGGTGAGTGTTTTGATGGTGCGTCAAATGCGTGTGATGTTCGCAAAGAAAAAAAAAAGAGTGCACATCGTGAAGAGTATATATACATCATCACGGTCATCTCCTCAGCCTCGACCTGCAAGATACTATGAGTCAGATAAAGCCAATTAGAAATGTGCTCGGGACAATTTAGAGCCTTTACAATATTTTGGAAGCTAGTCTAAAACGCTGTGTTCTGTATAAGGTCATTGAAGTAGACGGTGATCACATCATTCTTACATTAAAATTATTTAGTGTAACGAGATGTCATGCGAGTGGAAGATGGTGACAGCTCTCCTCAACTTAACTGGTAATAACGACACTAAGACCAACGCTGACAGCACTGCACATCTGAATGTTGTTTGTGATTTTGAATTAGTGTTTTGATTGCTCCTTCTGAAGTTGATATGTTAGATACAAGCAGTCTCAGTAAATACTTGCAAGAAAAGAACATGGACATTATCACCACCAGAAGAAATGCAGACCTCGCCATCAAGATCCTCATAAACTGACTGTTGGGGCGAAATTAACATCGACTGATTGTGAACTACACCACACTTCTTTGTGGATAACATAAAAGAAGAAATTAAAAGGAGTCAGTTCACATTCAATGAGGCGAGGATGCTAAGAAGTAAACCATCCCACCACTTGCAAGTGATCATCGATGAATTAATTAATACTGTGCCGGTAGAAACTCCGAAAGAACACCACTGCATCAATACATATTATCGAAGACTCAAAGCCTCTGTGAAACGAAATCGCACTTCAAAGGTAACGACCCAGAAATTTTGTGTGCTTTGGGGAACCTTGTACTGAACAATTCACCCTCGGATTACACTCCTCAAAAGCTTTCCGATAGTCTAGTATAACTTCCACCGCTGAATGTTCGATTCCTCAGCTCAATACCTTGGCAGATGTTGTACGAGATAGCGACCATCCTGGTTACTTCGAGCTTAGTGGAAAGGTCATTCAGTAGACTGAGACGAATGAAAACCTACCTTCACAAAACAATGGAACAACACCGTTTAAATAATAATGCCATTACAAAAAATGGATAATCTTACGCTAATAGAACTGTTTAAAATTACATTGACAAAATTATCGACATCCTTGCTAAGTCAAAGAGGCGAAACGCTTATTTTACCTGGCACTTTAATATTGAGTTTAATAGTTGTAATTAGTAACTCATGTATACAGTTTCATTTCAATTACGTATAAATAGATTGATTAGTATTATTATCCAAATCCAAACAAAGTTGTGTTTGCCTTTGATCCCAAGACGGCTGATATGGGTATTAAAAGTTTTATTACCCCTACAACCTATCTTAAGATACATTTTTACTTCAAGTAGGTTTCTTATCATCACGAATTTTATTTGTCTTCCCCTCCCCACCCCTCATTAAAATTATCCTTTTTTAATAAGTTAGCACCATTCTCTTCACTACATCTCGAGGAATTCTTTTATTACGAATTATTCACACCCTGCAGGGCCCTGCATGGCTAAGCGTGTTAAGGCGTAATCTGAGGATCATGAATTCGAATCTCAGTCGTATTAAAGATGTTCGCCCTTTCGCTCGTGGGACGTTATAATTTTACAATCAATCCCACTATTCGTTGGTAAAAGAGTAGTCCAAGAGTTGGAGCTGGGTGGTCATGACTAGCTGCCTTCCCTCTAGTCTTACACTGCTAAATTGGGGACGGCTAGCGCAGATAGCACTCGAGTAACTTTGCGCGAAATTCAAACAAACAAACACGCCCAACAATTCACGTTCACAGTAAATTTAACCAAACGTAAGCAAGTACGTGTTAATCATGTTAACATTTTTTTTATTTTATAATTTCACATTTTTTTTAGATATCACATAAGAAATATTTTTCAAATTACATCAAATGACGAATTCGTAAAATAATTTTAAAATATTTCTCTAAAGTAAAAAAAAATCATCAAAGTGGATTCTCAATGCTGTTTTTCTTCAACATTTTTATCCAACTTACTTAGCTTATTGCGGAATATATTCATTAAATAATGCGTTATTTTGTAATCTGAATATAAATTATTACGTTTTACAAACTTGAAGTAAATGTCGGATTTGACGTGAATGCTCGCATATTCTCAAACATAAGATCACTACTAGTCAACTAACTACACGATAATGTTATAGTAATTGAATAAGAGAATACCTAGTGTGGACTTACTTATATTACACTACTATTTCATAATTAAAATACAAGTTATACTTTTTTGTCATTCCTGTTCGTGTCGAGAGAGTTCGAGTACCTGATAAAGATACGCGACAGCTTTTCCAAAATTGTAGCTTTTACGGTGATTACCAGTTAAACGCTACCTCGATTTCACCTGGTCTTCGTGGGAGGTGGTGTTACCCTTTCACATACAACCCTCACGTGATTGTCTGAGCAAATGATTAAAGGGTCTTCTAAGCCGTCCGATGAAACTATAAATCTTCTCTTTTGCTATTGGAATTTTGAGTTCATTTTAGATCCATTCTTGTCTTCAGTTCCAATAAGTGTACAAGGTCACTGAACTCTGACTGTAACCTTTAAATTTAATAGAATTACTTTCAATCAAGTAGAAATATATCCTGCACGCTCATTAACTTGCAGGTTAAACTGTACAGTATATTTAGTCACTCCACTTTAATTTCGGCTTTTATAAGGATTTAATTTGATCAACATTAGAAGCTTTATCAAAAATTAACTGTGATTTGTATATACCTTACACTTGTCGCCAACAACGCCGACTGATAAAGCTTATGAAAAATATGAAACATTAAGAAGTCTTACGCAGAAGTAAGGGGAGAGTCTAGGGACTCGTTGTCACGTAATTAAAAAGTAGTAAAATAGAATATTTTATTGAGAATTAATTATATTTGTAGGGTTTGTTTTAAAAAGTCCAGGATTCTAAACACTACGCTGTTATTACTGTCGTTCCAACCTAACCGAGTTGGCTTACCTCTCATGATACTTTGTGGATATGACATAGCTAGGTTCCAAAACATGTCTGATTTTTTTAAATGCTCGAATTTTAAGGAGGATGGTCTAAAACTTGGTTCGCAGTTATTGAAAGAGACTTTAAAGGGCAAGCAATACGTTAAGATTATTAATATCGGGTTTAACATACGAATGAAAAACCTATTCGCAGCCATAATGTTTTCCATACATCATGCAACGGTATACACTTAACTCTTTCGTAAATCTCCAGTTATTCAGCGTCCATAGTGCGTACTCTAGGCACCAGTGAAAACATACTTTTCTTTCCATTTGAGATAAACTGTTTTCAGGGTGGTCATCAATATCTATAGCATGAGAAAAGTAAAGGTAATAAAATTCTGACCTCTGTTGAAGGATTTGGTCAACTGTCACACATGCCATTCATAAGCCTCTTAAGTGGTCTTTATTTTGGTATATTATCTCCAAAATATGAAAGTCACAGTTGCCTCTAATAAGAGTATTCCATTTCAATTATAACTAGCAATTGAAAACTATTTGATAAATACACTTCTGCCAGGCTAGTACTTTCAACTATGTCCTTTGGACAGGCAAGGAGCTGTTTTTGCTCTTCTCCACTACCTTATAGATATAGATTAACTATTAAACCACTCAATCCCTAAATTTAGAGTTTCACACTACCAGCTGACAGGTCGAGTTTTTATTGGTTTTTAATCATAACATACTTAATAAGCTACATTTTTTTTACTCACCACAGGTATTGAAACCAAGTTTTTAACATTATAGTCATTCAAAATTATAGATAAAAGTGCACATGGGAGTCCTATTTCAAGTTTATAGGAAACTAATCTCACTTTCTCAATCCACTACATTTAACTCTGTCATGTAAAATATCTGATCTTCTTTACAGCACTTCCATTAAGAAAGGGTAATCACGGCTACTTCCCACTGGGTACTAGATTCATGTTTCAGGTACGAAAAAAGCAAGTCTTATTATCCTTCAGAATGAGTCAAAATGAAATTGTTATTACCAAAGTTCATTGTACCAAATTATATACAATAATTTAGTTGTTTTGAATTCTGAGGAAAGCTACACAATGGCTATCTGCACAAGCCATTCCAAATTTAAAAGTGAAAGACTAGAGGGAAGGCAGCTAGCTAATCATCACCACCCACCAAGCATGTTTGATGGGATGGGGGATTCAAACCCTCAATAAACAAATTGCAAGACAAGTGGCTTAACCATCTAGCTATGCAGGGCCTCTACAAAAGATAAATGCAACCATTTGGAAAACAGACATCCATGATATTTTAAA
The DNA here is from genome assembly GCA_011833715.1 of Carcinoscorpius rotundicauda. Lineage (NCBI taxonomy): Eukaryota > Metazoa > Arthropoda > Merostomata > Xiphosura > Limulidae > Carcinoscorpius > Carcinoscorpius rotundicauda. The sequence continues at coordinate 22,477,381 of CM022400.1, forward strand.
TAATAAAGTGTACATTTCCAATGTCACCTTTACAGTCACTGGTCCATTGTCAAAATGGAAAATTTTCCCAAGTATATCAAGAGCAATAATATGCCAAATTAGTTTGTGTTGAGAGGAAACCATTCCATAAAATAACTTTTCAATGGTTGAAGCGAGTTTAAAAAAAGTTACTTTTGGGCTACCCTTACTTTAACAAGTAAAACGGACTAGAAAAACTAGACTACTTTCATCCATAATTTTTCAGTGTTGAAAATTAAAGTAAATACATTTACGTATATATTATATTTCATTGAAATGCTGAATTTTTCACATTTTAAAAAAACTGGGAACATCAGATCCATAGAACACAATTTAACTGAAAATTGAGCATTCCCCCCACACTGTATATTTTGTAAGTTTTTGTTTATACCAAAACTCTACTAGTTTGTTATTCAGAAACACTTGTGTACATGCACTTAATTCTCACAGAATCAAAAAGATGCTAGTTAGCACTTTATGTTGCAAAATTGCAGAGGAATTTTTATTTTTAAAATCAAGGTAATTATCATCAAGAAAAAAAAAAGAAATACACAAATGAAGAATATTTTGAAAGCTCATTTTACAATCAATATTTTAATCACAATGCCACTGATTACAAACCATTTTGATGATGTATATTTATAAAAACAAAAAATATATGTCAATACACAATGCACACATGGAATTGTTATACAAACATAAAAATATTATGGAAGTGGTAAAAAGAAATATATTGTACTTCATAAACTATTACTTAGTCAATTAAATGTTCATTTGTATACCAAATCCCTAAAAGTACAAATTCTCACCTTTAATTTTAAGATTAAAAATCTTTTTTTTTTTTTAGAAATATGTTGACTTCTTAGCAAGATTTGATTAAAAAAAGGGTAAAATACAATTTTGAATACAAATGTATATCTTAGTTTCTTCTTGGTAATAGGAAACATGTATATTTATGGTACATTTTAGAATATTTTAAAATTCAATGTGCGATTAAGAATTACTCAGCTTAAGCATGTCTTCAAGTAACATGGATACATCATTGCAGGTGATGAGCACTTTGTGATACACATTGAGCAAAACAGCATTCCAACAATACAACTGCCAGGTACATAAAAGGTAAAAAGGGATTTGCACTTCAAGCATATGATGAGTTAAAATAATCCAGATTTCTTGTTTTGTCACAACATAAGAAATTGAGCATGCACATATTAATACTGACCTGACACCTGGAATGAAAAATGAGACAAGACTATGCAAGATATAGAAATAGCTACATGTGATCACCCCATCCCAAAATGAGTGATAAGGCGCGCGAGCCACGAGCAACAGAAACAGAACAATCAACATCAAAGTGAGTTGAGACAACTAGCAGATATTTGAGACCACAAAATGAGTACTTATTTGGTCTGTTTTGATCACAAGTGACTAATGCTGGTTACTCATTCTTTTTTTTCACTTTCATCTTTCTTCTGCTCCTCCAATCCTTCATCTTTCTCATCCTTCTCCATTTCTTTTGTTTCTTCTTTGTCCATTGCTTCAGTTACTCCTTCGTTTGCCTTTTTTTCTACTTTCTCTTTTTCTTCCTTGTTCATTTCTTCTTTCTGTTCCTTCTTTGGTAGGTGCGTGTTCAGCTCCAGTGTCTTTGCCATTTCCTCCCAATCTGACCAATAACGTTCTTTCATTCTCTCCAAGAAACTAACAAGGTTGGAACATTCTGAATCCATGTATTCTTTCATGTCCCCAAAAGGAATGTAATAAAACTGGCACAAATGAGCAAAGGCCACACAGTCAAGCTTGAATATAAAAATATGGAAATATATGGTTACAAAATAAAATCTAAAGCTTGTGAAAAAAACAAACAAACATACACCCTTGTTAGTATTCAGACAAGCGTTACAAAACAGAGTTATATAATAAAATTGTTTTCATTAAAGTAACAAGTTTTTTTTTTACATATTTTTTTCCTTCTTTAAATAGAGCAAAACAGTAAACTATTTAGATGTAACATATTCAACTGGTATTTCATTCATAGTCTTAACTACCTTTCCACCTTCATGGTAAAATGGAACTTACAAGATGAGGTTCATCTCCAAAGAAGAAAGATTTGTCTTGAAGATATTCTGAGAGCACCTTCAAATCGTTCTTTCCAAAAACCAAAATCTCCTCACTGCTATGACGGCCAAGCCCGTGCCCAATAGCTTTTTTAACGTTCTATAAGACAAACAAGGGCGTTCTTAGTAACATGGTCAGTTTATAACAAGGAGTTCGAGAAATGCACTTCTGATTAACATATTTTCAAAATACACTTGTTTCAGAAGCTTACAACTCGTCGTTTGTGCTTCTTGTGATTTGGTCTTTCCCATGGTTTTAATAACTTGAAGATAAATCCATTAAAAAAAAAAAAACTTATAAAATATGCTAGTACTTACACTTTTGAAGCCCATCTTGAAGAAAAACTGAAGTATGCCTTTAGGTAATTTTGAATTTAAAACTTGTTTCACATCCAACTGTGCAGTTTTTAAAAACTGGCTTGGATTACTGTAGCGCCACCAACGCATCACCCTGGAGCAAAGACGAAAAAACAAAACAAAAAACTTATCGATGTCATAGGAAAAAAACACACACAAAACTTGTATTAACAATCATTTCCGGAGTTTAATGAATGATTAGCAAGCTTAGTTAAAAATTGGTTTAACTGTACAATTTATCTGAAAACATTTTGCATATAAAAGACCAGTTTTAAGAAAAATTTCTTATCTGACCATCTTTGAATTTCTCTTCTCAAAGTACATACCAAGTTAAAACATGTTCACAAACCCCACAAAAGCATGGTTTATAACAAACTGAGTTTTCATCTATTGCTTCAGGGTATCAGCAACCTTTAATACTTACAAACTTGTTTAATATCCGATATCTACAGTAAAAAGTTAACAAAATCCATATTGTGCAAAGACTGGGTACTTCAGAAACAAAGAACTAACCGTTTCTATCTACAGCTGGCTTCCATCAACCGGAACAAAAAAGTCGTATCTTTTCCCCCTTCAATTTAATAGGACGTATTCATAATAGAATATCAGTGAAAGTTCATTTTTAGAAACTAAAAGTAAATGCACGATAATGTGGTACTTAAACATTTTTCACTAAAAGCATTCCACCGTCATCCACAAATACCACCTAGGGCAGGAATTTGCTTTCACTGGTGCAAATGTGTTGATGTTCAAATATTAACACGAACACAATGCTATTTTATGAATTTACGGTCATTCATTTTACTGAGAGTGAAAACGTTTGTTCGCACAGCATTTTGTTTGTATGCACTTGCGAGCAAACACAATAACAATGTTGTAGCTCTGCCGACCTAATATAAATGATAAAAATAGCATGCATTTTGTTTTTAAAGGTTTTTAAAGGGCTCTTTCTCTTCATAAACGAAATAACGTCCGCATAACCAAATCTTAAGATGACTCAACCTTTTCGGAAAAAAAAACATTTTAATTTAAGGATGTAACAATCTTCATGCCAAAGACAGCCCGAGAATAACTAGGTGCTGACATGATTTTATCCGGTAACTAATAAAAATAACCAAAGTATAAAAGGACCCATTTGGCAGGTCCTGCATACAAAAAAAAAAAAACTTAAATTCTCGAGCAGAAATCTCACCACTTGAAAATTATAATTATATATATAAAAAACAACACTTTATTCATGATAAAAACAAACAGAAAAAATTTAGGCTTTAAAAAGCCTAAAAGAGTTTTTAATACAAATGTTTTCCGACAGGTGAGTTGTTCCACAGACTTTACAGACACGAAACATTTGCGAAAGCAGATAATACTCAAAGGAAATAGTTTAGTGTAACCAAGTTAAATATACTCTGAAAACAGGCTTAGCTAATAATCAGAGTATTGCAGTAATTAAGTTGGGTACAATACTGAAATATTTCACCTACATAAGACGAATAAGTAGTTGCGACATTAGCAAATAGTTAATTTTCCACACTTCTCGAACTCGTGCACCTAACCCTTCGAAACCATAATGGTAGTTCCCTACGTGTAAACAATTAGAGATATCGATTAGCACGTGACTCGTGCCCCGATTGTTAGATATTTATTTATTCGTTATTCAGTTTGAAATAAATTCAGAAAACAGAAACGCTAAAGCTAAAGTCGTTCTTTGATTGGAAGCAGTTAATCGTATTTGAAGCTAGTATAACTCTCTACACCAGGTGTGTTTTGTCGGTAACCACAAGGAAATGGAGTATTTGTTGAAATTTTATAAATCTTATTTGTTTACTTTTTTTGTACACAAAGAAAGGATCTTAAATTAATCATATATCATTGGAATTAATATGAAAACAACTTAATATTTGCATATAATGGTGTCCGACAGATGGCGCATCAAGTTTTTCTTTTATTTTAATGATAGATAAGAAATTAAAAAGGTATAAACGTAAAATTTTAAGACACGTTATCATTTTCATAATTTCCAAAACACGCGTTACAAAAATAAAACATACTAAATCGAAACTGAACAAAAAACTATTCAGTTGGGGTTATAACTACACACGGACTTCATTTGGTTATCGTTCTTTAACGTATGATGAATTTAAACAGAATATCAAGCAGTTAATAGTAACCTAACACCAGAAACCAAGAGCAGCTTGGATTTTCCATAAGAGAGAGACGTCAACGCACGAATCATTGCGGCCGTTGCTGGGTGAATTAAAGTAAAGCTAACAACTTCGTTTTCTGACCAAATCACATTATCAATATTACACATATTAGAAATACCACCACGTATGAAATTACTTAATAGTCAACATTGTTATGGAGTCTAAAAAATACATATGCAGAAATTCCCCTACACATAAGTGAAAACAAAAAACGAAAGTGCAACATATAAAAAAAGTTATTTACGGTTATTTAGAAACCACTACCGATAAAACCGCTTCATGAAATACCGAAGTGAAGTTTCAATCTTCAGTCACCATCTTTTAGCGTAAATAATTTAAACTGCACACTGCCCTACTAGTCGTTGCGCATCACTTAATAAATGTTCCGAATAGCAAGAATGCCATAGGAAATTATAAAAACACAAGTAATAACAATGTTTTACTTCAAAACAAATATAAAAGCTTCTACAAGATTTTGCAAAAACGCCTTTCATATATAAGCTTAAAAAGACAAAAAAACAACTTGCAACGTTATCAACGTAAGAAACATCTTAAAACGATATATAAATATACTCTTGGTTGTGTAAGAAGCTTACCACGATGTGTGATTGTTGAGCATAGAGATAAACGCGTGACTGATATTCCTCTGATCGGCGCTCAGATCGATGTCAAGGTCTTTCTTAAACAGCTTTGTTAGTTCGCTGATGATAATGTCCGAGTCTGCTATTTCTTCCCCATTCACCTCCACAAACGGAAGTTGTCCCTTCTTGGACTTAAACTTCAAGCGGTGGTCTACATTCTGGAAGAATTCACTTACTTTAACGGAAGTTAACGTCGAACAAATACACCACAGGCTAACGTGTTATATCAAATTACTTGTATTCGATAAGGTAAAAATAAATCAAATTTAACTTTCAACCGAGTAAAATTTAGTACAGTTTGACTTTGTTTTAACACAAAACTATACAATGGTTCTGTCCGTTGGAGAGAACAGAGTTCGGATTTTATCGTTTACCTCTGACCTACAACTAAGCAATGTTATACACTATAGTTTGTGCTTAAATGTTTCGTGCGTGTACCTTTAAAAGTAAACCTATGAGGGGTATCTGAAAAACAGGACCCTAAAGTGATAAATATACACACCTATCAGGTTCAACATCCATTCCTTTTTAGCTTCAAGTGAGAGAACGTTAAAAATATATCACTACTCCAGCGAAAAAGATTCTACATTACTACATGCAAAGACTATTCGCGGAGGTTTATCAGTGATGTTCCTTTTAACGACGAATTTCAAACTAAGCCGTTTCAACAATCAGACGGATAAGTAGTTGATCATAAAACTAAGTTAACACACTCGCCGCCCTAAAAAAATTTTTTTTTATAAAAACAGCACAAGCTTTGCAAATGCCGAAATTAAAATTGTTATGAAAAATGTTCATAAAAAATAACAGCGAGAGATTTGAGAACAGAAGTCACATATGACGAGAGCGCTCAACGCTAAGCCGATTTCCAATTACACATACATACCCATCCCGCCAAGTGAAGTATAATTTTCGCATTTATATTTTTAATGTGCTACGCTTCGTTAACCTCTAAAAATTTACTCTAGAAACAGAGTATGCTTTTTTTTTATGTTCTCAACTTTTAAATATAAAAATTAGCATGACTGATGGGTAATCTCAGACACAGACGCAATTTTTACTTGTTATTCATAAATACACAAATCATACAACATTCCTTTTGTTGACTACGAACTCGGCTCGGTGGTTAAGGCACTCAACTCTAATCTGACAGTCGCGGGTTCGAGTCCCGTCGTACCAAATATGATGTTATGGTCAATCCCACTATTCGTTGGTAAAAGAGTAGCCCAAGAGTTGGCTATGCTGGTGATCACTAGCTTCCCTTATTTTAAGCTTACGCTTCAAAATTATGGACGGTTAGCACAGATAGCCCTCATGTAGCTTTACACGAAATACAAACAAACCAAACAAATTGAAAACTAAACAAAGATGAATTTTCTCCTTGATATTACGTTAAAATGTCGATTTTAACTCGTCAATAACACTACGCCCACATATTAAAAGACAGGGTTAATACCGGTGAAGTAACCACTGTATAATGGGTTATGGTTAGTTATCCCACAGATTCATTATTATCACATGATTACAATTAATATTAAAATTGATAATAAAAACAAATACAAAAAACAAATATTCATGTTATATTCAATCACGCATGTATTATAAATTTGTTTTCTTCGGAGAAATATGGCCGATGTAAAGATATCGTCACGCCGCTGTCAAACTGTTGTGCTAAAATCAAGAACAAAATATTCAAACAAAAACAAATTTTATACTGGTCTTTTGTCTCGAATGTGTCGTAAATTTTCTAAACTTAAATTATTACACGACGTTTTATTTGTAACTAATAAAGGTTAAACTTCATTTTAGAGCAGAAAAACGTCAAGCTTTAAAACATGCAATTTTTAATTTTAAAGTATTTATAGCTAAAAGATCTAGACAGTACATGGTTTATTCTAATTAGAGTGGAAAAATACCGATAAAAACAACACAGCCACAGACTACTTGTTGTTTCAATGTTATCAGACAATTAGCTTTATAAAAGCTAAATCGTCAGACCCTTAGCCACGGATTTCTTTCACCAACCTCAGTGGTGCGCAAGTCAACCAATGCAAGTTCCATTACACAGTATTAAATTTTGTTAGTATTTTCAATCTATGTCAAAATGCAAGAATCGAGAAAAAAACTTGTACTAAAGAAGTCATATTAATTATATTATATTTAAAGTCGCGTTACGTAAAACAAGGGTTACATACTCTCTAAACCAATATTTATTGTACAATGAGGGGCCCTTTATCTAATACATCATGCTTACGCAAATTAGTTACATCCTGGAGATCGACTGAATAAATAATGAATTCTGTCAAGGGGGGTGGAGTGAGGGAAGAATTGTCCAGCAACTCTGATGTCAGTTCGACAGTTACACCCCACCCCCCGGCAACAATCCATTCGTAAGAAATAAAACTTATCTTCCTCATTCTTCACTCCCAGTCATACACATGTATCATGAGTCTGGTGACCCCCCCCCCTTGACATTCAACATTCGCAGAGCCTCTGTTTGTAATGCCCGTAGGTTAAAGTGACTCAGACTGGAAGAATGAAGTATACACATGTGGGCTGCTAGTTGGAACACCAGTTGTTTTTTCTGTCCATGGCTAACAATGGTCTTTATATTCGCGATAAAAGTTAAGTTTAACGCACACACTCTCCAGACTGTTAATAATCAATTACAATTATACAGTACCAACATTTTATCAAATGCAAGATTAACGCGAGACTTATCGTTTCTGGGTTGGAAAAAAACTTAAGCATATTTATTTGAGTACTTAAATTGTTGACAAGCTAGGAATTATAAGAGTAAATTAAAAAAGAAACTACTTGAAAAGTATTCCGAAATTTTTCTTTAATAAAAACCTGAAAAACAAATGTTACCAGTTTTTACATTATAAGCTAGAAAGATTATTATTAGGCTTAATTTCAATGTACAGGGTGGCCCGCATGTCCCTACTCATCCATATGTTTTCATGTTATATTCAATTACGCATGTATTATAAATTTGTTTTCTTCGGAGAAATATGACCGATGTAAGCCCATGGGAGGAAAATGTCTCGCAGAACATGGCGTCGCATAATATTATGCAGCGAGAATGAGGGACAGCATACAGATGCACTGGATACACAAGATATGGATGGATAGGGACTTACGGATCACCCTGTACATTTTAAGAGAAACAGGACATTTTAGAATGGGCGAGTCGAGAACTGAAACAGCTAAAACGTACTTCAGTCAACTAAACTATGCCTACCAATTGAAAATGAACAATGTAATCGAATCATAAGATAAATTGCAATTATTCCCATGTCCATCTAATTACTGAAATAAAAAACACTTTAAAAAGTATCTGAAGATTTTGAAAAAGTATGCGTAAACAATTTTCCAGAATTAAAGATGTGAAACATAATTACGAGAAACTCACTAGAATGTAGCAACTTATTTCTTCTGAAGAATGTATATGAAACACATTTATTACGTTACAATCTACATAAACGTGGCCAGGAAATGAAAGAACTCGTTGTTTTTTTTCGCCCCTTTTAGTTGCGTTCACGAAACCAGTAACACTCACTTCCACTTTACTACCGTGGTATTGTACACGATGCAAATAATCCTATAGCCGATTAGTAATAGCAACTAGCAGGAAATGACGCATATTACCCAGTAATCATTGATCTATGAGTAACTGAATTTCGCTGTTCACCTCTAGAACACTAAACAGCCCGTGTTGTCACCTGCTGCCACAGCTTCCTGTCAAACATTAATTTCGACGTTTAACTATTGGTAAGTTTTATTTACACCCCTTCCTGCTAACAGGCAAACTAACATGTCTGCATTCAACACTACCATTACATTTAACATAATTCGACCACTGCTATGCTACCCAACCAACGACAAATTCTATTACATAGGGTTCTTAACACAAGAATGAAGTATTATGCATTAATTACTAGCTTTCTGAAAACCAACTTGCACTCCATATTATAATTAATTACTTACGTTGTGCTCAGACAGTACGACATGAAGTTAGAAACTTAAGTACTGAATGAATATGAATGTCTTATGACATTCACGGCAAGTTTTTGCAAGTGATGAACTTTAATGGTAATTTTTAAGAGCGTCTTTAAAAGCTTTTGTTGATTATGGGTTTTGAAAATACCTGTTCAACGTACAGGTCTAAAATTATCTACGACTAAGCATACATTAACATGTTTGTTAAATACATGAATATTAATCGACGATGTGTTAAAAGTAATTAAAATATTTAAAAAATTTCTGATGTGAACGTCATTCGTCCTTCGACGAACCTTCGCTTAGTTATGGATGGATGATTCATCTAACTTCTGGGAAATATGCGTGGGATAATTCGTATTTCTATGTAGTTTAAGATCACCATTTCCTGCCCACTTGATAAACTCTTGTCCGTTGATAAACAGTCGGTAAAAGTGTTGTATTGATTGTTGTACAAATTGTCGCATTTACCATTTCAAAAACTCGTTCATGTCTAGTTTAGTACGACACTCCCCTCTTACGAATATCATAAGAGTCTGGTGAAAGTTAAGACAGAAACCGAGACACCATTACTTACTGCAGTACGGGGGGCGTCTGGTGAAAGTTAAGACAGAAACCGAGACACCATTACTTACTTCAGTAAGGGGGGGGGGAGAAAGGTGGATGGATGTGTTGCTGGAAGCACAGATTCAGAAAATTATTTTCTCAACCCAAACTAGCTGTTTTTACATGTATATTTGTCTCTACAACTGGGTTTTCTCGAAATCACTGATTATAGATTTAAATCTAATTGTCAGGCGGTGTTCATTTGTAATAACGTCTTTAACATAATGCAAGATATCAAATATATTATATGGATTTTTCGGGTTTAGTTATTACCCCTACTCTTCCATATAACCTAACACATCCAGTGAAAACTTTGTTAAGTGACAAAAAAAAAAAAAAGTTGTGCGCCAAATCGCCATAAAAACAGAATGAAAATTCCTGTGCATTCAAAAGCATACATGCAAAACCCTAAATCATCGAGTTCACCGCTTTTTTCTATTTGACCATGTATATCTTTACTTCCACCCTCATCTATATTTTAGTCCAAATCCCACCCAGGAAATAAATATTACATTTAGAACTTGTTTGTGGGTGGATTAGACGTTTACAGGTTTAAAATTTAAACACCTAGAGGTAAGTTCAAAATAATTCTTTCTATTCTAGTAACAAGGTTTGTTCATACTTCTAGTACAGAAGAGTAAAGCTCTTTGAACATTAATCTTACTTTTCATTACCAGTTTTGCATATATTTCATTAAAAACGTCTCAATCAATTAAAAGAACTACACGATTTTTCGTAGCGTTTACTTTTATAATTCTTCTTTTAAATGTTATTTCTTGTTCTAAACTGAAGTGTGAGAAAAAATACAACTAGATTGAAACGTTCATAAAGATGCCATCGGTCTAATTATCGTTACAATTTGTTTGTTTTACGACTTTCATTTCTCAGACCTGTTGTCACTTAATGATTGTCATGTTCTCCAAACATGTTTTCTGAAATTCACTATCCGTACAAGATTACATCAGTTATCTATACAAAAGTGAATCTAAATTTAGAGAGATATGTATCAGATAGAGGGGAAAGCTGAAAAAACAAAGGCATTAGTTTAATGATAATCCTAAAATAGACTTATCCTTAAAGTTACTTTAGTATTCCTAATAAAATATAGATTTAAGTAAACATAGTTTATGATTTAACACTTATGCAGATTCTTTGACGCGTGTATGTCATTGCCACATACCTCCTAAATCACTATTTTAAGAAACATAAAAAGCGCTTTTCCTTAACCATTCTAGAGGCCAGCTGGAACAAATGAACGCCCAAAGTCTACATTCCTTGACAGTCCGTCCTCCCTCACCATCTCGTCATCACCCATATAGATCGTTCTGACGATACCAATATGGGAACAAAACATATGCTACAAAGTAGTACAATATAATGTTTCAGTGTCTCGTTTTGTGGTTTTAACAGTGCATTAGCAGATAAGAAAGAACGAAATCATCCCTCACTTAAAAACTACGCCTGTTCTTAACCGTTTGGTAAATTCGATAATCCACACCGTTAAATTCGATGTATAAATTGAAGTACCATTTTCTTTCGTGCGGTGCAACATTTCACCTTTTCTAAACGACTGCTTAACTATTTACTTCATAAAATAAGTTGTATTTTCTCACCTCGTACTTTAATCCTGTCATTCGCAACCATGTTTCAACTTTCAGACAAAACGGAGATGCCGACGGCGCGACAGGACACCGCACAAACTGATACAAGTATATGACGTCTTTCTCGTAATCAGTTTTGTGCACGATAGGCCGGTTTTTGGGTTGGGATACATTCTTGGTATCCTCGTCTTTAATTTCATTATTAGTCGTGTTCTCTGGTGCAGCGTCGTTTGTTGTTGTCTCGATAGTCGTGCTTTCTGTGCTCGTCATGGCTTTAGCTGTCAAGAGGCAAAATCTCCTTCAAAATGGCGTGCGCTAAGGTATCACAGAAGCGATGGCGACGTATTCTACGATCCCGAACTTCTCCTCTCTCTTCACTACACGAGGACCTACAGTCTTTCTTCTCACGGTCGTGAACAACGCGTATGTGAAGCTCTAATCTCATAGGCTGAAAACGTCATATCCCGGTTAATGCGCACGCACCAAAACACTGATACAACGAATAGGGAACAAGCTAGCAGGGATTTAAATTTTGACAATATAAACCCTGCAGAACAAAACTACACAGGGGTAAAAGTCGATCAAATTATACATATCCAAACTGCCTAATACCAAAATCTCACCGAATTCACGTGCATGGCTCTGGAAAGGAAAAAGTACCAGAAAGTATGAATGAAATGCATTTCTAGCACGCAAGTTATCATAATGAAGCCTAAAATTACCTATAATTCAGAAGAGATGAAGAAGCCTAGATCGCAGATATCGTTCCCATATCTATAATGACCTGAAACCTGTTACCAAAACGAAACGCGGTTATCTAAGTACCACTCTTCAGTTAGTATAAACATTAACAGTAGAAACAGGCCTCCTAACGCTAGACTTTAAATATAAATATTATTTAACTAGTTTATACTAAACGTATAAATTAATATACTTACGTCCAATACTCTTGTTATAAATTAGTAATATGAATGTGTCGTGATATACTGAACTGTTTGTCATATGTAGGACTAAAGGATATTCCGTTAAAGAATGATACTCGTGATATATAAGTGGCACGACTTTGAAAGGGGCTGGTGTTACTAAAGGCTGTAAACGATGCACAACCCTCACGTGTAATTCGTTTACCATTTAACAAACATGATGGTTCATTTTGCACGATGATTACAAACACTGTACGGGAAGGAGTCTTCAATAGTATCTGACCCTCCCAGATCATGACAAAAGGATTTGAATCCCGTTCCAGAGAGATCCAGACGCTGCTGTAACATGTAGTAGTCCTTTAGTTCATTTTTCCTGCAATTGTTACCAGAAGAGTAAAATGTTTTACGTTGCATCTCATGTTTCATTGACAAATCATAAACAAACTCCAATCATCAGTATATGTGATAGAATAAACAAATAGAATTGTCCTTTAATATTATGTTTTACCATTTTTTTGCTGTTTTCTATTAAAAGGCTTGCATCTTCTAATCTTAAATGCTGGTTGTGAAAATTTTAACATTCGCTATATATAGTCAGATATGAAACATTACAGAGTAAAATGAATTATTTTGTTGTCAATACAGTTACGAGATGAATTATTTAGTCGTTATAGTTAAATAATGAATAATTAGCTTTAAAACATTGTGCAAATAGTATATTGTTCATTTGTTGCGAAGCGCAGAACTGCTCAATTGCATGAGTTGTCAGTGTTGTGCTTACCACGTATATCAAAACCCGGTATTTAGTTAACTGGTGTACTTAAAGCTAGATATGAATCATATGATCATAGGATACGCTTTAAAGTTAAACATGGAAAAATATATTCTTACAATTTATTAGAATACACGTTAATTATTCATTTTACCTTTTTTTTTTTTCCAAATCCAATATAAAATCAAATAACGCTTGCCTTACTACGACATGATTTATTATAAGACGTTTAAATGCCACAGTTGTGTTTTCTTCTATTCATTACTAGTTTTAGACTCATCTTTACCATGGTTTTCTTTTGTTCGTAATTTTCGATGATGTATTTGTATACACTCTTAAAACCAAGACAGTCAATAATAATTGCACTATATTCTAAAATAAAAATATAGCGGTTTTAAAACACCGAGTTTATAGAAACAAAAACAGGTATGGTATTTTTATTTAATTAATTTGTTTTTGTTTACTTGTTTTTGAAATTCGCACAAAGCTACTCGAGAGCTATCTGTGTTAGCCGTCCCTAACTTATCAGTGCAAGACTAGAGGGAAGGCAGCTAGTCATCACCACCCACCGCCAACTCTTGGGCTACTCATTTACCAACAAATAGTGGGATTGATCGTCACATTATAACGCTCCCACGGCTGTGAGAGCTAGCATGTTTGGCGCGATGGGGATGCGAACCCGCGACCCTCAGATTACGAGCCTTAACACGCTTGGCCATGACGGGCCTTTGTTATTGTAAATCATTTGTGGAAAAAAAACAAAATGCAATTTGAAAGTGTATGATATGAAAGTTTTTTTCTTTTCGTTCCCTCTCTTTTTTTAATAAACATTTTTTACAGATTTTTGTCTTAGTGTGAAAGTAATTATACGTCTTGCATAACTTTACTAAATATTAAACTTTTTGTACTGTACGATTGTTCACAGTATAACATACAACATGCGTTGCCTTTTGCACAAATAAAGTGAAGGACTCGCACCTGTAATTGGCGATAAAGCAGTAAAACTTTCCAATTAGGATTTTTATTAAAAACAAGAGGTAGTTCCCTCTAGCTGTTGTACAGTATATTGCGAAGCCTGTAATACTATACATTCTCGTCATCTCTCGTATTTTCTACAAACAATCGGTTTCTGGTTCCCTTTTGATAATGAGTAAATTATTCTCTAGTTTGTCGATTCACTGCTTTGTTGTTAATTACTTCCTGTACGTGGAATTCGTAAGCGGAGTTCTTCAACAACTTACATAGATATATGTATGGATTATCTTTTCACTCCCCCCGTGGCACAGCAATATGTCTGCGGACTTATACACTAAAATTCGGGTTTCGATACCCGTGGTGGGCAGAAAATAGATAGCCTATTGTGTAGCTTTGTGCTTAATTCTAAGCACACAAAGTATCTTTTTCTTCTTCTTTTTCCAGTAGATATCTTGAAGCGTTTACATTTGAGCAAAATTATATCGGTAACTTCAGTGTCATTATGAATTATTCATTTAGGTTTTAACTTTAGTTTAATATTGTTCAAAACGAAAACTGAGTCTCAACTTGTAATTTTTAGTCTTTGTACAGACCTTAAATATTTAAGCCCTTGTATTATATCTTGTAATAATATTTGCTCACCAGTCGGTTCGGAAGCGTTCCCGGCAAGGCCGGGAGGTTAGGGCGTTCGACTCGTAATCTGGGGGTCGCGGGTGCGAATCCCCGTCACACTAAACATGCTTGCCTTTTCAGCCGTGGGGGGGGGTTATAATGTCACGCTCAATCCCACTATTCGGTGGTAAAAGAGCAGCCCAAGAGTTGGCGGTGGGTGGTAATAAGTAGCTGCCTTCCCTCTAGTCTTACACTACTAAATTAGAGGGGGCTAGCGCAGTGGTCCTCCCGCAGCTTTGCGCGAAATTCGAAACAAAACGTATCAGTTCTGAATTGGTGTGATACTTGACTCCAGGTGATATTTTACTTAAGATGTGAGAAATAAGCTATCTTTCGTTTCTTTTTAATTAATTAGATGTCATATCAATAACAAATAAATATAATCTGCTAAAATCTGTTTGAAAATAAGCTATCTCTCTCCGTACATAAATTAATCTCCGCTCTGCATTTCTCTTTCATGACCTAATAAAGATATTTTTTTTATAACCACAATTTCCTCATAACAAAAAATTTTGTTCAATTACAACTTTTTCTGACATTCATTTCAAACCAATACTTTTCAAACCTCAGCTCCTCACACCAAAACATATATTTAGAATCGTCATTTTTATTTATAATCTTGTTGTATGAAATTTCAGTTGAATATTAAATAACTTGAAGATTCTCTGAAAAATAAATAATATTAACACTATTTCACTTAGTGGAACATGTTTATGAAGTTTTACTTCATCCAGGTATCAAAACAAATTATCTATCTCGCAAGATTAAGCCTATACAAACTTCAACTTAACACAGATGAAAATAAGCCAATCATTTATTTCACAAAATTCATGAATCTAACTGAGCCTAACTAAAGCTCAAACACACAAAGAAGGATTTGTTGTTGTTTGAAATTTTGCACAAAGTTACTCGAGGGTTATCTGTGCTAGCCGTCCCTAATTTAGCAGTGTAAGACTAGAGTGAAGGTAGCTTGTCATCACCACCCACCGCCAACTCTTGAGCTACTCTTTTACCAAAGAATAGTGGGATTGAACGTCACATTATAACGCCCCCACGGCTGAAAGCGCGAGCATGTTTGGCATGACGGGGATGCGAACCCGCGCCCCTCGGATTACGAGTCGCACGCGTTAACACGCTTGGCCATCACAAAAAAGAAAATAAAACAATAATTTATCTCACAAGATTTATGAATCTAACAAAGGCTAACCAAACTTCAATTCCTTAAAGAGGTTGTTGTTGTTGTTTTGAATTTAGCACAAAGCTACACAATGGGCTATCTGTGCTCTGCCCACCACGGGTATCGAAACCCGGATTTTAGCGTGTAAATCCGCAGACATACCGCTGAGCCATTGGGGGGCTCCTTAAAGAGGAAAACACAATCTGTATACACATAATGGTTCATGACAACTTCGCATTTACGCCTGTACTGTGTACATGCAACAATTTTACTTTGTTTATATACAATTTAACTGATTATGTACAAGCAGAATATCGTACATGGAATTCACAAAAGAAATTTGTACAATTCTACAGAGCTGATATAACTATTATTATTTCTAATTCACCTTCAGCTAGTACTTACTTTACCTAAGAAATCACATTGAAGACGCTAATATTCCAAACATAATTACTTTGTCTTTATAAATGATATAATATTCTATCTCATAGAAATATGATACTTCGATCATAATTAGCATACAAAAAACTTTTGAAGAAGTAATTGAAGCTATTAAGAAAAACTTACTGAAGAAGTATTTGATAAATATGTTTGTTTGTTTTCTTAAGGCACAACTACATTAGGCTATCTGCACGTGTGTTTGTTTTCTTAAGGCACAGCTACATTAGGCTATCTGTTGTGTCCACCGAACTGAATCCAACCCCTGATCTTAGAGTTGTAAATTCGTAGACTTACCGCTGTGTCTCTAATTTCTGCGTTATACGTCCCTAATTTAGCAGTGTAAGACTAGAGAGATGGCAGTTGGTCATCCCCGTCCGTCGCCATCTCTTGGGCTAGTTTTTTTACTAGCAGATAGTGGTATTAGTCGCCATATTACAACACCCCCCGGCTGAAAGAGTGAACACTTTAACCACCTGACCATACTGGTTCTCTTAGATTCTGAAATCTTGAGGGAGGGTATGAGAATATGAAATGAAACGAAACCTTGGCGGGGATTTAGTTCAGAGAGAGAGAAGTCTGAGGAATTCTCTCCCCAACAGGGGTGTTCAGGAATGTTGTAGTTCCTCTTCGTCCCCGCTCATGGAAGATTATTTATCTGGATGTGGGAGTTTTCCTGTATTTTAATTTGGCTTGTTTAAGGCAACGAAGTGAGGTGGGGCAGTATGAAAATGTCGAGCGAGAACGCTGAGCGAGAAAAAGATGGCAAAAAGGAAGTGGACAAGTCCGGAGCCAGTCGGCAGAAAATAAGCCAGAAAGGTATGATAATAATTAGATTGATAAGTATTTACGCTGTACACTTGGATTCTGAAATACTGAAAGTAGACTACAGAGGTAATCAGTTTTAAAATGAATTAGTGCGATATTTTTGTGAGTGACTTTCTTTGTACTCGACGATTGTTAAACGCGTCTTTACAAGAAACCTCAGGCACAAAATCAGCTGGTACATTTAATAAGAGTTTGGTAGAGAGAAAAATTAAAAGCACAGCAAACTGTTGAAAGACATATAGCATTTAACTGAATAGATATGTAAACACGTAGTTTAAAATTTATTCTCCATAAAAGGATATAAAGAACTTAAAATACAATATAATTAAAAATTATTAATTTAAAAAGGGGGATACTTGTTAGAAGGATTATTTGTTTATTTGTATCGAAATATGGTGTAGAGCTACGTAAGCGTACCTACACACATTGTGGTCGTCTGTAATTTGGAATTCATTGATTAGAGGGTGAGGCAGTTAATCAACAGCACCCACCCACAACACTTAAGATACGCAGATTTTATGGAATAATTAGATTTATCCGTTATTCTTATTGAAACAACAAATGTACAAGTGGCACAATTGTTATATGTTAATAAACTGTGGAATAAAATTGTGTTGTTTTTTGTTTTTTGAATTTCACGCAAAATTACACCCGCGACCCTCAAATCATCTGGCCATTTCGGGCTGAAATAAAATTGTTGTTGATACGTTCCTTTGTTGTTGTTTGTACTAACTTCTCTATGCATGTAGGTCCGGTATGGTGGACACTACAAGATAGAGGTTCGAATTCCCGTTACACCAAACATGCGCGCCCTTTCAGCCATGGGGGCGTTATAATGTTACGGTCAATCCCAATATTCGTTGGTAAAAAGAGTAGTCCAACAGTTGGCAGTGGGCGGTGATGACTAGCGGCCTTCCCTCTCGTTTTACACTGCTAAATTAGGAACGGCTAGTGCAGATAGCCCTTGCGTATCTCTGCACGAAATTCAAAACAAGCAAACTTTATACATGTACATTCGTTACGGATGTGAGACAGACAAGTATGATCAAGAAATCTTGATACAATGTTATAGAAAGCCTATAATCTGAGCGCTTTTGAAAGGTGGAAGTTTCTTCTTCAGGGTTAAGCTGGGAATTCTTCATTACACGTTCTTTATTAACAAAGCACACGAAAATATGATGAACAAAACCCTTATTGACAGATTGAGTTTCATAATATGCAGTTCCGTCAAGATTTTAGTTCTATGGTAGCATGACCCAATTCTTTCCCAAATTATCCATTTATTTTCAAGCGTACCCGAGATTACAACGTATTGCCTAAATACAGTGACTCTTTATTCTAGTGTTTAATGGGCCTTGACCTATTCCTGTTTTTGATTAGCCGTGTTCCTTGGTTGCATGACACTAAACTAAGTGTCTTCCAGTGACTTAGCGGTAAATTCGAAGCTTTATAACATTAAAAATCGGGTTTCTATACCTATGATTGGCTGAGTACAGATGTCCTACTGTGTAGGTTTGTTTTTAACATAAAATAACAACGCACTAAACTAGGATGAAACCTGGTTGTTCAAGATAAGGGCCTGGCATGGCCGAGCGCGTAAGGCGTGCGACTCGTAATCCGAGGGTCGCGGGTTCGCCATAGGGGCGTTATAATATTATGGTCAAGAGTTGGTATAAGAGTATCCCAAGAGTTGGCGGTGGGTGGTGATGACTAGCTGCCTTCCCTCTAGTCTTACACTGCTAAATTAGGGACGGCTAGCACAGATAGCCCTCGAGTAGCTTTGTGCGAAATTCCAGAAACAAACAAACAATGTTCAAGATAAAGGTGCAGAAAATAACCAAGATAATTCAAAAGCACAAATTTAGTGGATTAATACAAACTCTTCCTTAGATGTGTTTGGGATATTGTTTCAGATTTATTTAAATTTTTATACGCTCTGCATTAATACTGTTACTTATAAATGAGTATTTAATATGTGTGTGTACCATTTAGATCTGTCTAAATGAAGATGTATCATAATCAGTCCTAACATTTGAAAATATCTGGTCTGTAAAATTTTTGTTCCGATACTGTGTGATTGGATGAGAATAAATTACCAAACAAAAACACGTTAAGAAATCCCTTTCTCATGTATCAAGAGGACAGTTTAAAAATAAATAAATAAAACAGAACCAATTATTACGAATAGAATCTTCTTTGGTCAAAAATATGAAACCATGCATGTTACTGGTGTTTAGAGAGCTGTTTGCGCCAGCTTTACCTAATACTGAAGTGATAGACCAGAGAAAAGTAAACTAGTCCCACCAACTTTCGCTAACTCTTAAGCTACTTTTTGCTAATTAACAGTGAAACAGACTGTCGCATTATAACGTTTAAGTAAGGGGTTCGCTCTTGTGATCACTAGGTTTCGAGTCGAGCGCCTCAACCAACAGGCAAGCTGTTTGAGAAAAATTTGGGAGGGAAGAATGTGTTTATACGGAGTTCCCGCGTTCTTGGATTTGTTTAAAGTGAATATGTGGCATGCTAATAAAATTTAATATAGCTTGACAGCAGACATGGCAAAAACGTAGGATTGGAACTTCACTGTCAGATTTTTTAAACTTCTTTATAGGGGCATCACCCTACCTAGAGATCCAAACGCTGTAAAATTTGGCTTTGAAGACACGACTTTTTTTTACTGAATGTCAGGCCTATCAACTTTCCCAATTTTGAAGGAAGTTTCCGATATGGAATCCTGTTTACCGATCTCCGGACACCCAACCAGGATCTCCCGATATGAATTTTTTTAATAATTTAACAAACAAAATAGAGTCGCAAAAATAAACTTTGCAGAGTGCCAACCAGGATAATGTAAATATTTGTTCACTTCGTGTGACTTGGTTATACTTTGTTGTGTTATACACTGTCTGCTCGTTGTACCATATTTCAATGCATCAAGTAAAAGGACATTTTCATTGGTGAGAAAAATCGTAACAGAAAACAGTACTGATTAAGGGCTTGACACGGTATATATCCTTTTAAACTGGAAGTTTAACTCGGATTCCTCAGTCAGTAAATATAGTCCCAACAAGCAGATATTGAAAGATGCCAAAAGTGCAACATACCAATATAACAACAAAAAAAACACTAATTAAGAAATGTATATTTTTTATTTTTCAATAAAAATATGTAACAACGACTGTGTTTCGCTTAGTACATACGTCCGCTGTAAACGTATAAAAAATAACTTCCGTCTTATAAGTGTAAATAAATGTCTGAAGCTGCCAAAAATATATATAAAAATGCATCTTTTTTCTCTCTCTCTAAATTTTCTGGTGGAGCATGATTCTCCACCAGGTGACGCTACTTGGTACTATACTGCCTCAACAGAAAGTCACCCTGTTTGGTAATGCTCATCGTTGACAAGTATGGTATGCGGTTGCATGTGATTTACTGATTTGCATCAGCAAATTTCTTTTAACTTACCGTTCTCGACCCCCTGTAGTTTTCTACTACTTTATCTGTACAAAGTATTAGAAACACTATCAGACAGGTTTTAAGTTGAGGAAAATTATTGGGATATTTATGATACTGTGATGACTAAAACCAGAGATAATTTTGTTTTTAGGGACGTTTTTACTCCGTTAAGAGAAATATCTTTTGGATATCAAAATTGATATAGTTATATACGTTTTTTTGGTTTTGTTTAACGCGTTTAAATAAAGCCTGTTCTAGGTACTGTCTTCTTGTGTAGTTGTGATAGATATCCTACGACTTCAGTGCCACCATTAATTTCGTTATGGTACTACTCATAAAACTGTCATAGAACTTATGACAACTATTCGAGTGGTTAGAGAACCTCTTTGTTCTTTGATCTGGACTTAGATTACCTTGATATATCAGGTTTTGTTCTTTAAAAACATAGAAATAATATATATATATTAGCCAGAAGAGGTTAACTTGTAAAGTCATATCGATAGAATTACAGCAAATTTGCTTTCCTGTTTGTATGTAGTTTTAGCAGCATATTAATTTGAAAATACAGAAAGGCGCTGTCATTAAACGTAAGATATATGCGAAAGAAGCCCAAATACATACACAAGCTTATAGATTAACGAATAGAAGTAGATTTTTTTAAATACTGCTTCAGCTAAAAACTATACACAACGGGCTATCTGCGTTCTGTCCTCTGTGGATAATTGAAATTCATTATTTGTTCTTAAAATTATCGCTGATCCCCCAGGCTGTAATTCAGGATGATTCAACCGACAATTAAAGGTAACTCAACTAATAAAAAAAAAACACTTTATTTATACAAATAAAATAGGTGTCGAGCGTGAAAAGAAAAAGCGATTAATATTGACAAAATTACCAACAAATATATTTATTTTCTTTTTGCCTAGGTCAGCTTTCTATAGTGGAAGAAAAAAACTCCAGTCAAAATCGAATTTCAAACTACAAATACCAGAGGAGATGTGAGAGTTCTCAACTATATCTTTTCTGCCGTAATGATTGCATTCCAAAATTCAAATATGCTAATCATGACGTCACGGTTATTTCGACGTTGACTTTAAATCTGAAACATTTTGTTGGCATTTAAAAGATGAACGTTGGGCAAAACAAAAACGACTTCAGAAAAACTGGAATTCACAAAATGTTGTGAGGTAAATGTAATAAAATATTAATTAGATCAACATTCACGAGGGAATGCAACACGTCTTTATCAAGCAATCTCAATATGGCCAATTTTGATACCAGAAAAATGGAAAACTTCTCTATATCACTGCTTCAGACGTGTAAAGAAGTATTTTTATATCAAATTCTATGTAAATTGATTGGCACTCGTGAATAGTTTACAAAACCTCCTAGTTGTACTTTCCTCGCTGAAAAATTGAGAAAAGTACAAAAATTTAAAGATTATTTATACTTATGTAAATGAAAGATAAATAGCATACGTATACTAAATCCTACTTAGGTTGGTCGAAATATGACCAAGAAATTTACCAAAATTCCCAAAATCATGATTTTGTGACCTTGTGATACCCCCTAAACTAATTAAAAATTAGTAATTTCCAGGTATCTACATGTCAACGTGTGTTGCCTGTAGAAAAGTATCTTTGATCTAAATTCCATGTAAATTGGTCAAAACAAGACTAAGAAGTAATTGATCAAAATCTTTAAAACTGTGGGTTTATTTAATCTCTTGACTCCCTGAAATTACAAAAAAATAGACATATCTCTTATTCTTGTACATACATTTGTGAAACCTGTAAAAATTATTTTTGTACCAAATGAGGTGTAACTTAACCAAAATACAGTAATTGTCAAAAAACTTACAGTTATACTTTTGGTGGCGTCTATACCCCATATAATTACTAAAAATGAGCAAATCTACAACTTTTGTTAATATGTGGTGATGTAAAAAATATCTTTGTAAAAATCCCACGTAAGTGATCAAAATGTTGCCGAGTAATTGACCAAAAACCACAAAATTATTCTTTCTTGTAAGCTCAGTCACCCCATGAAAATAAGCAATCCAACTTGTTTTTGTACGTCAATGGTTTGGGCGCATAATAACTTATTTTACTATTCTTCTTGATTGCTGTAGATATGACCCTACAGGAGCCCAAAGTATACATTTTATAGTTATTTGACCTTTCATCTCGTAAAATTCTTTAAAAGGCCTAAAATAAAAACAATGAAAAAGTATTCTACGCATATTAGACCAGGGTGTAATCTCACGAAGTTTCTATTGAATCCATCGAGAAATGAATGAAATGGTGTTCAATTGAAAAATTCTTTGGAAGAATAAGAAATAATGGGAAAAAAAAGAATATGTCTCTCTGCAAAAGCAAAAAAAATTGCTGTAAAAATTTCTTACATCCATATTTACAGTAAATACATCTTCATAGACGCTGCCATTTGACTAACGTATTTTATCTTTCGACCGTTCTACCAATTGATTTTCGTCAGGTCTAATTTCCTCTTCATATTATATCTAAAATAAAGTGGTTGCTTATAACGTTGCTAGATAAAATCTGCTTGCTTCAATTTAAACGTTGTATTTTTATTTGAAAGGAAAACAGATGTTACATGCTTGGTTTCAATTTCAAAAACAATCTCTGACCACTGCAGTTTGGTACCATCATGGAATTATGCGACGTCACAGTTACGTGTTGATTTAACGTCGACTATAAACCTAAAACATTTTGCTGACTTTGTTGGCATTTCCAACCTGGACACCAGGCAAGAGGGACATTTTCATAAGAATTGGAATTTCCACAACTCTGGAAGATAAATGTAATAAAGTAACTCTAAAATGTAAATCACAACACTAAAGTAAACAGAAATTTCTTTCATCTAGCGACGTTTCCAGCGACTTTGTCAGATATAATTTTATTTTCATATTATTGATGTTTGAAAAGTTGCTGCATCAAACGTAATTGTCTTAACTTAAAAGTTATATTTTTATTTAAACGGAAAAGTTCATTTCCAGTTTACTGTAAGTCGCCTATTACAAGTGCCTCGTCCCTTATAAAAGCTTTCATATTGCATTTTGCTATTTATACGCTTCTTCGTTTGTTTGTTTGTTTTGGAATTTCGCACAAAGCTACTCGAGGGCTATCTGTGCTAGCCGTCCCTAATTTAGTAGTGTAAGACTAGAGGGAAGGCAGCTAGTCATCACCACCCACCGCCAACTCTTGGGCTACTCTTTTACCAACGAATAGTGGGATTGACCGTCACATTATACACCCCCACGGCTGGGAGGGCGAGCATGTTTAGCGCGACGCGGGCGCGAACCCGCGACCCTCGGATTACGAATGCACGCCTTAACGCGCTCGGCCATGCCAGGCCTATACGCTTCTTCAAGCCAATAAGTGAGTAAGCTAACGTCGAAACAACACCAGAAGTCCAAATTAACAAAAAAATGTACAGCATAAAAAGGAGTGCACCAACACTGAATGTCAGTAGGAAAATTTGAAATGCGCCTATTTCTTTTCCCATCACACCTAACATGCTCGGTCTTTCAGCCGTGAGGGCGTTTTAATGTTTCAGTAAATCCCACTATTTGTTGGTAAAAGAGTAGCCCAAGAGTTGGTGATGGGTGGCGATAACTAGTTGCATTCTCTCTAATTTTTACACTGCCAAATTAGGAACAGTTAGCGCAGATATCCTTTGACTTAAATTTACTTTGCGTGAAATTCAGAAACAAAGAAACAATTTCTTTTCCCCTAAGATATATGCTTAATCTAACCACCTTTTAACATCTTTCCTCCCATGTAACTACTAAGTTAACAACCTATCAAGGCATATTAAGAAAATACCAAACTCAGTAACAACGTGTAAGGTGGACTTGTTTTTGAATTTGATCTAAAAGCTTCTGTGAATGTTTGTGTTGTGTTTAACACTAGTCGGAAACATAAGTTTATGCCGACGATTATTTTAAAGTTAACTGCACTACGCAAGAACGATTGTTCAACTAATATGGAACCTATTTCTAACATCATTGATCATGCTTAGTGTGATGACCACGATCACGTCTTCTTTGAAGGACGAGGAAGTTAATCTTAGACCACATATCTTGACAAATGTCAGCAGACCCTTCGCCATAAATGAGTACTAACTTTAAAATCATGTTTAAAAGCATACTAAATACATAACGTAAGATGATAATTCTTGGTTTATTTTGTTAATTATATTTATAACGTACTTATCTTTTCTTCTGTCGTTCAGTTGAGGTATCTCTAGCTGTCTCACACTCCATTAGAATTAATTATTTATTTTCTTACCGAGACAAAGTAAGTGACACTGGATGTTGCTGAGGTCTTTATGATAATAGCTATATCTGTATATACAGTAAAGGTGACTTGGACCCCTCACGGAAGGAGAAGAAAAGCCCCTTCCATCTTTCTACTATAGATGCATTGATCTCTAACGAAGTGAGTCAACTTTGCAATCAAAATTGTAAAGTTGAGCGTATAGATATGAGAACATTTTAATGACATACATAGCCTTGTAACACTGGAAACATTCAAGTTTAACAGTGTAAGACTAGAGGGAAGACAACGAACAGTGAGATTGGTCGTTGAAAAGAGAATCGTGTTTGGTGTGATGGTGATTCAAACTCTGATTTACAGATCACGAATCGGGCGCTCTAACCATTTTGTCATGCCAAGCCATATTCAGTCATAAATGACCATGAAAAAAATTTGATTACAAGCTGCATGTACGTGTATAAAGCTGGATTTGTTTTTGTTTTTTTTCTTGCTTAATCATAAGTGAATTCGTCAATATTAGTTTGAAAATGTTTAGGTTTCGAAGTGTCTTACATTCTATGTTCATTATAGACAGGTTGTTCAGTCGGCTTTGATTTGTTCTTTCTCTGAGCTTACTTTAATAACTGTAGTTTAATACCACCATAGACAAACATATTCTTAGTACCATCTCAACATTAGGAAATGTTTGAATAGTGGCATATAATGGAGAAATAATTATTATTAGATGATATCGTATTAAATGGATTTTGTGGTGACTTACTATTGTAGTATTATCTTGTCGAGTGGTCAGGAATTCGTTGTACAACACTAATGGCTATTTTCATCAGGGCGACTTCAGTTGCTTGCGAATTACATTCTACTGAATAATTTCTGAATTGCTTCTTGGAAATGCTTTGCTAACTACCTTTCCATGTCCACAGCAGTGAAACGTTTTAAATAATAGAACAGCCCTAATCTTTCTCTCCGACAATTTGCTGAAATATTTTCAACCAATTAAAAACCTAGAAACTGATTACAAAGGCTTTGAAGTCATCAATAAAGTACCTTTCACATTATTTCCAAAACGGAGTCGTGGACTACAAGTTACATTTCATTTAGTGCGTGTTTCTTTTTTCAAAGATTTAGTTCAGAACTCAAATACGAAAAATTCTTCAATGGAGAAGAAGAAAGAGTTTGGTTAGATTAAAGAAAAGCTGGGCAACTCTTCGTTTGTTAGAGTTTATGTAATTTGAAAAGACAGCCAAAATATTTTGTAACTGGTTGCCTCTTGGAAACCGGCATTTATATACGTCTGTTAAGCCTGCCGTTTTTGATGGCTCTCATTCGTAGCAACACACCACTGCATTAATACTTGCAAATTATTTGTATAAAGTGTGACTAACCTGCATTACAACTTAAAAAGTATCTCGATATATTCAAGTTCTAAGTTGCGGAATGAATTTGTTTGATATTTAGTTCTAAGCCCAAGGTCATCAAGTTGTCTTGCCCTGCTGGATATTGAACTGTTTAAGACTCATTCCACCATTAAAGCATCCTCGAGCTTTCGTTTTTTTTTATTTTAGAATAGCTGAATCGATTGCTGGTTATGCCTACTACCTTGTTGTCTTAAATTCACGACTTGGATGTATCATCCTAGTTGTGCATGGTATACTAGAAATTGAGTATTAAGGTTCCTAAACCAGATCCTCCCTCGAGGTCTCACTTATCATAACTCCTTGTCATTAGAACAAAGCTACTGACCATTTACTGTGATATTATGTTCAAGCTGACTAAAATTACCAGTAGTTAGAGGTTACTGTTGAGAATAATTTATTGATCTCCCATAGAACACCTGCAGGAACACTGTACCCATATTTAAGTTTCACCAAGTTTGCTTAACCTCTGTTTTTAATCATTTAATTCTGGCAAGGTATTTATCTCCAGAAAACTTTTCAGTGGGATCTGCAAAAATAAAGAAAAGAAAATATAAAAATGAATGAACCAAAGAAGATCTCTATAAGTATTTACTGTTATTATTATTTGTTGAAAAGAGATCTGGTTAAGGCACCAAAAATATTAACTCTCTCTGTTATTGTGATACTCTCAACTTGTTAGTGATTCTTAAGATTTTACTTCTGCACAAATAATTTAAAGTTTCTGTTGTAATTTTCTGTTAGGTTCATAATAATGAGAAAAAGCTTTGTTTTGTAACGTGTGCCTTTTAACTTTTTGATTTACAATTTAGATTACATTAAGATTCTATATGCAAACGTCATGAAGAATGAAATTTTCAGCAATTTGGACGACCTTTCACAACTCTGAGATCACATTAAATAAGTACACCAAGTCTAAAAATGAACTTTTCTGTGTATGAAAATAAACACGTAAATAACATAAAAACTAACAGGATGGGTGTTTCAAGATTTTTAACGATAAAATTTCTTTACTGTGGATGAGAGTTACCTCTTTCTTAAACAGAGAAAACTCCTACATATTCAATTGTAGTTAAACCACTAATAAGAGAAGCAACCAATCAGATTCGAAGAATTCTGGTTTGTTCACGTCAAAAATGACAAAAGTATAGCACGAGTTCCGCGTCACGTGAAGTGTCTACTTGTATGTAACTGAGGATGTTAATATATAAGACAACAGATCCTGGTTGTGCGTTGTACTTTCTCCAAGTGTTGTAAAATATGATGAATAACAATTTTTAAGCTCATACAACACGAAAGAAACTAAACTACGAACACTTGGGCGTATTCCAATACTCAAGTTAGCTGTATATATATGCGCGCATATCTACGTTAGAGAGATGTCCAATAATATTTGTCATTTGGAGAGCTTAAAATAACATCTGTGTAGGTATTGTTAATGCTATTACTCGTTGTTTTTACACTTTATTATTCACAGAGCACCAACCCCACATAATATGGATAAACTGTTTGTTTGTAGTTAAACGCAAAGCAACACAAAGGACTATCTGTGTTCTTCTCACCACGAGTATCAAAACCTAGTTTCTGGCATTGTAATTCAGAAGACATACTGCTTTGCCACTTGGGGGCGGCTGAACTAACAGAACATGCTTATTGTGGCTATAAATATACACTTTGAAACTGAAAACAAACAAACAACGACTCAAACACAATTAGCTTAACTTTAAAGCTAATTGTTAAATTCTGGAATTGCACGCAGTAATAACTACATGACCAAACTGAATATTCCTTTGTTTTAAATTGTAAGAAAATCATCTTTTCCACCTCTGTGACATTCCGTAATTGAAAAAGTGTAAATGAAAATTTCTTACGGAGAGTTTATAAGGAAACTAACATGATAAAAAAATCACGTTTTATTGATATCTATCGTCTTTTTGAAAAATGTTTCATTAGTTTGCTTTTTAAATTTCTTGCAAGCCGTCCCTAATTTAGCTGTGTAAGACTAGAGGGAAGGCAGCTAGTCATCGCCACTTACCGCGAACTTTTAGGTTACTCTTTCACCAGCGAATAGTGGGGTTTACCGTCAATTTATAACGCCCCCACGACTGAAAGAGCGAGCATGTTTTATGTGACAGAGATTCAGATCTGCATCCCACGGATTACGACTACCTGGCCATGCCGGACCCATTTCATTAGTTATTTATATTAAACTTATCGCAGGAAACAAAACGGTTCTTGCCAGTAAATCTCAATTTTAGCTTTTAGCAAGGAATCAGTGAGTTACGTTCCTAAATCTGACATAAACCATTAAAAATTCTTACTGCTAAAAAACAAGCTATATGAAATATGATTATGAAAATAACAATACACATGAATAACTGCTAGAATGAAAGGAAAAAAACAGACATTGTAATTTTAAATAGCATAAGGAAAGACGTATTTTTAACTCTTCCCAGTACTGAAATAGTAAACAAACTGGACAGATGACGTAGTTTCTCATGCAAACTTATTACATCAAAATTTTTAGTGGATAATTGGACTTGTTAAACTAGAATGAGTTTAAGATTATACATAGCATATTTAGCTACCATTGAAATTTACTTAGTATTTTTTTATTTACAGGTGCATGATTTCATTTTTTACAAATGACCGAGTATTCGTTTTTTTTTGCCCCGCTATGGCCAAGGGTGTTAAGGCGTGCGACTCGTAATCTGAGGGTCGCGGGTTTGCATCCACGTCATGCCAAACGTCTCGTCCTTTTAGCCGTGGGACCGTTATAATGTGACGGTCAATCCCACTATTCGTTGATAAAAGAGTAGCTCAAGAGTTGGCGATGGGTGGTGATGACTAGCTGCCTTCCATCTAGTCTTACACTGATAAATTAGGGACGGCTAGCACAGATAGCCCTCGACTAGCTTTGTGCGAAATTCAAAAACAAACAAACAATCGATTTTCTTAAAGCAAAGCCACATCGGGCTAGCTACTATGTTTACTGTATATCTACTGAGGGGAATCAAACGCCTGATGTTTACATTATAAATCCGAAGGCTTATCGCTGTTCCAGTGGAGGGCATGACCAAGGGAAAATTAGTCTAATTCTAAAGCTTTGTTTTGGTATATTTTGACTTGTCGCTTTCCTATGTTTGATTTACTACTATTATAAAGTGTCTGCATGGTGTAATCATACAAAATAATATATAATAATACAACATATATTAATAAAATATATATATTTCCAATATATAATATTTTAACCGTAAAAACTTGATTACTGAGCAAAATCAAGTAAATGAACAATAAGGAAAAACAGTAAGAACATATTTGTTTAACGAAATTAAGGTTACTGAGATCTTTTACACGTTTCCTGATCAAACCTATCGTTAATATTCATGTCGTTAACAAACAATTTCAACCACTCTCAAAAACTTTATTTTTAGGATTATATTTACTACTGTGTACAATGAACTACTTTTTGTGAGTATGTATTAATATTTACTATTGTGTAAACAGTAAACTACTTTTTGTGAGTGTGTGTTAATATTTACTGCTCTGTACAGTGAACTAATTTTTGTGAGTGTGTGTTAATATTTACTGCTCTGTACAGTGAACTAATTTTTGTGAGTGTGTGTTAATATTTACTATTGTGTACAGAAAACTACTTTTTGTGAGTGTGTGTTAATATTTACTACTGTGTACAGTGAACTACTTTTTGTGAGTGTATGAATTCTGAAGTTATTCAAATGGTCATTAATTAACTTAGTCACTTCAATACAAGAAAGTATCAGAAACTGGTTGTATGTTTCAATAAATGAACCAGTGTGTTGGGCATTGCGTAAAAGAACTTGACTATTTATGTCTTACACAGCTAGTTATGGTATTTGGGTTTAGCTAAAACATATAAACGAGTGTAACTTAATATGTGTTACAACAGGAAGTTAGTATTTTGCGACTTCAATAGCAATTTCTATGATATAGGGGCTAAACAGTTGTTTTCAAGACCCTTAATTTCCAGACACAGCCATACATAATGTAGCAATGCTAAGTAGAAGGAGACTTACCGATCAGATAGATGCACAAGTCGCTTATGCAGCTACTCTAAATAAGTAATTTAATTGATTATAACAAGTACAAGACTAAAAATTAGAGCACGATCATTGACATATTCCGAATCGAATCTTGAATCTTTTGTGTGTAGAGTGACACGCTAACTATTAGGTCACGCCCAGTCATCAGAAGGCAGGGTTTTATTAATTTGTGGTATATTAATAGATATTAACGAAATTATACACCAAAACTGGCTAAGTTCATAATTTCACAAATATATTGTACAATGACTTTATTTGAAAAGCTAGGATTTTTAGCGTTATCAAAATTAGTTTGAAACGGACACTTTGAGACTGTTTTATGTGGGCCAAAAAAGTAAAGGAACTGGACTATTGTTTAATATAATATGTCTCTGGTACGTTGCTTAGAAAACCTGAAAATAATATACAGACTTCAACAGAACGTAAATAAGGAAGTAATGAATAAAAATATAAGTCTGTATGCAAGTCTGTTTTGGTGTTGTTATTTCAGCGCAAGGCTACATAGTGGGCTATCTCCGCCATAAGTGAATGATTGTTTTTAGATTTGGCTTATTTTAATTTCGCACAAAGTTACACGAGGGCTATCTGCGCTAGCCGTCCCTAATTTTGCAGTGTAAGACTAGAGGGAAAGCAGCTAGTCATCACCACCTACAGCCAAAGCTTGGGCTACTTTTTCACCAACGAATAGTGGGATTGACTGTAACATTATAATGCCCCACGGCTATGCTAGGCCATCATGAGTGAATGAAGCCACGGACTGTAGCTTTGTAAGGATGTGTAGCAAGTAATCTAACTTCATAATGATGACATACAGTAGAGACAATAAGTTTGAATTAGTTTGTGTTTGGTATAAGTTCTTTGCAAAGCTACTTGATGGCTATCTGTACTAGCTGTCCCTAATTTAGCAGTGAAAGGTTAAAGAAAAGGCAGCTAGCTATTACCACCAACTCTTGTGCTACTCTTTTACGAGCGAATAGTGAGATTAACATCATAATTACCCAACGGCTGAAAGGGAAAACATATTCGGTAACGGGAATTCGAACATGCAACCAGAAGATCGTGTGTTAAACTCCCTACTCACCAGGAACAATCGGATAAGAACCAACATTAAAGAAAGTTGTACTGCCATTTAAACTCACGATATTTCCCCACCCTTTTTTCAGTCAATCATAAAAACAAACTTTTGTTTGTTTTGGAATTTCGCACAAAGCTACTCGTGGGGTATCTGTGCTAGCCGTCCCTAATTTAGCAGTGTAAGACTAGAGGGAAGGCAGCTAGTCATCACCGCCAACACTTGGGCTACTTTTTTACCAACGAATAGTCGGATTGACCGTCACATTATAACGTCCCCACGGCTGGGAGGGCGAGCATGTTTGGCACGGGCTCGAACCCGCGACCCTCGGATTACGAGTCGCGCGCCTTACGCGCTTGACCATGCCGGGCCAAAAACAAACTTCTTCGTTTGATTTGGATATTCGTACAAACTTACCCAAAAACTATTTTTGTTACCAGTCTCTTATTTTTAACTTATAGGCTAGAGGGAAGGCAGCATCACAAACCTTCAATTCTTGGGCTACTGTAATCGAGTGGTGGGATTTGACTGTCACTATTTTAATGCACTACGATCCCAAATTGCAGAGTATAATTTTGTAGCAGTGATGCACTAACCAGGTGCATTCGAATTCAGCCCGAAAGAGTAATTGCTCGGACATGCTTTGCTGATAGTTAACGAATAAAATGCAGCTTGCAAATCTGTACTAGCAAATCATCTCTGGGACATCTTGAATATTTTTGATATGAATGAAAAAAAACTGCTTTATAAAACAATCACGAATAAAATAAGAGGTTTTTAGTTCATCGTTGATTTATAGGAGACATATTGTTCCAGCTGGCGCCACAGACAGATAAAATAAGGGCTACGAGTGTTGAAGACAAAAATAAAATAAAGAAAACTTCACGATTCTGTTTAGTTTCCTTGGTCTAAATTAAAACCATGATTTTAGAAATCATTTAATAATTGGTTCGCATATTATGTGAGATAATTTTCGTGCATAAAATAAATCCAAAAACAATTTTAATCTCATTATATCTTGTACAGAGTTTGTTAGACTGCTTATCTAACTTCCGAGCAACATTTTCATGTCTGAAAATAGGCTTAGATTTCAGAAGCGATCCAACAAATGTTTTTCATATCTGTTTTACTGTTAAATAAGACATCAAAACAAAAATTTATTTGTTGTTAGGCATTTGGCTAAAAAATGGGCTAATCAGTGTTGTGCCAACCGCAGGTATCTAACACTGATTTTCAGTGTTATAAACTCTCAGACTTTTCGCTGAGCAGCCAGTGTTTAATTCTGCGGACCTATAGCAGTCCCACCGAGGAACTAGCACAAACATAAGCGCTTTTCCGGCTGGTGTTGAAACTCATCGTGTATATTAGTAATTTGCTTTAGAAATGAATGCATGATAGAGACTGAAAAAAATATGGTAGTTTTATTTGAAAAACTGCAAAATGGGCTGTCTGCATTGTCCCTATAAATTACATTGATTGAGCCCTGAATTTTAGTGTTATAAGTCATGAGCCTAGTAGAGGGTTATAAAATACTCTAATAATACCTACGTATTTGTTCACATTATAATGATGGATGTGAAGTGAGCTGCTACAGTTTTATCTCTGGTATAGTAAGTTACTTCCGATGAATACAGCTCAACTGATTCATTAGCTAGATGGAACAACGATAGTTTGAAGCTGAAAAGGACAATACTAGTTGGATGTAACAGTGCAGGAAGATACTTAAACTGGTATATATTTACCTTTTCTCTACGTTTTTTCTTCTTCTCTCAATAGTTTCTCATTAAGCAACGTATATTTCTGCTGTCGAGAAAAGTAAGCTTTTATAGCTCAATGATTTTTGTTCAATTTGTATGTCAAATAAGGGTAATAATAAATCCTTAAACTAACCGGCTACAGATATCTATACGTAATTACTTCTGAGCTAAAGTGTTGTTGTTGTTTATTGTTGCTGTTTAGAATTAAGCACACAGCTACACAATGGGCTATCTGTGCTCTGCCCACCACGGGTATCGAAACCCGGATTTTAGCGTATAAGTCCGCAGACATACCGCTGAGCCACTTGGGGGCAAGCCAAAGTGATACAAAACGCTACATTATCTGGCTCAGAAGAGTCATGCCTTGCCGAAGCAGTTGGTGTACCCGAACTGCAGATCCAGGGGCTTATGATTCACGTCCTGTTGTATTTTGAAGCTGTAAATGTGTTATAAATGTGGCAGTCAGGTCCCATTATTAAGTTAAACAAAAGTATCTCAGGAGTTGATCTTGAGAATTGTTGGTTAGCTCCACTCCCTTTAGTTTATCAATCTCAAATTTTTGATAGTTATGCGCTTTTTTGTCGCTTTATGTAATAATTCTAAAATGTATTGAGAAAACTCTTAATATTTCGATAAAAATATTCAAATTCGTAGCAAAGAAAAAGGAATTAAATTTGTTTTTAATGCAACTAGCGGCATCTCATGGCAGTATGTGAGATAAAGTAAAAGAAAACAGAACAAAATATGTTACCGAATATCAGCTTGCTCGATAGTGAATTAAAGTTCGTAAAAAAAGAAAAACAGGGCTGAATAATGTTGAAAGACGATAACTCTTAAAGCAATATTATGCATAAAAAGGGCATCATTTATCAGGGTTATCAGATAACAGTGGAGGAGTAAGATCTCCTCACACACAAATGAAAGAGAGTTTATTATTTATGCATAGGGGAAAATGTGGGTCACTTTCTTATGCACGATAACAGAGGGCGGTGTCTCAAAATAAGAAACATAAATACAGCATCACTCTTCAAATTATGACTACCCAAAGATGAATTGGAACATTTGTGACAAAACACAGGATATTTGGTGACACTTTACTCTTTCATCTAACTTGTATATTTATGAATAATTCGAAGGTCCTAATATTACACGAATTTAATTTCAAGCAACATGCATAGAACATAAGTAGTCTAAGCGTATAAAATGTGTTTCGCACCTAAATGTTCAGTATTTATCAGCAAAACAACCATATTTCAAACACAGAACCCGAACCTCATAACATTAAACTAATTCAACAAAGTACAAACTACATTGAGAATACATTACATTAGCTTCATCCTTAAAGATAGTTGTCTAAAATGTTTCCATTGATCTTGAAATATCCTCCACAACTCTTTAGCACCTATTAGATACAGATGCGATCGTAATTAAACAACTGTTATAATTACTAGCTGATTACCTGTTGCGTCAATGCATTAAATCCACGTGTGACATATTCATGACATCAAATCTGTACCTTGAGAATGGAGAAGAATAAAGTTCTCCGTGATGGGAAAAGTAAACGAAAGGGAAACTCGTGATCTCTATTACATATCTACATTCACGTAGGATAACAAATTTTGCGAAGTTGAAGGTTGCACAGTGCATAATAAAAAGGTTTTTCCAGTATAATATAAGCAAGAGTTCCATTATAGTATGATTAACTAAAAATCGTCCTTCCAATATTTCATAAGCAAATATGAAGGTTTATAACGCTAAAAATAGGGTTTTAATACCCCAAGCATACACAGAACAGATATCCAATTGTGTAGCTTTGTACTTCACAACAAACAAATAATGAATTTCATATTTAAAAAATTCTAGAAATGTTGAAATATGAATTAATTCGTTTACTGATTTAAAAAAACACAGAATGTTTATTTCATAAAAATGAGGCCAAAAATGCCTCAACTTAGTAAAATTAAAGCTCAATATACACGCAGAAGCAGCTTTAAAGTGTCCTATTTATGTAAATATTAACAAATAATTATAACCAATTCTTTAAGTTGGACTTTAATTTCGAATGGAATCTATACTTTTGCAGATTGTATTGTTTGTTACCTTTTAGATGGTCAAACTTTTTCAATAGTAATTACAGCTTCTGCTATGGATATTTCTATAGATATTATGTATAATTGATAATACTTAGAAACTGTAGAAACATGGCATCACTTTCGATCTAGCCGTTTCCTAGTTAACATGTATTGAACATATTTTGGTTTTGTCTTATGACGGTATTTATTAAATTCTGTGATTTTTAATGGAAAATTAGTGTCTATATTTGCTGTGCATTTTCCCAAAATTTCCTTAGAGAATGTTTATGTATTATTTAGTGAAATCATTTATCGAAGTGTTATTATTATTCTAAATGTGACATTTTAGATCTCTTTAATCTTATGTGTCATTTAGTAAAATTAGAGAAGTTATCAAGGTCAGTTGAGATTGTAAAGTTGAAGGTTAGACACAATTTCAGAGATACAATGAATTAATGTTCTGGAATGTGTGTTACCAATGGTCATAATCATAATCAAAGTAGTAATTATTGTAGGAAAGTGCCAGATGTGCAACAAGTGCAATACAAAATAAAATCTCAAACACTGCAAACAGCATACAAACGAAACTTTATAAGTAGGTATGTTTGTTTGTAATTAAGCACACGTCTTCACAACAGGCTATCTGTACTCTACCCATTACAGATATCGCAACCTGATCTCTAGTGGTGTGAGTCTAAATACGTGTCAATGTGCCACTGAGGGGGGGACACTTGATAAGTACTTTGTACATACTGTCGAGTAGTAAAAACCAACTGTAAAGTAACAAACCACAAAAAAATTGAGAAAGTTGGTAAAATCAAAAGAAAAATTTCATAAAGTTACAAGTTTGTCAATCTGACTATCTTGCTGGCTTAAATACTAGCGTTGTTGAAAGGCATAGTTCTCTGTTATGTCTCCACCTTATTCAAATTTAAACTCATATGACTGTGTTATGCTATCTTGATTAAAATCGTTGTTCTTAGTTTTGCTTATAACCTCAGTAGTAATTATAATAACCATTTTACAACAGTACACTAGTAGCTTTATTCTCTTATTACGAGCACGATCTATAAGTTTCCAAGTAATAAATACTCTGCCTTCATATTACGTGCGGGTACATGATCCTTTATCCGCACTTCTAGCGTGATCAGCCTATAGCCGTATCAGTTAGACAATAAAATGTAGACCTAGCCTTTGAAAGCAAAGTTTTCAATTCTATACATCTAACTCAAGGGTTCTAAAGCAACCCTATCATAGTAGTCGAAGCCTGATACATGATAACGAATGCTATCACTGCCGAAATCTGACAAGGCTTTATTCGAGCACCCTGGAATTAAAAAAAAAATAAGTTGTATAATTTCCCATAGGACTGAAGTGTCACTTATCACTTTGCATTTGAAACAGTTAGATTTTTAAAATGAACCTTTCATGGAAATAAAACGAGAGAAAAGGAGCAAAATCCCATATTAATAACCTTAAAAAGTCTTTGGCTTAGTGAATAGAGCATTACTGCAAGAATAGAGATTAGGTAAGAAATACTAATTATTAATATGTGAAACAAGCCTTAGCCATTAATCCAGCCAGAAAAAGGCTGACATACCGGTTAGATGAAAAAAAAAATAAAGCCAGGATAACAACAATAGTCAGGAAATTTCAAGAGATACCAAAAGCAACAAGGAAGACAGGCCTAGAATCCACTCACTCTTAAGAGTTAGTACCAAAAAACTAAGAGGCAAGTATAACAAAAGTTTCTTTAAAAATTAGGAACTTGGATTGGATCCCCAAAATATAAGGAAACAAAGTAGGAATGATCGAGGTAATGTTTTAAAATTTTGTGTTTTTCTGACACGATATAACCGTAGACTTGGTGTAGCCATTGTTCCATTTCTACTTCGTATTTTACTTTGAACTTTTATTCAATTGTAGACTTAATTTGATTTTTATCGTTAACTAATCCTTTATAAATGTTCAACAAATTTTAAAATTTAAAATATTAATGGTTGTGACATTATTCTTTTGGCTCATTCTTTACCAGTCAGATAGCTATAATGTCTTCCATAAGCATAGTATGACAACTGAAGCTCTCTGTCTTACTTCCAACGTCAAACAGCTCCCTCGTGATATCATGCATTTTATTATGATCATATAATATGATTATATATTATATGTATGTACGTGACTGCTAAAACATAGTTGATTACAGAGAAATTTCGCTGTATACAACTTTTATTTAGTTTAAGCAACTACCAAGTTACAAATCGTACACAAAGTAGGAATGGACGGTAACAAGGTCACATCCAGTTTCAGGATGCGCCGTGTCAAGAAACACTAAGTGTTGTAATATTTTTCTGCCAATTCCTACCTTGTTTTCTTACTTCTTGTGCTCCCATTCCCACTTCCTAAAATTTTTAAACAGTTTTTACACTTGTTATAGCTTTAATATATGGATCAAAGCTAGAAATGTTAAAATTGGAAAATGAATTTCCTCAAGGTCAGTACCCTTGTGGATATCCCTTATCATTCAGGTAATTTATTGTATCATTAATGAAAATGCTTTAAGACATTTTTATGTAGTGTCATCAAAATCAAAACCATATATGTTGACGAAATAACTGCTGTAAAATACACTTTACAAATTAATTGAGAAAGCTTCAATGTACAATCAATTATTACTCTTATTTCTTTATGGGAAGCTACTTTCTTGTTCAAGAATTAAAGAGTGGATTACTTTTCTGTGTAGAGACTTTAATGAGATTACGTTTTTGTGTGGATGATTTTCAAAATTCACGCTGCTCACTTTTGGCAAGCGTACTATTGTGAACTCGAAAGGGATTTTATGGGAATTAATTGTTTTGTTTTCTGAAAACAGCACATTTGTATTTCAAAGAAAGAAACAAAAATTCTAATCAGTTATCCAAGTGCCTTAAATTTATGGAACTATGTGAAAGAGAGGAGCACAGAACTCTAATATCTCTCTTTTCACCTGGTGAAAAAGTTGTCACCATAAATACCAGATAAGTAAAAAGTGTCTGTGTATGACTGAGATTAAATAAAATTAAACAGAACAGGGTTAAGACAATAACACTGAATAACATCGTTACATTGCTGAAAGATGGAAAACTGAGGGTCCTCAATTTTAAAGTAGGAAGCTTCTTTCATGCAAAAAGCTACGTAACCAGCGTGAGATACACCCTGTATAAACTTTATAGAGTAAAACATCAATTCACATAGAGTCAATAGCAGGTTCAATACCCAAGAAATAGAAACTGCAAAGGGTAGAAACGATGGAAATTAGTTCTTGAAGATTATCCAAACAATTTAAAGTACTTTGCTTTATGAAAGCTAGTTTAATCGGGATTTAGATGAGAAGAAATTTCCAAACACAAGATAAGACGTTCATTTACCGTAAATTCAAAGGCTTAACCTACACAAAATAACAAGGGAGTTGGTGTTTAGATGTCAAATAAGGAATTTCATTAAACTTTAATTATAGTATCATGTTTCCGTAGGTGATGACAGCAGGCAATACCATGACTGTCATTAAATACGCTCAGAGGAAAGTTATGAGAGAGACTGCGCAAGGAAAGTAATAGAGCATTAATAATAGAATCACCAACAAATTTTGATTCGTATTGGTGAAGAATGGTACCACTTTCAGTAACAGCAAGAGGGTAATTAATCCAGCTGAAAGGGATCTTCAACCAATTCCTCAAAAAATAGTAGAATGTGTTTGTGAAATGAGAAACCTGTGTAGACATTAACTTCTGAGATAAAAATTATTAGTAAGCCTTGTGTTTTCTTGTCATCAAAGACTGAGTAATATTTTTTTTAAAAAAACAAACGGTGTACAAAAGTCTATGGTTAACATAGTGATAAAGTCAAGCAATATGAGTGTCATCTGTAAATATGGAGCAGAAGAATTTTCAGCTTGCTCATTTTGTAGTCCAAATACATTAGGCCGTCAAGAAATTGATGTCGCGATTTGGAACACTTTCATTACCCTTCCCTTTCCCCCAAAACATCAGCTATAATAGTTAAACGATTTAAACGTCACTGTAGTGTAGCCTATATAATGTTTAAAGTTTAGTATACTTTAATTCCTCATAATGATGGTACACAAAGACACTTTCGGAATGCAATACTGTTTAAAAACAAGAAGGGAAGCAACGCCCCTGTAGTCATAAAGATTGTTCAAGAAGTTTATGGAAATGTTATGAAAGTTCGTACGTGTTAACAGTGATTTAGGAAGTTTCATTCAGGTGACTTTAGTGTTAAAAATTGTGATTGCAGACACTGACATGTTCGAATTGATATTGATGGTTTGAAGACTCTTGTTGAGTTTAACCCAAGGCAACTCACTCGTGAAATGGCCTTGGAATTACATGTCTATCAAGAAACAATACATGAACATCGAAGGAATATGGGAAAATACTATAAAGATGTTTGGATGCAAAACGTTTCAAATGTGAGAAAGTTGCTTTGTTTTTGTGAACCATTTTTGAACAGATTTGTCATCGGTGATGAAAAATG
This sequence comes from Carcinoscorpius rotundicauda, assembly GCA_011833715.1. Classification (NCBI taxonomy): domain Eukaryota; kingdom Metazoa; phylum Arthropoda; class Merostomata; order Xiphosura; family Limulidae; genus Carcinoscorpius; species Carcinoscorpius rotundicauda. The sequence continues at coordinate 22,517,394 of CM022400.1, forward strand.
GATTCCCTATGTCAATAGTAAACGCCAAAAACAATAGCTCAATCCTAGACAAAAACCAATCCTGACTTCAAAACCTGGACTCTATGTGCAGAAAGTAATGCTTTACATTTGATAAGACATGAAAGGATAATTAATTTTTAACTCATTGATCCACAGTGAACTGTCAATGCAGAGATCTATAGTAAGAAACTGGAACCTTTAAATCAAGTCCTTCATCAGGAACGTACTTCTCTGGTCAATCGGAAAGGTGTTCTTTTTCTCAACGACAGTGAATATTTACATGTGGCACTTTTGAAGCAAGAAAAGAATATGGAGTTAGGTTTGGAAATTCTCCATACCCACCATATTCTCCAAATATGGCACGATCAGATTACCATTGTTTTCGTTTGCTGAAACACCATCTTAATGAAAAAAATGTATGCAAATGTGGAAGGTGTTAAAGAAAACATCGCATATTTTTGCTTTAGTGATTTATTTAAATAGGAAATTAACAACCTGAGTGTAAGATGGAACAGCATCTTCGTTAAGAATGGAGGCCATTCATTTAATAAATGTTTTGTTTTGATAGATAAGTTGTTCGAATTTTTTCATCCAATAAAACGCCACATTAATTTTTGACTACTTAATAAAATTTTACTTTAGTATAAAAGAATCAAATTAAATTACAATAGGCAATGCAACATGCAACATATAGTAATGAACCCATTGTATTTAGGGTTCCACCAGGGAATCCTTTGATGAAGTTACTGTGGAAAACAAAGAGAACGAGAATACAAAAGACAGACAGAACCAGGATCACACTAAAGGAATCAGCAAAAGAAGTTTTGGGAATATCATAGGACAAGGCAGAATCCATCTCAGTAGCAGATATTATCCAGGCGACTTTGGAAAATTTGGAAGAGGAATGTGCCATAGTAGGATGAAATTGATCAAGCATAATCAAATGTAGAATATAAAAAACTGTCACTTTAAACGGTGCGCAGATAGCTCTCGAGTAGCTTTGCGCAAAATTCAAAACAAACAATTAAAAAGGTACCTACCATGTAATTCATTTGTAATTCTCACTCAAGTGACCAGGAAATAAGGCTAATAAAAAGCAAAAATGTGCCGTAATGTGTATCTAAATGGGTAGATTTACAATAATTAAGAATAAATAGGGGTCGCTCAGCAGTTAAGTATACTAAAATATGGCCATTATTATCTGTACGATGATAATCATAAAAGGTTTTATGAACATCGATTTTCCCACAGATTGGGAAAGGGCTATTATCAGGAATAAACGAAACAATATTATTCAAATTAAATATTGTTTATGGACTATTAACGCTAGCAATACGTAAAATATGGAGCCCCAAAAGACAAATATTCTTATGGTCTCCAGAAGAAATGCCTCCCAGTGGTTCAGCGGTATGTCTGCGGACTTACACGCTAAAATCCGGGTTTCGATACCCGTGGTGGGCAGAGCACAGATAGCCCATTAGGTAGCTTTGTGCTTAATTCAAAAAACAAACAAACAAACCAGAAGAAATACTTCAGTTATCCTGGGTAAGAGAATAGCGAGAATCATTTCTGCCACGGGGTAGATATACCTATAGGAAAAGCATATGCAAATGGCGGGGCGTAATTTTCACAAACACAAATTACACGTGGAGAATATTTATTGACAAAATATTTTTAATTTTAAAGTCATGAGCGCCGAAACTTGGTATTCAAATACATTTCATGAAGGGGTATTATCATCATGACTTTGAAATAAAGAGAACAGATGTCTTCAGGACCCAAATCAACACAATGAAAGTGTTTTTAAGTTAACCGAACAATTATCTTAATATGCTTGGAGTGTTTGTATGTTTAAGCACAGCCATTTGCTACTTTTGCAATGAAAGCTACAACGGTTACCGCTGATTAAACAAATTGAGAAGACACTAAAGGTGCCATTTGAGTACCTCGATCCATCAACAGTGGTTGGTTTAGCGACTTGGTTATCAAAAGGGAGAATAAATATAATGAGAAAGCCGTTTAGAGTTAAAAACAAAGCTGAAGAAAGAGATATTTTTGCACTGTTCCCGATAGGTATCGATCCCCCGTGTTTCCAATGTTGTAAGTCCACTGATATGCTACTGGGCCAATAGGATTTATGATAAAAGGTATTGTCATACAAAAAATTAGTTGTTTTAGATAACTATACGTGTGTCTCTTATGCATTCTATTTTTCGGCTTCAAGGTGTGTCGAGCCTTGCTAAAAACTAGTAAAATGTGCTCCACCACCATAAAAAAGTGAAAAGATACGACTTAACCCTCTTTTCAAAAAATATTATTCACAAAAGTGAGCACCTATTAGGTTCTATACCACGAAGAGCAATATTTCAGAGTGTGTGTGTGTGTGTTTTACTTATAGCAAGCCACATTTGGCTATCTGCTGAGTCCACCGAGGGGGAATTGAACCTCTGATTTTAGACTTATCGCTGTACCAGTGGGGACATATTCCAGATCTCTGACAATTGTAACATTGAGTATGAATTAAAGATAAAATAAAAGTTATTATAAAACAATAAAACACTTCAGTTTTGAACTAGTAAATTGAGATAAAATCACACACAATTAAATTCAAGCCAAGAACTATTAACACACCAAAGGATTAGATGTTATCCGTAATAATATTAAATATTGGGCTTTGATACCTACGGTGGTCATAGCACAGATAGCTTTGTAGTTTTGCGTTAACGACGAAGAAATAAAAATTATATTCTTTAAACTCAATGAATTAATTCAGTAAATCCATGCAAGTAGTAATCAGATATGTTTTATTCAAAAGTTATTTCTTTAAAATTTATACTGCGTAGTGCGTATGTGCTTTGATTTCCTTGATATTAAGTATTACATATACTATGTCGGGTTCTTTTAATTTCTATATAGGATATAAACATATATTACAAAGTGTTAACTTACAACGCTAGGATCAGAGTTTCGATACCCGTTATGAGGAAGCAATTGTGTTCCTTTGTGCTTAACTTCAAACAAGTAAACTTTTCGTAATTTAATATCATCATATATAGTTATTATTGTTATTGTTTAACAGAGGGCAGCTAAAGCGGGTAACAAAAAGTAATGTGTATAGTTGGCAGGTTGAGAAATTGGTAAGTTGATGGTAAGAATTGTAATACTAATTCTTACACATAATATTAGTTGTTTGTTTGTTTTTTTTACCTACGCGTTTTAATCCCATAATATTGTAAAGTATTTTTTTCCACAGATGGGAAGAAAAATCCATTTAAAGTATTTTCAGTGACAAAACAAAATACTTATTTAAGTTATTACGAGAAAGTTTTCAGCTTTTTTCGGGGATTGACGAAGTAGGTTAATTATTATTTTTATTATTGCTAATTACTATTAGTATCAGAACTGTTATTATTTTTACACACAGTGTAAATGGGAAAACATTCAATAACAAGACAAAATAAAAAGAGGTTTGCGTAGTTGTGAATAGGTCATTTAGCGACTGAAGTCGTACTCTGTTGCTCGTAGTAAAGCTTTTAGAATTTTAGTGTGTATGTATAGGCATACTTATTACAAGTCAAAAGAGGTAATTATCATTTATATAAATTTATTGTAATGCCATACTTAGTAAGTTTTGTCCTGTCATATAAGAATGGATCAACTGGAAAAGGTTCAAAAGAGAGCTAACTATGATAATTCTTGAGAAGGAAGGCTTATAGTATCATGATGTATTAAAATTAAAATATCTTCTTTTCTCTTTAGAAAAGAAGGATAGTAATGATCTGGAGAGTTGATAACTTTATACTGTATTCTAAAGATAATGGGACACAAATTTAAGACTTGTAAAAACTATCTATGTTCCATTTCAAATAGTTTACTTTTCACAGGAACTTAGAGGAAATCAGTGATTTTTTTTTTTTTTTCAGAAATAAATAATGATTTTAAATTTTTACTTTTTCTGAGATAGGTGTGTAAAAACAGCCTAAAAGGTTCCTTGTTGTCTGTATGTTGTTCTAGATTCCAATTTTTTCTAACTAAGTTGTGTCGTATAGAAAAGCATAGCCACACTATATCTACTTACCATTGTTCCTTTAATTTGCATTAATTTGCACATTATTGATGCTTATTTTTTGCAATATCAAACATTGTATGCACAGTGTTACTTAGGATAGTAATAATGTTAATATACAATGAAAAACCTGTAGAGTTTCAGTGCCCAAAATGTGATCACTCTAAAAGTTATTAATTTCAAAAAGAATAATGGCACAGGTAGTTGGTAACAAATAATTTAACTCTCCATGTAATAGCTGTGGGTGTTTGAGATTGCATATGTTTTAAAAGTTTTTTTTTCTTTCACAGTTTTATAAATCTTCACGTCTATTAGCTTGGAAGATTTCATGACAGATGTGCTAAAACTTGTGGCTGAAGCTTTATTAAATTACATAATCTATTAAGAACAATATGAAATAGTGTAAGGATGTGGAACACCACTAATTTAAAAACCAAATTTAAAGCAATACAACAGTTGACTACAATGATAATTTAAAGCAGCTAACAAATTTTAACCAGTTGCTAAATGAGTATATAAAAATTGTAAACTCGTGTTTATTGTCATCATTAAAGGAATAAATATTTTTTTTATAATAATAATGGTAAATATTAAATTTTTTTTACTAACAAATTTTGTTTGTCATTGAAGTGTTAAAACTCCTGTAATATCAAGTAATGTATAAATATGTATATATTTAGCAGATCAATCATTCATGTTAATTGTTTTAGTATTTGTGGAATTGGAGGATCTCTTTCAAAACTTTTGTTAAAATTGATGGAAATGAAAGGACACACTGAAATTTGTAATATGTTTTTACTTAAGTGATTGAATTTTAGCTTGATGAGCTGCATTCATTTTTTCTAACCACAGTTCTCTATTTGTTAGTTTTAGATGTTTTTGTAAGGTGAGAATAGGAATACTGCATCATATATTAACTTTAAGTTAAAACTATACAAAGCCATGCTGTAGTTGATAGGACATTAAATATTCATACATTATTAAATTTATTTATCAAGTTGTTTTTTTAAGTCTTGACCAGATGGTTAAGTCACTAAACTTGTAATCTGAAAGTCATGCCTTTGAATACCTGTTACACCAAACGCGCTTGCTCTTTCAGCCATGGGGGTGTTATAATGTGATGGTCCATCCCACTGTTCATTGATAAGAGTAGTCCAACAGTTGGCAGTGGTTGGTGATGACTAGCTGCCATCCCTTTAGTCTTACATTGCTTAATTAGGGATGGCTAGTGCAGATAGCCCTTCAGTAGCTTTGCACAAAATTCAAACCAAACCGTTTTTCACAATTTTCAAACATCAAATGATTCCTGTAGTTATTTAATAGAATGATTTGTATTTGAAAGACCTTACTTCTAACCAAAATAAGAAATAGTTTTTTATTGAATTAAAAGTGAAGTAATTAAAGTTGAGTTACATATTTAAAGCCTGTTTTGAAACATTTATATTATTTGCTTATTGTTATAAAATAAAATAAAAAACATTAAGTTTCACAATCACAATTGAGTAAATAGCCCTTAAGTAGTGTTGGAAGATAAAATGTCTTCCAAAAACCAAGCAATCAGTAGAGAAATATGTAGATTTTTAACCTGTTGATGTAAAAAATATGTTTATTAATTAGTATTGTACTCTGGTTAAGGTAAAAATAATTATAGTATTTTTTTTCTTATTAAGGTTAGTGCACTTCAGATATCAAGATGCCACCAAAATTCAAAAGAAACTTATCTCAAGAGGATTTAATGTCAGCTCCTAATGTAGAAAAGGTAAAAAGAATTTTTATATAACCATATTTTTCTTACTTTATTTTCCAAAATGTTTTCAACTAATTCTGCATGATAGATTAAGATGTGTGCTGGATATGCAAAACTGTTTAGTGTAAGTGTTGTTATTTAGTTTACATTGTGACTTAATATCTAATGATCATTTGATTTTTATGAAAACAATGTAAATTTGATTGTTTTAGAAATGTTAGTTGTGACAAATGTTTGTCACATAAACTTGTACAAGCCATATGTTGTGTTTGCAGTTCTATTGTAATGTCACTCAAATTTTCAGTATTTTTGCTGTTACTTTAAGTAAATATTATTATGTTATAGTTTTGCTTACTAAGTCTATAGAAAGTCTGAGGCTTCAGTAAACAACATGAATATGTACAACTAAGCAAGCACAAGACAAGTGAAGTCAAAGTTCAGTTATCAGTTAGAAAACGTGAAGTTAGCAAGCATATGGGTGATTAATCTTAACAATTAACATTTTAAAGTAAGTTTCACAGTTTAAGAAATAAGGAGAACAATTTATCTTGTCAAAGAGTGTTTTAAAGTAACTGAACCCATCTGTGTGAATTTTGACAAAAAGTAGACAGTTATTTTAAGTTTAAATACAGGTGTGGTAACTTGCATAGTCGTGTAAGTGAATTATTCTCTGATATTATTGTGATAAGAGTAGAGAAGAAGAATTCATCTTACCAACTGGATTCTAAAGCAATTTAATTGAACAGAGTTGTCTTTTGACAAAAAAAATTAGCTTTAGATACAAATATGACATTTTATAATATAAATAAATTTTTTTATGCGCTTTTACTGGTTTTTGAATGTATTATTTTAATACAAGTGGATTGTGTGCTTGTTGTTTATTTTTCAAATTTATCTCCAATGAGTCACAAGAACTTATTGCAAAGAAATCCCAGCCCACTTGTACATGAGAATGGATAATATGTTAAAATTATGTGAAAAAAGAAATCATATTAGTGCCCATCTTATTTGAAATAAAGATCATTGTTCATTTTTTAAAGACATTTTACATCAATATGTTTAACTCTTGGTGCACAGGTGGGGTCAAAGTGCACATTCCATAACCTTTTACAGGGAACCATTCAACATGTCATTACATATTTAATGTCAATTATCCACTATTCATTGTACCCTATATAACTGATTTAGCAACATTTCACGATAGAGGTGAGTAAATACTATGTACTGTATACAAGGATAATTAAAAGAAAACAACTAAATGCACATTTCAGAGGTAGTGGAGGTTATGCAAAATTTATGACAGACAAGTGTTTTTATTCTTCATGTGAATATAACCTTGTGTTCTGAGTTTTCAGCCTGCTTCAAGCTGACATCCTTAATTCAAAGACATATCTTGGTTACAAATACACTTGTAACACATCTGACTTTTTGTGTACAACAGATTTATTTATTTTACTACAATTTTGCCACATTTCATGTCCATACACTTTAGTACACTTAGTCAACACCTCCTCCTCTAATATGCAGTCAGGCCAATGGACTTACACCATACACATTGGATTAAATGGTTTTAAAACAAGTTTTCCATATTAATTAATATTAATTTGTTTTATATCTACATTAATGAAAAATCCAATTGGGAAGAAAAATTAATTAAGATAAAAAATATTTAAATGAACAGTGTTTTCCCATATTAAATAAACAGTTTTTTGAACATTCTTTCTGTAATGTAAATTTATTTTGCCTTTTACATATTTAAAAGAATGATGAATAAAATTTTTGACAAGCCATATCCAGTATTTTAGATTTATGACTATTTGTGACTTTCAAGTAATATTACCTTTTTAAACATATTTGTTTCATTAATGAAATATATTTCTAATTTATAGGAAAGACTTTTAAATCCTGATGATGAAAATGAAGATGAGGATTTTTTTCTTAGGTAAGAAAGTTACTAAAACAAAACATGTAATGTAACACTGATGAATTTAACTTAATTTTTGATAGAACTTTTATTGATTAAGCAATTTACAATTTTTTGATAAGACTTAATTTCTTTTGAATTAAAGAACTGTCAGATGTATTGTATGTATTCTCTATTTCAAAAAGTCTTTCATCAAAGTTTATTACAAAAACACACTCAGTAAGCTAACTTCTTATGTAACTGATCAAAGCTAAAAAGCAAATAATGTCAGCCTGGTGGTTGGAATCAGAAGCTGATAATTAATGTAAATTGTTTTTTGTGTGTGTGAGAATGTGAATAGCATTGTGAAGTGTTCCCTCTAAGTCAATAGCTGGTTAGTATCCATCCACATCTTACCTTAACTTTAACATAGGTTTCTATATCATGCTTTCTTTCAATGGGATAATACCCATTACAAGAGATGATACAGAGAATTTTATAAGTTAGTGTAAGATTGTAGTTTTTTTTCTCTTGAATATGTCTAATGGGAATGATCTTTGATGTAGGTAATATAAATATTATGAGATACCATATTAGTACCTTGGTTTGATTTAAAAATATAACATTTCATCTTCATTGCTGTGGTCCTTCTGTTTGGGGTCCCCTGCTAGTGCAGTGGTAAGTCTTCAGATTTACAACAGTAAAATCAGGGATTTGTTTCCCCTCGGTAGACATGGAAGGTAGCCCAATGTGGCTTTGCTTTAAGAAAAGCACACCCTTCTGTTTGGGTGCCATTTCTTTTGGAATGCTCTTTGTCATGTGTGTATATTTTGCTTCTTACTAATTAAAATAACAGTGAAATAGAAGCTGGTCCATAAACTCAGACTTACACCTTGTGTTGTATGAGTAAAAATGTATTTTTCAGTTTTTGTTACTGCCTATGTTTACATTGTATTTTACCAAATGTTTAAAAGTTACATTTGTAACTCTAGTGACATCAGTATACTTGAATATCATGTTTGCATAATTTGTTGAACACAAAATTTTGGCTCTTTTATCACCAGAGGAACTTGCATAAAATCTTAATGAAATGCTTGATATTTAAATTTTTAAGCTGATCTCAAAAGTATTGTATGAAATATGTATATGAATGATGTGACACATTATGGTATTAAGAAGATTACCTTCACTGAAGCTTGAATTTCACACCTTTGGCTCACACTAGTTATAGGGCTGATAAAACTTTATACACCAGGCCCAAAATATACACCACACAAATTAAAATTCACAATATACACAAACCCACCAACTATACAAACACAAAAACAGCATGTCAGCTGCTGAATAAGATTTAAAGTAGATCATTTGAATACCCCTTCCCTCAAGGATAGCCAGTTTGCAAGTTCTTTATTTTACTATAAGGAGTAAGGCAAAACATTAAACTTTCCAAACTCACTTGCATAGTTTCTCTCATACATGGCAAAATATAAATTACTCATGCCATAAGTACAGCAGTATGTAATTGTCAATTGTGTCTAATTATTTTATCAGAGGTAAGCTGGACTCAGCAGATAGCTTAATGTGGCTTTGCTATAACAAAACACACATCAGATGTAAGATCAAAAACCATTTAACTAGACCTATATAAACCTTAGCAGTTTTTATTATGGTATTTACAGTAATTGAATTTCCTTGTACTAGAACTGTTAAATATAGGTAAACATTCTCTAAATTTATTGGATATTAAAAAACTCATTACATGTTTATAAGCATTTGCTAGTAATATTGCAGTTTTGTTTCAAATAAATCTTTTTCTGATATTTTTTTTTCTTACTAAATTTGTCTATTACTGTTGCTTTTCTTTTAAAATATTAAGACTTGGTTTTTATTTATTAATTTTTTTCTTTGCAGAGGACCAACATCTAAATCTAGGAAACTTCTAACAGAGAATAACAAAGTCAAACAGTGAGTACAGTGATACATAAAGATAATTTTGTGTATATTGTTTTTACCTGTTACATTGGCTGTAAGGCAATGAAACAAAATTCAGTGAAATTACTAAAATTTGTAATATGGAGAGATCTCACCAGCTATTAATAAGATTAATTTTTATATTGAATGTATTTTTGTTTTCATGTAACTTGCATGTCTTTAGGGATCTTTTAACCTTTGTAGTCATGGTACACTATTAATTTTGTGCACAAATAACTGAAGAATGTGTGTAAAAGATTGACAGAGTATATCAGAAGTGTTAAAACTCAAAAACATTAATGCTGTGTTATATGGGAAGGTCAAAATGCTAACATGACATTTTTTTGTTAGAGTTATATTCAAAATTTAATTAAACAACTTTATTTTCAAGAGGAAGTGCTTAATTAGATTGTCAGCCTTCTCTTCTATGTATCAAGCCACAGAATGTCTAACTTTCGACCCTCTTACTTTACTGAAATATTAAAACAAGTCAAACCCATATGTTAAACCCCTTCTTTCTTATCCTGTCTTTCAAAAAATGTTAGTTATTCTCTGTGACATTTACAACTGAAATATTTATATCCACAAGAAAGAGTGGATTGTCGTTTATGATATTAGTTAAAAGGCTGGTTCATTTGGGTGCTCGTGATCAGGTTTTATTTGAAGCACTAATTTAGTGAAAAAAGTGAGTCTAAATTATGGTTTGTACTCATTAAGATCACGAGTCACATACTTCACTCATGGTATTTATTATCCATTACTCGTCCTCTCCTCCTGTGTTTTTTTCAAATGAGAATTAGCACTAAATTGGGTATTAAAATCATACATTTACAGAATATCGATGTGAAAAGGTTGTCTCATGAAACTTTGAAAATAAGAATTCATTCAACAAAGAAAGTTGTGTACAAAAAGGGAAAAGTATTTTATTTCATATTTTTCAAATTTATCTCACTGTAAATTATTAAAGACTGAATATTTGGCTACTGTTGATGTTAGGGTTGATAAAATCTAGTCTTACCATAATACCAAACAGTTGATATTTATTTAGGTGGTTCTAGAAACTATCAATTGGCATACGAAAACTGTAAGATGAAAAAAGTACTTTTATTCTTAACATAAAAATTATTCTGCATTAAGAGACTAGTCAGAGCTTAAATCAGACTGACTTTATAAATTCACAGAAAAATCTGTAGTTAAAGTGCTCTGAAAGTCCTGTTGTTGTTTTTTATGTACAACAGATTTTTCACGTTTACTTGTCAAATTTCATTAAAACACACAATACATTTAAAATAATATTAAACATTAATTCGTGAATATAGCATTGATCCAGCTGACCCACACATGCACATCAGCTTAATATCAAGAATAGTTTTTACCGTAATTAAATTCGAGGAGTTAAAGTTTAAACTTTGTATAAATTCTGTAGTTTAAGGGCTGAAGTGTTTAATATTACCTTTTGAAAAATATTATAATTCTGTAGTACTTTCAGTGAAATAAATGGTTCTGAAGATTAACAAAATATGAATCTTTTTAAAAATACATTACCAGAGGAACTTGAAATTGTTAACCAAATGTATTTGGATTCAACATTACTTAACACGATTGTTAGATTTTCATCTTTGTTTCTAGCATTGAAGGATTGTTGTTTCTGTCCAACATAATGCTGTAAAATACAGTTAATGTATAAATGCAACTTGAAAATAACACATTTTACTTTTATGGCTTCTTGAGGGTTCAGTTCCAAGTAGATGAAGTAACTGGTATTATGAAAGAAAATATTGGGAAAATAATGGAGAGAGGAGATAGACTGGAGGAGTTAGAAGATAAGTCAGGTATTTGCAAGTTGCTTCAAACATTTGTTGTTATGTTAGTAATACTTGAAAACTGCCAGGTTTTACCCTTGTAGTAGAGAATAATAGATCTTTATTTCTAGAATTAAACAACAAAATTGCATATGTTTTGTATTTAGTTACTACCCTTTTCCTGCTTTAGCAGCTAGTTGAAAGAAAATGAAGCAAGCTAGTAACTTACAGTAAATGAAACATGTTCTATGTACATCATAAGGTATTTCATTTTATTGCATGTACACTTATATTTTAATTTTTCCTATGTTCTCCAAGCTTGATTGATTCCCAGCAAACTTCCTATTTGAAAACTTAAGCTGACTTGTCCCCATTTTACTAGAGAACACATATGTTTATGATATGTGCATATTTTATTTGTACAAAATTACTTACTAAATTCACACAGCTACAACTATGTTATTTACTTACATTTACTAAATGGCACCTTCCTCAGAATATTCTGATTTTTTCTTTGTTGTTGTCTTGATAGAGCCTTTGGAACTTAGAAGAATTTTCATATATAACAATATAAGAAATATTTATTTAAATGATAAAAGATAACTCCACCATCAAATTTACCTGAACAACACATAAATATCATCAGCTTGAGCTGGATAAAACTCCTTATGTATCCAACAAATGGTTAAGTAGGTTAAAAACAACAATGCCATTGCATTATTGCATTTGAAAAACAACAGTTGTAGTTCTCTATAAGAATAAATGTAGAACTAGACTTCCAGACTATTATACTTAATGTCTTGGTATTTAAGTATGTACATCTTATCTATTGAGCTATATGTACCTTGTACAATGTATCTTAATCCTCAATTTTAAACATACAAATCAAGTTGCTACTAATTAATGTAGGAGTCAGTGTAAATGATTCGTATCATGGCACAATGTTATATAGAGAAACTATACAAGTTGTGTGTGTGTGTGTGTGTGTGTACACATCTTATTTTGAAATTTATAATTTAAATAAATAAATACCAAAACTCTATTAGGTTATTTTACAAAAGCTGAATGTTTTATCAATGATTTCAAGCCTTCATTAGTATCCACTTTTAAGACAACTCTCTTTTAACGCCTATATCTAAAGTTTGTAGAAATTATCCCAATATTTATACTGCCAGAACATTATAATTATTTTCTAAAATCTGGAATATTTCTTAATTCTGTTGTGATTTATAATAGTAACCACATTATTAAGTCATCTAATTTCTTTGCAACATCAGTTTAAATCTCACAGAAGAAATTTTCCAAATTTCTATATTCCTGGTGTAATAGTTTACATTTTAAAAATGATGTACTTAAACACTTTTATGAAGATTTTTTTCTCAGTTTTATTGACACTAACTTTCTCCATAACACACAATCTTACCAAAAAGGTGTACCAAAATTTCTTTACTCTCAGTGCATTATTCTAGTTTTCAGTCAAGTTCCAAAACAAGTTTTGAAAGTTGATAAAACATTTAAAATTTCTTTATGCAATATCGTACAATAATGAGCAAAATTTCATAACTTTCATCTCAAATATGTGTGTGTATAGGAAATTAGTACTTAAACAGTTAAGCAAAATAAAATCAAAATGGACTGTGTTAAAAACAACACAACCAAACCTGTGAGAGGTGACACTTAAATGAACACTACAAGTCCAAATAAAAATTAAATTAAAAACACCACATAAATTAAAAGGGTCTCCAGGCTATAATGTGAATGTAAAATCTGTCCTTGGGTTTGAAAGTGACTGCAGAGGTAGGATCTTCATTGTGGTGGGGACACAGTCTATCAGTCTTAACCTCTGTCTGCCAGTCTTACATGAAGAAATTCATAAAAATAAAATTATCAGAAGAATTAGAAATTGGAACAGTTAGATGTAAGTGCTCAAGCCTACAATGTCTTGCATCTATATCATCCTTCACTGCCTACAAAAAGTTGTGAGAAGGTGACTACTTTCCAAAGAAATAGAAAAATAGTAAGTAAATAAACAACATAAGGTACTACTGTTTAGGAGTAAGTAAGATGGTTATTTTCTGAGGTTGGCATTCCAGCTTCCATCACAGTTGTGAAGGACTAATTAGTAACACAGTAGACAAATTATGCTAGTTTAACATACCAATTAAATTATTTAAATTAACTAGTATAACTCCCAACCACTGCTGTAACAAATATTTTACAAATGTTTATATGTGATAAGGTGTTCATCCATTAGTAGTGCTAAGTTGTTTGAATGACTCTTATTAAAAAAAATAAAAAATAAATAAATAAATACATATTGGAACTTGTAGCAAAACATCTTTATTTGTTACCTATTAATATTTAAATAATACATTCTTATATTTATCATGGAATATTTTAATAATTGTATTCAGAGTTTATTTATTAAATCCACTGAATATTAAGTTTTGCATCAAAATTTCAACATTAATAATGAAATATTGTAATTTATAACAAATTTTACAATTTTGAAGTATTTTCAATTTTTAATTCTCTCAGATAGGTAATATTAATAAAATTATTTATCTCAGAATTATTTGTATTATCTGAATTATCTATAACTTAAAGTAACAATGTCCATACTTATGCAATTTTTAATAAACTTATTCTTGCAAAAATAGATGTAAATTTGAAATACAAGCAGAATAGTTATCTCCCATTGGAACTCTTATTACTTATCTCATTATTGAAAGAAAAAGACAACATAATAATTATAAGTGCAGAAACTTTAATATATTTTTTATATTTTTGAGCTGAATTTTCTTTCTTCCAGTACTGTGAAAGGATCTTTCAGTATTATTGTTGTTGTATACAGTGTGGTAAAATCAAATGTTTGAATATTTTTTACTTATTCACAGTTATTTAGGTGCTTTAAATTGGGTTTATCTTTTATTATTATTATCCCAAATGTTTTTTTCTTATTATTCATATTTGCATTTTTCAATATATCAAATAAAGTTTTAATTAATTTATGTAATAAAATGGCTGGTTGTTCAATAATTTATTTTATTGAACAAGAAATCTAAATATAATTGTAGTATAATTTGTCCACTGTCACTATAATGGGGGCTTAGAATACCAACCTAAGAAATTAAGTTTACCTCACGTATCTCCAAGTGGTAGTACCTTATTTCTTTTTAATTGTTTATTTATTTTACTTTTTCTTCCTTTACTTTGGTGAGTAGTCAGTCACCTTCCCACAGTTGTCTCTCTATATATTTATACATACTTTTGACCTAAACAAAAGTGATGAAGTCCAGTAGTTACCTTCTCTTAATTAGAGTAATGCCTACTTATCCTTCTCTTTATCAGTATAGTATAAAAGATCTAGCTTTCTAATAAAATTCATTTGTTGAGCAATATTTGAATGGAGAGTTTTAGAAAATTAAGGTAAACAACACAAACTGATGGCCCAGTGATTATTATGCTGACATATGAACTTACAGGTCCATCATTCATGTCCAGTTACTTCAAGAAAAAAAAATTACTACACCTTTGAGGTGTGGGTGCTTTATAAGAGTAATATTCATTTTGACCACTCAGGCAAGAGTAGCCAAATAGTTGGTAGTGGGCACTGTTGACCAGCTGGTTGTGTGGTTCAAAATTGTAAATTATGGTTGCCTAGTACAGGTAACCCTGCCTGCACAAAGTATCCAAAAACAAACAACATAAACAGAGAGTGTTATAATTGAAAAAACAGATCTCATCAAAACACTGGTCCAAAACAGGAAATCTCTTTCTAAATTTGTTTAAAATTACACACACACACACACACACACACACACACACACACACACACACACACACACACACACACACACACACACACACACACACACACACACACACACACACACACACACACACACACTGGAGAAGTCTTAAAAGTTGGCACTGTATTTTTTATTACAATTACTATTAGCACAGTAATGCTGATTCTTGTCAAAATAATTTACCTGGAGTTCTTTGGATATTCTCTTGACTTGGCCTGGCAAGGCCAAGTCGTTAAGGTGTTTGACTTGTAATCCAGTGGTTGTGGGTTTAAATCTGTCATACTAAACAGATTGACTTTTTCAGTCATGGGTGTGTTATAATGTGATGGTCAATCCCACTATTCATTGGTAAAAGACTAGCCCAAGAGTTGGCAGTGGGTGATGATGACTAGCAGGATTCCCTCTAGTTTTATATTGAAAAAGTAGGGAATGGCTAGTGCAGATAGCTTTCATATAACTTTGTGCAAAATTTGCAAACAAACAGTCACTTGAATTGTTTCATAAAAATATAGAGTTCACATACCAATTATCTAATCGTCAAGAATTTCACAATTGTTTAAAGGTTTTGATAAGATATCTACCAAATTAAAAAATAAATCAATTAAAATGTGCAACATTCCGGATAAATTTCATTTAAGCTACAACCTTTAATATGTTGACTTCCCATGTTTTCCAAAAGTAGTCATCTTTACTTATAAGAAGATGTGACTAATACTTCTGAACTTGTAAAGTTACATGTAGAAAAGTCATTTTACTGTTCACTTTAGTCATTGTCCTTTTATCTGTTATAAATTTTCCATTAAAATATTTTAATTATCTTTAACGTATTAATGTTTAGACAAGAATTAAATCTCTAAGTGGTACTGTCTAGTTTGATGTATGTGATTTATAAGACATGTACAAAACAAGATGTTTTATCATTCTTCTTTAAAGTATTCAGTTTAAGCATCCACTTAATTAATGGAACCTTGTATTTGTGTTTTTGTTTTACAAACTGGATTTTTGGATTGTTATTTGTGATTGTAAAGTTTTCTGTCATAGTTGTTTAATAAATTCTAGTATTACATAAATGGTTATTCAGTAAAAGTTAACAATGGACATGTAGTTGTTTAAGAGTTTTCTGCTGTTTTAATTTTTAAATCACGAGTTTAACACAAGTTCAAAAATATAACTGGAAGAGATATATGTATATATACCAGCTGATATCAATTCAGAGAATGTGAAGGACTTGGGAAGTCAGATTTGACATCTGACCCCTTGTGTTACTCCTTGAGGCTATGAAAGTATATCTTAAAATTAATTATAATTTATCTTTTAGCTAGCTACCCAGTTATAAGGGGATACATACATACACTGACACTCAGATTTTTGTTACCTAGTAGTATAGATGTGTATTTTTGTATTTACTTAATTGCATGTAAACTTTTCCAGAAATGCTGTCAACTCATGCAGATCAATTTACTTCATCAGCTAAGAAGATGAGGAACAGGATGTGGTGGAGAAACATAAAGGTTTTTTTTTTCTCCTTCATGAACAGTAGTAATAATTTAATAATAATCAAAGTGCATTTTCTAATTTTATAAGTATATTACTTTATAATATTAGATAATAAATAAATTATAGTTGAAAGAAAACAAGTTTTGACCTTAAAAAATAACTATTCATATGTATTACTGAATTGTAATGTATGATTTTGCTCCTTAGAAAGATTTTTCTAAATTTATTGTACAGAGTTGGAAAATAAATTATTATATTATTATTATTATTATTTAAAGCTACAGCAGAGATGCCAACCATTACTATTTTGGTGCATACATTACGACTATACGCTCATACAGACAAATATTACGACTTGTTCCAACTCCCAAATTATTATATATTATATAGGCCTATACAATAGTGATAAATTGTTCCCCCAGGGCTTGAAAGGGGTGAAAAGAAAATTTCTAGAGAGATACAAATAAATTTTGGTAATAAATAAAAGACATAGTCCAAATGGCTACTTGCGATAATCATGTTTGTGCTTGAAATGATAAAAAATATTTGTATCAGCGACGTCTACCAATAGTTTGAGTGCAGTGCTTCTCCATATTGGGTACCTGGGGAAATCCATAGTTACATCATCAGTGCTTGTCAGCCAAACAGCACTCGCATAGATGGGTACTTCTCATTTTCTAAGTGGCATAGAAACACCAATGCAATCATCCACAAGATGGAAACAAAAAGAGGCCTTATTCACCAGATTGTCTTGTTTCTAGCAAATCTAAAAGGACTAAAACTGTGGATCAAAAATTTAGGAAAAAGTATAGTGCAAAATATCTGGTAATTGCATCAAAAGTCAGTGACAGTCGTGCGTTTTGTACAGTTTGTCACATTGATATTTCTATGGTGCATGGTGGTATAAACGATTTTTCCAGACATACAAAATCAGCATCTCACCAACAAAAGGCTGAGACAAAGAGAAAAATGATGCAAATAACGACATTTGTGAGTAAGAATTCAGAATATAAAACCATAAATGCAGAAGTGATGTTCATACAATTTGTTATTGCTCATAATTTACCTCTAGCTGTAGTCGATTAATCAATCAATCTATTCAGAAAATTGTTCCCAGACTCTGATAAATATAAAAAAAAAAATATGTCTGTGCTATAACCAAAACTACAGACAGCCATTGTACAAATGTTGGGTTGTGAATATGACAAAATGATTTCAAGCATACTTCCTAACGGTGTTTATAGTTTAGCCACAGATGGATCCACAGATATGGATGACTCTAAACTGTATCCAGTGGTTGTATGATATCTTGACTCTTTGCTTGGAAAAATTGTGTGTTCTCTTTTGACAATGGTGGAATGGAAAGAAGCTTTTAGACCATAAACTGACAAAGAAGAAAATTCCATGGGAAAACTGTCTTAGTTTTTCTTTAGACAATGCATCAGTTATATCTGGTATAAGAACACAGTCAAGACACCCTCCCAGCCACACAGGGACACAAGACAACAGTCTCCAAAAGCAGACAAAAAAACATTTGATATAACTCAATACATGTTTAGGTAGTCTGACCTTGAACTAGAGACAATCAACAAAAAAGAGAAGAAAATGAAAGCTAGCAAGGAAGTAACCAAGAAAAGTTATGAACAGAGCATGTTAGATAAGTTAACAGTTTTCTTGGACAACAGAATGAACTTGTTTTGTTTTCTTCTTCAGTCTGCAATTCCTCTATTTGAGCAAGCCAATTTGATATTGCAAAGAGAAGAACCTTGCATACAAATTGTGCATATAACTCTGATTACACAAATTATAAATACACTTGTCAGATACATCAAGCCAGAATATCTTGAAGGCAACATCACTGAACTTGACTACAATAATGAATCCTTACACAAATCTGATGAAGCAGTTTCTATTGGAAATGCTGCCAAGGAATACATTGTTAAATACGAAAAGGACCAGAACCTGATCAGTTTCTACATCAGTGTCCAGAAATACTATATTACAGCTACAAATTACATGATGAAACATTTCCCTCTAAATGATGAACTTCTGATTCATGCAGAGGTTGCTGATCCAAAACTGAAAGTCAGCAAAGATTTCTCTTCTCTACACTTTTTCACAGACAGATATCCTGTCCTTGTCAATACACATGAGCATGACACTATTGACAAGTTGGAAGGGCAATATTTGAACTATCAAATTGATACTTTCTCAGAAACTGTCCTTTAGTTGAATGTTGACAAATTTTGGATTCAGCTGTCTACAATTAAGGATGGAAATGTCAACCAGAAGTATGACACTCTGTGTTAGGTTGTGCTTGGAATTCTTACAATCTTCCATTCTAATGCTGACAGTGAAAGGATATTTAGTATAGCAACTAAAAACAAAAGCAAGTTCAGACCAAACTTGAGCACCTCAGTTTTGAGCAGTATTATAACACACAAGATGTGTATGCAGACAATGTTGTTATAACTTCCAACCATCCAGAGACATTCTCATGAAAGCAAAGGCTGCAACACCTTCAAAACTATTACAATAATTGTCATAAACATGATATCAACTACTCCTCATACAGAAGCTTTTTCTGCTTACTGTTTGTGCATGTTCAGTGTTTTACTACCATGTTTGTTGCTCTAAACTAAATAAGACATAATTTCAATTGTTTTTTAAATTTATTTATTAAATACACAAAGGTCATAAATGAGCAATCTATAGCAGTAATAAATAATAATAATAATAAACAGCCTAGAGACATAAATCAGGCCCAGTAGCCACAAATGATAAAGGGCTCTGTCTACATCATTACACTCAGCTATTTGAAATAGTTGGCATCTCTGCTACAGTATAATCTTTTTCATTTTAGTTTATAATTAACTTTTCAGTGTAACATCTTATTGGTAGCTTATAACATTGTGTGTTAATACTAGTCTTATTCATAACAATGTGTTAATTACATTAGGCCTTTAATCTTGTAGCTTCTCAAACTCTTGATAATTTCCACAATATATAAAAATGAATTTGTATACACATGTTCATGTGATACAGAAGCTTGTATGAAGTTTAGGTGATGATCACTAACAAGTTTTATTTTCTTCATGTGATTATAAAATGGGTTTGGGGAGTGAATTCCATATATGGGCTGTTGTGCATTTGGGAGTGTTTTGTAATGGGTAAGACTATTTTATGTTTGCAACCGATGAAAGTTGTCTATTATGAAATAAACATGTTTGCTACACTCTAGGTCACTATGGAAGAGATTTAATTAATCTATTTTATTCAAATTTCAAAAAAGTATACATACTGTTGTTATAAGAACTTAATAAATGATTAAAATTTATTATAAATTAACTGTAGTGAAAATTAAGTAGATATAAATTAACAGTTCCAATCTGTTTTAACATTTTGTGTTTGGTCCATGGTACAGGTTGGTTACAGCTGGATAATTAATGGTATTTGTTAACTGTTCAATTGAAAGGCTCGTTAATAAAATAAAATAAAAATAATTTGATTAATCAGTTAGTACATGCCACCTCCATCCCCTACATAAGTAGGCTAGCAAAGAGAAAAAATAAAGTGGGTTTATGCTAGCTTCATTACTGGCTGCACTATTCTAACATGACATTAATCTTATTGTTGTTAACCTTATGTTTCTTGTTCAGGTAATTTTCAAATTATTCGTAATTTTAAACAATAAACTCCTTTTGGGGGGGTGTATTTTTTGTGTAAAAGGATATTTCACCATAATTTTTTTTAAGGTTATCTGAACATTTACTATTTGGCAAATGAATTACTACTATTCACCAAATGCTGCTACATATGGTTATTATGTTTTGTTCCAAATATATGGTAGGTTACCATGGAATTTTTGTAAGTCAAATAAATTGATAAATGAATAATTAAAACATGTTTTATTAGCACTGATAAGGGTAATAATGTTTCATAAATACAATCAGAAATAATAAAGTAACCAGTTGCCAATATATTTATGTATGTTACTTGAATAGAATAAACATGAAAATAACATTCAATAAAGTTTGAGTCATCAGAGTATTTTGCAGTTGCCTGCCATTCTCACTAAACAGTAAAAGTAATTAAACTCACCTGATGTGATGACTGTTTCATTTTATTTGGTGAACATAACAGAATAACATAAAAATGTATAAAGATTGTAACTCAAAGTTATTGCATCTCTATTTAAAATTTTATTTCAGACAAAGATCCAATAATCAAAAAGATATATTTAATTAAGCTGTAAGCAATTTCCAGTTATACGATTTCAGTGTTTCTTATATATTACTTACTTATATCATTGTACCTACAGCACTGGGTAAAAAAATGTTTTGACAAGAGAATATTTTGTCTCTCCTTCCATATCATTTTTAACTTTGTCTTGGTACTTTTGCACAGTACTGGAAGTAAACTATTTGTACCTGAAGATGACAAAACCTTCTCCAAATATTTTGTAGTAAGTTAAACTTATCACTACAGAATATAAATGTCAACACTATGGTAATGTTTCACTAATCCTTGTAGACAAATGAATAAGACAACATGAGAATACTTTTTCTTTAGTATTCCCTTGTACTTGTACCAAGGGCGTGTCATAAGGATTCTGTTTGAATGAACATACTGATTAAACTTGTGGTCTGAAATAACTGTCATAGTACCCTGTGTATTTTCTTGACTATATTACAAAGAAGCTAGCAAGGAACTAGCATATGGTACTGGTATATACTGTAAGAAATCAATTTAATAATTCACTCCACAAATAAATCTTGATAAAAACAATGTTTAACTATATATATATAATATCAAGTTTTGTTTTCATGACAGCCCAAAAAGCATTGTCAGTATTGTCAATAGAACAGAGAGTTCTAATGAAATCTTTATATGATGCTGGTTGGATGGACTCTTGACAAATTTCTGCAGACTTGATGTGCTCCTCAAACATTGTCAAGTACACCCTAGATCATGAGACCAAGATAGATAAATTTGAAAACAGGATAGGAAGAGGCAGAACACCTAAACTCAATGATACTGATGTTAAATATCCTTGTTTATGCAATCTTTGGGATGGAAGGAAAACTGTCACTGATCTCAAGCACAAGAAAAACAACAGTATACCAAATGACAGATAAGTGAAGAAGACTCAACAAGAATGGAGTATTTGGTCAAGTAGCAGTTAAAAACATTTACTTCGATCTCCAGATACTGGAAGAGACTGAAAGTTACCAGAAAGTACAAAACTGGACTGTTGATGATTGGAAAAGGATGTCTTGGATGTATGAGTCTGAGTTTGAAATATTTAGTTCAAAGCATAGATTGTATGTTCAGCAGAAGAAAGATACTTACCTCAATGAATAGCACCAACCATGAATCACTGGGAAGACAGTGTGATGGTTTGAGGGTCACAGGAGGTATTTGTAAAATAAATGAAGTAATGGACCAGTGCAAGTATTAATAGATACTGATCCGTCATGGTACACACAGTGGTTTACGTGTTTTTGGCAAAAGATTCAACAGTCAAGATGGTAATGATCCTAAACATTCATACAACCTATGCAAAAATTAGTTAGCTGAGAAAGAAACTACTAGAATCATTCAAGTGATGCAGTGTAACCCCCACAGAGCCCCAATTTCATCCCACTTAGCAGATCTGAAATTTGATACATCAGAAACTTGACAAATCAGAAGTTACTTCTAAAGAACTTTATTGGGATGTATTAGAGACATTTGGAGTAAAATCCCAAAGAACACTGATTAAATATGTGGCAACAATGCCTGAAAGACTGTCTGCAGTTATTAATAAAAGCAAAAGAGGGACTCAAAATATTAACTGTTTGCTGAACTCAAGGGCTTTTGCTGAGTTTCTGTAGTACTAAATATGAAGATCAATAAAATTTTAATATTTCACATGTGATTTAACTTTGTCTTAATACTTTTGCACAGTACTGGGAGTAAACTATTTGTACCTGAAGATGACAAAACTTTCTCCAAATATTTTGTAGTGAATTAAACTTGTAACAGTTTTCTTTGTTACCCATTCAATCCTTCTCTAAATTATGTAAGCTTACCTTGTATTAAGTTATCTGATTTAAACAAATTTAGATTTTTATTAACAGCTGTTTTAGAAACCTTATTTCATTAGTAAATGATCAAACCACTTGATGAAACACTGTTTTTTTTTGTTTTTTTTATAAGGGCTGTACAGAAGCTAAGGGAAATGTTTCAAAAATAAAAAGATTGTATATTTTATCAAGTGATGATAAGTTTTAGCAAATTAAAAGTTGCTTTGGGATGGGCAAAAATGGTTATGTCAATCATAAATATTTAGCATCAACATATAAACTTTAAAATGAATGTTAAAATTTTTGATCAAATGGATTTGAATGTGATGAGCAAGAGTAAACCTTTACTTTAGAGTTCGGGCAAAATAATTTACAATTAAGTTACTTTTTAATCCCCAATGTTTTTTGAGAAAGTGTATTATACACCACAAAAACTGTTTTGTTTAACATTTAGAAGCAGTAAAAAATGTATTAATGTCTCAAGTTACCTGTTGCAGTAATACTGTCTGCACTTTCACAACATTTCAAACGATCCAATGTTCTAGAATTGTAAGCATATTTATGGCAGCGTTGAGGGCTTCAGTGTTATCTGTCATTACATAGTTTTTCAAACACTTTGTAACTACCAAAGAGAAATCAATTATTATAACACAATTTATTTATTAAGGCAAGCATATACTTAGCTAAAGTAAACAAACCTAACATCAGTGGATATTCTTTGGTTTATTTTGTGAAATAAAAGTTGTTTTTTTAATAACTTTTGTCTTCCAAAATTTGAAAACCACTAGGAAGTGAATATAAATACAACAGTCTATTCAAATAATATTGTATTATGTTAAAATTAATAAGAATGTTTAACTTCTTCACACTAGCTGTAGTAATGTTGCTTTTTTATAAAATGAAAGTATTTATATAGTTTTAAAGGTTTAGCATTAACACTGTCAACCACATGTTTAGTATTTTCTATATAAATGAACTGACAACTACTACATTAGTATAGTACTGTACTTTGAATTAATCAGTATTGACCATATATTCCTAACATAACTTCAATAAGCTAAACCGGATAAAATAATATATTCTGTAAATGATTAACCCAAACATGTGATAATCCAGTAATATCAAAGCTTGTATCTTTATTTCTAGTAATATAATTGATGTGGAAATAAAAACGTACCATTTGCATTTTTGTCTTTTCTTAGGCATTGAGAACACAAAATATTTTTCTCATAAGAATTATATCTTCAAAGAAAAATAAATTCTGCAACAATTCTGTTATAAAGTTGCAACTGTCTTAAAAATTACTTTTTAAATGAATACTCACCACCTTCCCCTGAATAGTTTTTCTTCTTGAGTTTCTCCAATCTGCTAAAGAGAATCAAATTACCAGTCTCTTTCCATCACCTTTTCATGGAAGCACTTTGTCCTTCCTCTTTCCATCATCTTTTCATGGAAGCACTTTGTCCTTCCTCTTTCCATCACCTTTTCATGGAAGCACTTTGTCCTTCCTCTTTCCATCACCTTTTCATGGAAGCACTTCGTCATTCCCATGATTATTTTTTTGGGAGTTTTAAAGGCCTTTCATTTCTGTACATTGACTGTTTTATCTCCTTTACCATTTCTCTTCTAATTTAGTTCCTCAGTTATTGAGATATTTTGTAAAGAGGTACCTCACTTTCTCAAGTTCATCTTTCTTCCTACAGAACCCTTGTTTTGCCCTTTTTCTACATTCAGAAGTTGATCTATTTTTGGGGATATCTGATTCACAGAATGAAGTTGACTATCTTCAATTTTTCCTTACTTCCATAGGTTTCTGTTTGTACTAACTTCACCCTTTCACTTCTGTCTCTCATACTATCTCTTCTTTTGTTCTCTGTTCTCTTCTTGTATCCCAACCTTCTCTTTTCATCAATGTCTTACTTGCCAACCTAATAATTAGTCAGTTTAGAATCTGTGAAAGCTTGTCTAACTCTGTTTGCAAACCTATGAATGCTTTTCACTGTTGACATACAGATGGTTACTCAATTTTTTCCCATGGCCTTGTTTTATGTTTTTTCCCAACCTGTTACCTCTTAACATCCATTCAATCCAACATACCTTCAACATTTGGAGCTTAGCATGGCCTGCTGATTAAAGCACTTAACTTGCAACCTTAGGGCCATAGGTTTGAATCCCAACTCTGAACATTTTCATGTTTTCATCCATGGGAATGTTATAAATATTGCTCTCAATCCAGTTCATTGGTGAAAAAGTAGCCCAAGAATTGGATTTGGGTGATTTTAACTACCTTCTCTCTACTCTAACACTAAAAGTAGGGATAGTAAGCACAAATAGCCTTCATGCATGTAGCTTAATGAAAAATTCAAAATAAACAAACAATGAACATCTGAAAGGGGAAGTTTCAGATTGTTGAAGAAACAGGTCAGTGATGAAGTTAGAAAACTCCCTCTGTGTTATTACTCCCACCTCTTTTGTTCTCTGCAAAGAAAACAAGAAGTGACATCCAGTTATCAACATTTCGTACATCAGTTGTTTCTTGGTAATCCTACAGTATCAGACAATTTTTTCTTTCTCATTTAGTCTTTCCAGTCTGGTTTATGAATGATCAAAATGTGTTGAATATCTTAATACACATTTCAATTACCCTGTTCTCATTATGTTTTCTCTGATTCATCCATGGGTACTGCAGTTTCCAATTCCATGCCTTTCTCTTTGGAATAGCTCCTGACTGACCAGTCCAACATTACTTTCCCTTATTTTATCTTCTCTCAACCAAGTCCCCTACATTTCCCTGATGTTCCAATTTTTTTGTCTAACAAGACATGTTTTTCCCAATATCCCATTCTTCTACATCAGATATGTATAATCCTTTTGATCTAAACAGACTCCTATATCCTGTATGTGCCATTTGTTATCTATCTGTACTTTCTCCTTTTCAGGTTCCTGTCATCGTTGTTTCGTTTCTTTGGGCTCCTCTTGTACCAAAGCTCTCTCTTGCTGCCCTTACCAGATGGATCTGCCAACTCATTTATCTTATTTATTTCTCTTTGGGAATTAATGCTTGTAAGCACTTTTATGTCTCCTCTAACCAAACTTAACACCTTACACATCCTCTTGCAACCCATTTTCAGTGTCTTCTAAAGGAGATTCTCCATGATGACATGTGGACTACCACATAAACCTACATCAGTCACTATCTCAACCATCTGGTTGTCTCATCTTCAATGGGATTTAGACTTCTGCTCATAACTATCCTTCAGTCCAATTTTTGACTTTAAAGAAGTCAATGTACTTGTATTTTTTTTTTACCCACAATTAATTTACTGTATGATTCCACAAAGTTATTAGTGTTGCCTCACAGGGTATAATTACTTAACATTTACATCAGGCCAGGATAATGGAAAGTGTTTGCACCATCTGCCTTGGTCCTGCATGTGTACACTGTGAGATGAAGTGTTCTGCAAGATTATTTGAGATCTTTTTATGGTATTTCACTTTATATCTATTACATTTCATGTCCAATCCAGACTACCCATTTCATGAAAAGACTCATTACCAGAGCTGTATATCTTCTCACTTTCCTGATCATTGATTTCAATGATCCAGAAAATACTTTTCTAGACCGAAGGACCAATCTGATCCTGCTCACATTCTCTTAGTGCTTCCCCCACATGTGCATTTTCCACATTCCCTCATTGAGTATGGTGGACCCTTGCCACTTACCAGTTCCAAGATGCTTAAGTGGTAGACCGTGGGGAATTTTCACTAACTGGACCCTAACCACTGAGGCTAGAACTAGAGGTCTCTTTGTGATGAGAAGTCAAGCTGGGGTGATACCTGCAGTAAAGTTGAGGTTACCACACATGTATAACTATGACACACCAAAATCTTTGAGTGGATTGCTGCTACACATCACTATATTGATCCTTTATATATTACTTTACATAACTTTTCTCCTGCAGCTGAAATCTGTTTTAAAAAAATGTAGCTGGTGTCTGGCCCATATGTCTGAAAGTTGAGTGGGGATATATTTAATATAGTCCCCTCCTCCCACAGGTAGCATGAGACTCATGGAGAATGATAGCAGAGTTGATGTGACCACACCATAAATCAGGTCATCCCTTAAGTAATGTTTGATTTTTGGTTCAGAAAAACAAAGGATTTAAAGTGGTTTTAATGTTATTTAATTAATAATGTATGTTCTATTATTATTAATTTCTTCCTGCCAATGATTAACAAGCTTCTGTATGCCACTTCTATAAATTTCTTGGTTTGGAGGAAAAGAATGTAAAGAGGGTAGTTTTGATATCTTCATGTGTTCCAAGTTTTTTTTTTCATCAAAATGGTTCTGCACACTCTGGAATAGATGATAATCAGATGAGGCAAGGCCTAAAGAATAAGGAGGATGTGGAAGTTTTTCCCAGTCTAGCTCTTCAATCTTTGCAGATGTGACCCTTGCTGTATGGAACTGTGCATTATCCTGGTGTAACACAACACCTTTACAATTTATCAAAGCAGGCTTCTTTTCTTCCAGTGCAACATACAAGTGCTCTAACTATCGACAGTAGAAGTCCGATGTAATCATTACATTGAGTGGCAGCAACTCAAAGCAGATCACACCAACAATGTTTCATCAAATGCTTAACAAGACTTTCCAAAGGTTGAGGTCCATTTTGAGCTTTGCTTTAACCAGTTTACTTACACGGAGTCATTGTCTGCTGCACTTAACATTTTTTGGACAGGTTAGTGACATTTACAACAGTTCAGAGAAGTGCAGTTGTCCACTCTTGCTCTAAGGTTAGGTTAGGTCAAATGATGGGGGACCCATTTTCCAAGTTTTGACACCTTTCCTAGCTGTTGCAGATGCCGGTAAACTGTTGAATGGGTTGAATTAAGCTTCTGTGCCAGTTTTTCAACTGTTAGAACACAATCTTCATCAAGTGCAGTCAGCAGCAAGTCATTATTAAACTCAACAGGACGACCTGAATGTGGCGCATCACTTAAGCTGTAGTCACCTGATCTGAACTTCTGAAACCACCTTTGACATTTTCCTTCACTGAGATACTTCACAACATAAATACCTTGAATGTTTCATGCAGTTTCTGGTGCACTATTGTCTTTTTCAAACTCATAAAGCATTGTATGCCCAATGTGCTCCTCAGGCACATCCATTTTCATAAGAGTTTATTTGATTAATGATCTGAAAAAATTGAGTTGGGTTAGTTTATTTTATTTATCTGAACATTTGTATACACATCCTACTACATATTTTAGTCATTAAAGCTTTTGACAAAGACAGAAATGATGATGCACTTTCTGTACTAAATTTTAAGACATTACTTATGGGATGACCTGATATATCAGTGATGTTTCACTCATATATTCTTCTCTCATAGCTGTTTTTGGCCTGTCAGTTCTGATAGGAGAGGAAGTGAGTGCACAAGGAACAGTATAAACAAAATATACCTCACTACACATTGGATGTATGTGACAGCTTTTGTGCAAATACTTGGACAGTTGTGATGCCCATCTTTGTGATGTGTCTCTGATCTTCTTAAAGAAAGGCAAAGGGTATACCAGGGATGACACAATGTGCAGTGTCCTAACAGGTGAGGTCATATAGAACCCATGTTGTTGGGCATCACTACCTCACAGGCATCCTTCAGATACTTTCTGAAGGGAACTCAAAAGTAATTTTTGCACCAATCCCTTCACCAACACTATAGGATTCCAGCTTTTCTGTGTATGGAAGCAGTTGTTTGTTTTGGAAGTTAACATTTTCCTTACCTGAAAATGGTTTTCCAGTAGATACCTTCACACACATTTCCACCCATCCTTCCCATTTTTCTACTACACATTTCTTTATTGCCTTATCAGAGAATGGGGATTTACAAAGGCACTTGTAGAATGCATTGGTTATAGATAAGTGTTTCATTTCAATTGGAGAAAATTTCTGCTGCATGATTATGTCATCATGCAGTGATGCAAATTTTCTTTGTGGCTTGCAAATCTCTTTGGCAGATCATGTGAACTGAACAGGAAAAATAAATATTTCCTTGTAAAAAGGTAAGTATCTATCATAAATACATTTTCAGGGAAGGAAAATGTTAAATTTGATGAAAACAAATCTGAATATTCGAAACAATTAATGTTAGTTTGATGATAATTTTTCATGACCATCCATTTTAATCATAAGTTCAATAAATAAATTATTGGAATAATTAATAACTGTTCATCAGAAACATTAATTTCAGTTGGGTGATTTTGTGGCATTAATTAATTATTTTCAATATCTGAAATACTAGTCTGTTAATTGTTACTCATAGGTAATTGAATATATTGAATAAATCATTCAGCTCTAATGTTACTGTTTCAACTTTCTATATCACTGTGTCATAATTTTTTACATGACTCTTGACGTTTAACATATTTAGGAGTCAACTTTATTTTATTGAAATTGATAAACTTAATAAATGACACAATTTTATATATATATATATATATACCGACACACACACGAGTGTACATTAATTGTTTTCTTAACCCATTCACAGCAGCTGGGATATATATTTCCCAGTGCATTGAGAAATGTGTGTTCCAGCTGCAATGAAAGGGCTAATCAAAAGGGGATTAGATCATTTTTCCAGTCACTTGTAATTCTGTTGTTAAGTGAAGTAGAAAAATGCACCAGTTTGTATTCTCTGACAGATTGTTTAGGCAGAATGTTCACGATTCATTTTTTATTTTCAGAACCTAAAACTTTTGAAACATTGTCCTTAAAGTTCGGTTTAAAAAACATTATTTCACATGATGATGATGCTTACTAATATCACGTTTAGCCCAACAGTAGAAAAATTACCAGAAGAAAAAGAATGTCTTGCAAGTTTGTATGCATTTGTTTTTTCAATTACTACAAACCAGTGTAGTAAGAGGTGACGTTATGTGTATCCAAAGTGCACAGTGAACAAGACTTCTATTTTATATTGTTATTCACATTTTCTTTGTTTTTCAAAATTTTATTCTCAGATGTTACAATGACATATTGTCATTTATAGTTTAGTAGCAGTAACTGGAAAATAACTTTCAATCACAACAGTGACTTAATAATACTATGGTATTTTTGCTGTTTTAAGCCTTCTTTTCCCATAATATTTAATCTTGCATTTTAAGGCTCACTTTCTTTTCAATTAAATGTACTCATTAATCATCCTGTGAGAACAATTATATTTAGCATTAAGAAAGACAGACATGTATGTCATAGAATGATTTAATTAATCTGTTTGTCTTGCTACCATTCTGAGCTGAAGGCTTTTATATATATATGGCTACATACGTATTTATACAACATAAATGGAATTTTATAAAATTTAAATACTTTTCTAACTTCCATTGTAAGTACATGAAAATTAGGTGATTTAATTTAGTTTGAACTTTTCTGTATTTCTTTTCATTAATTATTTCTGAGAAAAGTGTTTTGTACGTTACTTTAGTAAGGACAAGGTTAAACTTGTTCCATGAATAGTATTTATTTTTACACAGTTTTATGAAAATATTTATTTTTAGTTTGTTAGTATAAACTGTCAATTACTGTTGTATCTTTGTAATTATACATTTAAATTAAAATGGTTTATATTGTAAAGTTGTTTATTGCTGTTGTTACAGATGAAAATCTTGCTGGCAGTGGTTATAATAGTCATTCTTCTGATTATATTTGGTAAGATTTTATATTGTTTATTTAAAAGTTTCTTTTTGTTTTTTCTTTTGTAGAAACTTTTCTGTTTCAATTTTAAGTAGTTTGTATTTTCAGTGTCTCTTGATTTACAGTTTCAATTCAGTTGTTTCATGTTTTATAATTGTAGTTTTCTGTATTTTGTATCATATTTGAAATTTATTTTTTCTTTTCAGTACCAGATTTTTGTTGGTACAATTAATTTCAAATTTGTCTTTCTTTAACAGTTCCAATAATTGTAAAAAACACTTGAAACCCACAACTTTGGAACTGCAACAGATTTTCAGGAAATGGCAGCAGAGGTGATACAGATTTTCAAGTTTTTAACTTATCAAGCAAGATGAATCTTTGAACACATCACAGTCAATGTATGTTTTGTTAGCCAGTACCAAATATAAATGAAATCACATTCTCTGTAGTGAGTGTGAGAGCACATTGTTAAAGGGAGACTTGTTCTGCTGCTGTTGTAGTGTGTTTGTTCTTAAAAATAATGTATTGTTAATGTCAGAATATTTTAATAATAATCTGTAGAAGAGTTGGTTTTATTCAGGTCTACCCAAGAGCCAAAATTAAAGACTTTTCATTAACACAGACTTTTGATTTATTTGTTTTTGAGTAGTTTGTACACCAATGAGGAATTGACAGGACACAGCTGTATAATTGGCTTTTAGCTTGTGCAAAATTAGTTAAAGTAATACAAAATCCTTTTTTCTATTACTGCTTTATTATTGGTTATAATCATTCATTTATTAGGTTGAATATTTGTTATTAAGTCCTAGAAATTCCAACTTTTTTTTTCATAGTCTAAAAGGCCAAAACTCCAAATTTGAATAAAATCCTGTAAGAACATTTATTAAAGGCTGTTTTTTTCTACACATTGCTGTGATGCACCTGTAATTTAAGTAACATAAAACTAAAATGAGCAACTTTGCAAACTGTAAATCTCACTCGTGTTTTGTTGTTTTTATGGTGTAATAAACTCCAAGAAATGTTATTTTAAATACAAATATGACAATTTATTGTTCATTAAGGCTCTGGCATTAAAATCTACAGGTTATTTTCTATCAGTCTATAAATATCACATTTCTTTGTTTATAGACTAACAGTGGTTTTTAAATTCTTTATTACTTAAATTAATATATACAGTATAAGGATGTATGTATTTCAAATGGTTATATAATGTGCTTTGTTGTTTTTATAAATATTGATATGTTTTCTAATGGTTTAGAATAGTTGAAAAGTGTTCTTATATTTATTATAATAGAAACTATTAAAAATAAATAGACAAAGGTGTATTACCAAAATAAGTAATTCACGAAAAAATTTTATGTTTTTAAATTTCAACAATTTGAACAATTTCATAATCCAGTTTTGTTTTTTAATAACAATTGCATTATTGTAATTAAAAAAATAATAACAAGACATTGCATACCCATTTCTCTCACAGAGTTTGAATATTACTATTTTGATTTTAACAGCTCAAACATGTTAAAAGGTATGGCTTATTATTTAATTTTCTGATTTATATTTAACTTCTAAAGCTGAAATATGTGTTCACATGAGATGACAAAAAACATACCAAACTTAGTAATAGTGTTTTATCCAACAAGACTGAAAATCTAGGTATGTGGCTGAGTTAGCTTGAAACTGTTATTATAATCAGATGAAAACATAGAATAGATAAAGCCAATAAGAATTATTTTTATTCATGCTTGTACTGCAGAAAGATGAAGAAATCCCATGTGCTAGGTAAACATAGAAAGTTAAGTAACCTAAGATATATTTTCGACTAGGGAGGAGTATGAAGGTACATCTGAGCAAAAAGTAACCCAAACTTTATAATGTTTATTGATTTGACCTATCTGATCGTCCTTGAATTTGCTTGACCAAGAGTAATATTTAAGTAGTCTCATTTTTCATCTTTATAAAATTTTCTGAAATGTTAATACTTGATCTTATAAATAGAAACATGGGAATGAATGCATATATCTATACAAGTCAATTATTCTTACAAGTACGCTCCTTAAATACATGCACATTAAAAACCCATAACCTTGCTTTATAAGCCACTATGTGATTGTGTTTCTATAACTCCTCCAGTCAGGAACATTGTTTGTTGAACTGTTATGTGTTGGAAAATTTCAAGCATTATGTATTTATCTATCATAAGTTCATTCTCTGTGTATTTGTATAGCTTGAACTGTGGCAGCTATAAATTTGACTATCTTTTTGAATGACAAATATAGAAGGAAAAATGAAGGTATTTCTTATTATGTAAATTTCTCATGTACTTGTTAATCGTTATTCATTTGTTGGAAGTTATGCACAAAATTTTGTTTAAAATCATAATTTTAATTTTCAGATAACTTGTTAACTGAGTTCTCTAAGTCAAAATTTTAAAATGGTAAGTGGTATATTTACTTTGGATAATTGTAGATGGTAGTTATTTTTATTTTAACCACTGAACTTGGCCTCAACTATACCCAAACTGCTTGTTTTTTATTAGGGTTTGGAATTTTTTTCACATGGAAGTATCAATAACAAATGTTTTACTTGCCATCCATTTCTATAACAATTCAAACTTTCTGATATATTTTGCTCAAAGTTCTGTTGTTTTTAGGCTAGTCTATTACTTTTCACTGGAATTTCTACATGTGGCAATCTTACAGTGAACAAGGTGTCTAATAGCTCAACCCCTTCTAGTTTCTTATTTTTAGTTTTTGTTTGCTTTTAATTTGCCGAGTACAAAATTTTGAATTTTTGATTCACAACATTATTGAGAAACTTTTCTACATTTTTTATAAGTATTTCCACTGTTGTTTTGTTTTTGTTGGAGGTGGGGCTTCAAAAAATAATTTTTTTGTAATTCTTGCAACATATATTGACCAATTTCTTATTGTATGCTTCATTTTGTTTTTCATGAAAATACTGCAAAACAAGTAATGAACTTTTGTCAAAATGTTGAAAAAGTCATGTTAAGATAGAGTGAAAAACAATTCTTTGTGCTAGCAGATAGACACCATCAAATTGTCTTTGCATGGTTGAAAGATTTAAAAAAAATTCCTACTTTTAAAGCTGGGTGTTAAAAGTATATGTAGGTGGATAGGGTAAAGACTAGTGGTTAAGATCTTACAATGAAATTATGTGCTTATGTGGATTAAAGCACAAGTAAAAGGTAACAAAATATTATATCAATATTATGGTAATTAGTAATTACTTTTATTTCAAAAATATGTCACTTGAAGATTAAGATTTTTGATATTTTAAATATATTGGGAAAACTGCAGAGTTAAATTTTTTTATCACGATGGTATGAGAACTTGCAGAGATTATGAAATGATGGTCAAGTAGTGTAGTACTAAATCTTCAGAAAAGTTTGTGTGTGCATTTTGTTCTTCCAAATCAAACCTTTTTGTTTTTCATTTTATATCTAGAAAAAGAGACAAAAGAAACATTTCTTTTACTTCTAGTTTACCTTTTGAAATTACAACATACATACATAAAAATCTGTTTCATTTCCATGTATCTTTTTAAATACAGATATGTTTGATTAAGAAAAACAAATTTTGGTATTTTGTTTTCTGTATAAAGATGTGTATGTCTTTTAAACTGTTTCTCTCTTCATTTTTTTACCTCACTCATGTTTATTTTGTTTACCTTTCATTTTGAAGTCCACATATGCCATTAAGTAAAGTCCCCTGTAATACCCATTTATTTTGAATCTTAAAGTGTTGTAAAACACATTTGGTTGAATCAGTAATATAATCTAACATACATTTCTGGCTCATAATGTCAATTGTAGGTATTGTAAGTTATGTTGTGGTTCGTAGAATTCATGCATCTGAATGTCTTATTTTTAAAAAAATCTTTACATATATAAATAAGATTTTCTGTGTATGAATAGTTGGAAATTGTCATTGAAGCCTGCATAGTTCAGTTTTAAAGGCCTTGTGATCTATCTGTTCTCTCCTCTCATAGATATTTATATCAATTCATCTTGCTCTAACTGTAAGAGAAGTGTATATGCTTGTAAAAACTATAATATTTGTGACTTAATCATATTATGTTGAGAAAACTGAAACTCTAGGACTTTTATAGACATGCAAATAATATAATCTTGAAAGTAAATGGAAAGTTTTAAAATCAAACACTCATTTATTAAACATATTACAAAACTACAGATTTTGGTTATCTCACGTGTAACTGGGTATTTGTTCAGTAATGAAAATTTCTCAGTGGTAGTGAAGCAATGAAAATGTCTAGAAAACTTCAGTGTTCAAAGCACTTTTTTTAAATAAAATGCTTCAGAGTTTTGATGCATGATATAATAGTTCTCATTTAGTGTTCTTTGAAATTGTTCTAACTATGAAATAAAATAAGTGATTTATTTACAGTACCATGATCATGATGTAAAGTTAATAACATTATTTCGTCATGACTTGATAGAGAGTTCTTTGTCACAGTTACGATATTCATGACAAGAGGTTGATATTTATAGTTCGAGAGCAATTTAGTGCTGAACATTTCGCTACTGGCCAGCTTCCTGTTGGTCTTTTCATAACCAGGATATCTTGATGTGTGTTCCAGTTACTTGTCAATAACTCATTAAGCTTGACAACTGTTCAAGGTAGTGGATGGGCTACAAACTTATGACCCAACAAACAAACTCAGCTTCCTCTGTAGAACTGCTCACGATCTGAATCATTTCTCAGATCTTTCATTGTTGTAAATAAAATGTTTTGCAGCATAATTCTTTTTTAGTTTGAAGGAGTGTTTTTCCAATAAACTAATATTTTACTGACTGAAGTGTTAGTTTAATAAACTAATACTAATGAAATGTTTTTATTTTATGGTCTTAGACAAGATATGTAAGGGAGATTGACAAAATTACCAGGTAGCAAAATGTCCAGTAGTGAATTGTCCAGCCACCAATATATATTTTTCATTGCTGAAACCAGTTTATTAAACAAAAGAAAGCTAATACATTAAGAATACTGATTGAGTCAAAAGAACACAGCAATTATATTAGTGTTACTTTAAAAAATGGTGTCTTTATAACTAAAATCAAATCTTTGAGAACAATATGGGTTCATATTGAATTGAAAAAAACGAACCAGAAATAAGCTTTAATAAATATATAACCTGCTGATCAAAAATGTAATAATAAATCCTCAAAATCTCTGCATTTCACTCTAATTTTTCATCTGTCAAAGTGTTTCGTTTTAATTCTTGAAGTATTTTTTTCACCATTTTAATTCCATTGTACAAGGTGCAAGGCATGAAATAGTAAGAAAATTAATTTGTCATTTTCCTATTTCAAGCAGTATATTCTATCATGTTGTTGACAGTGCTGAAAACACATTCTCTTGCTCTCTCTCATTTTTAGTATGTGTTATTTTCTTATTACAGGTACTAATACTTTGTCACTCACATGCATATTAGTTTTACCCTCCAAGTTAAATCCACAGTTATTGGCTTTATTTCCTCCAAGCAGATTATTGCATATGTTGCGTGATAAACTTGTAACTGGAACTTGTTTCTTTTGCTTATTTTTTCATCTTTTACAATGTGATGTTTCAACAGTCAAACATACACGACTATTTCTAAGTAAAGACAGAAATTTTTCTCATTGTGAGGACTTAAAGGTTTTGTAAGACAACATTAGTTATAAATATTCCTTTTTTGTTGATTCACAAAGAAACTTTAGGTTATTTTCTTTTATATTGTTTCATCCAGTTTGTTAGAGTTCATATCAAACAGGAGGTAAGTCTGTTTCACTTATCAGAATTTTCCTGCATGTCGGTCAGTTTATAATGTGTAATGAAGATTTTCCAAACATAATTTCAATACCAAAATAGTTTTCCCTATACTACTATTCTTTTAAAACCCAAATGATATATTACTTTTTAATCTATTCCTGATTAATGCATAATATAACAGGGTCTAAAGATTACATGAATTTGCTGACAACAGACAGTACTACACTGATTTAAGGTTTTACAAAGTTTAGACCAAAGTAGTAACCTCATCGTAAAGTGCTATACAATTAGCATAGTTTTACTTTTTTTATTGTCAATAAATTAAACAATTAACATTTTCTAGTCAGTATAAAATTGTTTATTGACATAAGATGCTTAATACAAGGTCAGTGATATTTATCCTTTCTTTTGGATTATCACATCAAGATAATTTTTAAGTTTCTAATAAAGAATTGAAGCGATGATACTTTTATGGTTTGATAATACAGAATATTTGTCAATTGAAACTGTTTAGCCTGTGATGATTTGTTTCACTTAATATGAAAATTGTTTATATGTAGCTTAAGAACTGATATTTTAGTCATAGTGATATTTTAAATTGATGTCTGGTAAGAAATGTCACTTGCTGAATTGTCAGTGCCTTTTCTGTACATAAATTAATCATTGTAACATTATTGTCAAGTAAAGTTTTGTTCTGGATGGTAGTTGGTATGTTGAAACCTATTGGTTAGTATATACATCTTGACGTAGGTAATAAAAATTTTATTATGACTTAAAGAATAAAATCATTCTTGGATGGTTTTTAAAAGAATTACCTTCCTGAAATCATTCAAGGATGTGCAAACAGGATAAAGTTAGAATAATCTTCAAAAGTCACAGTGCAATACAGCTACAGTTAGTGTAGACCAACTCCTCTAAAGATCTAATTGAGAAAAAAAAATGTATAATTTACAACATTTTGTGTTAATTCTGGTTCAAATATATTGGAATAACAAAATAGCCAATAAAAGTCAAATTCAAGAGTACATTAAACATTCAAAACACTATGTAATCAACTTATTTACAGTACAGTAACTTTTCATCTTGGAGAAAAATGTTATGAAATAACACTTAATAGAATAGAATTGAACCACTTACAACAAAATTAAAAGAAATTTCATCATGACTCCTGATTAGTTAGTGGTAAATTTACAGACTTACAGTGCAACAATCTGGGGTCTGTGTTTTTCATAGTGCAGATAGCCCTTTATTTTACCTTGTACTAAATAAAACAACAATGGCCTGTGCTTGGGGCATTCATTTTTCACTTTGTGAGTCTTGGATTCAAGCCCTAGACCCAAACATGCTCTATTTTTCAGCCTTATCAATTAGGAGGCCAGTAGCAAGTTTCAGACTTGTAGTGATAATATCTGAGATTTGATTTCCCACAATCTAGCTTTACTTTAAAAAAAAAACAAAAAAAACTTTCAACCAAGGCTGTTTTATAAACTGATTATTAGTTCCACTACTGATTAGAGTATCCCCAAAGTTTGCTGTGGATGGTGTTTGCTAGATGAAAGGCAGCTAGTAAACACCATCCACAGCAAATTTTTGGGATACTCTAATCATTAGTGAAACTAATAATCAGTTTATAAACTAGGGACTGAGAGCCTTTATTTATGTTTGTGAGAGATTTAACAAATAAAACCTTTAAAATCCACCGATCGACAACACATTTGAACAATTTAGCATAGAATCCAAACCTGCATATACCTCTTAAGCATCCAAACTGATGAATAATCCCCAAAAGGCTAGAGTCAAATGGATATGTAGTTGCCTTTTCAATGAGGCAACCCATAGTTGAGTTCTGATTTGTATCACCATATCCAGTTCTTACTACTTCATATGTTGTAGTAATGCTAATAATGAGAAATAGGCAATCATATAGATAAGTATTTAGATATGTCATTAGAAATTGTACTTTAAACCATGTTGCTTCTGATCAGTTGTGACTAATGAGATCATAAGTGGAAGAGGAAATAATCTTTCTACAATAACAAGAGTAAGAAACTTAAGACTCAAATATAGCCTGGAATGCCCTGTTAAACATTTGTAAGAGACAATGTTCCTGGTTAATACAGAAGGAATTGGAAATATCTGGGGATGTGCCTATACTAGAGATTACCATGTAACTGTTTTGCATCATAGCCAAGAATCTAGCTCAAAGACCAGTTAAGTAAGAATTGTTGCATGTTATAATTTATTTCAGACAAGTCTCTGATTTATTATATTACACATGTTGCATATTATGATATTGAA
This sequence comes from Carcinoscorpius rotundicauda, assembly GCA_011833715.1. Lineage (NCBI taxonomy): Eukaryota > Metazoa > Arthropoda > Merostomata > Xiphosura > Limulidae > Carcinoscorpius > Carcinoscorpius rotundicauda. Next base: position 22,556,046 of record CM022400.1, read on the forward strand.
TAGGAGGAAATTTTAACTTAGAAGTTAAATGAATTTTGATATTATCAAATTTATATTTGCCAACGAGATTGATAAACAGAATTTTCTTTCTTAACACAAATATATTTTATTATACACATATAAACAACGATACAATTTATGACAAAAGTTATTACAATTATTGGTTTATATACATGGGTTAACTATTCTGAGTCTGCTATCCGATCTAAAACTGAATATTTTATCAATGGTCCAGGTTCACAAGACACAAGTTATTGTGATGTTGATACACAAAAATATTTCACTTTGATGGGAATGCTAGTAGCTCTATTCTTGTTTGGCTTAATGCAGTTTGCAAGTTCACTTTTTACAGGGGAAGATAGATATCTAATGTCCAAAATTAATTCTCTGAAATTGCACAGTTTGTAATGTTCAAAATCTATAATAGTTCTTGATCAAAATCTGTAGTTTTTCAATTAATATGCATTAATCACTACTATAACTTCCAAGGCTTATAGTATACTGACTGTAGCTGACAACAATATTCAATTACTGTTTCTTGGCTAGCTTTTATACCAATCATACAAGATTCTCAAACATTCAACAGTGTGTGAAGATGCATTGGTATTTTTGTAAACCACATTGTTGATTCTTGCTCTCAATAATCTACAAATTTAGGGTACAGGTAGGATTTGCACGATACATTTCCGGCAAAATACATCACATGCATCAAAAATACCACTGAAACAAACATAGGTATTAAAATAAATGTATAATAGCAAATGTGTTATAGAATATAAAATAATAGTAGCTGATCTGGTTATAGAAACTTATCGTACAAACTTTCCAATTTACAAGGAATTAGCATGCAAAATTCTTTCTGGGCAGAATAATATTTATAATGGTAAAAATTAGAGGTTGACATGGGTAGAAAATCTGGAAAGAAGTGCTTACTGCAAAAATTACCAAGGCCCTGATCAGTAAATAAAATTTTCATTTAACTGATCAAAAATATTATTTTAAGAACTTAATACACAGTTAGATGCTGTATATATTGCACAAAGACTTCCTTTTCTTCAGATCCATATTTGACTCGTATCACTTTTAAAATCATAACCCTTCTTTTTATTACGCTGACGAGAAACCCATACTTCACAACTGCATTGTTGTCATATTTTCTGCATTCACAGAGGTTGAGTAATTTAAACCACAATAATTACCAAGATTTTTTTAGTAATTGCAGTTAACAAGCAAGTTAATTGCTCTCCCAGAAGATGTTTAGTAGTGAAAGTAATAATCATTAGCAGGCTTAGATTTGCTGTATTTAAAATCCATGATTGTTAATTCTGTTTACTATTTCACTTACTTACATTTAGTCTACTGTAATGTAATCATATACTAAAATGAATATTTTACTTTTTCCGTAAACTTGGTATACCCCTTATTGCAAATGAAAAACTTTAAAGCGACACTATAATGCCTTGAGAACGAGCTAAGTTTCATTATCTAAAATATTTAAAGTGCACACGTGCAAGTACCTGAATATGTTAATATTCTAAAAGTCTATTGTACTGTATTGTAAACAGTATCTAAACAAAACTGATTTACATCTAAAATTGTGTTTTTTGTATTTAAACCCTGTTTAACCCATCACTTTGTTTTTTAACGTATAAGACTATAAGTAGTTTTGGTAAAAACTATATACAAACAAATGGCCTAAGCATGGGCAACCCAGTATCGCCAGTTCTAGCCAATATTTCTATGACACAAATTGAAACACAAGCAATTAATACAGCATTACATCCACCACTATACTGGTACAGATATGTAGATGACACGATTGCGGGATTCGAATCTACAGAACACATACTTAACTTTTTCACTCACATTAACTCTATACATCCCAACATTAACTTCACATGTGAACAGGAAGAAAGCAATCAAATATCATTTCTTAACCTCAAAATTATAAGAACCGACACACAATTCAAAACAGAAATCCACCGAAAAATCACCCATACTGGACTATACATTCCTTGGGACTCAGCACATGAAACAAAACAAAAACTCAACATACTAAGAAACCAGATAAACACAGCCATAAAACTATGCTCACCAGATAAAATTAACGATGAATTTGATAAAATAAAACAACACTTCATCAACATTAATAAGTTTCCTCCACAAACCGTAGAAAACATTATACGCACACACCTAGACAGAAAGCAAAATCAACCAACAAAAGTAAATATATCTCACGAATCAAAAAATCACGAAACCATATACTGCTGTATACCATATATTCCTGACATCAGCAAACAAATAACCAACATTTGGCAAAAACTAGTAACAAAATATAACATTCCAGTTAACACTAAATTTATTCAAAAACCAGGCACAAAACTAAGGTCTATACTATGTAAGAACTACACTGACAAACACCACACCAACATTATTTATAAAATACAATGTGATAACTGCCACGACTTCTATATTAGAGAAACAAGTAGAAAAATGGAAACCAGATTCAAAGAACATAAAAAGTCACCTTCACACGTTTTCGAACACTGCAAGTCAAATGGACACAACATAACCATAGAAAACACTAAAATACTAAATAAAGAAACAAACATAAACAAACGAAAAATTAAAGAAGCCTTACTTATACAACAACTTAAACCCAAAATAAACCAATATAAAGGAACACCATTATACCTATATTAATATTATAGACAAAATTATATATTCAAACCGCGCCCTCTACATTGCAACACTCAATTATACAACCCCTCCCGAACATGTGGTCAGCTTCCGACCAGTAACCCTTTCTTTGTGAACCTGACGATGACCGAAGAAGGTCGAAACGTTGTTCGCTCTTCTATTTGAAGTGTTTTCTGGGCCCAGAACAGCCGTTTTTTGCATATAAAAGTTCTCAACAAGTGGGTTTCTCGACATCACTGATTATAAGTAGAAGTGGATGAAGATCTTAGATTTACAGGTCCAGCATGTCCAAGTGTGATAAGGTATTCGACTCATAATCCGAGGGTCGCGGGTTCGAATCCCGGTTGCACTAAACATGCTCGCCCTATAATGTGACGGTCAATCCCATAATTCATTGGTAAGAGTAGTCCAAAAGTTGGCGGTGGGTGGTGATGACTAGCTGCCTTCCCTCTTGTCTTACTTTGCTAAATTAGGGACGGCTAGCACAGATAGCCCTCTAGCAGCTTTGTGCAAAACTAAAAAAAACAAACAAAAAAATCTTACATTTACAATTACTTTCACTACCACTAGGGAGAGAGATATAAAAGTTCATGTTAATGTCATTTAGACTGTACAGTTTCTCAATAAGGTTGCAGTAGATGATGGAAATAATACTGTGTTATGCCAGACCTGGAAAGTTTTAGGCCCTTCAATAAATATACAATATACAGCTGCATTGAAATCAAAACCTAAGGAGGCGTCCGTCATAATATAGACACATCCTAGAACTATTAGAAGATGATGTCGTTTCCGAATAATTTGAACCTGAAATGTAAAAGACTAAATCTGCTTAAGCTTCATAAGGATTACAGTCTCACACTATCGCCATCTTGCAACAACTTACCTGAGAGTGAAAGAGGGTGGCCTGTAAGTCCCTACCCATCCATATATTATTATGTTATATTCAGTTATGCTGTATTATAAATTTGTTTCTTTTTTCAGAGAAATATGACCGATGTAAGCCAATTTACACTTGACGAGCGTGTTGTGACATAATATGCAGCGAGAATGAGGGACAGCACACAGATACACTAGATACATGAGATATACGATGGATGGATAGAGACTTACGGGCCACTCTGTACTTTTAATGGTCACGGCTTCACCAGAAAAAGATCGCTACCTGTAATATCCCTAAGAAACCTTTTCAAAAATTATTATTACCAACTTATTCAACTTCGGTGAAACACATGTTCATCTGGTGGCTATTAAAATTCGAGTGCCCTAGCTCTGTTTCAAATTTATGGATTACCGTGAAACACTTACTAAAAAAAAACAACGTGCACGATTATAGAGAATTATTTCAATCAAGTCATGAAACATACTTCAAAGACAACCACTCTATTATGAAAACAGTATCAAACTTCATTATACGTAGTCCATAATTCTAAATATTTTTGTCTATATTTTAAAAGTTAATAAGTAAACGTCAGTATCGTTCAAAACGAAGTTATTATTGTAACTAATAAAAAGCCTGGAATTGGCCAAATCCCTAAAAATTAAAAACTTGTGTAAAAATATCACTAATTCAATTGTATAATGTGTGTTCAGTTAAGTGGCTTCACTAATAAGTATTTTCAAACATACAAACAATTATTTGGAGGCCATACCTCTTGATTTGCCGTTCGATTTTCACCATTTACATCTCAAACTTTAGCTTCGTGTGATTCCTCAGATATTAAAGCAACAAAATGAAGAAAAGAATGACGAATTTATATGCAGTGATCTTAACCTTTAAGTTTAACTTGCAGATTATTTTTATTGCAAATGAAGATGTTTTCTAGATGCTTCTTCTACATAGCTATTGAACATATGTATACACATTTGAAGAAGCTAAAATAGATAGTTTGTAAATGGCTGCGACTCTGTGGTAGAATTCTAGATTTCGAAGCTGGCGAGTGGGATATGCATTCCTGCAACACTACAAAATATTGCTCTCACTTTGAGTTGTGTATGCATCATGAGAGTGACAGTCAATCCATAAATGAGAGGCAGGATACTGCTGACTGGTAGTAGCTTCCCTTCTAGTCAGTAGTTCAAAGCTTGGAATGAGAGCCTTAGTTACTTTGTCTTAAATACAAATACAAAAGTGTAAGCTATTATTAGTCATAATGTATTGCAATACTGAACTTCTAATTTTTTATTTGACACAATACAAAGTTATAACGATTAATTTAGTTCAGTAGTTGCATAAAAGTTACCGAAACAACATTCAAATCGATAGAAAAATGTGTAATAATTTGGTAATTACAATTTCAAAAAACAGATATGAAAAAAAATCAATTACACGCACACCTCTTTCACGTGACTTGGCATAGGATGGTGATTAAAGCATTCCATTCGCAATCTCGTTATAGAGGGTTTCGAATCTTATAACCAAACATAATTGACCTGTGGTGGCAGTATTAAAATGTAACGGTCATTCCTGTTGTTTGTTAATAAAGAATTGTGCCTGGTAGAGTTCATTAACCGACTTCCTTAATTTTTGCAAATTAGACATCTGTTGGTTTGTCATCTGAAATAAAATGCAAGTTATTGGTTATTCAACCAATGCTCGTAAATTAATATTTTATTAAAATGATTTATAGTTCGTAACATTTCATATCAATGTAGAGAATAAACAACATGAGCGATACAGTATCCTGTCTCTGTTGTTACATATCTGAAATTAAAGAATTGGTAAAATCCTGAGGGATCCTAAGCCATTCCTCTGATAAAGTTTTTTTTTCATTACATATTTAATGTGCGGACCCATTTGGAAGAATACGACTCTTCTCTTAAGAGTATGCCAAATATGCTCAAAGGTATTGAAGTCTGATGAGTGAGGAGGCCAGTTCTCTTACACATGATTTGGTTCCTACTAAAAATGTTATTAATGATACTCTGTCGTTGGATGTAAAGTTCGACACTTCACATTTGCTTATTTTTCTCACACCGTCCTTCGATAATTGTAACTTGCATTACGTTCTTGTCAGAAAAAAATGTTGTAGATGAAGTGTGACTAGTCTCTAGAAATAATATAAATCCACTAGTCCAGTTATTGTAGCTATTGTAGTCGATAGAAGTGCATCACAGTTGGTGAACTAGCATATAAACATTACTTCAGTTGTGTCTGCGAACATTTAAATTAGTCTCAAAGCAGACAGTCTGTTATTACGGTGTGTCAGAATCGACAGACACCCAAATTTATTTGTATTATGGATTTTGACCATTATGATTGACATATATATATATATATAGATTTTATTATTAGTAATCTGCATCTTAGTTCATATGATTAATCAAATGATGACTAATTTATAGGCCTGGCATGGCCGAGCGCGTTAAGGCGTGCACTCGTAATCCGAGGGTCGTGGGTTCGCGCCCGAGTCGCGCTAAACATGCTCGCCCTCCCAGCCGTGGGGGTGTATAATGTGACGGTCAATCCCACTATTCGTTGGTAAAAGAGTAGCCCAAGAGTTGGCGGTGGGTGGTGATGACTAGCTGCCTTCCCTCTAGTCTTACACTGCAAAATTAGGGACGGCTAGCACATATAGCCCTCGAGTAGCTTTGTGCGAATTCCCAAAACAAACAAACAAACAAAGACTAATTTATATAATACTGAACTGAAGAGCATGATTGAAACAATTTTATAACAACGATTTGCTCTTGGCACAGATATTACAAATTTCTACCATTCTATGTATATTTTGTACAGTATATGTCTTTACCTTTGTTCATTTTGTGCAGTGTATGTCTTTACCTTGGTTTATTTTATACAGTGTATGTCTTTGCCTTGGTTTATTTTGTTTGTTAGTTTTTTGAATTTCGCATAAAACTACTCGAGGACTATCTATGCTAGCTGTCCCTAATTTAGCAGTGTAAGACTAGAAGGAAGGCAGCTGGTCATCACCACCCACCGCCAACTTTTGGGCTACTCTTTTACCAACAAATAGTGGGATTTACCGAAACATTATAACGCCCCCACGGCTGAAAGGGCGAGCATGTTTGACGTGAACCCACGACCCACAGATTGCGAGTCGCACGCCTTAACACGCTTGACCATGCCGGGTCCATGATAAAGAGATTGTACCTTCCATCTAATTATATTATTGATAGAATTCTTGAAAACAGTACGTCTTTATTTTCATTATCGGCCTGGCATGGCCGAGCGGGTTAAGGCGTGCACTCGTAATCCGAGGGTCGCGGGTTCGCGCCCGCTTCGCGCTAAACATGCTCGCCCTCCCAGCCGTGGGGGTGTATAATGTTACGGTCAATCCCACTATTCGTTGGTAAAAGAGTAGCCCAAGAGTTGGCGGTGGGTGGTGATGATTAGCTGCCTTCCCTCTAGTCTTACACTGCAAAATTAGGGACGGCTAGCACATATAGCCCTCGAGTAGCTTTGTGCGAATTCCCAAAACAAACAAACAAACAAACAAACAATTTTCATTATTTGTACCTTTATATATTTTAACTGCTCTCTTAATGTTTATTATACTCTGAAAAAAAGCACACTTTCTTATTCTTTGTTACAAACGAGTTTGTTTGTTTTTTATTCCAGCTATCTACCCTCTCCCAGAGGCACAAATATATGCCTGTGGACCTACCATGCTAGAAAACTGGTTTCCATAGCCATGGTGAGCAGAGCATAAACAACCTATTGTGTACTCTTGTGCTTAATTTCAAAACAAACAAACCAGCTATCTTTACATGTGTATATATATATATAATTTCATTAATATGTGTGTGTGTGTATGTGTTGGCCAGGCATAGCCAGATGGGTTAAGGCGTTCGAATAGTAATATGAGGGTCGCGGTTTTGAATCCTGGGCGCATCAACCATGCTCGCCCTTTCAGCCGTGAGGGCGTTATAATGTGATGGTTAATTCCACTATTTGTTGGTAAATGAGTAGCCCAAGAGTTTGCAGTGGGTGGTGATGACTAGCTGCCTTCGTTTAGTCTTACACTGCTAAATTAAGGACGGCTTACACAGTTAGTCTTCGGGTAGCTTTGTGCGAAATTACAAAAACAAACAAACAAAAGTGTATGTGTTCCTTATACGTTTTAATATTTCTTGATCAATTAACACCCAACTTCATGCAGTAATACAAGGTGACATGAGAAGGGTTGACCCCCGTTTAATTTTTTTATATAATTTCAAAAATATATCAAATCTACACGGCTTGACAATGATACAGCATGACATGAAAAATATCATAAGGGGAGTTGGTCACCCCATCTCATTTCATAATGATGGAATTATTTAAAACAGTATGCCTTTCTTTATGTATTTTATTGCACTTTTAATATTAATTATGTAAGAAAAAAACAACAACAAAAGCAGAATTTACTAATATTTATTAAAAACGAGTTTTTATTTCATTCATGTAATGGATTAGTACTTGAACTAGTATTAAATTAGTATAAATCCAGAATAACTCCAAATTGAAAAGATAATGGTACATTAATATACCATAAGAATAGCAGAAGAGCCACTAGAAAAAAAATAAAATTTAACTAAACTGAGAGAGCGAGCAGAACTTTTGTTATTATTTCTGTTTTCTTTACGAAAGAACTAAACAAACTGTTAGTTATGAGATGCTAAATTCAGTGAAAGCGATAGGCAATAAAAGTTTGTTTTGCTACCATATAACTGAATTAGGCTTAAGAATAGCACTTCTGGGAAAGTGTTAAGTATGATTTCTTTCGTTAAAATTAAAATAATGAAATATTAAATTACCAAGGCAATAATATAAAACGTAGAAGTGTGATATATAATAAGTTTGATTGTTATTATATTGTTTTATATAGCAAATATATTTGGGGATATTTAATGTATTTAACATGAATTCCTGTATGAAAACAAAACTAGGCCTACACAAGTTACACCTTTGGTTTTACAGTAACAAAGGACATCACATTAGTAAGATAGGAGCTATTAACTCGTAATTTATTTTAATTTACTTTTAAGTTTAAGTTAAAATAGCGTAATAATTTATGTTTATTTAGGTTTAATAGTTTAAGTGAAACTATTACCGGTAGTACTAATAATAGTTCAGGGTGTTCGAAAAGTCACTGTGTAGTTTTGAAAGCTGCTATAACAGCATTCATTCAGTCTATTTCAAGCTAGCAACTGATAGCGGTATTTAGAAACAAAATAAGAAGGATCCAAGCCTGTATTGATGCCAACGGGGGTCATTTTCAACATTGTTTATAATTGTCGTTCATATTTACCGCCTGTATTCTATATTTAAACATATCTGTTGATAAATATATAAGTGTACAGTGACTTTCCGAACACCCTGTAGTACACTATTAAACAAGATTTATTTTACTCTAAACATTGGGAAAATGTAAGTGAATCTGAATCATTGAAATTAAATTTGAATGTTCAAATATTAAAATAATAAAACAGTCTACCATTTAAGATTATTATACTAAATAGTAATTAACAGACTAAAGAAAAATTTAGAAACTGAAGTACTAAAACATTGGCCAATTAGTTTAATTATAATAAAGCATTATAAAGCTCTAAATTCCTTGACTGCCATTTCTGCTGTTAATGTGTTATCTGTAAAATGTGAACATTTCTTATAATAAAATCAAAGAAATGAAGGTGGCAGTGCTATGATTCACATCATTAAAACAAACAAGAAAATAACTGACATTTAGTGTTGAGTAAATTACATTTAGATATGTAAGTGTTATTGGATTTTATTTTTTAACATAATGTATGTAATTTTGGAAGTAAAAACCATAACTTTGTAAGTAATGTAAAGATTTTCAAGTCTCCTCACTACTGTTTTGTAGGTTTAGGAAAATGTAGCTCCATTAAAAAAAAAGTGCATTTTAATTTTAACACAGTTTTGGAGCCACAAGAAATGTTTTGAATTTTAAAATACAATATCAAAGCACACAGCTCACTGGTTTCAAAATTATATTTTTTCACTTATAAGTGTTTTTATTTGTATGATATCCTTGATGGTGTATGCAATATTTCTGTGCTGTGTTCTTCATTTGGTGAAACTTTTATGACAGCCCTAGCAACTTGTCATGGTACTCAGTTTGGAAACCACTAATTTGGCTTTATAATGTATTGCAGAGAGCAGTTATCTGTTCCTTATAAATTATATATAGGAGCATTGTTTTAGTGGTTTCTGATCTAATAACTTAAAGATGTGGGTTTAAAATAGATATTCTATGAGATTTAGTGGCGGGGAGGGGTTAATTCATTTGTTAAAATGCATGACTCAAGATTTCTCTCCGCCCATAAATGCTTTTTCCTGGTGGTTACACTCTTGATAGTGAATGGTATTGAATTTGTTTTGAAAGCATTGATTACCATTGATAAAATTTGCCACATCTTCAGATTTTATATAAAAAAAATTACTTGTTTTTCATATTAATTTTTAGGCTTTAATTTTAGCTCCATATATTTGTCAGTTTAAGTGAAATTTACAAAAATAATAATGGGAGCTGAGGTCCAAAAGTTTCTGAAAAGTTAGAATTTGGTGAAATTTTTTGCTAGGTAGTTGAGATTGTGGATGTTTCTAGTAAAGCTCTCTGACAGGTTGTTGAACTTGACCAACAAGCCAAAAGTGATGAATGTATTTTGATGCTAAGCTAGCATGAATGCTAAGAACCTGATAAGCTTCATCCATCACTGAAGTTTTCTTTTACATTTTAGACACGTATTTCACAGGCAACTAAAGTTAAGGTATGTATAAAGACAATTTTGATTTATTGCAAAAATATTTTTTTCTTTTATTTAAGTCTATTAAACTTTATTAACAAATATGGTATTCTTGTTTATGATCCATTTTGTTTTTATTTATACAGCAAAAATTACTATTTTACTGTTTAAAAACATGAAAGATAAACATCAGCTCTATCATATAAACATCATTTTATTTCTTACTGGAAAAATGATATATGCATAATTTATCACTATGTTATAATTTGTTTTTTTTGTTTTGAAATTTCAAATACTTGCAAATTATTGTGAGAGCATAACATATACTAAGGTAATGATCCCATAAATAAAGATAATATTGAGAAGTGTCAATCTGGTGTGGTAGTGTTTAATTTTATATGTTTTGATTAATAAAGAATTTAACTTGCCAGGAGTCATCACTAAATATAGTAAACTATACAACAGTTCATTAATTAATTAATTTTAAAAAGTTTAACACAGGGTAAGCCTATTTTGTACTTACTAACATATTAGTATTACATGTGACACATCCATGTGAAAGTTTTCATAAAAATTGTATTTATAATGTAGTTTTCTCATTACATGTTATAGGTCCAGCTTATATATATTTAGTTGAAAATCCACCATCATGACTGAAATTATAGCAGAACAGCATGAAGTTACAGTAAGTTTGTGAACAAGCTGTTTTTATTGGATATTTAAAGTTGATAGATTATTCCTAACTTTGCTCTGTTTAACCATCAAATGTAGATCAAAGTGTACATTCAAAATTTAATTACACCACTTTAATATCAATACATACGACTAGACGTGGCATCTAAACATAGTTAATAAATCAAGTATTTTTGTCATATAAGCTTCAAGTTCTTAATTTTATAAGGGAATATTAAAAATAGATTTCAATATCACCTTAGTATGATAATTTTTACATTTGTTCTCTTGGTCTTTCTCCTCCTCTAATTTATTTTTCACTCTATGAAGTAGGAAAGTTTAACATAAATTACACATTATAATATAGATACTGCTATGGTAAAGTCTAATTTGTATAGCCTTTAATGTTATTTAAGGAGTCATAAACTTAAAAATCAGACCACATTGCTATACCTACCTCTCACATGCTCTCTTTCACAAAATGCTGACAGTTATCTCTGTTTTATTTTTATGAATGATGTGTGAGGCTGCCTGGGGGGTCACCTCTTCTGATCACTTTCACCGTTATACAGCAGTGTGTTGCTGGTTAGTGGATGCTAAAATGACACAAGGGACACTTAATGTTGTAATTTGTACTGTCAAGACTTCAGTAAAACAGGCATGTTTTGAATCAGTAGAGGAATTATGTACTCAGTAGGCTACAACACAGCATTACATATGAACTTCAAAAAATAAATAAAATGGTTACTTTTAATTTTTGTTTTATATATTTACTCTTAAAAATGAACATATGTGGGGACCGTGCAGAAGTACATCTAGTATTATATAATTTATAACCAACAAAAGGGCAAAGTTTTTTATTTTATCAAATGATGTATGAACCTATTTTGTTTTCAGAAAGAGAATTTTCAATTTCTCCTTCACTTTGAAAGTTTATCTTGTGGTGTTCAGATATAGTAGCTGAAGGAATTAATTAAGCCCTGCAATCTTAGTTTGAAAGCCAATGAAATTAACATAGTTAAAGGACAATGTTTGCTTTGTGTATTATTATTCAACATTATTATAAAAGAATTAGGCTTCAATTTTTTGGCAACCAACAATAAAACAAGAGATCAAAGAAAGGCAGTTACTGTATTTCTTGTTTTTCATGTATATTTTTATTTAGCATTGTAAAACAAACTAAAATATATAAAAAAATTAGAAACTTAAGTAAGATAAGGTTATATTAATTAAAATAATGGGAAAAAATAATAAGTTATCTCTAAGGTATGTTTGCATGTAGCTTGTTATATTACATGCAGTTGCTTTAGAATGGCACAAGTCTTGAACAAACACCCATCCATATATATTTACATGTATTATGCTAGCCTATGTAATATTCTTAATGCATCACTCATCTGCTTCCCCTTAGCGGGCTCAGCAGATAGCGAGATGTAGCTTTGTTATAACACACTCTTCCACTGATAGGAGGGTGTTTCATTTTCCATGTGCAGTAATGCCCAAGAGCACAAACATATGATCACAGGTCCATTGTTGATGGTGCAAAGATGCTCCAAAAGTAGAGATGAAGGCTAGCAAAATGGTGCAGAGAGGTAAATATCTCAAATACTGGGGCTAGTACTGATGAAATATGTTAATCTTGTATTGTGATGAGATTTTGTGATACAGTTTTATCTTTTCAGATTAAATTCATTCAGTGAAATTTGGTTCAATGCAATTGTTCAATATTTGAAGTAACTAGTCTTTGTACATAGCTTGTCGGTTTATTTACTTGCAAACTAACCTCATAGTCAGTATTTCTTAACAATATTTTCTTATTTTAGGAGTTTAGGTTTCGTCAGCTGAGAAGAGTTCGTATCTTATCGGAAGAAGATTGCAAGCTCATTGCTGGTGGAAACTTAATTACGTCCTCAAATCGATTTGGGTTAATATTTGTTGGATTTCATGAAGGTAAGTATTAATCTGTTAAGTTTATATAAGGCTGAAAAAAATGATATTGTTTATTGGTCAAGCAATGTGATATTTTCAATCATATAACTATTTCATTTAGAACTGTAGTGTATCTATTGTACTTCACATTGGTGTGCATGTGTTGAGAAGAAAGATTCAGTGGAGAAGTCAAAATGCTGTCCAACTCTAGAAACTAGCAGGAGTATTCCATTAGAACTAAAACTTTACTATGTCCACATTGTCTTAAGTATTGTTAAACAATATGTTATCAGAATGTATTTTGTTTTTGCTCAGTGCACAACTACCTGAAGCACTAAAAAGCTGTTATAATCAGAGTATCTTTTAATTTATCTTTTGTTATTGTAGGTTAAGAATTTTGTATGTGCCATTAATACTAAAAATCTTGAATCAGTTCAGATTTATGTGATATTTAAGGTTATTTTTATTTCTTTTATATAGTGTCCTTTCAAACACGTGTTGTTATATTTCTCAAAGGGAAATAATGTCATATATAAAATGTCAATTTTTGTTCATTTTTGGTTAAAACTTTTAGAATTTTTTTGGTAGTGTATCTTTCATACCCAAAGTATGCAGTATTTCATTCCATTAAATTTGTAGAGGAAGAATGTAGACTCCTACAACTATGTTGTATTTAATCTAGGTGTTTTGCTAATATTATTGGGTTAAAAACTTGATTTATTACGGAACATAATATGATTAAATAAATATTTTTTGAAAAATATATGGTAAGAAAGGAGTTATTCTTTGTAATTTTGATATGCATTTATGCTGTATTTTATTTGATTTTTAAAGTCATATTTCTTAAGCCTTAATTGTTTACCATTGAAATCAAATTAAAATTGAAAAGTATATTCAATTATTCAATCAAGGTAGAGTGGTAGGTGTGTAAACAGCTAATGTATTTTTCTAGTGACAGTTGGTATTTGAAGAATATCGTACTGGGAAATTTCCATTTTGTTTTCCTGTGTATGTGATAGGTTTTGGTACAAATGTGTGATTTGAGTTTTTTAAAAGTATTAACTGTTGTACATTTTTCTGTAGGATTCAAGGTTTTAAAGCTAGAAGACATTTTGAGTATTGATGCTGATAGAGATAAGGCTAGGATGGAATGTGAAGACTATCCATGTTTAAAAGTGGACTTGCAGAAACAGCCTATCCACTTGGCTCTTAGCTCAGACAATATGACACTAGCTGTTTGTGTCACCAAGAATGATTATCCTTTTGCCTTAATGTATGATATTAGAAGCTTTGCAGACATGGTATGTAACTTTAAGATTGCAGTATTGAGAATAATATACATGTGAATGCTCGTTTTGGATTACCAATTACAAAGATTTTACTCTTTTAAGCATGGAGACCTTATTTCTGTTCACATAACTGTGTAGCTAGTTGCATGTCATGTTGAAAAAAAGAAATAGTTTTCTAAAAAAAAAGGGTAGAATTATTTATATTAAAGTTTTGTTTTCCCACTTGACACACACACACACAGAGAGAGAGAGAGAGAGAGAGAGAGAGAGAGAGAGCTCAGTAAGTTTCCATTTCAGTTATTGCTGTTAGGTGATTTACATCAACACTATTAAGCAATAATGAATTAATATATCATTTAATGCATTCCTGGTTAGTCATCAATAATCATAATAAATTATGTCTTTGGGTAATAGCACCCCAAAAGCATTGGGGATATATCATTTATCAAGCAAAATCCAAAATGCTGAAGTTAACTCTTTCATTATGGGTTTGGTGCAATCCACTTCGCTTTTAACCATTGAGAGTAATTACACCATAATTATTGGTAATGTACACATCTTTACAAAAGGTTGCAAGTTGTTGGTAGATATTACAGGGCTTTTGTACACAAAATATCAGGTTTCTGAATTAAATATTAAGATTTTATAAATTAAAGATTTTATCATAAAGTCTTTTCTTTGATGATGTTGAGTATTTAACATACAGAGTAATTTTAAGATTAAAAATACATGTCTGCATAAGAAATTTTTATGTTTCACATGTGAAATCTTTATGAACTACAGATAATTATCAAATGTTTTTTTATTACAAAAAGTATATTTTATCTGTTCTTTTTACTAATGGAGGCTGTACACATTCATTAGATTTGACCGATCTTGTAACCACTGCTGAACTTATCAGCACAAAAGTTAGTCATGAGAAGAAGAGACAGTGCCATTATATTTGAAAATAGCTGAGAAAACATTTTTTTTGACATTCTGAACTTATGATTGATTATTCACATATCTTGCATAGAGTTTATATAAGGGGTTGTTTTCAAAAATCAAAGGAGGTGAATGGGGCATGTAGAAATGATAGGAGGTTTTTCTTTAAATTCTAGCTTTTAAATATTGGTAATTTGAATTTCTAATTCATACAAAACTATAGATTTTGTATTTTAACATCAAACATCTATTTTGAACCAGTGCTGCAATAAATGTATCACATGACACATAATTATCTGTGTAGGTTTGTGCTTAACAACAAATAAACAAAAGAACTTAACTGAAGTTTTGGTGACATTTTAGTTGTTATTCTTTTTCTACAATGTACAATATACACAGAAGATGCAAGTTTGCACATAGGAAAATATTCACAGATTCACTGTTATCTAACAGTGATGGAAATCATTGTAATTCACAAGAATAAGTACTCCCTTGGTATAGATTCCTGTATATGGTGAGGGTACCTCCCAGTGAAGGGTCTAGTCCGAACACACCTCTTTGGCCCCTAATTCCTGTAGACGAGTGACCTTTGGGTTGCCCCCATTGGGTCAGTCAGCTGGTCCACTTGGGCTAGGGTCAACCAAATATCAGTAGTGGATGTTCTCAGCAAATGTTGTGGACATTGTATCTGATGCTGGGGTTTGGGTATAGTGCTCACAAAACCCTGGCATTGCTGCAGTGCCCTTATTTGGCATTGTAGTGCATCTTCTCGTAGGGCTCCATAGGGGGTGGGGTCAGTGGGCACCGAAATATTCCTTTTTTATCATGGATCCTCCAAATAAAAACTTAAATAAAATAGTGAAAAACAGTCCATAGGTAAACAACCACGTCTTGAAGAATCTGAGCAGCAATCTCCAACATCTGTAACACCCGTTGTACCTCTTTCTTATACTACATTCTATTTCATACAAACATTTAGGGCAAATGTTTCTCTTTTTCTTTAGAAGAGACAAGAGGGATTTGCTGGCTCTCCAAATTCAGTAAAGACGCTTCGCTCTGGTGACATATTGGTGGGAACATCCAGATCTCAACAAAGTAAACTCCTCTTACATTCAGGCTTTATGTCTACAACTTTCACATCTAATAAGTCATTGAATATAAGGTTTATTGAGCAGCAGCTACAGACTGTCGTTTACTGAAATGGACCACAGCAAATGGCTTTAATTTCTCTCTCTCCAAAACCGTTTACATATACTTTTGCCACCAATGGGAGCTATTCACCCTGAGATCCTGAACTCTGTATCAGTGAAGTTGTGCTACCTGTGGTACTTGAAACAAAATTCTTGGAGCTTATCTTTGAGTGTAAGCTAACCTTTATACCACATGTCATGTAGCTGCGGATCAAATGTACAAGAGCACTGAACATTCTCTTTGTTTTCTCTTCCATCGCTTCGGGATGGGATAGATGTTCTCTGCTTAAGATATATCGTGCTCTTATTTGATCAAAACTCGACTATGGATTACTGATTATGGCTCTGCCAGGACCTCAGACCTAAAGATGCTGGATCCTGTTCATCATTAGGAACTTCAGCTCTGCACTTCCCCAGTTCAGAGCTTATACAGAGTGTCTCATGAACCTACTCTACACCTCTGCTGTTTGCAACTATCTTTACTGCATGCTTTGAAACTTTATTCCTTACCAAAGCATCCCAAATGAGGTTGTGTTTTCCTTCCTCAGTGAGTCATACTTTTTCAGAACAGGCTATCTGCCATTACTCCTTTTGGTCTTTGTATCCAGTCAATGTTGAATGAATTGGGTCTGTCATTGGATAACATTGCTGCATTCTTTCATCAGCCCTTCCCACCATGGCTTATTACAGTCTACAAATGTGACCTATCTTTAAGTCATGTGAGAAAAGCAGATACTCCCAGTTGGAAATAATGTGTGTTATTTGCTGAACATCTTTTAAACCATCCTTCTATTCCTGTTTATACAGATGGTTCTAAATCAGGTGACTCTGTGTGCTCTGCCATGGTTTGTTGTAGTTTGGTTAATACATGCAGAATCCCCTTTATAGTTTGTGTTCACTGCTGAACTGTATGCCATTTTTCTTGCCCTAGATCACATAGAAGCTGGGCAGAACTCAAATTGCACTATCTTTTCTGACTTGCTTAGTTCTATACTGGCCCAAGAATTGCTGCACATTAATTCTCACTGATATTCAAAACCAACTGTCTTATTTCTCTTTAACATCTACTTCTATCTGGTTTTTCTGGATATGGGCCATGTTGGTATTCACAGGAACAAGCTTGCTGACACCACAGCTAAATCTGTTTACTCTGTGCCTGTTCCATCGTGGATTCAAGACTCGGCTCAGTGCCAGTTGGCAGTCGACTTGGAATGAGTAACATGAAAAACAGCTTTTCCAAATAACACTCTCTGGACTTTGGCTGTCTTGCTACTGTAAGGAAAGGAAAGAGGAAGTTGTTCTAACTAGACTATGCATTGGTCACAGTTTTTTAACTCATTTTCTTTTACGCAGTTGTGTTGTCTGTGTAACACTCGGGTCACAATAAGCTGCAATTTTTGTCTTTTCATTGTTATGACTCTCAACAGCGGCATCATTTTAAACATGTTCTGTCTCATGGTTTATCCATAATGTTAGATAGTGTTATTGGCAACAGTGACATTGTTCACCTTGGAAGTGTTTTTAGTTTTTTAAAGGCTATTAATCTTTTTAATGTTATTTAAATTTTTAATTTATACATTAGACCTTTTTTAATGTGATTCCCTTTAAATAATCAAAGTAGATCTAGTTCATTTTGAAATTTGAAAATGGCCATAATGTCAAAACCTCGAAACAAGGACTGGAAAGGCCAACTTCAGGTTACTAATGTTGTTAATCATCCTGGCGAGTTTAATTAAAATTTTGCTATGAGTCTTTTAAACTTTTTATGACTTTCTGAAAATGGCCATAATGTCAAATAACTTGGAACTAGGACTGCAAAGGCCAACTTCAGGTGACTAACAGTGATTTTTGAACTTACTTGTTAGTCTTTCTAGGGAGTTGTGACAATTACAATCATGCTACAGAATGTCCTTTACAACTTATATTACTGTAGTTTTCTCTTACCACTGTAGACTAGATGTAAAAAATTGGTTTTAATGTTATTTATGGATTTTTTTTAACTTTGTTTTGTTTTACCTTAATTTCCTTTTATGAATTTAACTAATTTTACCAGATGTTTGGCACAGATAGCGTAGTTGCTTTTTGCCTTAAAACATCAACCAACCAACCAAGAATAATTACCTCATTAGTTCATGAAGTAAAGTGAGTTCTTTCAAACGATCAATACTCATTCTGTTTGTT
This sequence comes from Carcinoscorpius rotundicauda, assembly GCA_011833715.1. NCBI lineage: Eukaryota > Metazoa > Arthropoda > Merostomata > Xiphosura > Limulidae > Carcinoscorpius > Carcinoscorpius rotundicauda. The sequence goes on from CM022400.1 coordinate 22,574,641, forward strand.
TTTACATTTGTAATTATGCATATTTGTGTTACTTGGATTTGATATTTGGGTTGAACATTATCTAGTAGTTAATGTACAAAAATTGTTGACCTGTGGTTTAAGTTCTGTTACCACAAGTAAAAACAGTTGTATTTTATATTTTGGGGCCATAGATGCATAAAACAGCAATGATCAAACCCCTTTATTAAATATGATAACAATAGCTCAACATTTTATCATGGGAAGTGATTAATTAGCTGCTTTCACTCTATTCTGCTACTTCCAAAATAGGGCAGCTTGCACAGACAGTCCTTGTGTAACTTCATGCAAAATTTGATAAAACAAGCAAATAGTTCCATTGATACTTAAGCTACCACTCAGACAGTCATAGTGAAGTACAATATGAGCTAACTACATGGTTAAGAACATAAAAGAGAAAGATTTTCGGTAATACATAATTCTTATTGATCTGTATGATACCATATTAGTTTATGTGGTTATTACATCTTTGTCTACCTTTTTGTTTTTAAAATGTGTTGTGTTATCATATAGAGTATGTACAAATAGTTACACATATTTTGAAACACAGTGAGTTTTCAGATGAAGGAAGACAAAGATATTGTAAAATGCATGTTAGGATAAATATGTTTGAAATTTATTTCACCCTGTCATTTTTTGTCCTAAACAAGACTGTAGGATTTTATCAGCTGATGGTACCCAAATGGTCATTGTTCAGAAAAACAACATGGACTTTTTTGAGTATGCACACAATCTAAGAATCTGTTACTCTCTTGTTTGAAGCAAGTTCTGATAAGTCCATCATGCTTAGACAAAATGAAATGGTATTGATGGATAAGAAATGTGAAGATTCAAACAGTGGGTGTGTTCAGAAAAAGTCCAACATAAGTGAAAACACTAACCTCGCTGACTTAACCCTTGCAACATTGCAAGGAAAATTCTAGATAAAGAGCTTTTGTTATACTTGACATACTATATGTCTGGGTGTTTTAAAATTTTAAATATGCACCTGTATTTTAGGTACAACATTAGATAGTAGTAGAATTATAATAAATACCAAATTTCTTGATTGGGCACGTTATAATGGAAAGTTCCTGAATTGTGTGGTCATGTCTTATAAGACAACATTACATTTATGTGGAACAGTTATACCTGTTTACTGTGAAATATGAGAACCCATACACTACTTAGGAATACATATAAAACTTTAGAAAAATGTTTGATTGCTCTTTCAATACAAAAGATCTATGTTTACTAGCTCCAAATTGTATATTAAAATCAGTATTAGATGGAGGTAATGAAACAAGTTTAATTTTTTATACTTGTTTGAATTTATTGTGTAGTAATTTCTGTTTTCAATATTCCAGTCTTTGTAATTAATACTTAGAATTTTTTATCATGTTAATTTTCTAAATATTTATTTTCTAGACAAGTACTGCACAACCATTTACAGAAGTTCGTTTATCAGTAACACCAGGAATAACAGTAAGAAACTTAACTTGGAATCCATCAGTTGTTGAAATGTTTGCAGTGTGTCTTAGTGATGGAAGTTTGGGAATTTATGAACTTTCAGATATGATGCTGAAGATAAATGCTGTTTTACCTGCAGAGACAAATGTCACAGCTGGTAATAGTATAATATTTTAACATAAGAATAGATGAAGTTATAGATTTTATTTATAAAATTTTGGATAACTGAAGTAAATTGTTTTTTTTTTAATTTTCTTATTAGAAATTGTAACAAAGTTTTTCCTTACTGTCTTTTTAACTGGTAAGTTAATCCTTTCTGTTGGACGCCTATTTGATGTAATACCTTGTAATAAATTGTTGACAGTATCCTTTTAAGGTACATTTAATGGTCAACAGATTGATGTTTATTTCAGAGATTATCATAATGCTGATTATTTATTTTACTTAATTTTTGTGTGTGGTTTATATGGTTTAGCTAGGAGATATCTTGCTTTATTGATCTTTTGACATTTTTTGAAGAAGTTACTATTCATTTACATGTGGCATTAAATGAATATGATGTTTGGCGTATATGAATTTTTAGAAAGCATTTTTTTAAGGCTTCTTAAAAATTACCTCTGTAGGTGTGGGAGATAAGTAGACTCATTGGATAGAAAAGTGGTTAGAAGGAAGTAAATGGAGGGCTGTTTTAAATGGAGTTCAGTCAAACAGGATTAATATCATAAATGGGGTATTTCAGGGCTCATTGTTAGGGTCCTTGTTCTTAAATTGTTGATGACATTAAAGTTTTATTGGCTGTGTGGATGTTGCTGCTGCTTTACAAAAGATTTTAGATTACTTGATAAATTGAGCTGAGGACATTAAATTGTTGGAAAGTTTCCAGAGGAGAGCTATTAGGATGATATTTGGAATGGAAATGTTGTAGAAAAACAGGTTAACCCATAGTAACCCATTTTTAAACATGCATTTTGTTGCACCTCCTACCATTTTCCGATGCTAATTGTTTTTACTCTACTATTTAATGGTAGTAATATTTGTACACTAGTCTCTAAACTTGTTTATTTTTAAATTTGTACTTTCAGGTGTAACTTGTAACTCTTGTAGTCATAATTGTGCCCACCCCACCAACTCTCAGTGCTCAACTTGAAAAATAAACATGATTTATTATTATGCATATTACATCTTTAACAGATATGTAAAACTGTATTAAGAAGGAATGTTTTTTAAGGGCCTCATCACAGAAGTGCAAAAATTTAACTTTGTGTTAAAAGAATTTTTGTTATTGCTTGTAGTTTTGTGTATTTGATTGTAATTGCATCTTAAGCTGGATTCAATCTCATGTTTTAATGAGGTGGATATATTAGCTGTTTTTATTGAAAAGTTAGGTTCATTTTTACAGCTTTCACAATGACAAATATTTTTGATAAAATAATACTTATAATTTCATCAATTACAAAATAATTTGGAATTGGTTTGCATTTTTTTTATTAAATAGAAGGTGCATTATAGTAATTCTGTGTAACGGTATGTTGGTTTTTTTTTGGGGGGGGGTTTCAGTCTGTTGGAGTCCTAAAGGAAAACAGTTGGTTGCTGGAAAGAAGGATGGATCCTTAACTCAGTACAAACCAACACTCCAAGAAGCAAAATCTATTGCTGTGCCACCACTCTTTGAAAATCCAGTATCAGGTTTGATTAAACATCTCTAAACATAGTTAATTTAAATTATGAATTTAATAATGATGCAGAAAACTGGTTGGATAGATGATTTAACTAATAAGTGGGACAAAATTACAGTATCAGTATTGAGCTTTATGTTCCATACAAGGTGTTTAAAGTTGAAAAAATACTTTAAATAGAAGATTTTGTATTTAAAACATAACCAACAACATGATTTTTTTTCTCTGAAGACACAAAAGTATGAATTATTAATTATTATTAGACTACCTTTGCACAAATTTGATGCCAACCCTGTATTGTACTGTGTAACCAAATACTGATACAGTTGTGGTTGTCGGTGGTGATAGACTGGATTATTGTGCTTGAACGTTGATCAGAAGATAGTGGTAAAGAGTTGAAGAGGTCTGGTATTTAGTTGCAGTGATGGTTCATGTAGAAGTTTTTCTAAAATAGTTAAAGCTTACGAAGAACAAAAAAATTGTCACTTGTATTTGTTTTCAGTCAAAATTAATCTGAAATAATAAATTAATTTGAAGTTTTAGAAGTAAATGGTTAGAAAATCTAATTGTCATATTTCAATATTGTTCACATTTTTGTTGCAATTTAAATCACCACCAGCAAAAATAAGGGGAAGTACACTGCAAGTTAGGCTACTAGATGGTTTTTTAAAAGAGAGAATGGGAAAAAAAGTTGTACATGCTTACTGTTACCAGAACATAGTCCTAAAATAATGATGATGAATTACATAGAAATATTATATAATGGGACGTTGGTTTTAGTTTTGTGATTCTTGAAAATACTTTTCATGATTTTAAATATACTTTGGTAGACTGGTTAAAAGTATGACATTTTTTTCTGAAAAATGTGGAATATGTATCATTGTCAGGGGTTTTTTACAGTAGGTGACTTGATTGAGATAAATTTGGATAAATGTACAGCTTGCAATCCACTATTTTTAAAATATGTTTAAAATAACTCAAACATATGTACAAAAATTGTTTAGATTATATGATATAGCAGTTGTATCTAAAACTAAATTATTTTTTCTTTTCGTCAAAAGTCCACTTTGGTTGATTTATTTACTTTTATAATCCAATTAATAAGATTAATTATTTTCTTCTAAGCATATCAGTGGATAATTTATTTACGTTGCTCCATGGGTTACAACAGTTGTATCCTGAACTATTAACAGTTATCTTTTTTTGTCAAAAGTCCACACAGATTGGTTCAGTTATCTTGGAACATCCTTTGACCAGACAAATTATTCTCCTTATTTCTGTCAAACTGTGTGAAATTCACTTAAAATACTATCTGTTAAAGTTAATCACTCACATGACATTTAACATTTTCTTTCACAAAAGTTTCTCAACTTCACTTGCACTTGCTTGGTCACATAGATTTATACATTGATCACTGAAGTTTCGAATATTTTTTAAAGTATGCAAATGGTGCTGATTTAACAATATTCATTTAAGGTAATGATAAAAATACAGAAGATTCAATGAATGTTGTATCAACAATGTTAGCAAAGCCTAGATAATAACATAATTGCAAACACAATGTATAACTAGTTGAGTCAGATAACCAAATTTGTCATAACTATTACCATTAAAATAATTACTTTTAACTCTCCTTTTATGAAAAACTAAAGTCATTAAATATTGACTTGCAAAATAAACAATACTGCCTACACTATGCATTCGTATATTAACAGTAAGACCCTTTTCAAGAAAAATGTTTACGTTATATTTTTATGTTATATACAAAGACTGTTTGAAGTTTGTATACCGAGTCTTCTCATATAATCTATACTAACATTTGCAGTTTGTCTCTTCTCAAAGGGGTTTACGATGAGGCTTCACCTTGACATGGTTCTTTGTCTTCATTTTGATCTCATGTTTCCTGAGGTCTGTCTGTCTTGATTTAAATGTATTTACAGTAGGTTTTGTTCCCCTTTCTTCTTCTTATCAGTCACTTTGATGCTTATTTTGACATCCAGTCTCCACCCAGTGGTCTTAGGCCAAGTAGGTCTTCATCTTCTATAACAAAATCACTGTCTTCAGATTCTCCTTCTTTGGCAGCCACACTTGCCATGTCTATCTGTACCTCAGTAGCTGCAGTTGAAGTTTTTTTTTCAACAGATTGATATGGTAGACTTTTATTTTCCCATCAACTTTTACTTTATAATACATTCTATTGATAGCTTCCTGTACTTCAACAGGTCCTTTCCAGTTCAGGCTGAGTTTGTTGTTGGCTGTGAGTAACAGAAGTGGGACCTTGTTATTGTAGAAGTGTTTCTAACTGTCTTTGAGATTAGCTTCTCCAGTAGAACTGAATTGATATGTATGGCTCAATATTCCTTTCTAGTTCTCCATTTTGTAAGTCTCTGTTAATTGTTTGTCTTTTGTTTCAGTTTTTTTCAGGTACTATTCCAAAATGTTTGCAGAGAAAAGTCTTTTACATTTTTTTCAGCTCCTGTGAACTTGTATTTAGAATGTCGTTTTTTAATGCTTGCAAGGATTTGATGTCTTACTTTACATTTTTCCCTAGAGATATTGTAGTGACTGCTAAATTCATTTTCTTTCTTTATTCTCCAAATTATTACTACTGGTATACTTCCAGTCACTAAGTCCTACGCTGGTTCTTTGATATGTAACTGTATTTGTCATGACTATTGCCTTTAAAATAATTACTCTCAACTCTCTTGTTATAAAAGACTAAATAATCATTAAGTATTAATTCACAAAATAAATATTAATGCCTACACTAAATAGTTATCCATATCCAACAGTCATTAATATTATCTAATCAACTCAAGGCTACATCATATGAACTGTGTAGGCCGAGTGCTGAAACAAAGCTTGAATATAAATATGCTTATTTCACACTTTCTAATTTTAATGTGCAAGTTTCATGAAGGTAAACTCAACATCTTGTAGATAAAAACAATTGTAAATTTTGTTAAGTGTTTAAAATTTATGATGAAAAATATGCATAGTCTCTCAAAGTAATGTTGGCGACTTAAGACTTTTTACTGTGCCCAAAAACAGTGAGTTTTTCTTCTACATTATCTTTTGTTAAGTTACATTTGCATAGCATCATTGGAACTTAAATCATTTTTATGGCCCCACTAGATTGTGAATGTCAACATGTAAAATATTCTTTGTTTTGTTCTTTGGATCTGTTTCTCAGTGTTAGCAATATTTTGTTTGTAGATTGTGTTATACTGTAGAAATACAAAAACTATTTTTACTTTTAATGTTGTTTTATTTGCTTCACAGTACTGGAGATCAGTTGGCTAATACCTACTGTATTTGCTGTCAGCTTCATACCTGTTGGTAATACAGAAGACAAGACTTCTTCTTTGGTCATTATATCAATTCCTGTAAGTACTAAGCTTTAGTCATAGATGTTAACTGTGTTTCCATTTTGTGTCTTTGAGGTTGAAGTTTTAAGGTCTTATCACTTACTAATGATTTACAATGCTAAAATCAGGGATTAAATTCCTTTCACTGGACATGGCAGATAGTGGCTTTGCTATAAGAAAACATACACTAAGGTTAATTGGCTGTATCTTTAGGAATAAAATAGTGGTTATATCATTCCAAAAGCTTCACATCAGTTTTTTTGTATAATTCACACTAGAAATGCCCTATTTTTGCAATAGCTGCTTTATGAACTTGTACCAATTTCCATTTAAGAATACTGTGTTCTTGAAGTCTTGAATCTTCTTATCCAGTATTTGTCTCATCTGCTGTTTTTTCTTCCTAAGTAGTAATATTTTTATCCTTTTGTTTTTTAACTATTATCATCTGGGTTGCTGAATGTTTGGTATACTTACCATATTATTTTAAGTCTTTTGCTTTGTGCATGTATGTCCAAGTAAGTAGAGTTCCTGACACCAAATTGACCTTTTATAGTTTCTGCACTATAACTTTTAATACTATTTATGTGTTTTCACAAAAGTTTTTTTTAATTTTCAGCAATCAGAAAAGACTTATTTGTTGACAAAGAAATTGGAATTTTTTTTCAAGGAAGTACTTTTACGAAGCATTTATTCTCCAAAATATGGAGTCAACAAACTTTTCGCTGCTCTTATTCAGGGTTTTGGATATGATTTGTTACATTTCACCCTACACTGGGCTTGTTTTATTGATTTATTTAACTTAACATTTTTTTGTTGTGACAACCATACATGCTTTTTTTGACACATCTCATCTCTTACTGTTGTCAAGTCCTCTGTTTAGTGATTGGGATTCTCTGTAAAAGATTCTCGTATTTTAGTCTATTATTCTCTTTCACATTATAGAGGCCCAGCATGGCCAAGCTCATAAGGCGCAATACTCATAATTCGTGGGTTCGTACCCGCGTCGTGCCAAACATGCTTGCCCTCCCAGCCGTGGGGGTGTTATAATGTGACAGTCAATCCCACTTTTCGTTGGTAAAAGAGTAGCCCAAGAGTTGGCGGTGGGTGGTGATGACTTGCTGCCTTCCCTCTAGTCTTACACTGCTAAATTAGGGACGGCTAGCACAGATAGCCCTCGAGTAGCTTTGTGCAAAATTCCAAAACAAACAAACACATTATAGATTAATCAACAAAATGTTTCTGCCATGACTTTCCACCCTTCAGTAACATATTTATTTTTCTTTCTCACTTCTATATTAGGAACATTCATGTATATCAAGCCTGTGAAATTGAAAAAAATATTTACAAAACTAGTAATTGTAAACTATCTGTCAATAGATATTGTTGAAATAGGCATACAAATGATTTGTAGCATCAGGACTTTCAAGAAATTTGGGGTCAGTAAAATTTCTCCTTGTAGGAAATTGGTCTAATGTGAAAGTAAATCATATATAAAACTACATTTTGATGTCACCTGTATATTAAAGCAAAGTGATTTTATGGAGAAATTTATTAGTGCTGTTTTGTGACAAGAAAAGGCCATTTGTTTAGCACTTGTTTTGAAAACTTAGTCATTGCATTATATATTTTGAAGTATTTTTTTCAAGCTAATGTATTAAATGTTATATGATAACCATCCATTGAAATTTGCTTCATTTCTTGATACTAGCAGTATTTTTATTATGCTTTAATAATAATTTTCACATCATTTCATGTTATTTGTATAATTGCAGAAGTAAATAAGCTTCCACAAATGTTTCATATCTTTTTTTTTAATTTTTAATTTTCTCTCTATATTATTTATTAACTGAGTAACTTGTAATATTTTAGAAAGGATCCCAGCCTAACTATATAAACTTTGGAGATGTATGTCTAGAGGGTGGTGATCAACAAGCACCATGCTATTGGATGTTTCATCAGCCAGATTGGTTTGTAGAGATTTACACTTTAAGTTAACAATATATATTGAGAATACAATAATGAAAATCTAAAACTATAGTGAAATCCATCACCAGGACAACCTTTTTCTTATTTTCAGTTTATACATGTATCTAACCTAAACTTGTTGACAGTTAATTACTTGAAATAGATATGAATAATGTGGTCAGAGTTTCAAGTCATGAAAACAGAATTCTCAGATTTTTTTGGATCTTAAAACTTGAACCACCCTTTTTTAAGGGAAAATTATAAACAATTAATTATGCTTACAATAAATTTTGCAGTAGTCACTTTAATTAATCAAACTTGCATTGTGGATGCAAAAAAACTCATTTGGACAGAAAAAAAACTTTTCATTTGCAAGACAAATTAATAATATTATACATACCTTAACCCTTTCCAGATTGGAAGGGTGATACTGTAGAACACAGTAAAGATTTGATAATTTGTTCAAAGTAAGGGCCTCGTGTCAAATATTAAAACTATAGTCATGTGATTGAAATCTTCACTGCTGCTTTTATTATGCCCAGTAACTTCATTTGAAATGTTTGATCTTAGATGTGTTTAAACAACATGGAATAATTGAGGGTATTTTTTACTGTGTTAATCACATTATAACACATGAAATAGTAGTATAATTCTACCTATTACAGCCTGCCTTGTACCAAACTTTAGAGAAAGCAGCAAGGGGTATTCTTGGTTGTTCTGAGCTATGTGATAATTATCCTACTCAGAAAAATTATGTGTGTTGATTCATGTTTGAGAGTGGGTCAAAGTACTGAATACATGTATGTATAGAAGACCAGAGTATTTGACGCCCCCCCCCAGTGGCACCATGGTATGTCTGCGGACCTACACACTAAAAACCAGGTTTCAGTACCTGTGGTGGGCAGAGCACAGATAGCCCATTGTGTATCTTTGTGCTTAATTCAAAACAAACAAACAAGTATTTGTCTATTTGTCAATGTTCTTCAAAACTAGGTTCATGGATGAATTGTTAACTATTTTAAGGCTTGTTTGACAATGTTTCTAAATTGAAAATGGAGATAAAAAAGATAATGTGATGAATAAAGTGTTTCTGTGGAAACGGGTAATTTTCTGCTTGAAAACTCTAATCCTTGGATTGATAAAGAGGAATGTGATATTAAACATTCATATGAAAATTTAGAATCATTGGTAATTTTTTTGTGAGTAGATGATATTAAATTACTATACAAAATTAAAATTACTTGCATTGGAGTAGAATATTAGAATTTTTAGAGTTCAGATGGAAGTTGGTTTTAAAGCATTATTTCATTTTCCATCTTTAAGCATATTATTCCACACACATACAAAATATTTGTTTCCACTAACAGTAATATTACTTAAAATTTAAAATACTGTTCTGATTAATCATATTTCACCTACCCATCTTTGTATGTAATGACAGACACTGTTTCTCTGCATTTAGTGCTTATCTTGAATAATGCCTTTTACAGGGGCATTCTTATATGTGCTTCTAGCAAGGCAGTCGAAACAGCTGTTTTAGGTTGCAAGCCAGACAACAAGGTAATATAAAATGATCTTATTATGCTATACAGTTTCTTGGCTTAGAAGAGTATTGTTATGCTCTATTCTTTAATGCTAACAGTTAAAGTTTGTCATATTAATTGTGTTTAAAGTATTTAATTCAAGATATTTTAAAAGATTTTTTGTTTTCATTTTGAACAGCTCCTCATTTTTAGTTTAAATCTTCTTAAGACAAAGTTAATGCTGTAAAATTCTTTACAGTGTAAGGGGCATATTTTAATTGCCTAAATAATTTTCAAGGTAATCTTGCACGAACAAAAATTAAGATATAAATGTTGTTTTGCAAATTGTTTTGTTGGTGTTGTTGGATTAATTACACTATATAACACAAACTTTGTTCCTGGATGGTTTGTGTCATTTCTTAATTGCTTATGTTGTAAAAGTACAGAAAATGGCTATTTCTTCAAACTTTGCTTTTGTGACCTGGGTAGTGAAATTTAGAAATTAACTTATTTTCTATGTAAAAACTGGCAAATTTGGACATTTTCATTTACATAAGGTCCGAATAAAACAACATATGAATCAAGATTTACATGTATTTATACTAAAGTTATACAAGGATGTTTAGAAATGAGTAGTCTTTCCAGATTTGCGACTGTACTGTAAATCGCTTTCATATATCAGCCCCCAAATATAAGTCTATCGTCATGTTTTTGTCATACGATCCCAGGTCACAGAAGCAAAGTTTGAAGAGAAAGATAGGTCTCTTTTTATTTACTTTAAGTATAAGCAATTGGGGAATAACACTATCTGCCCAGGAACAAGAAAAAGTAGAAATTTTGTTACATGGTGTTAAACATGCAGCTTGTTTTAAAACTATTGTAGCAAAACTGTTTTATTTTTCATACCTAATTTTTCAAATTTGAAAAGAAACTACATGCTTTCATTATTTCTAAAGAAAAATAAGGTAACTGAAGCGTGTTTTGTACATGTCATTTCTTTAATTTCTTCATCTTTTCAGGCTGTCTGGGAACAATGGGTTCTGGATGGTAGTGGACGTGCAGAGCTTCCCCTGGTGAAAAATAATGAAACTTACCCATTAGGTCTAACAGTAATAACATGTGCCCAAAGACAGATCACAGTCAGTAAGTATTAAGGTATTCATCAGGTATGGAATAATAATATTTTTGAAATTACTTCATGTACTTGGTGAGCATTAAGTTTCCTTTAGGGTTTTTAATGACAACATGGTAAAAGTGTACAATTTTTTAAATTACCCATCAGGTTTCATAATGACAGCACTTGTGAAGTGAAAGATGTAATGTGTTTATCATTAGATCTTGAATTTATAGTATTTCTTTATAGGTTATCATCAGAGTTCTTTAGGTTTTATTGTAATGATCTGTATGCCGCTATACATTGTTGTTAACAAGTTTTAGTGTGTCCTTGAAGACTAATGGTAAACATTTCTGTAAAAGTGCACTTTATAAATAGTAAACTTTATTCTCTTAACTAGATTGTAGCTAGTAAGATTAATATGTTCTTTAATTCTGATAAATGATAACTAGGTTAATGCTGATAGTATGTTTCTGAAGAATAATACTGATGTCTTTATAAATGTAGACATGCTATGTGACACACACACACACACACACAAAGTTATGTAAAAACTTAAATGGCTTACATCGACAAATTTTTTATATGTCTCTTAGTGGATTTAGCTGTATATGTTTAAGTATCTGTATGTATGTGCTGGGCTTTAACAAAAGATGATTGTGGAATAATAAGCAAAAATTGATTTAAAAATACAAGGAAAGAATTAAAAGGAGAAATGTATGATGATATTTCAGATGAATAATAAAAGATATTTTTGTCCAAAGAGCTGGGTATATTCTGTGATCTTTTTGACCAGAAGTTTGTAAGGTTCAAAGACTGATGTTGCACAAAGCTGTTCAAAACACTTCACATCTTTAGCCAATGGGACATTACAACTGTTATAGCCACTGCCATTATTTAATTAAGAATAACAGCATGATGAAAAATAGATGCAATTTATTGGTTTGTTTCCCTTTGCTCAGTGATCCAAATTAAGAATAGCTATTTATGAACTTTTGTGACCATTTAGCCAATATGTTGTATCAGGTGCTATTGAAGTTGAAAGTATTAATGCCTTATTGACAAAAGTATTCACCATATTTCTCTTTATTTTAAAGTAATTTTAATCACTTTTCTATCTCTCTTCTTCTTTAAAGTAAAACTTGTTTTTAAACTTTTGATATAAACTTGTAGGATACAAGTAAAAATGATTAATAATTTTTTAAAACAAAATTCTTAACTTACTAGGTGATACTGAATCCTATCCTCCAATGCCAATTCTGTTTCTTCTGTCCACAAATGGACTATTATGTCCATTTCACATGCTGAATACAGCAAATGGTGCTACTAACCAAGTTAACCCTCCTGAAATACTACTGAAGGAAGGTGAACGAAAATCTAAAGGTTAGATGAAATTATTTATACCAACAAGCTATCCTTATATTTATCTTTAGAGACTGATTTTTTGTTTATGTGTATTTCATTTTGTTGTTCAGTTTTTGCTAAGAGAAATGCAATTAATTTTTGATGAATAAAACATTATGATTAACTGATGTTGTTGTTTTCTATTTATAATTAAGTTATTTTGTGCTACTTAAATTATGTAAGAACACAACTGTATTTTGTTTGTACTGTTCAGTTTAGTAGTATAAAATTTAAAACAGTAAATTTAATAAGTTGCAAAATTTATAACGTATTTTTATTTTTCAAAAGGTTTTTCAATTATTAAAAATATTTTATGGAACATTTATTTAGTTGAAATGTGTGAATATTATAGTTTCTCTTTCTCTCTTTGTTTTATATATATACAGAGAGAGAGAGAAAGAGAGAGAGTCCAAAGAACAAAGCATTTGCTTTTAGCTTAAGAATATGCAGAAGGATTGTTTTGATATCTTTATAAGAGATTAGTTGGTGATGTAAAACTGTATGTTGACCACAGAAGCAATATTAAAAAAGAACAATAATATTGTAATAGTCTAATACAATAATAATAATAAAGTTTTATTGTAGTGTCTGAAGTCCCCTGGAATGTTGGTTCAACATGGCCAGGTGGGTTTAGACGTTCGACTTGCAATCCGAGTGCCCATTGTGCCAAACATGCTCCCCCTTTCAGCCACTGGGGCATCACAATGTGACGGTCAATCCCACTATTCATTGGTAAAAGAGTAGCCCAAGAGTTGGCAGTGGATAGTGACAACTAGCTGCTTTCCCTCTAGTCTTACACTGCAAAATTAGGGACAACTAATACAGATAGTCCTCATGTAGCTTTGCATGAAATTCAAAATAAATGAAACCCCTGGAATGTTAGCAGTGAGTTTGTGGGCTATAATATTAAATCTTAGATTTGAGTCCCTGTGGTGGATAATGCAGATAGTGTGCATTGCGTAGTTTTGCATTAAACGAACATGTTCTGGAAAAGTAAAATCTCCTACATTCATTGTTTGCTGTATTTTAAACTTTTTTTCATTGCATAAAAAAATGCCACTTTTTGCTATAATGTAAAAATACATGTATTTCTTTTGTCTGAAGCTAAATCTCTTGTGCATAAAAGATGAAAAAAAGTGTATACTTTTTCACAAATTTTAGTGTATTCTTAATTTTTCTCATTGTCAGTTTGAAAAGTCAAGTAATGAGGAAACTAACATGGTTTCATCCATAATTACTACTCTCAGACAAAGTAATAATTTTAAACTGTGTATTTTGTGGATCTATAGACATCTGTAAAGTTTATTTAATGAAGCCATTAAATTTATGATAACTGAAACAGTTTAGGAGTTGGTAAAAATGTTACATTTATTTTTAAAGGTAGAAGCTTTTATTTTGTTTTTTAAGATGTGTCTTATACACACAGTTCTGTTGTTGCTTTTTTGGTTCAGAAACTTACTTTATAAGGTGTGATCATTGTCTATATAGATCTTTTTTTGTATTTTCATTCATAGTTGTTTGTTTTCTACATTGGAACTAGACAAGTTTTTTTTTATTTTTTACAAGTACAATGATAGTCACTACATATTTTAATATCAAAGGGTAAAGTCTAGAAGTAGGGAGGGCAAATGAAGTCTTTTAGCTCTATTAGTCAACAATTTACTGGGATTGTTGAAAAATAAATAATGTAAATGTATCTCTCAAAGTAGAGCTGGGCAGTTAATTGTATTTGTTAAACAATCAGTTGATGAGCCCCACTAATTTGATTAGTATAGCTTTCTTCAAATCATGGTATATACAAGCAAAAATAAAAGTTAGTAGCACATAATTTCAGTTGTTTGTCTTCCTAGAGCTCTAGTCAGTTGTTCAATAACAAAGAAAGAGTGAGCAAGTTTGTTTCCAATATTTTGATTGCTTGTATAGTTGAAATAATAAAAAATAATGATAATTATAAACTCTAATTTCAGCAAGTTTGTTATATCTGTAACAACATTTCCCTCCTCTCACAACTCATTAACTATTCCTGTTCGTTGTTGCCACCTATATGCAAACGTTTTATTTATCCATGCCACAAGCCTTTTGCCCCATGTACTGGAATCAAATGATTCCAGTATGTCTGTCATGTAAGTCATCTTGCATCACCTCTCCACCAATAGGAGCATAGTATGCTTGTGATGCATGTGGCTCCATTTATGTGTCTTTACTGAACTGTCATTTCTTGTTTGGCAGTGCTTATACCCTGACAGTTTTTTGTCATTCTGTCTTTACTGTGTCATGCTCATATTTAGTGTACTTATAATTACCACATTTTATAGAGTTTGAAATTTTTCTCAAATTATTTTCGTCACATTCTGAAGCTAATGTTACCAATTTGGGGTCATGCCTAGAAGTAGTTCAATCTTGCAGGTTGTAGGTGCCCTATCATGGGCTTTTATTGGTGTTTATACTCTGAGAGATTGAATGTTAAAAGGCTAACCTCTATCTTTGGTTCTCATCCATAATTTCTTGTATGAATGCTGACCCTGTTCAGGCAGATGAAGTACTTGATAGCCATTATCCACCACCGGATTTCAGGTGTTTGATTGTTCATTTCCATTATGTATTTCTCAATATGGAGTTTTTCCCACATTTATAATGGCTTTCATTCACATTACCCCACAGACAGTGTCTGCCTTATTTTGTAGGGAGTTTGATCATCTGATGTCTGGATTTTCATTGGACTTTGCCTCGTACTTTGTGATCCACCATTTGCCATACAGTCCACCAACTTTGGAATGATAGGACATTTTATAATTATTTGTTAATATTATCATCTGTAATTATTTAAATTTTGTAACATACACTTACATATACTGTTGTATCTACTTTTACTGTTGTTTATTTTTTCAATCTATCAGCTGAACCTATTTTCCAGCATCCTAAAATTGTCATTTCTTCTTGACCTTACCATAGAATACTTTCATGCTTTTACTGCAGTATCTTCTAGGCCTCCTTTACACATTTTCACTTTTCACATGTTTTGCAGAATATTATATTCATGTCTTCTGTGCTTTTTTGTCTTTCTTAAGTTTGAGTACTTATACAAGCCTAACTTTTTACTGGCTTTCAAATTTTTCTTAGTTTAACTTCAGACAGATATCTTGTGGCATTTTTTATTCTTTTGTCTGTTTACATTTTGGGTTTGTTGAGAGATATCTCCTCTTCCTTTCTTCCATTTTGGGGTTTCTACCATCTTCAGTTCATTCCCTCCTCTTGTGGCTTCTTTGCTTTTGGGTTGGGATTGGTGCAGTACTGCTGTTTGTTATTTTTTGTATTATCAATAGAAGTTTGTTTCCTTTCTTCTCTTGTCCCTTTTTTGTGGGCATTGCTCTTGTAGGTGGCACCTGTTTTGCACTTTCTCTCTTTTCACATATTAAATATGTTCTTTTTGGCCCCCATGCATGATGTTTGTATATTTGCATGTCATATTTAGGTGCTCTCACTCAAATTGCATTTTATTATTCTCGTTCTGACATGTTATATTTGCCAAAGTAGTCTCTTGTTTTCTGGTGCCTTTGCTTTCCATGGGAGAGTCCTCACATAAGCTCCTTTACATCTTTTAACCTCCCATTATTATCTAGGACCTCCTCCTCCAGCTAAGGCTGTATATGCCTTTGACCAGGATTGGTCTCGTAGGTACTTGTATGTTCATCCACCCCTACCATCCTGTTCCTTCCATTGGTGAGTTCTCTCATCTCTGCCATTCTGTGTTAGCGCCTTCTGATTACTTCTTGATGAGCAGTTCATCTGTGGGTTCCATGACTCTTTCAGCTCCAATTATTACTTCCACTGCCTTTTCCTTTGTCTGCCCTTTTTCCTCCACTTTTTGCCAGTACTCCACCTGAACAGCCACATTATTTATCTTCACACTTTGCTCTTATTTAGTCTTTGACAGGGAGATTGGATTTGTAGCTTTCTTTTGACTTTCTTCAGTGGGTGTTTTATTGATCAATATATAAAGTGTTCTGCAGTTAATCTGTAATTCAGGTTTACTTGCAGATCAAACCCCTGTATTGTAGGTAGCAGAGTTTCTTGACTGTTTTTTTCAGTCATGGGTTTTTAGTCATCTTGATCTCTGGTCACTGGGCAGCCTTGTCCTAAACTTTCATTTTTTCCTTAAACTGCAGAGTTTTTACATCACCTCTCCTTACTGTGATCATACTTTCCTTCCGGATTCATCATCCTCTGTGACTACCTACCATTTTGCCTGGAATATTCATGTGATGTTCTATTTTCTTCTCACTTTACCTTCATTTGCATCATATTCATTGTTTTCTACATTTCACCTTCCCTTCCCACATTTGTGTTTCACAAATGGGATTGTTCCAGTTTTATCCTTGACTGTTTCTCATTCTCTTTTCTTGCTGGAATGTTATCGCCATTAGGAAGGTCCTGGCCTGTTTTATGGTTAGGACAGTTGACTGCATACAACAGACATCCTTTCAATACTGGATGTCAAATTCGTGGATCAATAGCTCAGAGCTAATCCTTGTCATACCCAGAAATTAGAGTGGTTCTTAACTCCCTAGTTCTTAGATTTGAGGTAAAGATGGTATGATCTGTATCCTACTCTCATGAGGATGTTGGTATCTCGCAATTAGGATTTTAGACGTATATTGGACTTACCGAGTATAGTTCACAGTACCCTAGCCATTCTACATCAAGGGGTGTATCCTTGTTTATCAAATGTTCTCATTATGGGATTGAGTTGCAATATTATTATCTGGTTTGGATCACTTTCCTGCCACATTCTGTTCCATTTAGATGTGCTTTTTTAATTATTTGCTCTGATGCTTTACACATTTTACACACATACCTGACTCAGAAGTGGTTCAGTTATCCTGTTTGGGTCTGACTCTCTCATCTGTGTAGATATCATTTGGGTGCTTTCATCTGTTCTTTCCTTGCACCAGTTCTGCCTCCTAATCAATGTGGTTTCTTGCTAATCTTGTGAGCAAAAGTAATTACTATATTGGAACATTTCCTATTCTTAAAATGTATTTCCTATAAGCATTTTCCTCTTCTCACATGTCTGGTGCTTCCTTTTTCTGCCAAATGTTAAATTAATAGTTGAGTTGAGGCCATAGAAGGATCACATATGTCACACGAGTGTGCTCCTGTTGATGGGGAGGTGACGTATATGATAATTTATAATATGAGAAACATGTTGGAGTCACATGATTTTGGTAGGGGAGAACAGACGTCTTGTGGCAAGTGTAAATAAAAAGTTCTCACGTAGGAGGCAGCAAGGAACAAGAATAGCTGATCTTGGGAGCAGAAAGAAGTATTTATTGGAAATACATTTCCAGTATCGGAAATATTATAACTTTCATGACAATCATAACTTTTATTGATTTTTGGAATAATCAAGAACTAATAATTGGAAAGATTAATTTTGATTACTTGGCTAGCTTCATGGAAATTTACATAAATGATAATTTTTATTAATAATTTCTTGGAGTGATAAAAAAACAGTAATGTTTGGAAAACCTAATTTCAGTTAATTGATTTAATCATAGATTTGTTTAATTGATTATTTTACATGACACTACTCAAGGACTTACTGCTCATTGATAACGATTATATCAGTTAACATAACTCTAAGGACAAGTTGTCATTTTGACTGATTTTATGGATCAGTGGATATGAAAAATACATTATTTGTAATCTTTAGTTACTGGATCAGTGGATATGAAAAATACATTATTAGTAATCTTTAGTTACTGGATCAGTGGATATGAAAAATACATTATTAGTAATCTTTAGTTACTGTGTACCCACTTATGATGTTATTTGCTGAGGATAATCTTTCTCAAACTTTTTCATGTTCACATTTTCTTCTTACTCTAAACCAGAGAGCGATGTAAAGATTGTTTGTAAAAATAAAATGTTTTCTCTCTTTCTGTTTCAGCCATTTCTCAGCCAAGTAGTGTATTTGCTTCAACACCTATCTTACCTTCTTCCAAACAAACTATGGCCAACTTTACCACTCCAAAAAGCAATCTTTTAGAAAAGTAGGGATTTTTATTATTTAATTGTTCTATTCTGTTTAGATTTGTCTACTGTCTATGAAAATTTGTGCATTTTTTATGAGAATATGTATCTAAGTCTTTGTAATTAATCAAGTTCATAGAACAGTTTTTGATTAATTGTAGTTTTGAAATATCTTTTAATTGGTATTTAAAAGTTAGATCTTTATCAAGCTATAGATGAGGAAAGATTACATTAAACTTTGTAAGGTTTTAAGTAAATTTTAATTTACTTTTTTCAAGATTTAATCAAACTATGCCTGGACAGACACCATCAGTTTCAGTTTCTGATGTTCAACACCCAAGTGTTCCTGTTGAAAGTGGGCAACAGAAACCATCATTTCCTTATGCTGCACAGCAACAGGTAACAGTTCCAACTGGGGATTGTCAAGAAAAGTCAACATTCACCTTTACCAGTCAGCAGCAGCTACCAGTATCAACTGGTGGTGGCCAGCAGAAACCTATGTTTGTTTTTGGGGGACAGCAACAGTTACCTGTCAGTTGTAGTGGCAATCAACAACAACAAACTCTTCCATCCAGTTTTGTTCAACAAAAGACTCTTTCAGAGAGTAATGAAAGTGATGAGAAAGGTACAAAAGTGCCATCTGCTACTGATCGCCAAATGCCTGTTTTATCGACCCAAGCCAATAGTGGGTCAGTTATTAGACCACTGTTTCAACCAAGTAGTGGGTCATCTTCACAGGCTATGAATAAATCAGTGCTCATTCAAGGTTGGTTGTAAAGAAGTGCTTTAATAGCCATTGTTACATTTTTGGAAGTGTCACTGTTTTGCTTCTAATTTCCAAAATGCATTTCTGTATCAAATGTAATGCGCAATATTTTGTAACTCTTTTTCTTGCTGAGTGATTTTATTATTTTAAACCAGATTATGCATATGTACTATCAGATTATTGACAAAATGTGACCTAAATATCTTGCAAATTATATATCAGCTGTATAACCAATTTACTAATTTTGTTTCAACATTTGATTTTAAAAAAACTTGCACCATCTTCTAGTCATGTTTGTGTTTACTTAACACAGTTGCCTAATGTTTTTATGTGGAAAAGGATTTTTGTAGGAGATAAATAATACCAAATTTTAAAACTTATTTGTGAGGTATTCACAAAAATTTCATTCGCAATAAAATTATTAATTAAATATTGAAATTTTTTTTTTTTATATACAAGTTTCACTATTTATTTTGGAGGAAATAATTTGAAAAAAATCAAAAGTGCTTGCCCTAATTGCTTTTACTCTCTGTTGTTATTATTACTTAGGAATGCAGAAATCAGTAAATTTTCAATGCTGCAGGTGTAACTCAACAGTAAATGGAATCAAGCAACAGTTTCATAAAGTTTTCACTTATTTAAAGTTTAAGTTGAAGTGGCTTAAAAAGTGAAAATTTGTAGTTGCTGATCAGAAAAACTGAAAAATTGAACTGCCTGCTTCTTTTTTCTTTTTTTTTATGTAAGCTTCTAACTTGTTAAGCTAATAAAGGTGGAGTTTTTTGTTACTGTCTGTCATGCATTGACTTCATTGTGTAGCTACACTTGACTGTAAGTTTTTATTTGTATGTTTTCGAAACTTCAAGTTGTGAGGAAGATTTGCATTGAAAGTTAGTAATGATTTCCTATTACCTGTTAAACACAAAAAGATAATAAATTAACTTAATGATTTTCCCTTCATGTTTGTTTATTTTACTGAAGTAATTGCTTTAACAGCTAATTTTTGTTTACCAAAACCAATGAATTGTTTTAAAACTTGAAGCCATTGTTCATGCTAAGTGTAGTATTTTGCTTCTAAATAAGTAAAAGGAGAAAGTAGAATGTGCAAAGTATAAAGATATAAATACTATCTGTTTGTGTTAGTCTTAAAACATTATGGGCCCCACTTGGCCAGGTGGTTAAGGCACTGGACTTGTAATCTGAGGTAGCAGGTTTGAATCCCTGTCACACCAAACATGCTTGCCCTTTCAGCCTTGGGGCATTATGATTTCATGGTCGATCCCACTATCCATTAGTAAAAGAGTAGCCCAAAAGTTGGTAGTGGATGGTGATAATTAGCTTCTTCCCTCTTGTCTTACATTGCAAAATGAGGGATGGCTTTGTGTGAAATTCAAAAACAAACAAATTTAAAACATTATATAATTTTTTATTTCATAATTCCTGTATGTATATGTGTGTGTGAGTATATATTAATAAAAACAAAAACTACCTAGCACCTGATGTCGTTGGGTTTACTATAACAAGTGAAAACTATCTTTCAGGTCAGTTTTTACATGGGTCATTTAAGTTTGTATACTGTGTAGTGGTTTTTAGGTATTATAAATCATAAATTGATAAAGAAAAAATCAATTTATGTTTTGAGAGGTGTCCCATAGTTATCATACCAGATGTTGGAAATGTTTGTGTTTCATATATGGTGGCTGTTTATAAGTTATCAATGCAGGGTCAAATTATAGCAACCAGTAGATTTGAAAGCATTAGATTGGCATTAGAAATATGCACACTAAATTTTAGAAGTGGTAATAATAAGTGATTACTCAGAAAGATTATCTTGTGTTATTTTTCAAAAAACATGCATTATTGAACTAGTAGGTGAGAGTGAGTGAGTCACTGTTTAAGATCACAGTATACTGTGAGTACATGCAAATTCTATAGTTGATCATGGAACTGAAAGAAGATGCACTTAATGTTATGGAATTTGGAAAGATTCAAAATATAAAAGGGTGTAACACATCATTTCACAATTAACAAAAGTATAACCACAATGTTCTTTATTGGACTATGTATAAACAAAACTGTCATTAAACTATTCTAATTTCTTTTGCATTTTTGCTATTTGTTCTTCCTATATATATATTAACACAGAGAGCGTGTGTGTTTGTGAACATTTTTTTATGAGAAGAGTAAAAGGCTACAAAAATGAAAGTTTATTTTGATATACTAAATGTTTATCAATTGTTTTAAAGATTGGTTAGAAATCATTACTTTGTTGTGTTTATCGTGAACAGTTAACTGTATCTTGCAGTTAATTTTTTCTAATTATTTACCACTTGCTAAATTGCTATTTTGTATGAACTATTCAATGTTGAAATATTTGTATGGCAGGACAAATACCTTTCTATTGTTAGTTTCTACTGTTAAGTGTTTAACATCATTTATAAATTTTTGTTGGCTGACGTCTTGTCACTTTTTTTTAAAGTGGTGCATCATTGACATAAAAACCCCAATCATCCCATCTCTATATACTTAATTTTTATTTATTTTCAGACCAAAAAAATTTCAACCTGTCATTTGATGTTTCACCACAAAATACATCAGAAAAGTTGCCGACACTGGTACTGTCAAATGCATCTGATGTTAAAATTACTAGTGCACTTTCATCTTCTGTAGAGAAGTCTAATGAGGTAATAATATTATGCAGCATTCTTTTGTATAACTTGTGTAAAAATGCTACATTTTGAGAGGGGGATATTCATATATGGATATGTAAGGTTGTCTGGTAGGAAGTGTTTAAGACTCATAAAAAATAACTTTTATAATTGAGAGATTTAAATGATTCATGTGTCTTTCAAGATGAGAAAGTTGAGTAACATACCCATCTGAGATGAGAGAGTTAAGTGATTGATATGTTCTGAGGCAAAATAATGAAATTTTTATTGTATTATTTCACAAGTGCTATTTTTAATAATGTAGATGAGGCAGTATCTTTTTATGTTTTTGGTTAAAACTTAATTATTGTGTTAGGAAAGCACTTTTAGTAATATCTGAAATAGGAAGTGAAAAATATTTATAGTTTTAATATAAGTAATAATTTATAAGTTTTGAATTTTTGCTAAATTTTCAGCTTAAAGAAAAAGAAAAACGTGCAGCTGAAACCTACAAAGCTGCTGTATTAGAAGAGGTAAGGTACTTTTGCTCTGAAATTGAAGAAATCATCTAGGAATTACATCATTCCTTATTGTACCATTTTCATTACATCTTAAAATGGGAGATATTGTCTAGAAAGTAACCCAAGCAGATATTCAAAATAGATTAATTTTTTTTAAATATTTTAAGAGAATTGAAATTTGATTACATTATAGATTGTTATTAAATTACTTTGATTTTAACAAACTCTGAAGCTAAGATATGTTGTTAAATATTTCAGTAGTATTTCTTTGCACAAGTATATGAATTATAGCAAGAATAAAAATATTTAGACCCAATCGTGCAAAATATAAATAAGTTAGAAAAATATGGCACAGTGTTTTGTATTTCTATAAAGTATTTACACATACAATCATCTGAATGTTTTTTACTACATCAATCTGTAATTCTTCAAATAAATTTTATTTTAATGAAAAATTGCTTGTACATATGCAAAAAAATCTTTACTTGTTGTTTTATTTTTAACTGATCTTTAAACACTGTTATCTTGCACAGGCTTCATAGCTCAAAAATTGAATGTGCCTTTTGGTTTTTATGAGTTTTAATAGACTTCAAAAGCTGCTCGTTCTTCATTTGGCTTTTCCTTCTATCATTTTATGTGACAACAATGAAATGTCGGAGGTCTTTAATCACATGCTGCTTTCAACACCAAGTTTGTTTAGGGAATAATCATATGCAACATTTTTGACATGAACTGCAAATAGAAGTTGAACAAATGTGATATATTTTAAATGACCTCATATGACTTATTGTGATCTGCAATTTAACGTCAGCTTTGTAAATGTATGGTTACACTTTTTTATAACAAATTTATGTCAGAAGTTGTATTTAGTTTAATCGGTGTTTTTGCATATGTAATGTCACGCACTGAATATTGTGCTGAGTTTCCTTCTTTCTCAAAAAATACTTAAGATTAACACCTGAAAAAAAATTAAAGATTTTCATAAAGGAATTAAAATGTTTAGTCTTTGCTCTATTCTGTGATTCTTTATTTAAAAAAAACAAAAAAACATTTCTGTGAGAGAATTAAAATACTCAATATTTGTTTTGCTCTGTTATTCTTGTATGTTTCTGATCCTTGCATGTGATTTTTACTATCAGTGTATCTATATTGAGTTCATCACTTTTAGGAGTTTTCATGTTGTGTGTTAATAGTCTCCTGGAAAGTATCTGCATTGAGCTTATCGTTGTTAGGAGTTTTCATGTAGTATGTTAATATCTCCTGGAAAGTATCTGCAAGATTTCTTTTATGCTCCTTGTTTATGGAGAAGTTTATTTTTATGAAGTTTCATGGTTGAAAGTTTTAAGAAGAAATGCACACAAAGATTAACTAGCTAACTTATTTTACAAACTGTTTCAGATCAAGGAGTTTCAGGCAGAACTAACCAGCTGCTGCAAGCGTTTGAGTAAATGTCAGTTTGAAGTTGGGAAAAAGGAAGAGATGGGAGTTCTGTATGAGAAAACTCAAGAAATGGAAACCTTTTGTTCACAGATGAAGAGTACAATGGAGGTAGGAAATTTTCAATGGTCACATGACTTACCACTATCTTTAAATGTGTAATTTATTGCCAGTAGATTTCAGTATTTACCTTAGAATTACCACTGGAGTCGGAGTCCATTGTCTGTTTTTAAGCAAATTTTTCTGAACTGTTTATACATCAGCTTGTTTGTGGGTTCATGACTCAACTTGTTTACAGGGTCTATAATAACATACAAGTTATGTAGAAAAAGTAAACAAAAAATACCAACAGTATTGCATTTAATTCTGCTAATTAATACTGGTTTTTCTTATATATTTTACTTATAAAAATGAATGATTTAACCCAAGATCTAAATCATTTCTTTAGAGTAAGTTTTGTGAAACATAAAATGACTCAGTAGAGTATAATTGAATTCCACTGGTTTGAACATCATTTCAGTAAAATCACATGTTACAAGACCAAAACCAAAGCAAACATAGTAATTGGTCAGTGACTGTTTATGATATTATGACATGACTTTAAAGGAAACTTTCAACAAATATATAATGTAATATTTAAACCAAAGTTTATCAATAAACTGTTCTAGACAAAACCAAGCCTGCACATTGTGAAGCTTTACACTGAAATAAAAGCAATATTTGTTGAACTATTCAAAATATGAATAGTAATGATTGATTTTTGTCATTCTCATATTTTATACAACTGAAACTAACTTAATTCACAGCAATACAATTAGTTTGTAATACAGGTAGTATCAATTAAATGTTAGTGCACAAGTTTCTGTTAAGTGCCTTTTTTTCTTTTCTTTTTGTAGAGGCCTAATTCTATTTGAGATCCATGTTTTTCACTTTTAGTAGTGTAGTAACAAAGCCCAGTCTGCCTTCAGTTGAGACTTGCTTGATGTATACTGCTATAGTAAATAGGCTGGAACTATCTTACTAAATACATTTTTTTATTCAATAATCAATCTTTGGGTAGGTTAGTAACTCTTATAGATAGAACCATGATTTTGTATGTTTTAAAACAAGCTTAATTTTCTTAGCTACAGAAACTGTTGCTTCCAGAGTATTTTAGGCAATGTAGTCAAAGCGGACTAGCCTTAAGATGTCCTCAGCATATATGCTTCAACATCACTTCTCTGTAGAAACAGGCCGAAGCAATATATTAAAGCCCAAACTCTTATAGATGTAAGAACTGCATGACTATAAGTGTGATTTTAAGTATTTGTAGATATACTAAGAAATAAATATATTTTTAATATATACATATAATTCCTGTAGTCCCTCAACAGTGACATACACAGTTTGAAAAGTCTCACTTTGGAATGCTTTGCTATGGTTGAAGAGGGTCGATCCAGAAATCTTCGAAACAAAGACCCAAAATACATATCTCTTCTAAGGTCACGTGATCTTGATCCTTTCAGTAATCGTCGTCTACAAGAAATTCGCAAGTTCATACAGTACTTTGAGACACAGCTGAATGAAATTAATAGACAACTTGACCAAGAATGGCATGACTTTTTAGGCAACAAGAAACATCAGTCAAGGTTTGTTACAAAAATCAGTGTAGAACACATTGATAGAAAGATCAGTAGGTAGGAAGTAAGACATTAATATGTTGCAATGAAGTCTTTCTTCCTATCACTTTTTTTAAGGCTGGTGTAACACTAAAAGTGTGAAATTTTATTAGACTTTTAGACCTAGCTTTAATCATGATACATATTGTTTGTTTGTTTGTTTAAGTTTCAATACCACAGAAATTTTATGGAATAATCAAATTTAATGAAAGATATAAATAAACTCAATTTTGCATTACTATACTATAGATACTGTATTGGACACTATAGATAAAATCTGAGAGATTGGTAGGCTAGTTGTGAATGAATGTTTTTTTGTCAGACAGAATTGCATTCAAAGATAAATTGAGTATATTATTGATATGATATCTTTTTAAGTATAGCAGTTAGTATTTGTTAAATTTGATCCTGCAAAAACAGTTGTTTCAGACTTTAATTTGTTGTTAATGATACTTTATTACCAGTTGTACATTTAATTATTTTGTTGGAAAACTTCCAGTTGTCTTGTTTTTTGTTCTTTTCACATGCCACTAGTCTAGCAGACTTGTATTACACAAAATAGTACAATTTTAAATTAATGTTAAAGACTTAATATGTATATGATAGATACTTTTTGATCACTTTAAAATCATTCAACATAATATGTAGTGTTGAACTTTAAATTGTACAGGTTTGTTTGTAATGGATGCTTGTATGCTAAATCATTTGTTAGGGCTTGGCTGTTTTCTCTGTATATTCTTGTTTCAAGTGTTGAAGTATAAAAATGAAAACAGCGACTCATTCCATTACAAGATTTTAGGCATACATTTTCGATGACATTGCATGAATAAACTAAATGTCTGGAATTATTTATAATATATTTCTTAGTTTGAAATCAATAGCTACAACAGGTGAAAGATTGTGATACACAGTAATGGGCAAAGTGAAACCATTTGTTTTCAACATACTTTAACTGAAGGTTTTATAAAGTTCTGTAAACTATTTTTTTTTACAGTCTAAGTGTCATACTATTACATATTTTTATAATCTTTTCAGTTAAGATTGTGAGCAGTGTGACTGAAGAGAATGACCTGTGTTAAAATAATTCAAATTGAATTGTCAGAATGTTGTCTTCGTGACACTTCAGGAAGTTTTGTAGTATTAATTCAATCTGATTTAGGTATTTGATGGGAAATTATTCTGAATTTTCGTTTCTCACTTTGTTTTGACTATCTGATGTGATAAAATATTTTATTAAAGAATCGTGGTGGTGATTATTAGAATCTTTAAGGTTCTATACTGCTCCAGAAACTTTTTTAAAAGTTGTTGCATTTTCAAATATAGACAGCAAGTTGTCACTTACAATTAATGGACTGCAGGTTATTATGCTGCGTAATGGTAAGAACTGTTTTGATAAGGGTTAAAGATTTTGTCATAGTAGTGTTTATTAAATACACCTAGGTCTGAGTTAGGCAAAACATTTATGATTTCTTTTTGAAAGATTTTTTGATGGCATATTTTATAGAATGTTTTCATTTATTTGAAGAATGATTAATATATTTAACTCCAATTTTCCACATAGATACAAGCTTCAACTGTCTACTATACAAACAATATATCGTGCTGTCACAAACAATGAAAACCTACTCTTCAGTTTGCAGAAAGTGGTTGATCAACTTACTGCTCAAATCAAAGATGTCAGGATTAATGGACATTCTTCCAGACATCGACCACACTCTACCCTATTTTCTAAGTTTAACATCACATCACCTCCTCAGTATAAAAAGTATGTTTTTTGTAGGTGTTAAGTTGTGCCTTACAAAATTTCATGGATAATTTCAGTTATTATTTTCACTGAAATGTAATTCCTGTACTTTTTAGTGTCATGGAACTATAAATGTCTTATAATTTATAATTTGAGTGCATGAATGAATAGCCAATTAATGTTATACAATATTTAATGGCTGAGAATGGCTAACTCTACACTCAAACATGAACTACTAATCATGTGCTCAAATTTTATTGTTGTTTCAAGACATTGGAAAATATTGTGATAATTTTGTTTTGTTTTCCAGAAGTCCATCTGAGGAGTATAATTGCGGGTATATTTTTTATTAAATGCAAAACGTGTCTTTAGTTTTTAAGCCTCAAGCTGATTTTTCCATTTATAAAGTATGTATACATATATGCTGTATTTGTGGATCAACATAGGGTTTTGCTTTCTAAATAAAAATACTTGGAAGAAATGGTATGAACAAAACTATAAATGAACCCTTCATTGTTGGTTAAGCTGTAAATTCTTTCACTGTTGTTTGGTATCAATTCCTTCCATTCCTGCAGAGGAGAGTTGTTATGGATTATTCTGACAGTTCCATTGTTGTCAGTATTATTACCAAGCAAGGAGGATCAAAGTCTATATCTGTCTTTTCAGTCTCGGGACTTGTTCTGTTAAGCATATGGCCATCACATAATAGTTCTGGCATGTCATGCTTCCTGAGTTATGACTGTTTCGACTGATCTCTTATTACATCCCAACCAAGTTCTCCAAAGAGTGGTCTTTTTTTCAGGTATTTCTGTGGGAATATTCTCAACAAAGAATACTGTATATATATGTTTCCCACTCACTGGAATGCCAGACACCCTTTTTTTTTAAGGTCTCCAGTTCCACACCCTTCAGCTCTGGGGATGGATGCTTTCAGTCAAGAGTGGAAAGGTATTTACTTATATGGTTACCCTCCATTCTTCTCCTTTTCTGAGACTTTTCCCATATGCAAGCCACTGCTTTTTGTGTTCTGCTGATTGCTTCATATTAACAGGTTCAGACATGGCTCCCTCTGCTTTGGTCTTATTAGAGCAACAAACTCTCCTTTTTCTTTTGTCCCATTTCCTCTTCCAACAAGTGTGATCTGACAGTTTTCATCCCAACATCACAACACTCCACCTTTCCTTGTGAATTTTGTTTAATTCTGTGCATCAGCCCAGGGACTCTCCTTTCATGTACCAGTGACATTGATCTTGCTTCTGACTGTTCTGTACTTTTGTTTCTCACCTGTCTCAATTCATTCTATGGTTATGTGATCAGGCTTTGTCTGATTCAGCTGTTGCTCTGTATAGGGCTACTCTGTGGAACACCTTTCATTTTCCCACTTTCAGAAAGCCTTCTCCTTTTTTTTTTCTATTCTATTTTGTTTATTTCATCGGGACCATCCATTATGTTACTTTGTCCTGCTGGATTGAGACTGTAATGTTGTTTTTCTTACCTTGTTCAGTTCTTCCTTAGCACTCATTGCAGTTTTGTTCCTTGCATCATTTCCCCTTACTAACTAATTCCTTTCGTTCTGGGCATGCAGTCATTATTATGATATTTATGCCATCTTTTACCATTCCTCATATGTTATTTGGTATCCATATTGCACCTTCTGTACAGGGACATTAGCTGCCCAGAAAGATTGTTGGATCTTTTCTCATATTTCTTACTTTACCTGTGTATTTTTGCCAGGGCAGAACACATTTGATGATCTCTCGATACCTTTCATACATGACATGAAACATATTATCTTATACAAGATATTTCTACTGGATGGACTGCACTTATCATACTATACTTATCACAAGGTGCTTTTCTTGGATGTTTTTTGCCTGGACAGTCTACACTTGTTTATCTTATGAACTTATGCTAGGTACCGTAATTGGTTTGTTTTGGGTTTTTTTTCTCAAGGATTGCACTTAGCTTATTCATGTATGTATAGTTCTTTAGCCCCAGCCATGTATTTTTATATCAACTTACAGGCAACATGGGACTGAGCTCTTAGCGAAAGGGTTAATGTTTAAAGTAAAATAAAGGTTTGGTTGTGGTCACTACCTCTATCCTAGTAATATATTATTAACTGTATTTGTTTGGTATTTACAGTTGAAGAGATGAAAGACGAGGTTTTGTAGTTAATATAATCATCACTTTCTCCATTCACAAATCATGTGTTATAACTATACTGGCCTGATGAACTCTGTTATTAACTAAAAAGCCTCATTGGTAAAAATGTACAAAAAGGTAGTGTAGCTGAAATGTTGTTATACCTTTTTCTTATTGTAACTCCATGTTGGATAAGTAAAGAATTGTAACTTAAATACTTAGAAGTCTTAATGTAACATAGTTTCTGTACTAAAAGATCATTCTGCTGTAACTGAAGACTTATTTTTCAAACAGATGAGTTAAATAACATTTTGTTTAATTAGGACTATATGTTGTAAACCATCCAGCCTGATCAGCTCTGGTTTAAATGAAAGTCTTCACCAACAGATGCATTAAAAATGTCTAGTTGAAATGCTATATTCGTGTATAGCCAGTAACAAAAAAGTATTTTTAAATTAGTATTAGTTTTAAAATAATGTTATATGACATCTATTACCTACTAACATATCACGCCTTTCATAATGGTGAGAAAACCAGTTGAAATAAAAATACACCTCAGGACTGCTGATATGGATATTAACACTTTTACTAATAAAACAGAGAATAATATTTCATCCTTCTTCAGATGCCCTAAAGAGGCCAAAACATTGTACTCTATTTTATTAGTAAAAGTGTTAATATCTGTACTAGCCATTTAAGATATCGTGCTTTGCTGTTGTAAGAAAATCATATCGATAGACTGACAGTGATTTATTGTTTATAAGTTATGAACATAACTGTTGTGATTTCTTCTCACACTTATAGCTAGATAGGTAGATAGATAACAATATACAGATGTTGAGATATTTGGTGTTTCATTAAATACTATTGATTATTGTGGAATCCCTAACAACCACCTTTTCCTCTTGTAACTTTTTTAGTTTCTGCTATTGTGATTATGTAGATAATAGACTGTGTTTGTATTGTTGTAAGGCTAGTTACATTTATGTTTTAAACAAGTTTGAATGTAATGCATGTGTGTATACATGTATAAATGTTTAGGATTCCTAAACAAGAGATTTTTTTTAAAAGAAAACATTTAGGTTTAGTTCCCTACCCCATTCCCTTATGAGAATAGTCATTCTTCAGTAATTTCCTCAGTTTTCCCTGTATAGAAGATCCGTCATTGAGATATTACATTAAAACTATCTTTTTTTTTTCTACAGTTTTAACTGCAACTTTTAACGTAGAAATGTAAGAAAGTTTTTTTATCTTACAAATCTGGAGTTAATATACTTTATTCTAAGAAAAAGAACCATTAAATAAAAATTACATTTGTGATGTCTATATTAAAAACATTTCATTAAAATTTTGTAGCAAAAGACATGTATATTTACAAAGTTTGTTTTCAATAGAACTGATTACATACACTAAATTTATTAGTTTGTGTTGTTTGTAATTTAGATTATGTATTCTATTATCAGTGGAACTGATGAGTTGTCAGCTTTAGCTGATGCCTTTCTAGTGACAAAGTTGAACGATGAGGACTCTTCAGAGAAACAAAACATAACACAGCCGAAGGTAAAATGTTTGTCTTCTCAGAAGCAAGCTATGTTACGAGAAGTTTTGAGCCAGAGAAAAGTGACCTCTGTTCGTACCACTCCACTAAGTAAGCTTCCATTGTTGTAGATGAATCTTCGTCAGTAGCAGTCTTGCCGAGAACACTTAGTTTAGTGAAGTGTTGAAATTTTTCTCATTGTAATTAGAGCTGAACAATTAGTTGTTGGTAATCGATTACTGTGTACCTACAGGTATAATGGTGCAAGCAAATGGAAATCTCACAATAAAACTGAAAGGGTTACCTACAAAATGGATACCATTAGTGTATCCTTCAAAGAAGTTATCTTTGCTGTTGAATATTTTTTTTAGATTTATGCTGAACATGTAGTCCATGTAAATTAATTAGTTGAGATATTATCTGTCCTGTTTATAACCATAAAGACAAAACTAGGTGTTACAAGCTTCATAATTTATGTATACAATGTAATTACTCTTTTGATAGTTAAATAAAATTCTGAGAAAATATGTTTAAAAAGTTTGTTTATGAACTAGTTAACAGTTACATGTTCTTATTTGCCACGAATAATACTATGTACTCGTCATGTGATGCTGCTTTTTGTGATCTATCTATATGGAAGATTTTGCATATATATTATTTCATCTTTTATTGATTTAAATTCCAGAAGACCTTGCAGAATCTCGATTAATATCCAAGCTTGCATTATTGAAGGAAGAAGAGAGGAAAACTGTATCTGAATCTACCAAAGTAGAGGTATGTTAAAACATACCTTTCATTGACTACTGAGATTGTGTACATCATTTGAAATGATTTTTGTACCTCACCATATTGCTACAGTTCATTCCTTCATCCAGTCATACTCTGTTTGATAACAGTGCATCTTGACAATAGCCCTGCATTGTAGTTTCTCTGCTGCCTTATTTAATCCACGTAATTTATAGTGACAACAGTTTCCTAGTGCCTGTTTCAACAGTCTCATCACAAAGAAATGCTTAGACATAACTTTGGACAACTTGGAGGTATATCTTCATAAAGAATGGATAGGATGATTGTCATGTAACATGATTTTTAAATTAAAATTAACTTTAATCTGTCGTACTCAATCCGCTTAGTATTACCATCAATAAATATTACATATTTATGCTCACAAAACAGAGGTATTATAAATATTTATTTAGATTCACAAGCATATATTTTACTTTTTACAATATTCTTCTCTATGAACATTAACTGGCACAAAGTAATTCCTAATTATGTTATGGAATTTGATATATTTGGTATTTGTGTGTATTCCAGAATAAATCTTGGCTTATTAGGTTTATTATTCCTGAAAAAACTATTTTTGAAATTTATTTCCCTTCAGTCATCAACAATAAAATCTTTATTACCTGAACAAGAAGTGACAATAGCAGCATCTCCAACCAAACCTCTTCCAAGTTGTACAGAGTCTACTTCTAGTTCACAACTGGCATTAACAACAAGAACACAGGCTACTCAGAAAGAACCAGATATTCCTTCGATCCCAGCAGTTATTACGGTACAGTCACAAGTACATCCAGATGTACCAGCCATCAGAATGATTTCCACTTTGAAGGAACCAACAGCAGCACCTGTATGTCTTTCTTCTTCTCTTAACAACCAAGTTTTAACACCTGTCAGACCTCAGGTAACTCGACCTACTCCACCCAATACTGCTGGTGTAAAAGTTCGAGCACCAGCAACACCAACTGCAAGCGTACAGTCCATTCCAATGGCTCCTCCAGCAATAAAAGCCATCCCTGTACCTACGGTATATGATCTCTTTGTAAAATTTATGTTAACAGCATGAGTAAAGCAATATTTTTTTCCAGTTGTGAAATATATTTGGAGTTTAAAAGCAATTTAATATACGAGAAAGTAAGGTGAAAAGACAGGATTTAGCACAGCCGTAAATCTTATTATTTCTCTTGCTCTTATTCAGAAGACTTTAATATGAATCTGAAACTCATTGCATGTTAAATGAACAGAAGTCTTTCCTTGTCATAATAGTTTTCACCTCTAATTTATGTCTTAAGTAGTGAAAGTTTTGATTCTAGATTTTATTAAGCTTAAACAATAAACCTCTTAAAAAATATTTTTCATGTGATACACCAAAGTACATTTCATACGTGATTAAAATCGTCACACAAAAATTTAAAGAAAAAGTGAAAATATTGTATAAGTAAAGGTAATAGAGTAGAAAACAATGTCACCTTGTAGTACCCATAAAAATTGAAAAAATACATAAATTATAGAATATACTTGGGTTTCATGCTTTTCTAGTTCAAATTTCAATGTTGTTGGAGTGTTAAAAAAAAAGGATTTTTTTTTCCAGCAGTGCCTGTATCAACTTGTCAATGTAGCACCACCATAGCTACTTTAAAACATGCCGTTATAGTACATCTGATATTTGTATATCATAACTGGTGTCGCATTCGTTTTCATTGTAATTTGTACATAAAAAATAGCATTTATGGCATGAAAACATGTAGTAACCATTATGACCTGATCAAGAAAGGGTTTAATTTTGTCGTGACATGATCTTCCAAACTCTTTTGCTTTCTTATGAACTATTATTGCTGCTATTATATAGATTTTAAAACCTGTATTGCAGTAAATGTACTTCAATGTATTGGATTGAATTTTAATTACAAATCCCTGATTTTCTAGACAAGTAAGGGTTTCTTGGAAGCATCTTCTGTGAAGTCAGAAGCAGAATCATCTGTTTCTGTTCCAGCAAGTTTTTCAGTAACAGGACCTCTTGCAACTACTAGAGAACATATTGATTCGGCAATGTCCAAACCTTTGAACGTTACATCTTCAGGACAACCACTTGGTGAGTGCTTAGTGATAAATATTTACATGAAAATGCTGAAACAGAAAAGAATTGTAACACCAGTAATGGAGATACCAGAACAGCCATTTGGGTATGGTAACTCTGTGTATTGCACAGAAAATTTTTGTGATAAGCTAAATCTGGTAGATATTATATACCTTTAAATCTTTGAGAACTGCATGAATGGACCTGGTGAAACTTTATAGCATTTCACTAAAAGTAGAATTTAATTTATTCTATTTGTATATGAACTTGATGTTTGTTTATGATTATTTCTATATGACTAATAAGAAAAATTGAAACTTAAGTCTTTTGCATAAATATATTCATGTTTTAAAAAAGATTTATAACTTTCATATGGTAATGAACCTGAGCATTTTTATAGATAATTGACCAAATGTTTTATAAATGCTTTTTATTAAACAACCATTTTTTTTCTTGTAGGTTTCAGTTTTGATTCTGCTCGTGTTAAAGTCCTACCCTTTGAAGCTGTGACTACCATGGGTTTTAAGACCACCCCATCTCTTCAGAGCAAAGAACAAATACCTTTGACTGTGAAAACAGTTGATACTAGCACACCAGTCACAAAACAAGTCTTTTGCTTCAGTTTTCCCACCACTACTTCCTCCACCACAAACTCTCCATTTTCATTTGGTTCTAGTAGTGGCATTAGTTTCAAATTACCAGACTCTCTCACAGGAGGCAGCATCTCAACTGGTAAACCTGCAACTCTGACTTCCATCCCAGCATCTAGTATTGTGGCTCCTACACCAATGACCACATCTGGAACATCATTTACGTTTAAACTACCAGAACCTTTTAGTGCAGTATCAGGTAGGCTGTTATGTTATGTGCATCTTTGTGTTTATCTATATATATGTGTGTGTGTGTGTGTGTGTTTGCTTATTTAGACAAAACTCCTTGTCTGGTGCATATGTGATTTTGCATGATAAACCAGCTTAGTTTATGGTTAAATTTGCACATGTCTAGGTGGAGAAAATATTTGTATACATTCATATGTAACCAAATTGATCTGATTGCATTAAGATTTTTAACTTTTATTTTCAGAGCAAGAAAATTGCACAGAATCATCCGAAGCTCCACAGCCTATTGTAGAGTCTCTTGTTGAAGACAATGAAGCAAGTAATAAAGATAAAAAAGGTAATTTTAGCGAATGGAACTTCCCATTGTTTTAATTTTTCACAATGGAATTAAGTATTCCTTAGGCTCATGCAGAACTATTTCACAGGCAGTGTAAGACTAGATTGTTGCTGGCATTTGGTTTTGTTAAAGCTATCTTTATATTTGTGACTTGATGAACCAGATTAATATCTAAGTTAAACTACATATTTTGTATTGATAGTTTTTCAGTAAAATTCTTCAAGTATTGATTCTTTTATTAAATTGATTAGTATTTGCTTTTCCCTATTAAAGAAAAAAAAAAAAAAAGCACAAGGGATTCTTTTGAACCAAAGCAGTAAATTTTCATCAACTTCATAACTGAACTTGTATGTTTTCTAAGCTGAAAAAAGTATCGTCAGATATTTAAAATAATTAATGTTATAAAAAAAAGTTTTTTTTTAACAGTATTATTATTAAAACTTTGTGTATATTTATTTTAATTCTTTAGATCAATTGAAGTACTTAATACTGCAAAGTAATATGAGTTTTTGTATTATAAGATTGTATAAGCAAGGTAGATATTTTTAAATGGTGGTGGTAGTGGAAAGATTTTTGCCAGTAGTATTTAACATTGAGTTATTTTTGTGTTATGAATAAATCATCACATAGTTATCTTTATTCCAGAAGCGGATATCAAAGTTATTGAGGTCAGTTTTGGAAAATCAGACAAGCCTGACATATCTGTTTCTTCCAAAGCAACTATTCCTTCTTTCCTGTCGACCACTACTGCCTCAGCTGGTAGTGCTTTTAAATCCATATTACCATCTAATGTCAGTGGTGTGAAAAGCACTTCAGTTTCAGAGACAGCTGCTTTCTCATTTAGCTTACCTAAAACACAGGCAGAAAGTATAGCAGAGGTAATTTTTTTGTATTTATATATATATATATATAAAATAAAGTTGTAAAAATTATGATATCAGGGAGTGTACTTGTTATTCCTAAATGACATTTTGGTGATCCTTTCATTATATTTCCTCAACTGTTAATAATACTAATAGTCCATAAAGTATCCTAATACTCTAATTTTTTTTAATGTAAAAATTGAAAAATAAGAAAAAAAGGAGAAATTGTAAGGCTACTTTAATGAAGGTTTCTTATTCTTTATAATGAGCAGACTTACAAATATTGTTTTGGATCAACTTAAATACAAGTGAGAAGAAATTTTTTCTTGCATTGAAATATTTCATGGCAAAAGCTGTAATTTAATTATTACTTTTTTTGTAAATTCTTACTTTGTGTCATTATGAAAATTTATTGTAAATTTACTTTCATTTTTATTGTTGATGTGAATTTTTAATACATTTTGACTCTCAATTTTCTATAAATGTATTTCTTTTATTTTATTTTCTCATTCTTCCTCTTTGGAAGTAATGTAATGTTAAATCAGTCACAAGATATTAATTGTTTTGTCTTTGTCTTTGTATGTTACAAAGCATTCAAGGGTGAGAGATTTTTTTTTTTTTTAATGAACTGTCTATTAGAGAAAAATTCTCAGGAGTGTCATCATAATTTTTAGAATGGTTTAATTACATAGAAAAGTACTGTTTCTCTTTACTTTTGTATTAAACAGATTATATTTTTAAGTTTTTAAAATTATATATCTGCATGAGTTTAAAAATTAAGTATTTTTTGAAAATAAATTTAGTGCCTTACATTTGCAATTATTTTTAAGAAGACTCCTTTTATGCCTGATATATACATATATGCACAAAAGATGCAAACTATTGCTTCACTTTGAATGGAATTGACTACTAAAACAGTTGTGAATACAAAGTTTGATGTATTTATGTAAATACATTTTTTTTTTTAAATTATTTGATACTTACAACTCTAGCATATCACAGAATTTAATTTTATAACGTATTTGGAATTTTACATTAAAAGTTGTTTGTGTTTGTAGTGTAATTACTACTGAATTTCATATTATGCTTTTTGTCACTTTCATACTTAGGTACATGGGGTAAAGGGATGCTAATTATTAACGTGATTCTTTTTGTAGACTTCTCTTGTTTTAACATCAAACTCCAAACCTATTTTTGGAACTACAGCTTCTCCAGCAACATCAATGTCTAAGCCTTTTCTTGGAAATACAACTGTACCATCAATAACAAATACAAAGCCCTTCTTTGGAAGTGGCACAGAAGATAAACGTAATACAGAAAAACCAGCTGTTGGTCAAGATGCTGGGGTTACAAAATCTGAAATGGGTAATGTTCAAAATGTGATAACAGTTTTTAGTAGTTCCACTTCAGTTTCACTCCCTTCAACTACTGATAATAGCAGCAGTGTTTCTACAACTTTTGCTAATTCAGCTGTTTCTGTTGCATCACTAACAACAGTGCCATCTGTTTTAACTTCAAGTGAAAGTAATGTTTCTTCAAGTTCAACTACAGCTTTGACTTTACAGTCAACAGTCACAACTGGATCTACACTATTTGGTAAGCCTATTTTTGGGCAGTCCCCAACATTTGCTCCTACCTTTGGCCAGACAACTTCAAGCCCTAATAATATAGTGTTTGGACAAGAAGCCTCAAAGTCTGGATTTTTTGCATTTGTACAAACCACTAACAGTACTACTTCATCATTTGGTCAAGCTGTGGTGTCTTCAGGTGGTAACACCCTGTTTGGTCAGAGTGGCAGTAACTCATCAGGTGGATTTTTTGGTCAGCACACTGCTGCCTTTAATCAGGCATCAAGGTAGACATTGAATGTGAATTTTTAATTTTGATAATTTAAAAAGAGGTGATTATTTTAGATGGAACAAAATTAAGAGAAATTGTAGAATATTATTTATGTTTACATTGATTACCTTATAAATATTAAATCAATTATTGAGTATGGCAGCAAATATTTCACAAACTTTAACAGTATCACTTTCTTTGGTATATATTTAAAGCATAGAAATATTTAATTTATTGCTTCAACAATTTTTTTGGAAGGAGGAATCTAATACTTTTATCTTCCTTTACAATTAAAATATGTCTCTTAAGCTCACTAATAATTTTATATCATAATAACAATGTGTATGCTAAGAAAACATCTCTGTTATACATTTAGATAAAGTGGCATTAAACTGAAATTGCTCTCAGTGTTGTTTGAGAAGTAAAATCATTCAGTGTTTGATTTTCCATTATTTTTATCCTACGTTGTGTAAACTTTTGTATAAACATTTTCGGAAAATTTCTAAGCAACTCAAAGAAATGTTATTTATAACAAGCTAATTTTTTTCTGTAATTTAGTGGCTTTGAACAAAAACCAACTTTTGGTCAGAGTGGATCTCTTGTATTTGGTCAACAGACCACGACAGCTAAGTAAGTTAAGTTGCACACTTAGTTTTAACCCAAAAAAGTTTTAATGTTTAAATTATAGCATCTTAAATATTTGTATTTGCTGCTAAACTTAATAGGTTTATTTAATGGTCCCTTGAAATTGGACTTTGTTGTGTGAAACCTGTACCATTGACTGTTTGAGGACTGTTAAGGTATATCATGATATGAAAAAAACATTCTTTTCCATGCTATTTTAAACTCTCAACAAAATGTGATTTTTATGCAAAGACAATTAAATGAATGATGTTTGAGATTAATTGGCCATTATACTGACCAAATGAAATATGGTGATGGCAAATGGAAGTCCCTCAACTGTGTTTACACATAGCCTTAAACAACATTGAAAAAAACCTTGTTTTCAGTTTCAAATACGTGACCTTAAAAGCTTTAAAAGTATTTAACTTAAGATGAGTGTGCTAAGTGTAAAATTTGAAACTATTCTTGTTTTTTTAACATATTTTCATACTTTTTGCCAACTCGTACCAGCTATGAACCATTTGGAAATAATGATTGGTAGGTAGCTAGTGTGTTGTATTAAGTATTTACATAAAAATGCTGAGTGGAATAAATATAACTTACTTTCCTAATTAATACTCTGACATTTACAAGACTCTTGTACTTGGATAAGTGAGGCACCACTCTTCACCACTGATTGGTAACCTTAGAAGTAATCATATTGTCATCAGTAGGTGTGAAGTACCTGGAAACTTCCTAATTTTCTTAAGAAAACAGGAGATTAAAATCATCCAATAACCTATGATGACTGCTTGTGCTATAACTAAATAAAGATTTTTTATTCTGTAGTTGTGCCATATTTTTAAAAATATATTATAGGCTCTACTTACTACACTGCAAATGACACATTGTATTAGTCTTTAAACTTCTAACAGTGGCATAGAAAAATTCTCAAATTCATGAGTTGAATATCGTATCCAGCCCTCCTGTTAGCGTTAAAATTGTCACAAACAAGTTCACAAATACGACTGACTAAATACAGTGTTACTTACACTCGTTATCATTTATTAAAGTAATGCACAAAATTTCAGAAGAATAAGATACTAAATGTACATCATTCAGAAACCTTGCTGAAATTCAGGTTGCACCCAAGCCAGATTTTCTGATTGCACTCTTTCAAATACACTTGTTTCCACTGGTTTCATGTTTTCAGGAAAATTAATTTAGTTGGATAAGTTTTCTTAGAATACTTACAAATAAAAAGCAATCAGTCATTCAGTATGTAAGCATAACAGAGTAACAATACAAAACATATGTGGTTCACCAGGGGATAGAATTCATTATATATATTTTTTTATTATTAGTGATGTAATACTGTTAGGATTTAACAACATTGTGTGTGTATGTTCACTGTTAAACAAGATTTTAAAAAAATAAACATCAAAGAACATTTAGAAACAAAAATTCATTTGTTAGTTTAAAGGAGTATTTTCTCTTCTTCTAATAGATTTTTACACAGCAGTATTAAGAAAACTGAACAACTACAAATACAGTTAATATAATTAGAATGACTACTAAACTATCTTTTTATTATGTGTATTTAAACTGATAAGGCTTTTCCAAAGAATTTTAATCACTATCAAATATGTGAAATTCATTTAACAAAATGATTCATGTAAACCTTGTACAAACAAAACATTTTTGTGTAAGAAACCAGTTGCTGATCTCTTAGGCTCCAATAACATCACTTTTATTGAGATTTTCTAGTTTCAAACAACAACAATTCCTCACCATGCTTGTTATTAAAAAAAAAGCATTTAATTTTTTTAATATGTCTAATGGTTTTCTGTCAAATGCTTTATAAATACATTTCTCACTTTAATTCATTTTCAGTATTATTACTTGAGTAAGTAAATGTGCTTATATAGGTCTGCAAATATTCTAAGTTCTGCTGCTTACAACTTGACATTTCTTTTAGTTGTCTTATTTAAATCTGTGTCATTTGTAAGTGTTCTTTTATCATCAAACTTTATTTAATGCCACCAGTTGTGTAGGTATTATTATATTTTAACTTGATGTAATTAGATTTTAGTGTTATGTTATATGTATATATTTTGTTTTGGTAAGATTTAGATGTGATAACTCAAGTGTATTTACTCTTTCCCCTCCCTTTTTTAGCACCTCTCCTTTTGGTCAGCCTGCAACTCCATCATCATCATCTGGGGGTCTCTTTGCTCAGTCAAGTTTTTTTACAGGTTTGGGAGGCAAACCAAGTTCAGAAAATGTGGGGAAGAATGTTTTTGGTGCTCCTTCTGGAAGTGGACAGACTAGTCTGAGTTAGTGTTGTCTCTTATTGACTACTGCTACTCTCACATCCTGTGTTATTAGTGGGGGTATTTTTTTTCATATAAATATTGAAGACATAATATTCTTAGAAGGCAATTTTTAAACAGTTGCTCAGCTGTGAGAAAAAGGCATAATTGGATCTCTTACATAAACGTTTTCCTTTAAATTGACCAAGTTTATCAGTTAAACTGAATACTATATTCCCTATAACGTAATTTGAGCTAGAAACATTACTACTAACAGTTAACTGTGTGTGTGTGGAAATATCCCTTAAAAGCAACCAATATAAATAAAATACCAATGGTAAAACACAAAAAGTATTAAAATAGAGATTAATGATATGATATTTGCAGAAACAGCAAAAGTGTTAAATAATTGGAAGTTTATAAATATATTTAAAACTATACAGTGTATCATTTGATGAATAAGTTACTTGTTAATCCTTGCTCTGCAGGCCCACTGTTCAAAGGCCATGTCTTCACATTTGTTGGCTTGCATTCAAAATTTTATTAAACTACTATATCATGAATTTATATCAATAAGTTTGGTATCATGTTGTAGATTATAATCTAAATTTAATTATTATATGAGTTAATACTTACTTTTAAGTCATGAAATTAAAATAACACACCTAAATATCAGTTTTTCTGTGTCACTTAGTATGTTTGAATGCAGTACTGGTTGATATTAGATGTTTCTGATGTCAAAATACTAAGTCTGTACTTTTGTACAAATCGTTAACTCAAATTATCAATACTGACAAGATATAATACAAGAATGTTGTATTTTTTTAATTTGCTGACACATGGTTTATGTATCGAGTCAAACATATTGGCCCCATTCACTTTTTTCTGTTTTTGAAAAGAGTCCTTTTTATAATTACTTCAATATATGATGTGAATAACTTATCAACAGCTTAGAATATTCCACAAGTGGTTGTTTTCAAGCATTTTAATCTATTAAATGGCTGTCATTATTTTGAACCAAGATTTCAAAGAGATAGGTTATGTTTTAAATTTGCTGGAAGTTTCTTGTTTTTGTTTTTTACACCTAAATACAATTACTAAGTTTGATAAATTATGGTGAAATTCTGTGGTTTCACTATAATAATTTATTTTTTGGTTATTCAACTGTATATATATAAAACCTTTAAAAAATTTTTTTTCAATTCATGTCTTCAACGTGAGCAATTTTATAAAAACTTGGCAACCTACATCCAGCATCAACTATGTTCAAAAGTCATAGCTAAAAGAAATAATTGTTTGCTTTACTTTTTTGTTTATTTTTCTGTATTGCAATAAAAATAAGCTTAATAATGTATTTCTAAATAGTGATAATCTATATACATATATAATCTATAATAAAATAAATGCTGTTATGTTTTACAAAATACTAATCTACTTTAACACAGCCAAGACAGGGGAAAGCACAGGTCAGTTTTATATTATTGGATACAGTAACATGAGTGCCCATGCACTGTGTCAATATAAGTTATGTTTTGTTAACCTGGCATGACTGAAGGGTCAATATAATAATAAATATATATTATTATGAGACTTAAGCTACTTAGACTGAATATTTGCATTTTTATGTTATAATTTGTAGTCACTCTAGTATGGAAAATAGTATAGTTTATATTTTTTATTATTACAAGGGCAGACAGACCCCATGCAGTTAAGGTAGAGAAAACAAGAAACAAAATATAAATTATTACTGAAAAACGTTTGGAATGTATTGAAGAGGTTTAAGAGATTACACAAATATTTGAGAGTTTTAGAACAAATAGTTTTAAATAATAGGAAAATCAATTTGCACTTTGAATATTAATAAAACAGACTCTATTTTCACAAACAGATTTTTAGTAGAAATACCTCATTAAAATATCTGATTTCTTGTGTACAAAAACTTGTAATTGTTACTAGAAGTGTACCACATTTTTTTAAGATGGATATACTGCATCAAAAGGTATAATATAAATACTTAATATGTGCAAATGTATGTTATACCAAGCTCATTTTCAAAGGGTTAAGATGTTTTTAGTGTAACTGTATTTAAGTTTCTAATTTTGTGGAATGAACTGTATAGAACATAGATTATATATGAGTTGAGGCAACATAAAAGTCAGGCTCTCAAGAAAATAACTGCATTCTGAGAGAAATTATGGTTTGAAACCAAAGAATTTAAAAGTTGTGGAAAAATATGTTAATAAAAAAAAATGTATAACATTCCTTAATGTTAAAACAATAGAATTTTAAACAGTCTTTAATATACCAGGTACACATTATAGCTAAAATCAGGAAATACATAGTTGTGAAAGGTTTACCATAGGATTTTTGATCTATGTTTATTTGCAAAGCTAGAATCATAGAAATAAAATAATAATATCATATTTTTTAGATTAGATGTGAATTTTGTTACTTTTAAGTTATTGATTGTAGAACTACAGTTTGTGTTCCTATTGTTTGTTTTTTATTCTGATCACACTGTAATAGAATTGATTAGATGTAGAAAGAAAGATGTCAATAAGGCATTACAATCATTTCAGTTTTTACAACCAAATAAAGCATTAGGCCTATTGGGAACTAATATATTTTTAATGTTTATTATTACTGCATCATTAATTACATTCTGAAATTATATTTAACTTTCCCAAATCTTGATGTACATTTAAAGTTGTGGACATTCTGTCCTCTTTGTTTTTTATATATATGTACACATGAACGTACAAGTGATTCTTGCTAAGGAAACACCATTTTGTTAAATATTTAATTTTCTAACCACATGGTTTAATAGTAATATATATCATAATTCACATGTTATTCAATTTAAATACTTATGAATTCCAAACTTTTTTCAAACTTTTCTGCCTTTTATATCTATCTGTTCTCTAGTAGCTTTTGATTTTTAATGAGCTAAAGGAATTTTATTTCATCCTGTAATCATTCTCTGATTGTGGTGTGGACCTTGAGTACAAGTAGATGCATGTACAAGATTTACTGAACTATGTATTCTGTTTGTTTACATGAATATGTACAAGACTATATAACCTCACCAAGTATGTACTAGTCAGTTAGTTTGAAGTCTTGTATGATCTAACAAGTTTGGATATATGAGCCATGAGAGCAGCTCAGAGCTTGTCTTACTCTACAGTGAAACCATGTGATATTAGTTTATAAAAGGCTAGTTTTAAACAGAGTTAAGTAAACATTGTCCTGTAATAAATAGCTGTGAGAATTGTTGATACAACAGGATGATATTGTTAAATCTTACCATACCATGACCCATTCAGTATTGCTTTCAACAAAAAATAGTGGATTGTTTGTAATGGAGTGTTGTTGTAAAATATCTTCTCGTCTGGCTTTTAATATTTTAATATAATGAATAACATTTACTTTATTTTTGAAGAAGTAGAAAATTATAGATTTTTCATTAAAATTTGGTTTTACTTTCTATTTACACTTGTAATTTTTTTTATACATAATTTGTTTGGTGGAGCTTCATAAAATGCTTTAGAACACTTAAGAAAACAAAAGTGGGCATACAAAATAATATTGCATATTTCTGTACTGAAAAATATTCTGTTTTAATATATTAAGTAGAAATTACCTTTCAGAAACAGCACTTATCGATATTAACTATTTGAGAAAAAGCAATATGAAATTTTATATTTAAATTTCAAGGATTATTTCACTTTAATAGGCTGTTTGGTAGCATACTATAAAGTAGGTAGTTATGTGTATTGTTTTGTTTTTTCCCCTACGTTAATGTAGACTTGTTTGGAAATCAGCAGTCTGAAGGCTTTGGGAGTAAATCAGGTGGAGCATTTTCTGGTGGAAGTTTCTCTAGTGGTGGAGGAAGTGTGGCACAGTCGGGATTTGGAGGTTTTCAACAGACTCCGCAAAAGTCTTGTAGGTTCACCTTTTCATTAAGCATTTTAATATTAACGTTATTCTT
This sequence comes from Carcinoscorpius rotundicauda, assembly GCA_011833715.1. Taxonomy (NCBI): domain Eukaryota; kingdom Metazoa; phylum Arthropoda; class Merostomata; order Xiphosura; family Limulidae; genus Carcinoscorpius; species Carcinoscorpius rotundicauda. The sequence goes on from CM022400.1 coordinate 22,619,285, forward strand.
CATGGATACTTGTAAATCTAACATGAAAACTTATAAATTAATGATGTGTTGAAGCAAAAAATTTATCTTGAGTATAAAAATAAATTAATGGGTAACTTGAAGTAAACTTTATATATGAAATATATAGAAAGGGATAGTGCATAATATCTTGGTAAGTAAAAAAAGTAGCTAAAATATAGAAAGAGAATCCACACATTTAAAATTTAAATCTGCAATGTAGAAAGAGATTCCATAAGTGCTTAATAACTTGAAGTAACTTATAAACTCCATACTTAGGGGAACTCTTAACAAGTAACATGAAAAGAGAATTTTCAGACTCTCCATAAAGTGAAGTGAACTTTAAATCTTAAGACTTAAAGGTTCCTTGTTAGTTGAAGTAATAATCTTAAATAAACTACATATGAAATTTAAAAAGAAAATTGTATTAAATTCTGAATGTGGCATATAGAAGGGGGCTACACAGAATCTCTAATTTTAAAGAACTGATTTTTGAGGGATATACGAAAAAAGACTATGATTTAAAATATTAAAATGAAACTACTGAATTTCTTTGAAAATCATGTTTAGTGGGGGAACTGGTTGGTTAAACAGATTCATAATGAACAACAAGCTAAAAGGTTTTTTTGAGAGATTTCACCAACTATTAAATGTTTGAAAACTGTAATGAATGCAGGATGTTCTGTGTAAGAGATTCCTTAAGATTTTTTGGAAAAATAAACTTGATTTGCAACTTAAAAAGAGATTTGATAAATGTTGGATGCAAGTGTACAAAAGAAAAAGTTTAGAATATCTTATTTAGAGTCAACTTTCTTGTTGCTCAAGAGAAACAGAATCTCCAGAATCTTAAGTTGAAATAAACTTGTTCTTTTGGTTAAAAAGAAAGGGGAGAGGTAAAATAAACGATTAATTTTGTGGCTTTTTATTGTAGGTATAAGATACATTAAGACCAAGTGATAATTTATTTTTATTCTTACTCTGAAGTTGTTTTTATTTTACAGCTGTTAACCCTGGTGGTTTTGGAGGTTCTCCAGCTTTTGGAGGAAGCCCAACATTTGGAGGTTCTCCCCAGTTTGGAGCAGTGCCCACTTTTGGAAGTCAGAGTACTTTTGGTAGTCCATTCGGTGGTTCACCTTCATTTGGATCTGGTCAGACTACTATGGGTTTTGGAGGGTATGCTTATCTCGTGTTATATACACTTGGCTTCTTTTAATTATTCCACATTATTTTATCATTTCATAAGCTCTTTTTTAACATATATTTTGATGAGGCTGTAAGTTTATGAATTTATTAGTTATACTGTTCTGTGATAGAATAAAAAAACAGATATTGAACCTAAAGTACCAATTTGGTATGTGGTTTTTCTCTGAAAGCACAGTGACTCAGAATTTATTTCGATGTATTTTCAAACTAAATTTTGTTTCAACACAATTTTGAGATTTACTGCCATACAAATGATGTTCCCAATTTTTCTAAAATTAGGTTTGCAAGCATGAATTCTCCAACATTTGATACTCTGGCTGCATCTGCCCAAACTCCATCATTTAACTCCCTTACACAACAAGGACAGCAGACTTTTGGAAATCTTAATCAGCAATCAGGGACAGGTACCACTGGTGGCTTTGGCAGTCCAAGCTTTGGTGGAAGCCCTGGATTTGGAAGTAAGTATAACAACAGCTAGCATATTCTGATGTGCTAAATAGTTTGTTGTTGTTTTTACGTTAGGAATATTGAATGAAATTCACGTTTAATGTGAGATAAGAGTTATGTGTTTTGTTTATTTTTTAATTCCCAAGTGAAAATAAATTTTTAACAATAAATCTCTAGAATATGGACAATAAAATGAAACAGTAGTGCAAAACTATTCACTTCAAGTAATAATTTTAAGTATGAAACAAACATTACAATAAAATTAAAGTTAAACAGTTATTTTCCATTATCAGTTGTAATTGTCAACACTAAATTTTAATAAATGATATGCATGTTGAAGTAACTGAGATTTAATTCTTACAGATAAGTAAAACAAGTGTAAAGAAACAAGCAAATTAAACTTATTGCCATTTTATTATATATGTTTAACAAGAACCGTTATTGATAAGTTTTGTATACATTTTCCACAAGTTACTGACTTCAAAATTTCTTACTTGTTGATTTTTAACTTGACGTACATGTAGTTCTCAACTTAATATTATGAACTTGTATGTGATTAACCATTACATAGTCTTGTGTCGTTTTACAACTATGTCTTAAATCGTTCCTTTTTTCCAATTACTGTGTAGATCAGCCATCTGGGTTTGGATCTCAAGAGTAAGTTTTCTCTCCAATCCTTAGTTTTTTTCTGTTCTTAAAATCTTTTAAGTACGTATTCGTGACTGTACCTTATAACGTGATAACTAAACTGTCCTTGGTAATGGACTTTTTAAACACAACTCTTGTGTCATATATTTAAGCATTTAAATAACCTAAGAACAAAATAAATTAGCAAGGAAATTTAAAACATTAGTTTAGTCTTAGTTGCTGTTCTTGTTTCTTGTTAAAGTAACGTCAAGATTGTGTGTGTGTCTATGCAAATACTAAAGTATTCTGAAGCTGTTTTAGTATAAACGTATAACCTTTATTTTGTATTGTTAACCAACATGAGGTAAAAAGTATTGTAGAATGCATGTTTACAGAATTACACCAGCTTTTCTGTATATTGTTATATAAGGAACCTTTCTTCTTTTTGATGTGGTTGTTCACCAGCTTGCCTCATTGAAAAGTTGAGTGCGTGCATGCACGTGGATACAATCACTAATAATACCCACGTGCAAGCCCTTAAGATACACTTAGTATGGGTGCAAATTTTAATTTGTTTATGCTGTTTCTCTTTGTGTTTTTATTGCTACCTTGCCTCATGATGTTGGTGTTATAGTGGTCACACACACCCACCATTTTATTATCATCACATATAATATGTTTGTGTGTATATATAAAGTAATTTGTGATGAGTGATATCAGAATAATGCTAAAATTCTGAAATTATTTGGTTTAAAAACGTCATTAGTTTCATCACTTCAGTGTTAATTATTAGTGACTTTGTAGTTCAGTATTATTCAATCTGCATCAGATAGTGTGAAAATGAAAGTTTGAATTAATTTATGTGGAACTTTAGGCATAGTTAATATTATACCTCAAGTCAGTTCAGTGTGCTTATGATAAGTATAAAAACTTAAGTCATTTAAAGAAAACAAGTGTGTCATGTATTATTGTGATGTGAAAAAGTCGATATAACTGTGTTCTTATAAACCCTATAAATCATTTAATGGGTTATTAAAACTGTGATATAAGTGTAACTGTAATACGTGCATTTGTTTGGTGTATGAATTTTAATGTTTTTTGATTGAAAGATCTTCTCTATTTACAGCCAAAGTGCATCAGCTTTCACACAGTGGAGACAGTGAGCGTGGTGACAGTCCTAGTGTCATATGGTGTGATAATTATATTTTATGAAAGTGAAGGATACAAATAGTGTAATTTGTCATATAAAAGAATGATTTTTGTTGAGTAATGCTCAATAATGTTGAAATAAAAACACTTGATTTACTTTGTTTGCGTTAAGTTTTATTTTAATTTTATACGATTTCACGGTATCTTGCAGAATCTTAAATTTTGCATAGCTAATGCCAAATATCTTTCTTTTAGTCTTTCAAAATACCATCAGTGTGTTTTCAAAAATTGTAGTTACCCAATGTTTTAAAAATTAATATTTTTAAACAATACGTAAAAACATGCTTTTTCTCAAGTATTGAAATTTTAGCCCTGTTTTTTTTTTTATTTCCGATGAGGTATTTGATAGAACTAACTTTCCGAGCTTACGTTACGTAACCTTAACGCGAATCATTTACTTCAGTGGTTCCCAACCAGGGGTGCTCACACCCCTTGGGGAGGGGTAACGAGATAACGTTCCAGGAAGTAGGAGATAACATTTATTCACCTTTTATTCTTAGATAAATAATTACTGTGAGGGGTGCGAGAACATATTAAATTTTTAGGGGTGCGGGGCATAAAAAAGGTTAGAAACCACTAATTTACCTCAATAAACTGTATTGTCCAGTGAAACTGTGAATCAGGCACTTTTAAAAAAATTCATTTTGGATACAGACTGAAGCATGCACATTTGAAGTGTGTTGTGTGCATCTCTTCCACTTTCCGAACCCCCCCCCCCCCCATCCACATGATGCCTCCTTTCCGAAAGTGACAGTTTTTTCTATTAAGATTTTTCTGGTTATAGCTTGTTTTGTGAAAGTAACAAATTGCCTTACAAATAAGCAAAAAGAGTAGTGTTATTTCATTGGAGCATTTCAACTTCGATTTACCAGCAAACATTAGTTAAATATATACGCACGCATGTCCAGAAAGTATATTTATATCTTAGGTAATTTTTTTACTTGCTAGATCATTTAAATGATAGAAGCAAAAAAAATTATATTTCACGAACCCGAGTAAATGGATTTTATTTTTGTGGGCTTAGAATTCTGTCAAACAGTTAACTTTCATCCTCGTGATTCTATTTCCAAGTTTGTTTGTTTTTTTCCACATAGAAATTAGGAAAAATCAAATGTAAGAAAAAATTGTAAGCACTTAAAAATTGTAAATGATGTGTTTTTATTTCTACAAATCATGCATGTGAACACCGGTAAATATGGAACTATAACAAATATACGTGAGTAATACTTGGAGAAGAAAATCATGATATGTGATTAGAAATATTTATCTGGATGCGAGCAGCCATTTTCAAGTGTTGGTTGAAGTTGCTAGTGTCGCAGACATGACGAGTGAGCACTGAATTTAAATGGCTATTTATACAATTCTCAGTTACCTAAAATATTTTTTAATTATCATAGGTTTAATGGCATACCTTGTCACACAAAAGTCGTATCATAACGTACATGAAGTTCATAAAAACACCTTTTAACTATATATATATAACTTTCAGTTTAGCGTTAACTAAATTACTGTATGTTTACAGTAGTATTGTCGTTTCGCGTTCGTTGCTTTACCATATACAAGGTCTGTTAAAAAAATACGCGGACTGTTTGAATTGCGCGGCTCCAATTGGTTCCAGGGTAATCCGCTTGGTGTCGCTAGATTTGCACAGATAAGCTGATTACGACGCCATTTCACGATTGCAGATATCTTCATTTTTGTATTAGCTACGCAGTTTTTTTAAGTGAAGTGCGATTTTTTCGTTTGGCGGATTTCAGAATGAATGACCTGAAGGAGCAACGACTTGCTGTGAAATTTTGTGTTAAACTTGGAAAATCTGCGATTGAAACTTTTGCTATGCTTACGGTGGTATTGCTGGGAAGCGTACGGCATGTTTCATGTGGCATGAACGTTTTAAGGATGGTCGACAGTCCATTGAAGATGATGAGCGTCCTTTCACATCAACTGACGACCCACACGTCGACAAAATCAACACCCTGGTGCGGGTAACTCGACGTCTGACTGTCGGGGAGCTTGCTGAAGAGTGTGGGATATCAGTTGGATTTTGACCGAAAAATTGAAGATGCACCACATTTCTGCGAAATTTGTGTCTGAAAACTCGTGTGTTTTTGGCCAAACACTCAATCACTGTTCTTTCCCACCCACCCCTACTCACCTGACCTTGCTCCTTGCGATATTTTCTTGTTCCCCAAACTCAAAAGACCCTTGAAAGGAAGAAAATTTGAGACGATTCCCGAGATTAAGGCAAATGCTGGAGGACATTTCAAAAGAAGCGGACCAAGACTGTTTCAACAAGTGGAAACCCCGTTGGGATAAGTGTATGCGTTGGGGAGGAAAGTACTTTGAAGGGGTCCCAGACCTGTAACTTCTAAATAAAGTACATTTTGTTTTATGACGTCAGTCCGCGTATTTTGTAAACAGCCCTCGTACAAGCATTTCACTTCCCACGGCCTGCCAGTGAAACAAATTAAACAATTTAAAAACCCACGTGCATGATTATAACTTGAGTTGATTAAGCAGTGGTATAATTGGACCGGAATTTCGCTCTTGTACTTACGTGTTATAGCGTGATCGTAAAATAAAGTGTAGACATAGTATCTGCTAGTATTAAACTTGTGTGTTTAAAGTACCATGTCGAAAACATTCGGACTGTCGTGTATTTAGAATGGCGACTTCGAAATATACATGAATAATGTATATATTAACTATTTGATGGCAAAGAACTAAAAATGGGTTTCTCGTTATCAAGTCCAAATTCATCACGGCGATTACTCAAGGTTAAGCGTGAAAGGTTATCCAACGTTAAATCACTTTTCGGACACGGCATGCACAGGTGATTAGAGCACTCGACTCGTAATATGAGGATCGTGGGTTCGAATCTCCGTCACACCAAACATACTCGGAGACTATTCTAACTATTCGTTCGTAAAAGTGTAGCCTAAGAGTTGGCGGTGGGTAGTGATAATTAGCTGCCTTCCCTCTAGTCTTACTCCTAAATTAGGAACGGCTAGCGCAGATGACCCTCGTGTAGCTATGTGCGAAAATCAAAACAAACCGTCACTTTTCCACTGGCATTAAACTATGATATCGTGCAATTATAAACTTCGTGACATAAATGTAAATATTGTAAAAGGAGAAATGATATTTCCTTTCTCAGACAATGTTGCTCTAAATAATTAATTCCCAATACTGTTAGAATTGTCCAAAATATGTTATGAAAACTTCTCAGAATTTCAAATGTCAAGAAAGAAACAACTTATTAAAAACTTAGAGACATTAGACAAACAACTTACCTGCTGCCTCAAACATGATGAAAAGAAATCTAAATACGGCGAAAAACTTCCTAGGTTAACACCATTGTAACAACAATATAAAAAACTAATTTTGTACAAAAATCCAAACATAACCGTAAAATAAAAGCTATTGTAATTGAGTAAAACAGCCCTGCTTTTGGGTACTATAAACCTTTACTGAACTGTTAAGCAATATATTGTCATATGACCTCTTTACTCTGTGTGTATTTAACTATTATAACCAATGTCTTACTTTTTCGGCTTCATCAAGGTTAATGTACACGGCTCTTTGTGTCTATAAAACTACTTGTTTGTTTTGGTATTATACACAAAAGGCTATCTGAGCTTTGCCCACTACGGTTATCGAAACCCGGTTTCTAGCTATACAAGTCCGCAGACGTGCCATTGTGCCATTGGGGAGTAAAACGACTGCTACCTGTGGATGAAGGTCCGGCATGGCCAAGCGCGTTAAGGCGTGCGACTCGTAATCCGAGGGTCGCGGGTTCAAGCCAAACATGCTCGCCCTCCCAACCGTGGAGGTGTATAATGTGACGGTCAATCCCACTATTCGTTAGTAAAATAGTAGCCCAAGAGTTGGCGGTGGGTGGTGATGACTAGCTGCCTTCCCTCTAGTCTTACACTACTAAATTAGGGACAGATAGCTCTCGAGTAGCTTTGTGCGAAATTCAAAAAAACAACTCCTATTGATGACATACCTTTGTGAAAACGTTGTACATTTATAATGTACGAAGCATAAACATCTCTGAGTCTGTCATCCGCTGGTACAGTGATAATTCTGCAGATTTATAACCCTAAAATCAGAGATTCGATTTCTTTCGGTGGATTCGGCACATAGCACAATGTGGTTTTGCTATAAAACACATACATACATCTTTGTGTCTACTTGTTTATTCGTTACTACATGTAGGTCGCTGGGTGAATTTCAACTAAACTTTGTGAGATCAGAGTTTTAAATAAGGGTCATGTTAATGGACGTTCATTACCTCCTTCACCCACGTTTTTGAGCATTTAGTATCTTTGACGTAAGTTAACGGTAACTATGTTCGTACCCCCAGTAGCGCAGCGTCATGTCTGCGAACTCGCACCGCTAAAATCCGTGTTTCGATACCCATGATGGGCAGAACGCAGATGGCCCATTTTGTAGCTTTTTGTTTAATTATTAAACATACAAACTATATTTATAGATGATGCAACATTCGTACACCAATTGAAAAAAAAATATATATTGAAGTATACAGACAGTCTGAGAAGAGAACACACAAACGTCTTGTATCTCAAAATATTTGCCAGGACTGCAATGAAAAACAAACTTGACTTTCACAGTGTGTTTGCCAAACGAGTGACATAAATGTATTAAAGTTGCTATATTTCAAAATTTTACTAGCGCTTTATCAGTGAAATGTCAACACACAAAATAGTGATAAACTTAAAATGTGAAATAAAAGTGATTGTTAAAATAAATTTAACGTGTAAAAAACATTCACTGAATTATCCCACACAGAAGTTGTTTTTTTCCCTTAAACCAGAAATGTATATATTTCTGTTTAATCTGAACTGGTATGTTTGGTCTAACTTCTCATCGGCCGGTACTTTTTACTTTCGAAGTCCCTAGTTAATCAACGACTTCCGGTGTCACAGCATTTCCTGGATTTCATCTCACGAATTGAGTCTTGTTTGCTGCTCTGGTTGGGCATTCAATCCGTAGATTCTGTCATGTGACAAGTTTGAAATTTCACGAAATAAAGTTAAAATAACTTTTTTTTTCTCAAAGTTCCTATCAACTAGCCACAAAGCGGAGTGAGGGGAAAAAAGTTTCTGATCGCCCCTGCTTATCTTTCAGGTTCGTTTGAGGCCCCAAAAGATGCGTAACCGAAATAACGACCACAGATCGGACGGATATAAACGCATTAAATCAACTATACCCCAAAGCTTTGATGTGGAGCACACAATCCATTAACAATCTGCACCTTATCCTCTCCTATATTGGTACAGATATATTGCACTTTAGCTGGTTTCAGTTTGACTGACCACATAAGCTCCACTCATCTGAACATTGAATTTATCACTGAACTTGAAAATAACGACTCACCTTTTCTTAACCCTGAGATTTTTTTTTTAGAGTTGACACAATTAAAAACCAAAATTTACTGAAAAATCACTCACACGGGTCTGTACCTCCCTTGAGATTTTGCTCATGAATCCAAACAAAGATCAATGTGCTGAAAAACCTTAAAAATAGCTTTGTTCAACCATGTTGATGAGCACATTCAACTCTATAAACCATTCCTTTATTTACATCGACAAATTTTCAACAATTATTTCCGAATATTTTTCACAACCAAAACTCAACTCATAATCACCATTCACATGAATACACTGAACAATGGCTCAACATCACATCTCAGATAATTCATTTTTGAAATGACTTCAAAAGTAATTCACACTTGGGGAAAACTTGCCATTAAACACAAAATCCTTTTCGACTTTAAATTCATTCAGAAATTCGGCCTTAAATTAAATGTGTTGCGTTGCCGAATAAAAATTATGTAGAGTCGCACAATAGCAACATCGTTAATAAAATAAAATGAAATTACTGTGAATATTCTACATCAGCGAAACCGTAAGAAAATTGGAAACCAAAGTCACTGAGAGTAGAAAGAAGAAGAAAAAAAACTCCCATGTTTATCAACATTGCAACCCATAATATCACAGTATATTCATCTATGCAAAGCACTGTAGTTTTAAACAAATAACCAAACATTAACAAACGCAAAATAAAGGAAGTTATCCTAACTAAATAACACATTCTTGCACTAAACCTATACCTCGGTAAACCAAAATACCTTCACTAAGTTGTTAGGCAATCTCCTGTCATGTGACTTTTTTGTTCCATACCGTGTGCATATATATATATATTCCTGTATCTGTTTGTTCCTGATGATGCCATGACCCTGTCTGAGCGTTGTACATTTGTGATAAAATTTCTTTCATTACTTTATATGTTAACTATATCTATATGTATGTATATATATATATATATATAATGCAGATAATATATTAGCTAAATATTTATGACTTAAATATGCCTAGAGGTTATAGAAACTTAAATGATAAATGATGAGCAAGTATAGTCAAATTAACTGCTTGAAATGTGATATACATGTGCAACAGGAATCTAACAGCAGGAAATTTATTAGGACTTGTTAATGGTACATTATAAATAATTTATACAGGAAATGATGTCAGCAATACAGCTTATCTCGTGAACAGAACACAGCTTCTCAGTGTCTTGTTTTAACTGTTGTTTTCTTTACTGAATCTAAAGTTTAACCAAGGGAGTGTGCAACAGTTGTACTATTATACATGTATTTCAATATCGATGTTTGTTTTAGTTTAATATATATCTAGAAGTGCGTGCAACTTATACTCATAAATGTGTATTATGAAGTTGTCGTATATTTACTAAATTAGTAGAAAACTCTCGTTCTAAGAGTCAACAATGTAATATATGTATGTAAACGCCAGTATTTTGTTTTAGCTGCAATTTGTAGGAAATCTCTCAAATTTATAAAAGGAAACCAACACAATGCAGAGAGTCAGTTTTATATGTCTGGTTTGCTACAATTTGTATACTATAAACCTCGAAAGCTAAAACTGTGATAAAAATTTATTAATCGGGAAATTACAGATATTTGACCAGGAACGTTTATAGATTTCGAACAATATAAACCATTTAATTTCATAGAATTAACTTCGGATGTTGTACTTCTACGAGAACATTGGATATCTTCGTCGGTGAAAAAATCAGCTTGCAAACAACATGCGACTAGCCAAGAATAGCGAGCGAGCTAGTTTCTCGTTAAGTGAACTGTACCGATATCAACTCGAAATTCATTCGCTCATCATGAACTATCGATAAAATAATCAGTTCAGGATCATATAGAAGATTCAGTAGTATTTGTAGATTTATAAAACGTTTGCATAAAAGTTATTACTCTTGTAATAACCATTATTATAAATGTATTACTATTGTTGTTTGTATATTACAATATATTTGTGTTCAGAAAGAAAACTGTGTGTATCAATCTTACTAGAAAATATCGTAAATTTGATGGATATAGACATTTAGTTTACCTCTGGATTCAAATCACAAATCAATTGAAGGCTTGCCCAAGGTGAATTACAACACGTAACAAGTGTAATATGCCCTAATGACGTTTCAACACATATTGTTTACGAACAATTCACGTGAATAATTGATAGGTAGAATAGCGATACTATTCTTACAAAGTATTAACATGGAACAAATCCTTTACCTTTAATAACCGCTCTTATGTCTTATCATATCTCATAGTTTTTTGTGATGTTTCACCTAATTTATTTTTGTTGCATATATACAACACGTGACTAAATCGTAAAGACCCCATTGCTTCGAAGCATTATATGCAAAATTGGAAAAGTAATTTCGGACATTTCAATTGTTCTAAATTTTAAGTTCATAATAGACAGCATTTAGTTAAAACGTACCGTGCGCAGGAAAAGAAACAGGTTATATAGCTTTTGCTGTCACCATCTTCAACTAGAAGCTATATTAATTATCGGTATTACTATATATATATGCATACAAAGTCATGTATTCGAATTCCCTGATTGAACATGCTTATCCTTTCAACAATGAGAGCATTATAATGTGATCGTCAATCCAACTATTCGTTGGAAAAACAGTAACCCAAGATTTGACAGTGGGTGTTGTTGATTAACGTCACTCAAAATTAATAAAGGTTATTTCAGGCACTCCTGGAGTACATTTGTGCAAAATTCTGCAAACAAAAATTTCAGAAGAAACATTTTTTTTTAAACAAGAAATAAACGGCTTTGTCTTCCACTTTTGTTAACATGCGCTTGGAAACAAGAAATAAAATAAATATCAGTATATTTAACTTGCAAGGTGTATTTTACGTTGCACTAGATGTATCGGTTTAAGGCTAGCTGTCCCCAGTTTAGCAGCATAAGACTAGAGGGAAGGCAGTTAGTCATCATAACCCACCACCAACTCGTGGGCTACTCTTTTACCAACGAATAGTGGGGTTGATCGTAACATTATAACACCCTCACGGCTGAAAGGGCGAGCATGTTTGATACCATGGGGAATTGAATGCCTTAACCTGCCTGACCATGCCAGGCATTAATAACAATAGAAATATTTTCACAATAGCAATTACTTTATGAAATTGTTAATGCTTAATTACTTAATAAAAGTATGATACATAATTGTACTCACTGTGAAACAGAAACACAACTTGAAATTCATGTAAGAGTTCACAAAAATAATGTTTATTATATTTTTAAAAAATATTATAAATATTAATAAAATTATTAAATAACATTCACCACAAAAACAATTACTGATTACAAAAGCATGGGTTTACAGTGAACCATTACACAATGTTTGTATTAATTCATCTCCGATTTTAAGGATTACGATACATTTTTCAAACAATGTACACATTATCACTGTGCACAATAGAATAAACAATTTCAACTAAATGATATGCGAGTTACAAACAGTTTTAGTTGTAACATATAAGCCAGTGGCTGAGTAACTGCTTAATTAATTATTAATTCATCGTTATTTTTCTTCCTACTTGTCTGGCCTGGCATGGCCGAGCGCGTTAAGGCGTGCACTTGTAATCCGAGGGTCGCGGGTTCGCGCCCGCGTCGCGCTAAACATGCTCGCCCTCCCATCCGTGGGGGTGTATATTGTTACGGTCAATCCGTAACTATTCGTTGGTAAAAGAGTAACCCAAGAGTTGGCGGTGGGTGGTGATGACTAGCTGCCTTCCCTCTAGTCTTACACTGCTAAATTAGGGACGGCTAGCACAGATAGCCCTCGAGTAGCTTTGTGCGAAATTCCAAAACAAACAAACAAACAAAAAGCTTTGTGCGAAATTCCAAAACAAACAAACAAACAAACCTACTTATCTAATTACCAACTAATGTGTTTTAATCAAGTAACTGAGTTTCCAGGTTGTAATATGTCGTGGGAATGAGGAATAGTTAATTGGGCCTCTCAAGAACCGGTTTTACATGGTGGGAGTAACTCTCGATTACGTCATCAAATGACGGTAGAGAGAGGGCTTGGACGATGGATGTACTCGCATTGTAAGACTGTCTAGTTTAGTTCGTGTACGATTAAGTTACTTCAGCTACTATACTGTAAAAACTTTTCGCTATATGAACACGGCCCATGGATTTCAGTACAAATACTAAGAACTATGATTCTTTACCAGAGAAGGCTGGAAATGTTACGGAAAATCAACAGGTTAGTGATAAAAGTTTCACGTTATATATTGTTCGGAATGATGGTGTTGTGCACGACACAACTTATCAATGGTTCAGTGTTACTAGCTGTACGAAAAGGCCGTAACATTCTGCAAATGGTAGAGTGAAATCATAGTTTATTTCACTGAGAATGTATAACAGCTTTGTAGACAAAATTTTTCACTGATAGACTTGAACTGGCAATTTATAAACACAACAAAGAGAAACAAAATTATAATTTTGTGTTGGAATTGTTATGTTCGTGTAATGCAGGAAGTGTCTGAACAGAGGCGTTGGTATGTTAATTGATAGAATCAGGGCTTGGGCCCATAAGGACTGATTTATTTTATCTTTCAGTATGTTCTATTTTGATTTTTCAAGACACCAGCTGGAGATTCAGAACATTGTCAAATAGAATCGGGACACAAGCCCCGTGTGCCACTATGTAGTGGTGTCTCTACGTCTGCAATAATAAACACTGCCGAAATGCAGCTCGTGTGTACATGTTGTAGGGTTAGCAGTCACTTCTAGTGTGGCCAACTGCTATTAACAGACTGTCAGTAGACTTACGTAAAAGTCAATAGAAAATTAACTCTGTAGATGTAATGTTATTGGTGTAATTATGACTGTCATCATATTTCTGTATAAATAACAAAGTATCGAATTTACATAATATTGAAAGGATAGAAATCCACGAGTTCTATATGCCCACCCTTGTTCCTCAAATCTACCTCTTATGTATTATTGTTTTTTATGCCTTGTTTCTCACCAATCGTTAAGTGATTTCATCAAATTTGATTTCGTGTTGAGACTTTACCATTTTCCCGAAAAAAGTATGAAATGTGGATGTGGTCTACATAAATCAAGTGTCAATCAAAGCCTATGGTTGACTACCCTAGCAATTATTCTTCTCTGTGATTCTAGGCAGTTAAAAAATGTAAACTTTAGTGTTTAAACACGTATCACAAACCTACATCAGAAATCCTCATAAGTGCAAAAATAGTACGAATATACCCTTCTGTGACTAAATTTCTGATAAATTGATACCGTGAAACACGACTTCAGAAAATAAATTCAGTAAGACAGAACGTGAATCAAACGTCACGAAATATACAAGCCTGGGTTAAATATTTTTATAGTATGTTAAAAACATATCTACCATAACTTTCGTACATGAATTTTACAATAAATTAATGTTAAAGTAAGTCTAGCTTTGGTATTATTAAGTTTACGTTTTCTTTCCATTGTTTCAAGCAGTGGCGGATTTATTGTTGTGTGGGCCCTACGTCCCATGTAATATTACATAGAATAAAATTATCAGTTTCAGAAGGTTTGGGAAAAAAAATCAAAGGAAACAAAAAATTATAATTAGATTGAACATTCTTCAGCCGGATCGTAATTTTTACAAAAATCTTAATATACATAAACATTGATGAAGAGATAGTATCATATAAAGACTTACCTTAGTAGTTACCACTTCTAGACAGCTCAAATTCGGATCCTTCGAAATAATGAAGATACAGTCCTTCGAGAATAGATTGTTGTTCAAGGGAAGTTACTATTGTAGTTTTTTATGGACGTAGTTTTAACTTCAAATACATGTTATTGTTGTGTGTTTGGAAGCTTTCGATTTGCTATTGCTTAGTCATTGTAGTACCTTTTTAACATTTTTTCCGATAACACGTAATATTAGCATTGTTATGTCGGGTTTTAATTGTTAGACATCTTTTCGGTTTTTAATTTGTACTGTTTGTGACGCTCTTAATTTTTGAGAATAACTGTAAGCCGAAACTTTGGGTTTCAATATAAACATTTTTGTTTGTTTTTATTTCTGGAGTGTTTATAGTTTTATGTAAACATGATTTCAATCCTCCATATTTAAAAACTGATGACCTCGAGTGAATCACACACACATTCTACGTAGAGCTGTGTTAACAAAGGCACTGTTGGATTGTTTTTGTTTTGTTTTTTCGTTACCATTGCTAAAATTTGTAACAAAGTGGAGAACATTTTTTTAAGAATAACAACACTGACTCATCTTACAGTTCAACAGCAAGTTTGCTGATGGAATTAACGAAGGATATACTTTTAACTAATTTTTTCCAACAGATTTTTATTCAATAAAATGTTTCCTCGAGTGTGCTTATCATTGACTCCTTATTCAATTGTTTTTCAACCTCGTATTGGTGGAAAAAATATTTCACCAGATTTTCACTTTATTAATTTTTGTTAACTTATCACATTTTGAACTTGCATATTTATTTTCCGAACTGCAATTTTATTTACTAAAATTACAAGTTTTCTATGTTGTTACGAATTTTAATATTATTTACGAAATAAGATAAATTTTTTATTAAATTACTTACATGTATAACGTGTACAATTAGAATGATTATCTATTTATCTTTTCAACGATTCGTTTTAGTCTAGTTTTCAACGTTTCACGGTATTTACTGTCTAAAGAAGGACGTCTTCCAAAAACATCGTACAAAATAAATCAACCAATTTTTATTCATAAGTGTTAATTTATCCATTATTACCTTTTAACTGCCACAAACAACAAGTATTTGCAACTTGACATTACCGAAATAAATCACTACAAATAATGCAAAAGAAAAGCAAATAAATTGCATACAATTCATTAATGTTTAGCATGTTCTTTAAACAGGATATTTAAAATATATTTTATGCTATCATAATTTCAGTGGCGGCACCAAAGGGGAGCTTGAACCCTCCCAAATGAACCAAGCCCACCTCAGCCCCCAATATTGTTACCTTCATATATTCATAAAATATGGAAAACACAATCGTCGTTGTTGCTTAACAATTAACATCAAAGAGACATAGATCTGCAGAACTCAATGTCTTCATTAAGACGGAAGTATGTGTCATGTGTCTCATAGCAATGTACTGAATGTACTGAAACTCATGCGCTGTGTTGCCGCTCCCTGTATAATGCCATTCTATCTTGAGCTTTGACGAAGATTAGACAACCATGTTGATTTCAAGTTACAACAGATCATCAGGGATTTTACTTGATAAACCAAAGGTTTCACAAGTATTTGCCCATTAATTTAATTTATCTTTTATTGAATAGAAAAGCATAGCATGCATGTATAAGTGTATTGTGTATAGGTCAAAGCTGTGAAGCATTTAGTTGGTGTTTTGTCCTCTGTGAATTATTTTGCATTGTGTATCAGCCATCCAAAATTGTACTGATGATTGTGGCATACACTTAAAATTGTGACTTAAAATCCAATTAATGTTATACTTATGATTAGATAATAGCCTTACATGTTAACTGACCAAATAATATTTCTAAACAATTCTAGAATGAATTTTGAAATTGTCATTGGGCTATTTAGAAGTGCCTAATTTAATGTAATATAGTAGATACATTATTATAACAGGTGCTTGTCACACTTATGATAATAAGAACAATATTATAGTTACAGTTTGGATGAATAATGTGAACTTACGAAAAAACCAGCCTTTCTGTGAAGGTCAACTGCGATTTAGAGATTTTTTTTTGGTGCTACTATGACCATTCAATATCCAGGCTTTGTTCGAGCGCGCGATTCCCCCCTCGAACTCCTTAAACGTATGATCACCGAGCCGCTGACCATGGTGTACGCTCTGCGTTCGGCTAATGATCGGCTCAACCTGACTGAGATCCATATACCAGCCGCACGCTACCATCCCTTGTTAACTCCCATTAGCTGCCCATTATTAATCAGAGTATGAGTTTCCAATGAAAACTGCATTGAAAACGCAGTTCGAAATAGCACACATTTCTCAAATGTACCTTGGTATTTACATTATTATAATTTACCATATATACTTCATATTGATGGCATTTTGGGAAGCCCCTCCACAGTTTACCTCTGCCCCCCAACGAAAATATCCTGGCGCCGCCACTGCATAATTTTATCAGTGTATGATTGTGAATAGTATTCCAAATAGTAGTCCTACATCAGGCAATTTAACCAAAACCGTTCTACAGATCAAAATAGTAACAGATTAAAACCAACAACAACAAAAACAGGAGAAAGAGACGGACAAAACGTGTAATTCGGAATCAGGTATGAACAAATGTTTGTTTACTGGTTTGAAGATAAGAAACTGAACACGATGTAAACGAAGTAAAAACCAATCTTCTTCTTGACCTTGTCTTACAGCAAAAAACAAATAAAAGATGAACATGTGCACAGGGCGTTGGGTTGCACTTTATAAGATATTCTGAAGTCACTCTGTAAGAAATATTTCTGTATAGCTTTATATCTTATGTTATAGACTGAGAGAGCATGACATTATTTACAAGGAAACAGTAACCACATATGCCAGAATGCAGAAGCTACTTATTGGCTGTTCCAAATAAAAGTAGAGAGAGTTTAATCTACAAGTGTTTCCAAACTTAAACATAGCAGTGTTACTAGAGATGCGAGATCTGTAAGTGAAACCCACCAACATTGATTTTTGACTGGGTTTAATTAGAACGTTAAGTAATACAAGCACTGTTCGAGATTGATTTTCTGTATTTATGTTAATCTAAACGTTTGTATATCTGAATTTTTGTTTTATAAATTTTAGTAAACGAAATAAGTTAACCCGTTAGAGGAAAAGTGAAAATAAATGATATAACGTGTAGAATTGCGTTGCAAAATAGGTCCTGTGAACATTGTAAATGCTACATTTTTTCATTCTCTTCCACAAAATTGTTTCACCTACTGAAATGTATATTTCTCGTGAAAACTAGAAACAACGGTGAGTTCAAACCCTTTATGAAATACCATCTCTGACGTAAACAAAACCTTCCTTGTTGTGTATTCTGTTTAGTTTATGACGTCAGCTTAATAGGGGTCTCGTTAGAAAAATTAACCAATCAGAAGATGCCTAGTAAAAATAATACAGTTATGTACGTATATCTAGGTAATATGAAAAGCTGGCGAAAAAAATATGCTCTCATACAGAAATATAAATACGGCAAATTTCATGTTTGTTGTCTCTCAAAATTTGTATTACATACTGGAGGGATTTCGACATTTTGATAAAAAAGTTCAGAAAAAAAGGACCTTTACACCAACTTCAGGAACTGCAAAAGCGAAACGCTGGTTAAAATTTTAAAAAGAATTAATGGAGTGTAAAGGTCGTTTTTTGAAACAAAAACTTATGAAAATGATTCGGCAGACTTTGGTAAATGCTACGTTTTTTTCAGTGTTCTCAATGAAATTGGACGATTTTATCTTTGTGCTACACGCATACAAATTACTGCCAAAAGGTTATTTACGTTACACATTTTCTCTCAAGGAAACTGTAAGTAATCAATAACTTCATTTTTTTTTTAGGTACTATATTTAAGGTAAATCAGCTTTAGCAGTATTGCGCATGCGTATAATATAAGAGAGGCATCGTTCATATTTTATTATTGTTGTCATATTCTTCTTGTAGGTTACTCGAGTTAATATAAATATGTAATTTCCTCGGAAAGGGGTTGAAGAACGTCTGGAAGGGACACTTTTTTTTAGTTACACATACCATAATGCAGCAGTGTATCTTTTGTCAACCGGTCAGCACAAACTAAAATGACGTTAGTAAAACTTGCGCATGCCATGAATGACGAGAAGAATTATGCACTCCATTAGCTACAGCACAGCATGACATGTGAATTTTAAAAACGAGAAATAAAAATATTTATTACTCTTAATTTTGATTTCATTCACTTTTGAAACATAATATATTGAGAGGCCCCCTCAAAAGTATACTCAGTGTTATCGCTATTTTTGGTTATATATAGCAATTGAGTATTGATTATTTCATTTATTAAAGATAATTTTATTTATCTTGTTTTAATTTTAAAATACTGTTGTTTGTGGTAGCTTTATCATCGATCTTTTAGTTTCAACTGGCACTAGTTTGTATTAACTTTTGAGTTTCACATTTGAATCTTGTGGTTGAAAATAGACCAAACGCCATTTCTTATTACTTCCGAGGCTGTTTATTGCGAGGTGCTAACAGAAAGGCCAAGCGATATTCTGTTTGGTCTATATCAGTGTTTAACACTTTCAAACACCACAAATAATGACACCTGCCGGTCAAACTTGCAAAAAAAAACCCACCAAAACAATAACGTAATATTTTGTTATTAATTTTATGTTAAACAAAACTGTGTAATATCACGTTTAATTGCAATTGATTTTCTGTCGAATTTCCGAAGTGAGGAATTTCAGAGCATAATGACCTACGAAAGTTAAATTTAATATATGTGTATGTGTGGGTAAAATTTAATGAATATTTGCTCACTTTACCTGTGGTTAAAACACCTTTAGTTTTTAATTCTGTTCAGTGTATGACATGTTTTACTAAAAGCGTTGGCTACAAAAATGATGCCAGATTAAAGAAATACAGTTATATGGGTATTTGTTGCTAATTTGACAAAGAGCTAAAACTCATTTCAGAATTTGATCCAATGTTGTTGTTTTTTTCAGCTCACACGCCAGACCTTCTTGGTGGGTTGAAGTTAAAATATTATTTACTATGTGATGTTTGAAAACGCGTAAAAAAGTTTCTGATATCACATTAATAATTATTAGCTAAACCTTGTAAGAAAAGAAATTGTTGAAAAATTGAGTCTTAACACTTAATCGTTTCTGAAAACTTTGTAATGAAAAAATAAAAGTATGTATGTGGTGTTTGAACGTATGGTATTTATATAAATGAATTTGAGGTCGCTAAAATTTAAATTTTAATATTTTGTGTTCAAAGCCACAAGAAAAAATTTTGATGAACGAAGACACATCCAATTTATTGAGGTCCGAGTCACAATGCTGTACTTCGTACTTCGAAAAATTATTTTTTCCGATTATGTTGGTAATTGGAATTTATGAACTGGCTGAATATATTAATAAAATTTCGGGTGACTCTCATGCAACAAAGAAGTACTTCGTGAGTGGAGAATTTCACCTGTTCGTAATTTCACTGACGTGCCTCTTGTTACCTGTAATCACCTACACTGTATACCGAGTATTTGAGGCTTTTGCAAGAGGAAGTGACAGTTTTTCATACATTCCTGAACAAATATCTGGAGTCTCCGATAATGGTGGAAATTTCAATAAAGTTTGCACTCTTGTACTTCACGGACTACTCATCATTCCATGGCAGATTCGAAAGTAAGTAAACATTTTGTTAGCCATTATTTATCCCCTTTAATAATTATCAGAATACCCCTGTGTTCCAATGATGCTTATTTCAGTAGGGGGTCTCCAGACGAGAGGAGATCAAATGATACTCTCTGAGGGTTACGTAATTATTGTATAATATCCAAGGGTTACGTAATTGTTCCAAAACACACAAAGGTTTCCAGTGTCTTAGGATTACATAACTGTCACATAATAGGTAACAGAGTAATGAAGTAATAGTTTCATAAAGTAGCTACAGAGGGCGCGGCTGTATTGGGGGAGAAGTGACATCATACAGAGCACCAAAGGTCACGTTTGTATGACGAGCGTGCAAATCATTCCCGAGTGAATCACCAGAGAATTACGTTGATCAACAAATAAACATATGATCAACTGTATAATAACAACGGAAATCGTAACGTTGCTAATTTATCTAATTTACATAACCTTATGTTTACAGTTATCAGAACTGAAATATTTTAATCTCTCTTTCTCTATAAATAAAACGTTAAATCCGCTGTTTTCGTCTATTTCATATTGTCAACTTTACAGTTTCTGCTTACACATTTAATTGCATTAAATACGTTTTACAGTGGTGAATGGTCTTAATAACGTTCTATAGACTTATGGTATTACTTGGCAAATCATGTTACCAAGCTCAATGCCGCTAGGGTGAATAGGTGGTTCAGTAAAATGATCAGCTAAGTGCAGTGTCTTAACTATGGTTATGTAATGAATGTCTGGAGTTAATTATCTGTCTGCCCCCCAGTGGCTCAGCGGTATGTCTGCGGACTTACACGCTAAAATCCGGGTTTCGATACCCGTGATGGGCAGAGCAGAGATAGCCCATTGTGTAGCTTTGTGCTTAATTCAAAACAACAACAAAATTATCTGTCTTAAAATGTTACAAGAAAAACTTATTTGAACTGATCGTGTTTTCATTTAATAATTAGTTTGTACATGTCATAAAAGTTGTGAAGCCAAGTAAAACCAAGTATTACAAGTATTGTAACTGTTACAGTATGTCAAGTTTTCACACATTCTCTTATAATTTATATGTTATTTGAATGAGGCAAATATTATAGTATAGCTCTTTTTACAATCAACAGTTGATTTGTCTGTAAAACACGTGGGTAGTTTATTAGTTCTCGCTTCTCTAATTGATATACACCCTAAAAAGCTGCTACACATAATGTATCATTTTAATAAATGCTGAACAAGAGAATTTGTAAAGCTGGTTGTGTTCTTTCTGTTTCTGTTTGAGGGTCATTAACACTGAATGCAAATGACAGAAAGGTTAACACCTACAATCACCAAATGGTGTGGACACCTCAACCCTACTGGATTTTTAGTTTGATTTAGTTGACAATGAAGAAGAGAGTGTACTGAGAGAATTCAGAAAATAATATTTTATGAAAACGAGTGCTGAACAAGTGAATTATAATACACATTCAAAGTCGCTATTTATGATTATCATTCATTACTAAAATATAAATCTCGTACATGTACTTACCTTATACTTAACATTGAAAATAAATTAAAACAAGTTAAAGTATTTGTAATCACACAATTTCTAAATAAATTGAAAAATAATGAATTATAAATTTAACATTCACCATACTTTAACTAAACTGGTATTAATAAATTTGTGTGTGTCACTGAATTTAAAAGTCGGTAAACATATTTTGTTGATTCTGTCATTTTACACAGTGATACAAAACATTAGATATACGTTCATGATATTCTGCTTCGCAAGATTTTCTGGGACGTATTCAGTATGCACATTTCAGTTAGCATATAATTGTTGTATAGTTTATATCCAGTTAAGCTCTGTGAACTGTTTATCCACATTTCTGTAAATGTGTTTAACCATTTAATACAAGTCTCTATATAAGTATGGTATCACCAGTGTTTGGTAATATAACAAAAAACAAACAAACTCTAAACACTAATATTGTCAGATACACTTAAACCATGATTTACAAAACTCCAAGATCCGATAGAATACTATTTACGTAAACATCTTATAAAATACTGGACTGACTTTCATAAAATGTTTCTAAATTCTGTTCATGCTGCTAATTGTTCATTTCAGTTGAGTATGTAACATTATTATTACAGTTTATGAACTGAAGTATGCAGTTCCTGTGTTTCACTAAGTTCATCGTACTTTTACAACAAAAACATTTTATGTTCAACATTCAGTGAGATTATTCTGCGCCCAATATGCAGCGACTAGTCTTACTTACTGAAGGTCAAATACCAGACAGTTATATGTATAACCCAGCCTTTTATGATAAATTATACCTCATGAACATTAATTACTAATTGAGTAGAAAGTATACAAGAATTTGATGCTAACTGAAGTGTACATAATATGACCCGTAAAATATTGAGAAAAAGAATATACTGAATTCACGTTTGGTGTTTTGTGTCACTATGTAAAATGATTGTTTTGAATTTCGCACAAAGCTACACGAGGGCTATCTGTGCTAGCCGTCCGTAATTTAGCAGTGTAAGACTAGAGGGAGGACAGCTAGTCATCACCACCCACCGGCAACTCTTGGGATAATCTTTTACCCACGAATAGTGGGATTGAGCGTCACATTATAACGCCCCTCACGGCTGAAAGGGCGAGTAAGTTTGGTGTGACGGAGATTCGACCCCGCGACCCTTGGATTACGAGCCGAGTGCCTTAGCCATCTGGCCAAGCCAGGCCATGTAATATGAAAGAATAAACTATGTTTAGTGGCTTCTAAATTCAGTGACGTACAAAAGTTTATTATTGCCATTTAAGCATGGTGAACATTTAAAGTTATAACATATTATTTTAAATTTAGGAATGGGCAGACTTTACAATTTATTTTCAGTGTTAAAAATCTCACCTGTATGAGATTTGTATCTCAGTAATGAGTGTGTAATCGTAAATTATATGCTGTGTATTATAATTACTTGTTCAGCTTCTCTTGTGAAAAGTTACTTGTTTCCTACATTGACCTTTTAATTCTGTTAGCCCATTCTTTACTTAGTAAAATGTCAACAAACCATCAACTTTGATTGAGTGGGACTAAATATCCAATAGGGTTGAAGTGACCACACCAATTGTGATTGAACTGTTCACTGTTAACACTCCTACGAAAATTGGGGCCTAATAGGCCCCAGAACAACTTGAAAGGTTATTAATATTAGGCTAATAATTTTGCATTTAAATGAAATTGCCATTAACTGACCCTATCCCTTTATATTTTAAGGAGCAATAATATTGACTTTTCAGACATTTGCGAAATAATATTTAAAATTTTTTTTAAAAACATCCACTAAGGGTATCATTTTAGTGGATGTAAATATTTTTTTCGTAGGAGTGTAAACGACCCGGATAGAAGTAGAAAGAGTACTTATATGTAGCAGTTTGTTTAATGTTCTAAACTAAAATATCTACAGAATATTGAGTAATAATTTTCTACAGTAATGACGATTAAACATAGCTTTATGTAGATCCTTCAAAATTAAACTTTAGAGAATCAAATGAACTTAACACTAAACGTGTAATTGTCGTATATTATTTATAGATTTAGATAAGCATTCTCTTCAGGAGAAAGATGTTTTACAATATATTAATTGTAAAAATGAATTAGCAATAAGTGTTTTGCATACAAACGTCAGGAACTGCAAAAAGTATATCATACTAAATTAAATGTAGATGTAAAACTATAATCAGTACGTTAATTGTGCAGTAAATTGATAATTAAAAACATAACTGATAACACAAACTGTCTTGTTCAGTATTTGTAAAAAAATATATCGCATATGAGGACAACTTTTTAAGATGTATATGAATGAGAGAAGCAGAACAAATGAATTAGCGAAGCCTTTTATACATAAAGCAGCAGATAATTGTAAAAGAGGCTATACTATAATATTAGCCTTGTTCACATAATAGATATATTAAGATAACGTGTGTGATAAAACTGGCATATGTAACAGTCAGTTGTCTCGAGAAGTTAACGGTTTTACCTGTATTCAAGACTTTTATTACACGTGCAGATTAGTTAATTAACTGAAAACACGATCAGTTGAAATAACAGTTTTACTTGTAATATTATAGAACATATTACATCATCAATGTCTAGATTTAGTCATCAGATATTGTGAAACTGTAAGGTGAGCTCATTACCCTGTTGAACTATCTGTTTAACACGATTTACCAAGTAATATTATCTACATATAGAACCTGGGTAACCATTTAACCCAGTACATCTACCAATAGAAATATGATCCGCTTTTGTAAAAAGACATGTAAAACAGTTGGCATTTAAATATTTAAGTTGAAATATGCATGTAGTCCTACGGAAGTACAGTAACGCTGTTCTCTAGAAACACCATTCACCTCTTTAAAACAAATGTAACACAGTTAAATGTATGAATAAAGACTATGAACATATACTGAGACAAGTTGAAATCTGTATACAGTCCTGAGGGACTATAGTAACATTTTGTGCCTATAGAAACACCATCCGCCTGTGTAATAAAGTATGGAAGTGAATACCACAAAATTAGTAATAATGATAAGAAATGGAGATTAAAATAGCAGATTTAATATGAGTTTCACTTATATAGTGAGACAGTAAGTGTGATAAAGATAAAAATAAATTTGCTGATAATTGTGAATTATGCAAATTAGATAAATTATTAATGTTAAAACTTTGATTGTAACTATGAAGTCGATGACTTATCTGTTGATCTACATCACCCTTTTTTGTTAGTTCGCAACTATCAGCGCAGTCATCATACCAACTCGCCCTCTGGTGTTGTATTGTGGAACTACGGTGTCATTTCTCCTGAAGACATCAGCATTCTTTGGTGCCATTTCAAGAAACTACGATACCATCACTTTATCATCACTCTAGTGCTTGTCACTTAACAGTTGCGTAACCTCAGGCACCATCTTTTGATCTCCACTCATCTGATGATTTTCCTCCCAATCAGGCAGAATTCTTTGTTTGCAGAGGTTTTTTGTTTTTCGAATTTCGCGCAAAGCTACCCGAGTGCTATCTGCGCTAGCCGTCCCTAATTTAGTAGTGTAAGACAAGAGGGAAGGCAGCCAGTCATAACCACCCACCACCAACTCTTGGGCTACTCTTTTACCAACAAATAGTGGGATTGAGCGTACATTATAACGCCCCCACGGCTAAAAGGGCGAACATGTTTGGTGCGACGGGGATTCGAACCTGCGACCATCAGATAATGAGTCGAACGCCTTAACCCTCTTGAGCACACCTGGCCATTTGCGGAGGTATCCCATAACTTCTCCCGTTGTAGAAGGCATTATACAAGCATAAAAATCTTGCTTCTCAATAAATATTTTATTTTTCATTTAGTTTAGCAGTAGTTTAGTTAGTGTGAAAAAATAAAACTTATTTTATTGATAACTGTTCTTAAAATATTTGGATGGAAATTGCTGTGTTGTTGTTCTGAATTAAGCACAAAGCTACACAATGGGCTATCTGTGCTCTGCCCACCACAGGTATCGAAACCCGGATTTCAGCGTGTCAGTCCGCAGACATACCGCTGAGCCACTGGAGGGCGAAATTGCTGTGAGTAAAAGCTTTTCCTCTATACATGATCTAAAGCCATGTTTCTTAACCAACCTTCCAGTATAACCACTTAATTTCTTCGTGGGAATTTACGAAAATAAACAAATAATAAATTACAAATTATTCGTACGTAAGTCGTAAAGGTTTTTCATGCATTTTAGTGGTTCGTGACAGTTTAGGAAGGCAGCAAGCCCGCCTCAGGTACCAAACATTGAGAAACACTGGTCTGTGATCTTGTTGGTCTGAACTTATCCTGTATTTTATTAACTTTGCACTTTAATTGATCATTTTTGGACAGGCTGTACCACTGCTATTCCCAGCATGACCAGGTGGTTAAGGAACTCGACTCGTTATTCGAGGGTCGCAGGTTCGAATTCCCATCACACCAAATATTTTAGTCCTTTCAGCCGTGGGAGTATTATAATGTGACGGTCAGTCCCACTGTTAGTTGGTAAAAGAGTAACCTAAGAGTTGGTGATGACTATCTGTCTTCCCTCTAGTCTTACACTGCTAACCTATTGAGGGCTAGCGCAGATAGCCGTCGAGTAGCTTTGCGCGAAATTCAAAACAAACCGAATTTAAAGGATACGTTTGTGATAATGTAATACGATGTATCACGTGTATCCTTTGAGTATTTTCGTATTTTATACAATACGCGTTTAGCTTCAATACCAGAAGCAGAATGATTGTTCTCACGACACTCTACTAACTTTGTCACAAATTTTTATCACGAGGTCTTTGTTGTTGTTATTTTCACATTTCTGATAAACGTGTTACTTCAGTAAAAGGAACTAATACAAAGAAGCATTTTAGAAAGAACTGAACGTAACGACATTAAAATGTAAAATCTATATGTTTCAAAAATTTGTTTCATAAATACTTTAATAAAAAACTGTACAGTTACATAGTATTTTATTTTTGAATGGTGTGAAAAATTTATCTTAGAAGTATAAAATTGTTTTTCTGACAGTTTTAGAATATTTCGGTCATTCTGTTAGAAAACCAACAGTTTTTGAATAAATATCCGTTCTACTCTAACATAAAACTGCCTTTCTCGCTCTCAACAAAATGTTAACATTCTGGGGTAACCAATTTACAACAAAAGTATAATACCTCTCTCGATTAACTGTACAACCACATTTTAGGAATTTTCTTATACAGTGGCACTTTCAAACACATTTCTAGGAGTGTTTGAGATTATTCAACACACCTCAACAATGCCAGCAGAGACTAATACATCAAAACAATTTTCATTTCTATTTATAGTAAAATACATTTTGGTCATTGTTTTTTTGTTTTTTTCAATTTGAGCTGTGTATCATAGTGTTACAGGTGCCATACTATAACTGATACATCAAAGAATACCACAACAGATCACTCATCTCTTGCCCAGCTGTCATGTAAAGTCGATGTTGTTGATATTACTGGGTGTTAACTCTTGACCTGCTTTGTGACCGTATTTCCACGTTTCTGTTCTTAAGGTACTTAGAATGAGATGAACATTTTACAGCCAATGTGGCATATGAACGTTTGTTGGGTTAATTATCTTTGGACATGTAATGCTTGCGAATGTATGTTTCAGAGAATTTACCTCGTGATTTTGAACAAATTCGACTGTGGTCCACTAAGATATTTAAACAAAATTCAGGTGATACTTAAACAAAAGAAACTGAGAACCAGTCACTGGTATATTGTAAATTTTATTTATTTCCTATATTGTGCTTAATATGATTAAATATCTATATATTATCCAGAAACAACATCCGTTAAGCACAACATGCCTTACAGACCTACCGTACGTAACTTTTTGTAATTTCTTTGTGAGAAATGTCAAGTGTAACAAATGTGCTATGGTAAACTACCGTCTCTTTCACTTTATTACAAATACTGTTTGAATGTAGCCCACAAAAATAAATCACAAACGACTCTAATATTGAATTTTATGCGTTTATGCAAAAATTTACTGCATTCAGTTTTCAGTTACACTTTTGTGTTGTTTTTTTTCAGACATGTTGAGGTTTTGAACTTTGTTGTGCCACGTGTTTGTCCAGTTCGAACCCCAAACAAAGAAGAATTAAAAACAACCAACGAACTGGAAAGAAACGCTTTGGTCTTACAGTTCTTTCTAGATTTCTACTCTGGATTTCTACAAGTTGTTCTTCAGCTGTATATATTAGTATCTTACTTCGATGGAAAGATAGATTTCAATACTCTTTGTAAGTAAAATAAAATTCACTTGTATTACGTATAAGTTTTTCTATTCATCTGAGACACTAAATAGTTATATTTTATACGTTATTACTATAAAAAAGGCACCTTGTATCTAATCGGCGAAATAGAACTGTGTACATTTTTTTAGCATAGGCCAAGGCCTTTATTATAGGAATTGCGTTTGAAATATTATGTTTAATTATAATATGGCTAATTTTTTTCACGGAAATGTTTTCCAGCATTGTGTTTGCAGCCGATAAAAGCACTGAAAGATAAAGCTCGTAAATATACGTCATTAATTTGCTATTGATGAAATCATATGTTTGTTGTGCTGTATGTATTTACAGTTATTCTGTTTTTTGTGTTTTTCACATCTTATCCATATATTTTTTACTTGATTACCCCCTTGTTTGTAAATGGTTTCCTAATAATTCATAAGAGTTAATAATGCATGTTTTTTATACAAAGAACAAACTACATTATTCGCCGTTACGGCCTCTTTAGTAATGACAGTTTCACATTATTTGAAACGAATTATTAAATTAACACCAAACCTCACCAGGCTATCTGAGTGTACATCGTTCGTCAGATGATATTTACACTAACTATTATATATGACCTTCAGTGACCAGATTCTATAGAAGTACGAATGAACAAATTATTTGGCGTATCAAGCTATCATCTACAATTTTTCTGAATTGGTTTTCGATTTAGATTGTGCAAGGATTTGGGTCTATCGTGAAATGTGCTAATAGTAACTGCAGCCAGGCTAACACAGAACACACCAGAATAAAACGTTCGTTATTAAGAACTAGCATGAAATACGTGTTATGATAAACAAGTGAATGTGTAGTATGAATTATAATACATTTATGTAGTTAAATACACCGAAACGTTAAGACAGAGGTGTTTTGTTCCAAGAATATATAAATTTGTAATTAGCATATTAGTTAATTTTAAGTCTTGAAACTTAAATATATGTTTCACTTGATATTTTTACAGCCAAGTGGGAACTAGTGGCTTCCGTTCTGAGTGTCAAGACCCTTTTATGTGCAGTTAGAAGAAAAGACGATGGTATATTATCTACTTTTCTTTCTTATTTAGGATGGGGTTCAATTTTTATTTCACGTGCGGTAGTTTTCGCTTTAGCCACGTCTGTCATATACTACGGCATTCTAGGTTTTTCACTCATCCACGCTTTGTTATTTTCTGTTTGGATTTCAATGCTTGTCTGGAGGTCACATGAAATCGGCACTTCTGAAAACCCGACACCATCACAATTATCGTTTAAAAGGAAAATGCATTATTTCGTATTAGTATTTTTTCTTTTCGGTTTACCATCACTCATATACTGGCCATATATGTTTCAGTTACGCGAGGGTCGACGTTTCGTTATCTATATCGCCGTGATCGTTTTAGAAAATGCAGGATTATATGCGATCTGGTTTTTCATACCTACTAGTTTTTCCTGGTCATCACATCGGTTGTACAGCACAATTATTGTTGTTGGCTGCACAGTACTCGGGGTGACGTTTCTTGCTTTTTACTGTTGCTGGAAGCCTTCGCTAACTGACACAGTTATGTTGTTTAATAAAAGAGCAGATAATATGACCGATTTTGGTATTTACTTTGACTTTTTTGATGCAGTATTCAAGTTGAAAGTGGACAAAAGAGATGAGGCGTTATTAACTGAAATTCGTAATAACCGCAGTGAAGATGACTGTGCGACTGCAATCTGAAAATGAAAGACCTTCATATAACTTTGGTCTATGATCAAAGTAATGTGCGATTGAAACAGAAAATCAATATTTTGAAACACAATGGTGTTTTTCTCCATTTATGTTTTATACTTATTGTATAATATATATCTTTACTGTGTACTATATTTTAGAGTTTCTTTACTAGAATAGTACTTATTGTTTTAAGATAAACTGATTTACACATGTAATTATACTATTTATGTAAATAGTAATTCATGAATGGTGTTACAAGCCAGTTAACGCTGAAATAATTACTCCCACATATAACTAAGTTTTTCATCGCACAAGGCTAGTACTGAACGATTAAGGGATATTAGAGTGAATGTTTTTTATCATAATTAAATATACTTCAGGCTACTTTTATATATGTTTTTATTTTCTACATTTATTGACAATTTGCTGAAACTTCACTGAAATTGGAACGCTACAGTATCTTTTTATGTTCGTTTATTACAAGAATTATAAATAAAGAAATCTATTTCTGTTTTATTTTTGTTATCCTTCTAATTTTGGTAAACAAGCCAGATTAACTCAATGTGCGAGGAAATGAACCGATAGAAATCTGCACAGTGCTGTTAATGTGCTTCAAATGAGGGAAATTCTCTCTATCAATTCTTACCTTCCATTTTATTTCAGCAAGGGCTGCATTTTGCTTTCAGAAGAGAAAGATCTGTAGTTTAATGTTAATATACGTTAAGTTTCAAATGATTATATAAAAAACTGGTATTACAAACGATTTCTGGCTTTAATTAATTGTCTATTACATGTTTTCGTTTTAACATCGGCAACAAAAAATATACATATTTATTTAGTCGTGTACATCTATTTCTCATAATTATACATTTCGTGTAAAATATATAGCACTTCCAATTTAAATTCTTAATATCAACTGAAAAAAGAATAAAGAAATAAGTAAATTTCTTCAGTTTGTTTTGGAATTTCGCACAAATATACTCGAGGGCTATCTGTGCTAGTCGTCCCTAATTTAGCAGTGTAAGACCACCCATCGCCAACTCTTGGGCTACTCTTTTACCAATGAAAAGTGGAATTGACCGTCACATTATACGCCCCCACGGCTGGGAGGGCAAGCATGTTTAGCGCGAACCCGCGACTCTCGGATTAGGAGTCGCACGCCTTACGCGCTTGGCCAAATTTCTTCAGCGTTAAGTGTATTTTGGTTCTGGTCGTGAATGTATGTTCACTGGAATATAAGTTACTTGCTAATTTTACTCTAAAAGTCTAAAACTATGGCAATCGCTTTTTGTGAAATATTCATTAATGGTGTTTCCTTTTATATCAACTTGTTTTGGAACTGACAAACAATTATTTACATTATGAATATTATAAAAATATCGGCTGTTAGGTACTCCAAATGTGAATTGGATAGTCTTTGAATCTGAGAATTCGAGTTTCGTATTGCATTGTTGAAAAATCGCACTTAGCAACTTAAAGCCAGGAGAGTTTTTAAAATATCGTCAAAATCCACAAGAATAGCTCAAGACTTGATGATAATTAGTGCTACTGATTAGCTGCTTTCAGTTCAATAGTATTAATTCTAAACCACATCCTGAACTATGGAGTGAAAGCAATCGTCAATTACATGGTAGCACTTGAAAACCCGAGAAGAAAGTATTATTCAGGGTTAATAATGCCGATTTTCATTGTGTTTTTTTATAATATGGAATAACTTTATACTCTGCAACAACATTTAAGCCGAAATTTCAACTTTAAAATAATACAACTGAATATTGTAATTTAATTTAAAGAACTAAAAACTTTTAAGGTAATACAGCATCACACTTTTTTTTTCGCTTTTCTCACAACAGGCGCTACCTGTATTTAATCTTGATCGTTAGTTGAATTGGTCAAGACTGTTCTACTATGTGTAAACTTGTGTCCAATGTCTTTCTTTGTGCCCCGCACTATTTTTGATATTGAGCCTTCACTAAATTTGTGGTTCCTATTCAATTATTTTAAAGGATGTTGTTGTTGTTGTTTTGAATTAAGCACAAAGCTACACAATGGGCTATCTGTGCTCTGCCCACCACGGGTATCGAAACCCGGATTTTAGCGTCTAAGTCCGTAGACATACCGCTGAGCCACTGGGGGCTATTTTAAAGGATATCAGTGAGTCTGGGAAGACTGATTGTGAGGCCATTATTCGCAATCAAGTATACACATTGCATTTTGTCTTTAGTAAACTGTTTTCATTGTATGTTATATATCGACTCAGATTAACTTATGTTTTTGCTTGAACTCATTTTAGTTGAATTCAGAATTACTTTGTCATGTCATCCCATTATGTAACGAATCTCCCAATTTTCTTTTTGGGAAATCATTCTCATCTGAAAATCTGGCAAAGATAAGTAGCTGTATTTCTTTAAATTCAAGTTTCATCTCAGAAATTCAGTTAATTCCTTACGGTAAATATAAAATACTAATTAGATACAGCAACGTGAAGGTTTAAATCAAATTCTCGTATATTTATTCTCATTACAAATATTCAGATCAACTTTAACTGATGTCCTAGAGAGGTCGGACGAGGAAACCCAGATGGAGGAGTGAAGTGACCGCTTAAATGATCAACCAGGTCTGACGTTGATCTTCTGGTTTTTAACTGGCCACCAGCAAGGATGATAATTATTGGTCTCCATAACCTATCAAACTTTTTTATTTTTTTAAGAGAAAGATGTCTTCAAGACATCGCATGTTAAACGATTAAGTATTTTCCAACTAGAAGGCCGTTTAATTTATTAACTAGTTGCGAAAAAGAGCGTTGTAGCTCTTATTTTCAATACTGTCAAGTGGTATTTCAACGCACGCGTTATATCACATGATAGCTACGTTACGACAATGTAGCTAAGACAGCAGATGCTATATGTTGTAACAGTAAAACTTTTACGGTTGAAATGATTGGAAAGTCGCTAGGAAGTCTCATTTCTAAACAGGATGCAAATTGTGATACAATAATTCCAGTGGGATTTGATGACGAACTTTGACAGAATGTTTATACGAGTAACCAAATCTTAATACGAGCAATCGTGTATGAAAGTAAAATTTGAGTAGCATGTACATTAAGTGTCGGATCGAGATAAATCAGGGAAAAATAGTTATTTCACTAGATTATGATTGGTGTTTTCCTATGTTGATGGATGCAGTGGTTTTGTTAGCCTACAGATAGCGACACGTTACTGACATTTTTATTTCAGCTGCCGATGTTTGTAATCTGTAGAGAAGTAAATATATTCTACTATTATTATAGTGTTTACAATATTAATAGTATTTATTATGGTATTCAGCCTACGTCAGTCTGGTTGTTTTTCCAAAAACGCTTTGATGTCCAGCACGACTTTTAGTCCAAGTTGGATGAATTTTTTCCTGGAAAAGCACAGTTTGATTGAATCCGATGACATAATGTACCAGAGAGTTAACTTTGGAAGCCAGTAGATTTGTACATAGTAACAGGTAACTCGGCTGTTGATACGAAGTTGTGGTAAAGGTTGCTGTAGTAATCAAGGATACCATTGGACAGTTTGTTCATCGCTATATAACAGAAAATTTGATATTTGTGGTTTTATACGTATGTGGTTATATATTTGGTCTTTGAAACGCATAATGGCATTATGTATGATATAATTTATTTCATGCACGTTGCATTATTGACATGAAAAAAATACATGAAAATACAAATAATAGCAATAAATAACAATTTGTTCTGAAACTTAAGGATTCGAGATATGAAACAGAAAAACAAAGACCTCTACGAATGTACGAAAAACAAAAGGACATAACATTATAGTTAAAGAAACTATTCTATAACACGACCCGGCATGGCCAGGGGGGTTAAGTTGTGCGACTCGTAATCTGAGGGCCGCGGGTTCGTATCCCTGTCGCACCAAAAAGATTCCCTTTTCAGTCTTGGGGACGTTATAATATGACGGTTAATCTAACTCTTCGTTGGAAAAAGAATAGTTCAAGAGTTGGTAGTGGGTGGTGATGACAAGCTGCCCTCCCTCTAGTCTTACACTGCTAAATCAGTAGCTTTGCACGAAATTCAAAAATAAACCAAATAATTATATAGCACGAAGTTCCCCGCTGCTACAGCTTTAAGTTTACTGATTTACAACGCTAAAATCAAGAGTTTGATTCTCTTCGGTGGACTCCGCAGATAGCCCAATGTGGCTTTGCTATAAAAAAATTCATACAGACGCGGGGTTACTAACTCGTTCTTCTTCTGCTGTTACTATTTTAATTAGTGTTACTGATTACATATTAGTGTTTAAATAGCGAACTGGGATATTACTGAAATCGTAGGTTTTAACTGAAAAAGAATTAACTTTTTTGGATTACACATATATATTAGATGTCAGTGAAAAGAATGTTCGTCTTGGTACAATTGAAATATTACCCTACCTTTAATACCATATAGTCAATAACAAATTTATATTTTGTGAAGTTTGACAAAATTACAACTCTTTTAATTATTTATTTTTCGTTTATCCTTGTATTGTTTTTGAGTAAATGTACATTTTTTATTTGTTTATGTAATTAATAAAAGTAGAATATTTGTTCTATATTAGTAAGTATCATGCACACAAAGATTTGTCAGAGATTTATCATTTCAGTTTCTATTTTTCACAAAACAATAAACAGCAAAAAACTTTTTTAATATTGTTGTTTTCTCACATATGCAATGTAATTAAATGGGTTTTATTTTTTGTTTGTCTTCAAATTTTGCGCAAAGCTACTCAAGGACTATCTGCGCGAGTCCTTTAACACTTGAAGGCAGCTAGTCATCACCACCCGTCGCCATCTCTTGGGCCACTCTTTTACTAACGAATAGTAGGATTGACCGTATAATTATAACGCCCCCACGGTTGAAAGGGTGAGCATGTTTGGTGCGACTGGGATTCGAACCTGTGATCTTTGGTTTACCAACCTGGCCATGACGGGCCTAATTGAATTGGAGGATAAAATAGTATTTAGAATATGATACCAGTAATTATATAAAGTGGGAAAAAGACAAACTAAAATTACGTCTCTCCTGAAAAGGAGAGAAAAAATGTAGCAAAATTGTGTGTTATATTGTTACATATTTTTTTTACACATTTTTCATAATTAATAATGCTATTTTAACATGAGAAATTATTACTGGGGCCTCCCATAATTATCTGACACCAAACTGGCTATCCCAAAATTGGTTTAGTGATTAAGGACAGTGTTACTTCTCTAGTGCGAGTTTTACTTTGAGTTTTCCCTGTTTTGGTTTTAATAATAATAATTATTTTATAAAGAAATTATAATGACATAGCGTTTGCGAAATTGTTTTACCATAAATATATATATTTTCATTATAAAACTATCTTTCAAATATTGAATATCTATTCTTTTTTTTTTATAAAAAAAGCCTCTGTTTTCTCAAATTTCCTTGTATTCTTCTTTGAATCTTTTACGTATAGAGTGTTAAAAAGGGTTACAATTTTCTCCATACGTATTTCAATACTTGTTATCTTCCAAGCATTAAGATGTCTTCTTTACATGCCATGGAAGTTTTTTAATGCATTCTACCTTTTCATACAACAAGAGAAAACTCAGTTTAAAGCAGCAGTTCCCAATATGGATTTTAATTTGCCATCTTATCTATCAGCGACATAGTGCAACATTTCTCAAAAGTTCGAACAAAAGTAGTTAGGGTGACGCCATTATCCTCTCTTCGGATCCAGGACAATGTCTCATCTCCATGGTTACTGACTCTCACTTTGAAACACACTAATTTTTGATGTTGCACACTTATTCACAATCACAGAGCATTGCAAAAATATTGCGTTACTTTGATAAAATAGAAGAGGGATACTTTGTGAAATATTATAAGACTTGAATGCAGTAATAAAATGAAGTCGACAACCAAAATTTCCCTAATACAATAGTCCCTCGGTTCTTGAACGACTCCCTTCTCGAACATATTATTTGAGAAAAAAAATGTCCCGGTTGTCGAAGATAAACTCGGTTTCCGAACCAAGTTTTCGTGGCCACAAACCTCGAAGTAACCTGACTGATGACCCGAACGACCCTTCAACCATTTTCGGCCCACGCCAAGCTTGCCCAAAACATTTCACCCGCACCTGTTGCTCAGTCCACACCCCTGTTAAAATCTGCTGTGAACGTTCTCTATTTTGTTTTTGTTGTTTTTCTAAATATTCTGATTAAATATTCATGGGGTCAAAAAAAGGATAATGAAAGCAGCAAACCAAAAATAAAAGTTGTTAGAGCCACAATAGAGTTGAAAAAAGATTTTATAGCGAAGTGTGAGAGTGGTGTTCGCGTGTCTGACCTTGCTACACAGTTTGGATGGCGAAGTTCCCCGCTGGTACAGCTCTAAGTTTACTGATTTACAACGCTAAAATCAAGAGTTTGATTCCCTTCGGTGGACTCCGCAGATAGCCCAATGTGGCTTTGCTATAAAGAAAATTCTCACAGACGTGGGGTTACTAACTCGTTCTTCTTCTGCTGTTACTATTTTAATTAGTGTTACTGATTACATATATTTGGTATTTAAATAGAGAACTGGATATTACTGAACTCGTAGATTTTAACTGAAAATGAAGAAGTAACTGCACCAAACTGAAAAATAAAGAGGTCGTTAAAGGAGCTGATTTTGTAAAAGGAGTGACAGTACTTATGAAACAAAGATCACAAACAATGGAAGATGTAGAAAAACTGTTGTTGATTTTGGTAAACGAGAAACCGTTAGCTGGTGATAGCATTTCTGAGACCATCATTTATGAGAAAGCAAAACAGTTGCATGCTGACCTTCTGATAAACACCTCTGGAACAAGTGCTGATACAAGTGATGCCTTTAAGGCTAGTAGGGGTGGTTTGAAAAATTTAGGAAGAGAAATGGCATACATAGTTTGGTGAGACATGGGGAGGGTGCCAGGCAGAAACAAACCTCATTAGACAAGTTTTTAGTAAGAAATAGGTCCAGTGAGTCTCAAGCAGGTTTTAGCGGTGCAAAGAGACAAAAAAGAGAAAGAATCCCAGAAGGAGAGTTACCTGACGTTTTTATGGAAGGTGACTTTTCTTCTAAACAATAATAACTCTCCACGTTCCTCATCACCTCTCACTTACTCCATTAGCTCTCCTCAGCACAGGTAAAGTGCAGTTAAATTTTCATTCATTGTTTTTTTTATTGTGTTTATAGTTTTTATGGTTGACTTTATGCATGTATTATTACACAGGTATAAATAAGCAATATTTTTACTTAAAATTCTTCATAATGCGTAATTTTTGGAGGTCTGTAACGGATTAATTTAATTTGCAGTACTTCTTATGGAAAAAATTGATTCGGTTTTCGAACAGTCTTCTGGAACGGATTAAGTTCGAGAACCGAGGTACCACTGTATATATAAACTGTATTTATAAATACTCAATAATTTTTTTTTGTTTTTGTAGGATATTTCAATTGTGAACAATTGCTTTAAGTTTTTCTTTAGTTGAATTGAATCGTGATATTTTTTATTTTGCATTTAGATAAAATTGTTTTTTCGTATACATGTTTTTTCTACTCTCCAATCGTTTTCTGAAAAATTTTAGTCTCGTGTATTCGACTGAAAAATGTGTTTGACAATTGTTTAATGGAAAAAAAAACTATTTCCTTCTAATGAGACGCCAATTTTATGCAATAAAGTGCCGAATTTTTTGAAACAATTTGAAAATTTTCATTTGAAAAATACAAGCTATAATTACCAAATTACCTAACCAATTGGATTCTCACTTGATAACAAACCAACTTTCAAGGTGTCTTGAAAAAGTTAAATAAAAAAAATATTTGAGTGAAGCATTATCCATTCTTTGTAAAATCTGGTAAAAACGCTTTCAGCCAAGGTAACTTAATTCAGTCATGTGCATTTAGTTTAATACAGTAGTTCTTAACCTTGTTGGAGGTACTGAACCCCGGAAGTTTCGTACTTGCATTCACTGAACCCTTCGTAATTGGAAAAATAAAACATGATTTTTTTTCAAATTCAAAACAAAAGTAGTTTTTATTAGTGGACAAAATGAACCATGCATCAGTTGCACACAATATCACTGTGTTTAAAGAATAAAATTAACAAAACATAAATTTCACACAAAAACAAAAACATAATTCAATGAATATTTACTGCAAATCAATGTGACTTTTGCTGTAGCCTTTCAGAAACAAGTTGAGAAATGTGCAGCTTCACCTTGGCAAGTGCCACTCTCATATCATTTTCGCAACAAAATTTGTTCCTTTTCTTCGTTTTTATGTCTACCATCCTCGAAAAGGATTGCTCACAAAATACTTTGTAACAAATGGTATGAGTATCTAAAGGGTTTTCTAAGCAATAAGAGGGTACGCTACGATTTGGTGACACCAAAACGTTGAAAGCATTGTTGTTCTGAAAAGTTGCTGTTGAACCTGGCTCTGGTGAAGTTCAATGATTTTGTCGAGGTATTCATCATTGACATCTGTTGTCACAACACTAAATTTGAACGGCTGTCTCACCTATGCTGGATATGACACTCTGGTGGGGAAGTATCTGTCGAGAGACTTTGCGAGCTCATCTAAATGCATGGCAATTGCTTGGTTCAGTTCCCCAGGTACAGAAATGTCTCCAATTTCAAACACATCTTTGATGCTACTTACACAGTCGTCCAGCAGGGGAAAGTTTGCAAAGTTATCATACTCTGTTCGTCGTTTCCATGACGGTAGTTTTTTTGAAAAGCCTTTAGGTTTTCCTCCACCTGGATGATGTTGACTCCACTGTCCTGCATCTTTTGATTGAGATGGCTGAGAGCATTGAAGATATCGGCCATGTACGCCAAAATGAGAATGAACCCAGATTTTTCGAAGCAATCTGCATGACAATGTTGGTGCTCTCGCAAAAACAGCGCTAATTCTACACGCATGGCAAAAACACGATTCAGTACCTTTCCCCGAAATAGCCATCAAACTTTAAAATGGTACAGAAGTACCTCGAATTCAGAGCCCATTTCATTACATAGCTCTTTGAAGATGTGGTGCTTCAGGGCACTATTTTGCACAAAGTTCACACATTCCACTACAATTTTAATACTTTGCCAGTTTTGAAAGCAAGGTTTTTGTTGCCAATGCATGCCTGTGCAGAACACAGTGCGTTACAATGATGTGGGGCCTGGCATGGCCTAGCGCGTTAAGGCGTGCGCTTCGTAATCTGAGGGTCGCGGGTTCGCACCCGACTCGCGACAAACATGCTCGCCCTCCCAGCCGTGGAGGCGTTATAAAGTGACGGTCAATCCCACTTTTCGTTGGTAAAAGAGTTGGCAGTGGGTGGTGATGACTAGCTGCCTTCCCTCTAGTCTTACACTGCTAAATTAGGGAGACGGCTAGCACAGATAGCCCTCGAGTAGGTTTGTGCGAAATTCCAAAACAAACAATACAATGATGTGTAGTGCATCGGCTTTCACCAGCGCACCAAAAACAGTTTCGTCCCAGCATGACTGGAGCTCCGTCCGAACAAACTGCAGAAACCATATCCCACGGAAATATCGTTGTCTGTGAAGAAGTCACCCACAAGTTTCTTCACGTCGGCTGCCTTAGATGCTGTTGTAAGAGGCTTACAAAATACAAAATATTCTTTTATCTCGTCGTTCTTCACATGGAGCACTAATACAACAAGCAGTCTTAAATTGGAAACGTCGGTGGTCTCGTTGAGTTGAAGGCTGGATTTTGCTGGGCTTGAAATCAGATCTGTAACTACTTGAGCCAGGATGTCATCGCTCATGCCATCTATTCTGCTGCTGATGGTATCATTTGAAAGAGGAATTTGGGATAACTTATTTGTAGCAGCTTTTCCCAGCATGATATTCGCTATCTTTAATGCAGCTGGTTTTACGAGTGCTTCACCAATGGTGTGTGGTTTTTCCTGCTTTGTTATCAAGTACACAACTTCGTACGATGCTGTGAGGGTCGGTTTGTCGATGGGTACACAGCTAAGAACAGGCAAAGTAGCCTTTTCATCGAACCTGGCTCTCTTTCAGCAAGCGTTGTGTTCTTGT
Source organism: Carcinoscorpius rotundicauda (assembly GCA_011833715.1). Lineage (NCBI taxonomy): Eukaryota > Metazoa > Arthropoda > Merostomata > Xiphosura > Limulidae > Carcinoscorpius > Carcinoscorpius rotundicauda. The sequence goes on from CM022400.1 coordinate 22,659,202, forward strand.
ATTTCCCATCTCCATGCAGCTTTAAGGAGTGTTTTCTTAGTTTTGCCAGTGCTACAATGGAATTGCTCAACTTGGCATTACAAATCATGCATTGAGGACGCTGACTCCCATCATGTTCCATTATACACGTGAATCCATATTATACGTATTCGTCTGACCACTTTCTGTTTTTGCTCGACATAGTTAGTATGAAGGGATTGAAAGATTAGAAAAAAATCACAAATGACGCACGATTTATACAGTCACAAGTCGACTGCTAAGCGCACGAAGTTCCCTGCAGCACAGATATTAAGGCCAAGTGATGTAACGTGATCAGCAGCAGCTAATGATGGCCAAGTGGAGCATGACGTGAAGAATCATACGGGTGGGGTGAATGGAACAAACACACGCACAGTGTGTGTGTGTGCCTTGACCTCCGCTGAACCCCTGAGACTGACTAACCGAAACCCCGGAGTTCGATTGAACCCAGGTTAAAACCACTGGTTTAGCATGAGGTGAAGGCAGGTGACAACTATACCTTTTCAACGACGTTAGTCAGTCAGATAACCAGACTGATAAATTTGTGGTTTTGTGAAAGTTTTTTTTTTCACTACCGAGTTTTTCAAGAGGTTTAGTGGGATTTTATTCTACAGTTGGTTTGTGTACTACTTATAAAGCTTTGTTTATATACTATTTGCAGTGTGAGATTTTAATTTGTATAACACACATTTCATATCTTGCTTATTCCTACTACAAGTGCCATCAGATTTATGATAATCGAAATAATGTTATGTAGTGTAAAAAATTACCAATAAACAAAATTCCATAAAAGAGAGAACGAATAATAAAGATCGCTTTCAGTTTAAAATTTGTCATTCTAAAATGAAATTTAAAACTATTATTACACTTAGGACAACAGTACGCCCTCTATTTTTTGTCAGTGTGTTGTTATGGAATGATTTTACAATAAGTACAAATATGAGCTATACGTTTTCAAAACAAGTCATGGTATGATTACTGTCGTAATCTGAATTATTAAAACTGCCTTCCGGATATTTTTGTTTGTGAGCTAACATTTCAGCGTCAGTGGTAGAAGATTAGAAGGACTGCAACAGGTTTTATATCGAATCCTAGAGATAAAAAATTACCCCAGAAATAGTCGGGTCCAACTCTTAATTGTTCTCGTGATGCTGATAAAAGGACCAGGATGTGCCTTGTATGCTAAGAGTTGTTACAAAAATCGCTTAACAGGAATTGATTGATTATTGCAGTATAGAATGTCTAGGTGTGAGTACAAATATAGGAATGCCGAGTTGTGCTTTAGTTGTATTCGCAGAGAGACATTGTTTTCTTATTGCCTTCTTTTTCCAGAAACTTTTCAACCGACAACCGTTCTACCATTTCTTGGCTGATTGACTTGAAACTTAGTAAGGCTATACCTTGGACCAATCTTCCGAAATGCCTTTTAACCTTTTAAAGAGTTTGTGGAATGAAAGATGAAATAACTCTAAAATGCTTATTTTAAACTTGTTTCAGTCAATATGAAAATTGACGCAAATATAAACTTTCATGCGCCCAACACGCTGATATACATAAAAGTTGTATTTCCTGTTTGTATTCTCTTTACAGAAATTACAGTTGATAAACAAGTACAGTATTGTGATATTTCGTCAATTATTCGACCATAATTTGTCCATTTCACATGGGTTTTCATTTAGAGATACTTTCGTAGAAAACCTCTACATTTACAAACAAAAAGGGTAGACCTATCTATTTTTAGTATTTATAGGGGGAGGGGTCAAGATCCCATAAAATGCATACTTTTATTAGTTTTTTTTACAATTACTCTGCCGTATTTCGCCCAATTTGCGTTTGAGTTGGTTTAAAGATACTTTTTTTATACATCTTGTAGATATGCATCCAAAAAATATGAGATCTGTTTATTTCTGGTCATAAAAGGCAGATCAATAGGTTAAATAATGTTAGGGGTTTTGGTCACTTACTTAGCCTTATTTCGACCAGTTTACATGGAGTTTGGTATAAAGATACTCTTTGCAATCGAAAATATAGACAAGTTTTATCTTTTGTTGAATTTTTCAGCAAGGAAGGTATAGTTTGGAGTTTTCCTGAACTATTCATGTGTATGTCAACCACCTTAATGGGATTTAGAATTACAGAAACAAAAACAAACTTATTGTATATACCAAGCAGTGGTTTAGGCAGTTTTCGATTTTTCTGTGTTTTTCTTATGGCAAAACTGACCACGTTGAGATTGTGTAACGAAGATATGTCGCAGTCGCCTGCGAGTGTTAAGCTATTTAATTCTGATTATAATGTTAAAGGTACGAGTACAAATTATTTAACCTAATTAATTTTGAAAACAATTTCTTCATAGCGATTAAAATTATTGTCGTTTGATGCTATACAATTGGCTACCTCTGCTCTTATCATTACGGGTGTCAAAATTCGGATTCGCGCTTTGTAAGTCCGTAGACATACCATTGTGTTACTGGGAGGTATCGTTTAAAATGGTACACCAAAATAATTCATTTTGTTAATATTACCTGGATTCTTGACTTTTGTTAAAATTTTGAAATTATGTTGAGGCTGTAGAGACTGTGAAATGTTTTTGACATGGCATTGTATTTTGTTGTTAATTATTTGTATCTTTTACTGATAATCAAATCGGAAGTCAAATTGGTGTTTCACAGTTCCTGTGACCACGTTTATACAACTATTACATTTTACACAAAAATTTCAGAGTTAATACCTTCATAACAAAAAGCAGTAAAGATTTTTAAAATGGTTTTATATTGCTAGAATCTATCAGTGTAGATTTTTGTTTTCAGTGACACAGAAAAAAAATTTATATGCTGCGTTTTACTACATGACCAGTGGTAAACAGATATTGTTTACTGCCAAATTTCAAGTGGGATTTGAACGTGTTGTTGTGCGCGATCCAGGAGGGTTAGATTCTTTCCAAACCTCTTCTCCTTCAATTGTTTTTGATATAAACATAAATATACGGTAATCCTATCTATTTTTTTTTCAGGCCTAGCATGGCCTTAGCGCGTAAGGCGTGCGACTCGTAATCTGAGGGTCGCGCTTAACATGCTCACCTTCCCAGCCATAGGGGCGTTATAATATTATGGTCAAGAGTTGGTATAAGAGTATCCCAAGAGTTGGCGGTGGGTGGTGATGACTAGCAGTCTTACACTTCTAAATTAGGGACGGCTAGCACTGATAGCCCTCGAGTAGCTTTGTGCGAAATTCCAAAAACAAACATATATCCTTTTTCAGGCCCATATCCATAAATATTACACTATAACTTTTAATTCTAATTTGACACTTCTCTTCATTTGCTCGTTAAAAACTCGCTTAGAGTTCCGTGAACATTCATGAGGTGAGAAAAACACAAAGGTTTGAAAAGTCTTGATATAAATGAAATAGAAAGTGGACCTTTCTTCTTTAGGCTCAAACTGGGAGTTTGACATAAAAATTCATTTACATATAAATATGTTAATTTAACCAAAGCGATATATTATTGTCTATTATAAGTGAACATTCTTACTTTACAATCTAGCAGAAACATCAACCTACAGGTGGCTGTTTGTACTGGCAATTTTCAGTTGTAGTTTCATACCTGATTGGAAAAATGTAGGAAAAAGTAAAGATTTTGTAAAAACACGACTTCTTTAATGGAAAAAAAAGGTGCGAGAAAAATTCTTTGATAGATTGTTTGAGCAAAGTATTCATGATGAAACTTCGTAGAATGGACGGCAACTGCCTGTTTTGGAGACACAAGTGTAAAGGACTTGAAGACGAAAGGCAGAAGACTTTTGAAACATCATCCTTTACACTTACCTCTACAACAAGCAGTTGCCGTCCATTCTACGAAATTTCATTACGAGAAAAATGTTTAGATTGTGTTTGAATACACAAATTATTTCCTTAAAAATTATTCCTTGTACAGAGCTCGAAATTTTTATGAATTATACTGATATAAACTAATGTTTTAATATATAGAAAGTGTCACCTTTTATTGAAAGTTTTTTAAGAAATCCATTTGCTCAGCACTACATGTAAAAATTACATCAATAAAAATATAACCAAACCCTCTCGTACAGTCCTAGTGTAACTCGTGTTGTGAGGTGAATATATTTAATTAAAAATATTTTCTGTTACAAAGAAATGGTTGTCGCACATACAAGAGTTATTTTTCGAATTGTCTGAATCTTGAATATCCAAAGTGTCAAATTTTTAACGGAATTTTGTTTATGAGTGCAATTCAATAGATGGCACTGATATTTTGATTGCGTAAATTGGTACTAACATAAACCTTACGTACGTTATAGTAAGACTGAGTAGCTAGATATACAGAGATATCCTCATGTATGATAGATACATCGATCTGTAGAAGTTAATAAATCACTCTTTTATAAATTTTCAACAAAGTATTTGAAGAGCAATCTAGTGACCTGTCGTGGATTGGGTTTGTATTTCCATACTTATGTGTGACTTCAGAATTTATTAATCTGGAACTCCATAAACTTCAGTTATAACTGAATTTTTTATTCTTTGTAAATTATTTAAATTTGTGCTACATTTACCGTTGCTGGAAATGGATATTATTTTACTGGGCGTATATTGACCTATATGAGTTTTCCATATTACTTTCGAATAATATATTAGGAAAAGAAATTTTACTGGCGTAATGGTATTCAAAAGAGCTCCACATAGGTATAATTCTAGTTTATGTCTGCATTTTTTTGTGTGTATGTGTGTTTTTAATACTTCTATATTTGCTTTTAGTAGGTTTATTGAATTTTTCTGACACTATTCAATTTTTTGATGGATAACTGGTTGTAAATTGATGGGTGTTACGAAAGGAACTATATATTATGGTTTCCCAAAATGTTCTGAAAAGTTTTTCGCTTCAAGTAATTTTGACGTTATGTTTAAAGATGCCCCCCTCCAATACCACAACGGTATGTCTGCAGACTTAAACGGATTGGGCAGAGCACAGATAACCCAATATGTAGCTTTCTGCTTAATTAAGAACAAACAAAGAAGCAAATATCTAAAAATGTCGAAAATATATTACTAATTATTCATTCTAAAGTTTTTGCCTACACAACTTCGTAAACTGACTGGTCTGTAACTTGATGGTTTATTCGCTTGTTTGCCTTTCTTAAAAACATAAGAATGTATTCTTGTTTCTAAAAGGGTGGGATATAATCTGAAATTACTGATAGGTTAAATTATTCTGTTAATTGGTCAAACGATTTCTGAGTATTTTTGTTTTAAACGAATGGCTTGTATGTTATCATCGTGTTTTTAATGGATGTAATAATGATACTTCTCTTTTAGCGATTGTTTTTGTAATTTCGTTTTTTGGTAAACGAATAGTAAAAAAAAACAGTTTATAGGTAAACGACCACGTCTTGAAGATTCTGAGCAGCAATGATCACCATTTGTACCACCTGTTGTACCTCATTTTACTATATTTCATTCACTTTTAGACAAACCTTTAGGGGAAATGCCTCCCTTTTTCATTCAGAAGGGACTAGAGGGACTTGCTGGCTCTCCAGAGTCGGTAAAGAAGCTTCGATCTGGTAACATATTGATGGAAACATCCACATCTCAACAAAGTGAACTCCTCTTGCATTGAAAGACAGTTGGGGATATACCTATTGAGGTTACACCTCATGCTACTTCGAATTCATCACGAGGAGTTATTGTTGAGAGGAATTTGAAGAACATCCCAGAGTCGGAGATTCTCGCTGGTTTCTCTAACCAAGAAGTTTCTGCAGTGAGGCGTATCTCCACTTACAAAGATGGAATTATGGTGCTGATTGGTGTTATCGTTCTTACATTTACGTCACCACGTACGCCTGTCACCATCAAGGCAGGTTATCTTAATTGCAGAATACGGCCATATATTTCAAACCCTCTCCGATGTTTCCAGTGTCAGCAATTTGGTCACTCGAAGACGTTATCTCGTGGTTCCTTGACGTATGCTCGTTACAGTGGCAAGGACCATGATGCTTATGAATGTGAAACGGACCCTCATTGCATTAATTGCAATGACTCTCACCCATCCTACTTTCGTTCTTGCCCTAAATGGTTGGAAGAAAAAGAGGTGCAGCGTTTGAAAACGATTCATAACATTACTTATCCTGAGGCTCGAAAATTGCTGTCCACCACCTCATCTTGGACGTATGCTGCAACGCTCCACAACTACAGTGGGAGTGCAGACGGATCTCTATGTGCCTCCAAAAGAATCGTTCTCCAAATAAATGAAAAGTATTTTGACCTCCATGGTTAGCAAAGTTGATAAATCAAATTCAACACCTATCTTTGTCCCTCTCATTTATTCCAGCAAACCCCAAGATCCACATCCTTTGGTTCCAGATACAGACATTTCCTCGGATACATCTTCTACCACTTTAAGATGCAAATGAATCATTCATTCACTTCTTCAGTTACTGGAATCCCCTTCTAACAGCAAAGACCTGCCCAATAAATTCAGGGCAAGATCCATGGAGGTCGATAGACCTCCTTTGATTAAGAACATATGGAAAAAATACGTGGTCGTAAACAGAAGGGTTCTTCACCCAATTCGCCTACACATAAATAAAAATGGCCACCTTGATACAATGGAACTGTCGAGGTTTGCATTCTAATCTGGATGGCATCAAAACACTGATTGCTTCCTACCATCCTGTATGTCTTTCCTTGCAGGAAACATTTCTGTAACCTGCCGATACAGTCACCTTTCGGCAGTTTTCTTTGTACAGAAATAACAGGCTGTGTGATGGAAGAGTGCATAGAGGGGTGGCACTGTAGGTTGATCAATATGTACCCACCTTGTCTTTGCCACTCGATACACCCTTGGAGGCTGTAGCCATCTTTGTTTCCTTGGGTCATACCATCACTGTTTGTTCTTTCTACCCATCGCCTGGAGAAACATATGATCAATTAGACCTTGATGCTGTCATTGAACAGTAGCTGTCTCCCTTTCTACTCCTGAGGGACATTAATGGACGTCATCCCCTCTGGGGAAGTGCTGATATTGATAGGAGGGGTCGCTGTATAGAGGGTATGCTCTCTTATCACAACCTTCCTCTTTTTAATACTGGTTTTTCTGCTTATTTCCATGCACTGAGTCATTTCTTTACTGCTATTGATCTCTCAGTTTGTTCCCCTTTATTATTCTCCCATTTTCATGGAGGGTTGACTATAATCCATGAGGCAGTGATCATTTTCCTATAATCTAGAGAGACCCCGGCTGTGGTCGATGTCACCCATCCCGCGTTCCCCGGTGGAAGCTGGATCAGAAAAACTTGGGCCTCTTTTACTGCTCTTGCAAAACTTGATCCTGCCATCATCTGTAAGCCATCAATAGATGACCATGTGGCAGCAGTAACTGACTGTATTATACAAGCAGCTGCTCAGTGTATTCCTAAAACCTCGACACGTTTTCCACTATATCCTCGGCCATGGTGGAATCTTGTCTGACATATGGCACAGAAGGCTCAAACATTGGCCTGGGATACTTTTTGTAGATATCCCACACTCTCAAATCTCATTGCTTTCCAGTGGGCCCATGCACATGCTCGGTGGGTAAGACATCAAAGCCAGAAGGAATCTTGGATTAAGTTCACAATTGGCATATCTTGTACCACCAGTTCTAATGTCATATAGGACAAGATTCGAAAGGTCAGTGGGCAATACAATTCTGTCCCCATTTCATCTTGCTCTCTGATGCCCAAGAAGTAGGTGATACCTGGAGCATCACCAGTACTCTGGGTGACAGCTTTTATCGGGTATCTAGCACTTCTGTTTCTTCTTCCACCTTCTTAGCCATCAAGACTCAGGCAGAGCAATCACCTCTTTCCTTTTGAGCTAATTCTCTCTGTGGCTATAATCGTCTCTTTACACTAGTGGAACTCAAACTGGTCCTTTATGAGTCTGGCAGTACCTCAATTGGACGGATGATATACACTATGAAATGCTGCGCCATTTATCTCCCACTCTCTTGCTATTCCTCTTATTGTTTTTAACGAGATCTGGCAGGAGAATGTTTTCCTGATACCTGGCACCAGGCTGTTGTCATACCTTTATCTAAGTCTGGGAAGGAATTCAAGATTCCTTCAAACTACAGTCCAATTACTTTGACGAGCTGTCTCTGTAAGACCTTAGAGAGGATGATTAATGCTCGTTTTGTTTTGTTCCTCGAATCAAAGAATCTCCTCTTGCTTACCCAGTGTGGTTTCTGCCAACAGTTCTCTACCATGGACCGCCTGATTCAACTTGAAACGTCAATCAGAAAAGCCTTTCTCAAATGACATCTTGTATCAATATTCTTTGACATTGAAAAGGGTTATTATACAACATGGAGGTATGGCATTTTGCGAGATCTCTATATATATGGGTTATACGGCCATTTGCCCATTTTTATTAATTTTTTTTAATGGTTAGGAGATTCCAAGTTTGTGTGGGTTTGACACTTTCCCGTTCTTTTCTACAGGAACATAGGGTTGTGTTGTGAATGTCACACTTTTCAGTACAAAATTTAATGCCATCACTGAACAACTCCCTCTCACTGTTACAAATGGGCTCTATGTCCATTTGGAAATTTTCAGATTTTATTACACCTTTATTGTTTTCTCTGCCATTATAAATATTTTCTTGAAAAAATCTAACTTGCTATCCATTTTCAATACACAGATGGTGCATACAAGTTAATGAAAATATTGTGGGGTGCTGTGAATGTTTACATTAACATGTATGCACCATCTCTGTATTGTGGCTGATACACAAGTGCTACAAGAAATAACTAAAACAGCTGATACTTGAAATTTTCTGATATTTCATTTTAATCTATTTACAAATATCATTTGTTTTACACATAAAAATGGAAAATAAATAAAAGTACAATAAATAAACTTTCACGGCAATATGATGAAAACAATTCTTTGAAGTGCCATTACTAATATGACTGATACATAGATGCTACTTGTAGTTACTCAAATCATAAATCATGTGACTGATTTACATCTCATACCAGTTGTCGAACATGAGATATATTGAGCAGCAGCTACAGGCTGCCCTCAATCATTTACTGAAGTGGACTACAGCAAATGGCTTTAACTTTTTCTCTCTCTAAAACCATTTACATGCACTTCTGCCGCCAATTGGGTATTTACCCTGATCCTGAACTCTGTATCAGTGAAGCTGTGCTGCTTGTGGTCCCTGAGACAAAGATTTTGGGGCTTATCTTTGACTGAGCTAATCCTTATACTATACATCAAGCAGCTACGGGTCAAATGTACAAGAACACTGAACATCCTCCGTGTCTTCTTTTCCACCATCTGGGGAGCAGATCAACATTCAATGCGAAAGATATATTGTGCTCTTATTTGATTGAAACTCTATTATGAATCACTGGTGTAGGGCTCTGCCAGACCATCGGCCTTAAAGATACTAGACCCTATTCATCATCAAGGACTTTGGCTCTGCACTGGGGCTTTCTGCACTTCCCCAGTTCATTTGCTGAACATTCTTCGAACCGTCTTTCTATTCCTATTTATACAGATGGTTCGAAATCAGGTGACTGTGTGGGCTCTACCATGGTTTGTTGTGGTACTGTGGTTGCGAGCGGAATTCCCTCTACAGCTTCAGTGTTCACTGCTGAACTGTACGCCATTCGTCTTGCCCTGGATCACATGAAGCTAAGCAGAACTCAAACTGCACTATTTATACTGACTTGCTTAGTCCTCTACTGGCCATGGAATCGCTTCACGTTAGTTCACACCAGGGGCGTAGATCCTGGGGATGCATCCCCCTTCATTTTAGGTGGGGGTATGGTGCATACAGTCATCCCCCTTACATTTTTGTCTGTTAAATTGTTTTATTGTATCACAGACCTACAAATTGTGAGTTTGTTCTTGTGATTCTCATGTTCTTACCAATCGAAATACATAATTAGACCTAGATATAGGCTTTTTTTAGTAGCCGAAATGTACATCTTTCAATTACTAATTTGCAAATTGAACAGTCCACAAAAATAGTTGCAAAAATCATCTCCCCATCAGGTGTAAAAAATCTATCCCCCTGGTTCACACACTGTTTTCGCTGGTATTCAAAACCGACTGACTCATTTCTTTTTAACATCCATCTACTTGTATCCAATTTTTCTGGATACCGAAACACGTTGGTATTCGCACGAACGTGCTTTCCGACATCGCAGCTAAGTGTATCTGCTCTGCCTGTCCCACACATAGACCAGACATGGTCCAGTATTGAAGACTTGGCTCTGTGCCAGCTGGCAGTCGAAAACAAGCTTTTCCGAATAAAACCATTTCTTGGACTTTAACCGTCTTGCTAGACTACGCATTTTTCACAGGTTTTTAACTTATCAGTTTCTTTCATCTGGAACTGATGCACCAGTGTGTGGTTTGTGAAACACTCAGATTATAATAAGCTACATTTTACTTGTTGAGAGTCGTAGCGACGACAAAAGACAGTACCATTTTAAACATGTTCTGTCTCTAGGTTTGACCGTTTCGTTAGATAGTTTTATTGGTGATGGTAATACTGTCCACCTTGGTAATGTTTTCAGTTTTTTAAAGGCCATTAATCTATTAAATGCCATATAAGTTGTTTTTAAATTTATAATCACACCTTTGTGATGTGGCTCCCTTTTACAAATCACAGTTCACCTAGTTGAATTTGAAATTCGCATCCGAATCTGCCCTCAACATTAGTTGAGTCCACCAACTATTGGTGGATGTGAACAGTACCTTGCACTCTGACATCCGAGTCTAATTCAGGCTTATTTTAATTCGTTGCAACTGCTCGTGTAGTGTGTCTTAATATTTGTGTACGACATACTCATGTACTTTACAAAAACATTGTCACATTTTGTATAGGCAAGTGCAGTAAATTCAAAATTGTAATCAACATTACTTCTTCAATTCATGGTCAGTTTCAGTGTTAAAACAGTGTAAACTGCATGTGTAATATATGCACACCATATTTCTTTTCATAATTTATTTGCTTCCCAGTTTGTTTGTTTGTTTGTTTTGGAATTTCGCACAAAGCTACTCGAGGGCTATCTGTGCTAGCCGTCCCTAATTTAGCAGTGTAAGACTAGAGAGAAGGCAGCTAGTCATCACCACCCACCGCCAACTCTTGGGCTACTCTTTTACCAACCGTCACATTATACACCCCCACGGCTGGGAGGGCGAGCATATTTAGCGCGACGCGGGCGCGAACCCGCGACCCTCGGATTACGAGTCGCACGCCTTACGCGCTTGGCCATGCCAAGCCTTCCTTTCCAGTGCTATAGCAATATGTGAATTTACTATTCTAGAAACTGGGCTTTGATAACCGGATTCTGTAGCTTTGTGTTTAATTACAAACAAATTGTAATATATTTGTCTGATTTTACAAATAGATTTAGTTCTTTTGTTCACATTCCAGTTGTGTAGATTAAAATATAAATTTGTTTATATTGGACAACATCTGATAACATAGTTAACTGAATACTACATTTTCAAGTGTTATCAGCACATTTCAATTGATAATAATGAATTTTATTCACAAGAGCTTTAAAGATTTTTAAAATTAGAAAACAAATTGGTGTTAGTTTTGTGTACTTTTATGATTAAAAAGGTAGTAGAATTTAAGCATCTTTATTGATATAAAATGATTTATTTTTAAAAATCATTGTATAAATATATATAAATATTTATATGTATTTTACTTCTAGATTGAAAGATCAGAAAGTTGCATTTTCACAGTTGTGAGTTTGAGGAACTGCATTGTTTTGAGCTTTTTGCTTGTTTTTAAAGAACTGGTTTAAAATGGATAATCGAGTTGAAAAACTTCCTTCCTTGTATGAATATTACACAGAAAATGGAATAAAATCTGGTCTTGAAGCAAGTGGAGATAACTTTATTTTAAATGGGAAAAAAATTCAAATATTGGGAGGATCATTACATTATTTTCGTGTTGTACCGGAGCAATGGCAGAATCGACTAATAAAGATGCGAGCTTGTGGACTTAATACCGTAGAATTTTATGTTCCATGGAACTTACATGAAGAACATCCTGGCAAATTTAATTTTGGTGATTTTCTTGACTTGAGAAAGTTTCTGAAAGAAGTTAAAGAAGCAGATATGTTTGTGTTGTTGCGACCAGGACCTTACATTTGTTCAGAGTGGGAGTTTGGTGGTTTGCCAAGTTGGCTTCTTAGAGATACTTCTATGCAAGTTCGTTCTAATTATCAGCCCTTTAAGGAGGCAGTAAAGAAGTATTTTTCTCAATTGATTCCTTTGGTAAGCAACTTTCAGTTCAGCAAAAATGGAGGGCCAATTATTGCTGTGCAAATTGAAAATGAATTTGCTTCATTTGGAAACACTGAAGAGAATGATGGAGACCTTGAATATATGATTTTTGTAAAGTCAACAATGGAGGAATTTGGCATCAAAGAATTGTTTTTTACATCTGACCAACCAATATCAGATGGTCATCATGGGTCCATTCCTGGAGTTCTAATGACTGCTAATTTCAAGGAAGAAGCTGAGAAACAGTTAAATTATCTGAAAAAAATGCAGCCAGATAAACCACTCTTGGTTGCGGAGTATTGGTCTGGTTGGTTTGACCACTGGGCTGAAACACACAATGTACATCCTGCAGAAGCATATGCTGAAGAACTTAAAAACATCCTGAAACTAAATTCATCAGTGAACATTTATATGTTCCATGGTGGTACTAACTTTGGATTTCTTAATGGTGCTAATGGAAAGTTTCCACACCCAGAAATCCCTTACAGTCCTACAATTACCAGTTATGATTATGATGCTCCCTTAACAGAGTCTGGAGATTACACTGTGAAATACTTTAAAACAATGGAAATAATAAAAGAATGTTGTTCCAGTCCCAAACTTAGAAACTCTCCATTACCTTATGAAAGCAAGAAAATGAGTTTGTTAAATCTGAGTGTCAGTAAAATTTTACCATTGGCTACAATTACAGGCAGAATAAAGCCACAGCACACAGCGGCCCCAGTTAATATGGAAATATTGAACCTTGGGAACAACTTTGGCCAAAACTTTGGTTTTGTTATGTATAGAACCAAAGTAAGTGGTAGTGGGATTTTGATCTTGTCAGGTGGGGTGGCTGATAGAGCAGTAATTTATTGGGATGGATCTGAAATAGCAGTTGTAAATTGGTTGGCAGGAAACATGCCAAAAGTTGAACTTCCAAAAACAGAAACATCAGAGTCCCATACTCTTGATGTTCTAGTGGAGAACCTTGGTCGAATAAACTATGGTATGCCTGATGACCTTAATAATGAAAGGAAAGGCTTACGTGGTCCAGTCTATTTAAATGAACAAGAGATTCATAACTGGACTGTGTTTCCTTTAACTTTTGATAAACATTTCATCCAAGAAATAGAATATGATGATAAATGGGAAATATTCGAGCCAAGTTCTCAGCTCTGTAGACCTGCTCTATACAAGATAGACTTTCAACTTTCAGAGAAACCGTTAGATACTTTCTTGTACTCTGAAAGTTGGCAGAAAGGTGTTGTGTTTGTTAATGGTTTTAACATTGGTCGTTATTGGAAAGTTGGACCACAGCAGACTTTATATGTGCCAAGCCCTCTACTAAAATATGGTGACAATACTGTTTTGATATTTGAGTTACACAACACTGTTTTATCTATTGACTTCTTGGACCATCCAATTCTAGATCAGAATTTACCGTAAGTGTAGAAGACGTGTAGCCCCCCGCTAGTACAGCGGTATGTCTCCGAATTTACAATGCTAAAATCAGGGGTTCGATTCCCCTCAGTGGGCTCAGCAGATAGCCCATGTGGCTTTGCTCTAAGAAAACACAAACACATAAGACATGTACTGAATTTATGAATTATGTAACCTAAAATGATCGTGACTGTTTTAATTCCTGTATTGAAGATATTATTCTGGATTCATGTAATTAACAAATATTTAATAGTCCATTAATAAATATTTGGTATTTTGATAGCATATAGTTCAAAGAATGAAGCTAACTTAGTTGCTACTGTTAAATTTACTCTGTGTCCACATGAATTAAACTACAAAAGATATTCCACATTTTCATAAATAACCATTTAATTAATTTTGTATCAGAAAATGTTACAGATTTTACTTACAAGTATAGTTTATTAGTCAGAAGAAGAAATTTGTTTTAAGACTGTATTAATGGATTATGGTTATATAGTCTTGCATAATCAGTCCATTTATCAGCTCTGATGTTTTTTCCAAAATATGGTTGTTGTTTTTTTTTCTTTTTTGTTTCTGGTGGTCTTAATAATAACCCTGCTTAGAGTAATAGTATGGACCACATATGATCTTGGAAATACAGAGGATATAAAGAATTACTGAAATTTGAAATTGTGTAATTTAGTTGTACATGTTTTGATAAGTTTTTAGTAAATTGACTGATTTCTTAGAACCAGATATTTTAGTATTTAAAATACCAAATGATAACTGAAGTTTAAAAAAAAGTAGAAAAATACATTAGTTTGGCTAATATTGATACTGATCCTGAAATATACATAATAACTTTACACATGGTACTCTAATGATAAAGCACATTTACAATATTTGTTTTTTTAGTTACAAAATATTAATTATTAAATTTATTTTGGTTTGGAAAATGAACAGAAGACATCCTCACCAATCATATTGTTTCAATCTTGAAGCTGTGTTGGTATTCAGGTACTTGATATCTAATATCATTCAAGTTATTTAATCTTTGAGTTTATGTAGTAATGTATTCAAATACTTGATATCTTACATCATTCAGATTGTTTGAACCTTGAGTTTATGTAATAATGTATTCAGATACCTGAAATCCGTAGACTTATCGCTGTATCAGCAGGGGACCAGAATACAAGTTCTTCAAAACAAACCAATTAAAGTAATCCACAGCCTATCAATGTACACTTCATCTGAATACATTCACTCCCTGTCTTAAAAGAGCATTTTATCAGACTCGCATTCAAATACTGTACAAGCTCAAGTATTTGTCCAAATTGTGCCTTGTGGACAAGATAAGTATCCTCTAATATGATTAGTAGAGTCATGAACTAAGTTGAAACCATAATACTTACATGTGTCATAAATTAACTGTATCTTTGACTGCTCACTCTTTCAGCTGTGGGGTTTGATAATGTGATGGTCAATCCCACTATTCATTGGTAAAAGAGTAGCTCAGGAGATCGTGGTGAGTGGTGACAACTAGCTATCTTCTCTCTTAGTCTTACATTGCTAAATTAGGGATAGCTAGTGCAGATAGACCTTGTGTAGCTTTGTGCAAAATTCAATACAAACTATTTCTCTAGATACTATGCCCTCTCTCATCAAAAATTTTCCAGTTGAGGACTGCATCTTATATGTGCAAATAGTAATTATACTATATTATTAACTGTAAAATGTAATTTCTTGAATTTATAACCAATACTGTTGTAAGTTTAACTGTTTTAATCTTATTCAAAACATTAATGTAATTGTTAGGGTATTTTAAACATTTAATATACTTGAGCTCAAAACTCTTAGTTTAGCAGGTTTTGCTACACACTACACCTCTCTGCTCATTACTCTAACTTTGACAGCTTTGTAGCCTGTTGTCACCATCAAATGTGCAGAGAAACATGTGCGTTTCATGTGTCCCAGACTTGCAGCACCTCTACACTCCAAGCTTCTATCATGATTACCTTGTCTTGTCTGACTTGCCTTTATGGCAAATAGCTAGGCAGTGTTACACTCTTTAGTTAGGACTCAATTTTAAAGCACTAGTCAATTACCTAAATAAGTATAATTACCATACTTACCAAAATGTCTTAAAACCTTGTCTCCAGTATATTTAAATCTCAAATCCACGTGTTGTAGCTGAAGAGAAACAATAGTTTCTGAGTGCCTCAAATTGTCTCTCAAGCCCCTTAGGTGCTTGTTTTATACTAATCCTAAATTACTGCAAAGTTACCTATCATACATTTCAGTGGTGTTTTGTTTGCTGACATTCTATAGCATTATTTGTCACACTACTGTTGATCAAGGTGGTAAGTGTTGTTATTTATAAAAATAGAGAGCAGTGAGGTTCATGTTTGACATGTATAGGAAATCCACTGGGTTCTGCTTATGGCTGGCTGGTATCAAAACTGACATTTCTTAAAACTGCTGAAAAAGCATGCTATCTTTTGTGCATACAAAATGTTAAACACTGAGAATATTCAACTCTTTCTACAGTTATAAACATGTGCAGGCAAAAGCACATATGTATCTTTATTTCAGAATCTTTCAGAATAAATCTCCAAGATAAATACAAGTTGAACATATCTAACTTATTCAGAATATATGTACTACTTGTCAAACAGTGAATTAAAAAAATATATTGCTAGCTTCCTGCAAATAGGTTTAAGTGATATCAGAAACAACATACGTGACTTGTAAATTCCTACAATGCATTATTAGTACATTTCCTATTGTTTTGGTATTTTAGACCAATGTACTTACATACTGTTTCTGTTAAAAGCAATCTTTAACATACAGTAATAAATTTCAAATGACATTTGAATGACCTTTTGTTTTTGAAACTTCTAGTTAAATGTGTGCAACCCTATTCAAAACACATTTTACTGTTTGTGTATTTGACAGTTTTGGATTTGATAAATACTGCTATTTTATAAGCACCACTTAGCTATTGTTTTCATGTTTTTGAGTACACAGTTTGATACAATAGTTTACAAATCTCTTTAATGAATCTTTGATAATACACAATGATTTCCATCTCTAAGGTTTCTCAAACATTTAATGTTAAACTTATAGAAATCATTGAATCTTTTTATGCTTAATAATGAAATATACTTAATATTTACAACAGAACAGAATGGAATTCACTCAAGTAAACATGTTTTACAAAGATTAAAGATTAATTTATTGTCTAATTTGAAAAACCAAAAATTGTGTAACCAGGCTTCATCTTAACCTTCTTCCAAACAGTAATTTATACATTTGCAAAAGGTACTTAACCTTTCAATATACATATTTTACATTGTTTACTATTGTATACATATATACAAGATAACAGTTTCCCATTTTGAGAAACTTCAACATTTCAATCCATTTAATAAATATTCATCTGGTCCTGAGAGGAATTCAACCATACTTTCAAAAAGCTTACATTTACAAACATTATTGAAGTTTTTTTTACTGTCCTCTAATCAACAAAATTTCCTAAATCTAATGGATACATTGATAACCAAAATGTTAAATATGTAATTAATTACATTTATGTTACTCAGCTTAAAACACTTAGTCATTTTCATGAACATTCATGTCTATTGCATCTAACCTCAACTGAATATTTAGATAAGTGAATGCATGTGATGAAAGCCTATAAATTTATCTGTAGATTTAACTGTTTCAAATATTTTTCTTCACATTAAAATTCTTTGGAAAAACCTGTAACTGAAGTAGAAAGAACATTACATATTATTTTGAATTAAATAAGAGATATTAATTTGCTACATTATTTATTCTTTAACTGAAACGTTTAAGTTGGTCTAAATAAAAAAATTACAATGCACAACTGTGATAAAAAACAAAACAAGTAACAAGTTTTACCACTATAAAAGATATTAATTCAACCATTTATGTCAAAAAATAAAATAACTATTTTCAGATTCTTATTCTAATTACACTCCTCTAATAAGTGAGGACATCTTTATGGTAATTTTGATTTATTACATTTGTTTTATTTATATAATGCCCTTATTGTTAGAAATAAGTAACACTTCACACGTGTAGAAAAATATATTTTTGTAACGTGCTATCGAAATGAATAAACCAGTACACTGAATATATTTAACTACCATATTTTCTTAAATCTTAGTAATAGTATTTTATCATTAACTAATAGCATGTATTATGAAACAACAATGAATTTCTTTTACATTTTGTATTTGAACTGTATGAAGATTAACATTGTTTTCTTAATTTATCCCTTATGATAGGCATTTTCTATATGGCTGTAGAAGTCCTCTGCTTAGAATTTAAAATCTTTCATATTTGCTTTGACTTGTGGTTAACACTAAGCACTGTACAGCTTAATATAAGGAAACGAATTGTTGAATGAAACTTTAAAATAGAGCATTAAGTATTTAAATAATAAAACATTGTTTTACTTGCAACTTACATCTGTTGGAGAAATCATAATTATGAATTCACAGGTCTGGTTCTAAACTAAAATTATTAAAAAGTACAATTTTTTACCATTGCCAATCACAACATAAATTAGACCTGTGAGAAATAAACTACAAGTTCTTTGAGAAAAGTAAAAGATAAACACTATCCTATGCTTGATTAACATCACAACTGAAATTCAAGATCTGAAGTAAAATAAAAAACACACAACAACTGTTCAAATATGATTACTCTACAGCTAATTTAAAAGCTGTCTATATATTTTTAACCTTGTAACTAACATATAGTAACATGACCTAATGTAGCTCATTGATCAATATACTAGATAAAACAGTTATCTACAGTTCATAATACTGCTCATCAAGTTGTTAAATGAATATGTGGTGGTTGGTATGGGTAGTAGATTGTAAAAAAGAAACAAACCTTCAGTTGGAGGCTTAATGTAAAAACATTTTCTTTAACAAAACTGTTCTCTCAGCTAAGCCATTTAATCACTATGACAGATATTTTTAGAAGTCTTAATATTCTGAAGTGTCATGACTAGTACAACTAATGAGTATTTCATAAATTAATTTTGACATTTTAGTAGTCTACAAACCTATATATATATATATTTGTGTGTGTGTACACAATACAAATTCATCTTTTTTTAAGGGAAGAAAAAATGAGAGAAAACTAAAAGAATTGATAAGTTTAAAGAGAAAATAATTTAAGTATTTGCTAAGATACAGAGTTCGCATTTGATGACGACCAATGACTGATATTACTACACTTTGAGGGTGTAACATAACATGCAAGTCTTAACATTTGGAAAATATATTAATTTATTAACTTTTTTTCAGCTGTGAAACTTCTCACTTTTCTGCTTTTTTATTTTGCAGCCATTTCTTTGATATTCTTCAAGCTGATTACCATTAAGATATTAAATAAATTTATTTTGAAGCATTAATGATGTGGTATATTTGATATGATATCATTAATTAACCTTTATTAATATGGAGTTTCTCTTGTTCAACACTTAAAACATATATGCTTGCATTTTCATTTTCAAAATGGTGGTATTTGCAAAATGCGATACACATTTAGGTAATTTGAAAAACAAAACTGATCCTTCCATGTACACACTTTTGAACAAATGTTTCTATGTTGTAAGTTCCTTCTTTATGTTGAAATTATAACCTTTTAATTTCAATATAACACCATGGCCTACTTAAAGTATGTGTCTCTGTAAAGAACCAACAACAACTGGTCTAAAACTAATTGATAAAATAATTTACTTGCAAATATTAATTATGGTATATAACAATAATAATAATCTGATAATATTATTGTTATTAACTGTCATTTAATTTTTTGTCAATCCAATAACTTTCTTGTTTCTACATTTAATAAACAACTTATATTTCTTGAAAGAAATTTTAACAACTATAAACAAACTATGCTTGAATACATATTATGAATATAACCATTTTCTTTCGGGCGTGGATCATATCCTGTCTATGGGTGGTGATATCCTGCTGCTCACAGGGTATTCCGTCACTGTGAATAAAGTTCAGTTTAACAAGTGGAGGTAATAAAAACAATATGTTGAACAATTTGAGAATAAACTAATAAATATTAGGTAAAAACAAACATTAATTACCTTCCATCTCAAGTAATTTACAAAATTATGTTGTGTTGTAAGGTAATTAGAATTTTAAGTTAAAATTCAATTCAACAAATATAAAATAGCAAAAAGTGGTTTCTAAGCTTTAAAAACTATTTAACAAAGTTTGAAAACCTTACCTATTATATCTGAGGAAAAAGCAAAATAATAAACATGAAAATTGTAATTTTTAATTCAACTCACTTACTCTGTGAAATTGATATTCTAATAGTAGTATTTTGGCTTTTAACATTTCAATTGGGTGCTTTTTAGAATTAATAATTTTTTTTAAGATTAATGAAACAATTTAATTGTTAGTTATTATTACTCTCAATACAGTTAAACTGAAGAACCGTAGCAAAACCTCAAGGTATCATAAGATGACTGTTAACTTGCAACTTTAGGATAAATATTTAAAGAAGTTCGTGCAGAAATGTAGTTCATAACATAAATAAAAGAATAAATTGTGTGATGTGGACCATCTCTTAAACCTGAATGAGTTCATCGAAAAAAGTTATATGTAAATGGTAGAAGTCTGATTGCTTTATTATATCTATTATGTAAATCTCCAAGTTAAAATTCATAGATATTGCAATATAAAGCATTTCTTTAGGCTAGTCTTAAGCTATTAAAAAGGCACTTGATAAAATTTATCAGGTTGGCTCATTTCTAAAGAAACTGGCACATCTGCTCTGTTTAATTAATGTGTAACTTATAATACTTCATAAAAAACAAAAGCAATATCTGTAAAAATGCTTCTCCCTTTTTCTGAAATGCAAGTATTATTGCATAAATTGTGATGTTCTGTGTGGTAAGATGTATATATTAAATATTTTATATACAGTTCTTTTTTAGCATATATGAGTGTTTACTGAATTATCCAAAAATATTATTATTTTTAATTTATTTTGTAAAAAAATGTTGGTTGTAAATAAGTAGTTGAATGCTAAAAATTGTGAAAAGTTAATTTATTCATATCTGCAAAGTTTCAATGACATATTAATCTTCCAATATGGGGTGGGGGCTCTAATAAAAAAAATTAAAACAAATAGAGATTGTACCATTGTGGTGGAAGAGAAAAAATAAAAAAATAATAATAATGAATTTTATCTGGATCTTACCTAAAGGTTATACTTTTAAACTGTTTACTTTCCAGCTTTTGATGGTTAAAATGCTGTTCTTCATAAATCAACTTGCTTGGTTAGAAGCTGTGATTCTATCAGCAGATCAAGGTTTCTTTGTATGGATAACGTTTTCTCTGTGATAGTTCAATTTTCCCACTAACTCTTTCAAAGATTTTCCTTTAATATTTGTAGGTACAACACACAGAATTCTTATCAGGTTACAAGTGTAGTACCACACTTTACTGATGTTGTACAGGAGTTGAGAAAAACGGATTAAACTGCAAAGTGGATGATCCATTTTAGTGATTACTGAAGCAGTAAGAGGTTTAATTTTAAGGTGAAAACAAAGAGTAATATTTGATCATACCATCTTGATATAGTATTTTGAATGTTATGGTGAAATTTCAAATCATAACTATACATAAAGTTTCAAACGTAGTTTCCTGGTGATTGAGAAGAGAAACAAGTTTTATATAGTACATATATTAAAAAGGTTGGTTTTCAGTGAAGACATGATTACTGTTATTCAGTTTACATGAAGTTGGAGATAAAGTTGTCAATATCCATATAGATTAAACACGTACAGCTAAAAACTTGAATGTTAATTGTCACAATCCTTGCAAGAGTTTTTTAGTTAAACTAAATTATTAAACTAAGTGACAACAAAATTAAGAGTAAACAGTCAAGATATAATTTTTTCCACCACTCAGATACTTAAGATTTACTAATGAGACTGGAAGCTTCTGTGCTTATATTATCAGAAAAAAACAAATAAGTAGGAAATCTATATGTTAAAGTTGGAATACATCATGTAGTGTTAGTAATAATATAAATGAAATAAAATATGACCATACGGGTTATATATTGTTTTCCAGGGCGAGTAATCAAAGATGGACATTGGTTACATTTCCCTTTCCTTACAGTAACCTACATCTTCTTTACAAACTTGATCACAGATGTTGAACTTTATACAATCCACATTCTGTTAATTTTCAAAAGTTTGGTTTCATGCAGCAGCCACAGAGCAGTTTCTTTATGTTGAGACATGGTACTTTGTGACAGCAGGTATCCTGGTGAGTCAGGTTAGAATGTAAGTTCCATGCAATGTTAATGTATTCTGTAAAGAATGACAAAGACCAAGACATGGACATGGCTCACAGTAGGTTGGTAAGTAGAGATATGCACATGAATAATACAAGGCTGCTATCCAAGACAAATCACAAAAACTTGAACATGAATGACAGAAGTCTGCTACCTATAACAGCAGGATATAACTGACACAAGGCATTTAAGTAACTGAATGCACAAAGTCTCCAAAACTGTCAGCTGAAATGCTTGGATAGAAATCAGACAACAAACAACGGGAATTACGATGATGCCTGTTAGGACAAACAGAAAAACGACATATTTTAAAATATTTGATAAGCTTTACATGATTATGAAAATGTTTTTGTTACTGCAAACATAAATGCTAACACACACATATAATCACAGTAAGCAACACAATATCAAATAAAAAAATGAAGTAATGACCAACAAACAAAGGTGGAATAGATGAAAACTACCTAGTTCAGAGTAATACTTTTAGAATTAGTCTTTAGGACTAATCTATAAAAGTTGATCAGGTAGAAAAGATAACATTTTGAAAGACGTTTGTCTTTCATTTTTCAGTCAGCTTGCACCAATATCTGAGGAGTTTATACGTCATCTGGGAGGACTGAAGTAGACATGATATGATTGAATGATAGTTCTGGTAAAAGTGGTTGATGAAACAAGTGGTGATTCAACTAGTGGCAGCCATAAACTACTAATTTCCAGACCTGAGATTTTATTTGATGATAGTTTCATCAACTGATGTTCTTTCCCTCTGACCTATTTTTGGAGATTAGGCATGCAAAGACTTTCTCTTCTCTTGAGTGTGACTGAACCACATAACTGTTGCTTATTGCACCTTTGTTTGCTAATCATGAACACTATTTAAATTGTCGATAAAAAATTAAGTACGTTAATGACTTACCTTACAATGAACTAAAAGTGCAAATGGCCTGATAAAATACAGTTTTAAATCTCACATTTTTAACCTGTGATAAACTGTAGTAATATAAGAACTACCATGATGATTTTATTATTGATGTTTTTATCGATAAAATAATCATGTGCACATTATAAAATTCCACTATAATGTCAAATTACAATATTTGCTTACCACTAAGTTAATTTATTAATTATGCTCTGAAATTAAGTTGCAACTTTTTACAGAAAACTTTTTAAAACATATTTTATATTTTTAAACTAATATTTTGAATGCAAATAATAAATATTATTTAGATAAAAATTAAAATATATATAAAATCAGTAGCTTAAAAAAATTATGTGAATGTAAATATAATACAGTTTGAGCTCTTGGTAACTAACAATTGTATAAATAGCGGCAATTCTGAAAACAAAGTGTTTGTGTGCATCATATTTTTATATGCATTTTATACAGTGCATTCTCAGGTAGATTAACATTATTAAAACTAAGTCTGTCACGTAAAACAAACTAATATTTAACATATAAATAAAGTGTGTATAATAATTCAATGAAAGCCTCAGTCTTATATAAAATTAAATGTATACAAATTTTAAGTATAATAAATAGAAAAAAAACAAAGAAACAAAACATATAAGTTATGATACCAGACACTTAAAACTTTGCAATGGATGTTTTACCTCTCTAAGACTCCTTTGCCTTTTACTGTCACATGAATTTGTATAACAGGATTGATTTGGGTTTTTCTCATCTTTTCTAGTAAGAAAAAACAAATTTCATGTAAAAAAAAATTAAAACAAGCAATATACGTTACATGTTATGTGAAAAAATAAGTAGAATGAAGAATTCAATCTATTTATATGTGTAACATAGCTATAAAAATTGAAAAAACATGTCAGACTGACAGATATATTACAGTTCCCAAATGTACTGAATTGGTATGATAAACAATGATAGAACTAAATTAACTGTAGAAGTCAAAACAGTTAAATAAAGGTATTAAAATAGAAGTGAGCAAGTTTTATATGAATGAAAATATATCTGGCTACAGATATATAAAACATTATTTTTTTCCATGCAATAAAAAAAATGCTTCTTTCAACATATATTCATAATTCACTGGGAATAATAATACAGGCCTGTGAACATAAACTTCATAAAAGTTGTTTTCGTTTCAAATAACAGATTTTCTATAATTCAGCTATGTATATATATTTTTTATCGCATAAGGATTTTTTACAAATTGAGAAGAAATAATTCTTACTCAGGTCAAATTATTATTTCATTTACCACAATGAATATCTTTTTATCATTATTTTTGTTAACAAAAATACAAACAAACTGAAGATAAGGGAGGAACAGTGATATCAAACACATCCTCAATCATCTTTTTTGATGTGTAAAATCTACATCTTTTAGTCTCAAAACTGTTTTGTGGTCTTTTACATATTGCATTCTTACATTTTGCAAAACAAATCTGTACATCATGGAGAAAAATGGATATATTTTTGGACTCAGAGTAGAGGAATTACTGTAAAACATTTCAGGACAATAAAATCATCGTAAACCTATGTAACTGATAAAACTTCCTAATTTTTTAAACAAATTAGCTATGAGTGTTTTTCTATTGAAAAGTACTGTGCTGATTGAAGATTTAAAGTATTGCTAAGAATTTACTTACATGTGCTAACTTGACTGAATTTTTCAATACCAAACTTAAAAAGTCATGTAGGGCTAAAGAAAATTAATTATATTGTTATTGTCTGAGAAAAAGTAAAGATAGTTTGATAATTAAATTATGTGTATAAGATACCATGTAACATGAAGACTGTTAAGTGGATATTGTCAGCTGAAATATTAGTGTGGTGTGAGAGCTGTGATGTGGAATATTTAGAAAGAAGGTATTAACAACCCAAACAAGATAATTATGGCTGAATTATAATAAGGTGGTAGAAAGAATAAGCAACAAATTAAAAGCTATAACAGTCTTGGTGAAATGAAGAAGAGCTAATGGTATGTTAAAATAATATTTCACACAGTTACTGTTATAGTGGTCGAAGCCATTGACAGTTAGCTAACAATATGTGATGATAGTGATTATGGTGGTTTGATGTTGAGAGTAGTGGCATTTGTGTGCTTGTGCTTTTAAAGTAACTGAAGAATTGAGATGGTAAAATCAGTAGGTACATATATATTTTTTATTTTTTTTACAAATCATTCTGATTTTCATTTGCAATTACTGTATTGTATGCCTTAAGATAAGAGACCTGAAAGACCTTGTGGTATTTATATTGGATAAAAGTCTTTACTAATACAACTATTAAGTAAATTCACTTTCAATATTATAGAGAGGTAATAAACAGAAAACAAAAAAACCAAACACCCAAAAAACAGTTCACACTGATACTAAACATAAAGGAAAGTGTTTCATTAAATGCAATTATGAAAACTCAAATACTGCTACAGTATTTAAAAATGTTTGAATGTAACTTATGAAAAATATTAATTTATTTTAAATTATGCTGTCAGAATGCTTCCTCTGGTAGTATCTGTATCTGAACTCAGGGACTGAAATTGAGAAGACATATATCATGTATAATGTTATTTTTCATTTTGTAAACTAATTTTATGGTATATAATTTAGTAAATATGAAGTACTTGATTACAAACAGTAATTAATTTACTTCCAGTTAACAGAAAAAAGTGAAAAATTATACAGAAAAAGGACATGTTTACTCAGTTGATGTAATAAAAAATCTACTTTTTATTTAGCAATAATTCCAATATGTGTTGTGTTAAAATTACATAACAGATGGAACCTTAAATTACATATTTGATTATATTTTCTATGTGGAGTACTTGCAAGATTCAGAGATATCTATATATATATATTCATGTTTTCACTGTATTATTATCACTACAACAACTAGTAAGGCCAACTTTCTTTTGGCCAGTTTATAAGAAATTTTTTTAATTATTCAACTATGCTGTGATGGTATTAAATTTTGATTCCTTATGTACATTATAAAATAGATTGATGGACCTCAAATAATTAATTTAAAATTATTAATTTATATGCATTAATTAGTCTTATAATAAACATATTATAATCCTTTGCCATGGAAGAAAACTAGCTTAAAAAATTTAATACCATTCTTCAAAATATTCATACACAGATTTCTTTAGAGATATCTGATCATCTGGACATAAATCTTGTCTGGCAATGGTAATATCAGTATGTTCTTGTTCGTTGATAAAAACCAGTAACTTATAAAACTATCAATGACATTTCTTATGATAAAAAATATTTTAAAGGAACTGCTTTCCAAAATTTACACACACACACACACACATACGTGCATGTGAAATATTATTACCTTCTTTCGCCATGTACCAGAAAGTCTGATAACTCTTGTTTTTCCAATTTCTGCTGATTCGCATCATTTGAAATGGGACAAGAATGAGGTAGTTCACACTGAGGTTCAGAAAGTTTTGAAAGAGATCCTGACTGTATGGAACACAGTAGGTTTGGTAATGGTGAATATGTTTGGGATGCTGTTGTATCACTATCAGATAATGAAGAATATGAATGGTAAGGGCTGCTATTACACTGCCCAAAGCTAGAGAAGTATCCAGTTTCTGTAAAAACAAAAGACAAAAAATTATTAACAGTTTTACATATATTATTGAACCATTTTTTGGCATTCATTGATCTTTTATTAAAGTTAATATGACAGATAGAAGTGCAAATGTTTATATTGTAACATACATAATACTGTCCACGCTCCTGTATACAATTAAATGTTGAAATATTCAACTATTTCTATTAATATTTTAGGTAAGATAAGGGAAATACATTTAACTAACATTCAGTGATGATGAGAAAACCCACTTGTGGAGAAAAATATATATGTAAAAATGGCTGATTTGGGTTGACAAAATTATCTGAACCCAAACCAGCTGTTTTTACATATATATTTAACTAACATTGTGAAATTTAATGGTTTAGTAATTTCATCTCTGGAGTATTTTATTGTAAGAATTTTAATAAAATTTATAAAGAAATATTTTTAAAGTAAAAATTAACATTCTAACAACATCACACATCAGAAAATACAACAAACCTTTAAATTTTTCATTATTTGTGATGTTTTTCTTCATCAAATTTAAACTTCTGGCATATAATCATCTCTCAATAATATTAGAGGGTTGTTTTATGTTAAACATGTCATTCTCTTTGAGCTATTTCAGTAATTCCTTTACAGATGTCCAGTTGATTTCTGTATTGGCTATTTATAATTGCAATGTTCAAACTTTTATGTGTATCAAAAAATATTCCTTTTAAAAAAAGTGATATCAGAAAAGAATATCCAGTTAACATATCTAAACCAGAAATCAATCTTGCTAAAGTTTCTTAAACCATTTCATTTTATCAACTTTTTTGAGTTTCATGTTCTGAAAATGGTAGATGTATCCAACTTTATTTCACTTTGGAACCTTTTTGTCTCATCTCAATCTATAGTTTACATGAAGTTTAACTTAATAATAAATGCAATATAAAATTCATTATATTAATAATTTATGTATTAGTCTGTGAATAAACAAAGTGTATTTAAAATTTCAGAGATAATTACAATTATTATAAAACCTGAAACTTACCATTTTGGGGATAAAATGAACTAGGAGAATTACATATTGCATCATCTTTGCTACTATAATGTTTCTCTCTTTTAGATTCATCACAGAAGTCACTTTCACTGCTGCTACTTGACCTCGAATGATCTAGACAATACAGTGGATTCTTAAAAGCCAAGGGAGGTCGTAAATTATATTGGCCCTCAGAAGAAAAGGTCATTCGTACATGAGACAGATCTGGGGAAGGAAGGGATTGGTCATTTCCTACTGAATGGTAACCTGAAGACCCTAAAGTTGATACCTGAAAACAATGTATGTATATAATTCATAATTGAAATTTCTTCTTCTCTTTGTATCCTGAGTGCATTAAACGTTAAGTCCATTTTATGCAACTTCTCTTTTGATGCAGGATTTATGAATTTTGTGTTATAAATTACAAGTAACACAAATAACTAAAAGTGCAACAATTATCATTTACAAAATTAATTTCTGAAACAGAAATTGATGCTTTTTAAGATAGTTACTGAACATGTATGCATTGAAATAATTTTTAATATACAGAACTTTTGTTTAGTTTAATTCTATGCTGTTTTCACATTAATGCATGGTCCAGAAAATTGTTAAGTTGATTTTGTTTTAGCTGCTTTGTTTTTCTATAGAAATAACACCTGTGCTGCTGTATGTTGTGATAGAATGTCAATAACAGCAGTGTTCCTCAGTAGTAAAGCACATGATATATAGAAGTTGTCAACTTCCCTGTATGAAATAAGAATAACCAGTCAAAACGATTTGATCCAATATTTATTTTTATGCAAGAATATCTGGATTCATACAGTTGTATTAGGTTTCTTAAAAGACATCTAGGAAGTTAATTGATGCACAAGTCTAGTGGAAAGGGACTGTCCAGTGCCCTCTGCAAATATGCATACCATGTTGCTATTGGAGAAATACAGCTTATTCATTTTCATTCATATATCATGTCTATTTTAATTATTTTCCTTAGATTAAAACTTGGTCCTCTCATTACAAAACTGACGTACCAAAACAACCTTTGAAAATCAGTTAACCTGTGAATACCACATCAGCAAACCATGTGACAACCACAGCCAATACAAAGTTACAGTGCAATATCATGTATCAAAACTACATTTGACATTTTTTAGAATTTCATAGGTGGTGTGATACCATGTAAGAAAATGTGAAACAGCTTTATTCAGTGCAGAATACTTATACATGAGAACACACAAATGTATTCAGATAAATGATTTGAAATTTACAAGATGGAGATAAGGATATCCCTTGTTCTTAAACAAATTGGTAAAAAAAGGAATATGGATCAACTTGAAGAAACCAAGACCATCCAGAAAGATACTTACAACAATTCATACTCCTCACATGGTAAATAAATTGTAATATCTTGTAACAGGCGGGAATTAAGAAACTAAAAGATGGCCAAAAACATCCATTTACTCCAGGTAATGGTACATAGCAAACTATGAAGGATCGATTAAGAAGGCTAACAAGGTATTACTGAAAGCCTTATTTCACAGGGATAAGGCTTTCAGTCATATCTCCTGTTCAACTGTATATCTTAAGCAACTGAAAAATGAAATGAAATTCATGCTATTCCACATAAAAAATAACAGTTGTATCACCTGATGTAAAGCTTATAGATATCTGTATAACCAGACATTTGAAATGGGCACTAGGAAACCATCATGTTGTTGCACTTGATGGATTATGGAAACCACCATTGTGGAGTATTATACTTTATACATGAAAATGTAATGGTATAGATTTTTTAGTTGAAACTATACTGCAAGGCTACTACTAAGATGTGTGACTAAAGCATGACTGGACAGGGTGACATTGAATGCAATAATGCAAGGAAGATTTATAATTGTTTTAATATAGTGTGCTCCATATCTGTGTGTGTTTATATAATGTATAATTTAAGGAAAATAAGAAACCTTTTGATTCACCTAGGGCCTAGGCCATTTCACCTGTTAAACTAAACTTTAAAATAAAAATAAAACTTAAAGCCAGTCCTTATCACTTAAATATTTGTCAACTGCACTCAAACTCCTTTAAAATTATTGTATCCACCATATCTGAAGATAATCCATTACAAAGGTTAACTAGCTTGTCAGAAAGATAAAACTGTCTTAGTTGAAGATTACCCTTATCATGCTAAAACTTATATTTGTGTTCCATAACCCTGTTAATCTCACCATTACATATGAAATAAGAGTGATGTACCAACACCGTCAGTTCCCTTAACAACCTCAAACACCTCAATCAGATTCCTCCTAACTTTTATTTTTTTTAAGGAGAAGACAAATTCACAGATCTTAAACTGTTTTCATATGAACAACCTCTCCATTCCAGGTATCACGCTAGTATATATCCTCCTCTGAACTCTTTCCAACAATTCAATGTCTTTCTGAGTGTAAGGAGGCCAAGAGTGAACCAATGCTCTAGATGTGGCCTCACATGACATGTACAATGGAATTATAACCTCCTTTGATTTGTATTCAGTATTTCTTTAGATACAGTCTAAAATCATATTTGCCCTGACACTAGACCAGCAGATTACTTGGATGACCTGAGAGACTGATGAACCTGAACACCAAGATCCTCTTCTTCCCAAACATTGTTAAAGGTTATTCATGTCAAATAATAATATTCCATTAATTACCTTGAATTTACTACAACTAAAAGCCATCTACTATTTATTTGTCTAACTTATCAAATAAATGAAATAATTTTGTAAAGCAGCAGCCTTCTCATTGTCAGCAACACCTAAAACTTTAACATCTTTAGGATATTTAAATAATTTATTGACCTTTCCTTCATCAATGTCACTGATGTAAATCAAAAGAGCAAAGACCCTAAGACTGAACCTTATGCTATTCCACTTGTAACATTAATCCAGTATGACTGAACTCCATTTATAACAACTTCTGCTTCCTTCCATCCAACCAGTTTTCTATCCAATAAGTTAACCTAATCCTCATGCCTGAAGAGAAAATTTTTAACAAGCCTTTTGCTTTCTGAATATCTAGATACACCAAATTCACAATTGTGTTTTCACCTCCATAAACTAAACTTTTTAAAGTTTAGTAAGTTAGGAATTTTCCATATTGAAACCATACTGACTATCCAAGAAAATTTCAAACTTCGTAAACTGACTTTGCAGAGTGTCTTTTATCATATGTTCAAAAGCTTTTTCCTTAACTGGTGTAAAACTAATAGGCTTATGATTATATGGACAGTTTTTATAACTTTCCTTAAAAAGACGAGTAATCCGAAGGTCGCGGGTTCGCGCCTGCGTCGCGCTAAACATGCTCACCCTCCCAGCCGTGGGGGTGTATAATGTTATGGTCAATCCCACTATTCGTTGGTTAAAGAGTAGCCCAAGAGTTGGCAGTGGGTGGTGATGACTAGCTGCCTTCCCTCTAGTCTTACACTGCTAAATTAGGGATGGCTAGCACAGATAGCCCTCAGTAGCTTTGTGCGAAATTCCAAAAAACAAACAAACAAATAAAAAGACGAGTAACAGATGGCTCATTGTCTTTCTTAACCACTCAAAAAACCCTTGTAGAAATATTATCTGCCCAAAGAGCTTAATCATTTTTTAAATTTCCTAAGAAAATATACAAATATATATTGTATTAAAATAATAGAATTGATGTGTTGAAAAATACAAAATCTCATATTCA
This sequence comes from Carcinoscorpius rotundicauda, assembly GCA_011833715.1. Classification (NCBI taxonomy): domain Eukaryota; kingdom Metazoa; phylum Arthropoda; class Merostomata; order Xiphosura; family Limulidae; genus Carcinoscorpius; species Carcinoscorpius rotundicauda. The sequence continues at coordinate 22,690,602 of CM022400.1, forward strand.
TCATTCTTTCAGCAAAGAACAGTTCATTTTAGAGGTTTTAAATCTGGAGAAATAATAATTATTTGAATTAAAATCATTGTTGCATCACTCTTAAATTTTCATAGTATCCTTACAGTGTCTTACAATCTTGCAGAACATGTTATTTATAAGACTTCATGTGACAGAAATATACGTTACTTGAAGGTAAGATGAAAAGCAACACATACCTTACAAATGGAGTTATGGCTGCCAGGTTTTGTATGAAGATTACTTTCGTGTCCTAATTTATCATAATCACTGTTACGAACATTCTTATTTAATACTATTTCTGATGGTTTATTTTCAGTCTTTAATGGATGGCTTGCATCTATTGCTTGTGGACTTCTTATGAAAGGTATTGCAGAGTCAAAATCAAAGATTCTATGTCTCTCTTTGTCTGTTTCTTGTTCACCAGCTATATTTCTGTCCAAAGTCCTATGCATCAAGATATTTCCATTTGGGACTAAGGGAGAACTGAAATGTTTATCACCCTTTTGACCATTAAAAAACATATTTTTTTGCTCTTCCCCAGAATATTTTCTTTTCTCCAACAATGCCTCTACTTTTACATAATCGTCAAATGTATTCATGTTTTCAGCTGGAGTTTTACTGCCTCTATATTTCCTATTAAAAAGTAAAATGTAAATAAAAACATAACCAATATTTTGATTATGTGAAAAGCTTCATGTTAGTAACATATGTAAATAGTTTAACAATTTAAGAACATTATCAAAATTCAAAAATAAAAACATTTGTAGTAGCTGTATCTCAAAAGATAACCTCAAAAGGTGTCATTTATCAAATATTTGAAAAAAAACCACAGCAAAATGGACTGATAATTTACAAATATTAATTCAGTTTTGATTGATGTGTTTTAGGCTTGAAAATTCTATATTGTGACTGGTTACAAATTGTTTTGCATGCTTCATCAAAAAATGCTGCTCCTTTCAATTTGTTTTTAGAGAAAATTTCCTTGGTATACATGTTCACAATTACTCCAAACCTCTTATTTTCTTCTTTTAAATGTTTTGACCACTATAAGACCTTATGGCTTGTTTATCTCATTTTATATAAGGGTTTAAATATCAATTATTTGCTTTGTAGTTCTAAAAGCCCAATAAATGCTATACTTCTGTTCACACATTTAATGATTCCCTCTTGTTCTCTGAATTAATTAACCTCACATTTCATATGCTGTATTTCATCTCAAGTGTTTCTCTTCTGTCTTCTCCTTCTGCTCTGATTTTATCCAGGCAGATACATAGATTGCCTTATACTTTCTCTTCTTATGTACCAAATTTTTAAGCCTATGGCAATTATGTATGTTATATTTAAAGACAAAAAAGAAAAAAATCTATTTTTGTTTATTTTTTGTGACAGTTAAACGAGCTTTGTATGAGAAACTACCCTAAAACTTGTAAAACTAAACAGATGCTGAACATAAAAACAAATGAAATGTTATTACTAAGGATAATATTTGGTCAGACAGGGCAGTGACTATTAAATGTCCCAAGAACCATAATTAATGTCTTATTTTCTTATTTACTGTAATAAATATTTTTTATCCACTCATAGTATGTTTAACATTCATCATACTGTTCCACAACTTTCTCTGACAATCAGAGGTTCAGTAGAAAGCTTGTAGGTTAATAACACTGAAACTTGAGGTTTGATCACTGTAGTGGCCACATCACAAATAGTTCACTGTGAACATCTCTTTGCTAACCACTGTCTGTAAATGATTTTTGTCACATTCCTTTAAATTTGTACATTTGCAATTTCAACATAAAGATGGTGAGTAAAAAATAGCATATTAAATTTATCACCTTTCTCCTACAAGTCAGATAATGTGGAGAATAAGAGATGAAAGTTTTTCTGAAATGTTTCTTGTATATTTTCTTAAAATGTTACTTATATTTGCAGCATAAGACATTTAAAGTTATGGTTTAAATGCCAAAAACCAAAAACTGGCAAAGCACTGGTAACCAAAAGGCCTAATATTTGTGATTAATAAAAATTATCCAAACTTTAAAGGCTTTTCTTTTCTCAGTACTCTTAATTTGTCTATTTTGGATTCCAAACCAGATTTTTAGATGATTTTTATCACATATGTTAGACTTAATATGTATCCCAAAGTTTTGCCATCTTCTGGCTTTCCTCAAAAAACATTTTCAATCCAATACTTTTATTCTCAGCAATTTATGTGTTTAAATTATTCAATTCCAACTTCTACTGAGTCATGAAACCTAACAAGGATTATGTTAAAGCAACTACACGTCTTAAAAGTAGTTTTAATTATTTTTTTTATACTAAACCATGAAATCAAATTCTACACCCTAATAATAATACTAATAATAATGATAATAATAATTCAAGATATATGTATAGTGAAAGACAAATATAATCACTGCTATTTTTGAGTAAGATCAAACTTTACCAGGTAGTGGTAGTAGCTTCGTCAGGTGACACATGAGGTGATTTAACCTTTTGAGAGCTTTCATTTGTTAACTCTAGATCTCCATTCATCTTTACTTTTTTGTCTTTAGAGTTTATGCTTGGACATAATGAACACGTAGAAGAATATACCAGTGACTGATGCTGCATTTGATCAGTTCCCTCAGGTAAAGATTTTGTAAAGCCAAGTGGGCTGTGAATGCTAGGGTTAATATTGCTTAAGCTTTGGGAACTTGTATGCCGCACTGCCGATGACTGTCGCATTGCAGAAGAGATGTAATTCAAAATCTGTTGAAGTTCATTAAAATCTTCTTCATGATCCTAAACAGACAAAGATAATTTATTTTACATTGTAAATCAGCCCTAGCCATGGCTTTAATATAGAGTAATTTCACTACTGTATAACTTGATTTTTAATATTGTTTTCAATATAATGCTGATCTTACATGTTCAACTCAGGAAAAATTATTTATAAATTGAAAACATTTCCATCTTTAAGCAAATATAAACTGTTTTAATTCCTATTAAGGTATAATCTTCTTTAAAATATTGCAAGCTAAAATTAATTACAATAAATATATACACTTCATATTTTAAGGAGGTTGCTATATACCAAATAAGTGTATTATATATTTTTTAACACTTACACAAATAAATGGCTTTCATTTTATTTGAAAATAAATTTTACACTGTTAATAACATTAGTCATTAACCTTTCTTTTGTACCTGACAATGAGTTTATTTTTAACATAATAAAATAAAACTGTAAAATGGCACTGGCTTAATTTTAAAGAATGGATACTTACAGTATGTACCAAAAAAAATTGAATGTAAAATGCTAGTTATCACATTGGTTTCTTTACTGTTGCATATTCACAATAATGTGTGCAAAACTTTTTGAACTCCCTATATTTAGACAGCATTAGTGTGTAAAGAGAAATGAATTTCTTGAATGTTTTAAGTTTGTACTCAGTGGGTGAGTTAAGTGAATATGACTATGCATGCTACTCCCTCCCGATGATTTTTTTAAAGATGTTTTATAACTTAACAGCTTAGTAAGCTAAATATCTAAACATTCTGCTATGAAACTATATTTTTCACATTTATAATTTTGCACATATTTTTTGTTGAGTTCAGTACTACTTTTAAAATCACTTGTTTGTTTTGTATTCTCATATGTGGTGAAAATTTGTTGTTTGTGATAGCAAATATTTTAAATACACATTAGAAAAAGATAGATGCAATGTTTGATTTTTTAATTTGAAGTATGATACTGATTGCATTTATCAAAGAAAAGTCAAACTATTCTAGTGGGATTGTTCCAACTAGTTTTTCTCTTTCACTTTTTTTGTCATCATCAACCTAGCCATGATGGGGAAAACAAATTCCTGGCATTGAAAGCAAAACTTCTGATATGTTACATGCATTTCAACATATTACCAGAATAACTAAATCATACAGTAGAAAAAAGCAGGTAATCTGCAGATGAATCTCCTCTTACTCAGATGTTTTAGAAATGTTCATAATCAGAAACTTACAAGACAACTGTACTGCTGTAAATTCATCAGTTTCTTATCAAAGCTACCATAACTGACTTATGGTTAAACACAACTACATTATGCAATGAAATGATCTAGTTTTTGACCATATTGATTGTTGGTCCAAAACTCTGCTAGTTAGAGGATTCATAATAACATACAAGTCACATAAAAAATCTATACAAAACTTCATCAATATTTAAGTTAATTTCACAAGTTGCTTCTTGGATTTCTAAGGTAAATAACAAACAAAAACAACAACAGGTGATTTGAACTGAGTGTTATAACAACTAAAGCCAAAATATTACTCAATATAATGCAATATATGATTAGCACCAATAGTGTATAGTATAAAGAATAAGTTATTTGTTTGAGGGTTAAAAATGTCAAAAAATTACCATAACTTATTTGGTACTTTCTTCCTATATTTATTCCAGATTAGATAACATCTCATTCTCATTAAATGTAGAATAAAAGAAATCTACAGAAAAACTTACTAGTTTATTCATCTTTGGAATGCAGTCTATCAGTTGGGAGTGGAGAATTGATAACTCTTTCCCAAGGTCAATCTGTTCATTGATGTTTTGTTTCTCTCCCTTATCTGGAGTCTTAAGAAAGAACACTATAAACAATCTTATTCTACAACCTGTTTTATTAGGCATGAATTTTTATACTCTTTTATGGGAAAATACGTTTAAGGTTACATAACTTTTCATTCATGTTTGGTATTTGTTTTTTTCTTCATAATACAGAACATTCAATTTTGTTTACAGATATTTTATATACTCAATATATTTAATTTCTACTTCTATTTAGAACAATATTCATTTATTTAGAATCTAACATTAAAAATGTATTTACAAGTTCTTAATAAGAAATTCAGTTTCATAAGTATAACTGAGTACTGAAACTTTCAAGCTACTTTGGTCAAGCTAAGACAACTGTATAAAATATAAAATTCTATTCAAACAAGTGATACATCTTTACGTTTGAATGACAGTAAATGCACATTTTATTAATGCATGTACCTTTTTTATTCTATTGTGGAAAAAAAGGAACGTTTGAGGTTATGTAAGTTTTCTTTCACATTTAGAGTTCTTTTGTTCTAATAAAAAGAAATTTGGAAACAAATTTTGTATCATAACCCACTGATTCCTGGAGTTTTGCTCTGGTTTTGTAAAAGATTTATGTTTATTTCATATGGTTTGTATAGTAGCTAAGTTAGTATGGAAAATTTACAAAAATATTTCATGTGCAAATCAACTAATGTAAAAGTGCTCTATACTGTGCTTGGATGAACTTCAATTATCTCATTGCTATTATACTGAGAAGTAACAAGTCACAAATTCTATGATTATGTAAAATATATATACAAAATTCCATGATTATGTAATTATTAAAAGCACTCAGAACCAGATTCTACTTTTACCATTGGTTATGCTAAAACTAGAAAATAAACTTTACCTCCCATTATTTGAACAAAATCTTCCATCCTTCCCCAATTAAGACACAAGCAATAAGGTGACTATTGTAAAAAATTTTTCAGTGAAAAAATATCAGTCACTACACATAATTAATTTGGGCTAATAGCACAGTAGAACTCACAGAAATTTGCTGGAGAAAGTTCCTCATTTTGTCTTGCTGTTTATCTACAAACTGATTCAGGAATTCCATAAACTGTTCCTTCTCTCCAAACCTTAAAAAATATTAAGAATTGAATTTCGATATACCAAAAATAATAAATTCCTTTGTTTTAAGATGAATGTAAGTTGAATAAACATAAACCAAGTTATGTGCAAAGTTATGTCCATGTTTAGAATCTGTAAGATTGCTTATGATGGATGTATACCCTTAATATTAGGCACTCTCTTTTTTAATTTTTTTTGGAAGTTTATATTTTTAAGCTACATAGACTTTAAAACCTATCTATTTTTGAACAAAAATTTTCTATTCTTCTGAGAGGTAAAACCAACAACTAATGTATCAATAAGAATATGAAAAAAAAACAAGAGTGGTTATGAAGGTAATTAAAATCATTAACAATGGAATGAAATAATTGAAAGACATTAAGCTCACATTGGAAATTTCTCTAACTGCTGAATGATTAAGAATGAAAAGAAATAATCTGAATGTATCAGTCTCACCTTGTAAAGTTTGCCAATGTCTGAATGGTTTTAGCAATAAGTGTTAAATTTCTTGCTGACCTGGGTTCTGGATACTCTATGAACAAGTAAAACATTACTAAATTACCAACTTAAGTTAATTACTTCTAACTTCTTGCACTCCAGAAGAAATCTTTCAAACCAAGCACTTAAGAATTCAAAAGTTTATAGGAAAAATTAAGGCCCTTTTTTTATATATGCAAAAAAGGCTAGAATGGGTAGAGAAAGCTCTATGTAGAGAAGCGAACAACATTTTAACCTTTTTTTTTTTCTTTGTGAACCCGACAATGACCAAAAGAGGTTGAAACGTTGTTCACTTCTCTACATAGTGCTTTCTCTGCCCATTCCAGCCGTTTTTTACACATATAATTTTCTCTACAAGTGGGTTTTCTTGTCATCATGGATTAAGGCCTTTTTTTTTGTTTTCTAGTAATGTTCAGTGTAATGTTTATTTGACCATCCTGTTTTATTTCAGTTTTATTGTGTGTATATGAGTAATTCATTTTATTAGACAATTTTCAAATTTACTCTTATTAATCAGAAACATTGCACTTTTTGATACCACTTCATTTGCATACTGCTTTTACAAAATCTTTTACTTAAAAAATAATGTGTAGAAACAATACCTTGTGTCAGGTTAAAAAGGCTTGGATACAAGATGGCTGGGCACAAGAATCTTAAGAAGATAGAAGAACTTATGAGTTTATCACAAATGTGTTCTTTCTGAATGGCTTTAAGCTGGTTTCTATACTCACAAAATACTTCTTTAAATTCTCTGAAAAAGGTAAGGAATTCATTGGTTAAAATTAATGTTTTCCACAAAGTCACATTTAAATGTATGTACTTTATTTACTGATGTTTGTTTTATATATATTTAAAAGTGCTAAGTTCTAAAGTAGCATTTTACTTAACATTAGCATAATGTATGTACACAAATTTGTGGAATATATAAATAAGTCGTGTGAATATTCCTTATGTCATTTAAATTGCACAGACTCACATTTGAGATGTAAAACATCTCTAGTGAGATTGAAAGCATGCCATACAATAATTTTATGAAGAGTATTATAGACTATTAATGTTGAAAACAAATCTTTTTATTTGCAACAACTTTTTTCAAACGTTTTCAGTCAATTGACAAGAAAAATCTTTGTAAAATACTAATAGATCAGTACACATTAACATGTGTAAAAATTATACATTTTATATAATTGAATCCTTTATAATATGTTTTTATTTTTGTGGACTGCAGCTGGTTAGGGGACCAGCAATATGCCACAAATACATATGTATGTTAAAAACTTCACGAAGTTATTGATATTATTATTGTTATTAATTAACCTTGAATTTTAAAAAGATAATACTCACAAGGGCAAATTTGGAGATGATCTAATAATCTTATCCCAAGCTTCCTCCACAAACCTTAATAGGTTTTTTTGTTGTTGCTGGAGTATGCTTTCATTAGGAACTTTGCTGGTATCTACCTGGGAAGCAAAGAGAGAAAAAGGCAATTTTTTATAAGAACTTGTCTAAATCTGTTTATTACACATAAAATGGAGTAACTAACATTGAAAGCTTTTGTATATGAAAATACATGTGTATGTTTCTTAATAAATATGTGAACACAAACTGGAATTATTACATATATATCTTATCACCATCAAGTCCTCCCTTTAATCTTAGACTGGGTGTTACAACAATCATGACACAAAACTGTCACTACATATCCAGAGAAACATCAACTTTCATTCAATTCAACAAACTGTCCTATTTTCTAAACAGCCTGTACTGCTCTTCATGAAAGACGACAGTACATTCCTGTCATCATTACAACTTAGAGATACAAGAACGAATACTGCAAAAACAACATCATGTATACTGTGCATAATTAGTGGCCATTGTTGCAACAACTACATTGCTTGAATACTGTACAAACCTAGCAGACAATATTGCAACAAGTACATTTTTTACATACTGTGCATACCTAGTAGTCAATACTGCAACAATGTGACTACTGTACACACCTAGCAGTTAGTTTTTGCAACAACTACATCTGTTGTATACTGTGCATACCTAGTAGTCAATACTGCAACAATGTGACTACTGTACACACCTAGCAGTTAGTCTTTGCAACAACTACATCTCTTGTATACTGTGCATACCTAGTCGTGAGATCAGATCCATTTAAAAGTGTAACTATTTGTTATAAACTTGTAAATAAATCATTGTAACAACTTTTATGTTTCAATATTTTTCTAAAGATGAGCAATTTTGTGGTGAATGTTATCAGTGAGAGAACGTTGGATCTATCTGTTAACAGTATACACAATGAGCCATTTAAATCTGGAATGTTTATGTGAAGTTAGACTGTTTTAGAGATTCTGACATAAAATATAATGAAATTATACAAGATATTTGTTTTCTGAACTTGACTGAAAAAACAAGATAGAAAATGCAAAACACTGGAAGGTTAAATATTAATATATGTAAATGTATTTGGAGACAAATAAATAGTTATAATTTGATACTTTCCTTTAATATTTTGGTTGGTAAATAAATAAATAGAAAATCCAGTTTTATCAGGTTGAGAATAAACACAAATATGTTATTCTGTAAGATACAAGATAAAGTTTGTGAGAAATACACAGCAACATCTTACCTCACAGTCATCTTCAAAACTTAAAATGTTTGTTATAAAATCTTTCAAGGTATCTTGCAAGTACTGCAACACATAATAAACACAGTTATATAACAAACACATATTATTTCCTAAAATTATACAGTTTATAATAACTAAAAAAATCCAATATATATTTCTTAAATAAAGTCAGTACTGACGATCACGAAATTAGTCCTATCTTAAATCACACATATTAATGCATATTTAACTGTTTTACATGAAGATCCATATTAATTTATTAGCCATATGACTTTTGACATATTATCTTATTCTTTATCCATATTTGACAAAAATACTTTATTTTCTTGAAACATAAACAACCAGAATGTCCAGTAGATTCTATACATAAATATTAACAAGAACAGTTTGCCAAAAGTAGCTTCAAAGTGCAATTTTATTGCTACAGTTGATATTGGCTAGCCTGAATGTAAAAATCAAGTATTTCTTGAATTTAAGATTTTTTTTTCTGAATATATGTGTATTTGCAATTGATAACTGCTTGTATATCTTTAGATTTAGACAAAAATATCAGAAATATACATAACTTACTTCTAAACATATTGAATAGTGGCATTTGTGTTTATGTGGTTGATGGTACCAAATCTAATTAGCATCTGATGTTGAAACTAGAAATCATGTTTTGAAAACTTACGTATGTATGAAGTTGCAGTTTTATATATATATAATTGAACTTTTATACCCTCAATTTTCATGTGGTGTAAATACCTAACAGATAGACTATTACCAGGATTATATCCTGGAATACAAAAAGGGTTGACCACAATTTATGATACTAATCTACATATCCAATCATCTTGCCCTAGGGTCTATGGCCACACTTGTAAACATCCTAACTCTTGTTACAATTCAGTGATTTCAAGAGAAGATGGTGCCTGACATTTTCCTCTTCTGAAAAGATTACATTATAGAACTTTCAAACATAACATTTCATGTGTTGTTTCAAAGAAATAGATAGCTTTAATGCTGAACCATAATAGTAAAGAAAGGGAAAGTATTATTCCATCAAAGAAAAAACAGGCTTATCCATAACTAGTCACAATTCACACAACAGACATAATAAAGAAAGTTGAGTTCAAGAAGTAACCTATGGACACAGTAATAAGTCCATTCAAGCTACACGAAGGATCTCCTTTGGAATTATGACCAAGATAATTTATATAGACTTAGGTCAACATATGTGACACAAGCAAGTTTTTTTCAAGTTTCTCTCAAAGCACTAGCTGAAGGTATATTAACAAGTCAAAAGTAATGGACAGATTGGCACTGGATGAAACATATATCGACTTAAGTACTTTCAAATGTTTGAGAGCAGTTTTTAATGCATCCTGCAATTAATAAAATATTTAAAAAGTGATAATGGTAATATCATAGAATTATTTCCATGGGTTTTATGATAGTTCCAGGTTGCAACTGTAATAATATTTAAACACCTTTAGAGTAAACAAAATGCCAACATACTATTAGGCTAATGTACTGACACTGCTATAAAGTGAGAAAATACAGTCTTTATACAAACAAAGAATACATCTGCACATTTGAGTCAACATGCCAATTCCCTCACAAGAGAAATAAAATAGTTATTCATGCTATATCACTTGCAGACACCTCTACTGGACTTCTCCACCTTTAGTTGTTCAAATTTACCCTCAGACTTTGTCAAACACATACAGTTTGATTTAAAAAAATAAACTTAGAAAGGAGGAGGGAACACTGAACTCATTTCAATGCACAAAAACGTCCAATAATAAAAACTTATATTGCAGAGCAATAATCCACAATATAAAGGAACCACACTGATGAAGTAGGAGGTTTGTAGCACCTAGACATACAATTTTGTATCATTACTGTAAAATGTGAATATCCTTCTGTATATAACCATTAGTTTATACATATCATATTAAGAAAGAATAAGTCAAATTGTTTAGCACTTTCTTATAATGCATTTTCACACACAGGCACTTGAGGTAAAAATGTTCTACTGTTAAATATGTTTTGTGGCAATTTATGTTCATCAAAACATATTTACATTTTTTTCTAATTATTAAGAAACTTTTATTATGTATCTAAAAACTAAAATAGTCTATTGCAGGTCAAAATTTAGAAAATAAAGTTTAGCTGTATAAACATTTCAATATATTTGTGTTAGGACTGATACAGTAGTAATTCTTAGTTATACCTTGTTCTTTAAGTAAAGCACATGGAGAAAAATAATGATAAAACTAACAGATAAGAAACATACTTCTAGGTTGAGCAACAATGAGAGAGTTAAGCATTTTCAAAATACTCATTAATAAACTGTAATGCATGCATATTTTATCATAATGAACATTTATTTAGCAACATACATTAACCCTAGATTTTCAAATTACCTGTATATCAATATTTTATCATATTCCTCACCTTATCTCCAAGTAGCTTCATGTAAGCTTCAGATGCTTTTGTAGCAAATGAATTCCCACGAAACGTTAGATGTTGATCATCTTATGAAAAGCAAACAAAAGTTACTCCATCAAAAGCCTTTCTTAATTCTTCAGTAGTATCTAACAGGAAAAACATGTAGTGGCAAAACAAAATGTTTCCTCAAAAAAAACAACAAAAAACTTTCAGTTGTTCAGGACTAATCAAGTGTGTAGACATTGAAATTAAAGTTGTTTCACACAAAACTCTTCTTACCAATTCAGTATGAAGGAAGCATCCGGTATATTAAAGACAAATAGTTTCATAAGAACAAAACATCTTAAAAGAGTGTTATATATACAGGAAAGTTGGGAATAAACAAAATAAAATGCTGATAATTTTGGAACACATGTAATTTTTTTTTTTGGTATATAATCATTGAATCTTTAGGACTTTTTTAACTATCTGGATGTTTCAATTTTTGGCCAAGGGCATTTAATTCATTATTCAGCCCTTTCAGGACATTTATGCAGAAAACATGATAACCCTGAGTGTTCCTCAGAAAACCTGGTAAGAATTGGTATACAAGAAAAAACATAATTATAATTACGTCTTTCTAACAAAAATGTTATCAACATATAGTAGTTACTTTAACAGTGCGAGGTGATTTTCATTTTCAGCATATAATATTTTTTTTCATTTCATAATTTTCATATTGTATTTGAATGACCTCTAGAACCTCCTAAATTAATGTTGATAAATTTTTAATGCAAACGTTTATATTTTATTTTTAATTTTCTATATTATATCACTAACTTTACATATTATCATTAATGTACAATGCAATGAAATGACTAAAATTAGGAAAGAGAAAAAAAAGTACAAACCTTTCAATTTTTTGTTCAATATCTTTAAATATATTGTTTTGGTTATATAAGTAATTTAAGTTTTTTTTCTTTTCACATATAATTAATTTTTAATATTTTATTTTCCTTTCTTGCTCTTCACCATTTATTCTTTATCTTGACGCATGCCAACAGTGCCATTGAAGCATACTACAGTGCCTCTGGCAGATAGACCATAATTCTTTTGCAAAATTTTTGTGCATTGCATAATATCGTAAGCCTTGAGAACTGATACAAAATATGATGTATATTTAAAAACTTTTTACCTCTCAGTTATGCATTTTAAACATAATTAATACATAAGTAACTAAAATATAAAAGTAAGGTAAACAATGTAAACTTTATCCATAACTACAATATATTTAGGTAAGAAACAACTGTAAGTGCCTGTAGTTGATCATGCAGCCAGTAATACTACAGTCAGTTACATGTACTTCACGATGAGAACTGGTTGCCAGTTTCAAAATAACCATCGTTGTGCTATAGTGTAATTAAACTTTTTCTTATAACTATAAACATGTATAGGTAATTGTACACATGATCTACAGAACTCAAACAAGTCTGTTGAAGGTGGTGGGTGTGGCACCTATCCGGGTTTGAAAAACTTTATTACTTGTTTCAACTGCATTCATTCAGAGAGCTTTGAAATACACAAGTCAAAAGGTTATGTAAGCAACTTACAGTATAGCTGTACATCTATGTAAGTACCATTGTATTATTTAAGATATAGAGTGCCAAAGTGGAGAATTCTGATAGTTCATTGGTCATACATCTGAAGTTTTAAGTAGTTTTTAAAGGTTTCTTTTGAAATAAAGAACTTAAAACTCAGATGACATGGGACTTCTGAACATAACATATACACTAATTTTAATTTAAGTCACATAAATTGGTGAAGGTGTTAAATTAAATTCTAAATGCAACACAATGAATTGCACAGAAAAGTGTTTAAAAATATACCTCTGTTTAAAGGGTTAACAGTACTGAGCAAAGATGATAAAAACTATCAATGTTTTTCATATATCCTATTACAACATCTTTAGACTTCTATGCTTCTAAATTGAACACTTCTGGAGAAACAGATAAAAATCTGTCAAATATTTTCAGTTCTGTTGTTTTCAGTGTTATGGTATACTCTCCAGATGTATAATAACTGTCATTAACTGAGGTAAAAACTTCTAATAATTTGTCTTATTTAATTAAAAAATGAACTTAAAATATTCCAGAAACAAACAAAACTTACCAATTTTTTTAACATCTTCTATCACAATGTTTGTAAGGAATTCTTTTGCCTTATTTTCTTTTTGCATGATACGGACTAGAAGAACTGCTATATCTTCCTACAGCATTGAAGTACATTATTAATTAAATCAAGAAAATTAATATTTGTATATTTACAAGAAAACTCATTCATTGAAACCTAAATGAAAATAAAATACATCATCACAATAAAATATGATTTATTTATAAGAAAAATATCTCATTCTCTTAAGAAAACCAATATTTTACTTCATAAGTGTCCCACCTGCTCAATTTTCAGCATGCACTATAATGGTTTTAGGTATATTAATTCCAATTCTTGATTAGTAACTAAACATACACACAAAATTTTTGTGTAACGATGATGGTTTTATGGATTTATTCTCAAGCTGTGTTTTTCACATACAGTTTGTGGAACCCCTAGGAGCCCAAGAGCATTCTACAAAGAGTCCATAATTATAAAGATCAAGTTAAAATATTAAACTTCAAAATATAAAAAGAAATAGTAATACATTTTATTAAATTAAAATTATGTTTTATTTGACAATTTTATCAGCTTCTTCAGATAGGCCTATCTGAAAGTGGACTCGCATAGAATTTCCTCTGTTTCATGTAGGATTCTATGATATAAAATTAAAAGTACAACTCATAAGACACTATCAATTATTTGAAAACAATTTAGTATTTTTATATTGCCAGAGTAACTTGTTTTTTTTTAGTTATAGTTTTTACATTTGTATCTAAATAATTTGAAAGAATTTGTACAATGAAATTTAGAAATCCACAAAAACTTTGGTTATGATCTTGAGTTTTAAATAATGTTTGGTAAGAAATATTTTTGTAGGAGAAGACATATGAATCAATAAATGAAGTTGACTAAATCTAATTCTGAATGTCATATAAGTGTTTATTGAAGATCAAATTATGGCATATCAGTAATTTAACAGCTTAAATATAATTTATTTGCAAGTCATAAATAAAAGACTGAGAAAATTAAGTTTTAACATAGCATTGTGTGGAATGAGATTTAGAGCTAGAAGATACTTTCTTATAAAAATATTTCTTTTTCCAGAAATAGCATGTTCACAGAATACAAATATTAGTTGTTTATGGACGATTTACAGTTTTAAGCTCAAAGGTTTGAAAGTATTTTAAACTTAACTAAGAACAGAATTGGAGCCTCAAATGACAAACAGAGCACCATCACTTTATTAAAAAACACATTTTGGTTAAAGTTGGAGCTGAGTATGTATAAATACAATTGGAAAACTGCACACAATATACAACAAAAATAACAAAATGAAATTTAAATTTAAAACTTAATATAATTTATATAATCAAATCTTATCATTAAGCTTAGTAAAAAGCCACAAAATAATTTATCTAAACAACTACACAGTTTCATTTTCATAAAACCAGCTGCTGCTAAAGTTTATGATAACAAACAATATTGATTTATGGGCAGTAAATGGAAGTTGAGATATGAATACAGTTGTAAATTCACTAATAGCTTTGTAAAAAATAAACTTGCAAGTTCTCAAAACCTGTGCTCCAACCTCTGATATTCATATAATCTTTGAACCACCTTCCACACAACCTTTGAAAAATCCATCACAAAGATAAAGAAGGGGAATATGTATACAATGATAAAATCTTTGAAGTTTCATCACAAATAATACTAAATAAGAAACATTATTTATACCTTGACAAGTACTTGAACAGGCTCTAACATTTCGGTAAGTGGTTTGTTCTTAGAACACAGGAACTGAGAAGAAAATATATTATATTATTAAGAGTTAGTTTTAGATACACTACTGAAGATGAATTCATTAAAAACTATTACCGTGTTTTTGTAATCAAACCAATTACAGTATTAATTATTGTGCAAAAATTAATCATTCCAGTAGCATGATATTTATTTCAATAAACAGTTTTCTTTCCAAATCTCTGCTTTGAATAACAGTAAGAAAGCATATATAATAAAAATATTATTTAAGATTGTTTTATAAGCTTCACAACACGTGTATAATATCTCATTATATTTCTTAATGTTGACTAAAACGATTTATTTCTAAAATTTAGTGATTTATTCAAATATATATTATAATTATATTTCGAGATTGATTTATCTAAAGACTGTATAATCTCAGATGTGGGTCCAAAGGAAAATTATATTCATAAAAGTTACTTAAGCTGTTTCTGTGTCACAAGATTATATTCAAATATTCTTATTTGTTTTTCACTATCAGTTCATTATTTGAACATAAATATATATTTATAACCTAAAAGTTGCATTTATTTGAGAAAAACTATTCTTGATGGCAAATATATGAAAAGCTAATTAACTTTTCTTAAGATAATCAATTTTTTCATAATTGTAATTTGTGTAATGTTGATTATATAAATATACAAAATTTTAGTTCTAGAATTAACTGAAATTCAAATGTTTAGACTTTATTATAAACAGAACCCTAACTTTTTTCATGGAACTGCTGAGCTAAACCATCTTAAGCCATCTAATGATTAAACTTGTAAAATATTTAGTTTATAATCCTCAATAACATTATGGGAGGCCATTTTACCACCATAACCTTCTTATCTATTACAAGTGAAGCAAGTTACATACATGACAGGTTTTGTCTAACACGATCTTCACTTATACTACAGGTCAAGTAATTTAGCCATGGGAGCAGTGCCTGATCAAGACAATTGTAGGGTCTAGGACACCTGTTTGTAGGCCCTGTTAGATGTGTTAGATAAATTATAGATATATAAATTATAAATTCTGGTTTGAAATTTAATATTTTATATGCATATATTGTATACTTGCTGTTTCTGAGTGTTAACACACTGTAGTTAAATATCGGCTGTATATTTAAGTGGATGAGAGTACACAAAGTCATGCATGTATACAAAATATATCATATAACTTAAAGATGTAATAAAGTTTTTACAGTAAAATGTGTATTTCATGTTTTTTTGTACTAATTATTTTTTGGCCCTCTAAGATTAATTTTTAAGGAAAATTTTCATGGACCCATAGTTTTTGTAGGCCCTGGGCATTGTGCCTAATAAATAGTCTAGCCCTGCATGGAAGAGGCCTTTCTACCTGTATAGCAGTGCCAGATTAAGGTAGAAGCTAAATAAGCTACACCTTAGGGCCTCCCAATATATAAGGTCTCTTTGACATCTCTAAACAAGAAAAACTGGCTCCATTTCAATTTTTTTATCATATGAGGCCTCTTAAAATTGACATAGCTCATGATCTCAAAATGTCTTAATCTGGCATTGCAATATAGTCGTCAGATATATCACAAGTGAAGTAGGTTAACAATGTGAGAAGCCTTTCTATCAACATAGTTTTTACATACACTACAAGTGAACAAGGTAAACTACAAGAGAGGCCTTTCTACAGATATAGTCTTCACATATGCTACAAATGAATAGGTTACTTCTTGTGCTAGTCTAAAATTATTCCATTCATTTTGAGATATAATAATGTTGACAAAATGGTAATAGGAATGATTTTATCTATATGGAAGTGTTTACTAAAATTTTATTATTAAGGTTTTAATTACATATTCCTTAGATGTTTAGTAACCTAGGAACATGACACTGAAAAATGACTGAAGTTTTCAGAAGTATTAAAGGAGAAAGTAACATTTGTGCTGAGCAGTGAATATATATGACATAACTTATTAAACCATTCCATAACTTTACAACTAATCAAAAATAATTTCCTTGAAGAACAAGTCTGAGTTTGTGCTATCAAGTCATGAACTTCTCAAAGTTCAAGTTCATATTCCAAGCTTTTTCATTCTGCCACTTTCAGAAGAGTGCAGAAAGCAAACTTATAACACTTTTAAACTTTGAAATTAATTCACTTTTGACTTCTTCTTTGCTCCAGAAAATGAAATCAAGTAAAAACTTTGAATTTTTCTTTGTAGTTTAAAATTACTGAAAATTGTGTAACTGTTTCTTCCTTCTTTGTATATGGTTGATGTTTTTTCTCATAGAAAAATACCTAAATGACTCCAAATAAGGCCTAATCAGTACATTATAGAAGTTTACAATAACGTTTTTGCTCAGAAATTCAAATTTCTATATAGAGAATCAAGCACTTTAATTTATGTTTTCCTTAAAGTGAATTACAAGATATGATAATAGAATAACATTATCAATAATGCCTAAATCTTCCTTCACTCCCCCACAACAATATTGTTTCTTACTTTCCAAACTACAAGTGCTTAATTCTCATTTTTGCTAAAATTTACTCTGTTTGAAAAAGAAAGTTGTATTGAATAAATATTATTGAAAGAAGAAACAACATCAGTTCCAAAAAAGGCAAAAAATGGAATCCACATCAATACTGGGGAAAAGGCACTAAGTCAGTTTTGTATCTACTATGCACCTTTTTGGTTTACAATAAACAATTGAGGTAACAATCTGTTTTCTGTGAGG